>CM067382.1:29417817-30831810 GCA_034510155.1 Eucriotettix oculatus | reverse complement strand
CTTGCTCATTCGAATATGGATTTTGTCGGTAATAAATAGAATCATACAGAACAAATGTCAGTCTATTTTTGTAAAAGTGCTTCACAGTAGATTAGATAATTCTAATGCAAGAGTTTGATCAAAATGTACTCTAAACAATAACCCAAAACTTTTTTGCAGTGAGAGAATACCAATAATTTATATTAAGCAATAACAGAGCTGAATATAATTTTAATTTACTGAAACAAAAAATTCAGTATATGTATATGTATTTATTTAATCAATCTGACTTTATTATGATAAGACAAGATTATACGAAAATAGAAAAATCTGTAGGCCTAATAATCGGAAACTGAATCTACAGTAAACCTAAAGTGTTAATAAAATAAGTTAAGCTCTACAACACTCCTTTCCTAATTTACTCATGATGCATCTCTTTCTACAAGACCTCGTGAATAAAATAGTTATTGAATACTTCATTTTTTGCTATAGCTGTAATGCAAACCAAATTGCAGAAGGATGACTGAAGAGAACGATGAAGGAAGATGTATAGGGGAACTGATACAAGAAGAAAGCAAGACTAAAGTAAAAGTAAGGAGGATTAAATTCGACATTTCAACATTTTCAAAATACGTTTCAAGAGGCCTGGTTTTTCCAGTTGTGGAATCAAACAGAAAAGGATATTTTTCGATACCTGCATTGCTATTTCCGATTGTGTGTTGCGAAACTCTGAAATGGCATCCAGAGAGAAGTGTGGACGACAAGTCCGAGTGAAATTGTCAGCCCCTCTTAAATCGCAGCTAATTCTCCAAATAACCGTCGGGTAAAGACTCTTGCTTCCAGACTTGACCGAAGATGGCGGTGGCGCCAGACTAGTTATTCAGGTTTGATGACTTCGTGACGGACTGAAACAAAGTAAAAGAAAAAAAAACATTTTAAAGACCCAAATAAAAAGTGTAGAGCAATAAATAAAAATTTGATCGAGTCTGACCTGAAAAGAATGTTTGAATTCCATTTGTATCCTTATGTCCTTCCACGAAAGCAACTAGCTTGACTGTTTCTACATTACATCCTCGGTGAAAAACCTGAAGGTATCTCTGAAATCAGTTCACAAACGATCATAAAGTATCCTTTCACATGCGAGTACAGAAGGTAAGATTGCTATATTCAATAATAGCGTGCACGTTAACTTATCCACACAATCTTATTACAATTTTCCTTCTGAATTAATAAGCTATTTATAAAATTAAACTAAATAAAAATTTTAGAAGACATTACGTATAATATAAAGTATTTCATCATTTATTTCACCAAGTGCTTTGGTTTACCACTTGAAGAAAAAAAATTATAGGTTAAGGAACTAATTACCGAGAATTGTGACGCCACATCATTGCTGCCAACGTATATGCCTAACCCCCAAATTAGAATAATTTTAAGATAATTTAGATTTAATGGAAGACGAGTCTCTACCAATTAAATGACACTTTCCCAGGAACCATAAGCTTTTTAGCTGTTTAAATAAAAACTATTACACCCACATAAAACTTAGAAACTGCGTAATTCCAATTTCACTTTTTCAATGCACAAAATGCTAAGCAGCGGTTATTAATTTGAAAACTAAGTACATGTACTTCTACATACTAATCTAGCAGCAGTGAAACAAGTTATGACGTCACGAATATTTAATTGGTTATACGTAGGGAAATTATAAACTTTTGATCAAAATTATTTCACAACCTTCTTGATAGGTTAATTATTAGCTAGAAACTAGAATTATAAATACATGTTAAGAAGACTTTTCGGGAAAAAAACAACATTGGAGCAACAAGATTTACCCAAAGAAAAGTTGATTGAATTATGTGCTTAATGTCTTCCACTAATCAGCAGACCCGATAATAAATGTGCATTGCTTACGTTTGTGAGTATTTAACCCAAGCCTAATTTAGGTAATGAATAAATTTCACATGTTGGTTGATACGTAATAAATCTTAGAAAACCTTCAGTATTCCAAAATAGTCGTGTACTAAATATAAAGTTTGTGTTGCTAGTGGAAGAGTCGCAAATTCTCTTAAAAATATTTATAAGATCTGCGAAGCTGTAAAAATGGAGTAAGAGTCGCCTTGAAACCTCAGCGGCGTTGTCTAAAGTTTGGTCAAATACTTGAAAATATTCACAACATTTACACAAATAATTGATCAAATAGAACTCATTTGTTTAGTTATAAAAATATTAATTCACTGAAGGAGTTATTGATGAAAATTACGCATTTAACAGGTCAACGACGCCGTGAATATTCAGTAGAATGCATTAGAGCTGTACATTTAACAGTTTAGTCCTGTTCATTGTCTTCCAAACCTAATTTTTTTAATTTAACATGTAATAGAATAATCGTTCAAGATTGAAAAATCTTTAAGCTTGAGAAAAAAGTCTTACATGTTTGATCTAATAAAATAAAGCCTAAATGTTGATGTAATAAAATATTCAATTCGTTACTTTAAAAATGATCATTTCATCACTAGCGGATTTGATTAAATCTAATCGGGAAACCGGACGTAAATACTACGGTACGAATACACTAGGCTCCGTTTGTATGGCGAAACAAATTCAAATGTTAAAAGTTCATGGCAAAATTACCAATTGATTCTAAACGTTACCAAGTCCTGAAAAATCAGTTTCGGATTAAACAAATTGATATTTGATAAACCGTTTAAAAAATGTGCAATTTTATTTAAATGGAATATATAGATACCTTTATGAAGCACGCAACTGTAAAATATATTAAAATCAAAAATAGGCACGTTTGATGGAAAGAATTATATGCTATACAAATCTGCTGAAATTCTTAAAATGGGAACAGTAATCTTGCCAAGCGTGTTGCGCATCAGAAAATTCTTCAAATACTCTTAACAATTTTGTACATTCATACCCACTCAAACTGACGAAATTTTAAAATACAACGAACACACAATGAAAAGTTTAAACAGAAACGAGAAACTAATTCACTTGTTACGAGACTATCAAGCCCAGGACGCCATAAATTAATATAAATCGCACCACTTCTTTGCAGAAACTGACTGACATTGAACTGAAATTTTAAATTATTCAAGAAAACTATTTCAGTTTAACGAGTAAAGCTAAATTTTTCGTCCAATACTTTATTTTTCAAATAATTTAAAAACATTTGGAAATAAATACATCATTACATGTTGTGTTGAGAGTAATCAGCACATTAGAGATTTTATAGTACTAAGCGAATGAAATACTGCAAATTATTTAAAGTTTACCAGGCTGGAGAAACAAAACATCTTAATGTTTAAGCCTCCCTATAACCTTCGTTATTTAAGCCAATAAAATAGGTCACCCAAGTTGATGGCATAAAATATTTTACTTTAGTGTAATACACATCTATCCGGTTTATATTTCAAAAAATGAATAACAGGAGGATTGGATGTGGTTACCGAGGTCTATAAGTAAATGTATTGCCAAAGATAGTGACGGTTTCAGTACAAAACAAGAGAATTATCCTCGATTTCTACAGTGAAACAATTTCAGACAACACTAAAGGCAACGTCACCAGTTAATTGGCCTTTCATTCCGCGTTGAGTCCAATTTGAACACTCAATTTCCAGAATCAATCATTCAAAACGCTGGTAAACTGCAAAAAAGTTACCGGTTAGCGATTAAAGAAATTTACATTAGAAGGAAACTTTGAAGAATTAAATTACTTATTCGTACTTTATTTGGAAATAATCTTAAAAGAAACAATTATGTACTCACCACTTTATGGCGTATTAATTACAGACGTATTTCGAACAAATTTGAAAATAGGCTTGATTCGCGTTGTCAGGAATTTTGCTAAATACTCAATCCCTTACAGCAAACTACGTTAACATTCAAATGATATGCACGCAACGAATGTTTCCTAGTGACTCCGAATCGCACTTGTCCCGTCATCACCTGATGGCAACTGTTGAGTGGAACACGCAGACACTTGACCTGCTCTGACCAGGTTGCTTCCAGAATGCGCCACCTAAACACGTGACTGGCTGTTTATAGGGATTACTCGTGTTTAGAATACTGCCCAAAATCTATTGAATGTACCCCAGTAAACAGTTCGACGTGGACGAAAAGGAAACTAGAAATTCCTTGCTATACAGAAGCATATACGTATTTCGAACCCCTTTATATTCCAAGTTTTTTAATTGCCTCTTCAAACACAAATCTGTTTAATAATATATATATATATATATATATAACATTAAATGCTTATTTTAATTCCATCCATTTTTAATCCAGTTGGCAGAATATTTTATATTTATCTTGCACTAGCTGGGTTCCCGGGAAAAAATAGCTAAATATAACTAATAATTTATTTAAGATATGACACTCATTGTTTTTCGCGAACGTCGTCGCCGTTGCCGCCCGCACGTAGGTGGCATATTGTATCCTGTTACAAGTTCTAATCTCTCTAGGGTAGGACCTCTTTTGGCTTGAAAGGAAGAACTCAAAACTAATGTATACATACGTATCCATATCTGCGAAAATTTAAATTACGTGTGACCAGAGTTTTATATAATCATTCTGCACTGCAACTTATAAAATAGATATTGAACTTTATAAACTACCAGAATATTTTAGTAGAAACAGTTATACCCATAACGAAGAGGACTGGGGCTGATAGATGCGAAAAACACAAACAAAATAGTTTAGTATATCATGCATGTAAATATTTTTTGGGGTTAACAGGCTATATGATGGTGATCCTGAAACAAGTAACTCATCTTTAATAGTATCGGAAGGGAATGAAAAAGGGGAATGCGGAAGGTAGAGCAAGGAACCAAAACATGTATGAGAAATTCATGATAGATTCCACTGAAATTTGTGTCAGACATAGAGGGTGGAACTATTACGTAAAATACGAAACATCAATGTTATATCTGTATTCCACCTGTACGATTTACCCGTTTGAAAATGCTAATTTTTACGTCTTTCGTAAGACTGCTCTGTTCGATATCAAGAAATTCTTCATAGATTTTCCTGAAATTTGTGTCAGACATGTAGGGGATGTACCTATAAGTAAAATACAAATCCTCAAAGCTATATCTGTTTTTCTTCTTATCGATTTACCCGTTTGAAAATACCATTTTTAATGTTTCGCGAAAAATTATTTGGGGCAATACTAAGAAATTCTTGATAGATTTTGCTGAAAATTGTGTCAGCTATAAAGAGTGGTACCATTAAGTAAAATACAAAACCTGAAAGATATATATGTTTTCCTTCGTTTCGATATTGTAATTTGAAAATGCCATTTTTAACGTTTCGCAAAAAATTCCTCGGGACAATACTAACAAATTCTTGATAGATTTACGTGAAAATGGTGTCAGCTATAAAGAGTGGTACCATTAAGTAAAATACAAATCCTCAATGTTAATTCTGTTTTCCTACTTATCGATTTATCCGTACGATAATGTCAATTTTAACGAAAAATACGTCGGGACAATACTAAGAAATTCTTGATAGATTTTGCTGAAAACTGTTTCAGCTATAAAAAGTGGTACCATTAAGTAAAATCCATAACCTCAATCATATATTTTTTCCCCTTCTTATCGAAAAAATGCCATTTTTAACATTTTGCGAAAAATACTAAGGGACAATACTAAGAAATTCTTGATATATTTTGCTCAAAATGGTTTCAGCTATAGATAGTGGTACGGCTAAGTAATATCAAAAACTTCAATGCTATATTATTTCTCTTTCTTATCGATTTATATGTTTGAATATGCTAATTTTAACGTTTCGCGAAAAATACCTTGGGACAATACTTATAAATTCTTGATAGATTTTGCTGAAAATTGTGTCAGTAATAGAGACTGGTCCCATTAAGTAAAATTTTAAACCTCAATCTTATATCTGTTCTGCTTCTTATCGATTTATCCGTCTGAAAATGGCAATTTTGATATATTTTGTAATTTCCCTTTTAACAATACTAAGAAATCCTGGACATATTTTGTGGAAATTTGAGGCAATTTTAGGGAGTGCTATTATTAAGTAAAATCCAAATTCTCAATTTTATATCTCTTCTCCTTCTAATCGATTTTTCCGTCTGAAAATGGCAATTTTTATTTATTGCGTAATTTTTCGTTTTACACTACTAAAAAATTCTCGATGGATTTTACTGAAAATGTTGTCAATTATAAAGAGTTTTATATTTAAGTGAAATCAAAATTCTCATTGTTATATCTGTTCTTCTTTTATTTGATTATTCCGTTTTTAAGGGCTATTTTGTTGTATTTTGTAATTTCCCTTTCAACATTACTAAGAAGTCCACAATAGAATTTGCTGAAAATTGTGTCACTTATAGAGAGTGCTACCGTTAAGTAAAATATGAAACCTCAAAGTTTATTTATTTGCGTTAGATTCGATTAATCCGACAAAAAATACCAATGTTTCGTGTAAACTTGAATAACACTGAAAAATCTTTGATAGATTTTTCTGTAAATGGTTATTTATAGTGAGTAATACCTTAAGTTAAATCCAAAACCTCAATGTTATGTATGTTCTCACTTTAATCGGTTTATACGAATAAAAAACCAATTTTACTATTTGCCTAAATTTGCTCTGAATATCACTAAGAATACTTTGATAGATTTTGCTTAAAATTGTTTCGTTTATATGACAGAGATATGACAGAAAATAATAAATATTTTGATAATAGCAATATTAATAAAAATTTTAGAAGACATATCTGTGTTTGTAAAGGAGGAGATGGTAGATATGATATTGAGGTTTTGAATTCTTTGAATATTGTTTGCCCTCTAAGTTACTTTTTCAAACTGGTATTCGAGGGATCAGGATGAAGTGCAAATCTTAAAATAAAAAATTCCGTGAAATAATAGCGAGGTAAAAAGGAAGTAAATCTACAAAATTGTAAAAATATTTTAAACCTTTAAGATAGTTGGAAATTATAGATATAGAATTATATGGTAGGAAATGCAAGAATTTGTATACTCCAACTATAATCTGCTGATTATGAAATAGTTGCTGAAAATGAAAAAACTGAATTAAGGAATTAGAAAAATTGAAACAACAGGAGGTGCTTCATATTTTTAGAGAAGGTGTGAAGAGTAGATTAATAGACAAAGAAGAAAGAAACAATATAGAAGGGAAGAGGAAAACAGGAAGAATAACTCAGGCCAACTGATTCAGGAAAGAGAATAGAATTTAGGTGGCTTACCTGAAGTGTTAACAGGCATCATACTGAGAGCAGAGTTAAAATGTTTGGATCAACTGCCCTCTTCATCAAAAGATGACTGGTAGTCACTTGGAATGTTTTTTTCCTAGTCTTATATTTAATGAACAATTTGTTACCCCTGATTTATTTTGAATAGGCTGCCTGAAACTTAGAGAGTAAGTTAAAATATTACATTTTATGTGTAAAAATTGACACATTAATTTAGGGTAATGAGTGAAAAAGGTCACTTCAATCAGATTTAATGTCTATTAGAAATGGTTGTTCTTTTAGTTTTCAAATTGAACTACAAATAAATAAACTAATGTGCATCTGGGCTTAAGACTAGTTCAGATATTTCTTCAAGTTAGACAATTTTCAAAAGATATTTTTCATGTATGTCATTCTTCATTATTCATATTTATTTATTCAAATATGTATCATTCACCATGAGATTTTCCCTTTATTACTCATGAAAAAGTCTTGATATAAGAAATGTATAGAGACGAGAAACTATTTTAGTTCCTACTTCTGCTTCTAATGTGTGAATTTGGGTCAAATGTTTGCAGAAGTGGTGTCTTTAATTAAAATGTTTTACTTACAATTTCTTTTTTCAAACATTCTTCAAACTGCCAATACTGGTTACAAATTGTTAAACATTGTAAATATCCACTACTTACAATACCAAGGCCATTAGAAAAAAGTAAAAAATAAATTATAGGTGGAATTCAAAATAAGATTCAGTCGAGCATTCCCGCTCTTGAAACACTGTAACAAACTGAACGCTAGGCCACAATAAAATTAGTACCTTAATAGGATTCATATAAACATCTTTATGAACATGAAATGTGCTTTCAAATATAGGACTCCATTTTACCAAACAAAAAGATCTAAGGCCAATTAATGTAACTGAACTTCATCTATCATTTTCAACATATAAGTCTTTAACGATTTATTTAATAAAGAACTGAAACATTGCTGATTTTTTTTTACATTCAGATCAGAAGATACAAGCTAAATTGTGATTTGTCTTGCTTCGGTTACCCAGACTTCAATTGAAACAATTATTTTACATTCAAAAGTTATCAATGTTACGGCTCAGATTATTTTATAGCTGTGTTCCTTATGGTTAAATATTAATTATAATAATGAATTAATTTATTTTAATAAAGATAGTGACTCAAGTTTTCCAATGGTATTCTTTGAAGCAGTTTACAATAATGAAAATGATATATATAAAAACCGAAAAACAGTCCTCCAATGTTTTTTTTTGGTTAACAGGCCACTGTTTCACCTAAAGAGATGCAGGTAAAACACTAGAAAACCTGCATCAGGTAGGTCGGACATTGGGCACTTTTCTCCCGTCCTTCTGAATGATGGGAGACGAGTTTTCTGTGGGGTCACAACATTCCCTTCTCCATGTCTGCACCAATTTTAGGAGGCAGTTGGTCGATTGATCCAATGGGATCAGTGACAACTCTTGCCCTATGCCCAAGGTCTCCGACACCAGTATATAACACTCCCAAAATAAGCGAAGGTGTTTTGGCATATGAGAACTTTGAAAAAAAAACAGAGTGCGAGGCATTCCCGACAGTCAGGTGAGCCCTGTAGTCACTCTGGGGTGAAGCGGCTGCGAGAGAAAACTCCCACAGGCACCTCTTCTCAAGGCCACTATTTATCAAAAGAAACAATTCATTTCACCTTCATTAAATCAACTAACAAGCTTTCAAACTGTATGTTCATAATTATCTGTGGATTAAAACAATCATGAATTAGTCATACAATCTCTCCACAACATGACACGGTAAATGGAGAGATTGTATGACTAATCAATAATTGGAGTAATCTGCCGATTATTATGAACATATATAGTTTGAAAGATTCCTGTTGATTTGACGAAGTAAGAATAAATTGTGTTTCTTAGTCTATAGTTTTCTGTTACAAAACTCACAAACCCAAAAATTGTACCTTTATGGATTCCACATTCATTAATCTTTAAGAAAAGAAAATTTGCTTTCAAATAAAGAGCTCAAAAAAGTCTAAGGGCAAGCAGTTAAACGGAGCCATATCTCAATTCTTTTTTGTTGAAGTAAGCAGAACTCAATATAATATTTGTGAAACTATACAGAAATATTTACTTTTCCTTAAGACCGGGAGGCAACCAAATTGTGATTAGCCGCGTTTTTTTTGCCCAAATTAATTTCGAATGAAACCTATATATTATAATCTGTAAGAAATTTTAAAGAGAAAAAGTCCAGATCTTTCAAAAAACACGAATATATACCCATGTAAATTCCACATCAATTTCATAAATCTTCAGAAACAGAAATGGCGATTTTAACGTTGTAACGCCCAAAACAAACAAAGTCGTAGTAAATTGTAGCAAGTCATAATGAAATATTTTGTTAAAGCTACCATTTTGAAGAGACTTTTTTCAGTTAGTTCTCAATTTCATGATTGTGTATTAAAGGTCGTATTTTTCATTACTTTCCAATGTTATCGATGTTACAGATCTGCTCTTATAGTTTAAACTCATTGCACCCACAAGCAATATTTTTTTTGATAAAAGGAAAATCATTATTAAATAAAACAAAACTTTAGAAGTATCTGATAACATAGTAAAGCTTTTGTTAAAAATTTCTAAGATTATGTTGAGACGGTGCACTTGTAGTTATAAAGATGTTGATCCAAATGTCTGGTCATAATGAAGCACACACATGAAATATAAACGTACCTTATTTACGGAAGCCTGCATAAAAGTCTATTCGCACAATGCGTAATGTCAGCGTCCCGTCAAAATATTGTACACTGTGTTAAAAAAAAATGGTACCGTTCACTGACGCACCCTGCACTATACAGGGGATGTTGACTTTGTCACGAACCAGTAACGTCGAGGTATCTCGTGTTCCAACAGGTCCGTTCCTGATCCATTCGAATAGCAGGAATGGACGTAGAAGCGGAACGCTCCCGTCAACTTTAGCAATGTGGAGGGTAGACGGGGAGAGTCCGCCATCCGGGGTAATGGCACCACCCGCCATTGTTGGGGAAAAAAAGTAGTATAACGTCATTTTTACGGACAATACTATCAACACAGCCTCGAGTAATTGTGGCTGTACTGCATGACGTGTTTTTTCCTAGATTTTAGATGTATTGTTGTTTCCATGTCCTCGATTAAGTGCAATAACATCGTTTTCAACCAGTTTCATCTTATTTTCTTGTTTCAATTCAGTCGAGGTATCTACTCTTCGACGCTACAATACAGATTTTAGTTGTTTAATACTTAATATTTAGCCCAGATATTAATGCAACGTGTTGATCTCTTTCGTTTTGTTGCCTCTAAGTCTGAAATTCTTCAATCTTGTCCACTCAGGGCTAGGACGCCACACTTCGAGGAGTAATGCCGCCATGGTGGCGGGATCACCTCTGGCTAATCATAACTGAAGACATCATTTAACGTAATAGGCCTACGGCCAGAGAAGTTGAAATTAAGTCTGGAGATGGATTACTAAGCGTGCCTTGTTCCTCAAAAGGAAACGTTCAGGAGTCGAAGTCTACAAGAATGCTTTTCCAATCGGGGGGGATTCCACGATTTGCTGCAGTAAAGGCTCGCCACTCTTCAATTTGAACAAGCACTGCAAGGGAGACTTTTTTTTGGTTAAAAGGGAGGTAAAATCATTAAAATAGAAACAAGCTGTAAGAAAAACAGCGGTACAGTCTTTTGAACGCAGCGGAACGGTTTTTGTACATTGTAACTGGCTTAATTTAGATAAATTAATTGAATTTAACACTAAAAATACTTAAAACCTACAATTTTCATTCATTAAATTTTTATATTAAAATAAAATGGGTTAGTTTATTACTTTAAATATTTCTGTGTCCCTTCTTAGTCTATAGCTAAATGGACTGTCGAGTTGATGACGGCATTACCCTGGTACCCTAGGTAATCTCGCCACAGTGTAAAGGTTTAGAAATTGAATTTTTATATTGGTTTCATGTACAGTATCGATAAAATTTATAAATGTACTAAAGGTTGAGTGCAATATTCAATATATTTACCAGGAATGTAAACGCATTTTTTGATAGTGAAAATAATTAAATTTCCTTAAGGTGCCGGCACTCTCCCGGTCTACCCTACCCATACCTTAAATTCACCCCCAATATTAGCAGCTCATCGACATACAGCTTTTATGAATCTTTCAACGCAGAAAGAATTCTTTTTAAGTTACAAAGTTTTCTAGTTTTTATTAAATAAATATAATTCAAACAAATTTGATAGTATTTTGCTTATTCACACCTTAAACACACCATTAACTTCTCCTTTCTAATTTCTTCTCGACATTTATTTTTGCTGTTGAACGCAGTATTCAATTTTAAACATAAGGACATAATACTGATCTTGAAACATTCTTAAAGAAAAGTAAATGAAAATTTTATCGTCTTCCTAAAATTATTTATGGTATTCTTCAACAAGCTTTCTCTTTTTTAGTTTAATTGAAGTTTCCTTCTTTCTCGTTTAATATTATTGCAAACATTTCTAATTCGTATGAATTAAATTTCGGCATTGTAGAAAACTTGGAGAAACACTAGTGAACAGAGCAGAGACAACTGGAACGTAAATATCATCATAATATGGATACAGGGTCAATATAGGGTGGTTCAAAATGAGCGCCGGTTTTGAAACGGTTAATAAATATTTGTTTGTCGGTTGGTAACATTGTTTTGTTTCGTTTCATTCCCATTATTGACTCAGTTTAAATTTATCACATTCTGTGTCTAACCGCGGGCATGTCAGAGAAAATAGATTATTTAAGGTCTCTATTTATACTCGTATATCAGACTTATAAAATAAATCTCTGTTAAAAAGATATTAAAAGAACAGTTGACAATCATACGAATAGGAAACATAACAAGTTTTATGAAATATATTTCCTATAACATAAGCTGTATTCTACCGTTTGCAATCTACCTAAAAAAACGAAAAATTTAAATATAAAGATTTTATGATAAATGTTACAATTTAAATTATGGATCAGAAAAGCTGGATGAAGAATTTATAAATAAATACTTTAACGTAGAAACTTAGTAAATATTATTAACCGTTGGTTATTTTCGTATTAAATAAATATTGGTTTTCTATTAACTAGCTCGACCAGGCGAACTGTGAATTTCGTGACAAATGCCTCAATGACGTCACAAAAATTCAGTAAACTTGCACTAAAAATAGGAAACTAAAAAATACATCAGTGGCTGCTGGGTGGCGGAGGCCGTGGTACGTGTAAAGAGGCTTTTAAAGCGTCGTATACGAGGAATTGGACACCAGTTAGTGCCCCAACGACGCTGGTGCGCCTGCCAAAGCCTTTCCAGAGTCGTGCGGCGCCCATCTTCCGGACAGTGTCGACGACCGACAAGCTTCTGGTAAGTCTCCTCTCCGCAGCCAGGTTATCTATAGGCATCAGCGCCGCGGCCGTCGCCGCTCCCGAAACATAGCCGGCGGCTGCGACGAACAGGAGCCGTTCCAACAAGGAACGCTTTTCGTTGGGTATGGGGAACACGCCCTTGTATAGAGCCTCGAGGGTAAGCTCGTACACAGTAAATCTAAGAGCTCCGAGGGGCATGTTCCGTCCGAGTTGTGGTATCAGACCAGAGTAAAGGCCCCTCAGTCCCGACTCCGCAAACGTCCTGGAGAGCAGCGCACGCATTGACGTCGTGCCCTTGGTCTGCAACTGCATCTGCAACTTTACTGCTTCGAAGGGATGCAGAGCGGCGACAGCGACGATCTCGGCCACTCCGCCGGAAACGGCGTAGACCAGCGGCCGCAGTGGGTACGCGGATCGATCGCCCAAAAGCCGCCAAGAGAATCTGCGGCTTGTCTCGTAGAGACCGAAGCGAACGAAGCCCAGCAAGGAGTACCCCACCAGCGTCGGCGCCCAACCTGTGGCGAAAGCGTCGGCACCCTGGTGCCGCAAGGTCACCAAAAATGCGTGTCTCAGGGAGCGATAACCGCTGTCGCGAGTGCGCATCCGCGCGTCCAGCAGGTCGAGAGGTGTGAGCAGCGTGTGCGTGAGCCCGCAGGAGACGCATCCCGCGACTCCGCTCAGAAGCACGTGCTTCACGACACCTCCTTCTTTCGATCGCCGCCGTGACTTCAACGACGGCGAGTGTGTCAGAACAAGGCTCGCGCCCCCCAACATGTCTGCTACATCCCGGGAGCTACATAACAAAATAACGTCACTGACAGCATCAGAGATAAAACTCATCATTCAGAGAAGTTAGTGTCATCGTGTCATCTCTTTCCGGATATTATTTACATGTTTGTGTTATTTTAAGTCTTCTATTCTCGTATACGTTCTCATTATTTACGCGTATGCTTATGTGTAGCTATAAAATAACGAGACTGATGCAGGCCGTCGATATGGGAGACATGAACATGTACGGTACAAATGTAATAATGGAGCAATGAATCGTTTCTAAATTTCACATGAAACTTCGATAAAGCGCTACTGAAACTTTTATTTTATTAAAAGAAGGGAATATTTATCACGTGCGTTAGGTTTCGAGTGATTGAAGTGTTTCCAAGATAGTCGAGAAGACGTTGAACACGTACGCCCAGATCGCTTTTCCGCATTAAAAGCGAATGAAAATTTTTATAAAGTTGGTAATCATATTCTACAAATTGAAACTATTAATCAACGTTATTACACTGTGGTTATTGCTCAAAAAAGCCGAAATAATAAGCAAAAAACGACCTGTATTAAGGAAGAGCAAGTAATGATAAATGGTAAAAAGGCCTATAAGTTAGAAGAATTATCAAATTTATTGACTTGAGATCATTACTTCACGTTTTGTCCTTTAGTATTATCTTGTCTACTTTGAGATAATGAGATAGAAACTTTGACACCTCGAAGAAAACGAATTAGACTTCGTGGATTATTCAGAGCACGCAATAACGAACCAGCCTGGAGAAATAAGAACTTTTTTATTCGCCCACTTAATTTTCTACAATGGATCACAAAGGAAACATAGAACTGATATAGTAATTTTTTTATTTCTATATAGAAATTTTCGGGACTGGAATAGTCTATCTGCTAATATGCTAGCGGCCTGCCCAAAGAGTTTGAAACAATTAAAAAAAAGATGAACTATTTATGATACAGATTAATTTAATAATAGTACGAAGGTTAGTAGTAAGAAAATTGAGTGAAGTGGAAAATGAAATGTTTCTGGCGCTCCAACAATCGGAGCCGGAAGAAACTCGACCGAATCGCGCGGGGCTACGAACATGTTAAAGAAAGGCCAAAAGTCCGCTAAGCCGCGTCGAGTATGTACGGAAACTGAAAATCAGAAGAAATGGTGTTTGGTCCCGAGTAGGACTTGGACGCGAAAAATAGATATCCCACAGAATTAAAGCATATTCAACTTTTTGCTGAAACATACGCTTTATCAGTACTTAGTCATTTCTTAAAAACCTAACGACTGATACGTACTCTACTTCCTTCATAAATTATCTGCAGCAACTTATTCTTTCTGCTGGCGGTAAAAACTATTTTAACCAAATAAATATCCACTAGTCACGTCATTTTCTTTATGTGGAGAATTCTTTCTATACGCGTATTTCTTGATCAGAACATGTTTGCTCCATTTGTTACCATCCATACTTGTTATATGCTCTCATACTTTATTCTCTTCTAGTAAAAAAAATACATTTTAATTAAACAATGCCCCTCACCACCTTCACCGAACTCTTATGCATTACCCAAATAATAATTGATAATGACACAAATGGCATGTGTTCACCAGTATTAGAATTGTTGAACATGAATTCATATGATACAATTTTCTCTCTTTTTTAAAGAAGTTGAGCTTTAGTTCTTGCAAGAGTTGCATGCAATGTATTTCAACACATGATGTAATTTATTTCAATTAGTCTCACTCTCTTCTACTTTTAAATTCTCTGACCTTTCATATAGTAATTCTGTGAAAAGCTTATAACAAACATTTTTGTTACAGTGGTTCAAGTATCTTTAGAAAATTTATTCCCTTTTGTAAACTATGTGCTACCTATGCTGTATTTTGATTGGAATCAATCTTTCAAAATCACTCAACAAGGTAAGTTTGCTACATGTCTATTTCAAGAAACAATGTTTGTTCATGAACCAAGAATTTTAATTAAAGGTGGGTAGGTAGTAATGTTTTCCACACATTTACAGGTTTTAAAAGTGGTACAAGTGATATGAAGTAATGTCTTAGAAATCATAGTCACAACTTAAGATTACCATTGCAAAACAATTGGTTAGGTTGTAATGGAGGATTTCAAAATTACAGCATACATTCCTCACCACAATCGTGCTACATTCTATTTCAATTTACTCCAGAACTTAAAACTTTTATAAGTGTTTTAACAGATGCCCTAACTACTTTTTTAAAATTATGGTATCTACATTCATAGTCCCCCACGTTACAAAAAAGAAGTATTATATTTTTATTTTTCTTCGATCTTCTGAACACTGCTATACTTTCATTCATAAGTCTGCAAGGTATCAATTTTTATCTATATTGTTATTCTGCTTTTTTAAAACACCTGTTATAGTGTTTATATGAACAGCATTTCCACTATATTTACATTTTGTTAGTAACATACCTTCCACACATTTCAAGGACGATTATATGAAGACCCAAACTTACAAGGAAAAGAATATATGGTCAAATAAACCATATACCACCGTTAAGGAAACAAGACAGAAACTAGGCACGGACTGATGAGGAGAAAGCAAATACTTTTGCAGAACATCTAGCAAAAACTTTCAGCTCTCCAGAACCCAACCCTAATGTTAATGGTGCCAACATATACACGTATCTGGATGCACCTTGCCCGATGACTCTTCCTATCAAACGATTCTCATCATCAGAAGTTCAACAAGAAATTAACTCATGCAATATCCATAAATCTCCTGGGTTTGACCTCATAACAGGACAAATCCTTAAGCAATTGCCACGGAAAGCAATAATACTATTAACCACCATTTATAATAGCATGTTAAGAGCAACCTACTTTCCAAAATCTTGGAAATTCGCACAAATAATACTGATACCAAAACCCGGTAAACCACCAAACTCTCCCTCATCATATCGGCCCATAAGCCTACTACCACAACTATCCAAGATATTTGAAAGATTACTGCTCAAAAGACTAGAGGCTGATATCAACCTGGATGAGATACTACCAACACATCTATTTGGATTCCGCTCACGCCACTCTACAATACATCAGTGCCACAGAATTGTGAATGAAATAATAAATAGCTTAGAAGAAAGAAAGGTGTGTGTTGCAGCTTTCTTAGATATTTCACAAGCATTTGATCGAGTTTGGCACGTCGGTTTATTATACAAACTTAAACTAACCATTCCCACCAACTATTATTTCATCTTAAAATCCTATTTAAGTGATCGCTTTTTTCAAACTAAGTTTAACGACGACATTTCCAAAATTCATTCAATTGCCTCTGGAGTACCACAGGGTAAGTGTCCTGGGACCACTTTTATATCTTATATTTACAGCAGACATAACTGAAACAAACAACACAATACTTGCAACCTACACTGATTACATCAAGTTTATCTGCAGGTGATGACCCCCTTACAGCTGCTGCCGCTCTACAAAATCATTTAAATAACCTTGAAGAATGGCTAGACTTTTGGCGTATAAATGTAAATTCTAATAAATCAGTGCAAGTAAATTTTACCACCAGGAAAACAAACTGTCCAAATGTCTCAATAAATAATACACCATTACCCATCATCAATGAAGTCAAATACCTTGGTTTACTATTGGACTCTAAACTTACGTGAAAACCGCATTTAACATCCAAAAGGGATCACATCACGAGCAAGCTTCAACAAATGCATTGGCTACTTTGCAGAAACTCAAAATTAAAAACAGAAAATAAAATACTCATATATAAATGTATTCTTAAACCCATATGGACATAAGGTATCCAACTATGGGGGTGCACCAAGCCTTAAAATTCAAAAATTATTCAACGTCTTTAGTCGAAAATCCTTCATACCATCTTAAACGCACCTTGGTTCGTCATCAACAAAACAATACATGAAGACCTAGCCATACCTACTATAGATGAGGAAATACAGAATCAGCAGTAACTATCGTCAAAATCTCCCAGGACACCATAACAAAGAGGTCAGCCACCTAGCAAATGAACTAACCTCTCGTCGCAGATTGAAGAGGAAGCGACCAACAGATCTGTGAAGATTAATTTTATTGTATTCATGTATCACGGAGCATGATCACTGGACCACTGCTCCCCTCATGTGTCATTCATCCATCCAATTTGCTAAATGTTCTTTTGAACAGATTGTAAATATCTTAATTTTTTTAAAAAAATTAAGTTCATTGGATATTATTAGAACACATTTTGATATTGACTTAACAGTTTTTATCTATAGCAAAAAGTAACAGGATCAGTGAAAAATTTACAGATTTATTAATGCAGAAAACTGCCACATGACACAAGGACAAAATCCTTAGCTAATTACACCAAATTCTTAATATGCACTGTCAACATTTATTACTTTCTTTTAATAACCTGTTAGGTAATTCTATATTTGAAACTTCTTAAATTAAACTGCTTAGATTTGGAATAGGATTTGGTACATAAACATTAATGGAAAAGATAGTACTAGATTACAATAACTGGTAAAAATTACAATATTGTTTATTAATATAAGTACAAAATTATATACAAACACAATTTGAGCTAGCTATAAAATTACAATGGGACACACAAATATACTAACTAGGTTTAAGAAATGTCTCCAAAATTTACATTTGTAATGTCAACACAATTATGAAAGAAATGCTTTAGTATACATTTAAAATAATAATTGTATTCAGATTTAATTTTAATAAATTAACAATCAATTATGACCAGCACACAAGTATGGATAGTTTGTTCATAAAACATTTTAATCTACATGATTGAGTATCCCTCAAATCTGTGCACAGCCAATTAAAATCTCCCAATAATATCCTCCAAATCAATATAATCAAAATAACTGTCATCCACGAAGCTTTGACATGTCTTAAAGATTTGTGCAATATAATTTACAGATATTTATTTTTTAAAATAAGACTGTCTTATATAAAACAACATACACTACATATCACAGGCCCCAGCGACATTTGCATCAGGCTCTCTTCTAATGTACTGACATGACTAAGAGAGAAATCAATACAGAAATTTATTATACATTTATTACTATATACATATTCATAATATTCATACTACACAAGTGAGATGATCTCGATAAAACGAGAGAATAGAAGATAATTTGTCGAAATTTACCATTCATTTAGATAGACAAGGAATAGGGGCTCCCTTGTAGTTGAAATTTAATAGTAGACAGCGAAATGGCCACTTAAAAAGTGTAGGTTATTGAGGCACTAGTTTACAAGATTGCTGTCCAGAAATTTGATGACTAAAAGCACAACACAATTTAAAAATAAATCAGTCTGGCATCCGATGGACTTTGTTCAACAGGGCAATAGGGACATTTCAGTCTGTAAAAACAAATCACAGATTAAAAGACTTTCTGAACATGAAAGTATCTTTACTTAATTGAAATAAAAACAGAGTATGGCTTATTCTGGTATAAATATTGAAAACATAATTACTACTAAAGAATTATACTAAATAAGACAAAGCAATCCATTAAAAATTGAAGATAAGAATTTTCTTTCAACATGAAATGAACACTTTCCAAGGCAAACAGCATTAATCATCAAGACATTTCAATGGCTATTGCTGCCATAGTCTTCCAGCCTGGAAAACGAAAGCCATCAAAATGTCACTGTTCAACATTACCCTGGTGGAAACCTGAGAAGCATTTATCATGTTCTGCAATCGATGCTCTAATTACTTATTCAACAATTATTTATATCAATTATTATTATAAAAAACTTAGCTGAACTATCATTAAAATGATGTACAGCACATCCAAGAATACATTCACAGGCTTGATTCATCAAGCGGTGACAATCTGGAGGATTAGCCAGTCATTTTTAGCTTTAATGAAGTGAATTGAGTAAAGGAATTGTAATTTTAACCCCTGTCTTGTAGACTGAAACTGGTTAACATTTAATTAAGATATAAGAGAAAGAACATTGTAACATTGCATAGTTAAAACAGAATCATAAAAAAGAAATTTTACTCAAATTCCATCAATATTTATTCATTTTTACACACTACAAGAATTCTAGATCGTCAATTTGTTGACCATGATGTGGTAAACCTTGCAGACTATAGACTGTTCCCTGATCAATATTATAGAGGAAGAAAACCAAAACCATATCATACAGCATTAGTAATTTTAAGTCAGTTTTCAACCAAGTTGATCATTTTCATCCTCTATACAATCATCTTAAATAATTATCAAACCTACATAACTTTATGACATTTAACATGTCAGAAGGTATTCCATTGTCAGTAGTGTAGATGAGTATGTAACAAACAGGAGAATGTCATAAGAATTTCTACATTAACCTCAAAAAGTATAAACAAAAACAAAACATGAAAAAAAAATTGAAACGGCAAATTTGGAACCTAGTGGTTTATATCAACATACACAATTACAATAAATGCACTGTAAATCTGAGAGATCTAAAGTAAGATTAATATCTTTTTGTTTGTTTGATCAATTTCCATTGGTTTGATCATGATTATTAGAAGTGGGTAAGGAACAATTTCTGAGATAAAAAGGCATTAATTGCATATATATTATAGCCTACACAGCTAAACACACTGACACTTCTTTCTCAGCAGACCGCTAGAACAAACTGTCTTCCTGCTTCAGAATTATCTTCCAACAATATTGAAATGTATTTATGGGGATGAGTGGAGATCTTTTCTATGCACCAAATGTCTCAAATTTCTGAAGAAAGTTTTATTATTAGAAAGTAAAGGTTTCCCAGCGAAATTCTCAGATATCAAACAGTGACCAATAGCTGCCAAAACAATGTTTTAACAGGAAGCTTTAGTAATCATCATTAGTTAAAATACTAATTCCAATTAAATTTGTTAGTAAAAAATTATAAGTACATACAAGTAGAACTTACTTGTTCCCATTACTAAGCTTATTGAGTGCATCTCGTGATATAACATGCCCGCATATGAGACGCATTGGTGGATTTGTTTCTGTACTTTGCTGCCTCAGAATAGGGCAAGCAAACACTGAATGATAACGATTTTCTTGGCCTAAATCAATTTCGATCTGTAATATAACAAAAAATGTTAATGAATAATTGAGGTTATAATTTAAGAACCTGTACACAAGGTAATGAATACATTTCACTTTTTATTCAGAACAAGTTGAACAAAGATATGCACTGGGTTGATCCATATCAACAGCTTTAAATCTCTCTTTCTAAAAAAATCACAGGATTTATTTTTATATACAATGAAACTTCAAGATTTTTTAGTCAATTAAATTATTATAGAGGACATAATAAAACATTTAAAAACTATAAGTCTCAAATGTGTGCATACTGAAAAAATGATTGTTTTTAGTTTTTACTATGTGGGTGTCCAATATTGCTCAGGTACTAGCTATAATTAAATAAGCCAGAAAAAGGAATGAATTTAATTTTAATCTCTTGGTCAACGTGCGATATAACTGGCATCACGACCAGCACTTTTTTACCAATAATACTTTAATGGGCACGAATAAACCTATGCCTATTAGGAAGAAGGGGGAACTTAAATTTAAAGGGAATGACAGGCCATAACTTAACCAAGGCAAGAACTCTCCTGGAGCATGAAATAAGCATGGTACCTTTAGGGAATAAAAAAATTCAGTGTTTTAACAGACTTAAAAGTATCTGTGGTAATTAAATAAAGTCCTTTAACTTATTTGTATGGGTTATGTAATAGAATCTTTCAGGTACTTTAACACTAAAGTTTCTGAATATTTGCATTTTATTAGAGATATTAAAATATTTGCTCTATAAATACATTTATTTATCTTGATATTTGCAATTGATTCTGTTATCCTAATCTCAAAATTTGGTTGAAAAACTGGGCAACATTATTGGCAAATTTTGAATCTAAATTAGTTTATTAACATCACTTATAAATTTTTTATTATTACTATAAGATGAACTTCAAACACATTTTGAATAAGCACGCTTTGTACAAAACAATAAATCTTGTTGAATTGTATTGAACTCCCATTGACATATACACACATGTATTTTAAAACTTATTTTAACCACAAAACTAGCTCTCAAAATCTTTATTTTAATTTGATGTGGTAAAAGTACAGGGGTTGGGAAAATAATATGAACACCGTGCAATAGGGTATGGCTTGTTGCAGGTTGGCACCACTGTGTATATGTAAATTCTATGACGCAACTACTCAACTGGGGTTGATATGGCACATTTTGGGGTTGTCTTGCAGTATATTATATGCTCTGTTGTAAGACAGTTAACACCAGTGATCAGTGAAACGCGTGATCTATTAGACTTCGAAAGAGGACAAATCGTTGGTGCATGGTTTGCGGGAGCTTCTGTGACGAAAACAGTTCAACTGTTAAATGTTTCATGAGCAACAGTATCCACAATAATGACAGCATTCACAAAACATGGTAAAACATTTTGGCAAAGAGGAATTGTGAGCGAAAGTTGAAGTTAAGTGACAGTCGAACGTTAAAAAAGATTGTGACCATACGACATAAAACTTCTGTGGAAAAAGTGACTGCAGAACTCGGCACTCACTTACGCAATACTGTTTTGACAAAGCTGACATTCGTGGAAGGGCTGCAATTTCAAAACCCATCATAACAGAAGCCAATGCTAAGCTGAGAATGAAGTGGTGTCACAATTGTAAAATCTGGACACTGAATAACTGGAAGAATGTGGTACGGTCCGATGAATCATTGTTTACACTGTTTCTTACATACGACCAGGTTTATGTATGGAGAACACCAAAAGAAGCATATGGTGTGGCCTGCCTGCTTCCTACAGTGAAACACGGGGAAGGTTTGTTATGATTTGGGCAGCTATATCATGGTATTCAGTTGGCCTGAACATTATCCGTACTGGCCGGATTACTGCAAATGAATATCTTAAAATCTGCAACAATGAAGTGCTTACTGGGATTAGCATATTGCTACCACACGCTGCCATATTACAAGATGATAATGTGCCTGTACACACAGACAAAAAGGTTTAGGCGTGGTTTGTACAGCATCAGAATATTATCAAACATCTTCCCTCGCCAGACCACATCATCATTTAGCTGTTATTAGGAGTTTTAGAGCAGAGTGAGAAGCAGATTTTCACCTCCAACATGGTTGCCCTAATTGGCAAATGTTTTGCTACAAGAGGACATTCAATTGGAAACTATTCAGACACTACGAATCTGTTCCACAACAAACTGCACTGTTCTCAAAGCTAATGGTGGTCCAACTCCATATTAATCAATAAATATTGTGTAAATGTAGGTATTCATATAATTTTGTCCAACCGCCATGTTGTAATAATATTGGCTTGTTACTAAAGCTCTTTATTAGTTTCTTATTATGGTGAAAAACCATCATGTTTATTATAGTTACTGCACAAATCAAATGTAAAAAAAATGAAATTGCCGAATCTTCAATAAAAAGATATTAATTATATGCGATTAATTATTTGAAATTCTCACCTGAAACTATTTTAACAAACTTTGGAATTGAAAAATCGACAAAATTCAAAATACCCACACAACCTACAATTGAACATATCTATTAAATTATAATGATTATGAATTCTTATCTATGCTTTTATCACAGTTTGATATTTTCTTAAGTTTGTATTCTATGACTTAATTGAGCAAAATTTGAGTTTGACATATCCCTTGCTTCTGTGAAATATTTGGCATGTTGAAAGTTAACAATAAAACTGAAATATACAAATGAACATATTTTTAAATAATCTTTCGTCTTGTTTTTTATCATGTGCTCCTGGTGTTTGTATACCAAGATATAATTGATAAAATCTGTCAGTTGCAGAATGTTAACATAGCATGTGTGTGCTGAATGTAATAACACATATTTCCTAATGTTCCATGTTAATGTTTGGTGACAATTTTTCACGTTCCTCATTTGTGCTATCATTTTCTCATCCCACATTCTCCCCCCAGTTTGTCTCAAAGACAATCTTATAAGTAAAATGTATGAGTCAGTACATGAATAACTTGGGTTTACATGGAAACATGAGTTATTTATTCACTTTATGTAATTTAACAGATTATGTAAGAGGTGTGTGGATTATTTAAAACAAAAGTAACAATAAAGTTGCAAATATCATTAAAAAATAACTTACAGGTAGTTCATCCTTTCCATTCCATATACCTGTTACTTGTCTCTGCTGCATGACTTGTTTTATGTTCAGAAGTGCAGGAAGAGCTGTGCACCCTGCATTTACACTGTAAATAATTTTGTTTTAAATTTCTCAATAAATAGGAATATTACTTATGTAAAAGGAAGTTGAACATATAGTTGTATAATTTTATTAATGTATTTTATAAAAACAATTTGCTTTACATCAGAATTCATTCTCAGGTAAACAAGTTCAATATTGTTCACCTGTACCAATTAGTAAATCGAAAACATAGACAACAACAAAATGAAGTATTTAGCTACTCACCACACAGATAAAGGGCTATCAACACTAAGGCCAAGCAAAGAACATGCATCCCTAGTAAAAACATCTGCTATTTCAACCCATAGATTAGGGTCCAACAGGTGCTTGTATGGGGAATTGCTTATACCATGAGGCAGATATAGAAGGATGCCCATCAAGCTTTGTATCTCTGAAACATGTAAGTGGAGAAAACAAGTTTAAATAACTTCAAATTTAAAAATCTCTATTTCATCAGACCACTAATAACCATAATATTAATTAGTTTAGTAGTACGTAAGTGTAAGTAAATCAAGAAAAATTAATTCTTACCAAATTAATGAAGGTTTAATATATTTCTAATAAGGTAGATATGAGGTAGAATTAAAAGCAAGAACCAGTCTTTCCAAATAACCGTATTATGAAAAAATTGTAATAAAATTAATACAACCTAGTAAACACATAATAAATTCCTTGAATTAAAGTTAAGAAACAAACGTCAATCTCTGCAGATTACAATGCTTTTCCCAACCCGCTATTACTGTATTTCTATTCACGTGCATTTTCATAATTTAAAAATAATATAATTTGTAACTAAATATTGTAAAATAATTTTCTGTACCTAAAAGGTGTTCATAAATTGATTAAATGGTATGATTATCTGTAAAACCAAGTGCATCTAATCGCCAACTAACTATGAATACAAGCTTAAGTTAGGGATTAAGTGAGTAGGTAGTTTTCAAGAGTTACTCGAAGAGTAAAAATACTGAGCATTATTTGCAGGTTAGCAAAAATGTACCACATAAATTATAAGAGTAGAGAGATGAGAAATAATAAAGAATAAAGTAATTAGTAGAAAAAAATGAAAAACAATTAAGGTTATGAAAAAGCTGAAGAAAATTATAGTAAAACTATTTTAATTGACCAACTCCATGAGACCTGTCCAGCAGAGTTGATATTACAAAAAAAATTGTTTTAGTAGTAGTAATATTAATATCGTGTTAAAAATAATTCCTCAAAACAACTAAATACAACTTCAAAATTATAAACATATCACCTTTTTCATGCCTATTAACAAATTGCTGGAAATGTGTTCGAGCATATCTTATAGCATCTGTTTGTCCTGCTGGTCCTCGCTGTATTAGATCTATGTACCTTAAACGGTGTAGTTTGAATTCAAGAGATGAATTCTGAATCAGAGGAATTGCAAAATTGTCATTAATTAATTTTATGTAGTAGAAGAAAATAATAGATTAAAAATGCATAACAATATTACAGAGCAACAAGAGTTACTAAAATCATAAATAAAACTTACATGCCATAAATTGATAAATACTTAAGTTCATAATACCTGTGCATCCAAACTCTCTCTGTGCGCCTGAGCCCATGCCAAAGCAGGATACAGATCTCTTCCTTTTAGGCAATCCAATATCCTATTGAGTTCTGAAAATGGCTCCTTTCCTCCATCTTCTGCTTTCAGGCCAGCTTCCTTTAGGAGGAAAAACATTTTCTTTAACAAAATTTAACAATTTTCTCATTATATTGGAGAGGTTAAAAAATATACCATTAATACTACTCGGCATCACAGCCCATTTTGAGACTTGACCACCCCACTCTTATGAGAGCTGTGAGAGATGTGGAATCAAATTAAGGTGGCATAATATTACAATGGAATTTTATAATGTCAGGTGTCGGGCTATTGGGTACTTGTCTCTTGCCCTTCTGAATAATGGGAGGGGAGTTTCCTATGGGGTCGCAACATTCCTCTTTCTGTGCGTCAATCAGTACAGGAGGCAGCTAGCTGACAAGTCCAATAGGATCAGCAGAAAACCCCTAAATAAGATCAAGGTACTTCAGCATGTGAGAACCTTAAAAACCTGACAGAGAATAAGGCATTCCCGGAAGGTAAGGTCCATTCCCTCTCTGGTGATAAATGCCTGCAAAGCTAGGCTCCCACAGGAATCCTCTCTAAATGTCAAAAAAAATTGTTAGTCCCTTGCTATTATTGTTTAAAACATTGGTCAGAGACATCATACCAAAACAGACATAGAAAGACTCGTCTATAATACTGAAAATTGGCATGAATTAAGTATAGGCAGTAGTATTTAATAGTTCATCAAGAAATCAAACCCTGGTTAATACATGAAGGATTATAATTTCTTGTATGCAGCAAGTACATTTATGCCTGCAGATCATACACACAAATTTCTTAGATAATGATCATCATTAATCAAATGTCTTTTGCAATTACAAATATGCTTATGACAACATTTCTTAATTGCAATACATGCAAAAGAATTGCATGATATGTATAATACTTGTCCTTCGCTGTCAAATTACAATATTAGATATTAAAGAACGGACACTTGAGTGTGCTGCTTTGAATATTTCCCAACTTCTTCCATTGAAAGCTGTATAGGTCTGATTTGTTCAAATATTTGAGTATATGTAATCTTTTTGGAGGCATTATTGCCTGGTAAAATTTGTGTAACTAACTCACAATTTCCGAAAGTATATCAAAAAAGTAACCATGAAAGCTGAATGAAATGGAATTTTCTACCTGTGCTAATTCATCAGCAATATCAAGCATTCCTTGTCTATAGAAATGCTGACATATTACTTGATTTAAGAGCTGAACTTTATCAGGACCAGAGAAAACATCATCTCTACTTGTTGAGGCAAAATCTGATACAAAGTTCTGGAATATAAAAGAAATTTTAAATGATGAGATAGTGTCACATTATATTGATTTAATTGTATGGTAAACAAAATTTGTAAACATTACAAAAATATATAACAAAAATTGTTCAAAAGAAGAAATACCAAATCAAGTTCAGTATTTAAATTGATTTTTAATAAAGTAAAAAAAAGCTTTTAATAGCTTGAAACTTTGTGATCTAAGACTGCTAAAAAAACAGATAAAATAAAAGTATTAGAACCCTTGAGAACTAATACACAATCATAAACATAATAGCAATCCTTCTCAAGACAGCATATTGATGGTTCACTAGAATTAATATAAATAACATTTTGACAGAAGGTTAAGGAAATTTCACTGTATTGTAAGATACATTCTCATTATTTAAATTATATCACAATATATATTATAGGGCTTGACTATCACAAAGCTTTTGTTTCATTTAATGTTATTACACATAACGAAATAAGTATCCTTTAATGTTGTTATAAATAATGAAATAAGTATCACAGATTATCCATTTGTTGTGTATAGATTAACATAAGTTGGTTTTTATTTATATTAAAAGAATTGCATGCCAAAAATTGATTAGCAGAAAGATTTCATTCTTCAATGCTGCAGTAATTTAAATGCTAAACCTCAACAAAGGAAAAGTGAAAGACTAATGCACAAGAGATTAAGCTGGATGTCAACACAATTATAGAAATTCAATATACTAATTTTCTTTTAACTTACTCTGTCAATTGCTTTTCCGACTTTAGAGACAGTACTATGCAAGTCACGATGGTCAGTGGCCAATCTTTGAACAGTTTCTCGAACTTTATTAAGAGTTTGTTTGAGTATTAATATTTGGGCAGCAGTTAACTGGTAATCTATAGGTCCTGAAATCACATAATCAAAATATTCGTGTGATTCTAAGCCTACTGAAGATTTTACTTAAAATTTTACCTTTATTCTTACCTTCTTCGAATTCTTTTCTTAGTCCGTCTACTGTGCTTGCCATGTCTCTCAAAACACGATGTGCATGATCATTGATACCGCCAAATTTTGAGAGTACTTTGTCAACTTCTCTTTCGACGGCATTACAAGCCTCCATTTTACTTAATGTCCGAGAACTGCCAAACTAAATAAAAACATACAATCAGACAGAGACCTGCTGTTTCAAAGAAGAGCTTTCAAAGATGAAATTATTCAAGGTTTTGTAAGCTATTTAACTGTCAACGTTAATAATGCATCTGTTGTTCTAAATTAAATAATTGCTTGAAGAAAGTATAAAGGTTTATTTTTTCTTGAGGATTTCCTCCATAATCAATTATTTACGCGGATGATAAATATACATATAGTTTATGACGTATTCTATTTTCTTAATCGAATTAAGAAAATCTATTCAACCATAAAGAAAATATCAGAAAATAGTTTTACCTTTCCTAAACGTGTAAGTAATGATAATCCTAAATCTAGTTAATCCTAACTAGAAATGTAAACTTCTTAAAATCGTTGAATGAATTTCATAAACTCGACCAAGAAATTTGATTTGTTTCCTAAAACGATAGAACCTATGGACTACATACACGCCGATTCTATCTTGTCTCACGTAAAAACATTCTCAAAATACAATAATAATCTATATAGTTAATTTTAAATGTACTCCATTATTTTAAAAATATGACTCGTCTAACCAAGTATCAAATATTTATATACGTAAGATTTTGAAAAGTGTTTTTTTTTTAAAAAGAAAGCTACAATTTTGTCGTATTATATAATTATTGGCCAATGGCTCCTTGCTTTCAAAATGAGTTATTTTTTACTAATAGAGTTTTAATCTATGATTGAGATTTATAAAAAACTGCCATAACAACAGCAGTGATATTTTAAAATTAGCGCGGAATCAATTGCCATTGGAGGGGTAGAGATAATGTACTCACATGTTTAGGTTAAAATGTAATGATACGGGAACTAATTCTTGGTTATATGCAATGTTAATGACTAACGTCATCAACATATCTAAATATTGTTCATCTGTGAATGTTAATTAGTTACGGAAACCTTGTTGAAGTAGAATGGAATAATGACTGCAAACTGTGAGGTTAATCTTCAGAACTTTTATATTTACAATGCGTCTTACGGTCAAAAGGAAGGCGAGGTTCGTATACTTTTTGTTGGAAACAATTATTTTAATTAGTTTTGGTCTCATCGCTATGTTTGCTCTCAGGAACACAAAAATATTCTTTATTACTATCCTTCACAAACCGATTTTGACACGCAAATGAAAAATGTTGGTCTCAGCGAAGCAATTATTAAATTCACGGAGTAAGTATATGACATCGTTATATATAGTTATTATTCTAACACACCATTATTTAAGTTTCGAATCCAGAAATGGAAACTGTAATTGCTTTCTTAACCGTAGCACATTCAATCCTGATCAGCTTTGTGAATCACTTCATACTCAAAAATCAAGGCAACTATATTATGAACCAGAAACAGGCTTCTGGATGGTTATGGTAAGTTTAAATATTATCTATTATTCAATCCTCTATAATTAATATTGCGCCATTAGCAATAATTTTTATTTATTAATCATCTACCTATGCTCTTACCAGTTTGGCTTTGAATTGGTTTATATGTTTTATTATGTTGAGAAAATTAAATTTTCTTTGAAATTGTATACTTTTTGTGTGTATACTGCGTTGAATTTTCCAACAAACTTTGTTTTCATCAGTTTTTATAAGACGTTATACAACACTTAATAAGTTGAAATTTTCTTGCAGACAATTAGTATTCCTAGCGTAACAAAGTCAAAAGATGGATCAGATTACCTCGAATATCAAAGTGAAGATGTTCAAGACAACGTGTATTTGGCAGTATTAAAACAGTCATATCAGATGTTTAGATTATTTAAGGGTTCTTTCTCTAGCATTCTTGATTGTAAAGGTGGAGATGTTGAATGCCTTAAACAGAAATTGGAAAGTTTTTTTTCATGGGTGAGTATATTTTGATTACAGGAAAATTATGAAGCAAACTTTATTTAGTAAAACTTACTGTCACAACAACATAAAGTAAATGATACTAGTTACTCCATAATTTACAGAATTTGATTACAATTAAATGTTTAAAATTGATTTTATGTTAAGAACCTGAGAAGAAACTTCATTTGGTCAATTCTCTGATTTCGTGTGTAGTCAAATAGCTTTACTTTGAGATATAAGTTTTAGGCATATGTACATATTGTCTATCACATGCATAATTGAACAGTTATTTAATTTTCATTGTATTAAATACTTATTTGGGAACTTAAAACAATGGAATTTATGTTCACATGTTTATACAATATTTATAAATAAGAAGTATGTGTTCCTTACTGAATGATAGGCACAGAGTGGAAGGAAAAAAATTAGTTGCAAATATGTTTCCTTATTGTTACAATTGTGTTGTAACAGCACAAAATAAATTTGAGATTGTAAAATTTTAGTATTACAATTATTTGTTTAGATGAGTGAATATGACTCACGATGAGTGTCTTAGAGACAATAATATGAAAGTATACTTATGCTTTAAATCAGTGATAAGCAACCTTGTTTTAGAAGTGGACCAACTACAAGTTACAAATTTTTATGCAGGCTCCATAAAATAAACATATTATAATAATAACAGTAATAGATGATAATTACTATGGAGAAATTCTTTAAATAATTTTAATGAGAAGTTTGGTAATGCTTCTTTGCAACTAAGTGGACGAATTTTTTTTCTGATGTAGACAATACTGCATGTTAATTAACCTTGATCAATAGTCACTTATTTATTTTCATTCCAGAAATGAAGTTTTTTAGGAAGTAATGTAATTTTGATTAAAAGTTTTGTTTGTCCAGAGTCTGTAATTTTCTTTTATTTCACATTTATATATTGGCTCAGAAATAGTTCTCGGGTTTCCATTTGGGTACAGGTGTGAATAAAACGTGATGTTTCGACAACCATGTGCTCTGTCGTCATCTTCAGGCTGAGTGTTGGGACTGTCTGGATTCAGGGTATATATACTGCTCAGGGTCCCTAAAATCCCAGGCTGGTGTCTGATTGGTGGAGTTAGGTGTCGTGCTGAGGGAGCCAATGAGCACATAGTCAGCAGTTCTCCTTAGCCACATCAGGGCTGCACCCTGGGATGGCTGCGATTCCTTCCGCCCTGTGCCTATCCTTTGCACTCGCTGTTGCGTGTCTACGTGCCTTCCGTTGCAGTGACAACACCAGGTCCCAAGCCCTGCTTAATTGGAATTCAGTATCTTGGTTGAGCAGGTTGTCATGAGTCCTGATATCATCATGCTGTCCCAATAACCTTCAGCTCGGTCTAAGATTTTTATTTCTCCGAACTTGTTTCAGTGGCCGGTTTCTATTGCATGTTCAGCCACTGCTGCCTTTTGCTGCTGATTGTGTTTCAGATGTCTTTAATGTTCTAGACATCTGTCTTGTACTGTCCAATATATTGTTAACCACATTCATACACAATTTATAAAAATAATTAATATATAAAAAGTCAAAAGTAAAGCTTAGACGGGCCATTCAAAACCATGTGCTGGAACACACGTGACCCACAGATCACAGCTTGCTCATCCATGCATTAATTGGTTCATCATGTTGATTTCTATAATTAAATAAATTCATACTTTGAGTTCTATTAATTTTCTGTGTTCGAGTTAATATTAATTTATCTTATTTTCAGTACCTTCTAACATTGAAGCTTAATCATTGTGACATCTTAGATGTTTTCCAAGGTATACAGTTCCTGCCACTAGATAAGCAAACATTCCTTAGAGTACAGTGTTTTGTCAACCTCATTGAAGCAACATTCCATCATGTAAAATACTCTTCATTCCTTTACAATGATCAACTTGTCTGGTAAGTTATTTTATATTGCATTTAATTTGTATAGCTGATTGTTAACATAATTTTTCTTTGTAGGAGTGGCCTAGATCCAAATGACATGCAGGTGGTGTACCGTTATCTTGTGACCAGTCTGCTACCTGCCCATTTGGAGATGGAATTGCAAGGAGGTTCAATGCCACGCCACCCAACTACACCTTTTGCAACCACACATTATGGCAGGTAAATAACTTTGGTGAATAATAGTCAGTTTATCTGATGTTTAATAATTAAATGAATGGAATAGCCGTAATTGTCAGCATATTTATTACATTTTATTAAAATAAAATTTTACAGCAAAATTTACAAAGGCTACTAATAACATTTTGAATTTATAGTTTTGCCTTACATATCTTCCTTGCAATGCAGACAAAAATATTAAAAATTTGTATTTTGGAACATAAAAAGTACCTTAAAAACATTACACAGAATTATTCCATTTTGTCCAGACGTATACAATTGAATAACCACCAAATAGTTTGAAATCACGTTGAAATTTTAGATGAAAAAATATTACAATTAATGAGTGCAATCTACACATCCTGATGAATAATCATTCCATTAATATAAAAAAGTGACACTAAAAACCTTAATAGAATTTATGATCCTTTATTATTGTAGTTCATCTACCTTATAACCTTGATGTTTTCATTGCATGTATCTTTCTGTTTATCACACAATGGTACTTCACCTTGACCCTCCTGATCCTGTTACTGGTACATTCTAGTATTTTATCCTAGGGAGTTGTAGATTAAACACCATGAAATTCTAAATTTGTAAGTTTCCACCATGTTTTTAAATTTTGAATATGATACAGAGATTGTGAATTATATTGTTTTTATAGTGTCTGTAGCAGACACAAATAGTAGATGAAATATAGCAAAATATTGATAAAATATAATAAACATACTGACAATTAATTCATTTAATAATAAGTTACATTCCTTACATCCTGTATATATGCTAATATTAAAGGATGTGGAACATTTTCCCCCATTAATACTATGTGTTAACTATAAACATAGCAACTAGATGAATAGTTCATCCATGCTATTTAGTCATATAATAATGGAAATATATTATGCAACAACATACGATGATTGTGATTAATAATTCATACTATTTACATTATAACAATTGTACATCTCAGATTCTTCTTTTAATGAATAGAAGGAGTAGCTATCGAGAAATGAAGATAACTCAGCTTTAATTATCATTGTATAGGGTATATTTATTTATTGTATTGAAGCCATGAATTTCAGAATTGTTAATTTGATGTAGTGGAAAACATTTAGTTAATGTATTAGGACAACAGAGTAATTTTTTTTCTATAACTTGAAGAGTACTACAAATAAACAAATTACAGTAGAATGTCCTTTATCTGAACTAATTGGGACCATTTTTAGTTCAGATGTTCAATTTTTGGATAACTGAACCTATCAAATTTAAAAGGAATATAAAAGGATCTTTTATTTGGAAAATTTAAACATTATGAGAAAGATTTGAATTTCCAAATGTTTCTAAGCAGACTTATTAAAGACAAAAGGTTTAGCAAATAGCTTCCCTAGCAGTTATAATTTAGGAAAAGCCTGTAGGTTTTAACAAAACCTTACAGTTACCTGTATTTATACTCGGGCATTTAAGTTTGTACAGAACAGTTAGTTAAACAAGCAATTTTCTTAAAATTAAAGCGGAGAAAATATGAATTAGATTATTTGACATTTCAACTGTATCATGTGAAGACTATTTATCCACGGAGGTAAAAGGTTAGTACCTACCTGTTGAATAATGCAACACACCAGTCCTCAATTTGGACATGGCACACAAGTAATTGATTATTTAAATTTGATGTGATTATTTCTGTCATTATTTAGGTTCAATTGAATTTTGTAACTAAAGGAATATATCATTTTGTTTTTCAGATTTGTTATGGGGCCACAAAATATGTTGGATGGAAATATTGGTAAAATTCACAAGGTGTACATAAATAATGAAACTGTGCCTGAAATGTTTCACTTGGTAGTGTATAGAGCTTTGAGTGCGACTGTTTGTCTATTTATTGATGGTGAGTTTGTAAGAACTGTTATATGCATTTATATATATAATTAATAAGGACAGAAAAGAGATATAGAAAGTAGGTTCACAGATGACAGGCACCTTCTAAGGTTTGGAGTTATTTAAATTTTGGGAGGCATTACCCTCTTCCTCAGAAAGTTAGGAAGACATTTCTAGTGATTGGCTAGCCAATGACTTAGCAGACAAAATTTTCTTCAGAGCTAGCTTATTTTTTAAACAACGGACCCCACCAACTTTCTCTCTCAGTGGTCTGGGAAGAGGCTAGGACTTTATGGGGCTGGGGAGTACCTTGCTCTACCTTCCACATACCTCCTTTTCAATTCCCTTCCCATGCTATTAAAGGGGAGTTGCCTGTTTGAGGATCACCCTCATGTAACCTAACCCCCCCCCCCCAAAAAAAAATGCATGCAAGCACCCCCATAGTGACACACACACACACTCATTCAAGCACTTTCATCCTCAAAGGTGTGCATGTTTAAATACTAACAACAACCACATACACACTCATACTAAGGTATACACACATCAAGGTTTTAGCATATATACATATTCTAATGGGAATACATGTGCTTGTGCTGTTATGGGCGTTTGGGAAGGGGAGGGGGGCAAGTTGAAGGTAATGTGTATATACCTCGGTATGTGGTATGTATCTCTCTTTCCTGTCCTTATAAATTGTTTTAATTAACTCTACGCCCATTTATTTATGTACATATTTAAAAGTATTATAATTCCTAGAACTTCTGGCTCAGATCTTGCACCTCTTTTGTGCGAAGAAGTAAAATTATCAAAGACCACAGAAATTCAAAAACAACTACTATGTATTTATTAGAGTAAATAAGAAGTGCTTTTTAAAAAAATTATAGTTTGCATTTTAAAAAAGTTAAATTACTTCAGTATTAATTTAAAAAGACTGTATTGTACTTGCAGGTTCCTTAATTTTGAATATGGACATTTTTAAGCGTCTCGATATTTTTCTGGGACCACAGCTTACAACTTTGGCATCAGAGGTAGCAGAACAGTGTGCAAAGCAGGCAGCTAACAGTGGCTTAGCTTCTCCTGACACACGCCCAAAGTTTGTGTACTTCAATCAGTTGAACTTGGCTCAAAAGAGCACCGTGCACCTTGACAACAGACGGACAGGCAACATAGCTGTGACCCCAGAGGTTTTGCGGTTATTGGCTGATGTAAATGCAGATAAAACTAGGTATAAAAATATAAAGTAACTACAATGTTACATCATATCATAATCATCAGTGTTTACTAACATTAAGTTTAATTGACAGGATGCTTTCAAGTGGTGAAACAATACTTAAAACAATGACAGATTACTGGGTCATTGGAAAGTTTTCTAATCTTCGAGAATTTTATGCAGTTGTGCAACACAAGAATTCTAATCTGGTTGAAATAAATGGTAAAGTATTGACAGATGAGGTTAGGTTAAAATAAAATATTGGCTTACAGTCCACATTAAATATGACTACCCTATACTTTTCTATGATCAACTTCCTAATAGAAATATTTTTCAATGTTAACTAGATTAACCTTATATACAGTGGATTTTCAAGTTACAAACAACTTAAAGGAGCTCAATTTTAACCTAGGTTTGGAACTAAACTTTGACTTACAAACACATATTGCCCTATCCACCTGTCAACAAACTCAACATTTTTATGACATTAGAATTGAAGCAAAAATCTTGGATCTGTTCCCACGCCCTTTCTCATGGTAAAATTTCTTCAACTCAACAAAATACCAACACCAATATTTCAGCCATAGGCAAACAGATAAACATTAAGTTTTAAGAAATTATACACAAATGTGCTATATGCTAGGTTTATCCCTAGTTACATTACAAGAATATTACATTTATCAATTATCAGTTTAACTGACAGCTTGGAATAAAGTCTTTAACTGCACCTTGAAATCAAGTTCGAGGAAAATTTGGCCAAGTTGTGTCCCAGATATTTTGGAAAAAAACTTTCCTTTGGCTTAGACATAATCAGGACCTATTGAATGGACATTATAACGCATCTCTGAACTACTTATTGCTTTGCAGTATGAGGAAATAAAGGATCTAAAAGTGAGACATTCATCAGACATAAAGAGGATGCTGCTAATACTCTGATTGAAGGCTTGGAGTGAGGTGCAGGTTTATCAAACTGTACCTTATTGAAATTGTGACATATAGAGCTAGAAATGAACTTTATTATTATTTTCATTGTTTATGATTGTACCTGGGAGTATTCCATGTTATTCAAGTAATTACTTGACAGCAAAAGTATGTTCTGGGTTTCTGAGACTGTGAAATAGTGTTATCACATATTTCAATGGTAACCTGAGGGTCCACTGTACTCACAATGTTTAGAGTATTTGATAGGTCCATATCTGTAAAAATTATGGTCTCAGACATCTGGTATTCCCTTCCTCCCTCCAATTTCATTAAACTGTAATTTTATTTGACAACAGTGTTTTATTAGCAGTAGATGCCTTGGGGCACAGGCACTGGGGGGGGGGGGGGTTATTTAAGATTCATAATATTAAATGGGAACAGTGAGATGCCCCACTGAGAAATTTGTTCAACATTTCTGCCATTGAATGGTCCATTTGTACATACAACTATTCAACTGGTACATCAGTAGCAATGTTTAAAAATATAAATTAATTTTTTATTTCAGTTTGTCACCTATGAATTTATTACTCTTACCTAGTTATAAATATCCTTAGTAAAAGAAACCGGTAATTATTGCCACACACACATTTTAGAATACCTCTCTAACGGGACACTTTATAACACTGGTTTCCCAGTACTTATGAATTAGAAACCTAGTTTTTAGTGCAGACATTTGTTAGGTTGAACATAGTTAAAATAAGGTAACGCTACATAAAGCATTTAACGCCCACAGTTTTAAGTTAATCATTTTCTAATATGTTCCTTTACCCCATTAGCATTATTTTAAGATTACTTTAATTTTCCATATATATATATATATATAATTTGGAAATTTCATTGTCATAATTGACAGGTTGTTTTAATAACTAAACTTGTTACAGATGAAGTGAAGAGACTTTGTAGCAGCCAGTTAAAAAACATCTTCTTTCATGAATAAGCTGCATTGAAAATATTTTGAGATAGTGTATAATTTCGAAATTACTTCTTCACTATATAAATATTTTATCCTGTATATATTATTTAATAAAGATTTTACATTAAAATCAAAACTGTGGTACAATGTAAAAATGTCAAACAATTTGAAGTATACAGAATTTTGCGACACTTTGTAGGAAAGATAATTGTTAACATATAACTATTTCTTGTAATATGTTCCCATAGACTTTATGATCTGAAATTCTTTCCTTCTATCTGCTTGACAATCTCTTTTCTAATAACAGGTGAAAAAAAATGTAATCCTTTTGCAAATCTCAAACTAGACTGCTTCAGAAACAAATATTTGAATATTAACTTTTATATATTAACAAGAAAGGGAAAGGGGGGAGTCTGGATTATATCAAAGAAAACTACTAGTTTCAAATTTATTGTATAATAATCCAATGTATATACAACAGCTACAATGTTTGTATGATTAACATTTTGAACAAATAATTTATAAATTTTTTTGCTCGCCATATGGTTCACAATTTATGGCATAATATAAAGGAGCACCTGCTTACTGCATGAAATCTCATTTGTTTAGAAGTGCATTAACAGGGCAATGTAAACCACAGAAGAACTTAAAAATACTCATACTAATTAGTCTGTCCAGTTGGCAAAATGCACTTATTCGTAAACATCTTCTTTATCAGCTACATACCTAACTATATCAGCTGGTTTCACTAATTTCTCTGCATCACAATCTGGTATTTCAAACCCTGAAATAAAGACTGAAAATATTAAAGTACTGAACATATTTTTGAATTGAATATGAGAAAAACAAACTCACCAAACTCGTCTTCCATTGCCATTATTACTTCCACGTGATCTAGTGAATCTAGACCGAGATCATTCATAAAGTGAGAGTTTAGATTCAACTAAAAAAAAGTAAAAAAATTGTGAAATTAATTCAAATCATACAAGCATCGGTGGACAGAAAATATATTTTAATTTGAAGAGAAAGTTTATAAAATGATTTATACTCCCAATATTGATTAAAAATAAACAGGTAATGAAAGTTATCTTGTGAAAATCAAAACACCCCAACAGATACAAAGATGCCACTCTTATGTTTTTTAACATTAAATGTATCCAACATTTTCTTCTCTATTTAAATCCCTCAACTTCTCTTACCTCAAAGAAATGGGAAAATATCTCAACTGTTTACAAGACTAATAACTAAATAATTGATTGGAGAACTCGTACCTTATTTGGATCTACTTTATCATAAAGCCTTAATACCAAAAGTACTCTTTCCCGTATACTCTCAAGTGTGTTAGGGGCGTTGCCACTGAAAAATCGTTTTGGTGTGATCTGAAATAAAAATAAAAAAGAGAAATGTACCTTATCCGCAGTGACCTTGTCATATGCTGAGCAAACTTTAAGAACTCTTTCACGAATCTGGTCCATTGAAGGTTTAACATCGGCAAAGTTTCGAACTTGCAGCCAACTTCCGTGCTGTAGAGGTAAATGTAAAAGTCACACTAAGCACTTTTATTTAATTGAAATTCCAACAATTAAATGAATTTTGTGAATCTATATGTTAAAACAATATTGATTTTATTGCGGCAATTTTACTTCTAATCTTTCAGTTTAACAACCGAGTTACTCTACCTAATGTTGAAACAATTTGATTTCAACAATCACATTGCAAGTTACCTTCGGAGATGTTGAATAGCCTATTTGATTTCAACTCCATAATTTACTGTTTAAATTGATATCCTCAGACAACGAAACATAAATAATGGAAGGTAAGAACAAATTTATATTTTAATTCCTTCCCTGTAAAGCCATTAATATTACACATTATTTTTAAGTTACTTAACCTATACTGTACGAACCTGATACGCTTGTAGTATGGAGCTAGTTTGTGGTCTGTCATGTGCTTTTGAATGCAACGTCTTTTGTTGATAGACTATAAAAGCTTTAGGTAACGTATTCCTCGTAAAACATGCACTTCTAATAGCAGCACACCGGAGAACTTGGACTAACGCTGCCATTTTCTTGCAGTTGACCTAACTTTCTTTAGCAGAAATAATCATTCGCCGACAGAAGCGCTGAGAGCGAGAAGAGCATCACTAGAATATTACCAACATTAGAAACAATAATACAGTTACCCGGATATTACTATTTTATATTTTCGATTTCTCTTAATTTAGAAGTAATTTTGTATTTAGTGTTTATGAAATTTTAGGTTATTGATTTTGACAAGAGAGGTTCCACTTAATTGTGTATTTTATTCTTCCAAACAGTTTATTGTACATTTTATATTATTAAATAAAACTTTTAATTAATTTTTTATGCCAAATTTAATTTGCTATTTATATAATATAATTACAATTACGACGTTTCATCCATCATGTAAATTTTTAAATAGAAAAAACAATTATACAATATGGATAATTTAACCCGGTTGGTTAACAGTGAAGATTTCATCCGAATTATTCACCGGGAAAGTCTACGTTCAAGTGTCTAAGCGACCTTCTCACGAACCAAAACATTGCCCTGACAAATCGGACATATTGAAACTCAATGTAAACAAATGCGGTTGTTCCACACTCGCCATGAAAATGAAAAAATCTTGCAAAGGTGGAGAAAGATTTTTTCTGGGAATTTGAGAGCTATCCACTAAATAGCTACATCTTAAATAAGATTTCAGCTAGAAAAGAAAACAGGACACCATTGCCACATTATGTGTTTGTTCGAAAACTGGTCGAACAACTTCTAGGTAATTTTCGTGAAGGAGTGTCTTCAAAACTAGGAAGATACCCAAATTAAATACGATTGCAAAGGGTTAATAAATATTAATAGCTATATATATATAACACTTTCTTAAACTACTATGATTCATCTTAAGGCAAATAAAAAGTAAATTTTAAGTGATTGCATTTTGATCTATTGGTGGAAGAATATCCAGTTTTATAAAACGTAATAACTTGAAATAATGCTTGATAACATGAATATAAACCAAAATTTGACGTTTTTTGGACTTTATGCCAACTAGGTATTTTTGACATTGTTTATTAAACTTAACTGTAGCTTACGTTTGTGATTTTCAATTGCATATTTTCATAAACAGCTAATTTGTGATCACAACTAGTGTGACGGCTGTCTCCTTTTATTCTGTGATTTTTATTTGTTTGATAGTTTCGATGTAAAATCCTAAAGCTTTCTTTATTCTATTTCTATGAGTTGGATAGTTGATAATTTTACTTAAAAGGCTTCCACGTTAGCATAGACGACGAAATTGTCAGCGGCAGCAAATTTCTTTACTGTCTGTGTATGTTTTGTTCTTGGAAAACGGCAAGTTTTGCTAAAGGATTAGATAGGATAACAAAAACGTAGGACAATTAAGCCCACGAAATTAGTGTCAAAGTTTCGCATGATAACGTTTTCCTGAACGGTTTGCGATTCAAATAGCCGACGTAATTTCACGTGTGCGCTTGTATTTCCGTTTCCATGGCAACGGGTCAGAGACGTTCCGGGGTAATATCTTCAAAACTGATAATGATGTGTGGGCTGCCAGGTTGGTCCTGACAGTCATATGGAGACCTAATGCTGCGAAACACAGGCAGGGGCGACCACTCTTTGCCGCATAAAGGTAAATGGCTATGGTGAAGTGCAGTTACTAACACCAGTTGTGTCAACGCCATATCAGTGGCTAGAGATAGCGTTTCTTTATGTAACAACCGTTTAAATGAACGTAATGTTACAGGAACAATCAACATATGTGAATAAAACACAGAAGCAGTAAAGCTGGAGTAAATCTAACGAATGTATCTTTTATAAAGAAAATGTATTTATCATTACAAAATATATTAATGAAAAGTACTATAACCTTAGAACTGAAATTAGGTTTACATATTAGTATCGCCAACACTAAAAAAACTGACAGTAGTTCCCTAAGTTATTTTTTTCTGCACTAATCTTGCACACCGTCGAACGCTTTGAAGACACATTGCTTTGCAGCACCTTTTACGTAGATATTTTGTTTTTCGGTGACGAGTTGGACATGGGTAGCAATAATTTGTTTCTGAACGAATTAATTCACTATTTCCCAGTTCTTCTTTCATTATCCATGTCCCCCAACCATTCAGCGATGTTTTCTTCAAAATCGACGTTTTAATGGCATAGACGTGTTCCTTTACACTGCACGTTTTTAAGAGCTGATACAGAAGACTGTTCAGTCCATGGGCCCCTGTGTCTCAACAAAGACAAATTTCCTAGGAAAACATTAAACACCAATAAGCTCGGGTATCGTTATTTAAAACTGTAAAAGGAAAATTTACAAGGAGGCTTGAGGACTTAAAGTCGCTCAGTGTGATATATTGGGAGGGGTTAACACAATTTGTTGGTATTTCTTGTTCATTCTATTTTGTCACGTTCAAGTTTTTATTAACCAATGGCCACTCACAGGAACCTATATTTATACATGCAAAAGTTACATAGTGCTCTTGGCACATGTTCTCTTTCAACTCGTATTTGAACTATTTTCCGTGGCACATTTTTGGAGCGTATTATATAGAGTTAGTCTTAATACAAAGGGATCTATTTTCCAAATCTTTTTTCTGCTGTTGTGGTGTACATTTTCATTGGTCACCATTTAGCCGCATTGAATTGTTGAATTAAATTGGTTGTTAGACTGTTCTGGAAAATAAGGCCATGCCAGTGAATTAAGTATACTTCAATGTTCTTAGTGCTGTGACCTTCATTGTGGCTTAGTTTTCCAGTGCAAATTGTCTGTATAGTGATTTATGGTCCTTATTCTGTTTTTATTTAACAAAATGTTTAATTGTGAAGTGTCTGTTTATTCTTTAAAACAAATCAAATACTTTTTCTTATAGGCCATATGGACCCAGGAGTCAGACTGGGAGAAGGCTCTGCAGGAAACCAAGGAAGAATCTGGATTTAAGAAATATGACCTGTAAATTACAGTTCTCCAGGCAGTAATCAAGGTATGTCCTCACAAATGCCAATAGGAAATTGTGGTGTGTAAACAAACAGGATTTTTATTTAAACAGTCAAAATATCGCTGTTTTTAGAACGGAAAACATATATATTTTCATTTCCACACTAAGATGAAAAAACACTGAAAAAGGTACTGACAACTTTACTTACCCAAACAGTTTCCTGTGTTCGGATCAGGTGAGGAATAATCCCAAGGTGGCTAGTGTGGTGTGCACTAGATGTCTTAGTTTTAATGAGATTTCTTGGCTTTTGAGTATAACATATAGCTTATTCCTTGATATACTAGGTGAGGCCCATGTCTGCTTATGGATATGTTGATGGGAGAAAAAGGTTGAGCTTATAACTAGGTTTTTGCTTATTGCAAAATTTATTTGCCTTTCCCTATTTTTACTAGTGTGTTCATGAAAGCTGAGAGATCCTATTGTCCCACAGTAGCAGCCCTCTTTCCCTATCTTGCCATTGAAATTCCTGATTACCATCCTAACATCATTGCTAGGCATAGTCAAGAGTGTTGTCCAGAAGTTGATAGAACCCCTCTTCTTCCTCTTGTTCTTCCTCCCTTTTCTGTTATGGGAACGTACATTCACAATACTTATGTTATAATATTTAGCTTTGATCCTCAATACTGCAATCCTTTCATTTGACTCTTAAATCTAAAATGCTTGGTCTTGTGCTTTTGGGCAACAAAAGCTACTCCAAACTCGTACTTTCCTTTTGGCTTCCCACTATGCAGGATTGTGTGATTATATACATAAACGATCTTCCAGGATATGTAAATCCTCTAAAATCGATTCTCTACGCGGATGATACAAATATAATTATTGCAGATAAAAACTTAGGTAATCTGATGAAGAAAGTAGACAACACTCTGAATGGTCTAAATATTTGGTTTAACGTGAATAAATTATCCCTCAACCTAGATAAGACTAAGTTAGTTCAGTTTAGTGCTGATGCTAGTAATAGACCCGTAGACAAGTTCTCAGCTAATGCACCTTTCCTCAGCCTTCGGATTGACGATAAATTAAAGTCGAATGACCATATAGATCTGCTTTCCGGAAAACTAAGTTCAGCTTGTTATTCTCTGAGAACACTAATGCAACACGTTGACAAAAAGTACGTCAAAATGGTTTATTTCGCGTATTTTCATTCAATTATGAGCTATGGCATCTCTAATTGGGGAAACTGCTCCAGGAGTAATGAAATATTTAAGTTGCAAAAGCATGCAATTAGAATACTTTCTAGCACGAATTCTAGATCGAGTTGCAAACCTTTCTTCAAAAGTTTGCAAATACTTACTTTACCAAGCGTATATATTTATGAAATATTAGTTTGTAAAGCAAAACACTAATTTGTTTCAAACAAATGGAGAGTTTCATGAATACGCGACTAGAAATCGTTCAGCTCTAAGGTCTGACAAGCATCGCCTTGCTCTACACCAGAAAAGTATTCACAATACCGGGATAATTTTATACAACAGCCTTCCGCCAGAGGTTAAAAATAGCACCTACAAAAGCTTCGTGAAGCAGACTAAAACTATTCTTTTAAATGGCGCTTTTTACTCGGTACAGGATTTTCTTAATCGTTCTTCTAGTATTTAATTCAAGGTTCCTGCTGCAAGTGTTGAATGAGCTGCCTTATAAAATAGCACATCACATATCTTAAAATTTCTATTCAGTTTTTTCCTGCTCTTTTGTTTGTTTGTTTCATGTATTGCCTGGAGCTACGACAGAGGGAAAGACAGTTTCCTGGTCGCAGAGCTCCAAGTAGTTAAAACTCCATTCCGTCTTCCTCAGTGTGTGCTTGTTTGTGTTTCCCAGTGTGTGTCCGTGTTGTGTTTATATTGACTTTTGTCTATATACACTTTCTTTTACTAATTTATTTTAAGTTTATTTGTCTTTAATTATGTACTTTATTTTGTTCATTTATAATTTTTAATGTATGACGTATCCTATTTCCTCAATCGAGGATTAATGGAAACAACAATAAATCTAAATCTATGTAGGTTGTCAATGTTGCTGCCCAGCCACGTAGTTTCTTGTATTGCTGTGATCTCTATTCTGTATTTATCCAGTTGGCTGATTAGCTCCCATTTCTACCTCAATCTTGCCTTTGAGCCCCCTCATCCAATCTGTTTTCCTAATCTTAATGTTTCTGTCTTTTGGCCAATAAGATGACTAATACATCATTTAAATAACCAATCATGTTCATTCTTGGCCCCGGCTTCATCTAGCCTATGTCTAAATTGTTACATATAATATAATAATAATAATTATAAGGGAAAAAAATAATTAAATTTATTTTAAGTGATGTGCAACAATCATGCACCACAATACTTAGAATAACATTTTTATCAACATCTTAGACCTTCAAAATAGCAGTCTTGTAATGTTCTACTAACTAACTTGTTGACTGGATATTAATTTTACAAATTTTAATGGTGAAATGTGTAATCTTTCAACTTCCAGCAAGTAACACAACTGATTCAACTCACTTTGTGTTGGTCAAATACTCTATTGAAACCTAGGCTCATCACAAATTATGGTCTGTTAAGTTTCTTTAATTTCTTAGAAATAGTTGTGCATGCATAATACAGATATGGATACAACCCAAGACAAGAGAGCTGTAATAAGTGTTTATAGTATACAAATACTCTAAAAAATTAAAAATAGCAGGCAGGTGAAATCAGAATTTAAAAATTGTCACATTATAAGAAAGTGAGCACAGGGTGTTGTATTGCGAATTGTACCCTAAAATCTTTATTTGTTTAGCAAGTGAGAAAATGAAAACAAATTTAAATTTTGTCTAAAAACTACTTGAACATAATTAAAACTAAATATTTTGAAATAAGTGCAACAAAGAACCTATTTTGTCAAAATTAATTTACAAAATTTATAGAAAAAGCCCATTCAGAATTTTAAAACATTTACTAGCAAATTCTATATTTATTCTAGAAATGTTACGACATAATGGCTAGTACTTTTTTTTACATCTTCAATCAGTGCCCAAAGAGGAAGTTGTCGCACACCCGTTGGCTCCTCAAACACTGGCATTGCCTGGACACTTGACATGCCTCATCCAAAGGCAATCACCGGAAGGCCTGGTGCTAGTTTGACAATTTCAGTATAGTAGTGCCATTAATTATGTACTTTATTATTTATGTTTTATTTCTTCTCCTTGCAGTATGACGTTCAATTTTAATTTCTTCATCACCTGTTCTACATACAAGTTAAACAGCATTGGCAGCAGACTGCATCCTTGTCTTACTTCCTGCTTTCTTTTCTTGATCTTCAATTCTAATTACTGCTGACTTGCTTTCTGTATAGGTTATGTATAAGCCTTCTTTCTAAGACATTTTATTCCTGTCTTTTAAAGTTAAACCTTAAAAATGTTGTGTATATATTTATGCTAGATTGGGAGATTGTTTTTTCTATTTTATGTAGATGGTATATCTAAACTACCATTTAAAGATATGGGGTTGTTAAGTTTTGTCAGTTATTCCACAAGTTTTGGCTATGTAGTGTCAATTGGTTTTAAGTTTCTAATTTAAATGTTGTCAAAATGCTTCCTTTGCTTTGTCAATATACCAGCACTTATTAATTCACAAGAGCTTGAATAAAATAAGTTTTTTGTTGTGTCTGTTAGAGGTCTATCTTATTGACATTGCTTCTAGCTTTCTGGGAATGTGTGCCTTTGCTTTCTCAGTCTATGGTTTCTGTGGGGTAATTATTGAATTTTATGCTCCTTTCAATGATCCAATAGTTGTTGGAATATAGGTTGACGTTACTTTTGGCAAAATTTGTGACAATACTATGACATCTAGTTTCTCATCAAGAATATTGAGCAAGTTTTCATTCCAAATTTCAGTTTGGCATGAAGGAGTTTGATACTGTGGTTTGTTTGCACCCAAATATCTACGAGAGAATTTTCTCCATCAGTTGTATTGAATTATTGTAATTAATTTTGTATGTATGTATGTATGTATGTATGTGTATCTGATTTTCAGCATTCCCCTATAGCACCACATTTCAAAGGCTTCTATTCTTTTCCTTTCCCCAACTCCTATCGTCGATGTTTTGCACCCAAATATGCCATGCTCCAAACATTTTTATAGTTTCCAAGCCTTCTTTTGACTACTCTAATACTACAATATTGCCAGCAAAATGTAAGGTTTTTATTTCTTCTCCTTGCAGTATGATTCTTTTTCCATATTCTGTTTTAACATTCTTCATCACCATTGAACAGCATGGGTGACAGACTACATCCCTGACCTATTTCTTTTTTTTATTTCGGCTTTATTTTCTTGATCTTCAATTTTAATTTCAGCTGCCTGCTTTCTGTAGAGTTTATGGACAAGCCTTTTTCTCTTTATTTTATTCCAGTTCACATTATCGAAACCTTTTTCTAAATCTACAAATTCTATGAACGTAGGTCTATTCTTTCTTATCCTGTCTTCTAAAATTAGGGGCTGAGTCAATATTGCTTCTCTTGCTACAATCTTCCTAAAACGAAACTGATCTCCTAACTCTCATTATATTTGACGTTCCATCCTCTTATGTACTATTTTTCCTTAATATTTTGCATGCGTGGGATACTAAACTAATTGTCTTGTGCTGTTCGCATCTACTTTGGTAGAGGGGTAAATATGTTGTTCCTAAAGTTAGTTTCTACCACCATTTCATTCGACACTAATGTCTTTGTCAAGAGTCGAAATGATTTTCCAATTTCCTAAGCATACATTGATTTTAAAAAATATTAACGACTTTCACATATAGTTAATTTGGAAAATCTGTTGCCATATTATTGACTTTGAACTTAAGGGTATCAACATGCTTGTATGGAATTCTGTAAATAATAGGTGTCATTTTTTGAGTATAAAGCAGTCACTTTGTTCTCTTGTTCCTACATTCTTCTTAAAATCTACCTTGCCATTCCATACTCCTATATACTATTTTCTTTAATTTTTGCAAACATGAGATATTAAACCAATTATCCTGTGCTGTTCACATCTATCAGCCCCAGTATTCTTCGGTATGTGAATAATTATGATTATGATTGATATTTTGATAATATGAGTGATTATTAGTTTTCCTACTAAAATGTAAAATCATGTTTTATCACATATTATAGTGGGAACACTTAAATAACGTCAACACTTGCAGTTAAAATAAATATTTAGTTAAACTTTTTTGTATTCATATAAAAACTTTTATCGTAAAGGTCATCAGTTTAACTTCTCTTTCTGAAATATGTTGTAATGCTTTATACTAACCTTGTGTTTGTCGTCAGAATATATCCAATGTAAGGAACAAGTGTATTTGGTGGACACATAAAAATGTTGAATTTTTTTACATTTCCAGATAAATTGTTCAGGAGCCCTCCTTACTAGAAAATCTAAAAAAATGGTTAGTCAGCTAAGTCAGGACCTTATTTCAATTGAAAATCAATGTAACTTGGGAAAAGGAAGATAGTTTTTATATCATCAACTATCATGTTCCAAGATCCCTTTGTAACTTCTTACTCATTATTGCAGAGTAATTTTCAAATGAAAGTAAGTCACCACTCTGTCAAAAAAGCTCACTCCACTCCATGTGTTATATCAAAAGCTTCAAGAGCAGCCCTCACATTTTGAACATATTCTTGTACAACTTATTTTCATGATATCCAGGCAGTCAATTGTCTAAGATCTGAAGGAGGATGTAAGCAATTATATATAATGTAGATTGTATGGGAGAGACAGGTTATATTTTCTCTGATTCTATAGCTTATGTTATTGGTGGATGGAATTATAGGGCAGCCATTTATGGGGGAGGGGTGCTTATGTGTGTAGAATTGTCAACAGCAGCAGCTGTCCCATGTTGCAGTCTAGACAAAGCTCTGGACTTCATCCTATCCCATCCCCCAGACTGATTACCCATAACTGCACAAGTATGTGTGTGTGCATGTACAATTTACCCATTTTAGTATGCATGTGTCTTCATATATGGATGTATATGAGAGTTAATCTCCCCAGCCCCATTAATTCTTTGCCTCTTCCCTGAACCTCCTTGAGAGAGAATTTTTACCAGCAAAAGCTAGCCACACAGCAATTTTACTGCATAGTCAATAGCAGGCCGTTACAATATTATTACAATTGTCTACTGGCACAATGGTAACTTAATATATGGAAGCATTTCATTAATCTTTTGATGGATCTGTACTTAACATTGTGCACTTGAGGTAAGCCACCAATTTATTTCTCTTGTGTGTCCTTATTGCTTCAATTGGCCTGACTCATTTGTAATACAGTTAAAAAGAACATGCAAGATGTTGAAGATTGTATGGTAAGGAAAGCCAAAGGTGGCAACTTTGTGTGCGTGTGTCAGAAAATAAGTCAGGTTAATTAAAACAGTAAGGACAGGAAAGAGCGTTAGTAACTTACTTGAGGTTTAGATGGCAGGCCCCCTTCATCAGAAGGTAAGGAAGACCTTGAGTGACGCCAGCAGTTGATTGAACAGACAAAAATGGCAGTAGCTTGAAACAATGGACCCCATTAGGCCACTATATATAGTCATCACAAATCTTTTGTAGGTGATAAATAAATACAAAGACTGAAAACATTGGAACACTTTTCTATTATACGTCATATATATAAAATAACTTATACATGTTTTTAATTACAAAATATGCTACTTTCATTCAGATTTACATTTGTTTTATTTAAATATAAATTACATAGTGTGATAAAATCTAATGTGATGCTTTTTGTAAAACAAAATGTGGGAACTCAGTGAGTCATGAAAACAAATGCAAAAGTTTTGTTGATTTTTATACAATCTCATAAAAACTTTAGATACTTTAATATAAAAATTGTTCACATCAAAATTAAATGAATCCTTTCTTTATATAATTATCAAGGTCTCAATCATACTCGTAAAAACTATAAATTCATTGTTTTAAAGTATACAAGTAAAATGAAACAACAAGTAGTGGCCAATGAAATACAATGACTTATCGGAGACATGAATACGGTAGCCAATGCACTTTAAGAGATACGAACATTTCATTGTTAAATAGGAACAACTGTACACATATTGATCATACAAAACAAATTCTCCTTTCAAACTGTCAACATGGGTTTTGTATTGAAAAGAGTTAAAACACTAAATACAACAAGTGCAGCTAAGAGGTATCTGACACATACAGCCTTTATTTAAAATTATACAAATCAATCCAGTCAAGTGTTCACTATCTGGCTATGCAATCCTCTGTATGAAGGGTATGGAAGTGGCGAGAATTTGAGCACACAACTTTCATAATCGAGTCACATTGTTTACTGGCAAAATGGTAACTATTAATGTATGGAAGCATTTCATTTAACAAAAATTATGGAAATATGAACTTATTTACACAATATAAAGAAGTCTTTGGTTAGTTACTTCATCTAGCAGAAAATACAAAATGTGTGCATTCATGTTTTAGCTTCCATCACTTCTAGTCCATTTTATTCACAACACAGTTATTAAAAAGCAACATTAACATAATACTGTGGTAAATTACTTATATACAATGCCACATTGAGTTTGCTCTTTTTTTCAGTATATATTCTTATTTTGCATTTTACAGTAAAATATACATTAATACAAACAATTAACATCAAAATGAGGTTACAATTTTCTTTATTCACAGAATATATTTATATTCAAAATCATGTATTTGATAATCCAGTTACATTAAATAAAATGAGCTCCTTTGAAATACCAGAGGGCAGCCTCACTTTTCCTCCCACAAGTCTCATGTACACTCATTCCAAATTCAGTTTACACAACACGCAATATAAAATATATTATCCCAAGTAAAATCTTCAATTTTCTGTTACTTCTGTCAACATTTTTTTAAATTTGAAATGATAATTACTTCAATAAATGCAGCTGACAAGCAAATAATTAAAAATATCTACTATAAAACACGTAAAATATTTTGGAAGGTCAAAATAGCCTAGAACGTTAAAATTTGTCAAATATTACCACAAATTAATTTTGTTTCAATCATCTACGAGAACAATGATCTTTCACTATGACAAATACATTGACACATTTACAAAAACTTAATTAAATTTATGGAGAGATTTGTGTTATTAAAATTTAAACAATGAGCTACAACTTTATTTAAAGTAATGAGAAACAAATTGAGTTATAAGCTTGAATGGGGCTATTATCAAATTTAGCTGTAGCACAATGCACCAGAAATGAAAGCAATACATATGCTAACAGCTGCATTTATAACTACATTTTACTCACACAAAATGTAAACTTCTGTGCGCAACGGCGTGAAAATTGACGCAGCTCTGGTCCGTCGTCCTCAGGCGTCTGTTTCACCACCTTTTAACCGCAATCTTGCAAAATCTTCAAATATTATGTCATCGTCCTGGTCTGGCACAATTCCTTCCCTGAAAAGGCAGTTTGATCTATGAAACACAATATAAACTTACGAATATACTGATAAAATACTTTGAATGATACGAGAAACTCTAACCTCACTTCAGGGGTTAGTACAACATGTCAGTTCTATTAATTTTCATAGAACTTCACATAAAAGCATTTAGTAGAAATTAATAAAAAATTATTAGCATTAGTAAATGTATATGGCAAATTACTTTGTAAAAATATACAATTAGGTTGAGCAATTATATCCTGGTGTAGATGATACATAAACAGTTCTTGGGTTTCAAACTGGGTTAATTGCACACCCGATGAAGATGGCAGTGCAACCCAAGGAAACTTGTTTAAATTTTCAATTAACCAGTTGGAAACCCAAAAACTGTTTATGAATCATAATTAAGGTTTTATAAAAAATGAATTAATGGCTTTACAAAGTTTTATTACATATGGACTACTTACGCATCTAACTGAATTAAATTTGTATCTACAGGAATTTCTTCAGAACCTTCCTTGGTACCATGAGAAGGGGAAGGTCTTGCAGTCTGAGGTAGCTGCTCCTCCTCTGGTTTTGGGTGCATCAGAATAAACGGAAGTTCTGCCACCAAATCACTGGAATTTGCAGAAATATGAAATACTAATAATTCATTAATGTAATTCTGTTCTGATGTTTAATTTAGAGTATTTTTAACAAAATAAAGCCACACTTGGACTTAAATATCATTTGATGGTGGCAGCAGAACACACAATCAAAACTTTTAGTAATAAGTGTATAACCTAATTGGAAATCTGAGGGTGATTTAATAATTTATGCCAGCAAAATGTTGTACCTCTTGGACCATTATTATATTCCATATTAATAAATTGAACACCTTTTCAGATTTGGATTCATATTACAATAATTAACAACCCAAGTAATTTAGTGTTACACAAACTAAATAAGCGTTATTTTAAAAGTCTAAAAAAAGTCAACTGGACCAGGGACCAAACACCGGGTTCAAGGATTCAAGTCCCAGGTCTGGTAGACATTTTTACAGCTTCTCAATAAGAATTAAATCAATTAGTTTTAAAATTAACAATGTACTTATCAGTTGGAAAAGACCAATATCAGAAACAGTAAGTTATACTTAACCAAGTACCTTCACTTACAAATAGGAGACAAAGGAATTGGCAAGAACAGTTCAATTTCAAGAATATATGTTAAACTCAAGTTGTAGAGAAAGTATTAATTTAAACAAGTCCATTTAGTTGAGAGTTCAACTTAAAACAAATCTACATAGTTAGAAATATTGTTGTGCGAACTTACCCTCCAAGCGCACCAAGACATAGCTTTACTTTAACTTTGTATTGGACAATTATTCCCAGGTTCTCCCTCTGAGAAGGATCTGCAACTCTGAAACAAGAAAATAAATAAATGAAACATTTTGTACCACTTTCCTTCAAGTTTCATAAAAATTGATCAAATTGTAAAGGCATGCAATTCAGATAAAATGTACAAAATAATACAAAAACTACACAAAAATAAAATTTTGAAAATTGGATTAAATAGCAATTACAACTTGTTTACAAAATTATTATTAGCCTTTAAAGCAGGATTTTATTTAATACTAAGATCTTAAAACATGTTTCAGGACATGTTTGACAAAGCCTTTTAAAACTATTATATTATTGTTAACACAGTCTACTTTCATTTATCATATTGTAAAATTAAATTTCTAATTTATCCATTTAGATAAACAATTTTATCATTAAAATAGTCCAGCTGCAACACAGTTAAAATGCTACCTGCCATAGCATTAGATTAATCTTCCTTAGGTTTCAAAATGCAATGAAAACTTTTGTTGTACTTGTCAAACATTGAAATTGCTTATTTCAAGCTATTTAATCATGCATATTTTCAGATAAAGTATACATATATTTTTTAGATTGGGTGTATCTGAAAGGTTCTGATGTGTAAATCTTGTCCGAGTAATTGACACAGTTGCAGAGCAAATAACCAAGAAAATTGCAAAAACTGCAGGCTGGCCGAATGAGGTGCAGCCCTGTCCTCTTTCAAAGAAGGGAGCTTAAGGTCCTTGAAAATTTGTCACGTTCCTTACTAGATAATATGGCGGGAATATATGTAAATACAGATACACATGCACAATTTGTCAATTACTCAATAGATCTAAACTCAATGACTAAGTGAAAGGATGTGCAAATTTAATTCCGAAAGGAATTCAGGCTTTGAAGAAACCAGTTATTTGGTTTTGTACTAACTGCAGAGAGATTAGGATTATTAATTAAATAGTCAAATTTCCCATCCGTTTGAATAATCATACATATTTTGAACTTGCTCATAAACGTATCTTGTTTATGATTATTTAAGCAATTTAATTTTGATCATATGTGAACATATACAAAGCGAAATTAGGAACATTCATGATTAATTCATGCAGAACAATATTTGTGGATATAATAAAAACATTTTGTTGCAATTAATTAAAAATATTGTTATATAAACAATTAATATTGAAAGCACATGCACTTGTGACAAGTGGTACACATTATATAATCAAGAAATACGGAACTTTATAGAACTGCTGATGATATTTGTTACTACATGCAGAAACAACCATGCACATCACAATCTGAGCTAACATTATCAAAGACCGATTTCATTATAAATTTTGAACAATAAATTTTCATGTACATCACAGTATGGAGGTAAAGAAGTAAGAAAAGGGAAAATTTATGCAATGATTAGAATATAAAAAGAACTGAAATCAATAATTTCAGATGTAAATATTAGTTGTGTAAGTAAACCAACTAAATTTCAATATTCGTGTAAATTGTAAATGTCCTTTTTCTGAAGTTATCGATTATTATCCAGGGATCTTTTTTTTGGCCTAAATTCTCTGCCTATTAATTGTTTTAATTAAATATATATTTTTAATAGGGAAATGACAGAGAGATAGAAAGAAAGTGACTTACTTGAGGTTCATAGATGGTAGACACCTTGTAAACAATTGACCCACCAGGTCACAAACTTTCTCTCTCAATGAGGGTCTGGGAAGAGGCAAGGACTTGATGGGGGTTGGGGTGTTGCATACTAACATCCCCATCTTGACACACACTCATTTAAACATTGACACATACACTCATATAAACATACATACAACCATCATTCAAACAAATAGTAAGGTATACACACACACAGAAGGTTTTATTGCATATACAAATTCCAATGAACTCGTGCTTGGGGGGGGGGGGGAAGGGTTGGAGATAAAGAATTATAGGATGTTGGTCCTCTCGCACCATCTACATAATAAACTACACACTCTGCCCGGCCTTTTACATTGGTCAGACAAAGAGCCCCTCCCCGAACAAATTGCCAACCACCGTAGTACAGTAAAACTCTACAAAACCCAGAACCCCATAGCCACAACTCCAACCAGTGCTTCACACTGACCCCCCTCAAAGTCCTACCTCCCAACTAATCAGAAGCTGAGTTCCATCTGTGGGAACTTCCATTTCAGCATGCCCTACAGTGCAGACAAAGCCCTGGACTCAACATCCTATAATTCTTTATCTCCACCCCCCCCCCCCCAAGTACGAGTTCATTGGAATTTGTATATGCAATAAAACCTTCTGTGTGTGTGTGTATACCTTACTATTTGTTTGAATGATGGTTGTATGTATGTTTATATGAGTGTGTGTGTGTCAATGTTTGAATGAGTGTGTGTCAAGATGGGGGTGTTAGTATGCATCTCCCCAACCCCCATCAAGGCCTTGCCTCTTGCCCTCATTGAGAGAGAAAGTTTGTGACCTGGTGGGGTCAATTGTTTACGATCTAAGCTAGCAGCGCAGCATCAGTTGTCGGCTAGCCGATAACTTATGATGAAGTACTCTAAACCTCACAAGGTGTCTACCATCTATGAACCTCAGATAAGTCACTTTCTTTCTATCTCTCTGTCCTTTCCCTATTAAATATATATATATTAACAGTTGTGAAATAAATATTGCAATACAATTAGGAAAGAAGTATTTAAAACACAAGAATTTAAAACGTATGAGGAATATCACCCATTCATAATGATAGTTTTTTGTCAATATCCAAGACTGGCTTACAGCACAAATTAATCTGGTAATAGCTAAGGGAGAAAGCTTGCATTAACAATTCTAAATTAATAGATAGCAAATAGAATCCTTACAAAATAGAACAAATACCAACTTTGATAGGGTACAAAATAAATTTGTGAAAAGAATATAGACAAACTTTTAATACAAAAATGAAAGGACTACTCTTTCTGATTTATATGAAACATGTGGAAAATTGTATCTGAAATCATCAATCACATCTGTAAAATAAAATATTCGCTCAATGAAAGTAAAGGGCTTTGGAAAATATTTCAAGAGATCAGTAGGAAATTACAACTCCTTGCACAGAAAATTTCAACACATTTATGAGCCAGATGAGTGTGTACTTTAATTTTAGAGTAGACTTGTCAAATTCCTATACTGAAAGTTACATATGCATCATTTACATTATTATTATTTTGTTCATTAACTTATTTTTTATATTCAGGCAAATTCTAATTGCCACTGAGCTCTGCTCCATCATAATCTATTGATGTTTATTCTGCATTTCATTGGAAATTAATATGGGTACCTTGTGCAAAAAATAAAGCAATAGGACTAGAATGGATGCAACTATACCTGAACATTTTCACAGGACACTGGGTCATACAAAACAAGGCAACAAATAAATTTAGTTAATACAATCGCATAAAGCAAGTGCAAAAGCACAAGGAATTGCCTGATGCAAGCATGACGAATAATTCAACTTCATTCAACCTAGTTTAAATCTGACCACCTCTTCGAGGCACTTTTCATTTTCGGGTACAGCGAGCCGACATCTTAAGTTTTTAAAACTAAGGACCTGTGACAGTTTATCAGGGTATAAAACTAAATACTTTGACTAGCTTTGCTTCATTCATCAGTTTGACTTCAATTTTAAAGCAAAAACTTGCAAATTTAAGAAAGATGAAGCTAGACAAATCATTTAATTTTTCTTACTAATAAATTGTCACAAAGGTTCCTCAATTTGATGCTATATAAATGAATGAACATACAGATAAGCCTAGGAGCCACAAAGCTTTACCATGAATGCAGCCAAGCGAGCAGGGATCGGGGGGTGTGTGTGCGGTCATTCACGTGGAACGAGAAAAGAAACCGCGTTCAAGTGACTTACAAAGTGCTGGAGGCAAGGTTTGTATCTTCGTGTTTTAATTGTCCGTCCAGAGCTAAGCCCCATTTGTCCTTGTTATTGGCTAGGAGGGGCGTCATCACAAACACTTTGCTCAAGGTGAAACCTGGTCCGATGGGACATCCCTCTCTAGGCAGAGAGAAAAATAGAGATTTCAATCTAAGAACTACACAGGGCGTGGCACCCTCGAGGCTTTGAAAGTGGGAGCAAGTTGGCAGATCGATCGGGGCTGGTTAAGAAAGTACCGCCGTCGTTCTCGTCGACTTGGCGAACCGCATCATTCGACCAACTGATCCCACTTAATCCTCTTGGTGGCCACACCAAACTCACATGGTGGAAGAAGCAAGATTGGTGCCCTCGTGCTTCAGCTGACCGTCCAAGGCGAGGCCGCGCTTGTCCCTGTTGTTGGCCAGGTCAGGTCTGACCAAGAACACTTTCGACAGTGTGAAGCCGGGCCCCACCACACACGCTCTGAAAATTTTACACCGAAATACAAAATGTGCGTGCAAAAAATTTTAGTTTCTCTTCAAATCATTCCAGGAAACAAATTTAAATGTGTATGCTCTGGAGCAAATTCTTTTTTCTTTCAATTTTCTATGATAAACTAACAGCTTGAACCAAATTATTCATTCTAGCATAACAAATTTCAGTTTTATTCCAATGATATGACAGAAATTGGAAACATATTTACTCAATTCACTGCATCTTATTCTTCAAAATGCAAGGGTCTTCAGAAATTCAACTTTTACCAGCTTCCATAGTCTAATGGAAACTGAAGATCAGTATACATTAATTTTATACCAAAATCTTGAATTAAAGAAACTACATTTAAGTATATTAAGCCATTACTGTTTAATAAAAACATAACAAAATTAGTTGTATAATGTTAAAGCGACCTTTTCCAGCAGTGTTCAATAAATATATAATCAAAACTTACTCGCTTTCTGCCTCTGCAACAGTGCACTTGTACTGTGCAGTAGAAAACAAACAAATGTCGGCAAACTGTCTTACTGAAAATGAAAATTTCTCAATAAAAAGTGTGTTTATAGAAATTTAATAATTTTAGACTTAATTATTCACAAGGAAAATAAAGTTAAAAAAAATGTTGCTCATAAATTTGTCTACACATTAGTAGTAAAAGTTAAGCTCTCTAATAAAATAATGGGAATGAAAAATGAGAGACTAAATTACGAAGGGTACTAGATATATTAAACCACAACACTATGAACTAGTTTTTTTTTATAATTATTCAAGCACTAATATATATAAAATACCTGAAACTTTTATTTTCTTGACGGTTCTATTAGAGTTGTTTGCTATGTGGACATTCACAGCAATACTTTCTCCGTGATGATACAGCTGTAAATGTTTAAACAATCGTAATTAAAAACACCTTTTATTTTAATGATTTTAAAATTAAATTAATTTTCTCAACAATCTTACTTCTTTGTCCAATGAAGCTTCAAGGTGCAGTTTATTAGGACTCATCATGAACTCCTTGCTTACTTCTACAGATGGTTGCTCACCTTGTTTGCTTGGAGCATACATAATTTTCCTAATTGCCAATCTAACAGAATTTCTGTAAGAAAAACATGTTTATGTAGTTCACAGACAGTGGAAAATGCTAGTTTTTAGATGAATAAGTATCTACCTTTTATGTGGCTTATCATCTTGTGATTCACCCACAAATGCTTTCAGCTCATAGTCCACACCACATGGCTTTCCTGTGTCACCTGGCGCAGGCTGAAGAGTTACAGATGCAGGACAGTGAGGAGGAAGTTCAAAGTAAAAAGGATAAGCATTTGGACCCAGCTTCTTTATCAGACGTTCCTATAAAAGGTATTTTTACATATATTATTACAAAACAAAATTAGCAACTTAACACTGTCACTGAAAGCTACAATTAACTTGCAAGATTATCAATAAAAAGAACTTGCCTGCAGTCTTGTCAGGGGCCTTTTAGAAGTACCATCTTGAGGAAATATTTGTTCTGCAGCCAGGTACAAATCTTTCCTGAAAGTCAAACCCAGAACATCCAGATCCTCCCGTCCATATCGAAAGGCAGCCAAGACATGGCCGAACACTTTCCTCTCTTTAACATAATCTGGATCTATGAGAACTACTCCATCTGAAACCGGTGAACAAATCTTACAAGCGTCGATCTCGATAAGATCAGATTTTCCATATAACTGAAAGTCAATATTAAATAATTCCAAAATTCAATTTCATTAAGCTGGGGCACTTACTTTTAGTCTATATTGAAACCGTCCTTATTAGCGAATAAGAAATAACCAATAAAATACATATGTCGAGCAGATTGACAATTATTTTGAATCGCCAATAACAAAAGTTTTTCAAGTTCCTTTCATTATATTAAGGAAGGATCTTCATTACGTTAATTTGAAATTGTATGGCATACTAAAAAAATCAATTGTTTTAAGTGTCTTGTATAAAAGAAACTAATTAACCAAAATTTTATGATAGAAATTTATTTAGAATTTTTACTTTTCAGTCTGTGTGTGTGTAATGATTAAACGTGAAATTTTAGAATTGTGGAAATCAGAAGGATGTGGTTTGAGGTGAGGCTTGAGAAATCTAACCAGGAACGAATCCAAATAATGGACGGATGTATTTCGATTGGGACTATAATACCCAGTAATACATATGCTAAATAGGGAGCTTAAATTTACCAATTTACTTAAAGCGGTAAAAACGTTGCAACAGACAGAAAGCGACCACCATACAAAAAAATAAGAATAAAACTGCTCCTTCATAATGTCAACTATAATGTATAAGTACAAGGAAAACTAACGATTAAATTAAATTAGATTTAATCTTTTTAGTTTTATGGTTGTATTTTGTGGTCGTTCAATTTTTTAACCAAATAAAGAAAAATCGTTACCTATTGGGTCGACGTGCGTTATGTGATCCACGAAGTCCCTCTTCCCCAGGTAAACTGTGATCTGCCAAGGAACAAAGAAACTTTCAGAGAAATGTAACAAATGCGTCGCAGAGTTTGGAGCGGAATATCTGAGTTACTGACCTTTCCATTGGGGGAGCTCTTCTTGAAGACCCTGAAACAGAAACAGAGCCAACGTGAATGACACGGCTGCCACCTGTCGACGTGACGTGACGTGACCCTGCATCGATCCAAGAGCTTCTGGGTCAGCGTCCACTTCTCAGTGACACCCTCCCTATGACTCCGCAATTACTATCTACCCTAGGACTCGTCTTCACGTCTGCGTTGAAAGCTATCATTCTATCCAAAACCCAGGGTTAAATAAGTCACAAATTAAACACTTATTTCCTTCAACCGTTTATATTACTTATTTGTTACAAGAGCTTGAGGCGGTATCTTCTATTGTCCACTATGAACTTTATAGGTGGAAGTCTCCAATTTTAAAATAAATAAACGTATAAAAATTGTACTAAGTTAATTAGCAACATTAAAAAACATTAACGCAAATCAAAATTCAGAATTTAAAAAACCGCGGTTATATATAACTGCTTGGAATATTTTTTGTTCGCGAGTAACATAGTTAATAACGGAATTTTAGTCTTAAAACAGTTGATTTTGTTTTAACTTAATTAGTATCCCACGTTAGTAGATTAATCATGTAATACTCTAGACACAAGAACAGACATTTCCGTACATAAGATGACGTCAATACTGGATGGTCCACAGAAATGAGAGATTAAACGTAAGAAGAGAGTTTAGACCGAGACATTACTCTAGCAGAATCCTCTTCAAACAGCCTAAATACGTTGGTACGTTTCTGCACATTGCCCACGCATAACTATTCCAACCAATCTACGCAGGAGGTGAGCGAGCTCAAGACGCCAGGTATCACATGCCTGAACTTTACTGACACGCAAATCTGAACAGACTAAGGTCAGACTTGCATATGTAATTGAAGGAATCACCTGAATCAGGTTCCTGCCAACATAACGGAACGGATAAGTAGCATTTTACTAGGAGGGGTTGCAATTACACATTACAAACGTGAAACGACATTGACAAGGTGCCGAAAAAAATTAAAAATCCACAATGCAGAGCTAAAAATTTACTACTTGACATTGCAAATATATTCGTAGATTGCGTCCACAAAATTTTACATTAATATTCTTTCTCTTCTCTGTGCCTTCTCCCATCATCCGAAAATCTTCAGGTCGTCCACCACATTATGGAGCCATGTATTCCGAGGTCTAAACTCTCTCCTCTCCCATTATTTGTACATGTCCCAACCGGGAGATTCTACCAGATTTCACAAACCTAACTATATTTTCTTTTAGTATATGGTTCACTTCGTTCTTATATTAGTGTATAAAAATCTTAGCGCGATGATGTCACGTTGGTCGTAAACGCATTCGAATGAACAATTTCAGCAGTGTTCGGATATGTTCAAGCGGAATTTCATTACTGTTCACGAAACTAGGATTCCGCATCACTGAGTCCAAACATCAGGTGAAAACTGTTCCATGTTCGTGGTGTAGGCCACGTAGATGATTGACAAAAATATTCCTTTTTGGAGACGACACGCCTACTGAATTGAACAGAAGAAATGCCTTACTAGAGGAAGATTGACTTGAAAGGAAGTAGTAGCAGAGACAACTGCCTATTTTCTGGAGTATGAAGAATATTGAGAACTCGTGGAGTAAGTGTACTGATTGAAAATGACCTCGGGAAACTAATTTTAGGCCGGGAAATTCCCGAACAACCATAACGAACTTTTATGTCTAACTTATAAAAACACATGAATCATACGGGAAGGCGCATTGAAAATACGAACCCTAAACTAAGAAATAATAAAAAGTGAGGAACTTATAATAACTGACACAGCTCCGCGCGTATAACGTAACAGAAATAAATAAAACGACTAACAGACCGAAACAATTTAATAAAAAATAAATTTTCCTTTCTTCCTTTGGAGCCTCTAAAATTGTACGAATTATAAAATTACAAATTGAGTATTTGAGTTCTCCTGGTGAAGTTTTGTATGAAGTCTTCTCTGGATATGAACCACGACGTTTCAGCAACTAGCACCGTTGCCATCTTCAGGTGGTAAAATCCCGAGAAGACTTCATATAAGCATACAATTTATTTCCTGTTACATGGAATACATAGATTTTGACAGAAATTTCTCAAACCAACCCGGAAACGGAAATTATTAGTTAACTATATTTACAATTAAAATTTTGGGTTTATTTTCTAGAGAGATTTAAAATACATGTAACAAAAAGTAAAAGAAAACAAAGAATAGTTAAAAATTCGCACAAACACGGGGCGACCTTATGGGAATGTTGTCAATGGAGAAATAAATTTATAAAATATTAATTTTTACGTCTAAACCAAGAGAAGTTGTAGAAACCATTGTAATTGGTCACCTAATGAAGTCTCAAAGGTGGGATGAAACGCTGTGCTGTTGTAATATAGATTATACTTAATTTTGACGACTTATCGGGTATTTCGTTATAAAAAAAATACTCCAGCGATAATACCGCCAATCCAGGAGGTAATATCCCGAAGCAGGATACGAAAGTACTAAAAATGCATTTAATTTTTTAGGATTTATTGGCTATTTTAGTTCTTTAAGTATAATTTCAGAGGTGACCGTTTTAATTGATTGTTTTGGATTTACTTAACGTGTGAAGTACATAGCTCACGCAGAACTTTAAGACTTTCAAATAATCGATATAAATTTTGAGTTGTATCTGTAACGTCTGCATTGGTGACTGAAAGCTGTAGGCAGGAGATGGCAATGATGGATCAATATACACAGAATATTGAATTTAGTGGCTGGGATGCGTCTGTAATAGCCAGCTTCTCCGCCGCTGCACTTTGCAACCACAACTTTAGAGACTTTCTTACACTTCAATGTAATGAAACATATTCGTCAGGATTTCTTTTCCTTGGAGGACGATGCAACGACTTTCTAGGTTCCCCTCGATCTGTTGGGAACCAACATCGAAGCTTGTAAGGAATACGTGGTCTGAAACTCTGATAACCACCCGGAAAGAGGAAGTCTTGAGGAACTGGAATAGAAGCTGGTCGACGTCGAAAATGTTTCAAGTATGCTTCGGTATAGTTCGTATATTGATGCCTTCAAAAAAAGGCCTCGTGTATTTAAAGTGAAAATGAAAATAGCCAGAATGGGTTTAATATTTTGCGACGTGAAATTTAGATACAGCCGAAACTAGAAACATTATCTAATGTAAATAATTCAGCCATTTAAAAAAATGCGTGATGAATTTCACAAAGTTGGATGAAACGTATTTGTATTACTTAAATTAATTGCTGACTTATTGGCCGTCTTTTCATTTATTTATTTTAAAATTAGTCAGAAAATGAGGTTTTGAGTTATAGGCTATATTAAAAGGGCCTGGTAATTAGTAGTCTGCAGTCATTAAGTGTGAAGCAAAAAACTTCACATCTTGATATCGAATCAAAAACTGCGGACGTTGCTGTAATTATCAAAGACTGGCTTAGAGCGAGTCTAATTTAGGCTTCCATTTTTGTATTTAACTTTTAATTCCACTACTTTTATCATTAGGTTCCGACAAGATGTAAGCCCTTTTATTTCTTCAAAAAATAATTGAATCTCATCGAATCTTGTCAAGTTTAAAATTTTCTTCTAGGAGATGGCGCACAAAGCCAATTTTTATTTTGTAGCTATGACAGCCCGCTAATAAAAGCGACGTTCGTTTGTTTACAGGTTAGCAGCATACTTATTTTCGGTGGTAAACATGTCGAAGTTTGAGGTCAATGAGGAACATTCGCGGTGCGTGATCATTTCTTTGTTTAGTCAAAAAACAGCACCTGCAAGTCGTCGAATTCTTGTAGACTTGTCAACGATCACTGATAAAGAAGACTAAAATCGACCACGAGCTTCTCAAGCCTGATGGAACAGTTAATACCAACCACTACCGGCAGAAGTTATCAATTTGAACCATGCGTTGAAATAAAAACGGCCAAAATGGTTTGGAGGACATCGTAAAGTCATTTTGCAGCATCAGACGTATTCACCAGACGTGGCTCCTTCAGATTACCATTTGTCTGACTGAGCTGCATTTCACATCGTTGGATGAAATGGAAAATGGTTTGGTGAATGGACGTTGATGAAGGATGAAACTTTCTTTTAGAACGGAACCTATAAATTATCTGAAACCGGTTACGATGTGTAGAAGACTATAGCCGATATTTTGTAGAAAGATCTTTCGCTATTATTCCTAAATTATTGTGCATTTTAATAAAAAAAAATTTTAAACTTGTACACGTGGTAGACACTATTTGCGAACAGTCACGAGAATGTTTTTCATTTGAAAATTACGCTCAAGGTGGAGATAAACAATGATATAAGTGATGTTAAGAATTAGAGATGAAAAGAAATTACAAAGTATAAAATACGAAAGTAAATGAGAATCATGTCGTAGGTTGAACATTGTAGCCAAGTTATGCTTGCAAAGAAATGTCGATGTTTTGCAACAGTCTAATATTTGCAAAGGGCACATCGACTGAGTGAACTTTCACTGCTAGAAAAAATATCTGGAAAATAATATTTGACATAGCGCGAAAACGTTTCAGTGAAAGTTGAAAATGGCGCTTCAGCTCTATAAAAATGGAAAAAGAATCGAGGGGTACTGTGCAGCAGTCAATACCACTATTCCACAGAAGAGGAGGATTATACATTTAATTAACAAATACATTTCCATTATATTGTGCATGAACACTGTTAGAAATTTCTTTCCATATTTTATTGAAAGTTCATCCTCTTACGTGAAAGAAACTACATTCGTCAACTTTTTTATCTTATACTTTTACACCTGAAGAAGTTCCAAAACATTAAATTGTTTCAAAGGTGTTGACCGTTTTATTGCAATTATAAAAGCATACCTTAAACAATATGGCTTCATATTGAGAAGTTAATTTTTAATCAACGAAAACAGAAAAGCATGATAGAAATTTGAAATGGCTGCCGAAATTATTAATTTGAGCAATAAACAATTTGCGGTATTATAATTTGCGAGCTGCACGTTAAGATTTTCTTTTATACTCTTGGCAACGTATATTTATTTTGTCTGGCGCAGCCGAAGTTTCGGCATTCTTCCCCACTTGTATGTTTCCCCTGTACGATATCATATTTCTGCATTTTCATACAATTTTACATTAACTTCTACCGAACGAAAATATGCTTTAATATATCTGCAGTATGTCCTAGAATTCAAATAAGCGGCGAAATTATTTGATATCTAAAAATATAACGTACACCAGCTAGATATTAATAAAAATATGAAGGCAGCAAGAGCCACAGTAATATTACATTAATCCGTTGACGGAAAGGTTAAGGACGCGGCGGGCTTTCCCGTTCTTATTCGAGATGTCATCTTGCGTCAACAAATAAAATACCGAAACGGCTGTATAATTGCATCTAAAGTAACGGTATTAATGGACCGTCGCTGAGATGTTCACCCGCCGCCATTTAAAGCGTCGACTCTCATTCACACACACAGACACACACAAGCTGACATTTCTTCACTTATATAAAGTTAATATTTCTAGTTTAGTAGCGACACTGGAGAGCTGTTAGCACCAACCGAGAAAGGATTCCTTTATAGACTTAAGTACTGACAGCACAGCAGTCGTAAAAACAAATGAATATTACAGTGCGGAAGGTCGGTCGTCATGGCAACAAGAAGCTGCATTGTCTCGTACCCAAGTAGCTGCGATGGAAAGCTAGTTTCCTTGAACGAAATACCGTACAAAAGGTACACTTGCTCATTGAATACTTACAATTTTGCAGCAAAACGGTCGCCGAAGGATAACTTTCCTCAGAAGCCGGATTGGTAAAATTTGAATTCGATACGTAATTTAAAACTTTAAATATTTTACTTTGCTTTATGACAGTACAAGTTTTGCAATAAAGGAGATTCTACTGAATTAACACTTTTATAAAACATGAAAGGGCAGGAAAAAATCGTTGTGCGGAAAACTCAACTCATTACTAAAAAACCATTATAAATTCACAAGAGTACTAGTCACAATGCAATTGTAAATAAACTATAATTACTGAAATTTCTATTATTCATTTAAATCTTAAGAAAGTCAAGAATTGAAATATGTCGGCCGGCCCCAGGCCCGCTTTCCGGGCGGATACTCTACCACTGAGCAAATCCTAGTCGACGTGCCGAGAACCGATTCAACATCACTCCAGTCCAGTCCAGTCCACTCTTGTAAACCGAAGCAAGGTTCGCATACAATTTACTTATCACATTCTTCACAATCCAATTTCTAGAAATTCAGTGAAGAATAGACAGACGATACTAGTAAAGGCATAATATAAGAGGCAAGTATCTAGAATTTAATAATTAAATTGTCAACGGAAAACTGAATATGGGAAAGGAATCAATACTGCAAGGAGAAGAAATAAAAACCCTACGATTTTCCGACGATATTGTAGTATTACCACAATAAATGGCATGAACGTGGTCCTGTTCAATATGAGGATTAATAGAGGGAAAACCAAGGTAATGGAGTGGAATAACAAAGGGTGTTAGATTGGGAAGGGATATTTTGAAGGAAATTAAGGAATTCGGCTACTTGGGCACCATAATAACTAGGGACGGCAGAAGAATAGTAGACAAAGAGATGGATATCACAGGCAAAGAAGGCTTTCGCAAAAGAAAGAAATTTACTTACTGGAAATATAAGTTTGAATATTAGGAAATTGTTGCTTATAATGTTCGTATGCAGTGTGGCGTGCGAAACGTGGAAGGTAAGAGTTGTAGAAAGGAAAATAATAGAAGCCTTTGCAATGTGGGGCTATGGGAGAATGCTGAAAATCAGATGGGTGGAGAGTTACCAACGAGGAATTTCTAAGCAGTGAAAAATATGGAGGACGTTGACCAAGAGAAGGGATAGATTAATAGGACACGTTTTAAGATACCAGAGTCGTAAAATTAGCATCAGAGGGAAGTGTGTGGGGTAAGACAAGTGGGGGGAAATGATGGAATACGCTAAGTAGATAATTATTGAAAAGGCTTGCGCAGGATTGGTTAGCGTGATGTAGGCATTTCAAATGGTCACGTTCAAGATAAAATCTTATACTGAACTATGTTAAAAAATTATCAGCCGATAATAAGAGACGAAAGCGTTTTTCTATTAACATTATTAACACTATGCGACTGTAAGTGGTTTCTTTACGCGAATAATAAATTAGAAAGTTGCGAAAAAATTTAATAATTGTATTGTAATAACGAACTTTTTCTGATAGCAGTTTAAAAAAAAACAGTTGGAAGTTGAGTAATGATAGGGAAGTAGATTCTGAAACGGCAAGTGGAATGACGTTGGTAGGAAACGGAGTTCCTGGTGATAGAGAACTGCTTGGGATACTGTTACGCGGCTACTCCACGACTGTAAAGGGCACGTTTAATCCTTCGTCAGCCCATAATTATGGCTTTCTAGTAGCAGCCACCCCCACACCTCCAAACACTAGGAGCCTCGGTCTAAGAAGCGCGTCCAACTACACTGAAACATTGCTCTCAAATAAACCACCATGAATACCATAGCGGATAAATAAGACCGTTAAGTCCTTTCACATTACCATGCTGGTCAGTTTAAGTAGATAAGCGCCGGAAACATTCATTCCTCCACATCGGAATCTAAAGCAATAAAAATTATCCTTAGCATTTCCATTTACTCCAGATGCAATAAAAGTGGCAAGTACATCGACGGAATAACACCAAGGAAAATCAAAAGCAATGAAAATGACGATTCCACCGAAATTTATATGCCATCATACCTAAAATTAATGTATTTGTCAATACACCTCAAAGTCAATTCTGTTGTACAAATCCGGATAAAACAAATCACGCCATAAAAGTCTTATACTAACGAAGTTAGTTATTCATTGCTTTGTGCATGTATCAGGTTTTGTGTTATATAGGAACAATTAACGTCTGTGAATAACCAAACCATATGAAGAATTAACGACCCGTATAACGGAGTTTGATTTTTTTAACAAAGCCGTTTCGACAGTCAATTGTGGTCCTTGTCAACAAACTAAATTAACGGACGATATAAACACAAAGGACATAGGCAAAAGATAAAACTAACAAACAATTTAATAAACCATAATACAATTTAACTTCACCTCCCTTAGTTTAATTTGTTGTAAATATTTCCTCTGTAGGAAGAAAACCTGAAGCAGCCATAAAAATATGCTGAAACGTTGGTACTAATTAAATCTAAAGAATAAACTCCGTAAAAGGTAGTTAATGGTTGTTATATTTTTAGTTGATTTAGTTTATTGGCAAGGATCACAATGGATGGTCGAAACGTCTTAAATGTTCAAAAATTTTCCAAAATTTATTGCACTCGTCTCAAGGGTCGTTAATTCTTCATACATATTTATAGCAAGATTTAGTTTGTATGTATTGTGAAATTAAATTCGAGGTAGCCAAAATAAGTAAATACATTAACGGAAACTAGTAATGGGGAATGGAACAAATGTAATCGTGAACTCAACAGAAGAGTACGTAATTAGTCCTAAAAACGTTTTCATCATAATGGCAGAACAGGTAAACCTCAAATCTCGCTTTAATCAAACTATTCTGAGAAACATCATGAATAAACTGCGTCATTATGCTTCTCATTATCGCACGTGAACACGCAAATAAGAGGCTTGGCGTCCGACTAGAGAAACTACAAGTTCCAGTTGGAGCTGTACTTAACAGACTGGTCTGATGCTAACATACTATCATACGCAAGCCTTTTCATTTATACATAGCTACCACATCCTCCCACACTTCCCTCATGCGTAGGCCAGCATAGACTGGAATCACGTATACTCCATGAAGAAAGTTAACAATTTTACATACTTAATTACATGAGGGTATGTACAATATTTTTTAAACATTAAATAATTGCAAAAAACCAAATTATTTTATCTTGTCAAGTTTAAAACAAATTCCATTAACAATTTTTGTAATAGTTTTTTTAAAAAATTGTATCTTATATTTTGTAGATGACTATGGCAATGCCGAAATATTATTATAAATAAGTTTTCAAATCAAAATTAAATTATAGTTTTGGTCGTTTAAGTGACCGACTTAAAATAAGGAAAAATTATCAGGCCCTCACGTCTTAAAACGTGGCTTATTAATCAATCCCTTCGCTTGGTCAAAGTTCTCCAAATTGTTCTCTCTTCCCCTAATGGAAGCCTAGTTTTATCTGTAAACCATAAGATTGTTAATGATAGCCTACTAGAATTTCGGTATTTGATTTATTCCTTGCGAAGGACAGGTTAGCATCAGACAGTCTAAGAACTGATTACTATTACAATAAACATTCAATTAAAATAATTTCTAAGTTTCAGGGCGCATTGCAGCCTTACAGAGTGTTTATTGTACTGTTGCCGGTTTGGCTTTGAAGCACACGAGGAGCAAGTAAGTTTCTTTCCGTCCACGTGAAAATCGTCATTAACCTTTCCTCCGTGAAGCTAGAGGATCGCTCGTATCAAATATCCCGAGTTCGTTTTCGCAAAACACCTACGAACATCAAAGTGCCGTAACTACCAATCAGATACGCGAATGGAGAACGGAAATTATTCTAATTAGCGCGCTCGGATCTGTGACGTCGCAAGTAATTAATTCTGAGATACGCGGCCGGAAGGTTGGCACTATCGCCGCCTAGAAAACGCAGCACGGCGTTTAAGATTTAAATGAAATGGGCATTCACTTACTTTGGGTTACTACGTAATGCTGCGGGGACCGAATTTGGATTCAGTAGATTTAATTAAATTAAACTTATGCGCAGTTTACTAATTAAATTATAACATACTATTCGTATCCATATATAATTTAGAGTTAATTAACTTCACCAGTTTATTATTTCGTATATGATAGTAGAAAATGGGTAAATTTAATTAGGCTTTAATAATAAACGGCGGTAATTTGCAAAACTACTTTAGATGAGAGTAAAGTACCTTCCAACACGCCTTGGATTAGAATACGCCATGGCTACGAGACCCTGCCAACCTCCTGCATGCAAAACTGAACTCAAATGAACTGCTCAATACAAAAGACATGGAGAAGGGGAGAGGGGGGAGGTGCGGACACATCACCATTTAACTTGACTGATAAAGGGTCAGAACACAGAACCTTTCGATCTCTCTGTCTACTTGTGATCAATGTAACCAGTAATAAGAATATCAAAACAAAAAACCGAATTCATGATTTGAAAGGAAATTTCTCATCTGGAGTTACAGAAAACGAGAGCAACATTAACAGAAGTCTAGTTTTTTATTTCTTTATTAATTCAACTAACTATGCCCGTGACTTCGTTGCGCGGAATTTGGACAATTAGCTCTTTTTATTTTGATCTAAAAAAGTCTATATGAGACAAACTTCCAGACAGACTTGCACGCCCTACAGATCCATTACTATATCGTATTAAATGGGGAGGCCACCACGTGGATGACATTTTTTATTTCTGTAGCTTAAATATTAAACGCGTGGATGATCATGTCTCCAAAACATGTCATTGTTTAGGCATTTTGTTGGTATGGACTAAGCCTTAACAACTATCCGCTCAAACCAGTCACGTCGGGATATTAATTACATGAAGAAATGTCGATGAGATTCCTAAAGCAATTGATTCAAAGACTATACCAATATTTCAAATGTCAAAATCCTCACTCTTAGCTTGAGTAGAATATAGTATATGTTTATCCCTAACAAAATATAAATACAATTATGAAGATTCAGCGAAAAAAGCTATAAATAAGACCAAACAGACAATAAAAATTATAATTATTAAATTAACGACATTTTTATTTCCAGATATGGATCGTCATCAGGTTAACAATAAAGAAATTAAAACTTAAAGACATACAGATAGCTGAACATCATAAAAAGAAAATATTAAGTTACACTATCTCGCTGTTTTGAAAATAAATATTTTCGGCCGCTTTAATTTCTGTGTTAAATAAACACCTGATGAAGTTCCAAATTGAGGGAAAAGAACGTAGGGTTACAATTTTCTGACTACAATCATAATTCGTATATTTTTTTTGACGAATACTAATTTATTACCAAACACTCAGGTATTGTAACTATTAATTTTTAACAATAAGTCTCTTTTAAGTTCAATCCGAAATTGTTTCGTAAATTTGACTCGTCTTAAATTTAAACAATGGTTAAACTGTTGTCAGAAATTGGTAAAATCAAGACTACAATCACAAGACCTTTTTATTGATTTATCATTTAGAAAATGACAAATATAAACAGCTTAAGTTTGTAAAATTATATATGAATCAAAACATTATAAATACTACTAAAAAAAATCAGCGTCAGTTTCCATATTAAGGGAATGTATTAAGTAAATGTGAAGCATTGCGGAAATTAATTGTAATTTGTAATTGCCGTCTTTATCTAAAATTGGAAACTATCCCACTTAAAAATATGGTTGCTGTATAAAAAAACGTTTGGGAATAATAAGAGTTCATAGCCGGACAAAAAAGGTAATTAAATAATTAAAATTAACCATTGAAATCTCTTCAACCAATTTTTGTTCATTTCGTTTAAATGAGAGAGCACATAGGCACATTATCATTTGTCATTTGTAAATTTTAATAGTTTCAACTTAATTTTTGAATACATCACAACCGTATGAATCCATAAAATATTTGAACTCCTATATTTCAACTCCTACCGCCCTTTGTGACAGCAATCAGTATTTTGTTTTAATACCGGCTGTCGGTTAAAACATCGTGCAGGATTGATTTTCTGAGAGCTTTGCAGATCACCGACATCACGTTATCAGCGCAACTTCAGTAAGGTGAACCAATTAGAAAGGAAATTAAGAGGAAGCGGCCCTTCAAGTGACTGCACCACCCTGGTGCATTGATTTTGATTTGTTTGTGCCCCTGACCTATTTCTATGCCGAACAAATTTCGCAACTCCGCACTGAATCTAAACCCATTAAAAATTGCGACCCAGGGAATACTAACAATAACCAAATTTCTATCGACGCTTGTAGCGTTCTTTGCTTGCTGAAATGAAACCTTTCAAGACGCACCGATTGTTGCACATTTAGATATCTTTGTTTATCATCACACAATACTGTGTTTTCAACATGGCGTTTATTACAGACGTAAACCAAGAAATAACCATGAAACAAACTGAAGGGATTAACAAATATACCTAACCCAGTGACGCGGTCATTACTTCAACATGAAGCTAACAGAAGACTGAGGAGGCATCCACCAACCATACTGTCAATCATGTTTATAGAATCGTAATTATGATCGCAAATTTAAATAAAAGTTAAAAATAGTATTGTTCCGAGGCTAGTATACCCGAAGGTCTGAGCGCGTAATCGTGCGTCGCAACTCGCAGCTTCCTGGGCGCAGACAATCTAATACAAGGCGGGGGAGGATCGCGACGCTGCCATCCTGGAATATCCCAGATTGCGGTCTTAATTGTAATGAAGAACAGCCTCGGCCGTGAAGATCGCACGGTAAACAGAGCAAAGGGAACGCAGCTTCAGATCGATGGGGAGCAGACTTGCAGAGCACCCTGTAGTGCAGCACGCCGATGTGTAATGGCAGACTGCAATCCGCTTACCGCACAGGGCCTCAATTTCCCTAGAAGCCTCGCCATTCCCTGCTCAGTTCAAGAAAGACTCCTTGCTCTCCGGACGGGAAAGGATATTTGTGCGATACTGAATCGCCCACTTTCGGTATTGCGCTATATTACAGCATATTCCACACAGTACTTTTCGTTGGCGAATACCAGTAAAAGAAGGAGATAAAAGTAGAGGACGAAATACAACTTCCGGAGACGGCGCGAGACCGACGTTTCGATGACAGGTCACGACCGTCGTCTTTAAACTTTGGTAAGAAGGAACGTCGTAGACTCATAGAAGATCTCGTGAAAATACGAATATGGTTACCTCATGATGTGTGGCCTTGCATACATAGTACGCGAGGCTCTCAGATGTGGCCAGTCTAATGAAGTTCTAAGAGTAGGAAGCGAATAGCCGTCCAGAGGATTACTAGCCTAGTCTTTCTCCCGATCATACTTCCAATTATTGTATTTGACATTTTATTTGAAAATGTAAATATATGATATCAGAAACCTCTGTATTAAAGTATATTTCGCATTCTAATAAATAAGCCATAAACATTTCAAATGTTTGTAACATGTATGGGGAAGTCTGGGCGAAACGGTATACCCTATTTTGTTTACGGGATATGCTGGAGGTTAGTAAATAGGACAAGGAAGAAGTCATGTCAGCCGACTTGACCAAGTTCTGACTGTTCCTTGTGAATCAACTCTCGTTCTCGTGTCTTACAACCATGAATTTATATTTTTAGCAACATTTAGACAGAAAGTATTCTACAAAACTCCTCGCTTTTAACCTTTTAATGGTATATGTTCGTAAACATTGTGTCTTTACCCGCACAAAGTTACGTATAAGGTTAAAATCTGCTTGTATTAAAGCTCGGTGAAAAACTGGATACTGTTGTATAAGGCAATATATTTGTTCCCCAAGGAAAAACTGGCAGACTCACTTTATAAGAATGAGTTACAGGATTCTGTACACAAAAAGATTAAGAAAGAAAATGGATGGAAAAAAGGTGGAAATGCTAGCAATAAAAATCTTTTGCGTCAGAAAAAGTTGATAAAGCGATTGGCAGTACGTAAAATAAATATAACAAATAAAACAAAAAGGTGTAAACATTTTTCTTGAATGAAATTTCATTTTATTGTATTAATTGTAATTACAAAACATTCTGTTCCGTTCTGCCCTGGGGGTTGGGGCAGTTAGGGAAATTTGGAGGTTTCTTTTCAAAAATTCATAAAAAATCTTTATTCGTCGTTTTGAGTTATATTGATATAAGATTATTTTAATAATAGAACAAACTAATGTTTTATACCTTTATGAAGCGATTTTTCTTTTTGTATAATTTTACACAAATTGTTACACGGTAAGTGTCCCGTTCCCCTCCACTTCCCCCACTTAAGAAAAGAGGTACTCTTTGTATCCATAATTTAGCATAGGCAAGCAAGAATATTTTTCACCATCCTCACGGCACTCGTATTATCTACAACCCCCATGAGATATAAAGGTATGGTGATTATTTTTAAGTATCTTAAGGTAACAATTCTAGTTCGTACTTGTTTAACGCACGTTTTTTTGACTCCCTTAGGATACAGGATGAATTTTTTAATTAGTTTAAATACAGAGGGTATTTTAAACTCTGTTAATGCTCCAGGTGGTGTCTCTAATGTGCACCCGCACATACCAACTACGGGCTATAATGCAGACTGTGGCATGGCAAATACAGCGCATTCTGCAGAAGAACATCCGCTCTCATGGTACTAAAGAACCAGGGTCTCCATTACAGAACACCAGGTGCGGTTTTCTAAAATTAAGCAGCTTCCCCTTCCGTAGCTATTTTAGAAGCGGCTGTTCTGTGATTTTCTTTCCACCGGCAGCGACCCACAACAGTTCCGGCACAGAGTTATTTCGGTTTCGCGAGCAATTACTCGTGAAACCATTGCACTCACTGATGTTTTATGGCGAACCGCACAACGGGCTTCGAATAAATCCAGCGGGGACGGCGGCTCGTCCTTTACGTGGGCATATTACAGGGAATATCCCTGTTTCCTTCAAACAGCGACAGACAATAATTGAAGCTCATATTTCACTCCCTTGTCAATCCATAAAAGAGAGAGATAGAGAGAAAGAAACAATTTCCCCTTAATATGAAACAAATATCTCGCGATGCTTACAAGTCACTACTCCTATATATTTACTGAAAATAGAGGCAGAAAGTTGGTGGCTTATCTGAAGTTCACAGGTGGCAGGCACCATGTAGGGTTTGAGATTCTTGAAATTTCGGATGATGTAAATATATAGGAGTAGTGACTTGTAAGCATCGGCATTAAAATGTAGATAATTTTACTTAGTTGTCCTAATTATTTATCATTGCATGAAGAGGACGAAGGCCGCTGATATAATAAATTTTTATGTGAAACGACGGCAATTTTTTATTGAACTTTATTTTTCTGACTTGTATGGAATCAAAGTAACTACAGACTCATTAGCTCTTTTGTACATGAATAAAATTTCATTTCTAGATGTTTAGGCGCATCTCTTAGGAAACATAAAATAAGATACGAGATTATCATTAAAGAAATTAAAGTCGCGTCTGATTACTAAACATTTGAGAAGATACAAGATGTTCATTAAAAACCTGAGAGAAGAATGAAATCAAAGTGAATTTGTGAGCGTTTGTTAAAAGTTCGCAGTGAAATGATATGCAGTTACAAACGACTTTCGTCAACAATGTAAATGACCATTACCTGTTGTCGCGTAATTACCCGGCCAATTAACAGAGTGCTCTCGAATAGCGCACTCGAGCGCGAAGCCAACTGGCAACGTCCTTCTTCCCCTGAGACCTCGCAGCTCTTCAACGAAAACATGCTTCCGACATGCGGCCAACCTGCGGCGAAACTGCTGTCCTATTTACGACTGCAAATAAATACGACGAAAAGTACGTGCTGAGAGTCGCGTCCCCATTGCATTGTGCTCAGGAACAAGAGACCAAGGTAAGTTTTTTTTTTAAAAAAAATAGCATATTCAATTTGCGTGGGAAAACAACAGGAATATATCGATTGTAAACAACATAAAAATTTAACTTGAAATTTTAAAAATAACCGGGAGGTTTTATGTATTAGGAAATTCTTGCGAGACCGAAAACGTATAGTTGAAGGAGAGAAGGAATTGTCCTTATTGTATCCATATTTCTTAAATGACCTAGTTTTTGACATTGATTTTCAGGTGCAACTATTAGGTAATATATAGAAAAATTAGAAGTGGGACTGATGAACAAATTCTTGAATTTGATCGATTTGGAGAAGGGTGGCTTTTTAATAACGACAAATGTTATAATTTAATTAACAATTAATTCATAATTACTTGTTGCTTATAAATGGATACTGTCATGTATTGTAACTGAACTTAAAATTAATCTCTGAAAAACTAATTATTTCACAATTTTTATCTACAAACAAACTTGGCCAAAATCTATTCATTTGATCACGTCCTTGATATAGTTTAATTTTAGTAATTTGTTTCCTAAGGTTGTGTGTGTGATTTGCATTTTTATTTGTATTAATTATTTTATTGTTACTGTTTGTAACTGCCAGAGAGTGTTGCAGAATCAATAAAATACATTAATATATACTCTCATATAGTACAAGTGTCAAAGAAATTACGTATTGAAAATTGCGTTAGTGTTTGGAGATGCGAGTCTTTAGCCGAATATTTTTATTCAAGTTAATGAAGAACAAAAGGGGCTGCCTTCATGGCGTGTCTCCACCGCGATAAATCTCTGGAACTGACGAGTTTAAAGCCGACTTTTGTGTGGATGGCCTCGCGCTTATATTGGAACAGCAAGGCCGCTAGACATTGACAACAGACTTAATAGGAGTAAATACCCAAAGTAAATGTTTCTGTCAAGAAAATAAAATCAGAAAGGGAGTCCATTATTCTTTAATTAAATCTGCATGTCGTAATATATTACACTGGTAGCTAATTACTTGTATTTAGACTACGAAACGAAAGTACTAGAAGAACAAGTAAAACAAAGTTTAGTGAAAGACGTGCCTTTTCTTGGCGAGAGATAAAAATATTTGAAATAAATGTGGAACTAAGTATTGCAATTTTTTTACACTTAAAAAGTATAGATTGCGTTTCCCCATCCAATTGATTGTGTGAGTTACGCTCCATGAAATTCCAGTGATGTCTTGTCCTTCAATGGCAATTACTGCCGAGGTGTTTTGTGATATAACTGTCTTTATCCTTTTTCATGAATCAGGCATAAGCATTAACGTTAAAGACGGTGTAGTAAAGACAAACATACAATACTGCCAACTACTGGGTACATTTTTAGAATATTTCGATTAGAGTTTTCAGATCTGAGGCTAAATACTCCAAGTGATGTGATATACGAGTACCTTTTGCGAAAAATGAAATACAATATGAAAGTACGAATTAAAACTACCAATGAGGATCTCGAGGCAGTTTGAGTGCAAACTTAATTGAAGTACGCTAGGGTCTGTGTTTGTGTTTTATTCGGAAACAAAAGCAATGGTTTTTAACGTGACACTAAATTAATTTTCCTCTTAGCAGCATTTCTGCGAAAAGAGATGAGCACAGTGAGCACAAAACGAGTGAGCTTGTTGGACAAACAAGCTCAGCAGTAACTGACGTTTAGAAGACGTAATTGAACGACAAGTGGAAGATCAAGGGAATTTGTAAAGAGCGTAACTCGCACAATCGATTACAAGGGGAAACGCAAATAGGGGCTGTCGCATGAATACTTCAGTCAGATTAAAAACAGAGGCAGCTCGACAGATTTTCTTGCTCAAAATGCAATTTTTAGCTGAGAGTTTGCCTGCAATACTAGTGTGTTCTAATAATCTAAATTGAAAAATTAATATCACATATAAAACGTGTGTGTACAGATTTTGTACTGTTTGTAATACCTACTTCCAGAATATAATTATTCAGCGTTTTTGAAACGGACATATAACAGTCCATCTCGGCTATAACGAGACCCCTGTTATATAACGACCAATTGAAATCATTATTACTATGCATAAATGGACTCAGATATAACAAGACGAGAAAATCTCTCGATATTTGGACATTTCCCTGGATGGCTCCGGCCTGACGAAAGTATAAAGACTTTTCCAAACGGTATCTCTTGAGCACTAAAGGATCCAAAAACAAATGATATGAAACAAATTGAACGTTTACCACTCATTGATTTGCCGGAATAATTTCTTCAGTTAAAATATTATCAACATGGAGCCAAGAAAGTGCAATCCGTTCGATCAGTAAGAAATTAGAAATTATAAGATAATGTTGACGTGGACAAAATATTTTAATATTCATGTTCAACGGTTTCAACTAGCTTGACAAACATACAGCTATACACTTAGCTCTTTAAAAGCAACATTAAGAGTGCAAAGAAAATTAAGTGGAAGTAAGTGCAAATTGAGGACTTTAATCCTTGATACGCACGCGCTTTGGTAGACAATTATGAAGGGATTAGTCGCATCTTACAGCTTTTTCTGTGATGAGAGGCTTCGGAAAAATGTGAAACTGAATCGGCGGGCTGCTGCTGAAAAAGTTTGAGAAGTACTTCGCGTCGGTAGATAAATGATCAAGAATCATCGACACCCCTCCAAAAGGTCTTGGAATACTAATTAAGAATAATTCTACAGCTATTTTGATTCCCCCCACAACGCTTCTTTCCAAACAGTTTCTTGAATTATTTGGTAAAACTTTGCGGCAACTCGCACACCATCGACAGAAAATTTTTGGAACCTGACAGGCCTACATCTTTAAAGCTTGACAGAAACCTTCTCGAGGGTGAAAATTAAAACTCCCCAAAATTTCATCGCAATGGGACGAATTTTGCAGGATCGCATGAGGCACAAACAATGATACATTCATAGTATCTTTCCACAAGCATACTTCAACCTCCTAAAATTATATTTGAATGACAGAAAATTCCAAACTACAGTAAACGGGAAAAAATCTGACTTCTTTCCGATTAAATGTGGAGTATCACAAGACAGTGTTCTTGGCCCACTCCTGCATAGGGACACAGTCGCTGATGATAGTCATTCCCTCCTGCCACAAAGACGCTCAAACAGCCTTAAATATTACAAAAACTTCCGTAATCAATCCACAACAATCGCTAGAAAAATGGAAATTAAAAGTGAACGATAATATATCTACACATATCACATTCAATCTCCGGAAATAAATTTTTCCCCTAGTCAGATTAAATAATGTACAAATTCCAAAAACAAGAGCAGTAAAATATTTAGAACTGAACTTAGATTCTAAATTGATTTGGAAAATCATATACTAAAATATAGAAAACAAGTTGAGATGAAAAGAACTACTATGACCGATAGAAAGAAAATCAAGGTTATCTATGGATAATGAAATCTTGATATACAAAGCTGTAATCAAACCAATATGGGCTTATGGGATTGAATTATGGGGATGTGCAACAGAATCAAATATATAAATTATTCAAAGATGCAAATCCAAGATATTCCGAAAATATCAAACGCCCCATGGTACATAACGAACCACGCACTGCATACAGACTTATCCATAAAAGAGCCGTCAAACATCACGCAGTCATTGACAATCATCCAAACCCACCACTAGACAAACTTCTACAACCAGTGATAAGTAATTGGTGACTGAATAAATCTGGGAAGTTAGTAATTCAAATAAACTGTCCCTAAATTTAACAGGGCAGCCCTTAGAAAAGTTCAATATAAAGGGAATATTATAAAAAGCACACTAAATTTGTTTGTGTGTCTGTTTCCTCTCTCATTATCCTTGGACGATATTATGCAGTAGATTCGTACACTGACAAAGTGCATGGTAATGGAAGCAGCCTCCAATGTGTTGGACGTAGCTTTAAATCATAATTACGCTCGAGCTGCAGAAGATTAATGCCCTCGTGCTTTATTTCCCGGCGAGTATCTATTCGAGAAGAGACGTGATCGATTTCTGGAGTGGCGATGCTATCGGACTTTATGACACATAAAGGAAGGAACTATACTCTAGGCTTCAGAGTCATTCGGGATTTTACAGGTAGCATAAACGGAGTTCGCGATACGTTCCTCTAAAGGTTACCATTTTCACGACTCCTCGTTTCGTGAGACACGCCAAAATTAGTAAACATATTCTCTTACACAAAGTAAATAAATATTCTACTCTTTAAGTATGTAGCAGTGATATCAATATTACAACAAAAATAAAACCATCTATGAACAAATTTAGAATAGTTCATTGTTCTAATTGCCTGTGATAATTTAATTCGGTAACGTACATTTTGAAAGAAATACTTTAACACAGTTATCACACGTTTATCCCAATATTAAGATAATTGCATAAATTCCTTGACGCATTTGGACTAATATAGGAGTCTTGTACAGTAGTAGAAATTAGATTTTTTACTGCGGATTATAGTAAAAAAATTAAAAGTTGAGATTGCTGGCTCATCTTTTCATAAAACTTCCCGATGTGAGTTTTAAATAATAATTATCTTCCTTCAATCTACATCCTTTCACTTTTGTACACTTTCGCTATGCTTTTATAAAAAAATATTATTCACTTCACCTTCAGTATCATCCACTCCTGCATCATTCTCTAATTTCATATTAATGCACAAACCTTTCAACCTTGTCAAAAAAATTTTCCAGATAGTTTAGATGGCCATAATCGGATTGCGTATTTTGAAGGAAAAGTGTTGTGAAGACAAATTCTTAAGTCGCTTTATTATTATTATTATTTACTAATAAAATATATATTTAATTAATACTTGAGTCATTCTATTATTAATTTAGTACAAAATTAACATAAATTATCGTACATTTTTAAAATTAAGGTAATATGTATTCTTTCATTCAGGATCAAATTTGATGAACAGATATTCTGAAATTTTCAGTTTAGTGACTAATAAGTAAACAAATTTCTGAAATAATATTGCCACAATTGAGAGTCTGCAGCTACAACTCAGGGTTTGAGAGCTGGACCACAGAAATGTGGACTCAGGTTCGAAACCCACTAAACGCAATCATTTGTTTACTTTATTTAATTTTCGTTTATAGAATTTTCTGTTTCTGGAATATTCCACTAATGTATAAATTGTACTGGTCGTGTTAAATAAACGCCTATAACATCTAGCAGTGTGTGTTACTGTATCTTACTGTCCTTCAGAAACTTAACAATATTAATGTGAACTCAAGTCATTTGCCAAGTTCAGATTCCTGGGCTCAACATTTCATAAAACTTCGTGATGTGACTTTTAAAAAAGAGTTATCTTCATTCAATCTACATCCTTTCACTTTCACTCTGCTTTTATAAACACTTTATTATTCATTTCACTTTCAAAGTATAACTATATTGACTCCAACTCATAACTTCCTTTCATTCACCTATAAAGGACACCAACCAGCTTCTATTTCTTGATCTCCATAGAGCTCCGAAATTTCCTTACATTTTATTTTCTAAGCGTTCTTGTACATTAATAGTATCCCAATTTTCAATTATAAAGTTAGGTAATAAAATAGTTTTAAGCAAAGTTATTTGAGTAGATCGTTAAGTTAATTGAATTAGTGACATGAACTGCGGCTAAAGAAAGTGAACTAAGAGAACTGATTGCCAAACAATTTAGAAACTTTTATGAGTAAAATGTACACATGTGGAGTGTGGGTTGGGGTTGACGATAAAACTTTTATGGTGTAAGGTCTGAATCGATATTTTTGATGTGATTGCTGTTGATTATGGCTAGGGATGCCAGTACAATAGTCTTGATCGTAAACATGGGAAGCTTACTGAAATTTAATGTCGTGGATATAATTGAAATGGCGCGGCAGTGTGGCAGGCGTGGTCACCCCTATCGATTTCAGCCTGACTGCCAACTAATACGTCGCCGACAAATAGTAACCCACTGAAAGTAGCAGTGTTAGCGACGCGTTCCCTCGTCAAGCAAAACTGGCCGGAACAAGATTTTCCAAGAGAATTGTTTCCAACCAGCCGTCAGCAGGGCCCTTTGAGATCACTCAACGCAGTCTCGTTAGAGCGACGTTGCCAAGTACGAAGACACTTATTACAGGCGACGCATAAACACACCAAATTATTGTCAGGCTAAGGACGTGGTCGTTCACGAAACTCGTAACAAGGCAATAGCAGACGAGATTCACAGACCGTCGATTCAAAAAAATATTATTACATTTAATTAGGAAAAATACCCTGTATTTACATCTTCACTTATCCCAACAGCTCGCTGACATTCAACGTGTAATAATGAAGGTGAGAGTAGATGACACAAAATCTATTATCACAATCAATTTTTCTCTAATTTAATTTATTAATGACAGGATACCTTATAGAAATTATTATTTTATACCAAATGCTTTACAACGCATTGAGTTATCGAATTAGACAGCTTACTCAAGAATATTTACAATTTTCAGAAATTTTATTTATAAAATAATATTTTTTATGTTTATTTGAATGTAACAAGAAAGCATCAAACAAATACAATATCCGAGTCTTTAAAGGAGTAAAAGATCTTAATCACAGGGTTTCTCGTGGGACGAAAAATTGGGAAGTAGCTGGAATACCTTAAGTGTATAGAAACTTTTATTGTTCTCTTATTTGACTGTCTTTGGCATTGTTGGCCGGTTCTGGAACTACGGACTTCTCCCTTCAACTCTTTGACCGAAGCACTTAAAATGAAAATGATTTATTTAACACTCCGCTATGCTTTAGGCCCTGAAAACCACCATTTTTCACAACACTTGACGCGTCGATCCAGTTCAACCGCGATTAATACTTCCGGTTCTCACTCTTTAATATACACAGAGATATTAGACTGAATATAATCCAATAGTCTACTGCTACTCGCCCAAATATTCTCAGTTTCCCTCATTGTAAAATGTTTACATCACAAGTTCTTCCAAATATTTAAAGAATATTAAATATACATCATTTGCAAATCTACTAATGCACTTTTCTTCTTCTTGATAACTACAAGGGGCTTGACGCCTATAAAAAATAGTGTGTTGTTTACTTTAAAACACTTTTCCTCTGATTGCAATTCTCGCTACATAGCGCACACTAAGGTCTTTTAAAACGATGATCATTGAAAAGCAATATGTCGCCTACAAACATATTATAAATGTTATATTGATTGGTAAAATTTTAGGGACTGATATCCAATATTCTAGAATTATAAGTAGCAAAATATGTATTAACTTTATGAAGCGTAGTTAGTACATGACGTTTCGTTCCTAAGTTTGGAACCTAATTTGGTTGATAACTACACCAGAAATGCTTTATATGAAATCTGATATCACTGCAATGATTGAACAAACCGATACAACAAAGCTCAACAATAGCTATGATCCTTGATTGTAAAAACTAATTTCTTTGTTGTTACAGTAATATTGTTAATTTTGTGTTCGTCGCCAGTTTTATGCTACGTGTCGACTCAAGCCACTTGTGATTTTGTATCAGCCGATGAAAGAAACAAGTTATTTATTTTATTGCTCAACTTTGTCTTTCTATTAGCTACTTTATTATTTATTTGTTAATTTCATGCCATAGAGCCGTTTTTATACTTTAAAAACCTGATCGTTTGTAGCGCCAAGGACGGGAAGGAAAAGGGGAAATTATTTTCTGCGTCATCGTGTCGGCTTCTCAGTACATGCGACCTTCCTTCCGTGAGTAATACGAGCATTCTTCGGAGTTATTCGATATTTCTTGTGGCGAACTCGACAAAAGAACACTATACCATTGTACTGAAACGCCTGCCTTTAGATGAAACAAAAATATCCATTATGACACCACTATTTTATTACAAAGGGAGCGGGTAAATTTCCTGTTTGAACCACTGGGGAAAATAACTACACCAAGATTTACGTCAATAATTCTGCGTACGTCAAAGCAGTGAATCATATGATCAGAATACGAGTACTTGGAACTCTGCTAATAATATAACAAGAGATTGAGTTTCCTCTCTTACAAGCGAAAACCCTCCTTCTTCCACCTCAGAATAATTATTTCAATATAATGATATATATATATATTTATTTATTTTAAAAGTGATAAATTTAATCGTCAATAATTGGCATTACATACGATATGTCGTAATAAGTAAAATTTGGCATGATGTATAGTTCATTTTTGCAACCTCAAAAGGTGAAAATCTTTAATTTTACGAGTCTAAATATTTTAAATTAATTTAACATTTATAAAATATAAATTTTTATATTATTAAACGCATTGGAGCAACGTTTCGTCCACAATTTAGGAACGTCTCCACATAAAAAGATGTAAAATATATTTTTTCTCTGGTAAATTTTTTAAATGGATGCAAATTCTTGTATTTTAAATACATTCGAATTTAATTACAAAATAAAGGCCCGAAAGAGAAAATAATTTCGGTTGGAGTGAGTGGGTAAAGCACACACTTTCATAATATTTCTCCTCAAAATATTAATTATAACTGGTATTTCAAGAAATAAAATTATATTCATATTTTTAAAATTATATATTTTCATGTGAAGAGTTTCGAGAAACATCAGCCCTTGAAGATATCTAACGTACCAGCGTTAAAGCTGTACTTTATTAATTACTAGCGTGTTATCCTTGCAGGATACAAAGATAAATATTCTGTCTCAAGGGGTACAGCAAAGGTACGAGGCACCTCAGGGTTATCGGGAAATTTACTTTGCTAGACAAATAAAAAACACCAACGGTATAGCAGACTATAGTAAAGCTACGAGGCAACTCAAGGTTATCACAAAATTTATTTTATAAAGCAAATAACACTGACAGTAAAACATAATACATAAAATGCTGTCTAGATTTCAATATTTGTGGGGAAGAATTCAACTAGTAATTCTGTATTCTCAACCAATATCTTTTTTCAGTATAATTTTATTCCTAAAATTGGTGTAGAGGGCAATTTTATTCTTCTCCCACGTGAGGCCGGATATAGGTTGAATATAAAGTTTTAAACCTCGCTGAATTCTCTGGTTGACTAGTATTTTTATGCGTGGGTCGCAGTATCGGGCGTAACAAGCTCATTAATTACGGCGTTGTCCCGGGACCAAAATTAATAGTAATGCCGGTTCTTACGCGACTTCAATCTAGCCACATCGCTGAAATATTCGTCCCCAAAATAAACGGTTTCATCAAGTCGACAAAGGCGATGTGGTGGTTTACATGCAACAAACTAAATCTCCGAAGGGTGATTACTATTCATGAATGCTCCATGTTTAAAGCTGGCACGCATTGGCAGTGTCGGTCCATCAGGAAATTTTGCCCTTCGCCGTGTCATTTCTGAGCGCAAAACAATTATCAAATTACACAGCTTGTTTGATTATTACTAATTTTTTGATTTAATTTTCATTACAAAAAATTCCTTAGAAGACATTTCATTTCATTTGACTTTGTTGAAGAGTTTAGCAAGGGTTGAGAATTTGTCGTTGTTTAAGCCTGTATCTTGACGGAGCCACTCTGGCGGGGAGTTAATCCCAGGACAGTCGTAAAAATTTCACGACGAGTACCTGATTTTCCACGACGCACGAATTCGCGCCTGGATAAAGCTGGAGAGTGGGGCTGGGCACTCCAAGAAATTAAGTCATAGCCGGGGCCAATGAGTTTTCATCGCCAAGGAATAAAATTTAGACTTTTTGTACAGCCTTGTTGGTTTGAAGATAGACATTATTCTGTAGACAGAGTGGCAGCTGAGAGTCGACGCTGAAATAGCGTGATCCACAGATGCAGGCTGACGGCGGTGACATGTACAAATGGTAACTGCATAGTTTCTCAATCGTCACCTCAGCTAGTATCAACGTCTTTAATAAATTCATTGACAGTTTGTAATGGTTAACATTAAAACACAACTAAATGCGGAATTTGGTGATACAAAATCAGGATAACGGCGTATGCGAAGATGAAGGAGGTTAGAGACAAAGTAACAAAACGTAGACAATTCGCCACCGGCCTGCGTTTTCTAAACCGGTTGGGATTTATGGAAACCTAGAGTACGGCGAGACAAGATGTTTTACCCCAAAATGTCGGTGGAGTGGAGTGAATGGCTGGCTACTCACAAATAGCGGAAGATAAATACTTTTGATTGGAGAGTATCGGGTCCCAGCTACCGAAGAAAATGAAATAGAGGAGTATTGTAAATTAATTAATGGTAAGTGAACGGATTTTTACATAATTCTTTATTTTAAACAAGTAAAACCCTTATATTCATTTCAAGTTGATTACCGTGCATATCTATTCTGTGAGCATAAAAATAAGAATCGAAGCGAATCAGGAATGATATACAGTTGTTTAGTTGTGAATTTATTTTTGTCATTTGTTAAGAGTAATATAATAGGAAATAGCAATTTCAAAATTTTAAGATAATTATGTACAGGATTATTATACTGTCACTGGAGGCGTGGAGCAGCTTACTAAAACATACGTCACTTGTATAGGAGTGTATGGCCGGAACAGACGCGCGCGTTGAAGCACGACCACAAAAAATGAGTAATGAGAAGCAAAACATTGTTTATTTACATCAATATCGCAAAGTGTTTCTTTCCAGCAATGTTTAAATTGCGATAACAAACAGTAATACCAACTAGGAAAATTGTGATTGGCTGGAAATGTTGAGGGTAGAGGACAGTAGTGTGTCTGCGGGAAGACCTCATTTGTAACTGTGCTTCCAGTCGTGATAGAGAATTTTACAAATACTGAAAACGCAAACATAATTAATATTTCATACTATAAAAGAAACGACGATGTTGTAAATACACTCGTCAATGTCACTTTCGACCATACATTTCTACAGAAAATTTTAAGCTGCAGTAAGCTCCTACTCCCCTCAAAAGACCGCAGAATCGCCCTGTATATGTAAATATTGTACTTAGCTACTAGTAATAAGTGAATAAATTCTGACAGTATCTGAAGTAAAGCTAGAGAGATGAATAAGACTCTCGGGAGTTGAAAACTCTATTGGCTTTCTGAAATGTCATACCTGCCATGTATAATAATATAATTCTAGTCGAAGAATAGCCCACATTGAATTGGACCCAATTCTTTATATATAAATATTTTGCTTTATATTCCAGAATTACTATTACAGGCCTTTGGTAGTAAATACTTGATTATTATTTTCTGCTGCAGAATTATTGAAACCCCGGCATTTAATAAAAATACTGGCGCGATTTTCCCAGCCGAAGTTTTCAGTGAAGTAACGGCGACGTCGCCGTAATAGCATTTGCCGCGTCTCGACGCATTTCATGCACAGGCGTCGGCCCCGAAAAACTCGATAATCAAACTTGGAGGTAATTTGATCGCGATCAACTCTTATGTTGCGGAAGTGACATCGAGGTCGCTGAGCGAGGGAAAAAGAAAACGAGTACAGAGGAGCTTTATTCTCGTTCTGAGCCCTGCTCTGTTGCGACGCTTCCTAATTACGCTTCCCCTCTGCAGAACCCGTCCTACGCAGTTTGTGTACAGGCCACTATTGCGCGGTATACAGTATTTCATTCACGTACGGGAGAACAGAGCTTGACGGCCAACGACAGGATAGATCTCCGTCGGATTTCAACAAAAGACTCCGTCCACCGAAATAATGTCAAAAGAAAACCTAAATAGGCATACTTCTGCAAGTGGAATGAACAAAGGACGTGCATTTTCAGAGAATAGGCATGAGGGTTCGCATAGTCCTAATCAGTTCAGACCAGACCAGCCCAGATGGACGGACACGATCGCAGCTGCATCACTCCATACTATGAAGAATGCAACAGTTTCTTAATCATCGAAACATTAGACACTCACCTTTCACTAAGCTGCATAACAAGCCTGTTGCTAAAATTATTATAATAGGAAAGATGTTAAACAGCAGCTCAGTCAAGTCTTCAGGACCAAGTGGTACGTCGGCAACTGGTATTTTTTTCTTTACTTTTATCATTAAGGTAATTCCAATTCTGTGGTTGCCGTTGACACTAATTCAACGATTCTTTTTATCGAAGGAGACATACAAGGCGCAACAGATAAATGCATGTAGGAAAGCAGGCGTAAACAGCGTTCCTCCTGAGCGACCTTATCTAGCCTCAGTATCCACATGCGCAGATAACTCTACAAATAGCTCAGTCTCTCGCAGTCGCATATTACCACACTCACAAACAGACACTTTAACATACGTTGACTGGTTGGTTATACCTTAATTAAAATGTGTTCATAATGATAATGCTTCGATTTTCACAGTTTTAATTTTTTTATGACAAGTACCCACAGTAACACGGTATTTTCTGCCCAATTAATCTATAAATTCTTCTGAATAATTAAAATAATTTTTTACAAAACATTATATTATTTACAGTTTATAGCATGAAAACTGCAAAGATTGTATCAATGATTGGGATAAACAATATTATCTTAAATAAAATAAAATTGACTGTGAGCTGCCCAACGCGTTGTTTTTATATGGGTCAGTGTGTGCGCCACACTCGAGAGAGAAACATTTTTGAATATTTTATAAGCACTTAAATAAAACGTTCATTAAATTTACAATATATTTCGCGCTAAACAGACCATATATTCTTATAAATGATATTAGTTGGTTATGCGCACAAGGTAACGTTTATAATTATTTTTATATACAAACCTTCCTGATTTTGTATTTTATTCTTAGATATTGCAGACTTAATTAATCAAATCTATAGTTTTTCCTGACAGAAGAATAATTTCAGACTCATTCGAGATTCCTGAATAAATTTTCACAGATTATATCCAAAGAATATGGATATATTTGAATCTGGATACAATTGTATTTAAAACTAAGACGATGCGTCCATGATTATTCGGTGTCCTAATATTAATTTTGTGCAAAATGAAAAGGTTTCGAGGAACATATCAGTGTTTTACTTGTGTTGACTGACGATAACCTGCGATCAGGAATTAATTAAAATTATTTATGATAATATTAAACCATTCAAATCGAAAAAGAAATTAACATTATTATTTTTATTAATAGAAATCCTCTCTCTATCACTCTTAGCCGACTTCGTACGCCAAGAACGAATTAATAAATTTAGAAACAATTAAAGGATGCAAGTTTAAGTTTTACTTTTCAAGTGGTGTCGAGGCAAAATTAATTGTACTCGTAAGTTTTCACTGATGGGTTAAATATGGAAGAAGGAAATCTGTACATGTATCGTGAAGCACCACGGCCGCAGGTTAAACAAAAGGGTCAATGACCAATCTGTCACAGTAATTTTGCGCACCGTGGTTTGGGAGGACTAAACTGGAATATCAGCACGATTTGATGGATATTGAGGTTTGACGGTGAGCATAATTGGTGTGCCTGAGTAGCACTGGACGTAATTAACGGCTGTTTCTTTGAAAGAACGTGTCCCGAATTTCCACTGTTTCAGCGATGTTGATGGAGCCACTTTAATTTCCTGTTCCAGCTGGAGAGTCCCTTGTCCACGCCCTTCCAAAGTAAATTCGTTGTAAAATGATAGCGTTCCTTATTGCGAGCTGACACGCACAACCCAATAAAGTTCCCACCAGTGGGATTGTAAATGGTAAAAAGTGAAAAACGAGTAAATGAATTATTTTATCCAGCGAATTATTTAAAGTATCAAATATCCTAAAAATGGGAACTCAATGAGATAAATAAAAGTTCAATAAACTTTGCATAAAGTTAAGCCATGTAATTATAAAAGTAGAACAATTTTTGAGAACGAATTTGTCACTACCAAGGTCTATAATCAAATTTAAGAGCAATTTATGAACAGATCAATGAAGTAAAAACAACAAATACAAACCGATAAGTAGATAAATCAAATGTATATTATAAAAAATGGTTGTTAGTTTCTATAATCTTTATCGAAATTTAAACACGCGGAGAAACTGCTAAAACACATTTACACTTTTTTTAAAGTAAGAAAAACTGTGAGGGAGTGGGGAGGACAATCTAAAAATCATCACAATCGAGGAAGGAATTAAGCTTACAATTCTATCCTGCCATACTAACACCTGAACGATAAAAACAAAGCGAAAGATTTTTAAAAACCCAAGTTTGTAAACTTCTGTTTCATTTAGAGCCGCCTTCCAACATGACGTACTTCACGGAACGACGGCCGATGGATAATGCCTTCAAACTCGACTTTTGACCAATTATAGTCTGCAATACGAACATCAGAAAATATCGAAGATTTATAAGGAACAATAATTAAGATTATTTAATGATTATATACTTAGTGAAAATCGCATAGACTATCGAAAAAATTTCAAGTGAGAATTGTTAAGAATCTTACGTTGTCCGTTTTTAATTTTTGGTATTCAACAATATTTTATTTACGATTTGAAAAGACAGGAGAAATAATTTCTAGAGTGTATCCAAATAATTAAGCATCGATTTGTTAACTATGACTTCGACTGACGACAGTAATCAGTCAATGACATGATTGATGAATACGCTTCATTGCAAAGTGAAACGCCTTGGAGAAGAAGTAGGTGCACATGGAATCCGTGTGAGTCTGCGGGAAACGCGCAATGCCTCGGGCTAGCGGCCCAGAGTCCCGGGTTCGAGCAAGTCCGTCGGCGCTTTTGGATGCCAGAAGGGCGGGGTTGGCACGGTATCGATCCACGGCGTTATTGTTTTTGCCCCCCAGAGGGAAAGAGGAAGGGGTGTGTCCCGCGTGCTCGTGGAAAACTAGTACGCAAACAAAACAGAGTAATTATGTCGTCGACAAAGGAGCGGCGGCCTATTATTATACAGTACAGGCTGTCAGACGGCGACTGACGCGCGTAGCCTACAGGTGTATGGAGGGACCACGTAGCCGCGGAAGAAAAATGCACGCAACAACGCACACTTACGTCCAAGGGAGCACAATGTGCTGGGCTCGCCGCATGCTTGTGACGGCTCTCTTAACGGGGCCATTAGCGTCCATCACCTCAGCAAAAGGTACTTCATGCCAGAGTTTCAAAATATCCGCTGCTCTTCAATTTTGTGCAAAAAAACAACACTTTCTGCGATAATTTTCTTAAAATTAAATTAGTGTTAAAGAAGTGCCTTCAGGCTCGGAGTGAATCAACTATACAGAAGTGGAACTTGGACATACCAAAAGGCGGAAAATTCTGTCCGAAAGCCTTTAAACTGTGTTGCTAAGAACATATGTCGAGTCAATGACCTCGGGAATTCCCTAAAAAATGTAGAAATTAATTGACTTGAGATTTGAATTAGAAACATAAGTATCTTTTAGCCGACTACGTTAAATGTTTGTGGCAGAAAAAAGATCCCGATGACGTTGATGACGCCTCTTCCTTTCAATGGATGGATCAAGATTATAATGGTTAAAGGAAGTAGAAATGCATAAATTTAAGCTCAGTTAAAGGGCGTATAGCTAATTTAGAAGAAAGACAAGAATGGAAACATGTCGACCGGACCCTGAAGTCGAGGTCCGGAAAGCGACTTCGAGTCCTGGGTTCGGTCACCATTTCTTCGTTCTCATCTTACTTCTAAATTTCGCTATAAGCTCTTTACTTCAGCTTCAATTGAAGCATTTCTACTACCTTTGATTTGATTCCGTGCACCTTTGAACAATTTACACAATGCCCATTCTTCCATGAGTTCCTAGAAATTAGGTTGCGAAGATGTGGTTAGTAAATTATACGTGAACCTAGCTTAGGTATACAGGAATAGAGGGATGTTGAATCGGTCCTCGGGACGTCCTGGGTAAGAGTTCTTGTCTTCCTTCCATATTATAATGGTTTTGTGTAACTTGTCTTATTTTACGACTGCCTTGGGCTCGAACTTTAACAACCCGAAGAAATTAAAAGAATAATTTTGATTTAAGTTAGAATGTAGGTGAGTGTGAAGATCATAAGAACAATCGACGATTAAGGACTCGTGGCTCAGCTAATTGGCTGTAATTGTAAATACCTTTGTGTCAATTAAATAATATTTTAAATGTTAACGTGCGGTAATTACAAATAACTCTTCACAGTTAAAGATCGGATTTCTGAGAATCTCGTGTTCGGATCAAGTTCCCGAGTCCCTATTCGGATCGAGCGGATTGCGTATTTTAAATGTTTAAAGACGGTTGTCGTATTTATAAAAAAAACTTAATTCTGCACCTGAGTCGGCATTCGTCCAATAAATGATGCGAGGGAGCAGATAAGCATTACAGTACAATGATTTAATTTAAAACTTGTAGTTCAGATGATAAGAGTACTACGTACTAATTGGCGTCTCCCAAACCCTGATTACGCTAGGCAAATGACTCATTATATCATTACTCAAAACTTCTCATTACGTATAGAGATTATCATACCAATTTCAAAAAATATAACTGCTTATTCTTCTCTCTTGGTTATTTTAAGTAATAAATTTATAACATGTATTACAATTTGCTTATTTCAAACATTTCGATAATAGTAATAAGTATGTAAGTGGAGACGTGATTCTCCCCAATTATGACCTAATACATTGCAAATTTAGAGCCCACTTGTCTGTGGACAAGCGGGCGTTGCACCATTCTCTTCAATCGATTTTTGGAGCCTGTTGAATATTAAACGGTTATACTTGGTCAACCCCTGTACGAATTAGCATTTCAAGGGTAAACACGCAAAAACCGCGCACGAAGGTTTTACGATGCAGTTTTCTGCGTACGCAACTCTCAAATAAACACGTCATAGGTTACATCATCCACCTGGCCAGAGGGAGAGCCAACTTCCTCGGATGACCCGACCTTAACCTTCCAACTATGGCGTTCTTCGTCCTTGGGGCTTTCTTCCCGTTGTTGAGCTTTGTTATATTTTCTCCACTTCTCCTTGAACGGGCTTAATTAGCGACTACTCAGTATCTTTTGCCTCTCACAGCTATGTTCCTGTATTCCCCAAACAGTTTTCAAATCTACGAGCAATGAATTACTACTTTTGTCATAAACAGAGCACCTGTACGTTTTATTACCGAAAAGGAGACGCTGAGTATATAAAACAATATCTAAATCAATGATCAGCGATGACGAAGCTCTTCTGGACTTTAAGAAACAACTTACAATGAAGATGAAAAGAGCGCAAACCATGACTCTCACATCATCTTCCAAAGTGATTAGGATGTACAAAGATAATTACTTTGAAAGAATATTCTTGGGCTTAGTAAAGGAGTTATCTGGAATTTCATTGCCCATAACAGAATAAATGAAACGACACAACTGCTGAATTTAGAAGGTGATTAAAAAGTTGGAGTGTGGAACGGCGGTTTCTTTTCCCATCCTTATTTATTCCAATATGGACGGTGTAACGGTGGATATATATATCTGAAATCAAGCTAGGTCAACAAACCATATTATTGCCCCAAATTTCAAAGACTTTTTAAGAAGATATGGAAATAATTTGAGTCTTGGCTGGTATTTGCTAAGACAGTAATGTAATGTGAGGACCAAATGGAGAGTAATTGGATGTGACCTGACCATCGCAATTTTCGTAGATTGCCAGGCATCGTACGCTAATGAATCCATGTAACCATGACAAACGTTTGCTGGTTAGGGAAGGAAGTTTCATTCATCACCTAGCAATGTCGTGATCATAAATTTTGATTTGAGAATTACAGATACTTAATATCTTTTTCCATTGAAGAGTTAGGCGATTTCACGATTTATTTATATTTTTTTTATACAGTGAACCATGACAGTAAATTTAACCTTAAAATTTTATGCGCGCACGATTTTAAGTTTGCGTTAGACAACACGATTAACATAAATTTTCCGCGACGCTAAATTTCGTGTTTATCAGTAGCGCCTTCAGAAATCGAATTAATACAAATAGACACCTCGGCAACGCCGGGCGTCCAGCTAATAAATACATAAAATGACCCAACAGTCAGGAAAGGTTTATTAATTAACAATGAGACTAATACAATAAACCACAACGTTTCGTCATGAAATGATCAATTAATATAGCAATCCGAAAAGTTCGTCAAATATCTTGAATAGTTAGATTATAATTTTAAATGATTAAAAATATATAAATAAAAAATAGAGGCCCTGTTTTTTTTATATTGAATTTATAAAAACTGTTTAGGGAGTTTTAATATTATTTTGAATAAAATTTGAAACTGGTTTGCGTCGATAGTTTAATTGATTTTCCCAGGATATTCTCGTAAATGCAGTTGTATTGCTATTTCAATGACAGAAACGTTGCTATGTGAAATGTTCTCTAGAATTGACCTGATTTTAGTTGCTTGAGAGTCAGACATTGCGTTCAGTTCTCCGCACAACTTTTCTCGCGAATTTCGTCTTCGCCGTAATACCACATAACCATCTGCCGCTGTGTGTTTTGCGAAGTAGTTACATCGACGAAGGCCTGGAGTGCCTATGGCGCCTCTTTGTCTCGGTACATACCCCGCTCTGTTTACCATCAAAGTAAGTGTACTTGTCCGCCCAAGAGCACCACCCCCAGCGCTGCTCAAGGGCAGTATTCATAAACCGTCGTAATTAAGCTTACTTCCGACGGTGCCGCCGTGGACTTAACGACGCGAACCAATAACTACGAAAATAATTAAGGAAATCCGTGGCGATAGTCGTATCTTACCTCGAATAAAAAATAATTATAATCAGGCAGAAAAGAGAAATAAGATTTACTTTTAAATAGAGCTCTGATTTACTGTTCTACTGAACTCATTTTATTCTATCAACAAATGTATTCAATTCACTCAAATAAATATTTCTTTAAATGAATGGACAACTATGAGACAAAAAAATTGCATCAAGTAAACCATTATCATTAACGATTTTAAAGACAAGGACGATGGGATCTTGTACACGAAAAAAACTACTTGAAATAATCTAAATTGTAATTACTTTGTAATCTTTAATTAAGTAAATATTTATATATTTTGACAGGTTTACATGCTAAGAAATTGATTCTTCAAAGAAACAACTACTAAAAAATGTTCGATATCAGATGGCAGCAAGTGTATATTGTATATCAATTATACACACTAAGAAAAATTATAATACGCAATCCAAAAATGAATGAAATAGCTAATTTCGGAGTAAAAGCTAATCAAAATATACGTAAAATGCAGTAAATCACAGATTTTTTAGTAACAGCCCGTAGAACAGATATTAAATATTTTAAAAAAATGATAAATACAATAAATCGAAGTATGAACGTCAGAAGCGCAGTATGCAGGTAATACTCTTGAGTCAGGCGGGTTGCTGCTCTAAGACAGCCGCTGGCTGCTACCTGCTAAATGACCGCGTAATTAGACTGACCGCAAACGAGGGACCACCGACAGAAGAGGTGAGAAACAATACAAACTGACAGTTAGGGAGACGAGTTAGCAGTTAAATTTAGAATGAACAGATGTAGTCAGTATTGTATATTTCATAAAATTTCGAGGAAGGACTGAGTGACATCATACGCATATTGGTCGATTTTACCAAGTTTCTGAAATAGTGCTGTATTAGAATTTTCTTTTTCTTTTGCGTTCTGTAATCGATCATTATTAAAAATAAAATGGTGTCGTTAACTTGTCATGCAGACTTCTTCGAAGACTATTTTGAACATATATTAGACAAGGATAACTGATTATGCTGTTATTTAAAATTTCTTTGTCATTAAATTAAATGATGTAATTTGATACATATTCACTTAACGTATGTTTTTCTAAAAAATTATATAAAGATAAATTATAACGACCAACTTACAGACAAAATATAAATATGTTCAATTAATAGAACGTTTCTTCGTCGCTTTTAAGATCAGGACGAATAATTTGGCAAGATAAATGTTTAATTACATAGTTCAATATCTCAATAACCTGAAGAACTGTATTTGTACCTGATTAAGTATAAAACACGAGGAGGAAACGTAGCAGTAATTGAGGAAAATTTCGATTTTGAAATACGAGGAGGAAACGTAGCAGTGATTTAGTAAAATTTCGATCTAATTTCTAAATTGGTCGTTTTAACTTAACTCTATATAAAATTTTTAAGTTTAATGTTAAATATCCAGACCTTACGAAAAAAAACTTAAGACAAGCTTCTCATCTCCAATTTTGATAGAACTATTAATCCGAATAGGGTAAATAATTCTCATTTTTGATATATTGTTTAATTGAAGCTCATATTATTTTGGTAACGATCATGCTACAACTATACCTGTTAGTTAACAAACATATTTAATTAAATTAAATATTGGAACTGTTCTTAGTTCAAAAATCTGAAGTGGTTGGAGAAGCCATATTATATTATTAAAGTGTTGTTACCTGGTAGCCTGGCGTTTGCTGGAAGCGTCGTCCATGTCGGGGCTTCCAGGGGGATGAACAGGGACAGGGACAGGGACAGGGGCAGGGGCAGGGGGGTTCCGGGGTTCTCCCGGCAGCGAGAGATCCCCCTCCACGTCGAACTGAGAACAAAAATGCATACATTAGGAAGAAAGATCATTAACAGAGTGATAGCACAAGTGTTACAAATAGGGTAACTTCCGCCAAAGGGAAAATTAATTAGCGACATGCTATAGAAGATACAGAAGGAGGACCGGTCATGCACCATACCAACGATTTAAAATGCATTTGGAATGTAGACCTATTTCAATAACCTGAAATTTCAGTAATTACATCTGGTCTAACAGCTATTACCCCACGAGTCGCTGAATAATGCTAACGATCACATATAAGTAACCATGGGACTGACATTAGCCGTCCATAGGATTACTTACTTAATGAGTGAGCTTTGATTGACATTTGAAATTTATTTAAAAATATTCAATACATATCAATTCCACGCACCATTACTATAAAAATGATACCAAACAATCTTGAAATGAACGCAGCGTACCAAGTACGTTAGATGCAAATATTATTTATTTTATCACATATCTATTGTTTTTATTATTTACGTATATTATAGAATGAATTTTTAATGAAATTATATTATGAATACAGAACATGAATTTTGATTAGCTGTTACTTCGACATTGGCAATTTTAGTGTTTGATTGTTTATCATTTTTCTTGTAATACTGTCCATGACTGACAAGAGTCTAATAGGAGGTACCCGCTACCTGCTAACGAATTGACAATAAGACTGACCGCATATGAAACACAACCACATCGTTGTGACAAATATTAATTACGACCAATAGGTCAATTATTAGTGTCTAATAGCATAATTAATATCCCTAAAACTTGGTAAATCACACGATCTCTATTTGGTCTAGCTATAGTTTATATTCACCATAATATTCCTTGCTTATGTGTCCAAAGTCAGGACTACTTTGACCGACGAAGATCTCAAAAACGTACATTAACATATAATGAAAGCCACAGGACAATAATGTCAAAGGCTATTAATTCTTTTATGTTCAAATTGAGTCTGCTGACCGGATGTTATCTACGTAAATTGCGTGCGTCACTGATGGAACGTAACTAAATCAAGGCGCCAACCCTCTCAATATGCATACATTTTTCACCATTACCAACCTGCTACGGCAATGCCGTCAAACTACGAGTATAATACAATGTACAAGTTTTTTTTTCTCAGAGTGAGTGCTATTGTTTTCATTTCAGGTTTACTTAGGTATTTAGCAAGCGTCTCGTAACGTCTGAGAAACCGTGTGTGTCATCTCTAGTTACACAACCCTGGTACCTGGCATCTCGCATTCTGTCAAAGGTGAATAATAAACATACTCACAGGAACGACGTACATTTATATCATATAAATTGAACGAAGCGACAGCTAAATTATACCGGATAAAATAAGCGTCAACGGGAAAATATTTGCCAATATTTTATATCTGTATAATAGAGATTGGTTTAGTTCCCACATCAATGCATACAGTTGACTATTCCGTTTAGTACCTGGTGTGTGATAATTGGGCCTACGTTCCATCTTCCATCATTGATAAACTACCGTCTAGGCTACAAATTATTTTCATGCGTTATACCAGCATAGATTAAATTAAGTTACGGTCCAGATATTGGAAGTATAACAATCGGACAACTCATCGCGACTTTTTAACATTTCGCATTTCATGCCATCATATCCCGACGGAATGTTTATTCCATCATAAGCAGCATGACGACTCACAGCACTTTCAAATCAAGAAATGCCATAGAGAATAAAACACAAAGAATGGCCAAAGGTCAGTAATGGAATAATTTAATTTGAAAACGTTTCGTTTCCCAACTTTCGGGGCCTCCTTAATTCTTTAATTAGAATATAACAAAATTTAATGTTGCAAAGATGGAGGCCTCAGATGAAGGTGATCTGGCCTTTTCTTCAATCTGACGGAGTCTCTAACATCAGTCTTCCCTTAATCCGCGTGACGTCAATGTGACGCAAGCCAATGTAAACTACGTCGTCATAAATTACGAACATCCTAACACTGTCGAACTTTCCGGCAGGAATGCGAAACAAGATTACTAAGAACCTAGGTTATAATGCATCACGATCGCTTCGAAGAACACTAAACTCGTATACAAGGAGAGAAAGTAGTTCGTATTCTCGGAAATATAATCGGGAAAATATTGCCACAAAAATAAAAATCATGTGTCGCTACAAAGATATTAGTTAACTGAAATATAATGTTCGCTGATCCAGTTACAAGTTAAGATGGTTTTACTAATTTCTGTTTCATTTGTGTGGGTGCTTCCGCATCATTATCTACTGAATGCGGTGCTTTTTATTTGACAATTTATTTTAATATATTAATTATATATCAATTCTAAAAACTTTTATATGAAAAATGATTAATAAACAATCTAATAATAATAAGGAAATGGCCAACATCAGAGTAGCAGGTAAGCAAAATTCACGTACTGAATTCGTAATATTATTTAATTAAAAATTCACACAATAAATTACGTTATAATATAAACAACAATAGATGGTTGGTGAAATATAGATATTTAACAAGAAATACAAAATGTACAGGGTGAGATCAAAGGTCGCAGTACACCCTGTTATTTAAAAAAATCTGAAGCATTGGGATGTCTGATATTTCCAGTTAGGTATGGGTGAGGTGGTCTATCTTTTACGGTATGAACCGAACATGGGCGCCATCTTGAATCCAAGTCAATTTTTTCTCAATGGTAAAGGGATCGTGTGATATATCAAATAACATTGGCATTTCCTGATAAGGCCATTCCTGTAAACAGATTCGAAGTAGCAGTTATAGTTCAAAAGTTACAACATATTTTGGTTGCAGATAACGGAAGATGGCTTTGACCAAGGAGGAGAGCAATGCGGTCATTTTGATGTTTGGAGAACGAAATTTCCGTGCCATAGCTGTAGATTTTAACAACCGGCACCCAGAAAGACTACCAATTTCACACAACACTGTAAGGTTCCTAATTTAAAAATTCTGAGAAACTGGGACTATGGCTGACAAGGCACGGAGTGGCCGTCCAAAAACATTTGAACCATAACTGCTACTTTGAATATATTCACAGCAATGAAAGTATCAGAAGATGCTGATGTTATTTGATATAACTGAATTTGAGAGTTAGTTACTTATTTCCGTTCCACCATCATTCGCCCAAGTGAAGGTGTCGTCGAGCACGCTACTAACGAATTTAAGAAAAACTACTAAGATCTACGCTCAGATTGTGAAGCCCACAACCCCTTACTACCACGTGCTAATCTACGCTCCTGGAACCCTCGTATCAAATCACGATTCAAATATAACATAAAAGCAACAGACCAACCTCAAAGAGCTCCAATCGACTGCATAGAGACCGACAAAGTCATGGCGTCCCTCGGCGCCCTCTCGTCTCTGATATATGAATCCGCAATGAAACAGCAGGAGGGTGATTTTCAGTCCCCCATTAACATAGCATCCAGTCTGGTATAATGTTTAGACAACACAGTAGTCCGCATGACAATATTAACTGATAGATAAGCCACCCGTACCGTAAAATAAAAATAAAAATGTAGCCATATTAAGAAGCCATATGTAAAAGAAACAATTACACAGGATATTGTCCAATCAAAATTATTGACTGTCCGCTCTGGGAGGAACCGTTTGCCCCCCCCCCCCCTCATCGACGATTTTGGGGAAAATCACCATCCTCTTACCACCCGATGTCGCTACATTTCACGGGTCGTGGGAAAACCCCCTGTGATGCCGTTGTGTCTAAATTACTGAAACCCTCACGTAGCTTGCCTTTGCTTCCGTACCACCAAATTTCGTGTAGAAGTGTTTTATCGTCACAAACTGAATTAATTGTTTTAACATATTGTGATACATTGAGATCTAATTCAATTAACTTATTTTAAAACATATATGTGCTATTTTTCGTTTTCTGGGTTCATTAAAAAACACAAATATTCACCAATGTTGTTTATTAGCTTTTGTTATATAGGGCAAACAAAAAGGACTTTAAATATAAGGATTAAAGAAAATAAATCTAACGTTAAAACGTTAAGCCTGTAACTTCCACCCTATCACTAAGAACTGTTTCATATTTAAACGACCCAGTAAACCTCATTATTGTGAAAAAATAATTTCTGAAACGTTGTACATAAAAAAGTCCAATACTGTCAACATTAAACTTGACATTAATGTCGTCTTATTTTAAGTTCTTTCAGTATTTAACTGTGGTGTTTGTTCTTTGCTTTACTTCCAGTTCATGTTATTATGGTGAAGACGCAAAGCTTAGTCGAAACTTCTGATATTATTAATTTCTACCTATGTAATCGTTTTTCATGCAATTATCGTATTCTTTATTATTATTATTTTATCATTCCCTACTTTACGTCTTAAAGACAAATAACGACATGAAATCACTAAATCGAACTTGTGGTTTAGAGCAACCAATAAAATGAAAAAATCACAGCGTTAAGAATATTTCTGAAGAGTTGCTTGAGGTGACGATAAATACAGTATTTATATAGCAGGTGACATGTGAAACATTTTCAGGTATACGATAAGCAGTTTTCTCCGATCAGTTCCCTGTTAAAAGCTCCTTCTGAAATGACAAGTCACCACTACAGAATTAAAGTAGCTTCTAGATGGGTAATTGATATTCAGGGCTTAAAATTTCCTGCTTGATTATGACGCACTGGTAATTCGTTATTATTATTTCAGTCTACACGTTTGAGACGGCTGTTGGGTTCCCGTCTGCAAGATGAATAAAAAAATATATACGATAAGAGAACTCTGGAGTCTTAAAAGGCTGATATAGCTTCCTTTCAGACGACTGACTCAATTAAGAGGAATGTTTTGGGTCTGGATTCTTGTTTTTATCACCAACGTCTGTCTAGCTCTAATTTCCCACTCACAACTTCAATTCATTTCAGCAAGTTCATACAATTTTTAACGAAAAACCAAAACAGCAATTACATAACCTAAATATCACTTTTTGAAACAATAATGTATCATACGAGAGAAGTAGTCTATAAAAGAAATACAAACATCCCGAAACAGGGGTACAGCTGAAATGAACACAAATGTCAAAGGCTGTATTTTTTTATCTCTTTACACAAATTTAAACGCGTGGACAAAATGCAAGAAAACTTGGAATACATATTCTTAAAAATCCAACGAGAACATTGGGGAGTGGGAGTGAGGGTGTTGAGAAAGTCCTACCATAAACGTGGAACTTATACCTATAAAAAATTGCAAATGCGTCAGCCCGATTAAATATGTGACGTCAGAGAGATAAAATGAATGGAAATCATAGAGGTTGTTTGTTTAAATTTTGTTACCTTCACATTTTACCAACTGCAATACGAACACCGGGAAATATCAAAGGGTGATACAAGATGATAATTAAGATCTTTTAATCATTATACTTGAATAGATTTGTTGTTAATTCCAAAGTAAGAATTCTTGAGACTCTTAGGCTATCGGTAATATTTTTTTGTGTGTGTAGGTCTGAGGTAGTTGGTAAAGTATAGAAATTGGTGGTCTGGGAATAATATGCCAAAATGGTGAACAGTGAGAAATAATGCGAAAAAATATATTACCCATTCCTTACCAAATGATATTAGAAGCCACGACCTCAGACATTCGGATCACAGCAACTATTGCCATGATTTTCAATGAAGACAGTCAGTGAAATGCCTGCAAATAGGAACACAGCAACCTATTTAGAGACCTGACAGACGCGCTTATTAGGAAGCGACCCCTGGCTGAGAGACTCTGCAATTTACTAAGCACAGACCTGATTCAATCATTTGCCGACGGGATGCCTTCCTCGGCGCAGGAAATGAAATCTCACCCTGCATAATAGACGGCCAATTACCTTACCAGCTTCGCGCAAAACGGCACAACAGACTTGTTCCAAGCGAACAGCAAGACACTATCTATGCTGGATTAGTCACATTGTATTCGGAGAAATCACGAATCGTGTGGTCCGACTAAACATTTAGACCCTAATTGTTTCCTGGGGCTGTTATTGACTGGACCAACAGGACAAAATATCCGTATACTAATAAACTTCAACCCCAGAAAACAACATTGAAATTGATACAAAGATCAATAGAAGATCTAATTACAGTTGTGATTGGTTTAAAAAGTACTGTGATTTTTTTCCCAAAGAATTGGCACAATCGAGACACGAAACCAACAACAAAAGATTATCCGTGAGGCAGGGCGAGTATTCAGAAATTTCAAAATGTTTGATATCCTAGATACCAATGAAGCCTCCGAAGCGAAATAGCGTCTCTTTAAATAAAGAGGCTTATGCCATTCATTGGAAGGTTGTAATGGAAAGTAAAGCCATGCAAATGATGAGAACACCAGGTGTTAAAAGTCCTCAAAAACAAACTTAATGAAATAATTCTAGAAGGTTCCCGGTGCGTGTGAAGGCCAATCGTAATTGATCGAATCTAAAAACAATATTGAACTTGTTTCAAAATGTTATATTGGATATCGAACTCAAGAAGTTCATGAAATTGTCACAGAGAATTACAAACTGCTTTTTCCAGTAGTTTTTCATCTAAATATCAGAGGTGAACCGTCTCCCTCTCTTTCAGTTTCTTTGAACTCAAAAAAGCCACGTTCGTTTGAAATTGTTTTCTCACTCCCGGAACAGCCACATTCTAGCTTTTATTGGATTTATGTAGTTTCTGAGAAATGTGACCTCATCAACTCTAACCAGGCGAATCTGAATTCTACTTGGAATATTTAGATTTAATGTTCAGCTATCTATATTTTCTACACGCCATGTAGGGCAATCTCCGCATGTTCATAAGCGGAGCATTATAGGGCGCGAGAGAGGCGACGATCAGCAAGGGAATTTTATTTCGCCTAAGGCATCCGTCAATACCGACTACTTCGACGATTTCCGATCGACGTAGGCATTTCTCGGCTAAGAGGACGTGTTTACTTTTAGATACGTAGCTATCTCAACGTGGAACATCAATACGCCCTTTAATACTTGCCCCGTAGAACATACATCCACAGTCAAGTTCATCCCACTACAAATCAAAAAAAAAGAATGAAACCCATTTCGAGTACTTAACTGGAAGTGCGAATTTTAGCCATTAAATTGACAAGTTCGACATAGAAAAGATCATTGTTTAATTGTTACTTGTTATAATAAGTTTATAAGTAAAACGTTTAATGAAATGCAGTTTTATAACTGATGTACCAAAATTTCAATTAAAATAGTCTGTATATTTACCAAATTCTCTCCTTTATGGGTGACCATGTTAGCCTTTACTAAACGACATAGTCGACATTACAAAGGAGACCGGGGAGAGAGCAACATTTCGCAAATTTTGGCTTGAAGTAACATTTTCACATCAGTCATAGTCGCTGTCACAATAAATGTTAGCACTCTGCATGAAAAATTTTTAACTTCGACCTGACTTAATTGTGCTGTTTTAAAAAGAGACAATTTCAGTGAACTAAATTTAGGTAACGCCTGTTAACAATTCACTTACAGTATATACTTCAAAATTAGTGATAAATTTGTATAGGAAGCCAGCTTTTTCATCCTACTAACCAGATTTATTTAGTTGAGAGACCCATAATTCTTCATTCCCGATTTCACTCTGTCAATTTAATAATTGTGACTGACATTTTATTGGCTAACTTTTTAACCACTCTCTTTCATTAAATTTCGTAACAAAAATACGTTCAAGAAACGTGGCCAAAATACTGCCAATTATCCATCATAGTTTACTACAATAAGGTTCTTGTTTCCGTTCTTTAAGAATAGTAAATACACGAAAAATTATCGTCTTTGACTAACATACAGAAATGAATAATTAACGACCAGTCTGACAGCTTTAAACAAAAATTTGAAGAATTTTAACATAAACTAGACGTTTTGACCATCCATTGAAGTCCTTGTCAATTAATGAAACAAACTGACGATATCATACAAGCATCGAATATAACAAGATATTTGGCAATTATCAAATTATATGATGGTTTGTTAAATTGTCTTTGTTAAATTTATCTTTTGACTATTATCTGATTGTATGTTTATATCCTGTTTGTTTCATTTAATGACAAGGACCACAATGGATGGTCGATATTATATATTATATATTATATATATATATATATATATATTATAAAATTATTCAATATTTTGCGTAAATGACTGTCACACGGGTCGTTAATTCTTCATTTGAATATTAAATATACTTTACGACCTGATAACTCATTTATTCTGGTACAATGATTGCAACTAAATGTACAATGATCAAACAAAGTACTTTTTGAAAAGTAGGAACTGAAGTATAATTATAAACTTCCAGTTGAAAACCATTCTGATTTGACAAAACATAGATACATAATCGTAAACGTAAATCGACTCGTGTTAGAATTTTTGTCGTTGAACCCTATAACGCCAGAATCATCTTACAAATTATTAACGTTAGAATTAATAATTGAACTATTAATGCACAAAGTGATACATATTCATTACTTAGAATGTATGAATCTCTACTTTTTTTTCTTAAATTCCTTGGTCGACGGCTGGCTGTCACTCGGAAAATTCAAGAATTCGAAACCCTACGTGGTGCCTGCCATATGAACACTTCGGGTTAGCCATCAGGTTTCTGTCTCTCCTGTCATTATATATATAGTATTAGATTATATATCTATTATATTATATCCGCTACTAATTTCAATTGAAATGCAACCGAGTACCGTAACGGGAAATTCGAGAGATTCCAAGGCACATAAAAGTGAAACCTGAAACCCCAAGGACAAACAGTCCCTTCTGAGTGAAACATTGTATACATCGTACATACTCTTCTTACACGTTAGTTTCATTTCTACGCCTGCAGTATTAAATTTATATTCGAAACCTTTCTATCATACATTTTTTACGATCTGATTAGTTAAAAAGTATTTTGAAATCTCCTTACGGACATCAATAACAGCATTTCAAATGTAAAAGCTCTCTGTACAGAAGCTTGCTATGCATACTCGCTTCGAATTCTGACGAAAGAATCAGATCAAAGACTTTGTGACAAAGGATCTGAACAATCACAAAGACCTCCCCCATTCCTTTGTAAAGTATTACAATAAATTATGGATACACGTTGGGTCATTATTGTCAGGATCGGAATACACAGAAGCTCCTGGGACTCTGTATTTGAAAAAAAAATTAATCCCTGGTAATGGATTGTGAAAAGAGATGAATGTACCCCGATAAGGGTTCCGTCCCACGACAATCAATGCAGGGCGCCCATCGGATTTTCGCGAGAGAGGAAGCCAAGCACCCTTACGCATTGTGTCAATATGGTGCACGCGTCTCTGCACCGCGTACTTCACAGCACCAACGCATTTTACACGACTTCAAACAAGCAGGGGTAAAAATAGAAACGCCGCCTACCACGTGCCAGAAAGAAATTACGACGTCGTTGTCTTGAATCAGATCGAAAGCCTCTATTAAAAAGTTCTTTCTTTAAAAAAACTAGCAATAGAACAGCCAATTGAAGGTTATGGTGCATTGAGCTAGGTTGTTCACTCGATTATTTGCTGGAATATCGCCAGCGATCAACGGCAATGCTCGCACGACGTTGAACATTCAGCCTGAGGGAAGAACTCTATCTGGTCGCATATAAAAGTCCCTTATTCTAGGACAATGTTCGATGATTATTGGCTGAAACGCCAAAAAACATAGATATGTCTTGATTGTATTGTTCATATCGTGAGGATCAGAATTCCAAAATCTTTCTGCTAATATAGATTAAGCTTCCAAAGGTTACAGTTATTTCAGACGGTGATGTATCTCTCTTTCTATTTCTTGGAAAACGTTATCCCGTCGTAAAGATGCGCAACAATGGTCAAATCAATCAATGAAAGCAGTGATCCAAATAGAAACTCCGAGCTAAGAATATCGTAAACACTCGTCAGGAAATACACTCAACTTCGTTCGCTATTGTGGTAATATAACTGTTCGGTCTGGTTTGCATCCCAGTTCAGATTTTCCCACTAGTCTCATTCAATACTTCAATTAAAGGTTTTTGAATTTGCCACAAAGTAATTCATGAAACAAAATTGGAACTACTACTTCACTTCTGAAAGCTTATCAGGATCAATTTCATAAAATGTAATAAAATAGAATATCAATCAAATCTAATGAGTTTGCCGAAATATTTGGTCAACTCGAGAAGCCCTAAACTCGATAAAATAACATCAATAAAAGAATATTCGTTGCTTATATTTGATATCATCGGGTTGCATTGGATATCTCTGCTGAAATCGTTGACCCATGTCTCGCCCAGAAGTAATCTTAATCAAATATACAGCTCGATATGAGCGATTTATCAGACCCATCGTTTCCTCGAATGACCAAAATTGCAACACCGAAGATTGTTACATGGGTGTTGGTTATTATGCCTTCTTTATGCCATGTCAAGACAGATATGCTCCGTGAACTTGATTTGATCTATTACGATTTGGCAAGAATCAAGTGCCAACCCACAATGGATTACTGAATAGTTGAACATTGAAATTACGGGAGCGATAGAACAGGTTGCTCCATAGTGAGTTTTTTTTCTGTTTTCACCAGTAACCACACGTAGGACTCGGATCTAGAATGAGTTAAATTTAATCGCCAACAGGGAAACGTTGTTGTTATGGTGGAGACGAGCGTATTTGTAGAATTTCCGTGGTGTCGACGGAGTGGCATCTGGGCAGCTGTTTCGCATCTGCTCTGTTAACTGATAGTGGGAGGAAGGATATCTGTAGACAGCTGCACACTTGCAAACATCTGCCGAAATGGCACGCGCCAGCTTCAATGGAATCCCTAGAAGGTATCCGGAGAAAGGGAGAGTTGACAGGGGAGCGGACCCCAACATCCAGGCTATTAAAAATACTACCGTTCAGTAACAATACAAGCACGACTAAGAACAAAGTCATACGGCAATTGAGCAGTTAGCCAATACCTATACATGAAATTAGGGTACCGAACAGCTAACGCTAATATGGTTTTATAGTACTGAAATCTAAAAGAAAATCGAACCGATCACCAAAGGCTCTGCGGAATAGAGCGACTGTCAGAATAAGTCAGCAGAAGGACGGTATTATGAACTACGGGTACGGAGAGATGAAAATAACAATAATACAAATTGTTTCATTCATTTTACGGATCACCAATAGATAGAGCTTCGTTGATATTAATTTAGGCGATAGTTTGAACATTTATTTCACTGTATTGGTAAATGTGTGATAAAACCGTGATCGCAGTATTTACAAAAAACAGCGAACACTTTGAGAAAAGAGGAAAGTGGAATAGGAATCAGACGACAGAATCTGAAAGATGTCATTTGCAGCGCATCGAGAGTGGTCTGGTGGTAATGAAAGTTAGAATGAAGCGACGTAATGACAAAGATCACGCTTCTGCTTAGCATAAACGCGGGAGAAAACTTTTGACAATTACATCTTGCAATAGAAACTTTAGTGATAAAGAACCACAGGTAAGATTTTTAATCATAATAATTTAATAGATTTGAGACGGAGGGAATAATTGAAGAAGAGAGAATTCTTGAGAATCTAAGGTTGTGTGTCTATTTTGAATTTTATATCTTTAATAACATTTAAATACGGATCATAATTTAATAGAACCTATAAATGATTTGTTAAGTCTGAAGAAATAACTGAAAGTGAGAATTTTAATACTATTTTCTCTATAGGAGAGATGGCAGATTTGGCTGATGTTTTTTTTGCATATGTTTCATACAGGGAACTTTATTAAAAATTTGAGCTTCAAGGGTTTTAAAATACGTCTTCGTAGTGCGTTGCAAATAAACTGACGCGTTCTAAATTTAGAGTACTTCCGAAACACTTGTTGACTGAACGATTAAGAGAATTAAATAATTTGAGAATTTTTTACTTCCCTGAGTACTTTCCTCCGCGTGTATTCTTGACTCCCTTGGAGTAACGAGTGAATTTTTAACTCCATTAAAGTAACAGGGATATTTCCACCCTCTCAATGCACCAGGATGTTTTCGCTTTTTTAAGTAGAGTCCTTATTTAATGTACCAACATATTTCTTGACTCGATCAAAATACTGTGAGTCATAATGCTGGTTATCATGAAATAATCCGTCGGGATAGGTAGGCAACGAATGGTAAATGTTCAGAAAATAACGCGCTCGGTGTTGTTTAAGTCAACAGCATGTAGTCAAGTAAATATGAGGAAATATATTTTAATTGAGTAATTTTGAAGCAAAAGCTATTTTAATCAGTTAATTGCATTGGCTTTTACAATCACCTCGCCGTAATATTCAGCCTTGCGCTCCGCTGCTGACATTCGTGGTCGAAAATGAGTTTAGCCACTATTATGAAACTTCGAAATTGCCGGTCTGCCGAGCTCAATGCCTTTTGAAGCTGGTACTTTCTTTGTCACACATGCGCTCGTTTCTATTGAACAAGGTTTTAATGAGCGTTCATTTCAGTGCAGACACGGCGTTTATGTATCTATTACCACGTTATTGTTTTCAAAGTTGCGCCTGAGACATTTTGCCTACACGTGCAGAAAATGAACGCCGTAGTTCTATGCTACAACCATAGTGTGACAGCTACAAATAAAATACGCTCTCGCAACCAAACAAGTGATTTTTCAGCAGTAACTAAAACGTGTATCAGGCAGGGTGGTGCGAGTAATTTCTTGGACGATCGGTAAATTATTTTTCGAATTAAGGATGTTGATGAGAACAGGAATAAAATATCGAGAAAGAAGAGATATCCAAATATCTACAGATGGCAGTCAGCAGTAATTAGAATTGAAGGGTAAGAAAATAAAACAGAAATCAAGAGGGGAGTAAGACATGATGCAGTCAGTCGCCCGTGCTCTTTAATTTATATATAGAACAGTCGATTAAGAAAGTTAAAAAAGAATATGAAAAGTGAATCAAAATTAAAGGAGAAGAAAGAAAACCCTAAGGTTTGCAGCTGATATTGTGGTATTAGGGGAGGCAGAACACTTGGGAACCGTAATAAATGGTATGAACGTGATCCTGGAGGAAGAGTACAACATGAGGATTAATAGACGGGATCCCAAGGTGATGGAGTGTAGTATGGGAAATAGTGGAATAACAATGGGTGTTAGTTGGGGAAGGGATATTTTGAAAGAAGTTAACTAATTCTGCTACTTGGACAGCATAACAACTATGGATGATAGCTATATAGTAGACATAAAGAGTTGTATAACGCAATAAAGATAGGTTTTCGCAAAAAAATAAGAATTTACTTACGGCTAATATAAGTGTGAATATTAGGAAATCATTACTAAAAATATTCGTATCGAGTGTGGTAATGATATGGGTACGAAACGTGGAATATAGGAGTTGCAGAAAGGAAAGGAATAGAAGCTTTCGAACAGTAGTGCTATAAAATCATGAACAAAATCAGATGGGTGGATAGAGTGACTAACCAGGAAGTTCTAAGCAGAATAGGGGAAGAGAGAATAATTTGGAAAACTTTGACCAATTATATAGAAATATTATTATAATAGGCCACGTTTCGAGACATGAGGGCCTTGTAAAATTCACATTACAGGGAAGTGTGACGGTTAAGAACAGGAGAGGGAGGCAATGGTGGAATTAACTAAGCAGATTAGGGAGGATGAAAAAGAATGGGCAGAATAGGTTAACACAGAGGGTTGCATCAGACCAGTGAATACCACAACAACATCAATTCTGTCATGAAAGAATATTTATATTTTAGGCTTCTAAAATGTAATTGTGGTAAACAACATTTAGGTGAAGGGACGATACTTCGGTATTGCTTTATCAATGTATGGAGGATATTTCATTAGAAACTTCGTGGTTTCCAAGCACTCCTGTTTCCTTAAACGTTATTAGACTTTAAATAATTATTTTTCCCCCCTAATCTGTATTAGAGTTTCGAATTCTGCGGTTTTGTTAACTATTCAGGAAGAATAGGCGGAAGTATGAGGTTGACCAAGGCCGCTGAGGTAACACAAACAGGAACTGGGAATGTTCCTCCGGATGTATTAGCGATAAGATGTCCGTAGCAGTCACCCGCGATGCTACTGCCGCTGCTTCTTAACGCCCTATCCCAAGGACAACACGCACGTCAACCATTCGTGGCCAACGCCCTGATATAGGTTACATGTGTGTTTACAAGACGTGGCTTGAATAGGAAATATATACGGTGCGATATTCGTAGCCTGGAGGTCGTTTCACTTAAATGTCGCTAAGGACAACAAATCTATAAAATTCCTATCACACAATTCCAATCAGCAGATACAAGTAAGCAAACAAAAATAGAAAGAGTCTTTTACGTCCCTGTTTAACATCACATTCTTATCTCCCGGCAATTACCGAGATTCACGACTACTGCCTTATTATTTACATGCTTCTCGAAGCTTAGATCCTTATCTAGAATATTTTCATCATGTAACACTTAAACCTTACCTGTGCCGTACGTCCTTAACCTGTTTCCCTCTTAAGAACTTTACTCATAAAATATTAACATATTTTTATACATAATTGAATATGTAATATGTTTTTTGAAAGTTCAAAACACATGAAAATATGTATTTTTTATTTTCAATTATCAGTACTTTTATTGTTTAATAAGCGTCAATTTTCATGGTAACTACATTTTTTCCTTCGTGTCTTTATTTGTTATTAGCTGGGTATTTGGAGTTACCTGTTTCCTGTACCTGGGATTGTCGAATCAAAAGGTATTTAAGAACAACTCGAGATTTTGCTTATCTTCATTATTTAAAACGCGTTGTGTAAAAGGAACTTTAAAATCATGCGGGCAGATTTGAAATATAAAGCATCAATTTACGTGGTGTCTGGGCAGCTGCTAACTCTTCAATAGAAAAAAATTAATTATGAGTATGCTATTAATTATTTAAAACATTTATAATTTTATGAATATAATTCCACGTTTGTTTAAGGGGTTTCTGCCCCCCTCTCCCACGTTTTCCCTCGGAAAGTTTTGTTGCTATTTCTATACAGGTTTAAGACTATTAAGAATAAACAAGTATACAGACAAACAAACATACATCCCTCATTATATAGGACAAGAGGGTGCACCCTTTTGCATACCAAGCGCAAATTTTTTGACTACAGTTGTTGGCACTGAGAGCGAGATCAGCTTGGAATTAGTAACTATATGTTCTCTTCGTTTGCCAGAATAAATCCCTCATTTTCTGGTTACGATTAATAGAAGGAATGTTGGGAAGTGAGATCAACGCAGCGTCCACCAATCAAGGATTGATTTCGTTGGTGTGTTTTAATTTGCCTAATTTTCCGGTATGCCGAACACGGGCATTGTTGAGTTGTTGTAGAAACGGCAAGAAGTCTCGGACGGGAAGCGGCATGTGACGAGGAAATCCGGTCCACGATCGCGGACCTGAACGACACTCCTCAACCTTCACGCGGTGGCGCCGTCTGGAAGAATATATCATGTACATGTCACGCCTCGAAGATCACGAATGCCACGCCATAAGCACGTCGAACCATTAGCGCCAATTAAAGGCATTTCGACCCGGTAATAACAACGCATCAGGAGTGTCACACGGTTCACTGAACCAGACGATCATCAGAGACAAGCAAGTGGTCTGGAAATCGAACCCGGAACCGAAGGGTACTTGTTATGGAGGAAAGTCGTCTTTTATTGGAACGATTTGTACGCTATGGATGAGTCACACCGAAATCGTCCAAATAAAGAAGCCCGCGTTTCTCCTTCACTATTTTTAACGGGCCGGCAAGAAGAGGTAGCAGAAGTAACTGATCCAATTATTTAATAAAAACAAAAGTTATACATTTATGCACATCGGTAGTTTCTAATCGTTAATATATTAAAAAATAATAAATCAGTCAAATTCGTTGGAGACATATTTTATAAATAAAAAATTAGAACATCTTAATAAACCAAAAATTGGCACGACGTATCGTTTATCCACGTCTTCACGAAGAGTATTTGAATACGCGTCTAAACATCCACCTTCTAACAAAAAAGTTATAGTTGATTAATAGACCACGTATGTAGCGGGTGCCTCAATGAATTATAAAAGAATAAACCAGTAAAATTTTTAGAAATACATTTTAACTAAGTAAGAATTAGAACAATAATATCATAATAATTTTCGCGATGTCTTTCATTTTATGAAACCTATGAAAAGATTAAAATCTTCTATATCAAATTATTTCAATGAACAACAGCATTGGGTATATAACATACATGTCGGCTGCAATGTGTGGATAAAGCGCGCACACTAAGTAAATTTGACCATTAGTGTAATTCTACTAAATTAAACGTCTTAATATTTTATTTCCAAATATATCAATATTATATTGATTAAAGTTAAGTATGATATTAATATTTCACAAGTAAGAAATATTAATATAAATTTATTGACCTATTTTATAATTACGGCCGCCTGTTATTTTTAAATTTTCCACTAATATAAAAAGATGAAAGACAAAAATATTTATGATAAGCATAATGCTATTTACCAAATTAATTGTCTAGATTACAATTCGTGTAATATCAACCAAACGAAAGGCTCTTTAAAATTTTGAATTAATGAAACTAAAATCAATTTGAAATTTAACGTAAGCACTTGTTTATTTTAAATATCAACATTATTGAATATATTACAGTCATTTCGGCTGGAATATGTCGGTCACAATCAGAAAATTTCTATATAAAACATTTTAATTATGTATTGACATTTCAAGAAACAAATTGTAAGTAATGTTCAATTAATTTTAAAAAGAAGAGTGTAAAATCTTGTTTTTTTTAAAAAAAAATCTTTTTGACATATTTTTACTTGAAGAGGTTTCATAAAATGAAAGACATCGCGAAAATTATTATGATATTATTGTTCTAATTCTTACTTAGTTAAAATGTATTTCTAAAAATTTTACTGGTTTATTCTTTTATAATTCATTGAGGCACCCGCTACATACGTGGTCTATTAATCAAGATAAAAAAAATAAAGTTTGGAGAATGCTTTACAGCATAGAATACATCATGGATCATAGGGCAAAAATTGCCAATAATCTACTTCATAAATAGAATAGAATAATGAGAAACGAAACAAACCTTTCTGGGTGCCAGAAAATGATTCAATAGCATCGAGTCTTTTTACTCATCTAATAACGATGTAATGCTGCAAAGATGATAAATAATAATGAGAAATTTAGATACAGAACTTCTATGGTAGCTATGCTGAGTTTTTAATTTTTTAAGTGGAAGATGAATTACATTAAACTGCATGTAACAAAGTTAATACGGCTACGGTCTAAATTTAATCCGCTGACAGAGAATCAAGTTTCACGCAAAAACTGATTGAAGTTTAAATATTTCTATCAGATCAGTACTGCGTCTTAACCCAGCATAAACTATATTTTCTCGACATAGTTTAATTACTATTTAGAATGATCAAACAGGAATATGAGATAAAATGAACGAACCATCTTGAGCAATCTGTGCAGCGTTGCAATCAAACGAGCTGTTGAGCGGAGGTGAGGAAAGCTTGCAGCTTCAGTCACGTCAACAAATTACTCACTTGTCCCTTCCGCTGATTAGTCTCGGCGTATCAGGGATGAACGTTGTTCGACGTGCAGTCCAGAACGGCTTCTAAATACATTCTTTCTCAGATACTACAGCTGCACGATATTACTACCTCAGTTACAGAGCCTCTTCCTTGCCGAAAAATAATCACTCCATTTTTATTGCACGTTTTTTATCTTTACAATTACCAGCGATAGAAACGTCATTTTGTTTGTGCCAATCAAACATGTAACTGAATACAAATAACATAAGAATACACACTTCGTTAATATTCAGGACAGAGAATCGTTACAGCGAGCAGACAAGACTGTCTCTCATATATTTCAAATTTTGTCATTTCCTAGTGGATGAGGTGATGAGTGTAGTATGGGAAACAGCGGAATAACAAAGGGTGTTAGATTTGGAAGGGATATTTTGAAGGAAGTTAAGGAAATTGCTACTTGGGCAGCGTAATAACTAGGGATGGTAGAAGTATAGTAGACATAAAGAGTAAGATAGCACAGGCAAGGAAGGCTATCATGAAAAAGAGGAATTTACTCACGGCTAATATGAGTGTGAATATTAGGAAATCATTGTTAAAAATATTCGCCAAGAGTGTGGCGTTATATGGGCGCGAAACGTGGACGTTACGAGTTGCAGAAAGGAAAAGAATCGAAGCCTTCTAAATGTGGTGCTACAGGAGAATGCTGAAAATCAAATGCGTGGATAGAATCACTAACGAGGAAGTTCTAAGCAGAACAACGGAAGAGCGAAAAATATGGAGGATATTGACCAAGAGAAGGGATTGATTAATAGGCAACGTTTTAAGACACGAGGGTCTTGCAAAATTAGCAGTAGAGGAAAATGTGTGGAGTAAGAATAGAAGTGGGAGCGAAGGGTGGCATACGCTAAGCAAATTAAGGAAGACGTGGTAGTTACGCGGAAATGAAAAGGGTTGTGCAAGATAGGTTATCATGGAGAGTTTCATCAGAATAATCTAAGGAATGAACACCACAACAATGACAACAACTAGGGTTGAAGTTATTGCGTTGAAACATAGCGCTGTAATCAGCTGAAACTGAAATAAGTATAGGCCATGACTACAAATGACTATCTACATTTCACTTACTGACACATTTGATTCAAGTTATTACAAATTAACTAAAAGTTTACACTCATTGTTTATACTTTCTTTAGCAGTTTAATGTATTTAAAGAATTGTAAAAATTTGTTGGAAGTATTTATTTCTTGCTGGTCCGTGTTTCTTTTGGGAATTCTTGTGCGAATTCTGTTAATTAAAAACATTCACAGAGTTTGAGAAAATGTATGATGTGTGGGATAAATCAGAATGATTGGACCTGATTCCGAGTATAGCTGTTTGCTGTCTTTTAAAGATGCCGGGTGAGAAATTAGTTTTTGACATGTCAGTAAGTAATATATTCATCCTTGAGCGTGATATTGTCGTCATGGAGGAACAGCCGTTAGAGAGACGTACTACCATGTTCATAATTATTCTATTCAAACGCAAATGTCCAACAGACTTTCTGACATGCAAATAGTCATCAATGTAAATTCAGCAACAGTCATCATGTTCAACGGAAATTTCTACATTTTGTTTTCCATTAAAATACATACTGTACCACTATTTCTGTAAACACAATCATATGCCGGGGCCTGTTAATGAGCAGTTTCCCCAACTCATGTGTCACGCGACTGTATCAAAGCATATACCATCATAGCTATATTGTACGGTTGTTCGGACAAAGTTTATGAATAAATTTTTAAAAAAACATCCTTAACTGTATATAGAAATAACGCCAATGTGTTTTTAACACACCTCTCATTTATCATCAATAAACTTTTACGGCTGAGTCGTTTAAACTTTCCTGAATTGAACACAATATATTTCTTTGCGTTATTTTTCAAAATAGTTTTTACACTACCAAGTGCCCCACAATATAATTCCAAGGCAATGGATCACTGCCAAGTCTTATTTGACATGGCTACATTCGTTTACAGATTGCTCTATAATCTACAAAACAAAACTAAGTATAACCCTTAAAAAATAGGGAGAGCTCGAGAACTGTGGGTGAACACACTACTACAACGTCCAGATTGCTTTTCCGGGGAAACGCTAACAACACCGTATGCCTTGTTAGTAAATTTAAAAAAATAATTTTTGCCTTAATTTTTTCTGCAGAATGTAAATAAAATATACGGGCTTCCCATTAATCAATTCATCTTCCCCACTCCTAGGAGGTGCAATGGAGTTTAGTATCACTGGATATTCCTTTTGAGGCAAACAAATTTTACTAACTGCTTATTTTGATGCCTTCAGATAAATAGGCCACCCTGCATATTTACATTTTTATTTAACAAGTTTCCACGAATACTTATTACTTAAGCGAATGTAAGAAAATTTTGATAAAAAAGTTTAAGGGGCTAAAACAAGATCATTGTTAAAAATTTGCCATCAGATAGTAAGTTAAGAAACATTTTCGCTGGCAATAAAATTGACCTCAGGTCTGGGCAGGGTTTTTAAATTGTTTCCATCAGGAGATATTTGACAGTAATCGATGCCTGGGAGGAGAGCGAAGCTCGTGGGTAATGACAGTCAGAATAAGTGAAGTTGAGATGTTGTTGACAGTTCACGTGTAGTTAAGGTTGAGTAGTGAGGGAAACAGGATATCGCATCTAACTTACAAGTAAGGGAAAGAGGCGAAGAGTTTATGGAGATAAAATTATAGACGTGCAGGAAAATAATAGTAACGTTAACAAGCCGTGCATTATTTGAGAATTTAAACTGCTTTACCTGCGGTGTATTTTGGCCAGGTAAGCAACTACCCAAAAGTTCAAGGAAGTTACTTTAAGCTGGGAAACACTGTATTAAATACAGACTGCATACAATTTAGTCCAGAATTTTCCTGTTTTAAAGAGATTATTGTAATAAATATACGTTTAGTATTAAATGTATTAACTAAAATGGTGTTGTTATTTTATACATATAATTTTTGTGTTGTTATTAAGTGTTTATGTTAAAAATTGATTTAATTTCATCTGAATTCCTTTTAAGTTTTTTTTTCGGTGCTAGGTACATAAATATATATTTTGGCTTTGAGAACGTTGAATTCAATACGAGATCACTGAAAAAAAGTTACCCCGAGGTTGAGGGCAGAGATTTGATATACTCGTACATTGTGTTGTGGGGGTGAAGGCAGGAAGGAAGCTGACAATGTAGTCTGAAGGAGGCTGGGCACGTATAATGCAGAGGACTCGTGCATATTTCAGCAACCCGCGGGGTCTAGACTTCAGGTGAACCTTCCTTTAACAGAACAGGGTCACCTCCTCGCCAGATCCTTTAACCCTTCTGAGACCGCACTAATAGAATATCATACACTCCTTTCATACTGTTTTCAATTTATTTGAACGATTTCAAATGGAAATAAACATAATAACGTTTTTGTCGAGGAACTATCTACAGAGTTTTTAGAGAGCGAAACTTTAATGGGTTTTTATTATAAAAAATATTTTATATTAATCCTAACCACACGCCGTGATGGATTGTGCAGATCTAAGTTAAAAATAAGAATCTTCATATTCCGAACATTTACAGAAATTTATTATCTACGGAACTCCCCTCGTGTTTGTAACTTTAACACGCTGTTCCATTCCATATCTACAGATAAATAAATAAGTGTATATAGGCAAAATTGCCCATTATAAAAACGTTCTAGTAATGGGAACAATTTTCATTTAATAATATTTTTCTTCATATAAAAATATCTTAAGTATGGAAATTTAAAGTTGTGAAAACGGAATTAAATAAATCGGATATGTTATATAATTTAAGAATCTGGGCATGAATGGACAAATTTTACTTATTATTCATTTAGTGTGAGAAGTTTCAGAACTCGAAAGTCAGAACTAGCAGCAGCATCTTAGAAAGATTTAGAAAGAAATCAATCAGCAAACCTGCCCGTTACTGCGTAAAAGATAAATAAATTATTTGATTGAATTTTTTTTGATTTTTTGATTGAAACGTTAGCATTAAAATTGTCCACAATTCTCATTAATATTCCGTGAATATTAAAAAAGCGAAGAAAACAATGACAAAATCCAGAATTTAAAACTAGAATAGTAACAACTAAACATAAAAAAGGTCAAAAGTATTTTTTTAACATTCAACTTATTCCATAAAACGTTTCGCACACAATTTTGGGACTTATTCAAGCAAAAATATATATACGAACAAAGTCATTTTGGTGGATGCTAATAAATTCATACATTACGAAATAATGCTTATAAAATTAAAAAATGCATGTATTCGTATCAATTCAAGAAATATAGCAGTTTTCCTTTCCTGAATATGTCCCAAAATTGTTGGCTAAACGCTGTATGCAATGAGTTGTATCATATAAAAAATTTGAATTATTGGCAGTTCACTACTATGGTACATAAACCTATAATGCCCACTCTAAACAGCCTAGTTATAATCTACGACTTACTTATTCTCTCATTTAACGTTATGATGCTGTTTCGACGTCATTCGGCAAGGTCAATCTCATGGGATCTGAGTTCAGCAACGTTTCCTTGAGTGCAAAGACGTCGCACGTTTCGTCGAAAAGTTCTATTCCTGGTCGAATCGAGAAAATTTTGATCGAACCCGGTCGCTTTAAGCCTGAGACCATCCGTGTTCCAAAAGCGAAACTGAGAAAATAAATATGCTGGCAGCATTTGTAAGTAATACGTAAACTGTAGAACTGTACTGTTCTCGGATTTAGAATTATCTGGCGATGTGAGAAACCGGATTCAGAAATAAGTGGAAAACAGTATTGGGTTGCAGGTAGCCATAAGTAAGATTTCGAATAGCCTGAAATGAGGATAAGAGTAAAATTAACATTGAACCGTTACTTGGCAACACATCCAATGTGTTATGGAGTTTATTTTCCATTGAATGTGTAGTCGTCAGAAATGTGGCACCGTAGCACAAAGGAAAGACATCCTATAATATAGCAGCCGAAACTAAAGACAGCGGAGAAAATTCTGGAACTTGCCAGAAGAATCTTAAGATCTGGCACGGCTATTTTAAGAACGAGCGCACGTTCTTTGCTTTGGAACGAAGTTCCCCTCCCATTGGCCATGCAATTCATATATGAGAATGTAATAGACGCTGCTATCACCTCGTGATGCATGCGGCGTCGTTACATCTCACTCAAGTTTGCTGCTGAGGGATGCGCACATTTGCGAGACACTCCCAAGCATTTGCCATTCCTTAATGGGGTTCGCTCAAATAGAGTGAACGAATTGTAAGCAAAAAAAAAAGGTTTGTATTAAGCTACAACTTCTAATGTAAAGACAGTATGAAGAGGAAATGTACGAGGAAATGAACAATCTATTAAGAATGAATTTAGAAATCTGGAGGCATCGAACAACAAAAATGATATTGAGAGTCGTGATGGAACAAATACAAACGAAATATGTTTCCGTGAAGAATCCAACCATTTTCAATAACAACGGAGAAGAAGGAATTAAATATATTGAATCCACATGCTACGTAAGGGGAGAATTAATTACGGAAATTTTATTAGAAAATAAAATTCACTAGCTTTGCTGTCGTAATTATAACAAGTGAACTGCTATTATACAATTTAATTTTATTCGTCCGAGTTCATACGTGATCAAAACGACTGAAAAATGGCCCGTAATAAGGAAAAGTACCACATAGAAATAGTCATTCAAATTCATTACATATATTCAGTGTTATTCCGTTTGACGTTGGCTAATAGCAGCATGTCGATTCCTAGCAAAACGCCATCTCGAGTCGTAAAATCAGTCGCGTGGACAGGAGCTGTTGACGTGCCATATCTTAAATATACAAGAAGAAACAAACTGATAATGTGAAAGAGATAAAGGAGAATTATCGTTCTCTTCCGGCCACAAGCTCCAAACGAAGCAGGTGTATTTTATCGTGAACATTTCTTTTTTAATGTACCAACATCCCAAATAATCACATTTATTCCAAATTAGCGACGCTTTTATCACCATTCACAGTTTCCAATTATCATGGAGTAGATAATAAAATACACCTACAGCAGTTGGCATTTCATCCTGTTCGACACATGCATACATGGCGATTGCAATACAACTGACGAAACAACTGCTGAATCGCGATTTACTAATTAGTTCACAGCGTAAAACGCTGTGTGACGCCTAAATTGATTTAAAATTGAATTCGTCGACGATCCTGCGAGATTTGAGTCCGTTAATTGTGGTATGTTTTCGACATTGAGGAATATTTTAGTTCACTTTTGATTCATCGTCTACGTAATAGTTCGATCATGTGAACTATCTTGTTCTATCTGTGTAAGCACTTGTTACAAGCACGTAAATTAAATACAGTAATAGCTGCTTCATAGTAATATCTTTAACCTGTACCCAGGTTTATGTCCTTGCCCGGTTTCTTTAAGAGAATGCTTTTAGTAGGAATATGTAAGTATTTTGCTTCTAAACATACTTCCCAGCGGCGCCACACTTTACAGTGTTACATTCCAGGTACTCTTTGCATTTTAGGTACAATATTAAGACGATTCGACGTGCTGTTGTGAAGCGGTCAGTGCCACCTACTTGCAACTCGGAGGTCCTGGGTTCTAACTCTGACGTTTGTGCTAATCATCGTTGAACGGCGATTACTACGTTGACCTATTATTACCACTCCAAAACTGGATTGTATAGTCAACGAAGAACAAATAATGTTCTTATCTTGTAACACCTCACTGTTGATGCCTTTGTAGCACTTTTACTTTGTTACGTACGTAGAAAATTTCTCCCATTTCTTCTAGCACATCGAATTCATACTTAAATTTTTATTGACCCTGTACTTCTCGCGTTTCTTACTGACATACATCTTTATTATTGGTCAAGATTCTGCTATCAATCCTTTCAACTATTTTCAAATCTTCAACATCACATTTCAGTATCAGAATTCACTCTCCTTTCACTTTTACTCCACTATCAATTTTCTACGTTGCTTCCTTATAAATAAGTTAAACAGTAATGCTTATGTCCTTCCCCTTCTTTCGACTTCTTGTTTTATAAAGATCACTTAGCAATCGTAGACGCTCGCGATATTATACAATTACACTGAAATCGAGTTCTCTTCAAAATGCAGTATCCGTGTCGAGAGACTTAAACTTATTAATTCGTCCTTGTAATATTAGACACAAGGCAGGAAATTTTACAGACTATTTAAAAATCTTTAACTTCAACGACGTTTCGTCCACAAATTTGGGCATTCGTTAGATAAAAAGAAGACATTAACAGCATTCATTGACGGATATATGAATAATTGCATACACAGAAGAAATTGCTTTATATATCATTTTTACCTGAAGTACCACATTTGTGGACGAAACGGCGTTGTAGTTGAATAAAACGACTTTGTCTGTAAAATTCAAACATAGTATTTACTAATTAATTAATCCAAATTTTCGGACGTAACGTCGTGGATGATTGTCCGCGACCCCAAATTCCTCTCATGTAAATAGTCATACATTTAATAATGTTAGGTCGAGGGAGTCATGAAGTGAAGATTATGAATGGCTAAATTTTATGCCTGATGAAGTTTCAAAGGGGATTAGTTAAATAGTAGTAAAATCAACTGCTGACTTGTTGGCCGTCTTTTTTTTATTGTAAAATTGTCATTTAATGCATCATCATATCATATTAATCTTAGCAATTGTTGATGACAATTATCTGGCATTACTGGTTGCATTATCAATTTGCAAAAGTCCTAACGTTACAATTAATGTAGGCCAGCCAGCGCACAGCAGCGCTGACGAAACAACTGCTGAACCACGATTCTCTAATCGAATAAGATTCACGTCCACGGTGCTGATTGTCCTCATTTCCGACGCTCAGCTGCAGACGCAGACGCTTTGTCGATTGTCCTCGGGCGTCCGGCGTCTATCATCAAAGACAATCGTCTCAAGCGTCTCGGCGCTCCATTTATTCCATCTGTCCATAGGAATTGAACGCTTGGCGGCTACTGAGCATTAACATCAAATAGTGCAGTATTCGCAAATCAATAATATAAAAGTCAAAAATAGTAGGAACAAAGAGGAAAAATAGGCATACAAATCTTTAATATTTAGTCAGAACTAAATTTAATCAGGTAGAGTATATTAAGAGAAGTACAGGAAACTTTTCTGCTAAACATCTCTTATCCAGAATAAATAATCGTCGAGCTATTGGAAGAATGTGGAACATTTCGAACGATAACCACGCCATCTTTATCAGATACTTACTGTAAGTAAATTTATATGATGTACGAAAGTATTCTCCGATAATGAAATATTAGAAATGACAAAATTAGTATACAATTAAAAACGAAAAGTCGTATGTAGGCCTAGTTTTTACGTAATTTACAAATAGTTGTCTACCTCGCCCCATGAAAAAAGTTGAACCGAAAAAATATTTTAAATCTGTGACGCGGCTAATTATTCACAGTAATATTCTTTCAATTCAACGAAGTTTTAATTCATTTTTATGGAGTATGTTTGGCCAAGTCGCGGTTAATTCCTGCGTTTGAGGTGGGTAAAGACAATCATCGCACTGAAATTTCATCCTTCAGGGCCAAAAGAACATGCCACGTTTAGCTGCTGAAACACGTTGCATGCCGACGACGGAGCGGACATCTTTTCTCTAGCTTTGCTTTCTATTTAATGTCGGGGCAAGCAACACGCTGACACTTGTTGGTCATTCTGTGAACCTCAAGACCAGGCCCCGACACCTCTCATAAATATTACTTTTCGGAATTTTATTATCAAAATGTCCTGCAGAACATATTCAAACGCCTCAAAATATTGAACAAAATAAAACTGACAACCTCAAGGAGTGTATTTGTTGTCATGATATCGGTAAAGATGTTTTAATACATTGCCAGGGCTCACATGACTTATTGAAGCAATCGTTGATTTAAGAACCATTTAAAAACCAGATCGATGGAACGCTGCGGTAGTCACGTTCATTAGCCACCTTGATTAAATGTCGAATTTAAATTGACGGCGATTTTTTAAGCGAGTAAACGGGGGGGGGGGCGATTAATGGGAAGCTAAGCTATAAGGTAGAGAACTTTTTATTACTTGATAGAAAATTAATGGAATGGCTGGAAAATAAATTACGATACATTTATACACAGAGGAAAATTTTAAAGCAAATATGGTTGAGTGATTTTTGTTTCATTCAGCAATTATCCGCAGGCCAATAGTGTATTAATTATAACCGAAGTGTAAATTCGTATTATAATTTCTATTTGTTTCTATTCCCGGGAGGTACATTCCAAGTTTATTACCCATTCATATCCAATTAAAATATTCCAAGCTATGTCACTACAGGAATCTTCAATACAAAATTTTAAATATACTCTTTCAAATAATGGTACAAATAACAATTACACAGATTTTATTTTCCTGAAAATCATCAACGGAAAACACACGCCATCAACGCTATTTCCTGATATACTAATTAACTGATGTGGAAATAAGAGTACAACATAAGGAAGATCAATTATAAAGTCAAGTATGGCAGCTATTGTTCTTATTTATTACTTTGGTAAAATCCTGCATAAATTCAGAGCCAAGTTACCTTTATAGCTGTTACAGTCAGTAATTCAATTATCATTAATTCCTATCTAAATTAATGGTCAAAATATGCAAAAGACTACGCCGGCGTTCGATCTTTAACCAAGACAGATCAATAATTATCACCTCCTATGTACAAGTGTTTAGAAAGGTGTAATTTAAATACTAATAGTTATATTAAACTGAATTCATTGAAATAAATGAATGCAACAGTCATATTAGTCAGAAGTAAATAATAATAAATAATGAGAACATATTACTAAAAACCTCTTCAGGTGCAAATAACTTTTTATAATTTTTTCTTCTTCTTGAAACTTAAAAGAAAAACTTTCTAAGTACGTTCGTTGTCTACACATTGCAGCCGAAAATTAAATTTATTTCTATTTCGAATGCTGTATTAATTTAACTTAAATACTGTCTTCAATTTGATAACAACAAAAATGTTTATTTACCATTAATTGCTTAACAGAAATATTGATAGGCTACGTTACGTTTCTGTTATTAAGTCTTAGAATTTATTTCAGCGAGTTTACGTGCAATTTTATCGACACTGTCTGTTGCGCCTAATTACTCTGGGATTTACGGCCGGTTGAAGAACGGTTCCTGGTCTTCAATCCCGGCAGAGTGACGTCAACGAGAGATTTATTACTCTTCGACGCTTGCTGTCTCCCTTCTTTAGTAATTCTCATAATTTACTGCTTCCAAGAAATTGTAAAATTACTCTTATACATTTCTAAATAGCTGATAGTTGTTACCATTTCTGTTATCTATTTTATCTTTCTCCATTTTATCTACATCGGGAAACTTTCCTGTAGATTGTCAGTCTCCTTGATGTTTACACTCGGCCTGTCCTCTTGTAAATCAATAAGTCACATAATGGTGACAAATTCATAACCTCAACCAGATGTTAAAAATACTAGCACTTCAACAGTGCTCAGGTGGCATTTTTAATCACTTAAAAATATTCAACAATATAAACGAAATCGTTTTGACGTATGTATTAGATGCTCTTTACGCATTATTTTGGCTAAATAAAATTTTTGAAAGACTTTCACTTTTTGGCAGACAGACTAATACTTATGCAGGTTTTGAAGTTAATTTTATGTGCAACTGTATCTTGGTCCCGGGTTCGATTCCTGGAAAGGGCCTGAGCGTTTGAGTGTATTCACGTTCGCTGATTGAGTATTCCGACTAATGGACAATTTTACCTAATTAGCAATTACATAGAATTTGGTGCGACTATAATCAGAATTTAAAAAACTGTATCTTATATACTGATTTATCTTTATGGACTCGAACTTGCATATTTGTAGAGCATCCACTCGGTAAGCGAGAGGTCCTGAGTTTGATCGACATTTTTCCATCCTGTTCATCGAAATTGAGTTTCACGCTCTTTATCTGAGTTTCAATAGAAGCATTTCTTCTGTCTTTGTTTTGAATAAAAGTAGAATTAAATGAACTCTACCAAATTAATATAAGAGATTATAAAATCAATAATATGACATATTCAGTTATAAATATATAAACAGCCAATTTGTAAGTAAACGATAATAATTAAAAACGCTTTGTTTTAAATCAGTCACACATTTAAAGAATCTAAATTATATATTTGAAGCTTCATTTAATGTAGAAACTATTCTGTAAATTTGATGATTCAGATCAGGATATGTTGTAGGCCAAGAAACCCAGCTGTTAAAGTTAAGTAAAAAGACGTGAGCGTAGTATTTGTATGTTACTTTACTAATAAAATAATAAATATTTTTAAAAATGGTAGTAACTTACTCCTCCATGACCACAATAATTCTTTCTACTACGCATCCCGCGCCACATTCTATTTCTCACGACCTATACGTATATTTGTGTTTCTATAATTTTTAAACGCGCGTCAAAAGAGAGAAAATCATGTCTATCCTTTTTTCATACTGAATTGAAGTCCTGCAGCTATTTTTATGAATAACAGTCGGGATATAAAACAATAAATTTATTATTCAATAATATTTTGATCAAACGATTGATGACAGAGGAGCCAACATACTGACTACTACTACAATATACACTCTCATATGTAAGAAAGAGAATTGACCCTAGGAGGAGCATTAGAAATAAACTTTTTGCGACAGTAACAAATTACTAAATGCCATCGGCGTAAGTTACCGCTTTCATTTTAGGTTTATTAACAGCGGGTGACATGAACAGCTCAAGTCAAGCAATAAGCATCAATTATATACGCTTGACACCGAAGTATATTTTATCCCAACCTGTTTACGTCTAAAGTAATTTTAACTTACGACAGGTAACTGCACGGCAGAGATTTGAAAATGCATTGGCGGAAGTAATGGGTTCGGTGGTTTCAAACGTCAACAAACTCTGGCTTCGCAACATCTGACGAAATCAGCCCGCATATTTACTTCACACTTTCCTATGCTGGTCCCAATGCAAAAAATTAAAAAGCTTGGCAGCGCCAGAAGCAGCGTCTACTTAATGAATAACAAGGACAGATATTTGTCAAGTACGGAGTTATAAAAGAGCAGAGCTCCAGAGGATACAATAAACGATGGTAGCTCGACTGCGATGGACCAATACAAGCATTACAAAAAGCAACTCTATGATCATACATTTGCCTGTGACAGCAAACCAGTAAATTCCGGTCAAGCAAATAAAGAGATATTTATTGTGCTGCAATGGCAAATACATGCAAATGATTTCATGTGCATATGTAATTTCGAGTTCGTCAAAAGTGTCATATGCTCGATGGACACTGTTAACCTTCGGGCTTAATTCTTTGTTAATGAACTACCAAATACAAAATCATTCACAAAAAAAAATTAAAAAAAAACAAGAAGCCCGTCTACTCCGTTGTTACTGAAAACTATTGGAGAATGAAAACAGCAAAATTAGTCCGAAATAGTTTAATAAAGAAGAAGAAAGACAAAAATGGAAAATCATGTCTATTGGACCCAGGACTCGAACCCAGAACCTCCCGCTTTCCCCGGGACGTCGACTCAGTGGTAGAGTGCCAACCCGGAAAGCGGGAGGTCTGGTCGACATTTTTCTCCATCATTGTCTTTCTTCTAAAGTTACCTACACACTCTATACTTTAGTTGCAAATGAAACATTACTACATTCTTTGAATTATTTCAATTGCCCTAGCCAATTGGAAAAATCAATCTAAATCTGTCAATATAAAATACCAGAGTAATGAATAAGATCTGATTTATTTTTTCTTTGCGTGTGACGGGGGTAAAAGTGTTAAGTCTTTTATGTACTACGTCTAACTGGAATCTACATTCTGTTACGTTTTAGATCGCCAAAGTAAGTAATGTGAATAAAAATGAATATTATTAAGTACTATACAGCCGCTATAAATCAATGTTGGTTGGCATAAATCAAAATAATTGAGGATGTCGACTGTAGTACGCGTTATGGCCCTTTAAATGTCTCTCTTTACGACGGGCGAGAATAGCAACTGTGTGCTGATCAGGTTTTCTTTGACGCTGATTTATTTTATGACGACGAGGCCTTGACAAAGCTAAAGGTCGTCACCCACCGGAAGCGCCTTTATGTTCGCACTCACTAATGGCTAACAAAGAGATTCTCAAACTCGCTTAAATTTCAAGCGATCTGATTTAGTAACACCACTCAACGAGATTAACAATATCAAAACATACCAATTACTTTCCGTAATATATTGTTTCGTAGGAATGTGCTCTCCAACAGAAATATTTACTTTGTCTTAATGAAACGATGATATAGTAGAGAAATGAAGAATATTTTAAAAAAAGAAGTCGAGAACTAAAATTTAAAGTTATAAAATTATACCTAACGGTTAGTAAGAAACGAAACGCCAAAGGTATGCTGAATAGGTTTAGAACTGTACAAAAATAAAATCAGATTTTCTCTGTAAGCAGAGAATTCTTGTGGTAGTCTGATGAAACCCTCCATGCTTGCCAAAGCCCTTTCATTTCCGCATAACTATCACATCCCATATCCTCCCTAAACTGCTTAGCGATTTTCATCCTCGGCCTTCCTCTTCTATTCTTACTCCACACATTTCCCTCTACTGCTAATTTTACAAGACCCTCGTTGCCTATTAATCAATCCCTTCTCTTGGCATTTGATTTTCAGCATTCTCCCGTAGCACCACATTTAGAAGGCTTCGATTCTTTTCCTTTCTCTAACTCCTAACGTCCACGTTTCGCGCCCATATAACGCCACACTCTTGACGAACATTTTTAACAATGATTTCCTAATATTCACACTTATATTAGCCGTGAGTAAATTCCTCTATTTCATGAAAGCCTTCCTTGCCTGTGCTATCCTACTCTTTGTCTACTATACTTCTACCATCCCTAGTTATTACGCTTCCCAAGTAGCAGAATTCCTGAACTTCCGTCAAAATATCTCTTCCCAGTCTAACACCCTTTGTGAAGGGTAAGAATAATAGCCTCAGTAAATCCCTGAACAACAGTCTGAACCCAAGAGAAAACAGCAAGCGTCATATTCGAGAACCGGGTTGGAAACTTCCGGGAACGTTGCTGCATCAGCAATCAGGCCTACATAGGAACCTCTCAATTCATTCAAACTTGGACAAGAGAAAGAGTTTGAGTTTATGAAAGCAACAAAAAAAGGTTTCTTGGTCAAAAGTTTGAACTAGCGAAGACAGTTTATCTTCTCTAGAGGAGACACTAGTTAAGGAGCTGTGGAAGAGTGCGGCTTTGAATCACGAGTTTTATTGAACAGTCGTTGAGATTTTTGGCTTCTGGGACAGGTTTACTCTTACGATCCTTGCTTTGTGATCTTCGGTACTGTTATCACTACGTTCCACTTCACCGACTAGCTGAATCCTCAGACAGACGAAAATTTCTGTGTATAGTACCGTTAAAATCTCTACAAACCCTGTAAAGACACCTGTCGAAGATTTTCATTTAGCCGTAGAAGGCGTGAGTGTAGAGAAAACGAAGCGTTGCAGGAATGTCGACAATATAATATCAGTGAAGTTAAGAAACGTATGCACCAATAACACGCCGGAATTGAAATTGCCTGTCCCGTTCTGTTTTGCAGGGAACAAATTAGGACATCGGTTTTGTTTTGAATATTTTCTAGTATCTTTTATGAGAAAGAGCTTGGACATTACACATTTATTACCATAGCAGGGTACTATTCCGAAGTTTTGTAAATTCATCGTTTATCAGATAGGCCCTATAGATGAATTTCTGAGAATTAAATAACCTTTGCCGTGTTATTGTAATTCCAACAATAAAATCGTGGCCATTAACCAGTTACGGTTTATGAAGATTTCCTGGAAGAGAATTCTAGCAAAAGACTTTTATGAGCATGATTAAAATATTCAGCTAGCCCGAGAATTGAAAATAAATGAGATAGAAATTTATTCACCCAATTTTCTCTTGCTAAAGTCGACTTAGTGGTTTTTTCCTTGGGAGAAATTACATAAAAAAAGAAATTATAAACTGTAAGTTATCCAAAATATTAGGAAGTAGTTGCGACAAAGAGTTTAATTAATTTAACCGATTGACGGACAGTAAAGTGTTGGAAAACAAATACCAGGTATTGTTCATCATTCTTAAAATACAAATGTTAAGTATTCATCTTTTAATTCACGCACAATAATTGGAGCTTATTACAAAATAGCACAGTTATTGAAATTAAGGAATGAAGAACGTCAAATTCACTCAGCAGCAAGGAAGGCACTGCCATAAGAGAAAGAAGCCGCACTCAATGGGTAGAGAAAGCATTTTCAGGGAGTCCCGTCGACAAGCAATTACTTTACTATTCAACTAAAGGGAATATTGAAGACCCTGGAAAAAAGTAATCATCTATATGACAAATGAAAAGACGCCGCAGTAGCGCCATTCAGGTTGCGGCTAAATTGCGAACGTTACATCAAAAAATATTAGCTAGAAACGTTTGTCTAGATTTTGAAGAAAATTAAAATTTTATATCCGCCTAAATAACGATCACACCTGAAAAAGGAGGCCTTGGTTCCATTTCTAACCTTAACAGGAACGAAGAAAATTACATAAAAACCGTTTGACAGATTGAAGTCCCACGGTGACGGTGAAGTCAAATTCATATTTCTTTAAACTATTCTTGTCACTGGTTTCCTGATCAGTGTGCTTGTCGCGAGATTGGAACTCTATCTCCCTGTCAGTTCCAGTTCACGTAATTACGGTATTCCATCAGCGTATTACGTAGGCTATTAGCGAGAAACACACGAATATTTGTATAATCTGGCACGCAACACCGTGTAATCTGTTAAGCTACAATGGCCTGCATTTCAGATTATAGGATTTTTTATTGACCACTTTATTCTCGTTTGCCAACCTATCATTTCAATTAAAATCCAATGCTCCGAGCGTTTTGGCGAATTAAACAGATTACAACTCGGATTTAGAAAGTGCAATTTAGAACTTTGTTCCTGAAGGTGATTATCTTGATTCGTACTGGACAACGGCAAGTCATGATGTGATTGCAATCGATAAAACAGTCAGCACCTATCACAAGCAGAGGACTACCGGAATGAATTTACCCTATTTTCTACATGAAGACTCGTTAATAATATTAGGGAACCTTGGAGAACTGAACACGAAAAATCAGAACCCGTATTTTCCAATAATGAAACAGATTCCCAGAAATATACTTCTTGACGTTCTCCAACAGAAATTGAATAAAATTTGTGCTGAGGAGACTGATACCCAAAGAAGAATTCATTAATATAACGTAAGATGTAATTATTAATGCAAACTTTTTTACTTCTTAAGCGTTGATTCAGAGCAAAAATATTTTAAATAATATATAAAGAACGTAGATAATACATTTTAGTATAACTCGCGAACACTCGAACCATACTGATCGTTAATATGGTATCTTCTTATGAAAGTAGTCATGCATTCTTGCAATATCTACCGGGATAATTGTTATTAATAACTGGTTGGTCGCCGGCGTTACCCGGTACAGCATTTAATTCGACAATAATTTCTTGTTCAACATTTTATTCCACGTCACTTTTTATAGCCGGCACGATTACTTTAATCTCGTCAAGAAAACTCCTGGTATATTAAAAAAGCACGCTACCTTTAAACAGCCGGAAACACCCTGGATTGAAAATATCCTCGGTACTTAATTGCAGTTAAAATTTCTCCCGGTACACTAAGAGTCAAGAACACGCGCAGTAAAAAGTAATTCCTGCGCCTTAATGATGGTAAGTACATATGGTGTGCCGTTATTAATTTCCCCAAACTTGCCATAACACACAAAAATTGTCCAGTAAAAAATCGTTTCGGAAGAACACGAAATCTCAATTTATTTAAAACAAGCTGCGTAAGCGAACTTTAAAGTAAACATAACATCATTGAAGGGCGTCTCAAAGATACACGGGAAGCTTTAAGTATAAATTATGGTTTTCTGTATAAAACAAAGATAAAAATTACGAAACTCTTCAATAGAAAAAAAAGTTGGTATGAATTCTTCTAAATTCTCACTTATAATTATTTGATCAACGAAATCTATTAACTTATTATATTGTTAAGAATAAGTGTACCAAGTTTGGCTGCAATTTATCTACGCATTTAAATATGTATAAAGAATATACAAAAACATATATAAATATAAAAACAATAATCATACAAACAAACTAACATCGTTTTTTTATTATGCAGATGAATCTGTTGGTATATTTCTACAACTTATAGACCTTACTTATATCCTGCTAAGCTACACTTCTCCATCTCCAACTGCAGTATAATTTTCTCATTTCTTACTGGACGAAGTACCTATTACATAGTCAACGACACATCATTTCCTGGTACCTGTAAGACAAACCCTAGAATATATTTTATGTTCCTAGTTTATAAAATATCTAATGTATATAAATATATATTGTTAATCTTTTTAAAAAAGGCGGTTTTTGTGAAGTAAAATCTATATTTTAATTGATAAATGTTGAGTATAGAGATTTTTCACATTTATATAATAACTGATTTTAAAATAGTGTATTCCCCTAATATTCAATTTAATACGAAGTATAGAATCAAATTCGGACATTAGAAAATACTCCAAGTCCACTTTCGCATATTTGGGTCAGCAACATGGCATAGATTGCCATGAAAGTAGTTATAAAGATTAAGATTTAATGCCCCCCTGTGCGAGCTCCAAGCATTTCGGACGAAGAATGTCGAACTATCGGTGTGTACACATGAACGCAGTTGTTTCCGATTTGCTGGGGATAAAATCCACATTGTGCGTACGTTTCCGCAGGGCGGCGACCTTGCGAACGCGTCCACTACGAGCAATCGATAAAGCAAGCAAAACGAGAAGTTTTAATCGGCCGCAGCGCCACCTGTGCTTAAATACGCCAGGAAATTGCATTTCAGACTTTAATCAGTGTTTATGTAGGAAGCGTCGTCGACGACGTACACGCACTCGGAGGAGAATCGTAATGGCCTGGAGACGGCAAACATCTAAACACGTCATTGACGCCTGGGCTTTAATCAGTCCGGCCTCAGATTTATTGAAGAAGTGGAATCTATCTCGAATACTATCGAAAAATATTCATTGACGTGTCTATGAAGTAACTGAAGTAATTACGTGCATAATACAAAGAATAAATTCATAAGTGGGTGATTATACCGATTGTAAAAGCTAATTTAATTTCTTGCAGATAGCAGACGGAACACGAGCTACAATTGTCGGTAGTCAATCCCTCCCGTCTTTGTAATCCACGTTGGATAGTCATAATGAAAGGGAATGCACACAGAAACTGCGACCTCAATGCAAGCTGAAATTTGACGCTTTAATTTAAATGTTAATTAACAACCAGGACTTAAGTTCACCTACGGCGACGATAAATCCATTCTATATAAAATGCAATTAAGTGAGTTTAAACAGAACTTTGATTCCTGATCTAAGAAAAACTAAAATCAATACTCTTTAATTGACTTCAAGCTTGTTAAAATACGGTGCCATAATTAAAATTTTATGGGTGATGGAACTAGAACGTCGCGGTTCTTAAAATTCCAATTTAATTGAAAGGAAAATTAATATTCAATATGAAAACTAAGACAGCCTTTTTGTTACAAAGGACTTTAACTTAACAAATAATTTGTTTCTCAAGATTGATTAAGGTATTTAGGGAAACTTAAATTTCATAAAGATATATTAAACGACCATACATGCAGATAAAAATAAGTTTTATTCAAACTGTCCCTGACGAAATATATTGATATGTACCTCTATTTTCTAATCAAGATTAAAGTCTAATTACACACTAAAAAATTTAGGGAAAATTATTTGTTTATTTTTAACGAAATTAATTTAGGAACTCAAAACTTCTCATATTTACTTTTTACATTAGTATTGTCCTTTCAAATTTCTAATTTTTTGTATGTAGTTAGAAATCTGAATAAGCTCTAAAATTTGATGAAGAAATGTCGAAATAAAATAAAACTTTTGCTTCTAATATATTGCCATTTAATTTTCCTTTACATTAATTTTTTTTGAAATCAGACATATTATTATTGAACAATTTTTTGTTGCAAATATTTCCATTAGCTTTAAAATTTCCTGATAAAAATTAGAATATCACGATTAATACACCCTGATAGTGGTTTGGCATTACATTTTCCGCACTTCATAACAAGTTTTACTTGCAAATGTGTTCGTTATTAATTTATAAGTGAATTTAGCCTAGATTTAATTATTTGATGTGCTACACTATCATATTTGTATTTAGCGACACTTAAGAACAACATATTTTATACAAGATAAATTATATCTAATATATAACTACCTATAGAATATCCTTCGCTACTTTCGTTACTCAGAAATCACTACATAAAATAATTTCGAAGAACTTTGAGACTGTAAAAATTAACGAAATTGTGTTTAAAATGTGAATAACGTGTTTATCAATTTTTTTAATATACATAATGTAGCGAGTCCCTTTAAAATATTACAGAATTAATGTGACTAATTGCAAGAAACAGTCTTCCTAAAACAGTGAATAAACCAAGAGGAATAAATAATATCATACCAAAGCAACTCCACAAAGTTAAAATTACACGAAGAGAAAAAATATCTAACAGTACAATTACATTAGCTCAAAGAGAAATCAGTCTTTGAAGCAGGAAGATGCCGTCGCGTTGCCTAAAAATGGCGATTCAATTTACACATGAAAATGTGATGAGCAAAATTGCTAAACTTTGTGTCTGGCACGTTGTTAGAACTAAAATGACCGTGTTTGCTTTGGTCTCTATTGATCCAAGGTCTGCGAAATTCAATTACGACAGCCTAAATGTAATTTCGAACAATATAAATGATGAACCTAATTTCAACTGGAATGACATTATAATCCTGGATAATGAGACAAATTGTTAAAGGATACCTGAAATAGTTGCATGATATATGAAATGTTATTAAACAATTTACAATTGAAACTGCTTCCAATAAAACGTACGTTAATTAAATGATTCCTCTTATGAGTTTACAAACACGAAATTATATTGATGGAGCCCGATATATTTTCATAAATTAAATTAATATACGAGTTGTCATTTGATGAATGATCAATTCATTTCAATCACTTTACCTCTCTCCGGGCTATCTTTCGCCAAAATGTTATCAAAGTTAATGAAAACTATAACATTTCATACTTTAGTTATCAAAAAAACATTATTTAGAACTAGCTGGGTGCTCGGCGATGTCCGGTAATTCATTTACATTAGCCCGATCCAGTATTTAATTCGACAATAATCTCTTCTAGTCAACGAGTGATAAAAACCATCACCGAGACCGTCACATTTGTGAGAGCTGAATTTTATCATAACCACCGCCATTAAGTAAATAAAGATACAATACCGAGAGAGATACTATCAATTACACTAACCACGAAAAACATTTATTCTGCTGTATATATCTGCCATTTACGTACGCTTTAAGTTTCCGTATCCTCCATCCGCACCCCCAGTAGTGGTAGTAGTGTTTTACCCTTACAGTCCCAGCTTGTTTCCGAGTTGCAAGGAATATGTGTACAAAATTCATTCGAAATTATTCCAAGCCCTTAGATTTGTATGCGGCACAAATAGACACAAAATATACTGAACAGGCAATTATATTTTAATAAGATATTTGAACCATCTCTTCGGTGTCATCACCGTGAACAAAATTGAAAAGATATAGTCTAAGAAAAATAAAATGAGTGTGCGCGTCTCTGGTCTTTGTATAATAAATCTCCAACGCGACTTAAAAAACGTATAAACCGTATCGACGATCAAAAGAATTTGATTATTTCTCAGGGAATTAGGTCTCAGCCAGCGTTACGTTAATTACGGAGCGAAATGATTATCATTTAAAAAATATATATAGTATAATAGAGAAAGGTATAGGCAACCCGCGTCTACTTTAAAGGTAACTTGATGCGCGTAAGGGCTACGAAATCTTCCCATAGAATTTTTTTACTTTTTGTACAACAATATCTTTTGAGCCCTGCAACATATCGAAATGAATTATGCACGAAAATTTATCTATAAACCGACAAATTTTCATTTAAATCCGTTTCGGAGACTATTAAAGACAAACTTCCAGACAGACACTTCTTTTTCATTTATTGGTATAAATAAACAGATTAATTGCGATAGTCTGATTAACAAATACCTAATTTTTCCTTTGAAATAGATGTTATAATGTAAAAAATGTAGTACTTGTAAAGTGAATGGGGTCACTAAAACCCCGTCGGTTGATGTTACAACAAACACAAAAAAATCTCACTTTATTTATACATAAAGCATCAAATCAGTTCAATAAAAATAATACTTTAATATTTTTCATTTTTTCTAAATTTCAAATATTTTACTGATTGAATTTACAGCTGCATTTTGATATATCAGACCTATAGGCATACACCGAAATGAACCGAAAGCATTTTTAAATGTGACATATTAAAATGACGAAAAATAATATTTACATTTATATGGTTGCATTTTCATCTGTACTAACAGTAGTTAACAATAAAACTGAGTTTAAAATATATTCTGTCAACCCTCGCTGATAGCCGATCGTCAAATGCTTTTATACGAGTTTAAAAGTTGTTGATCAACATAGAAATTACAAATTTTTATTTTATTTCATCTCTCGACATTTATAATTAATGATAACAATCTGTTTCATCACAGTAGTTGTCTCAATTATTTATAAGTCACCATAATGTATATATATTCCATATCATTTATAGATAACTAAATTATTTGTATTTAAATTTATATTTACAATCTTTGAACTGATCTCTGTGTTGTATTTTAATATTTTCAAAAATACATGCATGATTCAGTTTTTGAACATGAAATGAAAGAGCGGTAACACTTTTTGAAACAAAAATTAGTCCCGTTTTTAAGGATGTTGTTGTGTACTCAATAAAATTTAACAGTTTTGGAATTTAGTTTTATAAAATACATCATTAGTAATATGTACAGTGATTTGATCATCCAGTTTTGACAAAAAACATTAACAGATTGATAGTTTTTTTGGAGGTATTAGTGTTTTAAATTTTTTTCATTGATTTAATTTGTGGACTAAATTTGTGTTACCACAACATTACTAAGCGATTATTATATTGTTATTAGAATTAATGTTATTTAGAAAGTTGTTATATTCATTTATATATACATACTGCTCATAATTTTATAATGATGTGTGTAGGATGAAAATTATTTTGCAACATAATACATATTTTGAATTTATTTGATTAGAAAATATCCTGTCTGTGACTGAATTGTATATTTTTTCCAATTATAAATAAACGAGTTCGTTGAAATAAAAGTCATTTAAGTAGAGCAGATGAATAACTATTATTTTAATATTTAAATTGGTACGCAATAACATTATACTATATTGTCTAAGACTATACATATTGGAGAACTACAAGTAAATTTTACACGGGTTTTATAAAATGTTAGCTAAAGTTTCACCTAGCTGACAGACTTCCAGGAGAAAAGTCTTTCGTCACCGGGATATGAAATCATGAGGGAAATAAATATTACAAATTTTCAGTCCTGCAAGAAAAATATTGAGTACTGTATAGAAATTTTTCATTCACGAGAGTAATAGAGATAGGGAATTATTGCTGTGGTTGTGTATTGTGGTTTGACGTTGAATGGAGAAGATATCTCGGGGATGTCCAATTTCCTTGTCATTATCATGAAGGACTATCGCTTCCCGCAGCCGAACTGAAGACAATAGATCCTTGCTTTACAGCTCAAACATTACAGTTGCCAGACATCCATTACTCAAGTATGTATAACAATCATGAGTTACAATTTAGAGTCTGATTCAGACATTTTAGGCTAGCCAATACGTGATAATATAAGGGAAATTAAGTTGAAGATAGATGATCTCAAAACATTTTAAGCCTTTACCTTCAACTAAGTAATTATAAAACATTCACTCTCGTCATAATTTATTTTTTACTTATCCATGTAAATGCTAGAGCTAAAATCTACACGCATAGTCTCCAGTTGGGATTTCCCTGCTTTCCTTAAAATCATTCAGCGATGAAATAGTCATACAATACTGCCCAATTACCCCAAAATAGCTAGCAAAATAGAAGATAAGGCCGAGAGGTTTCACAACTCTGGAAGTCTGAAGTTTGCAAAACTTCCGCCGATAAATGTATATAAATCGTTCTTCTAGTGATCAGATTGGAAATATTCGCTCAGTCGAAGTGATCTTCAGTCCATTTTAAATTAGGAGAAAGTTATACTGCTCCCACCGTCACACCCCTGGCGCTAACTACGCGTTATCGGTTTTCTTATTTAAAACAAACTATAATTATAGAGTAATAAGTGATGGCCAGGATACTTAGCCAGTGTTAGCTGAAAGATAAAATTGCCAAAACAGACAATTAAAAAATATAATTACTCATTTTCTGTCCGTATATGGACCCTCAATCTGGTTTATAACAAAGAGTTAAACGATATAGATAGAACAATACAAAGACAGTAAGGGATAGTTAAAGATTATAAAAAGATGAAAAAGAGATAAATAGCACATGTATGGAAGAAGAATAATAGAAGATGAAGAGGAGGTGGATGACGAAGAGATTTGTAGATTTAGAAAAAGCGTTTTATAATGTCAACTGGAACACGCTATTAAGGATTTTGAAGACAACTAGAATAAAATATTGAGAAAGGAGGATAATACATAACCTCTACAGAAGACAGGCAGCAGTAATTAGAATAGAAGACCAAGAAAAGAAAGCAAAAATCAAGAAAGGAGTAAGACAAGAATGCAGTCTGTCACCCATGCTGTTTAACTTATATATATAGAACAGGCGATGCAGAAAGTAAAAACGGAATATGGAAAATGAATCATACTGCAAGGAGAAGAAATAAAAACCTTACGCTTTGACGGCGATATTGTAGTATTCGGCGACTCAGAAGATTTGGAAACCATTATAAATGGCATGAACGTAGTCCTGGAGAAAAAGTTCAATATGAGGATTAATAGAGCGAAAACCAAAGTAATGGAGTGTAATATGGGAAACAGAGGAATAACAAAGGGTGTTAGATTGGGAAGGGATAATTTGACGGAAGTTAAAGAATTCTGCTACTTGAGAAGCGTAATACCTATGGATGGCAGGAGTTGGGGAAAGGAAAAGAATAGAAGACTTTGAAATGTGGTGCTATAGGCGAATGCTGAAAATCAGATGGGTGGATAGAATCACAAACCAGGAAGTTGTAAACACAATAGGGGAAAAGCGATCAATACGGAAGACGGTGACTAAGAGAAGGGATAGATTAATAGGCCACGTTTTAAGACACAAGGGTCTTTTATAATTAGCATTAGAGGGAAATGTGTGAGGTAAGAACATAAGAGGGAGACAGGGATGGAATACGATAATTAGATTAGGTAGGATGTGGGGTGTGGTAGTTATAATAAAATGAAAAAGCTTGCGCAAGATAGATTAGCACGGAGGGTTGCATCAAACCAGTCTTAGGACTGAATACCACAACAACAATGGAAGATTACATACAATGGATAAAAGATTAATAAATATTGCTCAACAAATATGTCAGTTTTGACATTAAGAGAATTAGATTATATTTCATATCAAGCATTTCCGGAACCCAGCGGGATTTGTAAATATGTAAGAATAGAATTTAAGAAGCAGCTGGCTGTTTGGAACCGCATTAAGACAGTTGGGTAAGATGAAAATATTTATATACTGCTGTAGATACTAGAGATAATTCGTTTGGAAATCAAGAGAGTAGCACATTTTTACATTCTTCTACCTGTGCTATAACTACATTGCAATAAAGGACCAGTAGGCTTACAAAAACAGACTCCGACAACATTCCGCTAATTACCGGTAAATAACTAATAGTTATCAAGTTCATTTCCACTACGAAAGGTAATTAAATGAAAACCCTGATAATTGCTTTAAATTATAACCATGGATTTTGAACTGATTTACTCACGAAAAACATTTATCATAATTACAACCGTTGTTTTTATTAAATGAATTTTAGAAAGGAATTTGTTTCGTGTAAATAACGTCGTCAATCCTGTTTGTATTCAGCGAAATACCGTTGTCTGCTCGTTCTTAATTAATGTTAAGTTATACAATATGTTCTTTATATATTACATGCTATTTCTTTAGAAAGTTCGGGATATCAAAACACATGCAATGCCTCAAACGTTTGAAGTTGTAACGACATTATTGCACGACCGAATACGCCTGCAGAAGCTTGTCCTCCTATGGTCTTTCAAAGCTTTCTAATTCGCGGAAGCACAAGGATTAGTTCCCCGGGCAAATAAAAGCTCTGGGACGGGGATTAAAGAACGAGCAGACAACGGTATTTCGCTGAATACAAACAGGATTGACGACGTTATTTACACGAAACAAATTCCTTTCTAAAATTCACGAGTAAATAAAATTCCCAAATATGAATATAAATACCAAACTAGTAAAGATTGATTTCACACGAAATATAATGAAGACACTTAAAAATGTTTAAGTCGTGAGGACAATAGGATTTATGTCAATTTCATGGAGAACACGGGTTATTAATTTTTGGTTTAGAATTCTATTGCAATATTTTCGTTATTGAAACTAGAGAAAAATCTCAAACACAGTTTCCGCACAACTGTTTATAGGGCGAAAGTGAAAAGGATTCGTATACTAATATTTTTACTTGAAATATTTTGATTTGTGACAACATATAACCTCATTTTAACAAGTTAGCACTTGGCTCATTTTTTATATTACTCGAACCGTGCAAAATCTTCATGAATGGAGGAATGGAACTCATTCCATCACGGCATCGATTAAAATGCCTGACAGCCAGCCTGGTTGAATCAACCAACCCATGACAGTCATTGATCTTTCAATCAATATTTTCCGATGCTCAAATGATTATCAGATAACCCTGCAAATGTTGTGTGTGCACAGTCATTACAAAACGAGCGGCGTACATTGGAGGTAATTTGGCCGACTGGAGCAACAAGTGCTTACAATCGATCAGGCGACGTTGTCTTCGGCGATCCAAATACGTCCGCACGATTTGGCTACACGAAATACAACGTTGTGTACTTTTATTTAATTTACTATCAAAGTTTGCGTGAACGGAGTATTACCTAAATCTTGAGGGCGATGAGACGGAAACCGTTCCGAAAGAACAGCAAGTTCAGCTATCATTCGAATCGGGAACAAGTCAAGAGTCTCGGTAAATGGAAGCCACAGCGCACGTTCTATGAATGTACAAAAAATAGTTTGATGATCAAACTGCACCTCATCAACACGTTAGTTTTCTCCGCTAAACATAAGTCCATGTAGCATCACCAGAGTATTCCAACGTACGTCGTATTGAGGAAACTGGGATCAGTGTCAAGATACTCGGTAAAATCTTTCAGATCATAGTCCACGATATACTGGAACATATGTAACCAAACTAGCCTTTCTGATCCTTGATCGTACTACAGCCAATGGATTAACCATATTTTATTAATGAAAGCTATTTCGTCTTTGAGTGGAGTAAATAAATACGGTTGTTCGAGCTTAAAACAAGTTGGAAATTAATAGCGAAAATCTCTGTAAGTCAGTGTATCGGCAAACCTGGAACTCAGTTTCCTTACATATTTCTGATCAAACCGCAGAGTCAATACAATGAAAGAAATGTCTACTAATGGAACTGCTCTCTACTCGCAAATTAAGTTTTAAGAAAATTGGTACGAGTTTTGCTTACTTAAATTCTTATACCAATTAATGAATGGTAAGATAACTTCGAAATATTTATTTATTTCGGTGAATCGCTTTACTAAATTATAAACATTACTTTATTTCGCTCAAAATATTAATAATCTTACTATGATGATTCTGAGTTTGACTTATCTATGTTTTAAGTTCTAATTTTAAAAATGTTGTACACTAATAAAAATAATTATTGACCATTTTACAGACCTATTTATTAATTCAATTTAAAGATAAACATCGTTTCGGTGCATATTCACACCTTCTTCAGATTTTTCTTCCTGCATATGACATATTTACATCCAATTAGATTCACATACAATTTAATTTAATTTCAAATATTGGTGTGCAAATTAAATGAAGTTGAATGAAATTTGACAAGACCAAACTTCACAAGTTGTTATAATATCCAAAAGTAGATAAGCCTTACCATATTGAGTTAAAAAGCACAAAAATATAAAAAGGGTCCAAACCGTGTTCGAAAACAAAATTGAGTAGTGGATTGTAGCCTTGTAATTTGCACGCCAATATTTGAGTTCAAATTTAATTATATGTGAAGTTAGCTGTTTGTAAATGTATCTTCTACAGAAAGAAGAACCTGAATGATGTGTGAATATGCACCGAAACGTAGTTTATCTTTAAATTAAAAAAATAAATCTGTCTGCAAAAGTTTTGTTTGTATGACTGTATATTTTTAATAAATATTTAAACGCATAGAACAATCGTAATAAAGCTTGGTACACACAGTCTTGAAAGCCTGGAAAAAATATTCACCAGGGGAGAGGGAGTGGCATAAAAATAAGCGAACGTGTCGCCGTGCAAAGTCTATACCGCAAGAGACCGTGAAAACAGCGAAATCCCGCCATATTTAATTGAGCGATATATGAAGCAATTCATTTACATTCTACTGCTTTCTCATGTAATCAATTTTTTCCTGGAATACGAACACCAGGACGGATTAAAAAGATACACGGAATATTTTTTTAAATATGTAAGTTTGAATACTTCAGTTTTATTTATAAGCGCCATTTAACATGACATATTTCACGGAACCACCATCAATGATTATGATATTCTGCAACACTAGAAATATCAAAGTGTAATAAGAAACATTAGGTACGATTTATTAAACCTTATAATATATTACATTTGTTATGAATTGCAAAGTCTGAGAAAATAATTTCAATTGAGAATTCCTGAGAATCTTAGGTTATTTGCGAAGACTTACGATAAAGTTTAAGTGAGAATTACTGAGAATCTTAAGTATGATTTTTAAATTTTATGTATTTGATAATAAAACACGAAAATATTTTTAAATAAAACTTTTAAAAGAAATTTACACGATTTTCGCTTAGCATGTTTCTAGAGGCAACATTCAAGATAGCGAAGGAAGCTTTAATTAAGGAAACTCATCATTAGGGGGTTGGTAAATAACTTAAGGCTTGGGCAGTCAGCATCAAATACAAATAAAGCTAGCGCTTAGAAAAGTCAATTGCTGACCTTTTGATAGTCTTTTTATTTATTGTAAAGTCAATAGTACTTACGTGATGATGCATTATCTTGAAAGTAATGGAACGCCTGCCTACCTGCAACACAAAAAATTGTGATTAAATGATTTAATTCACAAAATGTTTAAATTACGTAATTTAGGTCATAAAATGCATCCGTTAAAGTTCTGTCTTAATTTCTAGAACAAAAGGTCGAATAGTTCATTTAATTTTTCAACGTTTCTATATAGAATCAATTGTGCATACGGTGCAAGTGCATCGCCCAGCTTGTTTGCATACTTTGTCTGGTGTAGCTATCCGATGTCACAAGTTATTTAATTTTTTCTCGCAGCCAGAGTTGCAATTTCCGCTGTAGGCTGCGCAGCGCTACCTGATAATGAGATTATCGAAGCATCACACGAGGAAGTCAAATTCCTGGTGTCTTCAGCTCCGAAGGTAAAACGCCCCACAAAACACTTCCAAATTAACCCACCAACAATATAATAAAACGTAAAATTAATGACACCATTAACGGCAGTTTCAACGTGAATATGTTTATGGCCTGACGTTAGTAAAAAAATCACAGTGCAAGAAATCATTACGCTTTATACGCAACATTTATTTGAATTAGGGTAAACCTATAGGGCTCATAATAGATTTATATAGACCATAACTAAAAGGTACGCTGGCGCTCATTTTAACACATACGTCTATTAAAGCAACTTTAAAATATATTCTAAAAACACTGACGCAAGGAAACATATTGTATTTAGTTCAAGATATTTTTTACGTCAAAAAACATCCGTATAAGGTAAGGGATGTTAAGTACAAGGTGTGACTATCTGTTAGTAATCACTATCCAACTACTATATTCGCTGACGCCAAATTTCACCCCCACCTTACCTCCTTATTCAATTCCGCATGTCACATGTCATGCTATTTCTCGATACCTATACTTCAACATCTATTCAGAGATGGTTTTCTTTATTTTACTATTTTCTATGACAAACCACAATCAGTCTCACATTCAAGTCACTTAGAGAAAAAATTCAACCCTAAAACATATTAAGAATTCAATTTTAAAGACGCAGAAGTAATATTAAATTCAGTAATCCGCTTCGATAATTACACGGTGTTAATGATGAAAAAATATTTTAAAGATAATTAGAATTTTTCATAGTTTTTGGATGATAATTACTAGGAAAATAATTGAAATATAACAGATTACTTCAGCTTACGTCGCACATAAGTGAAAAAAACGTGAAATTCAGCACTTCAGTTGTTTCAAAGGGCAAAGTTCAAGCCAACCCTTTTCGCTCCTGAGCATTGGCTGCTATCTCATTAAATCTGTTTGGAATCCCATGGGCATTAATACTAATAACTAATAATGACATATCTCTTAAAGTAAATGGCACTGTTTAATCGTATATCGCGATGGACGGAGAACGACGCGGTTAAGTAGAAAACCATTCACATAACTATGCGTTGCCATGGCGACGGGATCTAAAAGGCAGGGCCCACTGTCAGATGCAATTACGATTTCCTCGGAGAGAGGCTGAAAGAGAGAGAGAGCGCAGGAGTTTCAATTTGCGAGGAAACCGCGGTACAAAAATTAATATGTCGGTCACCACTTCTTCAAAAAAATGTTTATTCTTTCGTCTCGCCTTGAGTTTTTTTTTGCATTGTCGTGCAAAAATAATGAGCTTTCCGACGAAAGCCACAAAGCTTTCGTTTACAGTAAAAATCTCGTTACAGAGCGTCAACATGGCTGCTTGTTAGTCCCTTCCCCCCCCAATTTTCGTTCGTGGCCGGCTCTTCCCATAATACGTACAAATATGTTTGATGTAGCAATTACGGAACGAATCTCCCGTTCGGAACACGATCGTGTTAACTTAACAAGAAAATACTGACCAAACAAGCGCGAACTGGAAAATTACGTGATCCGGATGGAGGTTCCACACAGACAATACTGGAATGTACGGGAATGTGGGAAGTAGGATCTTATGCGAGTAGAATGGATAATCAACCTAGAACAGATGCAAAGAATCCGTGAACTTAACAAAAAAAATGACTAAAAGTTGCGTATCAATGAACCTGAGACGTCATGTAGAAAAGTATGAAGGCAGAATTAAGTCCCCCAAAAGGACTTAAATATATTTAAGAGTATGAATGGTATGAAATCAAAGAAAGATTGTGTTGAGATGTCAAATGCATTATGGAAATTTTTCAAGGCAAAGTTCTGTTTATGAAGAAATATTTTAGCTTTGACATCACTTTAAATATTGACACTTATAGAGGTTTAAAGTCGAAAATTATAAAATTGACGTACACATCTATAACAAATGACATAAATGTAAAATAATTTAACGTATAATTTTTCTGAAAATTGAGAATTTTCAAATTGACGTTATAAATTAATTTTATTACTTTGACAACGATCTACAGTGAGGCCAGATAGGATCGATGTGCATCTCGACCGCAGGTACGAAGTCAATTAATCTTAAAGGATTTTCTGTAAAATAGACACTTATCCTGCTGGAAAACGTTATACCCAGAAAATTGGGATTTCTATTGTGGAGAACTATTAAAACTGGACTTATAACATAAAATAATAAGTGTGATATTTTGATAAGAAGTGTTAATGTTGGCAATGGGATTCTTCTGAAATTATACATATGGTTTTTAAATTATAATTTGTATTTTTGTATAGATATATAAATCAATATTGGCAAAACGTTCCAGTATTCAAAGTTAAAAACAATATAATAAGATGTTTAGAATTATTTTATTGCTAACAATTAATAGTGATTCCGCTCCTCAGTCACGTCTGACCTTTTAACTTTCTATTTGTGGATTTATTTGAAACCCTGCTATGCCACATCAAGCCATGAGGGGAAATGATGTTTATATTGTAAAAAAATGAGTCAAAATCATAATTTCACATAGCCCGATCACCACGTGTTTGCAAAGTAATCACGGCGAAAATATGATTTCAAAAGTTGGCTACTGAAACGAAAGGTTCAGCTGTGAATACCTGGAGAAGCGTAGTGCAAAGAAGTGGTATGCGGAGAAGGTGGGCTACTTCAAGGTGCAGAGACGATTCCTGGAAAAAAGGGGGGTGAAATACCAAGGTCAGAAATAGCACGCGCGCAACCGTCAAACACATACACCCCAAAATCGTAGCGAATTCGTCGATCGATTTTAATTTAATAGTGGATGAGCTGGACCTGTGAGTTAAAATTATTAATTACGATGACCAACTTACCAAGTTAAGTTCAGCAAATAATAAAGAAAAAATGTCAACATATCGGAAAAAAAACAAACCAAAACATAAAGGTTGGGAATCATGTTGGGACAGGTATGACAATTTCCAATATATACGCACATAATTATTAAAAATTTAGAATGCCACATAATTACTATAACGCTCATATTAAAGGCATACATTTTATCTGCCGATTGTGGGGTCATTGCAAAAAATATCCCTAAAAATACTGCGTCTTTGAGTCTCAAGTAGTGGAGCATTAAGTTAATATCGAGTCCTTAATGTAATGTGACCAAAGGTTCTCTTCTGGTTGAGAAAAACGACGGTTTAAAATGTACAACTTACCAAGTTACTTGAAAGCTTTCACCCCCTTTCCACCTTCACTGTTCGTCAACAATACTGCTTCAAAAGAGGAAGCTCGAAAGAAAATCTTGAAAATACAAGCACCGAGATAAAGTACAAGAAATGACTGTAGCGTTTCACCACCCGATCTGTTAAGACGTTAATTAACGTGGTCAGATGACCTAGAAACGTACTTCCGAGCTCGGAAACGACCGGAATTTAGATCGTTGTTAGACAATTTTAAAGTTTATAAATGGACAAAATAGGCAATGTGTCAGTTTTTTTAACTCTCTCTAAGACGCATCGTCCAGATTTATGGACTTTTTCAGGTACATACAGTAATCAATTTCCAACAGATCTTACATTTGGAATAGCTACAAATAATCAATGATTATCCTGGACTGTATTCAGTGACGGTTGGGCGTTAGAAAACTGACATATTGACTGTTTTGTTTATTTGTATATTTTTGACTGTCTGATAACTTATTTATTGAATTTTATACTTATTTTGAAATAAACTGAAATAACTTTCAGTAAAAATTATATGTGGATACTTTGGAACATTTTACGTAATTTGAATCGTTGCATTCGCTTTAGATATAATAGTCCTTGAAAGACAGAGAAACGTAGTATACAAATCGTAACTCTTTAAATAATATTTAATGGAAGAGTGGTAGTTCCAAATGGAGGAAGCCAAAATCATAACCTCCCTCATAATTCATTTTTGGCCCTCTGGTCCAGAGTAATTTTACTCATTTTTTATTTTCATTTGCAAAAGGTAGCTTCCTTTTGAAGGCAGATGCGCTCTCCCTCTCAATGGTCTGAAGTAATTATGAAGTCAGCGGCTCCCATTCAAAGTGTTTTGCGCCGAGCAGAATGAACACCATAGTTTCTTTTCCCTACAGATTCGTACCCAGATCAATACGAGATCTTGGCCAGTGACTTTCGTATATTTTCCCGTAAAATAAATATTAGGCCTTTTTCCGATTGGAAGGTAAATATTGACAAAGTCTGAAGTCATTTGGGAACTTTCGATACAAAGTAAAATTAGCTGGCAAAGAAAGGATCCTGAAAAATAGAAAACAATTTCGTAGAGTATTTATGAGAGTGCTGTTAAAAGGAATGCATCGCATCTTAGAAAAGGTACGGTGCGTAAATGCATAACAATTCTTAACTGTTTCATAAATAAACGACTTACTCGAACTTAGTGAGAACAACATATTCCCAACCTGCTAATTTGAAACCTACGAGTGAGATACTTTAATCTCTAACTAGTTGAGGGTCCGATAAATATTGAAATAAAAACAGCTGTCAAATATATTTCTAGAGATATATTAAATTATAATCAGACTTCAGGGAATAATCCAAACGTTATATATCGGTTACGTGTTACGTTGATTAATAACGAGTAGAAATAAATTTTTTCGTTTTTAAACATCAGCATGTAGAAGTTTGAATACAGTGTTTTTTATTATTATTTCCGGATTGTCATCTGTCTGCGGCACTACGAGTCTACATGCTGTATTTAATGAATTTGAGTGTAAATTGGGACAAGTCGAATGAGATAATCTTGTGTAAAGAAAAATTAGAAGCGTCTATTAGAAATTAGAACTCTAGAGCAAGGTACGATTTTGTAGCCCCGAAAGCATGCAGTCGAAAACTTGTCGATAGACGTTACGTGCAGAAGTTCCATGTTGTCGGCTATCACATACCATCGACGGGGAAGTGAATCATGTCAGAAACGTTTGTGGAAGGGTGATGAATCATCACATCAACGCACTGTGTAACTGGCTATGCATGCAACGGGACAAGTTACTACGTTTCACATCCTTGCAACAGTATCGATACGGACAAATGGAGAAAAATTGCACGACAACAATTTCAAATAAATATAAGCAGGAAAATTTACAACGCAAAACGTTGAAGTTCACGTAAATTTTTTACGATTCATATTGCTTGAACATAGCCACGCTCCTTTTTTCTTACTTATATGTATACTATTATTCTGAAGACAAATTATTTTTTTAAAAAATGTGTCTTTCTTCATTCACTAAAAATTACCTCCATAACTGATCCATAGAGATCAACCATGTCTATTTACTCAATAACTAAATTATTTTAATGACGTCATTAAATTTACATTGTTGTTCTATGGCTTCATTTGGCATTTTAGAACTATGGTCTGTTTTTGTCATTTATCACTATTCAAACAGATTGGTTCACTTGTTTACTGTATAGGCATTTATTTTCCAGGAGCTGAAGAACTTCCGTGTTTTCAAGCCGGATTTTAAAATTTATTAATATTTACAATCTGTGGCTGATGTTTCCGGTCGGAATAGTCTTTCTACGTATTTCCCGCAAATCTTTAAATTCTTTTTTGACATTTGGAATGCCAAGGTCTTAATGGGTATCAGAACTGCTAATGTAGGCCTACTACACACATCATTGTTTAATAACTTGATTACACGGGAAAGTTTTTTTTACAAAGACGGGTTGGAGTCTTCCAATAAACGATCTATACTGTCGATATTGTATGTTTAGTTACTTCTTTCTGTTTTACATGATCTTCTCACCTTGCGTTTCGTATGGAGTTCCGATTGTTTGCAGAGAATGTTATCAAGACGTTATTTTTTTTAAACAATAAAGTTAGAGTCATGGACCACTAGAAATTATAAGAACAATTAATGTTTGTGAATATACAAATGAAGAATTAAGGACCCGTATAACAGATATTAACAAAAAAGAATTTTTAACATAAACTAGACGTTTCGACCATCTATTGTGGTCCTTGTCAATATTTGAAAACAACTGCTCTGTATATAGTTTTTTTAGTTTATGTTAAAAATTGTGTAAATGTCTGTTATACCTGTCGTTAATTCTTCATTTGCACAATCATTCTTTTATTATGACACAAAAAGTGAAGCAAACAGTGAAAATTGTTGTTTTGTATAACGCTATGAGAATGCGTTAGACTTTTAAATACTATTACGGAGACAACGGTTTAAATAATAACATCCTCATCAACATAGATGAAATTCAACATAAAAAATCCTTTCTAAACAAATTGTAGCAAATCGTGCCGTTCTTTGAGTATTTAACAGCATTCCCCACATAATACACAGCTGAGTCACTGAAGAGCAGCATGTAGATGAAGGACGAAAGGCCCATAAACAGTGAAACAAGTTAGTAATTAAAGAGGTAACGAGCAAGTCATATAATAGACCTTCTTGTGCATAGCTTTGAGTCGTATTAGCCATTCTGTGTTGATGCCTCAGTTCCAGAGAAGTTACGCCAGTCGAGATCGTCGATAATTTGCTTAATACATTCTTATTCGACGTCGTCACAGTCTATTTTTAACTTCCAGTGTTCCTTCCAACGCCTTCCTTGCTAATTTCGGATTCCAGTTCGATTTCCGACACTCATTCTGACATTATCTGAGGTTACGGTTTTAATGATGAAAGCAACTTGAATCAAATTCTAGAAAAGAGGATGTATATGAAACAATTCCTGGATTTTCGGAAACCGCTATGCCAGCGCATTCGGTCAAGGGTTCGGGCCTTGGATTCGTGGCGTCTACAGTGAAAGCGATTCTTGTTAAAAGCATTCCTGGGATTTCTTGTAGCAACCACATTTACCCTCCCTGAGGCACAAAGCGGCCATTCAAACTCGGGGGACTACAATGCGTAGCTGCCTGCTCTCGCCACGATACGATTCCACGAACTTTAAATCGACCACATTCGATTTTACTGCACTTACGTCACAGATTACGATTAATCTCTTAATTATCGCACAATCCTTCTGAATGGTAAAAGTCACCAGGAACGTCGTTACTATTTTTATTACCACCGGGGATGAGTTACTTGGGTGACCTACGGAACGCAAAAATAAAAAATAAATTATCAAAGATAGGACATAACAAAATTTCTCACACTTATAACGGTGAAAGTGGAAGAAGTTTATAATGTAAATGTGAACAGCTGGGAAGCTCAGAAAGAAAGGACCGGAAGTAATTGAAATACGGAATGCGCTACCCAAGAATGTCAAAAATTCATTTAATGAATAAAATGATGAATTAAATGGGAAAATGTCAGCAAAAAATGGAATAATTTAATTTGAATACCCCCCACCCCTTACGAAACGAAACGTATTAAAATTAAATTATTTCATTTCTGACATTTGACAATTCTTTGTATCAGATAATTTAATTACTCTACTTATAAAATGCCAAATTTTGTAGTATGTATGAATTAGCAGTCTGAATACATTGTATAAGTCAATGTGGTACGACATAAATAACTACATATTACACATTGCAGTGATGAGAACTCCTCCGGCGAAGAGAAGTTTTCAGATCTGCTGGCCACTTCAGTCTTATTATTTGATTTTCTAATAGAGATTGAAGTCAGAGATTTGCATGTGATTCGAACTTCTTGTGATTACTAACACTTTTTCGTGGATAGTTTGCATTACCGTGGGGACTTTTAAGTACATCGTTTAGTGAAAACTGCACAAAATTATTTCTAAAATATGGGTAGCTGAAGCATCTGATGAATGGAAGGTAGGCTTAATCTGACGGATAAAAAAGAAAGTAGACATCGTTTGATCTAGCAATAGATGAATTAGTCTTATCTATTGTATATTAAACCGAGACTAGCGTGCGCTAAATAAGTATAAAAAATAAAACACAAAAGGGTATATGATTTTTCTTAAATTAGTTTAAATTTATTGCACTAATTGTATACATAAAAACATCCGTAGAAGCAAACCGGAAAATTTGCTTCTTTTTAAAAATTCATAAAAACTCTAAATTCGTTGTTTTAAGTTTCATTTACATAAAATTAAGTAGGTAATAGAATAAACTAACGTTTTATACTTTTATGAAGTCATTTATCTTTTTCTGTAATTTTACAAAAATTGTTAAACAATAAGTGTACCGTTCCGCCCCGACTTCCCCTATATATCGAAGACAAATCTTGGTTCCTCGTTTTGGTGATGTCAACAACTTTGACCTAAATTTTCTTAATGTATTAAGGACCGATACTTAGCTAGCAACGAATAAAGATAATAAATATTTTGGGAAGTTATATGTTGATTTTTGTAAGACGATGAGAAGTCTCAAAATTAGTGGTTGATTAACAGAAGTTACGGCGGGTGGTCTGACGGTAAAAACACCCAAAAGGGAGACACTGGAAGATAGAATCGAGAAATACGAGGTGACAGAGAAAGGTGTACGGGGTTAGGTCGGGCGTGAAATGCTTCCGTCCGGACATGCTATACTAGAGGAAGTTCACCAGGCCGCCACCACTTCCGGTCCTAACGCACATTCCACTGCTACATAGAAACCCGATACCAGATACCACCAGGTACACAAACACCTCACATCATAAATCCCTCTTCAATTTTGATTTATATGTTCCATAATATTTTACCTTCAAAGCATTTAAGAGTGCAAGTACGTTGGTGTCATCAACCCTTAACTTTCACATTACGAATTGGTAGTAATGTTGACAGTAAGAATTCCACGAAGTTTCAACATAACGTACCCTGATTAATAAATATACGAGTACGTGTAATATACATGCTTACGATGTAACCAAAGTTAGAAAACACCAAGAGGGTGTATCACAATTTATGGATTTTGTATTTCAAAAGCGTTGAGAGTTCAAAGGTTAGCTCACTTTATAAGTAAAAGTGTGGGTGTTTGAAAAGTCTGTGGAAAACAGCACGACCGATACGAATCGTGTTTATATTGAGCTGCAAGAACACACAACAAGTTGCAACCACATTGATCAATATACCGCTTCAACCATGGCTTATTCAACATCCTCTAATCTTAAGCTTGACTTCTCTACACTTTATATGCAGTACTAATATAAAACTAGTACCAAAAAGTCTAGTTATTTCTGAACCGTTTTAAGAGTAGTTTCCGAAAGTTAAATCACTTGAGGAGATAATTATAGCACTTTCCACCTTGAAGTAAAACTAATCCCATTATTTGGAAGAGAACAAGAAATGAGCTACAGTTTCACTAAGTTATAATTCCGTTGCATTGCCTATGTTCGACTTGATTAAAGAAATACCATCTTAGTAATGTAGGTAGTTATCCATGCAAAAATCTCAGCTCATGTATCCATTTTTTTTATTTTTTTTCCAGAAGGACAATTACTTGAACGGCACACCAAATATGTACAAGAAACTGACATATATGCATCTAAAATAATAGAAAACATGAAATGATGGATAACTGTGCAGATATTCATTAAAGATCTAAAAGCGATCATGAAACTGATTCACCCCTATATGGTAATAATATTTTTCCTGGGTGTTTCATTACCTGATTTGGACAAAAATTAATTAGAATAAGTGTAATGAAGAGACAAACCAAAGACCACTCTAATTGCCTGTTCCCCAAATTAATTAACGGACCAGTCCTATTATTTTAAATTTCTATTCCCACGTGCACGTCTTTCGCAGTTTCATTCGATGAAACAAATATAAACCTATAGACGACCGACGACGCAGATCTTAGATCAGGGATACCCTACAATATACTCAAAAATATCATTACGGCAGCGGGCCCAAACTATTTTTTTCTAAGGATATTTATAACTATATAAAGGAAATAAATAAAAAATAAAAATAATATTAAATTACTTAAATAATTTATCTAACAATTAACAACAAAACTTCTCTGTGATTCGAGGTTTATATTTCGATTTTATTACATTCATATTAGTAAATAAAACCATTACTGAAGTCAAATACATCTTGTATAGTGCAGTTAGTTTCATTTAATACAACTGAAAAGAATTTTTTTTTAAATTTCAAGAAATTATGTAAGGGAATGCAAATAGATGAAACAAGACTATACTGATAATCTTTAATTATAGATGAGCTTTTTAAGTGGGTCAACAACAATCATTGAGTAATATTTTAGCATATTATTAACTTTATCTATATATTATAATTTGGTCGGCAAGACTGTGCGACAAAACTTACATAATAGATAATATAAAAGAAATTGAATTTAATTTATATCAGACACCAAATGATATTAAAAACTAAATTAAAAAAGTCTGTTGCAAGTATTTATAATACACAAATCAACTATAAAAGAATTGTTCATGTAACTTATCCAAAGAAATAACAATAGTATAACGGATGATAAAACTGACTGCTGTTGACCCATTTAAAAAGCTCATTGATAAACATTTATTAAAACGATAGAAAATGTAAAAATATATTAATGATTTAGAATTTAACCATTCGTTTCTAACTTCAGGTATTTTATCTAGAGATTATGCATTTCCTAAAATCCATAAATATGATAATCCTTATATATTGCCGCATCTGGCAGTCTTTTACATATTTTTTAAAAATAATGTTTCATAAAGTTATTTCGAACGGAAAAATGATTTTATAAACCTCTAGTTTCTTTTTCTTTCCACTTCTCTCAAGTACACGAATACATAAACAGTGCGTGGGATTTTGGTGGGTAACAATCTACATGAGGGTGATCCTGAAGCAGGCAACTCCCCTTTAATAGCATACGAAGTGAATTGAAAGGGGAAGTGGGGATAGTAGAGCAAAGTAGCCAAAGGGTAAGTAGGATCTTACCCGGCGTTTCACCTAAAGGAGATGCAGGGAAAACCCTAGAAAACCTTCATCAGGTAGGTCGGGCATTTGGTACTACTCATACGCCCTTCTGAAGACTGGAGACTCGACTGTAATGGGAACGCAACAAACTCGCCTCCATGCCTTTCCATACAAAATAATTCAGGTTTTTAGAAGTTTGTCGATACTGATGTTCATGGTTTGCCATATAATGGAGGAGATATAAGAATCAGGGAACCATATTTGGTAATTTGTGAAACTATTTTACCAATTGCGTGGTTAATTTGTATGCATAGTGTAAATATATTATATTATACCTTAGTAACGTTAAAAGATTATTATTCTATTGTATTTTTAGTTATGTAGGACAGGCACATTTTCGTGTATCTATTTTTAGTTATGTACACTTAAACTTCTTATTATTTTGTAATTTTATGTAACATATTTACTAATTCAATGACTCGTGGAATAAAACAAAACAAATAATACGTTCGAGTAGACTAGTTCTTGTTCTTCCAAAAAATGTAAAAATAGAATCGGAATTGGGCATTATGGACCGAAAAAACCCATAGATAGAATATGCCGGGTTAAAAAGGTTTATTTCTGCGCGAGTGTTCCGACTCTTATAACCCAATTCTGATATTTCACAGTTTCTCTGACAGTTAAATATACATTAAATGAGTTAAAACAGCCTCTTTGTCAGTTTTTTATTTTATTAAATATTGAACTATACTACGTTTCGTCTCTCACAAGGGAATAAACATTTATCTGATCATGGAACTGACAAAAATGATGTTTTAACTCATTTAATGTATATGAAATAAATAATTATCTTCAAATGCTGTTAGAGAAAGACGCAAAGTAGCGTCGAAACGGCCGGTTGCATGAAATTTCTCAAATTGAATTTTTTTGTTGTATAATTGCTATTCCCACATTATGGACAACATGGAATGCCCATAAATATATATTTACCATATGAAATATTGCAATCTGAAGATTGAAGCCGAGCTAGTGCGTAGCACAGAGCCTTCGTCGAACTCGGTGCGGTGCAATTGAGTGCCAATGGAAGTGGAGTCAGAGTGCCAATATTTTCCCACGTGGGCCTGGGAAAGGGCCGAGGCACGTCTTCCCTGGCTGAGCCTTTGTCCCAGCCGTTACCTGGACCAACGGAAGCTACTACACCCCAAAAGGAGAATCAACACATCCGACCGACAAATATTTTCGAAAAAATATACATAAACAATACCTTATAGAAATGTAGAATTTGGCAAAGACTACAAAAACGGGAATACTCAAAGTACAATTACCAAATTTTGCTAAAATCTGCTACCACAATACACAATTAAACCAGAAATACAATCACTATATACAACATTCCATACATACGACACTCAAACTAAACACATACAAAACCCTTATAGTAACAAAAATTTATAGTTTAAAATACCTAAATTTCCCTTATCCGAAGAGAAATATGAGACGCGAGATAGGTAAATCAGGGGATGATTGACCATGTCAGTACAAAATACACATTTTGGTTGCTAGATTACCTTATATTTTTGGTGGTTAAAAACTAATTTTGTCAAGTTTTTAATGTATTCGGTTCAAAAAGGCGGCTCCATTTTTGTTAGCGACTGCATGCTTTGGCATTTGCAGGAATCTACGATTCCCGTAATTGCTCAGCTCTGGGTCGTTATAGCATTTTCAATTAATTGCATCGTGTTCAGTAGTCTGGGCAACCAATCAAAACCTCTATTTACTTAACTAATATAATTTTGCAGTGTATTCTGTGTACCATAAAGATAACGATTCAAAATTCAGGAAATTCAATTTCTCCAAGAAAGAACCGTTTCTGTGCATGAATTATGTGTGTAGCGTTAGTTTACATAAACTAACGAATGGTAACAAAGTTTTTTCAGTTTGGAATGAAATACGTCTATTGGGAGATTCAACTGTAAGTTGTTCAAAAACTATGAAGTCAATCTGTTAAAACATCTATATGCATACGAGTACTAATTTAACGAGAACCTTTCTATTGCTGAGTCATTCCATCATACTCATAGGTGTTATTTGAGATTTTGAAGTTAACTGATATTTTTAACGTATCATTACTTAGTAGTTAACAGATTTTCTGAACGTTTTATTACAATCAATTTTAAATAGCAGAAAATACATTTCTCCGTAGTTTTAAATTTCAATTACAATCTTTATCAGCAGCTTTATTTATATTTTTAAGTCCACGGGTATTTTTTCTGGACGTCACTTTTACAATTTAAGAAACTTCATAATTAATACAGCCAAATTTGTTACCCAAAAAATTACCATTTAGATAATATAATTACAATATGTCAGATAATTTATTTTTGAAATCAACTTTTGTGAGAAATGAATGGACGCAATATTTCCACACTTTTGACGATTGATTGACAATATCAGCATCTACTAATGCTGTCATCGCTTCACTTGGAATGTTTCGGTAAAATGATCTAATTTTGTATTCTTTGGTGTCGTAACATTATTTACTTGAAAAATCATTCTAAAATTAACGTTATAAGCAACAATACAGAATATTTGCATTTAATATTATTTTCGAGTAATACATAAAAAAGTTAACTCTGCGTCACAGTCAGACATGTTTTGCTCAAATTCAGAAAATTATAGATTTGCAATCATTTTTCTGGTGCGTAGAATAATCATTTTTAAATATTTTAAATAAATATCAAATACAATAAATCCAAACATGAACGATAAATGTTTATGTAAGTAATCCTCCCGGCGGTTGTTTCCCCTGCTTCATAAAAACTCTGCTGCTATCTGCTTTTTATCTCGCGTAGGACTGACCTCATCTGTATCATAATAAAATTGTAAGGCATTATGCCTTGTTTTTAAAATCTATCTGCTTTTGTATTTTTAGATTAACAATAATTTATTATAGCACATCAAGGGATGTATCATTATTTCATGTTATTGATTTTCGCAGTCACCTCCTAATCCCTCACTATGGGAAGAATTTAGAATGAGGAATTTAGTTTATACCCTTCCACGCCTTTCTTAAGAGCTGAATTGCAACCGGCCTCCTGAATGTTCGAATCAGACTCAGCGACTCAAATTACACCGGTTACGACAACAAATTCGTGTTAGCTTGTTTTCAAGTGACACTTCTCCACCCCCACTGAATTCTACCCTCCCATGCTGAAAGGTGTTAAGATTATTCATAAATAGTGTCGGTTGAAAATATTTCAAAGTATTTGACCTGAGAAATATTTATTCGACGGAAATATCATCCAATTTTGCGTATTTATAAATTTCCGACCCATCCAACCCAAATTTAGCCTGTTAAGCGCGAAATAAATGGTAATTTTAATTGTTTTATTTAAGAAACAATATATTTCAAGTACTTAAAAATATACAAACATGTTTATAACTAGAGTGCTCTTCACACGCTGCGCCATATAAATGCAACGCACTGGGTCACTTACAGCCAATTTTATTTTTTAATACTTAAATAACAACCCTATCAAAAATTGCCAGGGAGTCACGAGAGGCATGTGGGAGTTTTCTTTCGCATGTATTTCTCACAGATTGACTACGGGGCTCACCTTTGGGAATGCCTGGTACTTCCCTGTCTTTTCAAAGTTCTCACTTTCCGAGGCACCTTCATGTATTTTAGAAGGTGTATGTATTGAAGTTGAAGACCTTGTGCATACCGTAAGAGGTATCCGCTGATCCCATTGGATCAGTCGGCTAACTGCCTCCTAAAACTGGCAGAGACACGAAGAAGGGAATGCTGCAACCCTACAGCAAACGCCTCTCCCTTCATTCTGAAGGGCGTGAGAATAGGACCCAATAACCCGAGTGCAGGACTTCTAGGGTTCTCCCTGTATCTCTTTTAGGTGAAACACCGGGTAGGATCCTAAAACCCTAGTCAATCCATAGAATTCTCTAGATAAATGTTCAAATTTATTTTCTGTGTAAAGATGTGCCAATACACATGTAACGTTTAGTCTTTTGGGAAGTTATATCACCAAGCAGTACTAGTGTGTTAAAAATATGTTCACAGGCAAAAGGTTTGAAGAAGTAGTCGTATTTAAAAATTACGTCATGAAACCACTGAATAATCTAACATTCTACAGAAACGGTTCCCCAAGGGAGCCAGAATATAAGTCTCATGTAAAGTATTTTGGAATTTATTCAGCATTTTTAGTCTTTGTTATTTATTATGCCAAGAACAATATGCACCGAGACAAGTCTCAATGAAACAGTTACCTGACGAAGTTGCCTGGATGTCGCAGAGGACGTCACCTGTACATTGATGCCACAAACAATATTTAGGTAATTAGCTGGCTTAGAATAATCCGCAGTGTTCCCAAATTAGAGGCGCGTAATCCGAACTGCTCGCCTGTCAGTTTCCACTTCAGCTCTCCAAAAGACGATCTCACCAGAGTACAGCGCACGCCTCTCGTAATTAGATCGTATATAACACGGAAAAGGAAACTACGGCGTTTGTACTTATCGGGATTTTCTCATCAAATGAAAGTCATTTGAAAATATTAAATTGTGCATATCGTATGTTCCAAATACAGGGGAAATGAATAACCCGGGAAGAAACGTTTCACAGAAGAATGTAGCTCTTACGTTAACTGCTCGACAGTTAAGTGTTTTGGGTTGTAAAATAAAAACTTGATTTGTCTGTGAATTGGTTACCTTAATTCAATAAAATTAAGAAAAATATTATTATTATTATTATTATTACAAATAGAGAGATAGTGTTAACCAATTCTCTGCGGCCAATATCCAGGCCCGTAATTAATTCAAATAAACAATAAGTCCACAAACACTAATCTTTTTATTAATTCGTCGAAAGCATTCAAAAAGGCAGCCAGATGCAGCCGCCTCTGTGTGATGGGCCCGATTTCTACGTGCTGCCTGGTCCATAGCACCTGAGAGAGCCAGGCTGTTGAACTTTATGGGTTGTGCAGGGAAGCGGGGGTGGGGGTGAAACGGAATTGTGCAATAGCACGGCCAAGCTGGTTACTTTAAAGGAAAAATTTTATAGCCTTTGAAATCGAAACAGAAATTCGCATTTTAATTTTTTTAAAAATTTAATAAACAAATAATTCTTCCTAAATTAAATGATGTGCGTAGCACATATGCACCAGACGAATTATTAAGTTCTATTGCACATTGAAAATCAGTTCTAAGTGAATGATGGATATGCAACGTTATGATGACTTGCCCTATCACGATCTCACAGAGAATTGTTTGTTCAGCAGTAGCATCGAGAGAGGTTTAAATGGATCAACAGGTTTATATTAATGACGATGCTCCAAACAACAATGATACTTTGCGATGAAATAAGAAAATAGAACATCCGACAAAAATGGCGACCCATTCTAAAATGATATTATATTATTAAGACATCTACCGGGAAGTCTCGATAACCCCAGGAGAATTTAATCCTGAGCGGGCCGGCGATTTTCGCGAAAATGTGAGCTGAGCAGCGTTCGGGTAAAACATTAAACCAATTTTATTGACCCCTTGTCGTACGAGCTACGGTCCACTAGAAGTAGAAAATCTAGATAATTATATTTAATGTGCATTGCAAAACGGCGTTTCCCGAATGGCAGTCCCATTTTGCACTAACGACGTTCGCGTTTCGTTGCCTTTATTTTTCTAACCAGCGATAAATCATAAATTTACACTTACACGCAATTTATATTTAATCCGGAGATACAAAACATCGCTTACCGTTTTCACATTGAGCAATTACTACCAAACATGTCATTTTATTTGCAGAACATTTACCGCCTCTTTCTATATTATTACAAGCCGATACGACGATCGAATAACGTTTATTTTCCCGGTGAAATGACTTAATAAAAGATTCACGAGGGTGAAGTCAGCGTTATATATCTTTATTTTCTATTAACTCTCCACCCCAGTTAAATATCTGTGCACCTGATGACGGCGGATATCAGTTTCGCCGAAACGTTATGTTCCAATGCTGACTTCATTCGGTTGATTTTGATATCGGAAATCTGTGTTTCAGTCAGAAACGGTAAACAGAAATTCAAGCCACTATATCCCTGAAAGCTACTGTTAAGGAGAATCGTACGATTTCTGCGAATACTTTCTGGAACGCTCATACTGCATTATCAGTACTAAGAAGAAACTGACAGTGATGTGAAGTTTGATCTACAGAAATTTAAATTGTCAATTTCAGCGGCCAATATGTCATCAAACGGAACTGACAGTTGCCTCAATTCTATTAGGATCGAAAAGGCCTGGTAGAAATGTGAAAGGTAAGATGTCATGGTGGGGGATTAGAATCATATTTATTAAAAATAAAAGGAAAACCCCACATTTATAAATGGCGAGAAACTAAATATTTTTTGAGAGAGGTACGACTTCGCCAGTTCATCTGAGCGGGTGGCAGAAAGCATGAGGAAGATTAAAAATAAATTTCATTTAGAAACATTGTATAATTTTCCCTCCCAGCGATAACACAATTTACATTATTTTCCAATATATTTATACTTTTAGCGTTATTGTCGAGCGAGATTCCAAATTTTTGAACATTTCTTTCCTTTCTCTACCTTAAGATAGCCGTTCTTCAGATATTTGTGATTGGGATAGCGGTTAAAACAGCCATGTTTGGCTTATTGTCGTAACTCTGTGAACAATCATCGTTAATGCCAAAGAAGAGGAATCACTTAATTGATATTCATAATCAAGATTTATTACCCGGGATCTTGGTGTAAAAATACTTACAGTATTTTGCTAGGAATGCGAAAAACAGTTTTCTGCCCACAATGAACTATGCTTAACAACAATGGCTGTGACACTTTGTAAACAAATATTTCAAAAAAAAAAACCTAACCCATCTGCTAAAGTGGGCTAACCTACCTACACGTTTACAGGTGAATTATATGTACTACTTTAATTTTGTAAATTCATTATTTTAATATTGTATGTACTAGAAGAATTATTGTACTAACTGTTAATCGTAAAGATAAAAGTTTTTTATATGAATAAAAACAAATATTTAATTTATATTTTAATAAATGACGTAGTTGATATCTTGTAATGTTTTAAGAGTTTACAGACATTTTGAATGTTTATATACAGAACGCAGCTATGATGGTGTTGAGGATTTAGCTGAGCGAAAACGTTACGGTAAATTTTATGACCATCTTAAGAGCTATAAATATCACACATATTACGTTACAAAAAGTTATTAACCAATTTTGTATATAATATACTAAGTTAGTTCTGTAATATTCAAAGTAATACTATAATTTCACTAAAATAAAGGAAATAGTTATTTAAATCGGCAGTCCGCTTTCTTAATTAGTATATAATTTATTTCCTACTGTGGTGTAGTTATAATACTCTAAAAAACACGATTCTTTAAATTTAACTTCATGAAGGGAGTGAAGAGTATGTAAAGCCAAGGAACATGCTTTTACTTTAGGTGTGTTTACTGTATTGTAATGTAAAAACGTTTAAAAAATTATATTATAATTAGAGCGTGGAAATTATTTTTAGGACTACTTTACTGGGCCTTTTGTTTCATAAAGGATCAAAGCCAATTATTGAATTTATATTAATAATGTTACTGTTCAGTTAAATTGTATATTTTCCATCAGTGTTATAAATATCAAGATTTCAATAATTTTAGTGCAGTTGTATATTCTGAATAATTTAGATTGTCCGTTTTAACATATTTCTCATTAGTGTAAAGCTGATCCTTCTAAGAAAATAATAGAATGCTTGCTAAGCGACACACATCTGCTTAATTGTTTACGGATTGACGTTAAACAATATATGTAGACCTTCTCTCCTAGATTACAGCTGACTTCCCGGCACGATTGATTGGAAGACTGTCGCTGCCAACAAATTTATTCATAGATGATAGCACTGCTCGGAATCGAAACGTCGTGATCAGCCTAGAAGCTATTACAACCGGAAAATTACTACATATAATAGACATAACGCAGGAAGAGACAGTTGTGATTCCTGGATCGTGACAGCTTGGATTCAAATTGCTCATGAACGTTGCGATTCGTAACATTTTCACGTAACAAATTACTGAATTAATGGTAACTTTTTATATGTAAAAGAAAATTGACATGGAATATTTTTTCAGTCTTCAGTATTGAATAACAAGGGTAACTCGGTCTTTTGGACCCCACCCTCGCTGTGTTATTGTAATTCTGTGCTAGGGGTGAAGGGGAATAAAAATAAGACATTTACACTTACTCAACAGACAAGATCACTCTGATAATATTCAAGTAACATGCCATTAGTATTTTTTTCCCCATTGTGGAACCTCGGGGGAATATAACAACTATCACCCTAACCTGTAACACCGAATGCACAGATCTAAGAATTATAAAAAACAGTATTAATTTAAATGCTTCGTTTAAAGTTATTGTCTAATAATTTAGTGTGCAATTTCAAGCATAATCTCTAACTTCAGTATGTGTCATACACACGCTAATTCACACACGTGAAACATAAAACCGATTATTGCCTTTAAAGTACAGCTGTGATTAGATGACTGACATTCTCTTAATATAGAAATGGTTGTAAGGTATAAGTAACACTATCAATATATCTCACTGACAGCTCTGAAGGAGACTACTACTCACGTTTATCAGAACAATTTGTAATTTTACCTTTTCGTAGGCTTATTATACAGGAAGAAGATGCTTACAAATGTCAGGTGCCGAGCACTGATCACAATTTTCACTTTTTCATTCAACTGGACACTGGTAACTGTAGAATGACGGACGTAATATCACAGTAACACCACGACACACATCACCAACGGTGGCTCAACCTCACACTCCCTGAGAGTATGTATAAATTGCCGCTATGACATCACATCCTGCCGCTCAGATCTCCGCCCTCTATGCATTGAAGTTCCAGAAATGTCAGAAAAACCAACAGTATATCGATTCAACTAAGCGTTACTATAACAGATTAGATTACAGTAAACTAACTATATTGTTTAAAATATAACCCCTGGATTTCTACTATAATTATTTTACTACAGTATTTGAGGACAAAGTATTATCCTTTAGTACATAGTTATGAATGAATTTTGTATATGAAATGAAGTGTAAGATTTATGTACCTCCGATCTACGTTTTGTTATTCGTAAATTATCTGCACCACATACTAGCCTGATGAGAAATAGAACATAACCGAAATTTAATCATAGAGAAGAAATGATTCACTTATCACTAAACCATACACGCATACTGCACAGAGTATTTATTCTATGATTTGAGTAACTGCATTTTGATAGTCTTTCTAAAACTGCAGAAATAAAACTATTTTCACTATGAAAGATTTCATTTGGTTAATGACTATATTCAAAAAAAGCAATTCTTTTTCTCCTTATTAGAAATGCATAACTGTGCAGTTTATATTGCTCAAGATTATTGAATTCTGTATATAATTTTTCATCATAAGAACTTTATTTTCACCTAGAGCATTATCATTGTTACGGAATTTAAGCTTACAACATATCTGAATCTTCATGCAAGATGTTTTCCAGACCTGGAGGTGAGATATACTTCCATATCTTTTACAAAATTGTGCTCATTTCCTAGAAAATGTTCAACTACACATGAAATATATACACAACCCTTAAGCTACAGAGGTGTAAGCAAAATTTCTTATAGAATACTTACATCAAAAGTAACCAAACTATTTAATTTGGAAAATCCAATGGCTGACTTGAACATACAGGAAAAGTAGTATACATTTTCATAACCAATGGAGCTTTAAATGTGAACAACACACACTCTCTCTCTCTTGTAACTTTTTCAGTCTATTCTCTTCCAATTTTTACATTGACATCAAGATGCATTGTGTTTGAATGATGACTGCAATTTAGTCTGTTCACATATTGATACATGAAGGGTATCTTATAAGTGTTAATGTTTGCTCTTTTGTTGAAGTTCAATCAAGGCAGAAACTAAAATATAAATTTACTATAAATAAAGTAACCAAGTTAATCTGATGATGTTATAAAAGAAAAACATACAGAGAATGGCAGGTAGTTTGAAATAGTATCTTCATCAATTCATATGTTGCACTATCAACATTTGAAAAGTCAGAATCTAAATACTTTTGCCATTTTATTAAACGATATTACCATAAAAATGGAAAGTAAATAAAGAACACACCATTTTCCACATTGAAATAAAATAAAAGTAGCATTTATTGTCAAAGTAATTGTCAATGCAACATATTCTACAAATTCAGACTGATTAACTGGCAGCAAGGATTAAACCATTTTTACTCACTATTAATGCACCTTCTCATCCTGAATAGAACAGATAAATATAATTATAGAAGGGCAAACTAATGTGAAACTCTGCCAATAATATGCTAATGCAAAAACAAACTTTGATATTGCAATATTCTTATTTAATTATTTATCCACAGTTTTTAATGAATAGCATTTATATAATTAATGTATCACCTATTCAAGATTGTACATTATTCAAATACTTTATAAAATGTTTAATAGCATCATCCAATCATAGCAAGTCAGTTCAAATGTTTCAACAAACTATAGTTGAAACTAAAATATAAGAAACTAATAAATATTCATTTTTAACATTATTGGGCCCCAATTTAACTTAATAATATTGCTTAATATGTATAGTTACTTAGTAACAAATTTTATACATATAACTGCTCTATGTTACATACAAGCACATACATTGCATCCAATGTCATTAAAAATAAAGTAACAATAAAAATCTCAAATTGCTTAGAAGAGTTTTATGAGCTGCAAAAAAGTTTTCCACAATCTTCTAAATATATTATACAATGTATTCTATAAAACTGCACAATGATGCAACGGACTGGTGCGTTAACAGATTCCAGGTGGTGTACAATAAGCTTTAGTAGCAGGTGGTGAGTCACTCTGCATCTGAATAAGGGACCCAAGCAGAAAGAGCACAAAGTCCTTGATTCATGCAGCAGAGCCTTAGTTTGGAACAGTGGGTAGTTCAATAAGGAAATACATTTCACAATAAATAATACCAAACAGTTTAATAAAGATATAGGCTTTTTGCTTTTAGCAACCAATAGCTCTTCTCTAGTTGACGTGAAACAAGCAAATTACTGACAGCCTGTGTCCTTCCATAAGACGCGCACAGACGATTGTCGTCGTCCCACACTTGCAGGTTTAGCACATACAACCACCTTCAGAATCCTGCTGATCATTTTGCTGGGGTGCCTGGGTCTGCAAATCAACAGCTAAAGGGTTTGTGTTAAGGGCAAATACAGTTAGTTTGTTAAAAGGTTAGATATAACTATTTAAAGGAACTATGATAACTTACTCCTATGCCAGGTTAGAGCATTATATTGCTACTTTTCACTAGGTTAAGCACTAGCTATAAAATCGAGACTCCCTAACGCTGAACTACAGTTTTAATGGCTTTAAAGAGAAATGTGAAAGCAGGAATTTTTTTGATACTAGTCTAAAACTCTTGCCGAACACAAATTTAAATTAATTCTCAATCCCATAAATTATTACTAATAAAGTTTGATGTTGCATAATAATGGAACTGTCTTAACTGAGACTAATTGTATGTATGGATATGCTAACGATGCTTTTTTTTGTTGTTGAAAGTAATAGTTCAGCAATTGAGAAATATTAACAATGTAAATATTTGTAATGATTTGTTAATAAGCACATGAAATGGATCAAGGAAACAAATTTAAAGGTGTCACAATGTTAGGAAGTGTTGCAGTAATACAGACAAACACAAAAACAAGGCCTTATTAATCTGTTACAAATTATTTTGCATCAGCTTCAAACTACCTCCATTTTGAGGAATTATCTATTTTTTTTAACAACTATAATAATTTGAATACAATACCACAGGACCCCATTTAACAGTTTAACCTGTAGAGTAACATTTGTGTTATAGCAGATATACATAATATGAGTAAAACTGTTTTATCCTAATTTGCAACCACTATGTATTGAAGTTAATAAATTAAAATTTATTACATAAAAATTGACAAGAATTTAAAAAATTAATCATGCAACACATTACATAGGAAAAATGTCTTACCAGTTTAAATATACAAAATATTCTGAATCTGAACATCCAATATACAATAACTATCACAATATAGATTATTAAAAGTTATAGGAATAGGAGGCAAATTGACATAGTAGTACTGTAATTTGTTTCCCATTAATAAACTGTGATTCAATGCAGTTACACTCTCTTTTTATATAATAAATATTACTTACTGTGTACAACAGCAACTCACTAAAAGTTGCAAGAATAATCATAGATACTGAAATATGGATTCCAATATGTAGCTCAAAATCATAAGAGAAAAGAAAGTGTGATTAGTTGTATCAGAGATTGAGGTAAATTGTTCCATGGTTGACACCAACCTATTAGCAAACAAAAGAACTGAAAACAAACTTTAAAAAATAATTTAAAATGATGACTAACATCAACAGTCTTAATGAATATAAAAAAAATCTACTTTTGTATAAAGTCCTGCTAAAATATGCCCAATGTTTATATATAATTCAAAAATTTTCAAAGAATCTTGAGTAAAAGGATAAAATTTGAATAATGTAAAGTGAGTATCATATTGTAAAAGAATAATTAAAGCTGCAATGAATTGAACAAATCTACAGTTAGAAGTTTGACTAATAGACCTGGAAAACAGACAACTACAAGAGAACATATGAATAAAACAAATCTGAAAGATTCTTAAAATAGCAGATATTTTCACAAATAAAATAACGAGATTCTGTTATAAACATTTAAGTACCAATTATAAAATTTAAAATGATCAAGATTCAATGATTAATAATAATAAATTAATGTTCGGCATAATCTATTTTCAAATCCTTTCAGCTATTATTAGCAAATATTTCAAATTTAATTTTTGGTTTGAGACCATTTACCAGATATTCAGAAATTATAGAAAAAATAAAGCTTATTACATAGTAATCTTATATAATAATATAAACATATGTACTTTTGCAAACAAGTAAGACCATATCAAAATATAGGAAATACAAAGAAAACAAGGCAAATTATTTACACAAAACAATAATTACATTTAAAATAGCAAATAACCATATCTATATTAAATATGTAACTGTTAAGCCACACTCAAATATGAAATATAATAAATTCTCAAGTCAATTTAACAATAAAAACATAAAATAAAAATAAAGTAGGAATTATTTATGGAAAAATTCAGTTGAATATTTCACTATCTAGTTATATCAAAATTATGTAAAATGCAAAATGTAATGGTAAATATAGTACAGTTGCAACTATAATATATCAATTTTCATCTTGTGAATATTTGTTTGGAGTGATACAAGCTCAAAAAAATCATAGTTCACAGTACACTGATATAACTTAATCTTGAGTTGAAATTGAGTTCAGGAAAAATAAAGTCAGTATTGTAATTTTGAGAATCTATATCTTATATTTTGACTTCATAATACACTCTGGTTTTTTATGTCTCATTAAATGACACACATTACTAAATACAAATGAAAATCTTAGAACTTTAAAAAAAGTTCTAACATTTTAACGGTTAAATTACAAGTAAAGGAAAACTTCCAGTTATTGAATAATAGGATACCTTCTTTAAATGCTTTTAAATAATTTGTTTAAGAACAGGTGAAATGAAAGTAATTTAAAACTTTATGAGTAATCATTTTACTGGAGCCCACAAATATTAAAAATTACTTCTTTTATACAAAGTTATAATTCTACATACAAAATTCCAAATGTATTAAACTCATAACTAATTTATTCAGTATCAAACACACAGCCACCAGTTGAACATCAAAAGTATGTATATATAATAGGTATAAAAGATTCAATATTTAAGTGCAATATTTTCTGATATATGGAATGTTAATAAGACAGTTATTACAATATATTGCATTGAGAGCATAATTTCACATACTGCAATTTAATTTTGGAACAATAAATACTGATTTATGGCTGATATACATTAAAGTTTTGCCCAAGTTATTTGAGTAAAAGTTAAAAAATAATGCTTAGAATACCTTTTAAGTGAAAACATCTTGAGAACAAAAAATATGTACACTGTGTGTAAGTAGTCTATTAGTGAAGAACAAATATATTTACAAAAATATACAATGAAACTGTTAAATGTCATAACAGTATAATTTAGCAAAATATTATGGTTTTGCCAATATTTTTCATGATATACAACTGAAGAACGAAGTAGTTGCATAATATGGAAAATTTATATTAATATTAGATTACAAAAGTTTATTGCTCAAGCTTAAGTAATAATGCAACAAGGTTGCATTTAGTACAATGCCTTTCATTACACATTATCCTAATACAAGTTCTGCTAAAAATAGTGACATTTTCAGAGCACTAGCATTACACAATGTGAAATGCATCTCAAACTGCTGTGCAATAATATAATACATACTCCCCAAACACAATTATAATAAGAAAAATAGCAGCATTTTCTCACACAACCTAATGCAATATTACAGCATTTATCTCAGTTTGAAGTTTTAAAAAATCTTCACCCTCCCCTTTAACATGCACAACCACCCTCCTGGTTTTTGACTTCATTGGGTGAATCCTTTAAGACAACTTCTTGCACTAAGAACATAATTAAGGAAAATAATACAAAAGAAACTGAATAAATAAAATAAAATAAGCTAAACAATAAGCTACACAATAAACAAATTATATTATATATACTAAAATGAAGTGTGAATTAAATAGAAGCTGTGCTGAATGCATGCAAGTAGTAACATTTAATAGCAATCTTGAAAACTTCCACCACCATTCTCTTATGGCTCTGTTTATAGAAGTGTGTTTAATTTTTACAAAATACAGCATTCAATTATACTGTAAAATAAAAAGTTTGTCACAAAAGGCTGCAACAAAATTGTTCCCATAATATTAGAAAAACCTACAAACTTGCTTATACTATTACTTGTAAACTGTCTATCTTATTTTAACAAGAACTTAAATTAGTCTTAAAGACATGCCGCATATATATAAAGAAAGAGAGATAGAAAGTAGGTGACTTACCTGAGGTTCACAGATGGTAGGCACCTTGTAAGGTTTGGAGTTCTTTAAATTTTTTGAGGCACCACCCCTTTTATCTAAAAGTTAGGAAGACATTTCCAGTGATCGGCTAGCTGACAACTGAGGAGACAAAATTTGCTGAGCTGTTCAGTCGTCAGTGAGCCGATTACTGGAAATGTCTTCCTAACTTTTAGATGAAGGCCCTGTCTCCGAAAATTTCAAGAACTCCAAACCTCACAAGGTGTCTACCATCTATAGACCTCAGGTAAGTCACCTACTTCTATCTCTCTTTCCTTTCCTTACAAAGTGTTTTAATTAACGTGACAATGTCGATTCCTGACACACACACACACACACACACTGAATGCACTTTAAAACATAAAGATAGGCATAATAACATTTTAATTATTTATATATTCAAATTTATATAACCCAATATATTGTTGGAATGCAATGGTGTAGCACACTTAATTCTGGTTGGCTTCATAGTTTGCAATTTTGTTTAGGATTACTTTATGGTATAAATAGTGTGCTCAGATTTTCACAGTATTTTTCTGCTGTTTTGGTAGAACTGAGCAACACGTTATTAACCCACAAAGTAAATGTGCACAATGAATGTGAAATAAAAAGATAACAAACTTTTAAGTAACAAAATAAAATTTCATAGCTTTCATTTTAATAGTTTCCCCATTTGTTTGTGTACTTATATGCATCATTTAAAATCTATGAAACAATTTTGGGTTATAATGCTATATATATATGCCAGTCAAGAAATACCAAACAAAACTGGAACAATAAAAGCACACTACATTAAAAGGAAACAAAGATAGACATAAACACAGCAATATTTTGTTCCCATATCAGCAATTATTACTTGAGTGGACAACAGCAGGCAACATAAGAAATATATTTGTATATATCACTTATGTGAAAGTTAATTTCTGTTGCACAAGACCTAGAAATAAATATCAGGTTACGTTGATATATCAAGAAGGAAATTAGAATATTAGCAAGAGAAAAAATTGCCTTCATTCATATTCTACAAATTTAAAGCCTATAACAATCTTCAATCAATCAATAAATAATATTTTTAACAATATTTAATAGATTAATATCAATTAAAGAAATCCATACACAATACTGTGTATTAATAATATGTATGTATATGTGGGTGTCAATCGGAATGATTTTCCTTATTTCAAGACAAAGGGGGTGGTTGTCTCTGAAAATTTGAAGAACACCCACTATTGGTTTACGCCAGTTTTATATTTACAGTAGCCAATGCCTTTTCTTTGCCTGGCTCTTTTATTGTATTATAAGGACAGGAAAGAGACAGAAAACTGGTGGCTTACCTGAAGTGTACAGTTGGGAGGCATCATGTCGAGTGTGAAATTCTTAAAATTTCCGAGGCACTGCCCCCTTCATCATAAGGCAAGAAAAAAACATTCTGACTAACAGCCGTGATAACTGGCCATCACTTGGGAGGTTTTTTTCCCTAATCTTCTGATGAAGGGGGTGGTGCCTCCGAAAATTCAAGAATTTGACTATACATGGTGCCTGCCAATTGTCAGGTAAGGCACCAATTTTATCTCTCTTTTTCCTGTCCTTATTAATTGTTATACATACATACATATATATAATATTCATGTTTGCATACCTCCCTGTCAATTGACACTCACTATCAATTTAAGGTAAGTCTATAACATTTTCTGTCCCCATTCACTATCCAATTTATTATTATTATTTTGAATTTGTCATCGTATTTTCCATTATTATAAATACAAGTCAGGAAATGACATTGTTAAAATAATTAAAACAATTAATAGGGACAGGGAAAGTGAGATAGAAAGGTGGTGGCTTACCTGAAGTGAAAGACTGGCAGACAACACGAGTGTGGGGTTGCACTGAATTTTCGGAGTCAAGAAGTGAGAATTAGGAGTGACAAGTGACGGACAGCCATCAACACATGAAGGGTAAATAATGAATGGTGCTAGAATACTTATTTCAATTTTAAAGCACATAAAAAATGTAAAAAGAGACAAAATGCTGAAAAAGGATGATGACATCTTGAAAATAAATTTAATTTGCTAACTTTGTGGAATATAACAAAATTTCTAGCAAACTGCACAGGACCATGTTTCACTTTTTGCCAGACCTGATGGCTAATTTTCATGTACGACATATATTGTAACAGTAGAGTGATGAAAACTAGATATTTATTAGTTTCTATAAAAATGACTAAAAATTATTAAAAAAAAGAACTAATTAAAAATAGAGATTTAATTTCTACACTATAAAAATATGAGCATGTAATTAAACTGATTAACATATCAGTACTTATGTGAAGGATACTGTCCTCAGGAGGTTTATTTTCAGTCGAGTCCATGCCAGGAAGTGCAGCAGCAACTCGCCGGAACAGCTGAAATTAATAAAAATCAGACATTGCTCAATGAAAAGAAAATTACTTCAATTAATAAGTCTAAACATGAGAGATAAAGTAAGCTTCAAGAATTATGAGAATATATAGTTGAAAGAATTCAAGTAAACGAAATTAATGATGGAAATACACATAACATGTTGCAAATAAATTCTCTTCAGACAAGCCGATTAAGATATGTGACGTAAATAGGAAAATTTGTAAATAATAAAATCAATGAACAGTAAACTTCATTAATTTATAAACCACAATTGTGAAAACTGAATTCTTAATATTGAAATTTATTTAGCAAAAGTTAAAACATTTACAGGTTTTAATTGAAAGAGGCTTGAACTGAAAGGGAAATTTCTTACAATGTTTTTGTATGTAAAAATTAAAATAAATAAAAAAATTGAGATTTAATGAAAATATGTTTACCTGCTTTACATTATATCCTGCCTTTGCACTAGTCTCAATAAACATCACATTAAGGTCTTTTGCTTTTCTCTCACCCTCTTCAGTTGACACTTGCCTCTTGTCTGAGAGATCAGTCTTGTTCCCAACTAGCATAATAATGACATCACTTCCCCGTTCTGTTCGCACATCATCAATCCACTTTGAAGTCTGGTGAAACGAATTTGCATCTGAAATAAGAACAAGATGAAAATTATTCCTTTTTAATTGATTTTAATTGCAAGATCAAAAACATAATTTATGAATAAAATATTCAGCTTAATCTGATTTAATATTGTAAATAATATTAAATAACTGGCCAAAAGTCAGAAATAGAATAATTTTAATTCAGAGTAAAAGACAATTTGTTCATGACTTCAGACTTTCTACAAAAAGATTAAATATAAATAGTTGATATGCAAACAAAGAAATAAGCTCTGTATGATTTGGTGACTTACAACAAAAACTAGAATTTTGTGTTGCTATTAGAACAACTAGGGTTGAAATGAGGGATTTAAAGTTCTTCTATTTCTGACTTATGGCGAGCTATTATATTTTACTTGTAACATTATTTATAGTTTGGACTACAGGTATATTTTAATTTACACATATTTTAGAGAATGTTATTTGCAAACAATTTCATTTATACTTAAAAGAATATACAATCTGGTACAGACAATACAATTCATGTTTCTTTGTAAATGTATCCACATATATAAGGAATGGATACCACAAATATCAGTCTTTCTGAAGAGTATAAAACCAAAAAAAGCGCTCCACCTTCAAAAATAGGATTACACCCAACCATTAAAATTAACTATGGCAATGATTAAACTGTAATAATAATTAACTAATCCAATATAAATTATCTTTTAACTAACTTGTTATATCATACACGACCACAGCAACTGTAGAGTCTCTTATGTATGAAGGTATAAGACTGCGGAACCTTTCTTGACCTGCTGTATCCCACAGCTGCAGTCGGACCTTAAAATTGATGTGTGAAATTTTAATAATGGAAATAATTCTTATAACATTATACTGTGGAAAATGCTGATTATATAATACTTACAGTTCTGTCTTCCAAGTACATTGTCTTAGATAAGAAATCAATACCTATGGTAGCCTGTAATCCAATAAATATAAGTTAGCCATTTATTGCATATTAAAATTTCTAAGTTCAGATTCCCATATATTACATTACTAAGGACAATTTAATTGAATATTTTATCATGGATACTGTAATTAAGATATTGGCACAATAAGGTATAATATAAGTAAAAGTCAACTGCTGACATTTATAATGATTTCAAGTTTTTTCAAACGCCACTTTTCCAACAAATTAATTTAATACTCCACCGTTCTGGTAATAGAGGATTAAGTATATCTATGCATACAGTTGGTGAACAGCTTCAAAGTTTTGAAAATTTGTCTCAATGTATGCCATTTCTTAATACTCTTTTGACGTCGCTGATGGCCGATCAAAAACACTTTCTCAAAAGATACAGAAAACACAAAATAAATTATATGTTGTGTTATTTTTTATTTGCAACATAAATGTATAATATTTTTTGTGATTTAAATAGAGTAATAAATTGTATATAAAAATATCTTGAATTAGAACCACTCAATAGTTGGAGAAATTAGTTCCGAGTCATACATTCTGTAGGATTTAGTTAACGTGTAAAAAATTGTGCATGCTTTGGACAGCGTTCTTATATACTGTGCGGGACTTCAATGCAATTTAATTAGGCCTACTATTTGCGAGGGTATGTATGGGGGAGATTTGCAGCCATTAGTGATTAGATGAACACTGTTTTGGAGCTTAAAGTCCCGAGGCTGTAGGAATTCCCCAGTCCGGCGGCAGCTAGTCTGGCCAGCACAGAAACAATCAATACTCACAAACACCTCCGTACTCACTTGGTACGTGTTGTCGAAACTGTCGTACATGAACCTCGTGATCAGCGACGTCTTTCCAACTGCAACAAACAGAAACACAGATTAGGCGCAGGCAATGAAATGATAACAAATACATGGTCTAATATTCAGGGTACAATGGAAAACTTATGTACTGTGATGCAAAGGTAAATAAAGCCACCACATCTTGTGTTGCAGTATCACACGGCATCGAATACAACGCTCCACTTTATGATTAATTATAACGACTCATTTCTTAAAGCAAGGTACGAGCACAGCGAAAAATTTTAATAATTCGACTTATTTTCCTTAGGACACCTAATCCACTTATTTTCAAAATCACATTAATTTCGGTTATCTCAGTTTTGTTGACACTGATACAAACCACGATTATAGATTAATGATACTTATGCAATTCGGCTCATTCAAACGCACAATTTTAATTGGGACAATTTCTCTATTACCAACATTTCTGGCCCTACTAGCATTCGAAGTCTTATCTAATGCTAAAACACAACTTCCGCTGTTACCGCTGCCACCTTCTGGTTTCGTTATTATATCTTATCAATCTTGTTCTTTTACAGCATTTTAAATCATATTTAGTCTCATTTCGATATTGTGTATAATGACCAGTCCTCCCCCTCCCTCCATTATATGCATACGCATGTGTATGTGAATGCACGATTGCTTAGGTAACTACTCTAGAGGCTTTAAAACCTGAACCTATTACACGGTCCATTAGTCGGAGATAAAATAGTTATTCCAGTTACAGATTACAATTACAGCACACAACCAACTGGAGAGAAGAGTACTCCAACGTTAGGCACTAGATATTTATAAAAGTAAAGAATACATTTCATATTCCAGTCTTTTTCTAGCTGCTGTTAGTCGCGTGATCGCTTAGTTGAGGCCTCAACGAACTATTTTGATGATTCGGAGACTACAACAAAAAGTTAGTAATACGATACTACAATTGCAGCAACTGACAAGACTACATTCTCCTAGCGTATGAAAGATTCCCAATTTAAATAAATACTTTATCTGACAATGAAATATATATTAAACGAGTTAAAACAGCCTCCTTGTCATTTTTCATTTTATTAAATATTGAACTATACTACATTTCGCCTCTTACTTGAAACTGAAGAAGTCTCAAATGACACGACGAAATTTAGTATAGCTCAATATTGAATAAAATAAAAACTGACAAATATTCCCCAATTTACTTCCTACTAACCTAAGAAACTTTTGATTTTTTCCCCCAGTGAAATAAATAGATTTAGGACTATATGGATACCAAATTACAATAGCATATATGACGATAATTCTATATGAACGTAGGATTTTCCTTTGCACATCGGTCATTAACTTAATATTTATTATGAAGGTCGTGACGTATTTTGGGTTCGATAAACATAATACCCAGATGTTTATTTATCATAAATTAATTGCTTTCGGAACAGTCAATACAAGACAAAATTGCCAGCTGCCTGTGCCAACTAAGTGCATCAAGAATCCACGGGTTCGATTAGAGGAAACGGTATGTCTCCAGAAATAGAAAATCTGCTTAATAGATAGTTAGTGAAGGCCACACGCAAACCATATTAAGCTAAAAGGATTGTGGAAGTAACCGTGGCAGTTTGTGCACCATAACACTAGTAGGAAACGAAACACATGATCGGCAGGATATGAATAACGCAGTTCTTTCGGTAAACTTTTTTCCTTTAAATTTTTCTAGCGTTTTCTGAAAGATTCAAATAAAATGTTTTGACATTACAGCCACACTACCTTAGTTTCATATCGGTAAGTTGCATATTCTAAATGTTTCGTTGGTTACCTCCAGAATAAAGTTGGTACCATGACCTAGTTAATGGTAACCTTTACGAACGTACAGAAACCCGGACATAAAAAAAAATTATAGTGCAACAATAAATAAAAATATTTAACTTTAGATGTGAGATTTTCATTTAAGGCAGTTTATTTCTAAATGAGAGCTAATTAGTTAAAATAGTGCAGTCAGCCATCCTGATATAACATTCCCAAGGTTTCCCTGAGTCACTTCAGGTGAATATCGATATAGTGTCCCAGCTGTCAGGTCATAATCAATACCATCCAACCCCCAGAACCCTCTACCCCCTCCACACAAAACATCCGTGACCCCATAAAAATTTTACGTAGAAGTAACGTAGCAAGGCTTCCAGCTCGCCGGCATTTGAACAAACGAAAAACTCAACATAATTTTAATTGTTATTCTTCTTGCATTTACCTAATGTTATACTCAACTAAACAAGTTAATGTACTATTATACAACTAAGATAGGCAAATCAAACACTGGAGTGAAATTATGGGTATTTTTTGACAATTGTTCAATAAATGCAATTTCGATGTTAATATTTTACATTAAACTGTAATACATAATTCCGTTGTACAAAATTAAATTTTTCAATTCAATGTACATTCCAAAAAGTATTAATATGTTAGTATTTTAGAAACGCAAGACATTGTGAAAACTAAAAACCGACGACTAAGTTAATTTGTTTCGGAGAAATAGCGTCAGGTAGACTAAAAAAAGAGTAGGGGGAAACAAAAGTAAAATCTCCAAAATATAAAGGGGAGCAGATATTCGAATGGGTTAGTGACAAAAAAAAAGATCTGGAAATTTGTGATGTTCGCCAGTATAAAATGAGATAATTATACTGGAGTGGTAAGGTAACATAAGAGAATGTTTGGAAAAATACCTAAAAACAGAAGAGTGTAATTAAAAGTGTAGGTGGATCTCAACTCTCAACATGGTTTAAAAGTTCGTGAGCTATATAAAATACGATCCCAACTTAGTATCTACGTTTTGGCGCTTATCATGTATTCATTAAAAATTATTATTTACTGAAACATATTCGCTTCCATACCCCTCGGAACAATAATAAAGATATAGTAGGTTTTATAATTTAAAGAAAGGACCTCCCACTCCCACCCCGCGAGACTAGCGAAGGCTCAAGAATTAGCTGAAGCAGTTAAATATAGGTGGCTACAGTCGCTTCAACACACCACAGTACAATATACTTACGAAAAATGGTTTACTTTATATCCATAATTTAATATAGGCAAGTAGAAGCATTTCTAGGTATCGTTTTAAGTACCGGGAATACTATTCAATTTCTTAAGGCACCGGGAATTTATTAAAGTCTCTTAATATATTGACCGCCAGTCATCAACCCGGTTAATTTGAAGCTACTCCAAACCAACATAGGTCGGGGTGTGCTCATCGAGGGTTTAATGATTCAATAAACAGAACGGTCGCACCGACAGAAATTGGAAATTGAACAAGAAATGAGTGCGAATCAAATCATTTTACCAACTAATATAAATAAATACCAAAAGATCACTGGCCACTCGTCTAATACATTATAAATCTCACAATATAGAAAGTAAAGTGGCTAGATGTAACAAGTTTGCAAACTAAATTCCATCGTATTTTAATTTGATAAATTCTGAAAGAGACATTCCCAGGCAAGACTACGTGGTCCAAACATGCTTGAGCTAACTCAAGTGGCCTATTTTATACTTTCAGTGATAAGTGAGACGTGTGCAGAAGGAAACTGCCAAGTAAGCTCTTTAAGACTAGCGTCATCTGTGTAAAATATTTACGCAGTAAGCAAACCAAACTCCGGCAAGCAAAAAACGTTCAGAATGTTTTCCAAGTAAAAAATATACCACGCATTTTCAATGCAGTTTTCCTGTAACGATAGAAAAGTTATTTTTCGGGGTCTCACGATTATATAGTAACTGATAAAAATATTCTAATTCGTAACATCTGTACCATAAACATAAGCGCTTTCAACAGAGCAGAAAATCACGTGAAGCTGGGAATAACGGCAGAATGATATAATTGTTAACTGAATACTGCCACAGGTGCTATTCTGTAGATGATTCTGACCTTAAAAACATTTCCGCAAGGGAGATCCGGAGAAATTGGAGACGAGCATTAGGAAGGGTGAAATTAATTTTCCGTCGTTCTTTGACACGGTCAGCGGCAGCATTTAATGTAGTTGATGTTGGAGACTCGAATACATTTTATAATGAGGATTTGAGAAAGAAACGGAGGGATAGTATTGAAATTTGAGTGATAGGGTTCCAAGCAGCAAAGGCCGAGATCGCATCCCAAAATACCAAGGACTTTAATACGCTCTCTAAACGATTTTTATCATGTAAATCTAACAAATACCAGCAAGTAAGTAATTTAAATGATTTTTAGGGAATCCAAGTATATATTCACCTTTATACTAAACAACTGTAAAGCAGTTACTTTTCTATAATCTACATCTATTGTGAATGAGCATGTGCTAGCCTCGAATTACGTCTCTTTGTAATTATAACAAAGCTAATTTTGACTTTGGAAGACAGTAACTCTGTTGCCATTCTCATGGGCAACGTAGCGTGAGATCCCACGGGCACGGAGAGACGTTGACCTGAGTGCGAACACTAACATCTTCTCAGAATGTCTACATTTTACCACAGTGACATTTGTTCACCAACACTTCAGGATGAAACCTTGGGAATGCTATATCAGGATGACTTACTTCACTATTTTAACTATTAGTTTACTTAAATACAGCTAACGAGCGACTGAAAAAAACAGATTTCTTGCATAAAGCAGAAAGAAATACAGTTTTTAGGTGAAAGCGGTTATTATTTTTATAATTATTTCTGTATACTGAACACAGTAATACTGTATTCTGCATCAATAAATGTTATTTTATTAAGTAATATCGGACTTTTGTAGATGAACGTAACTGAATAAATAAACATATTCTTGGAGAATATTCATATGGTTCAGCTATATACAGACTTTTATCTTTAAGTTATCTCAGACTGTCACTACTATCATACTGGTCAATAAATTGCTACATAAACTTTACTGTAAGGACCTCTATGGGTTTCCATGCAGAAACTCAAGATGCTGACTCCCCATTCCACTTTAGGTGAAAAATTAAAATATTTAATTCCCAAAGACGTTTCTTAGAGAAGATTTACTTAGTGTCCATCCCATACACCAAACGAGTTGAGTCCATGCTGTGTAGGGAACGCTTCTGAATGCTGGAAATCCTTACAGTGCTTCAGTCCCAAAATAGTATATGAAGAGGAGAGGCATAGACCATGAATTTAAAATTAAGGCGTTTACAGAAAACGGCGGGGACTAACATCTCTGTGTTAAGCAAATAGTTGTGCTAGAGAATGTTTGAAAAAAGCATAGACTAAAATGTGAGAAAAAATAGTCACATACAGTGTGTTTAAAAAATAATCATCCGATTCGACATGCATACATTTTGAAAAATAATGAACATATTAAATTAATGTTAATTATGCAGTAAAGGAAAATACATGTTTTTTTACACAACTCGAAGGTGCTCTTTGATAAGAGCGGCCATAGTAATCGACATTTTTCCAATACAAACGATAATTTAATTTTCAGTGCCGTTATCCAGCTATAACCACAAGAAATTCCTAAAGTGTATTGAAGGCAACAATTCAAATGACTATAAATACAAGCATAGTAATAGAATACGTGAAATAAAATCAAAATAACACGTCAAAGTAAAGTTTCTTCAAATATCATCAATTTTTAAAATGAAATAAAAACATTTAATTCTTCAATTATTTAGAAGTCGAAAATACTTTCGGCACTGCCAACATCTTCATATTCCGAACAAATTCTTTTATATAAAAATTCCAACCAATTTACTGTCAACATTCCCTGGATATATACATTACAACTCTCGGAATTCGTGAAGAGTTAATATTTGTATTTTACATATTTGGAAATATACATGGAAAATAGTCGAGTCCTGCTTTAATTTTAAATTTGTCAAACTAAGACCGAACTTCTACGTATTTTTAGTCAGCATAAAATAAAAAGTGCACCAATTGCAGTGGATGGTACGTTGTCAAATACGGCAAGGTGACTTCATTAGTTTACACATACTTTTCTATTTCATCTAACGTATAAGTCCACAGGAATGGAAGGAGTATACGTGGCCCTATGTACAGAACTGTGTAGGAAATTATTTACATTTAATACGACTTTATTCGCACTAACCTCCGTCTCTTATAATTCATATGACTAACATAATATCCGTATTCAAGTGTTATTAATCCAAAGACGACGGAGTTCGTTTTAAGACTTTCGTCTAAGTGACCCCTCCCTCCTTAAAACGAAATTCAGAAAATTATTTGTGAGAAATATCGTTGAAATATGTACATTAATTTTTAAGTCAAACTAACACATTACTGTTTTAATTATACACAAGTTTTTTTTTAAAATAGGGATGCTCATCCTATATTTGTATTAATGTTGTCACTAGCAATAGGTTTTGTGCAGCATTGCTCGATACAATTCCACAGGGAATACAATGAGTATAACTGAGTGCCAAAGAAAAGTATTACGGAGGCTAAACTCATTGCTTACAAATTTACATTAGAGTATGGAAACGTATGCTGGGACCCATACAAATCCGAACACGTACACGCGATTGGAAAAAAATTAAGAAGAAGGTATCAGGATTATTCCATACTCGGTGTGAAGAGAAGCTATCAGACAGGTGAAAACGAGCAAGATTGAGGGCGTAATTCAAAGCGTACAAAAACGAGCAGACCTGGAGAGAAGTCACAAATCGACTTAGGACACCAAATTTTATTTCACGGAACGACCACGACATAAAATTAAATCAGAGAACAGATTTAGGGAAATTCTCTTTTGTGAACAGAACCATCACAGATTAAAATAGATTACCTGAATGTGAGGGAAATGTGTGGGGTAAGAACAGAAGTGGGAGACGAAGGATGGTATATGCTAAGCAGATTAGGGAGGATGTGAAAAGTGGTAGCTACGAAGAAATGAAAAGGCTTGCGCTGAATAGGTTAGCATGGAGGGTTGCTGGAGACTTTTCCCCAGAACGTTAAAATGTGTAATAAAAGATGGGGTAGATTGCAATATAGTTAATCAAGTGTGAAAGATGTAATATAACTTTTGATTTTCCTGTTCAATAGTTAATTGATGTAAAATAACTACCACCAGCCGGTTATCGATATTATATAATGAATAATAATATTGGCTAGAACCTCCGTCCATAACCCGCATTTAGTGAGAGTAGATCGAATATTCGAAATCGTATGTGGGTGGTGCTACATGAAACGTACGGGACACCCGACATCGCGGTGGGCAATAAAAACGAAGAACTTGGTGTGGGTTAGTCACATCCGCGTTGGTGCAGGCCACGACTAGTAGATGGCTCTGCACCTCAACTTCGACAAAGGGATGTCTACTAAAGCTCCTTTTTTTAAAAAAAATCATTTAATCTGGTTAAATTATTAATACAATACTACTAACAAAGACACCGGTGTCTCAAAACGAGGGGGTGGCGGTGAATGAAACGCTGAGCAGGATTCAGTAATCTCTTGTATTCGAACTTTAGAGGAACGGTTTGTCATTCAAATTTCACACATCACATTGCATTGTGATTTCTTCTTTTTTTTTCTGAAGCAGCGAACGGTTCTTGAAAATGTGTTTGTGATTTTCCTTGCCTAATAGAGCCAGGCGTTCCGCTGTTGAAAATCGCAAGGTTACATTTGTACAATAAACTACACTGCAGACGGAAGTACTTAGTGAATACAGTAATACCGAAATGGGAGGGCATGTTTTCTTACTTTATTGTACATGGCTGTTAAGTGATAAGTTTTCACGTATAATAAGGAAAATAAATGATTTTTAAATATGCTATACATATACGGAATTTGTAACCTCACGTTTCCAATCATTCATGATAAAAAATCTCAATGAAGGCGTCACGATTGCAGGCTCTATTCTATATATAATTAGGAATGTTTTACCGCAACAATATTTGCTTACGTATCGCAACATGTTAAAAAGCTTGGTAGAAATCGCTCCACGTGTTTAAGATAGTATGCGGAACTTCGTTTCACCCCTTCCGCCTCCATTCCTTGATAGCTGAACTACAACTTAACCGACATGTTGAATGTCAGAATTAAACTAGACAACTTTCATAACCCCAGATTTAATACCACACTCGGCTCGTTTCACGTTATTCTTATGTGACGACCTTCCTCTTCACCAAAGAATGCTCCCCTCCTATCCCTGAATGGGTAAAAAAACAACGAAAGAAATACCATCAATCTCACGTCGAAAAATATTTATTGGACGCAAATATTGGCCGTTTTTGCATGGTTTAAAATTTCCACCCCTTTTCCTATGAGTGGTAGTAGTCATGTGTTAACTCCCACTCCCATAGTTTTTGTTTCCGGGTCGTAAGGAACATATATACAAAATCTTGTCGACATTGCTAGACACGTTTCAAGTTTTATGCAAAAGAGACATTCACAGATCCTATTGTATTTATAAGAAAGAAAATATATAACACTACGCTTCAAACCAACCTACTTGTTGAGATGTTTTGGCATCTAACATTTCTCAAACAGAACTCTTTGTTGGCTTAAACAAATACGTGAAAAATATACTGGACCTGAAATCATTTGAAAATGCTATGGTGAAACTGGTAGAAACGAAACTGAGGCATTACTAGGCTATTCCATTAACTTTACTACAGAAAAATTGTCGTAAGATATTGTGGCGGAAATAGTATTTAGTTTCAACATTCCTGGGCATCTGTTAACTTCCCAATTCGTACCGGGTATAAATATTGTTTTTGGTGTGTTAACAAGTAAAGCACACAAACATGAGATAACTTTTAAAGAATCCTTCCGCACTTGCTTATGCTATAAGAATTATATCTAATTATAATGACATCCGAACAAGAAAATTAATATATAATGTATGCTTTAATTTTATATTGGCATATTTTGGGAGATTATTCATCAAAAAATATTGTATTTACTATGAAAGAACGGGTCATACGAATAATGTATTTTCAAAAAGTTAGTAAACACGAGTACGTCCTCTCATTAATGCTCTTAGTGATGCGCACTAAACATTTGGAATAGATATTAATACTGTATGTAACCATATGATACATACATTGGTTTGGGATTCAATCTTTTTGCTATCCATTATATCTTTCAAACAAATTTTAAAAAACATCTTAAGAGGTCCCTAAATAAAGGGAAGAAACGTTACACGGAACTTAAACTTGTGTGTTATATATAACTTTTAATCTTTCTAAATAAATATTCTGGCTTGGCTATTTTCTAATAACTTGAATTTAATATGAATCAAATATTATTTTTGATTATTAAAGTAATTAAAATTCATCCGTAACTAATTCAGGTATTAACAGTATTAAAAACCGCAAGAAAAATAACTTTTATATAGATTGTGAGAAATGTCAAGTACAGAGAAGGGGAAACAACCCTGTTCAATAAGCTTCACTAACTTCTTAAAAGAGTTGAGAAATGAACCAAACTAATTTCAAAATTGACAAGTCACATTTTTAATTTATCACTCCGTTTATTCTGTGAAGGAATTTGCAGTTTCATAAGGGAGTAATAATATAATAACTAAATGTAAAAAGTCATAATGTGCTATTAGATGTAACAGCATCATGATTCCTGGAAGCATGGCTTCAGTGAGGGATCCACGGAATATGAGAACAAGATCAGCAAATAAATAAGGCCGCAAAAATGAAGGGAAGAAGGTAGTGGAAACATTTCTAACTATAAGAAAAGTATTATAATTCAGGGCAAGAAGGGAAGAGAATTTACATAAAGTTACGATATCCAAAGAAAACATGTCAGGGTAAAGTGATAAAGGACCTATTCGCCACAAAACGATAGCTGAAAGTAGAGCAGTGAACATATTTTTGAAGGTCATAATACCTCGTTGCCGCAGTAAAATAAATCACATTTCGGATTAATAAATAATGCTACAAATACGTAATATACATTTCCTACATTATTAATTTCCAGTTGGAATTACATTCCATCTTATCAAAACTGTGTTACAATATTCAGAATTGGCTACCTATTCAAAGAAATATTAGGTTCACTAGTATCAATGTTGAACCTCATCTCCAATGAATTGATGGCCCGATTTATGGTAAGAAATTCTATTTTATATTTTTGTTTTGGATCTCACATGGGTTAGTGTAACTTTCCTATGAAAATTTTCTTAATAGTCCAAACACTTACGACCTGGCGTAGTTAATAGAAAGTTTCGTCTAAGTCGATTTCGCTGGTTAAATGAGTAATATTGTCAAAGGATTGATATAATAATGTTTTCAAAAACAGCAGTTATTTAACAAATCAGTGGCTTGGTATAGATAAAAATATTTATCTATCAGAAACTTCTAGGATTAATATGACTGAAAAATTTATGCTAAATGAAGATAAAATATAAATAAAAACTTTAATTGTTTTATTGTCCTATTTGAAAACGTATAGGTTTTAGGGAATCTATACGATTTTCCTAACGAGTGGCGCTCAATTTTTGCGCTCTAGTTTAGGTGGTTTTGCCGTTCCTAAATTTTACCGCCGTAGGCAGTCGCCTACCATGCCTATCGCCTACGGCCGACACTGGCTAGTTTGTTTGGGGTAAAGGAAATCTGAAAAGATTCGTATGAACTTTTTTCTTTTACTTTTACACAGTAAATTATGACTTACTTCGTTTGTCCAATTTCAAGTCAAAACACGCATGACTAATTTCAAAATATTAACGTTCCACGGTCATGACAAAGTCACATTTACTTATCAAATTAGCAATCCAAATACTTTTCGCGTTCTTTTTAAAACTTACAGAATACCTTAAATCAACTCTCAGGATACCACCGTGACAAAGGCAGCATCTGTCAGATTAGATGAGTGTCTATGTTGATGATTGTATGGTCACGATATCTTGTTACCACTGCACGCATGCTGTCCCCAATGGATTGTGTGTGTAACGTGACACTACGGTCGCGCAGAAATGTGCTGGCAACGCGAAGAATGTGTCAGTCTTGTATCGCAATTACCAGCTACAGCGTTCATTATATAACGCACGTCACCAAAAGTATATAACAAAATCGCAGAAGGCAGATACTTGAATAACTACCAGCAGCCACTTCTGCCTATGTTTACAATTGAAAATTTGAATGGAATGTTTTATCCGTCACCTATCATTCATTTTCATTGAAGCATAAACGTATTACTAATATACACAATATAAACACATTTCTCCTCGACCAAATGGCAGAATATTTGCAAATTCACATTCCCAGGCTTACTCGAACAGTTAGCACCAATACTTCCACTGCTTTCATATTAGCAGCAGCAAACAACAATAGCTACTCCCTTATCATAAACATTGAAAAACCATTATTGTACTAACTGATAATCATAAAGATAATTCTTTTATATGGATGATAAAAAAAACATTGAAAATAAACGTTTCAATTTTTTTTAAAAAAAGAGAACTAAATGGATCAACATCACACTTAGCCATGATGCGATGAAGGGAAAAAATATAGTTAGGTATATGGAAATAAATGGCTTCGAATTGAAATTTTAAACACCCCTGTAACTGCAATACTCATTACTGTTTGCTAAATCATCATCGGATGAAAGCCAAAATGTATCATGAGCTATCTTTTTTTAACAGGACGGTGGCACTTGGAAATATATCATTTCAGCAAGTAGAATTGCCTGGATGGGTTATTCCACAGAATCAATTTGAATGGCCGCTGGATACGCCCCATTATTGCTGTGGAGTTTATGAAATTACAGGCTGACGATACAAGGAATGTTCCATATGTTTGAAAGAGTGGCCAGGTATTTGGTCTCAAATGTCCGTTCAGTAACACGAAACACAAAGTGAAAGAATGGAAGTAATATGGAATAGTAGTAACTGTTACGTGTAGTTTCTGTTGTGTCGCGTTTTAAATAGTCCTGATATTTCTTAATAAGATTAATTTCTTTAACATTTTATTAACACAATAGCAAAAGTTAAGGTAAATAAAATATTGGTGAAAATTTTTATACAGAATTTGGTTGTCAGACAACTATGGTTAGTATAACTGTTCATGTATTACAAAATGAATGGCTCGAAGAGCATTTTTTTAAACATTTTGAGCGACAGGTTACATGGATGTGATCCAGTAACTGGAAACTCCCTTTTAATAGCATAGGCATGGAATTTGAAAGGGAGGATGCGAAATGGAGAGAAAAGAAACCAATCTCAACAATATTTACGCAATATAAAGTTGAAGAAATGAAAAGCAGAATATAGTTGGGAAGCAGAAGTAAAATTTATGAAAATTAAAATTTGGAAGGGTTGCGCCCGGGACAGGAGATGTAGGGTATTAGTTGAGAAGACTAAAATATCCTCATAATGGGGAACAAGGAAACCTTTTTCTTGGTAGGCCTTTTTTTAGTTGTGGCGGCTGCAAGAAAGTTTAATCCGGCGGTGACGTGGGATTGAGAAACCAGCTTCTGCTATCCTACACATACCTCCTTTTCGGTCAGCTCTTTGTCTGCCTTTATACGTTAATAGGTTTATCGAAGCTCAAACGTAATGTGAAAATTTCCAACAAAACCAGAAGATTTCTAACGTTTCTACCATCCAAACGTAATAGAGAAAAATTGAAATAATTTCATCGTATAAAAGTATAATCGCATATATTTATATAATTAAAAGATAGATGGCCACAAAGTGGTTTTGTGCTGGTGTCAAGCCTTAGTTCGCATGCTGACAGCATTCAACAGATTGGTAAGGGAGAAGACACGAGGCACTTGCTGAATCGGCTAGTGATGCGTCATACACTGAATTGCAATCACGGAGATAAAATACTCCAACGACAAAAAAACACTCACACACAAAACACCTGTGACAATCAACCAGGAAATGCCTGATCCCTCTCGGCGTTTTCCCTTCAGAGATTTGCTCGTCGGAAGTCCATTCGCTTTTTTGGAGACCAGCCTCATGATTCACTATTCCAATCTTTACATAGCTGCAAATTACACGTATTTCCCAAAATTATCTGTTTTAGTATGTCTTTTCATTCCACGATATACTGAAGAACGATCTCCAGATTATTTTTTGTTTGACCCAATCAATCCTTTAGAAAAACTCATATTCAGAATATTTAAAACAATTTATTTCGCTTGTTTTTTTGGGGTCGGGGGGTGTTTGACCTGTTTGCAATTCCTACGTCATTTTTTCCTGCCTCAATCTTCTCCATACCTCTACACCCTAAAAAGTCTGTTTCTCGTAAGATTAAACTTGGATTTAATACTGAGAGGAAGTGAGACTGAAAAATTGAATAAGTATTGCTATTGACTACTTAACGTTGGTCTGTTCGTCTACTAGAAAGATGCAATAAAAAATTGTTTCACTTTTAAGGGCGTTACATCCGTCGGGAACTGTTAGGATAAAAGTATACAGTGAATTATCACCAGGTGACAACCGGATTCACATTCTCTGTCTTCAATCCGGACATAGCTATTGCTTCACAGGTTATACAAATACAGACTACAATGGGTGACTTAACCATATACAGGATAAAAATGCGGTAGATCACATCTGTAATAATTAATTTTCCTTATAAACGAATAGTTGAACGAAGGAAATGTTCTTAATGTGAGAGCTTAGGGTAGTATTTTTTCAGTTTCTTAACTATTTTTGTGTTATCGGGAAAATAAACACGGAAAGGGAAAATTCAATTATTTTTTAGATTCACGAAGCTCAGCGACCACTTATCATCTGATATGACTCAATATAACTGTTCATTTCAATCACTGATGACGATTCAATAATGACATTTAAAATGCATACTAGGCATTCAGCAAGCAGTTAATGAGTACGCCTACTTTCACATTCAATCTTCTAAAGCTTTCCGACCACATCTAATATTTCAAGTCTTCCGCTTCGAATTCTAATCGGGTAGGGGAAAGGGAGAGACAGGCTGAGATGAAATGTAGAAGTATCTGAAAGCAGCCAACGTCAGAGTAGAATGGAAATGAAAGATCAGCCATAGAATCGAAAAAAAATGAAATATTTATTAAATAGCACAAATTAGCGAACATACTCATAAAAATAACTGAAGAGTTTGGATGGAATGAATGAAACGAGTCAATGACCTGCTGGACGATCCCTGAAACGATGCTGAACACTAGGAAGGAACTACTGTGTTATGTTTATCTATTATGCATTGCGTACTCGCGTGGACGCTAAATTGCCGACATTTACTGTTCCGTGGAGGAGACGCTTTTTTTTATAACGGCGCGGGGAATACGAGTCTGTAAAGGAAATAGTAAGCGAATATCGATTTCCTCGGCGCAGCCTCCAAAGACAGTATACTAAGGACGTTGTCAATTGGCATGAAAAAGGGTTCATACACAACAAACACCTGTAACTATCTCCCACTACTGGATAACTCATCCTGAACAAAGACGTTCTTTGTGATATGTCAGAAAACGCCTAAATATAGCCTACGTGGAACGATCTGGGCGACAAAATATTTAGCACCTTCCAGTTTACCACAGCGCGAAAATAAAAAATGACATGAGCAATAAACCAGTTATTTCCAGGCAACCAGTTAACAGAATCACTTTTTTAATATAGTCGTGGAGTGATTTAATTTTTGAGCTCTCACATACCTCAATTTTAAAGACTACTATAGAGCAGTTAAAAAAACAGAAAATTGTAAATGTATACATTATTTGGTAATGTTGAAAGAAACAAGGCCTTGTAAGGTTGGCCAAGTTAAAATTTTGTGACAGTTAATATTTACTAATCATAAATCATTATTAACAATTAAGTTATGAGCTGAAAGCCATGGAAGTTGGCTAATATTTATTGCATGTAAATGGCTCGGTACATAAAATGAAACATGGTTAAAGTTGTCTATTATCACATTTAAAGAGTATTTGCCAAATAAATTTTCTGGTAACAGCTGATAATTACGGAGTTAGAAAATAATATTCACTTTGAATAAAAATAATAATACCATCTAGTTGTAACATATGAAAAGATTGTTTATATGATGCAAATGGGTGGAAACTTTTTGTTCACTTACAGGTATTTATTATTATAGATTCACGAATATATTGATACTAAATTTGTTAATATATTACCAAGTTATGAATAAAGCTTTCATAATCCCTGAATACAGTCCAACAGATACCGAAAAATGAGTCTTAAAAACAAAAAATACCTTACTTACAAATTATAGGCTGTAATACATAAAATTTGGTTGACTGATAATACAACCAATGAAAATATCTATAACTAAACCGGCAATTGCCTAATTTACACAGATAAAGAGTTTTAAGAATGTATTTTACACAAGCAAATATGCATCAATATATTTGAAATATTCCGATTGCTAATGCTTCGTTTAAAGTATAGTATGCTAGATAATAAATAACAGTGATACACCAATTTTAATGTAGATGATTTTCTTATATGATATATAGGTCAAATTTTATTGCAGCTTACCACTTTGCTCTCCGAGGAAAACCAACTTAAACTTTCTCAGAGGATTTCCAAAATCACCCGAAGAAGACATTATGAATTTTAAAATAGCTTCGTCGAACTACTGATAAAGTTGTTAGGTAAAATATATCACAGAACACATTAAATTTATTAAATTGACAGCCACTCCTATTAATCACCCAGCCGCCACGTTACGACGATACGGGACGTGACGTCACCAGCAATATTTCTCATTTGTGCCAGTAGATGTCTCAGTTTTTAGTAAGGTCGATAGATACAAAGGATTGAATTCTCTAAATTATGATTATAATGTATATATAAGATATACTTGGAGACGAGAATAGAACCTTAAACAAAACTTTAAAGTTAATACATACAAGCCCAAAACAATTTATTTCTTAAATTATTAGTCACCTAAAAATAATTCAGTTTCATTTTTCCTAATTATTGAAAGAATGCTTAAAATTATTAAAGTCAGTATTAGTAAATATTATTAAATATATAATAGCCTTAGGCTAAGTTTACACGGGCAGTGATGACTGCCAGAAAACGAGGGGCAGTGATGTCAGTGGCGTGTCAACATACGTCAGTGCTGCACTGACAACTGCCTATACATCGCTGACACGAGAGCACTGCCTCGCTTTTCTTGGAGCGTGTCAACAGTATGTCAGTCATGACTGACGTTCCCCCTCCACCGACCTAGACGCTGCCATCATGGGAGGCCAGTTAGTGGCAGTTACGGTTGTCAATTATCGATTGTGAACGGTGAGGCAGGGCTGACTATCGATTGCGCAATGGAAAACAGGTTGTATTTTTCATTTTCAATACGCGTGCAGTATGTTATAGTATGCGATTAGAGTAGGTGAATCTTTGTTGTGAACAGCGGCTAGAATTTTGGTTCATAAATAATTTAGGATAGAGTTCGTTTGTTGCACCTAAACGCCTATAAATTTTTAGGTTAACTTTCCAAAAATAATTATTGTCCACCCTCCAACGACACAAACTTCAACTAGAAAAAAAATACGCAAAATAATTATGTATAGCTATAAACATTCTACTATCACACGTAATGAAAAATAATTCATTTCGTTTTGTTCAGTAATTGACACATTCAAGGGGAATAAAACAAGTAATAGAAACCGAGCCAATTAAACAATGAAAACCAACTTCAGAGTACATGTGCTGTTTTTATTATTGCTTGATTTCTGTAGTAATAATATAAAGCAATATTACTAAACAACAGTTTTCATTTTTATGTATCTATAGTACAGTAGCGTGATACTGAGTTTGACTTTTTCAGGAACCCTTCCTCGTTACGTCTATTCTATCACAAATACAAAGTGATTAGTTCCTGTTTATGGACATTATGCGTACGCGAAAACACAAAGGGGAAAAATATTCAACTTGATATAAACAATATATCGACTCTATGCAACATCAACAATCCAACCGGTCGTAGTTGCCAAAAATAGCAGAGAAGTATAAACATGCATCAGAGTTCTCTGCCCGTTCTGTAGTGAGGGCAGCACTTGCACAGAATTGTCAGTGAGGAAGTGGGCAGTTATCTGCCTAAGATGTGAACGGTAGGCAGTGCACAGCCAACCTAACTTCGACGAACATCACTGCCCGTGTAAACCTATATATAATTATTAAATATTATTTAAATGAAAGTAGATACATCTATTTACATTTACCAAATGACCCTCATAAATGAGTTCATTGTTGCGTTACTTCGTTATAGGTATACTTAAATAAAGAATAAACCCTCGCCGAGTACAACAAATTAACAAGGTTTTGGTGAAAGACTTTGTTTGTAATTGTCAAGAATTATCTCTGGAATACAAACAGCTGTAGTAGCAATGTTCACGCGCGGAACATTCAAAAACTGCTTTAAATTTCCAACATTACAAGGCTGGTAGTAGAAATTAGTTATTCAATTTCTGTTTTCATAATTAATCCATATAATTTATGCAGCTCATGCCTTAATATCAATTACTTTATAGTTTTCTCTATATATGTACATATCATTTAGATTGTTGCCACGCGAGACGTTTTTTTTTGCGTCGATCTGCAGGCGCGCCGTTATTTGAATCGCCACTGAGCGACTGGCTGCAGGGAAGTACGAAAGTTCAAATTTTCGTCTTTCCCTGCTAAACAAAGCGTTCAATCAATATAAGGTCAATCAGCGGCTTCTCTCTCTCTTTCCTATCAATTCCATTTATCATTGGCCTATACAAAATCAAGGGTCAATCAAATCGGAGTGTCATCCCCGAATTGTGATCGTAATTAAGTTAAAATTTCTGAAGGTCTCTAAAATTTATTATTAGTGGAAGAAACACTTCCATTATTACCCAGCCCTACTAACTTTTCACAGCAGAATAGAAAAAAAAACTTTGAACTTCTGTCCTAACCCATATGAAAATTTGAACTTTGCAGTTAACAAGTGTATTGTACTCTAGGTAACAAGTAGAGAATTAAAATAAATTTGATCATAATTACACCAACCTGAATGTGTAAATCTTCCAAAATTTATTGGACTAATGACTTTTCATTCTTCTAACATTGCAAATGGATGGATAACAGGCCTCACTCATTGCATGAAATGTTAAAATAACCGATTGGAGGCAAATAGAAAGTTTATCAAGTGAATCATTCAATGTAAGATATACATCTACTCATTCAGAAACAATAGTACAATATAACTTTATACAGCTAATCCTGTAAGAGACTAAAATTAAATTGTTCTATGTACCCATTGGACTATGAAATGGAAAAACTATAATTTTCATATAGTAAACAAAAATTAGGATAGAGTATGGATCCAAGGGAATGATTAATAAAATATGAAGTTTATACAAAACTTTATTACATTAAATCATTTCTGCATTTAGAGAAATATCACATAAAAAGTTGCTGTACAAGAGGAAAACGATTTATGAATATTCATGAGAATGTAGTTAAAATATAAGCCAATTAAGTTGGAAAACTTTTAGGTCTGACAAATGACATTACAACCTTCAATTCACATTCGCAATTGTCACCAGTTTGAGAAGCTTAATACGCTTCTACACATTGTATGTACAAAATAAAGAAGCAATTTCCATTATGAAGGTATTTTTTCCGAAATTTAAATTGCTTTAAGTACAACAGTAATGCAGAAGTAAATTCCATATTGCCTATTCTTTATTACAAATATAAATAAACAGATGGCCATTTAATATAATTCTGTTATCACAATGTGCACATTATACACGTGGTTTCAAATGAACCAACTTCACAAGATTTGCAAAGGGTTTTTACCAATATTAGTATTTGCCACAGTACAATGAAACACGTTCAGAAGATTGATTTTTAGTCTGCCACACCAAATCGAATTGGGATTCAAAATCTCAATACAGCTCAAACTAATGGTGATTATATATAAATGAGACGTTAGTATTTTATGGAATATGAAAGTATATGGTGCTAATAATAAATACATACTGAAATTGCATGGAAAGATTTTACATCACCGAGATGATTCTTTTTATTAGTATAGGTACTTGCATAAAACATTTACACCATTATTGAAGCAGCACCTTTCAAATGCTATGGGAAATAATTTCATATATACAAACAAAAATATTCTATAATTGCTTCAAACATAAACCGTCCACAGCACACCAAAGCAGTCAAGCACAACTGATCTTTTTTTTTACATCAATATTGGTACACAATTAAGTTGTTAGCAATATAATAGTTTAGAAAATTCACAGTAAAAAAAAGCCATGACAAAGAAATATAAAAGGCTCTATACTTTTACTAAGAAATATACAGTTTCATTTTCAGTCTCAGTGATGGTCTCATTCTGAAATAGGCTGAATGCTCTCTATAAGCAACTGATCACTCTTCACTTCATTCGTGACAGATACTTCATGGATGGATATTAGATCATTTTTTTCAGATGTAATTATTTTATTTGATTTTGATGTGGTGGATGTACGGGTAACCCCAATTGGTCTCTTTGTGCCCACTTTATTAGAGGTAGTTGTACTGGTGGTAGTTGTGGAACTTGATTTTGTGACACCAGTTGCGGGGCCAGTTTTAGTAGTGAGTCGATTTGTCACCTTTGGTTCAATTTTTTTCGTTGTCGTTGTTCGGTTCGTTGCACTGACAGACGTTGTCACTCTAGACGACGATATCTGTTTGTTGGCGGTTTCTTTTACTTGCTTTTCAGTAATAGTTCTGCTCGTAACAGCAGGTGCAGACTTTACTCTCTGAGCAGCTGATACTGTTGAAGTGGGTCTTGGCTTGCTGGCTATTCCATTCATTGCAGTGTTTGATGGTTTTGGTCTAGATAATTGGGTTGTTGCAATAGAAGGCTTGGGAGGTGGTGATTTCGTTCCTGGGGCTGTAAGAGGTCTTGAAGTTTTTGATGTAAGGGCTACTGTCTTCTTAGCAACTCCCTCCACTCCTTTTGTTTCAGCAGGTTTTTTGGAGTCTCCATTCAGTAACCTCGACTTTGTAACAGAAGTAACAGAACTAGGTTTTACTCTTGTAGTTGTGCTCTGTGTAGTAATAGGTGCTCTGGATTTTGTTGTGGGTGATGGAGTTGTAGTTGGAGTCGTAGAGGTAAGTGCTTTGGTTACTTTGGTTGCTGTGATAACTTTGCTTTGAAGAGGTTTTCTTGGAGCAATTGTTCGCTGGGACTGAGTTGTGATGCCAGGTGAAGGTTTGGTAGGTGATGTTGGAGAAACTTTAGTTGCAGGTTTACTTGTAATAGGCGAAGGTCTGGCTGACTGTGTTTTCGTTGGTGCTTTAGTAATTTTCTTGGTTGTTGTCACATCTCTCTTACTTTCTAGCTTCTTGTCCAAGACTGCCCCTGCTGCAACTGCAGCTGCAACACTTCCAGCCACAGTCGCTGCTGCAGCTAGTGCGTCACCATCTCCCAATTTAACAGCCGCTTCTTCTATGGTTTTTGTCTCACATGCCACTAAAGGTGGCTGCTCTATCTGCTGCGAAGGAGTGGGAGGAGGGGTGTGGGCAGACTGAAGAACATTTGAGGTGTCATCGAGTTCTCTGCTAGGAGAAATTTCTTTTTCAGAAATAGAAAGTTTTGGTGTCTGTTCAGAGATCTGTTCACACAGTGTAATTTCTGCATTTGATTCAGTTTGAGCAACAGACAATTTTTCAGATGCTTCTTGTAATTTTACCATTGTTTCAACCATATCCTTTTGTTCTCCTATTAGGTTATCTGGCTTTAAATTTGTTTTAAAAGTGTCGAAGTCTTCAATTAGTTCTTTTTCTCGTAATAGTTCAGAATGTACTGAAATCATATCATTTGATTTTGTAGCACTCTCTGTAACCTTACATTCATCAAGGGGTATCAAATCTGATGAGCATATCAAATTTGTTTCTTTAAGCTCACTCTTAGGAATATTATCGTCATTATTCAAATAATCTTGTCCTAGCTTGTGTGTCACACTTGAATCAATATCAAAACTGAGCAGTTTTTCTTGTTCAACATGGTGTGTAGTTTCTTCACTTAAATTCACAGGGTTAGAAGGTTGTAATGGTAAACTTTGTGGTAAATCTATTACACTCACTTGTGACTCCTCAGTCAATGCAGAAATTGCAGGCGAGAGTAAATTTTTGTCCTGAAAACTGTGCACAATATCCTTATCAGGAACAGGTGAAACAGCTGACAGCACATCTTGTGAATAAGTTTCCAAATCTGTAGGCGATTGTTGTAAGTCAGGAGTTGGAGCTTCTGGAGTGTAAGGTGATATACGCCCTGGTTCAGGAGATATTGGACAAAATGAAACATTCTGATTTACTTTAGTCTTATCTTGTTTAACCAAAGATTCTTCTGTTGAAGGAACTGCAGTCCCCAGAATATTATCAGATGATTCAAGTTCTGTTAATGTTGCAATGGACTCTTGGTTCTCCACCAAGGGTTCATATGAGAAACTGGGTGCACAAGGATTCAATGGAGACTTTGTTTGAACTTCATAAGCTTCTGGAGTAAATTTACCATTATTTTCAAATGACTGTATCAATGAATCATTTTTATCACTCATTGAAAGATTCAGATCACATGAAGAAATATCTGAAAGTGCACTATCCAAGCCAAACGGATTAGAAACTTCTTCACTAATTTTAACATGTTCAGGACCCTCTACCATTTTGGGAACAATTTCCTTTTGAACTTCAAAAGAGATGTGAATCGATTGGTTTTCATTTTTTGTAAACTCTTGTTGGAAATCTGGTACATTAAATGGAACAAACTCCTTGGGTGCAGCAAATGGATTGTCAACATTTACAAGAGATGTGTTTGAATTGAAACTGCTATCTTTCTGATAACTCTGAAAGTCCACACCAGTCAAAAATGCCGATTCATCTCCAAATTCTGCTTTTGTAGATGAAATTTCTGAGTCAAGTGTATCGTTTGCTGTGAAAGATTTTTCTTTGTTTGTAATGACACTGAAACCTGCATCACCAGCTCCACCTAAGTTAGGTGGCAAAGTCGTAATTTCTTCATTGGAAATTGTATCACCACTTTGTCCATTAACAAAATCTGTACTTCGATCTCTTTCATTAACATCTCCAGGCCTCAAAGAAACCTCCTTATCAAATTCTTCTTGACTAGGAACTGCAACATGCTCCAAAGAAATGGGTTTCTCAGGACTCTTTGAAAGCAAAAGTTCCTCAACTGATGGTTTTGATTGTGTTGGGGAAGGAACAAATTCTGCTGCATCAGGATTAAGTTGAGACTCCATATCAGATTCGTCAAAAGGCACAGAATCGTCAGATGAAGTCTTTTGGCAAACCTGTAAAAAAAAGAAAAATAAGATCAGAATATGCTAAATAATTGAAAACAAACACAGTGAAAGATAACAGAATCTTAAAGTTGTTTTCTGATCCAAATATATCAGTAAAAGACTGATTATTCTAGGTAACAGAAAATAAAACCAATCTGAAGGTAAACCATCCTGCCATTCCTTGGGGCTGAAATTTCAATCAAATGATGAAGACATAACATAAAACACAACTTCATGTCAACTGTGTTAGTAATTTGTGAGACACTGAGGCTCTATGTTAATAACACATCCAGTCATGAACATATAATCTACAAAACCAATAATATTTAAATTCCTTCCTCCTTAGTAATAGCTATTTAAATTTTTAATGCAATAATAATTTGACTAGGCCAGATTACAAACACACTGAAATTTTTACGAAGCCTTTTTCATTGGACTACGACTATAATGTTCTGCTCGGTCGTACCCGCTTATTATAAACCTTGTTACTTAATTTCTAAATCATTTCTGCATACATTCAATACAAATGGCATTATACTATTGAGCCAATAGACACCAGAGGCTGTTTATTAACTGTCTACATGTTGTCATGCTATGTCACAACTTCTGTATTTCTAAGAGTCTATTAGTAAGCAAGTTCACTAAACTTTGTGGGAAAAAAATCAAGTAGTTTACATCTTGTCTTGTATTAACTAGTTTCCCTATTAAGGGTTTCTATGTGATTTAAAATTTAATCAATGAGCAGTGCTTATTTCCTATGGTCATAATCATTGTCATTGATTACTAAAATTAAACTCTTCCAATACTAGAAATGATGTACACGAGTGTACAAAGAATTATATACTTAAATGAAATACAACATACATGAATACAAGCTTTTCTATTTAAATCCTCTATTTAATTGATTTCAATACATCAGGAATTCTATTACCCCCCCCCCCCCCCAAGGAATACCAACACTAATCTCTCTTTCCAACTACTACTCTCAGCTTATTCATGATCCTACAGCCTAATAATTCAAATCCCATCATCCAAACATGTTCAGTAATGTGTTAATATCCAACAGTACAAGTATTTTTAATTCAATTCGGCTCATGGTTGGACATATAGCAATATAGTAAAATTGGTCACTTACTAGAAGTTTATTGGCTGAAGTAAAAATATTAAAATATGTATTCAGAGTTTTAGTAAATAAGGTTTATGAATACAACAAGGTGTAAAAATAGTTTCATATCTAACAGCATTTTAGCAAGAACATGAAAAATTATTGGGATGAAGGGAATTTGGTTCACAGACATATCATTGCAAAGTCATTGGAAAGGAGTAGTTAACATTACTAGATAGTGTTTGAAGTATGAACGAGAAATCATTACTGAAAGGAATTGTGAAAATGGAAGGTGACTTTATGAGTAAAGAAACTAACATGTTGAAATACAAATTTAAACAAACCGATATTTACACAAACAGATAATTGAACCAAAAGGATCCCCTTTCAATCCACTGGACATACTGAAAGATCTTTATTAAATATAATTGTATATTGTTATAATTGAATTATAACTTATATGTTGCTCTGAAACCAAATTCATGAACTGTATCATTTACCAAATAAACACAGTGGAACACTATTATTTAATGTTAAGTTCTATAACTCCATAAATAATTGAATAAAATAATAAACATAAGTAGAAGTACTTTAGCTATAAACCATTTTACATTTTGTTCAACAAACACCCACTTAAGCAGCAAGTATAAATACACAATTGATTTTAAGTAGAAATTTGTACAATATATAACACTTAAAAACAAAGAATTTTATTATAAATGATCAGCAAAGAATGTATAACAGAACACAAGTTATAAAGTATCCTAATGATTGTGCACAATACATACCCCAGTATTAGTCTGCACTAGCAAATCAACATCAACTGGCTTCACTTTAATGTAATCCCACTCGTCTTCTGAATCGTCACCACTTTCTGCTACATTGTCAGGCTCGATCTGCCCAGGAACTAAAACAATTGATTTTAAAATTATAATAAAGGTAAATATATTGAACAGTTAAATAAGTTCATTAAATATTTACAAAACACAATTGCTGAGTTTTTATATATTCCATTTATTGCAATCAAGTGAGAGCTGACTATTATTTATCAATTAACATGACATTGAACAAATTAAGTGAAATAATATTTTATACAAATGTTAAAGTTGCATTGCTTTAATTACAATTTATACACATTTTCACAATCAATGTGTGTGTGTGAGTAAATATTGTAAATTAGCATATTTTAGATCAATTTTACTAAATTAGATAGCATGAATAAACAGAAACACTTCTTATTTCATACAATAGGAATATTTCATTATTGTCATCTTAACTGAAATTGTATCTTTTTTGTTACAGAATCAGATGCAAATCAAAAGCAAATATTTTGAAGATGGCATGAAAACAAATTTTTTTAAGCATTTGTTTTAAATGAACAAAATGTTATTAATTTGCAACAGGTCAAGGAATGTGAATAAGTATCATCAAAACAAGTCAAAATCTGAAACTAACTGTACATAATATTTTAAGGGCATTACTATTATCTTAGCTGCAGATGAATTATTAAGAAGGATTAAAGACAAATTTTAATTATATGGTTGTCTTAAAAGTACAATAATCAACTAAATACATTTATCAAGTTGAACAAAATATCCACAATCAGCATATTTCAATCGTTGTCAAAAATTAAAACTAATAAAACAACCAGAGTCCACATTTATAGGTATATCATTTTATTATACTACATCAGTTATTCTACAAGAAGCTTTCAGTCACTTGTGAACAAACTGACTTTGTAAAATAAAATTATAAATGCGGACATCTGCTTGTTTCGTTAACATATGAAGGAGATTAGCTTTGTGCTAAAAATTATGAGGCACTTTTACATTAGTCTCGTTCATATTCCTGATTAAAAGGTCTTACAATGATCAGAATTTACGGTCTAATTATCATGACACCAGAGATATATTATTTTTGTTAGGACCACGCCCTATTTTGTGAATGAATCGATTTCTAGAGCACAACAGGTGGATTTCCAAATAATTCGCATGCGGAAGTATGACCATGTGAAGCCTTAAATCCTGCACCCGGAACATTTGATGTGAAATGCCATAATGACATGTATCTTAAATATAATACATGCTCTTTAACGAGTAAAATAAAATTAAAAATTGTTCAGCAGACTATTTCCCCATCAATTTCACATGGAATGATGTGGACAAAAATTCCATCATTTCTTGGAAAACAATGAAGACCGAAATATGACGGACGACGTGCAAAAAGGTATGAACACCGGTTTCTTCTTAGTAGTGCACATATTTTGATTAACAAATGGGGGAACCGTGTGAAAAAATAAATAGATTGCTTGTGACTATCACGTCCTAATATATTAAGCGCAGCGATGACCTACACAAATTTAACCTACGACGTACAGCTGTCTGTTCGAAGTAGTGTTGAAAGAAGTTATAAAATGGTAACAATTTGAATACTGGTCAAATTCCACAGTAATATCATGTTACTACAATGACGCACAACTACATTAGAATAACACGGAACTAAGACCTAGTATGGCTTATTGACAAGGACTGAAATAGGGTGTTATGTAGTTTCACCTGCGATCAGTCTAAGTAAATCGGTCCTACGTAATTTACAACGTCAGCACATACCAAACGCTGCAGGACTACTCGTAATGACTGACTACAGCGAGAAACGCCGCCACACTGAGCTTTATTTACTTTCGGCAGGCGGCACGAGATAGCGCCAGAGTAGAGTACATCTCGCGTGGAACTGAACAATCGAAACTAGAGGATCGACTTCCAATAAAAATATTATTCCTCTCCTCCAACACAAGTCACCCGGAGTAAGGAGTAATGATTCAATTAATCCTTCATTTAATATAATAGAGAAATAAGTTTGGAGTAACTAAATAATTAAAAAATCCAGCCAATTTGTTACCAAACAATATTTATAATTGAAGATGTCAGGTTATTGATATTGAAGGTAATTTCATGCCAGGGCATTTATTTACCCCAATGTTATTATACAACGAAATCTCCAAAGTAATGTTGAATATTTTTAAAATTAACCTCATTCCACCGAATAAACGTTAATTACATCAAGGAGTCAATGTATTTGACATTTTCCACCATCCCCAACCTCTGTCCCGACAGAAGCAATCACGAAAAAAAAATCACATCAGTATCTATATTTTTCCTATATATTTTTACCCGTCACCTTCCATAAGTCATGTGCGCTAAGTTTGGTTAAAATTGCTCAAGGCGAAATGTATATTTAATAAATTCAGTATCGTAGACAAACTAATATGGATTGTATTTGTCGTGTATATTTCCAGTTGATCACTAAGCTTCGTAGAAAACGTGTCGATGAATCAACGAATGTTTTAAGCTTCTAGGTGGGTGGGTGATTGAAGCTTGCCAGGAATGGATACAACAAAGAATAAGCCAAAAATGGATTAATCCGTCACTCACGATGAAATAGAAAACAGAACAGAGCCTATCAAAACGTGTAGCTACGAATGCTGCATGGAAAAGATGTAAACGTATAGGTGGATTGTTTTAAAGAGAACAATGGAAGACGAGATGATTAAATGGGCAAGCAAGATAATTTTTAAAAAGTGCCGAGCTTCCCGAATTGAAGACGAGATGATAATTGTAGATCAATGTAATAGTGTAAACAGACAAAAATAGTAGAGAAAATATCAAAATTTATAAATAATAAAATCAGATGATTTAAGGAGGTGTGATAAAAAAGTACCGATTAAGTGGTTCTCACAAAAAAACCAGATTGAGGAACCGTATCGAATCAGAAGAAAAAAATGTTTAAACTTGTCCGATAGAGATGAATCAGTGATGTGACAAACCTACAAGTTTAAAAATGTGTATCTTTTACCTAATTTGTTTGCCAACAACAATAATTTATGACCCAACTTGACAGAAGTTCAAAATCTAACTAAGAATGTTTTTTAATGTAAGCCACAAGAAATTAATTTTTAACTAAGTATTCATAAATAATGTCCTAACATGTCAGGAATGAAATATTATTTATCTTTTATGCCAAAGAAAGGAGCAGTTCCATAATTATCTTTTCGTGCTCCTAGGGCTCCACACTCGAGGATTTGTATAATTAAATTGAAGATATTGTAAGGCTTTCAAGTGTTTTCTACAATGTCCAAGGGTGAAGAAACATTGGCCCGTGACAGTCTGGTTATCGTTAAATCGTATAGGTTACAAGCACAACTAAACTCCTCAAATTTCGACAGTTTATTGAAGAGAAAATTTAGTTAGAGTAGAGACGTCAAACTTGCATGATATTAAGAAATATTTTTAGACAGTGTATCTAATCTATCTTCATGTCCAACAACTATTCAACAAAAACGTACCAATTTTCATACTTAGTGTTTGTTAAATAAAATAAGAATATTTTTAATTAAGGTAAACCATGAGATTTTTAAAATAAGTACAACTACAGTAAAACATTTAACGGAGTTTGGAAGGTACTTTGGATATTATTATGTACATTTAACGTAAGACTCATACCTCGTTCGAACTTCATTCAAATCTTTACTTAGGCTTTATGGTACAGTGCTAAAATTTGTCGTGGACTTAATTTTGAAGTTAAATACTATTAAACACACTTCTGAAACGAATGTACACACTCAATTTTGACACGTATCTCATAAACGTTCGCGCACTTACTGATATTTTTGAAAAACTTAACGATCCGATATGTTACGCTCGGTTCGGTTGTAAACATTACACAGAAATTCTGTTTCTTAAAACAGTCAATTAATATTGACGTCGATGGATTTCGAATATCAATGACATAGATGTTACAGTTGCAAAGATTGTAGAGGAGCAACGAGTAAACGTAAGGCAGCCTGTAAGAAGTAACTGCTTCAAAATGTACACGTCTTTCTTCCAGTTGGCTCATTTTTCGAACGTACTTATTTTTACGTTAAATAATTCAGATGGAAATAAATAAAAATCTAATTCCTGAACTACAGTACGTCAAACTTGCGGCTCACGTTTTCAAGGCTATGAAACTGAAAAAAAGTTCATCTTACTGTTTGAATATTTAACGACATGCCATTTTGCTAATCACTCGTGGTAAAATAACCTTGGGAGAAGAAAATAAGAACTTGTTCTATTTACGAGCTGTCCGAACAGTTCAGAGTAAAGGCACGTAAATCCGAAACCCTTTGAGACAATGAAAACCAACATTTTTCTTACCATACCTTCTGATGCCCCCCCTATGTGACTTTTTTACCTAAAATTTTGAATTATTATTCATTATTACAACTTGTTCAAGTTTGTCGGAAGCAATCAATACCAAAAATTCTTTATTTGGTATATTCATAGCAGGTTGGTTTTTAAATTCTAGAGGAGCTCATTTTCGAACTGGGGCACATGTTGGGAAACATCGCTCTATTCATAAATCTATCTACAATCATCTGTCCTATAGTAAAATGTTTGAAACTCGCTTTCCTTCGAGGGGGCCTGTTTTGGCCTGACAGGAGGAAAGCAAGGAGACAGAAACCTTCCTGGGTTGAGCACAAGTCACTGAAGTTTCTTCGTAATCCGATGACTTGTGTAGGAACGCATACGGGACAAAGATACATTATCTTTTATTTATAAAAATATTCCTTTAAAGATACGATATGGTTAAAAGAAGAGGGTGGCAACAATTTTTGGGGGGCTAAGGGCATTCTATGAATAGAGTAGCCTGTTATCGTTAGCTTTTCGTTGATGCGAAACTCGCTTTCCTACGAAAGTGACGCTGTATCCCCACACACCAGTCCTTGCTCAAGAAAAATTGCAGGAAATGCAGTGGACTTGAATGTTAGCGAAGGGTTGTGCAGATGAGACTTACGAGAGTCCGCTGGTGGGGTGGGCGTCTCCTGGCGGGGTTCCCTGTCCGGGTCCAGGTCCGCCAACTGCTGACGCTGGAGCTCGACGTCGGAGGCGCCGGACAGGTCGTCCACGCTGGTCTCGGGGCCCAGGTCGTCGAACATTGGGTGCTTCTGCAGCAGCAACGTCGCGGCGGCCGTGTCCATGAGGCTGGCGGGGCGCAGCAGAGCCACGATCACGCTGATGTTGTCCGTAGAACCTTGTTTCTTTGAAAGCCGCACGAGCTGCTCACTCAGCCCTTCTAAGTCGTCTGTGGACAACAACATCACCTCATTAGCCACAATAAAAATAACACAACAACGAAATAACACGTACATATACGACTGTTGTATGATAGCTTTGGTAAAACAAACGTCGGGAAAGAAGTGTGAACAAAAAAATTCTAAATATACGTCGACCGAGGAAATGGCACGATAATTACCTTTCCAGATGATACTACGCTTAAGTTTCTCAAGATCCTTACCACAACTTCCACTGCAGCCCACGACATTTGGGAGTGGAGGTATGTTTCCACGTTTCGAACATAGCATAAAAGTTCCACTAAGAAGTGCCTGCTCATCCACATTGGCAATAAGCGCAGCCATCATGGTCAAAACAGTAAGTTATTCTTTGCCCGTCAACTCTGATTCGACGACCTTCAACCGTGAATTTTCCTTAACTAGTCGTTCAACTCAATTCAATACGTGATTTCTCCAACCGTCAATAACAAAACGTCACTAATATCTAAGAACACAGGTAAATTTTATAATATTGCGTAATTTTAGAAGATTACTCCGATATGCGTCTATGCCGACAACGATGGCATAATGGTATCCTTAGTTACGGCTATTTCCTTACGTTTATTATTCAATTTGGAATGTGACAATAGGTACCAGTGGGCGGTACATTGAAATTAAAATAAGCAAATAATTATCTTACGTTATTCTTACGTAAGTACTGGACTTACCGAAGCGTCACTTGGAAATTTATCCTTATGTAAGTTTTGATCAGATGGAGAATTTTTTTGTCTTTATGTTTACCTAGTCTCACTTTTAATATATTCATCGGTGAGTAATTAACGATTAGTAATACGCAAAAGGTTGAAGGAAGTTTTCTTACGAATTTTAAAAGTTCAAGCACTTGTTCAAAAAATATTTGACACTACGAACTGTTTACCGAACAAAAAGATAACAAACTGTCCTAATACACGTCCCTTCCCGTGCATTAGTGGAGGCATGTGAATAGTCTTCAGATAACTAATGATATCAGAAATTAGAATGTTCAATTAAAGTTTCTCAGAAACACCCTGACACAGGAAATGTAATATCCGTAGACCCCTTAGGAACATGCTGAACGATATAACTAAACCTATGTTTATATTATAATACAGATTTATATTTAAAAATAATTACTAAATAATAATTAAGTTATTAAACAAAAATTGACAAGGATTTAAGCAACCTAAAAAATAAGCCAAGAGTTCCGTTAAAATGACTGATTTTGCAAAGTGTTTCATTGCAGAAAAAGTTTGGGAAATTCTGTATTAAATAATGAAACTTTAATCCAAAGCCACAAAAATAATAAACCTGCTGTTTGAGAAATTAATTCTCAGAATGTGTATATAAAAACAATATACGGTATAATTTAATATAGGCTATTAGTGAGACCAATTATTCACGACGTATTTACCAAAACGAAAATTATTGCATAGAATCTGGCGCGATATGAGATGAAAGTTCCTTTCTCATCGTCGGCACTGTCCAGTGTCATGTTAGCGTCTGTTAATATCTGCGACGAATTAGAATTACCGTATTTTTATATCAAATTTACTCATCGTTTAGAGTAATTTGGCGAGTCTAGAAAGTACTTTAGGATGGAAATGATGGAAAAGAGATGAAAGGTGCATAAGCAAGGTATATATATTCAATATTCGGTACACGAATATTTTAAAAATAAGAACAGTGATGTTGGCTAAAGCACTTTCCAAATAAAGAAAAGAGAAAAGAAAGTGAACAGACAGATAATTTGTCAACTGATCTACGAACGTCTTGCAATACAAGAATTAATGAAGGAGCGTGTCGCAACGCACGTCATCGGAGCAGACGAATCGCTGTCCGAACTGCCCTGAAATATAAAAGTTGGAGACTTATGTACAAGAGGTCGAAAAAAAATTGAAGGAATATTCACGTACACAAATACAGTACAATTTAAGAAGACAAATATTGACCTGCGAACACAAATTTTCAAGCATTTGTGAAAAAGAAACCACTCCGCGAGGACCAGCAAACAGAAGAGACTATATTGTAATTTACGCCCTTCTTGTCTTTTAAAGACGTAAAATTGATTTCACATTAAAACCGCGTGGTGCATCAACAGGTAAAACGATATATTGTCTGGTTACTGCTTTTCAGCACGCGATCTCTGCTCAGCTATTTATTACAGAAGGTTTCCACCACGATTGACTAGTGTCACTTCAACCAATCCGAGAACTCGTCTGTCTGGAATTAAAACTATTGGGCCCAACATTTACCAATAGGAAACATTCTCAACTTTCTTCTTGCCGCAAGATATAATTACATAATTAAATATTCGTATTAAAAATGTTAGTGGCAGTACAAAAGCGCATAACAATGGCATAGTAGTTTCCACACCAGAAAGAATCTATGAACGTAAGAAGATAGGCTTAGCCTCTAGTTAGAAATCGTTGCTGCTGGTACAGCTTCTCAAGTGATCCGCGTACCCAAAGGACTGAAAAGTACAAGATTCTGTGCTTGATTATGGGACTGATTTTATTATTCAGCACCAGTTTTCAACGTTGACGTAGGTATTGCCTATATACTTAAGAAATATACTGGGAAGTATTTTATGAGAGGGGTGAACTTTGGAAGGTTCTTGTGTTACTTCCGTGCCTCGACACTGCTGAGAGTCTTGGGCTGAACCACTTTCACTTTCTCCTCCGAGAAAACACTGACATTTCGAGGTGCGGTGCTGGCCTCCCCTGATCAGAAGCCAAGCTCCGAACCTGCAGCTAATGGAGAAAAGAGAGCAGATGAGATGAGATGAGAGGTGAAGTGAGATGAGATGTGCAGTGTGGGAAGCTCCAAGCAGTGTTTACGAGAACAACGGGCCAACGCAGACGTTCGCCAAGAATAGGACATTCCCGGGAAGCCGTCGCTGCCAACGCCTGGGCGTCAAACTTACCCACTTTCGCCCGACACAAGTCTTAAAGGATATGCTGAGACATTAAGGAGAATATGCTGAAAATAAACTGCGATGACGTGCGCCTACGCATCGCCTCCGATCGAGTTCAACTGCAATGTTCGCTGATAACAAAAACAACCAACTGTGAGGACGGATCGTAATATAATTAAAAAAACAATAAGAAACAACAGGCAGCTGAGAATGAAATCCCACAAAAATTTTCCAGAGAAGTTTGCATAAATTCAGAAATTAGTAGGAAGTAGATTTCAGTTATATGGCTGTTCACAAAGACTATGTACGAATCTAGAGATGACAATATAGAACGAGGTAGAGGTCGCATCAATTCTACGCAAGTGCAATTATTTATGGGCAATAAATCAACGTAATGTAAAACAATAAGCGTCCATAAATCTATGGATTAAAATTTATATCATAATTAGAGTCGTTCGTAAGTAGCAATAAATTCAACTAGAACCACCGTCTATACATATGTCATTCGATATTTTGAAAATCCATGTTGACACATTTTAATCTTTCAACGTAAAGCCACTGCCCACAAATTCACCATTTTTAATTAGTATTATTAATAATTATTAATTAATGAAAACAGTCTAAATCTTAGAAATATATTTTAATATAATTTAAAAAATTAGATTATTTGATTTTGGAACCTTTTCAGGTGCAAATGTAAGACTTTCAAAAACTGAATATAATTTATTTCTTGAAATTAGTAAAATTTGTTGTGCATTAAGCACTTTCTAAATTTTAACAGATTTTATTCGAGTAACGGGATAGGGGTGGAGAAATTACATGAATGAAATGTAATGTAGCTTTGTGTAAAAATTTTCTTATTAAATTTAATTTTATATCTGACTAACATGGCTGTTTACGTATTTATTTTCAAAGAAGTCAGATCAATATAACTATTAATCATACAGAATTTTTAGAAACATAATTGGACTTTCCATAATATTCAAATATCACCGAAAGTATTTCTTTTTCTGTGTACTTTTTTCTCATATTTAAATTTGTCAGACAAATTTGCCGTATACTTAATTTTTCTGACTATATCAAGTCCAGATCAAGTATGAAGTAGAAATGGCTACAATTTATGGTTTCGTGATTAAATGCAATTTTTTATGTATATATTCACATTTACAAACTTTTGCAATTGTTTTAAAATTTATTTTCTCTCTACATCGCCGCAAAATAAAACAGACATGTCATTCTGCTTTAGATGCAGGGATCACACAGTCCAACGCAAGTCTATACTATAAACATACATATTAAAACAGTTAATAAAATTCTTTGATATTTAAAAGTAAATATTAGAAAAAAAATCATTCACCTTAATAGACTTAGAGAATACAATAGATAAACTTTCATTTGCCCTGGAGAAACCTGCATCAAGTAGTTTAGCAAAATTTCGTGTTATTCCCCCTTGGTATTAATACTTTTAAGAAATATTAGAGGGAAAAATATTATAATTCAAATTCCTTGAGATCATATAATATTATCTATAAAATACGTGTTTAATTTTGGGTTTAACCTCCTTTTCATAAATGACACACCACGAAAACAGAATTAAATTTTTAATTGAAATAAAATAATGGAGGATAATAAAAACTGTTTAACGTCCCATACCATTTTGGAACCTCTTCAAGTGCAAGAAAAAAACCTTTAAATACATAACTTATCCCAGGAATTTAAACAGATTTTTTAAATTGTGCATAATGTACACACATTGCAGCTGGAAAATTATGCTTATTTTATTTTAATTAAAATTGAGTTCTGACTAAATCGCCTGTGTTATTTATTTCACTTTAGTGAAATAAAGTTCCCTTTTAGAATATGTTTAAATGAGATCAAAGGCAGACAAAAAATAATAAAACAAAACCAAGTATAATTTAAAACAACTACAAGTTACGGTCCCGATCTGGCCCCTCTTCAGGTTGAACTAAATAACAATACGCAAAATTATTACATTACAAAGATATAAAAGTACAGTCAAAGAATACAATAATTAAAAAACCAAAAAATATTAAAATTTAAAGAAACAAGAACAATCAGTATACATTTGAAACATTATTTTACATGAATTACGACATTATATATACGACAAGCAAATCCGTGTCCGCTTTTACATTCAGTGTATTATATTTTATGTCTTAACCCATTAAATATAATGTTTCTAATGTTTACCGACTGTCTTTTTAAAATTTATTTCGGCTCTAGTTTTATATCTTTGTAATGTAATAATTTTATGTATTGTTATTTGGTTCAGCCTGAAGAAGCTCCATATCAGGACCGAAACACGTAATTTAAATTATAGTTGGTTTTGTTATTATTAATTTTTGTCTATTTTTGGCCTCAATTAAACATTAGTTCAAACTTACAGTCGTTAATAACAATCATTTTCCCTATTAAAAATTTAATCTATTTGATAGTTTATATGAATTAAAAAACTTTATTCCCATCACCTTTTTTAATTATGATGATACTGATAAAGTCTTTACATTAGTTACATGGATAATTATTTTTATTTATCCGTCAAAATACTTTTATATAGCCTATACACTCCCCAGAACACATTCAGATCCCCAAGACTTTTTCCCCATACAGTTTCTACATTGTTAGTCACCTATTTAATACAGTGGATTTTTATTTAATAATGGTTGTTAAAAAGTCTTAAATTGGAGACAGTTCGGTGTTATTGAAGGTACGCCGGGGGTCCCACAACAAGATATGACGCAATTGCGTGTGCGTGTGGTGTTTGGTGACCCTGTACATACCGACACAGATCCTCGGGCAGTGACGTCACGCCATGGCTGAGTCACCATCACCGTCCACAGCGTTGCCACGTCAGCGGCCATCCCACTTGGGATATCGTAAGCCACAAAACCATAGCACTTCGTTCTTTTAAGATTTCCTACTTTTGCACCTAACGCCAACATCTCTTACCAGATACTGAATAAATGAGGGAGAAAGAATCACAACTTCATGGTCAGAGGAGCTAGATTTGGTTAAAAATACAGATCCGCTTCACATAAAAATAGGTTCTCATGTGTTGGAGGAGATGAACGAACTTTGCTATTCCTTTAATAAAATTGCCGCAAGGAAAAAAAACAGTTATCAAATAAATAATGTCAATTTAAAGCTACCTTCATTTCTAATAATAATTTCTTTAATAAAACAACTCAGATGTAGAACTATGTGAAAATGGACACATCCAGCTTTAAACCAACATTATTATTAGTTCAAAATTAAAATATTTACATTAGCATTAGTGAATGAAATGAATTACATATAAAAATAAAATAAACAACAATTGAAACCTGACACATTCCACATCCGTGAAGCTTGGCAGGATCTATGGAGCATGACTAGTATTATTATTGTGACCAGCGTGACAGAGGATAAAAGAAGGTATCGAAAGGAGAATACAACAAACAGAGGAGGTCATTTTTCAAGAAGAGAAACAAATATACTGGTATCCCAGATTGAAAATGAATTAAAGAAAACATTTCTGAAGTTGATCGCGGAGTGAAACATTGACAGTTGGCTTCGAAAACAAGGTGCTACAGAAGATCTGATGGGTTGATAAAGTTAACAAAGAGAAAGATAATACTTAGGCAAGGGGAAAATGTTTGAAACAAGCTAGAAAGAAGAGGAGCTTAGTTGGAAGGGCACATAATGAGGAATTCCGGGTTTGGCCAACTCGCAAGCACAGTACATAGTCATAAACGATTAGATTAGCATCTATTCAAGGTTTCTTTTCCCCTACCTGAAGACGAATTAATTCTTAATAAATATAGCGAAATAGTGGATTTTACGGAAAAACTAATCAGGGCCGGATTTACTTAAGAGTCACACAAATTGTAAGATTTATTATTTCGCCATAAATATACTACTAAATTATATTTCAGTTTAAACTTTAGGTATCTGAAATCACATTTGTATAAAGGGCTCCGTATTCAAATAGTTCAGGGCCTCATCAAGTCTAAATCCGGCCTGAGAATGATGTTAATCCCAAGTTCTCTGCTGAGCTTAAGTGTCGGCATTTTTCGGCATACGTCAGTTAATGCGTGCATGCATGCATGTTTCCCCATTACCCGGGGAGCAACCTGTATTGCTTTCTCCTGCCTTATTGAGCACGACAGTCAAGTGTTCAAACCCGAGTGTTCCCTCCATCATTCAACCGCCCCAGTGGAGCAATTGTCAATTCATTGCACGCATTAGTCGCTGAAGGACCACGTGCTTGAGCTGGAATAATCGACGAAGTGGCGCCGTGGAGAATTGTTGGCTTCGGCACCGATTTCCCACGATGATCCAAATAAATGCTTTAAAAGGTCTACCAATAACTTGAAACGAATCTGTTGAAAATGATAGCACTCTGTGGTTTTCATTATAAAAATGATCAAGCAGACATACACGAATCAACAACGGGTGAAAATAATTTAAGCGTGTAGCTAGGTTACTATAAAGAGGGCTCAAATAGATCTGAGAAGTGATTATTTGTGGCAAATTTTGACGACATTAATAGTTACTTTCACATGTCGCACTGCCAGCAAGATGTAAAAGGGTAAAATTGGGAGGGGCCCAGAATATTTGCTTGGACGTTTAAAGACTGTGCAGAGTGGAGCTTTTTTGCCATATCTTGCGGGGCTATACTCGGTAAAGAGGGGTGTTAGAAGTAGATGAAGTTTTGAAATAATTTATTGCCGGACCTTCTGCACAGTGTCCTTGAATGGAAAAATTTCCAGGCAGTAGCTGAGTGGACACTGACGTACACAGTTCCGTTTATTCGTGATGTGCTGTACGCCAGAAGGGACGAAAAAAATGTAGATAAGTCTGAAAGGTTTCAGGAAGAGACCAAAATGTTGGGAAAGGAAGAGAAACTAAGCGGACAGCGACCGAGACAACTGTTAGGAATATTTTTGCAGTTGTCTTATGAAAAGAAGAAAACGAACGAGTCTTGAGAAGAAAGAATCTATTCTGGATAATGAGTTAGGAATAAATTATCTTTATATACTTATTAATACAAAATGTTAAACATGTTGTACAACAATATTATTTTCCGGTTTCCCCACGAGATATTACATTTGAAAAAGGATTGCATGCCACTTTAACTTAATAACTGTAGATCAAATTTATATCACATGTTAAATAAACTACTAACATTTTTAATCCTTTAGCATAAACAATATAAGTAAACCCCGATAAGTAATCGTTACAAAGATTATCACATTGGTGACAACAACATATTGCTGGAAGGTTTATTAAAGAGAATGACGATGTGTAACAGACATAGCTCCGACTATGTCGTGGCTTTTTGTTGAATAGGAGGTTTGCGACCTTCGAAATAGAGCACTGCCAATTTACCACGTGATATGCGTGAAAGAGTTGACATTTGAATGGTATAATTCTATAAAAAAAATGTCAAATACTGCTTTGTGTGTAAAAAATTGTTGATAAATGAGTCTTCATTGCCACTTTTTAAAGTTTCAACAGTTTTCTTGGTAGATCTTTGACATGGGCTAATTCTTTACAAATATAATCGCATTCATTACGAGAAAGTATTGTCAAAAATTGAAATCTGATAAATACAAAAATATAAACCACATAAAATGTCATAATAAACTTATCGTTCCGAAGTGGTACAAGCAAGTTGCAATATTTAAATAATCTGACTAGAAAAGATTATTAATAACGGTCTGCTGTAATGGTCAGGCTGACATAACCTCAAAACAGTGGCCACTCCGCCCAATCACGCCATCCACATGCGCCTGTCTGCTGGCAACCTGCCAAACTTGAAGAGGTCAGGCTTTTGACCAGTAACAGGTTCGCGTTCTATTTTAACTCACCGAACAATACCCTTGCCATATTCTGCTCCTAATATAAGAGACGTTGCATCTGCTACTCGTTGAATAAGCCGTCAAAAGACTAGTGTAATTAATAAATTGGTGAAAGAAGTGGTGTAAAAGTGGCGCGCGTTATAAATAGCTGGCCAGCGTATCGAGGTCGTTGCAGTCCAGAAGCTCGATGGCCCACTGACCTTGCAGAGGCATAACAATAACGTCCCGTGCGAATTATCCATTGCATTAAACAACAAAGGTTACCGTGGTTAACACAGACGTTTATCCAACTTCATATACGAGAGTCCGAAACCGCAGCGGTCAAAAACTAGAAAATACAGTACCCCGAATGAAGTTCTCCGTTTTTTGGATCTCAATGACCCGTATTTATGTTTTCAAGTTTTATTGCCAAGTTTTCCATACACGTTTTTAAATATTCACAGTGAACGAACGTAGTTGATTTCTCGTCTGTAGCCGACAACTGCAGCTCCCAACAGCGCAGGTGACGCTACTTTCCCTTCTTAGACGTGGGTGGAAGATTTCTCTCTACCTTAAGCACGCTGTCATGTTTCGTACAAAACAAAAATGGGATGAAAGATAGAGAACACTAGCCCCAAATGACCGGGATAAAGAATAATAACTATTTTAGTGAAATCCCATTGTATTCCGATTCTCTATTTACATTACAACTTTAAATAAGCTGGTTATTTCAACTATGTTACACATCATATATTGTACACTTTAAATACACCGAAAATAAATAACAAAATACATTAATTACAGAAGCCTGCAATGGTGGTTTTAAAAAATTTTGATAATCGATTCTTTTGAATTTTTAGCATGAATCCGAAAAAGACTTTTTTCATGACGTCAGGATATTACGCAAATAGCACATTTCAAATCTCGTAAAAACTGAAAATTGCAAAGAGAATTGAAAAATTAACATAAAATTATTTCTTCTTATAATTTCTTCTCTTAAAATATGCATTCTAATAGCCAAAACAATCGTGGGATCACAAGAGGAGTGCAGGGAATCACTGACCCTTAATTTCTAACTAAATGTGCTATAAATGAAACTATTTTTATATTTTATTCTATGGTTATTTTATTTTTAAACAAAAAATAAGAGGAATATTGGAGGGTGTCTATTGAATAATTTATCTGACGATTAAACTATTATATGAGTTGATCAGTCTCTTTGTCAGTTTTTATTTATAATTTAAATAATATTTCTATGTTTCGTCTCTCATTTGAGACCTCTTCAGGAAAAAAATTAGCTGTACACAGAACCTCACTCCATGACTCCTTCGGCCGAAATAACGTAGAGAAATTTTTAGCTGAAAAAGTCTCAAATGAGAGACGAAACGTTGTAGTATTTAATATTTAAATTATAAAAAAACGACAGAGGCTGATTGACTCATATACGGTGTCTTTATTGGTTCTGAAATTTGAAAACTTCTTAAAGATAGCAATGATTATAAAGAAATAGAAGTCCCAGAAAAAAAAGCTTGATTAAGCCCATAAAGACTCCTCTAATGTTTCACTATAAGATAATAATACAAGTTCCTCTTCAGACTCCTCTAATGTTTTACTATTATAATTATATTATAAGTTCAAAAAATTAATTAACCATAAAAAAACTATTATGTATTTTTTGGATTCTTACAAAATTTGCGATTTGCGACAAATCGTGACACGATGGAAAGATGTGAAGGCCACTTTTTGAGTGAGCTCTAAAAATACAGAGGAATCGATTACTAAATTCTAAGAAACAAACCTATCAAATTTTGATGGATAATCTCAAATACATCACAGACAGTGTTAATTAATTAATTAATAAGCTTCCCCAAGGTAGGGACAGCTTACATCCTCTGACCAACAGACTAGTCAACAATTCTCCAGATACAGCCACCAATCGGTAAGTTTCGCTTTACACAACATTAAAATGACATGTCTTCATGTATTAAAATTTTCCATATACTCGCTTCCGCGTTTGAACGTGAATTTCACCGAATAAAAAGACATACTACACACTGAATGAGGTTGTCTTGAAGTCTATCTTGTTAACCAATAAATCACCTGTCAGGACAACGGCGGGAGTGGCCGATGAATACAATAGTGTGTTTGTTGGTTGTGGTGATCTGCGCAAGGTGCTAGACGTAAGCTGGGCCATAAGATAAATCACCAGCGGTGGTATCAGACCGTGGCACTGCAACAGCTGGTGCTGAAGCAACAGCACCAGTCATCCACTACAAGAGTCCACGCCCAGGAGGCAACTGCGGGGCCTAATTATCGAGAACAAAACTTTCACTATTGCCCTGGACACACGACGAACAATGAACATGGAAACCACGAGTTGTTGATCATGGAAGAAATGACATTCATTGCGTCTTAAGCAGCGGAAACGTTTTATCCTGTCTTGGTTGTCGATCAAGCGTTTTCAGCCAGACTTTCTGAATTCAGGAGATAACGCATGCCAATGGTAGCGACATCCTCAAAGATAAACTCCAATCTTGGCGATCTTATTAAAAAGATTAATTCCAACTATAGTTTTTCCATTTATATTAGTCATTACGGTATATTAACCTCAGCTTCTCTACTCCAATAATAAAATGGTCAGTTGATAATGAAGCCAGATTTTATAACACTTGTGTCTCTAGAAAAGAAGTGATGTTCCAAATGAGGAAATGCGGGGGCAGCTTGAGCCTGCAAACTCCACGCGGATGTTCTCCTATTAAGCGGCACTAAACTACGGGTCAGAGGGTAATCGCTATCCAGTAGCTACTATTAGATAGCAATTAGCAAAGGAATTTATCGGAACCATCGACACTACATTAGACGGAAATAATCCTAACATTTCAGCAACAAGACTGTCGAGTAATCCAATCCAGCATAATTTTATATAGTGTTCATGACGAACGTACATCTGCTCGTTAAATTCAGCAGGTCTCTCATAGTCAAAATGGAAGCAGCTGGACATACTATAAGTATAACCATTGAACAGTTTCTCTACTCATACACCTGACGTTTTTCACTCCAGACATATCAAGCTTTTATCTTATCAATTATCAATGGTTATTATCTACTCTTAGAAAAAGTCTTAATTATTACCGTGACATATTTCAGATTCACACCTCTGTCACCAGAAAGATAATCTTATACTTAAATCAACTTGTCATCGTTCAATTATAGGACTTTGATGCGGCTCTAGGATATGTTCGTAAACTGTTCCCTAAGGTATAGGTCGCGAGAAATAGCTTGGAGTACGAGGTGCGCATTAGGAGAAGGGACAGGGTGGTGGGGGAGAAGCTGGCGTAATATCATTTTTAAAAACATTCAATAAATTCTCGATGCAAAACATATTTAACTGAACACAATATATTTCTCTGTTTTCTACCTAGTTTTTACAATTGAAAAAATGTTGACAATATCACCAGCTATAAAAAACGTAATAAACGGGGATATATTAACGAAATATTAATACACTCCTTTTCTGCAGATTTCCCGAAACAGTTGCATTAATCTGAGCTACGGTTGCAAAAGGTTTTATCACGCATGGCTCTATAATCGACAAAAATCAAAATAGTCGAGAAAAATGTAAAAAAAAGTTTCTGAAGAAATATAAATCATATTAACAAAATAAGAACACAACTGTATTCTCCTAAAACAAAAACACAGCAAGTTTCTATACGTGAACACAGTTTTTTCACTGCTGCAACAATTTTTGTGTTGAACTGAGCTGCGGCCTACCCACACTACACGTACAGGGTAGTGGATCACAGAGTATCTACTCCTATCTCTACAGCTATACAATGTTGCGAAATTATTCAGGTTTATGGTATAGCTAATCTCTTTGACGTTCGTTGAACGTGTTTCAACATATCTGGTATCATAAAAACCATTAAAGTTGATAGAAATATAAACGGAACCTCTCCCTAATTTCATTAACTTCTTAAAAATCATAATTTTTCATTGAGAAAATGCGGTTTTAATATAATTTCAGAATGACAAATGTTCTGCTCCTAAAATGAAGCACGATTGTCGATTCCGCTGTGGATGTTCGATTAGATTCGGGGTGGTTGTGATTCTATTTGGTCCTATCCTCTGAATGAATCCTTGAAGTGTTCGACAGAATCCCGTTACACAAATACGTTATCTCGTCCGAAGTTCTTCTGTAACTATTATGGCCGACCGACGTTACATCATCGGAGCCTGCCACTCGTCCTCCAAACAAATAGACCATTGTGCAGTTCCCTCCAGTCTTTCAACTCCTCAAGAAACAAAACTTCTAACAATTTCTAGCAAATACTCATGGCTGTCTATTTTCCCGGCCACAACTTTGATCGCATATGAGCCGCGTGGTTCGTAAGTGAAGATTTTTATGGATACAACAATAATGAATAGGAACGACGACGTGTCTACAGATATTGCGTTGAACTTCTAGTTTCAAGTCTCAGTCACGCTCGCGTGGCAACTTCACAAAAACAAAATACGGGGCGGGCGTGACCATTTCTGAAGACACGTCTTATTGTTAAAATGGGATTCATTAGCATATCCACTTCCGCGAGGTGGCAGCACAATAGGAAATGAAATGAGCGAGGAGTTTTGCCCAGTAAAGAGATTTCAATTTGGTTTCCTAATTTCATCGAATCAACTAATTACGTTTCCCGAAGAGAAAAAAGTACTGGCAATTGAGTATGGTTAGACCGTCTACGAGTGTTCAGGCCCTCGTGCTGTGACTCTGAATCTCCTCCACCCCACTCAAAGTTCCTTTCTGTTCGACACGCTGGAATTATCTTCGTCTATTCTCCTCTGTAGAACTCCATTAAATTTCCTCTTCTCGGCTCTTCTCAACCGTTGCTTGTGCACGCTGCCCATCACCTCATTTAAGATATTTCAATCACTCACTTTCGTACAAGCTATAGATTATTTCTTTTTTGCGCAATAATATGAATTCTGAATAATTAATAGTGTATAATAAGTACTGTATTCATTGAAACGAATAAAATGCAATATTCGACAAATTATTTCATTTAAATATTTATTGAAGGAACAGGATGGAAAAATCTGTTTCCTTGAATTCAGTTTCATACCATCAGTGCTGTTCGGTTGAAAACTTTTCTTCCTAATAATGTTAACATGCCTGTCGACTAGTTTAAACGCGATTAATTCTAGCCCCAGAGTTGAGATTTCAATTAATTTTATTAAACCATAATTATAAAAATATTGCTTCTCATCTCTGGAATCTGAACGTTGCTCTATGAATTTATAATTTATTTTCAAATCAGTGAATAACGATATTAATTGCGTTCAAAATCTGAATTTTAGAGTTATTTCCAGGACTTTTACAATATAAAATGTGTTTGCAGTAAAGCACTGCAGAATACAAAATTAAACAATAATAAGAACGTAAAAATTTGACTAATTCTTTTGGATATTGATTTATTTGGTTCGAAATTTTCCGGTTATTAAGGTGACTTACTGATAAGATTTTGACTTAAGAATGATTACGTAAAAAAAATATTTCACATTATAAATGTAATTTTTAAAGATATAATTTTAATTGACTATTTTACTAACAAAAAAATAAACAATAGCACGTAACACTCTAACGAGTGCTTCAGATGCAACTGACAAAACTAAGGAAATAATATTAATTGCGTTGTTAGGAACTAAAATGCGAAATAAAAAACTAGTCTCCCCTGGAGATCAGTAACACTGTTGTAAAATATAAATGTGATGGTACAAACGTGTGGATTAATACGTTTTCCCGTTACTCTTAATTATGCAAATATCCAGCAGACATAATTTAACGAATTTTCAGATCTTTAAATTTTGCACATATTTTGTTCTAAAATAATAATAATTATCAGCAACATCAAAAGGAACATGATCGTACATTCTGTTGTCGTTAGAGGTGAACTACAACTATCGATGACAAATATCTGCAAATTTTCCCAGTCGATTTGGCCACAGTAACGATCATGTCCTATCAGTGACCCCTTAAATTGGCAGTCATGTCTCAGGGACACCGTGATCTGCTACAGACGTGATTTGTTAGCAACAAGAAGAAAGCGATAAGTACGTGACAGTTTTGAGTTATGTTAGCAAGGATGATAAATATTTGCTCTGATGCGACAGAGGCGCCACTAGGTGGTTAGCCTCGAACTACATCAAACTGCTTTCTCAGCGGATAGAGGGCTCTACCATCTACAACTCAGTCAAGTCATCTCTGCAGTCCATTCAACAAATGTCTTTTGCACATTTGTAAATCACACAGTCCTAAAGAAAATAATGTGCCAGAGGTATTTCAGACACTACGTCCGGATTATTGAAAACTTTTTCGTTCATATTTGGCCTTATCAGTAATAATAAATATGTTTTTAAAAATAAGGAGATAATTTATATTTAATGATGGCAGCCTCTCGGGTAAAATATTCCGGAGTTAAAATAGTCCCCCATTCGGATCTCCGGGCGGGGACTACACGGGAAGATATCAATAACACAAAAAGTCGGAGCGTGGAATGTCAATAGTAGTAATAACATAGGGACACTAAAAATAATAAATTAAAAGGAAAATAGGTGTTATGGCAGTCAATCGAAAGGCTTTTGAACTAATGTATGCTAATCTATCACTTCATAACTATAGCAGACTAATTTGCCTAAAATATTGTAGCGATAATCTTCTATACATTTCCCTTAATAATAATTTATTAAGTCCTTCAAGCCTTAACATCTAGCCTGTGGATCTTTCACTTCAGTGTCTACCATAATATCGTCATATTCAAGATCTCCTAATTTGTGGTCATCTGACTTTCATCGCCCTAATGTAGTAAAACACGAAAAATAAATGGTATCACTGAAATATCGCAAGTAAACATTTTAAGCCTGGTTCGTTCATACGTCGCGTGAGATAATTTTCATCCAAACTAAGCCGGATAAAAATGAATAGTTGTTTTTGTACAAATTTGTTAGGGAATGATGCCATGTGTTGCATTGCGTTGAAAGTGGGTGGTTACTTTCATTTTCTTTTTAGAAAGAGAGAACGGCAGGGACCTGCAACAAATTGATTCGTTGACGGATACACGGTTGTACTTTGCGTAATTTCTCCTTACATTCACAATTTCTCACGCGCGGTTATGATACAATCTATTGCAGAGAAGCTATGGAGCACTAAATCTTAAAATAAAATACGTAACTAATAAATAAATTAACAAATAATCTCATATTACGATATAAAAGTACAACTACATGACGCTTTGAAAACCTTTGTTGCCGTTTTCTAGTGATATTGACGTTGTACAAACGATATAACGTAAAAATAAAGCAACAAAACTTAATGTACGACATGAAGTTTTATTTTCAACACCAAATTTGGTCTCTATAATAATTATCAATTTTGTAAATTTTAAACTTGCTTTTTTATACAATCTTGTAATAAATAATACTCAATGAGACCAAATAAATGGACTTCAGTTATCAATTCATTTTTTCCTTACGTACTGTACAACCAATTAGTTGATTTTAAGTTATGTCCATAGTTCATGAGATTAAAGTAAGTAGACAAACGAAAGCAGATCGACGAGTCAGATTCCTTGGAATTAAACACGGAAAACAGTTTCACAGAGTGGGAAACTTCCACCTAAGTTTGCCTTTAACAATAATGTTTGAATTATTCATGATTCGCGATTTCGAATTCTATTCAACTCTTAAGAATCTTGATTTGGTCAGACACAAACATAGCGTTGATTCACCGAATATAATTTTTTCCATCTGACAGTTTTCTAATCTAACACTGACAATAGTGGAGAATTTCGAAAGCTAAGTCATTTGGCAACGGTAACGGTACCAGACAAAGAGATGTTAATACTATGTGGACAGAGAATGAAGTAAATTATCTGAACGTCCATCAGCGCGATCGTGGGAAAGATGTAATTGATTTAATCGCAGCATTCGTGTTTTACGATTGGATCTAGCACTTAGACACGGATGCTACCCTTTAATGTGGGATCCATAAAAAGAGCTGAACTGCATGTCCACATCTGCGATCAAGAACAGCGTGAAGAAAATTACTGAGTGGCGTGTTTACTGGCTCCTAGTAAAAGTTCCAATCTAAATTATTTTCTTATATTTAAATATTTATTTAATAAAATTAATTTGGATGTTACACTTAATTATGATAACTAGCCGAGGCTTTCATAATGGGAATGTGGAACTCATTTGAAGGTTTGGACTGAAGTCCATCAGCACGCTCTGAATCCTCCTGAAATTGGGATCATTATCATATCACCACTACCAATTTTCTAAAAGGAGAATAGAGACAATCTGTTGCGAATAACTTACTGTAATGTACGAAAATACATTGAAATCTGTTTAGGCTTACGTTTATAACCGCATGAAAAGTTTAAATTTTAAGGAATATCAAATTACTCCGACTGATCACAAGTTTGATATTAAACTAACAGGATCCCCTTGGGGTTTAAATCATTCTCAAATTATCTCAATTATATTTTTAAATTTTAATCATTGTTGTAATAAAATTAATTTGGATTATACATTCAACTCCTATAATTAGCCGAGGCTTTTATAACGGGATTCTCTCTCCGTGTACCGGTTCCTACACTAAATGAAATTCCTGCAAGAATAAAACGACCCTGTCCCTAAGGTACAAATACACTTCAAGTAAATCCAATCCCAAGTTTCAAATGTGTCAATTTTTAAAAATTTGCGTTTTTATGATATCTTTCCTTTCTGGAAAACATACCATAATATTGTGAAAAATTATATTGATTTTACGGATTCTATCTTTACGTAATTCTGTTGTTTGTGTAAAATTTTGACATTTTCATAATCCATTTTTTAATTGTAATTGATTTAATTTATGACAATATTATTTACAAGAAAAATATAAAGATCTGTAAAATACTATAATTAGCTCCATATAGTGTAGTAATACGTAAAAAGCACGTAAGGTGTTGTAATTTCTATATCATATTATTATATTGACTTAGCACGTCGGTCGCTGTGACGGTTACGGTAAATTAAAATGGGACGTTGCATGTTTTTGAAGAGACCGGTATTGTTAAATCGTTTAGGCAAGCTCTTAGTCTTATCAGGTCAATGTCCTAATATGGACAGTTTTCACAATACTGATGGTAGGGACCTCACCTTTTGAGACACTTTAATGGATTTATTTTAATACATATTTTCAAGAACGTTTCCGAGTTAGTAGCAATTTGAGAGTTGCAATATATGGGAAACGCATTGCTTTTTAGTTCAGATAAGTTTGGAGAGAGATCCGGATCGGACGCGTCTACAGGAGCTGTCTTGTGCGTCCAGGAACCAGCCGCTCCTACCAGATTTGCCAGAGGCACGAACCCTTATCCTTCTGAAACTGGGGAAGCCGTGCCGCGATCGTGGAAGCTCATAATTAAGTCCTCGCCTTCCCTATATTTTCGGGGTGTTTGCCAAACTTATATTTGGCAGAATAAGGCCCAGTCATCTTTAAGGACAAGCTAAATTCAATGAGAAATTTTGACGAAAAAACTAAATTGAATTCCTAAATTTGTGTAACTATTTTATCAAAGAATAATACAGCTTAAAAACAGTATGAATGAAAATGTTAACTTAAGAGCAACAATTAACGACTCTGAAGCGGTGAACAGTTGATGCCACGAGGCTATGCTTCCCTTCGTTTAATTTCGTTTTCAACGCTATCGAATTCTCATCACCAGACACGGCCCAGTGGATTAAATGCAATCATTAAGCGGCAAAACGTAACTTAAAAACGGAACGAGACAAACTACCGTGGAAGCAAACAATGGCATGGATACTTTCCGGAGACTGGCTATGCGGTGCAAGGGAAAAACGTCGCACTGATCACGATAATGGTTCTGATTAATGTAGATCGATCTATTTTCTCTAGACCGATACAAGAGCACGATGGCTACGAAGAAATCCGAATCGAATTTTATTTTAATTGGATTTGTAATTGATGCATTACTATTTTAAATGTGAAAGGAGCAATAACACTAGTGACAGTTTATCATAGATGTCAAGTTGCTCACAGCGAGATATACTGAATATGTTTCATTTCTAAGCGCGTAAAAATATATAACCATCTGCAGTAAATAGTTTACACTACGTAGTCGCCACCACTGAGGATTTTTGAAAGAGTACCCAAAAAACTTTCACAAAATAGAAACGGCAACACTATTTTATGAGAATATGATCTGTCCACATCCTGGTGGACACCATGATCGAGCAAATTTCCTAATGAACACTAATGGATAGCGGTCGCTGACGTGACGTTGCCCGGCCGATGGTAATCTCTTTCCCAAAGCACGCTGCAATTAGTAAATGGGATGGCGTGGTCACAGTACCGCTAATTGGAGTTTCGCATCTCGGCGAAGTTGGCTAGACGGTGACCTTGGACTGACCTTGGCACTAGACCACGCGTCGCACCTGTTGCGTGTACAGGTTTCCCACTAGGGAAACTGCACGTTCCATCTCCGATTCCCGACCAAGGGTCGCTGATCACGACAAAGAGACCGATGGCGTTGGGGCAGACAGCAGGAAATAATTACTACTCTACAATAACTATTAGTACGACATCCGATGTAAGAGCTTTCACCAAATAGTAATTTTGCTGTAGCAGAAAAATAGTAATATAATTAGGGATTTCCTGGAAATTGAGAAACGCAGAGAGTAAATTAAAGTTTACAGGAGCTTAGCGATACAGAAGATAGTGGATTAGTTAACCTTGCTAAATAAATTACAGGAAATTATTTCCGTTAATTACTACAATTTACATAAAAAAAGAATAAAATTAATGCGACATACACAATTGAATTAATTTCCCTGCAGTTGAAATAAGACACTAGATGACGACACTTGTAACCGTTGTAGGAAAACAATGGCTTATTTCCAGATAGAAGTAGCTATTGGATAATAAAACCTGAACCTGAACCCAAACCGCACTTAACCATACATTGAAGTGAATAAAATATCTATCAAATTAAAAAGATCGGCATTCCATTAGCGTACATATAATGTACAGTTTTTTAACTGTGCAAACTTTCAGTCAACTTTTAACAAAGGCAGTATTTTAATTGCTGATATCTCGAAAATGGTTGGTCGTACTCTTATTTGCCTTAGAAGAATGAATTTCATTCCCTTTCTAAGGCACTATCTGGTTGTAAAAATCCACTAAGAATTCTTCTTCCTTGGCTCTACAGCCCATTGCGGGCCTTGGCCTACCGGGTCAACTGAGGGCTGTCATCTTACGTGACACATTCAGAATTTTGAGTGATACGTATTTGGGGTATCGATTCTCCAACAGTCTTAATTCCAATCTTCGTATCCATGAAGGCACAAGCGTCCAAAAACTAATTTCAGGATTCGAACCCGGGACGTCTGTTGAGTCAGCCACGCTACCAATTAAACCACATGTCAACCGACAAAAATTGTAGAAATTTAAATAAAAAATACTGCCAAATTATTAGCAAAAAATAATATTTTGATATGATTACGTCGTTTCGTTCATTATTGTGGACTTCATCAGGTAAAGTTACATGTTATTTACATGTTTAATAGCTTTAGCTACTTAAAATTTATCTGATGAAGTGCACAAATATGGACAAATGTGTTAAATAAATATTTATTTTCCGAAACAGAAAAAAATAATTAAATTTGAGATATTTTGGGGCTCTAGACTGTCAGATTGTATTATGGCAGTCTAGAACGAAACATTCCCAGAGTCGACCAGTCGAATGTATTTCTTGTTGATATAGTCCAGAATGTTAGGAAACTGCTGTGCTGGAGAGTAGGCAAAGTTGGTAGACCTGTGCATTCTTGTGGGTACTGTGTAGCAGAGCTGAAATCCTGTACTGAAGACGCACGGCCGCTTCCGGGACTCTAGCAGTCTCAAATTCCGGGGATCGAACCGCAGACCTCACACTGCTCCCTTCATCGTGCAAACCGAGGTGAAAATATCAGGGGCAGCCCGGAAGCGGTCGTCGTCTTGCACTTCCCGTTTCCAGAGAGATTACGGGAATATGTACTGTCGATATTATAATTTGCATTTTAATAGTCAACTGCAAGAAAAGCGGAGAACTTTATTGTCTACAGAAGATAAGATTGCAAAGTGGGCTGATGCAGAGCACCTGCAACCCGCATGTGGGTGAAATATGATAAGGAATAGTGTGCTATGGGATTCCTCACGAAAGGAGACTATGTGGCGATCGAAATATAAACGAACGGAATTTCTAAATTATTTATCTATTTAATATTAAACCAGCACAGTCAAGGGAAAAATGTGTGATCTCTATAATATTATACAGAGAGCATCTTTCTTTTGCAGATTATATATATATATATATATATATATATATATATATATATATATGTGTGTGTGTGTGTGTGTGTGTGTGTGTGTGTGTGTAGTAGTAGTAGTAGTTTGTAGTACCGTATCACTAAGACTACCATTATCTACATATTTCCTTACTGAATGTAAACCGGCATTAATAATCAGTGACAGGGACTTATCAACAATGCTAATTTCTCTTAGTCCGAAAATTGTTGGTAACGGCACCCGAGACAGGTATGCAACATTTATTGATGATGGCGGTACCAGTATGAATTGGACATGCGGCGCGGCGGTCGGAAGAGTGATGAGACGGGCTAGCGTTTGTTTTGGAAAGAATTTGGGGAATGCTCCGTGTGAAAGGCGGTGCTAGTCTCGCACACGCCGTGCCAGTGCACAATTCCCTGTAACTGGGGCAAAGTTTCCGACATTAAGGCCGTCCTAACAGATGCGCAACCAGGCCGTGCCATATGCCGACCTAACAAAGCCAACTCGACTGCCTTTCTATTTCGGGCGCCACTAAATTCTTGATCCCGAACATGCATTCAACTAGCGTAAAGTGATCAACAAAAACACATTGAATTCCTAGTTCACCTGCAAGTCAACAATAAATTTCTCTCTTAGCAATTCAGTGACGGAGAATCTCTTTATTGCGTCCACTTGTACTAACTCAACCATATAATTTAAGAGTACTGAACATTCAAGCGAGTGGGTATTTTTTCATGTATACAATACTATTATTAAATTCTACAAGTTAAAAATATAATTTACAGGTGCAAACTTGTACGTATTAAATTCGATGTAAATGATCCAGAACTCTCGAACCAGGAAAAATTAAATAAAAAAGAACAATTGTTATACTTTATCTCACTTTTAACGAATGAAAACCGCCAGAAATAATTTAATAATATAACGTTTAGTCCTCAATCTAGGACTTCATCAGGCAAAGCAATGGATTTCGGGTATTATGAATAATTACAAAAATTCGTAGCCAAAATACAGAAGATAAATATTAGACATAAAATAAGTACCACATAACTTTTCTGCTAGCTTTGTAGATTTCGTCAAGGGACAATAGAAATATTGTGCTTTATTTATTTTAGTATCCATTTATATATGTATGTACATTAATTAACTTATTTTTGTAATTTCTACACTTTAAAGACATAATTTATAAATTTCCTCTTTTAACACCAGCCAAATTTAAAAGTTTTATAAACAATTTTATCTTCAATAACTTAATCTGTCAATTAAGTATAAATAAATAAAAAATAGTCAATTTGTCAGCAAACAAAATTATATTTAATATATTTACGATGTTTCGTCCATATTTGTGAACTTCATCAGGAAACTTTTAAATGGATAACATGTGTAAAGGTGGATAATTTTAGTCACGTACTTATAAATAAATTTAATTTTCCAAATACAATTCTCAGGTTAACCCGGGTCAAAGTTTGCTTACACAACGTTTCGACAGAAATTTCCGCCATCGTCCTCAGGTAGATCGGTAGTGTCTGACAACGATGGCGGAGCTCGCTGTCGAAACGTTGTGTAAGCAAACTTTGACCCGAGTTAAAACCCGAGATTTAATTTGGAACCAATTCACGGTCTATAAAATATAATTTTCTTCGCTTATTAAAATGACTATTTTTTATTCATTAAATTTTTTACGCCTGATGAAGTGAGAACGAAACGTGGTGTTAAAATTTGTTATTTAATTGTTTATGACAAATTAGGCTGTTTTAAATAATTTATAAAAAAGTTAACCAACCCTGAAAAAAATGGAGCGTCGACAAATGTAGCAAAACTAGACGGCAAAATTTCAGTTATTTATTCCACAGATTTGGATAGTAAAAAGAGTGTAGTACAACATAGGTCCGAAAATGTATAATTACAGAGTTAATCGAAGTTTTATGAATGTTACATGTCTTCGTATCTGAACTAAAATGCGTTACAATTGTTTCACAAGAGAAAATTTAGCGAAACTGATGTTACCTCCACAGTACCCCAAAAGGGTTAACAGTCATGTATCGAACTCTCCGTCCACGCACTGAGAACGACTGTCAGACAATACGCACTACACCAAGCTTTTTTTTAAACGAATAACTAGGCATGTCTTTATACACCGACATTAATAAGTTCCGAGAACTCTGTAATAATTTCCGGACGCATATTGTATTACAGTTTTGTTTCTCTCAATATGAGGAATCGATTACTGAAATTTTGCCGTCGAGTTTTGATACACCGTATAAGAAAGAAAGTGTACGATTATGGATGTCAATTGCAGCCGAGTGAATCCTTGCCCGCAATATCATTTCATTGGTATATTAATCTGCATATGGAATAACGTAGCTGCTAATCGGATGCCAGAGGCTATGTGAGGGTTATACAGGAAGTTTATTTACGACGGAAGAAGCTTCCCAGGAGCTCTCCGTGCGAATCTCCCAGCAAACCTGTCTACACTTCCGGTTCCACACCCACCAGTCTCACGATGCCGACGTAAATAAGTACGGTAGAAGAGACCAGCAAACAAGGACAGAATATGGAAAACTCCATATGAATGTAATGATAAACAAGTGTCACAAAAATTCTCGAAACTCTGTAGTGGATATAAAATTAAAAATCACACCAAAATGATAAATCTGTAGAGTCAGTGCAGTTTGGCTCATACTTGAAGTTGGTACACCGCAGATGGCATACACTTGGAACGGAAAACAAATTAATGCTGCGGGAATTTATTCTCCTTGACTAAAATGTATACCTGAACTCGCTGTTTATCAAGTGGAGATATTGTAATGTTGTTCTCATGCGTACATTTTACTTGGTTCACTGGTTATAATAAACATTACTGAAAAATCAGCCCCGTATTTATTTAATCAGATATCCTGATACGCAATGTATTGTAACAGTGTCTGGTAACACAAGCAAAGAGTAGCCATCACTGTAAAAAGAACAATCTTAACGAACAAAAGCAGAAGAACGTGGTAAAATGATATGTAAGGTGTGTGGTGTCGTTTCTATCATAAGGGGTAAATTGGAAACATTTATTATTATTAGCAACCGACGACCCTCACTATTATTATTTTAAACTTAACATAATTCAACTCAGAATTTTTTTAATTCAGTCTTTAATAAAGGATATTGCACCATTCAACGCCCAAAATGTCAAAAATTAAAAAATGCCGGGCGATAAGTGAAAGTGCCAAGTGATTCTGATATATATATTGCCGTCATTCCATTTGAAACAACCAACCGATTTAAATATTTAATAACTAGCATTAGGTTTTTTTTCCCCTCACTGAGAAGTTCTCATTCACTTCATTCCCAGTTTATTCCCTTTAGCGGTCCTTAATATCTTTATGATGAATCAAGTTATAATTAGCAGTCGTCGCGCCAAGGATGCCGGATATTGCAATGTCTGGATCGTTGGGTTATCTCACTTACGATTCAAAAGGACTGAATTGTGTGAACACTGTAGCACCGCTTAGACCAAATCTTGGAAGCGCAAAAACACATGGGACAAAGAATTTGTTTGTGGAATTTTTTTTGCTATTTTTGTTAGATGTAGCATTACTAGGACTGGAACAAAAAATATATATTTCTACTTAAAACGTCTATAAATTTGTCAAAGTGAGCATTTGGTGGTGAAATAAGAACTGTAGAGTTTCGGCCCTAGTTCGTAAAGAGAACAGGACAATTATTTCGATGTTCTAGGTGACTGATTTGACTTACAGACAAATATGAAATGCTGGAGCAGAGAATTAAAAATAACAAGAAAATGAAAACAATAACCTTTCAGTAAATGATCAATACAAACAAAAATACATTCATTTTAATAATATCAAATATATTTAAATTAATCTGACATTAATAAAATAAACCTCAAACAGCCCAAAGGTCATAATTTTTAAGATTCTTCAACACATTATATGCAACGTTTCGTCCACCGTTTTCGGACTTCAGGTTCTTCAAATTTCATCGGAAGTTAAATTTTGACTGGATGCAAATACATATGAATTAAACATCAATGTGTTGAATAATATAATTTTTTTGTCTTACTGGCTATTTGGACTTTGTTTAATAAAAAAAATGTTGGGCCATTGTCAAGTGCATAAGGATTACTGTAACAAAGTGGAAGGGAAGAAAGAACGCAGGAAATGTGGCGTTATAGGAAGACGATATAATTATCATGAGTTTAAAAGAAGAGAGCTCTCAGAATAATCAGGAAACGATTTACAATAAATATATATTATAATTGAGCAACGGAGTAATAGAATGGAAGGTTCGGGATGATGAGGGGCCTACTGAAGCTTACAGACGAAATGAGGAACAAAAGAAAGATGGAGACAAAAAGGATGAAGTTAAGATTGATAAATGAAAATAATTAAGGGAACGTTAAATAACAGAGATTTAATGAGTAGTCTCATTTGTGCACTTTCTTAGAGAGATGGGGCGGGGTGCGGGAAATTGCAGACGTGGCTTACGAAGGTCGATAATTGCGTCTGCAACAGGCTCTGTTTTTAAAAAAACGTTCAACCCTTTATTGGCGCACGCAGTAAAACATTAAATGAAAGCTCTGTGCTCTCGCATTTTTTTATTGAATTCGAGTTGGCTGCCTGAATGTAGCGTTTTAATTATTCCTCGGCAAGATATGAGGAAAGGATACAGTTATTTTTTTCAAGAGGGGAGCGGCGGCAGGCGCATCCAACAAATTGGAGGATCCCTTATTGAATGCGGTACTTGAGGCCTCCCCTCGGCTCCGTAGCCATGGTAACAGTCCATGGTTCGATACCCTGGTGTGCACGGCGGTTTCAATGCAAGACTCCACTGCTTTAGTGCAGAATCCGCGAACAGCAAAAATCGGAATATCATACACCACGCGAACGTGTAATATTATTAGAGAGATATTCACATTACTAACATGAATAAACTTCGTGATTGCAACAGAAATGCAATGAGTAACAGGTAATATAGTATGATTATAAAATTTTTAATCGCAAAAATATTTTGTTCGAATAAGTGATAGGTGATTACTGTAGTGTTTGAGAAGACTGTTTTACGTTGATTTGCACTTTATGAGGGTAATGGTGAACGACCAAGGTGAGAGGGTCCAATTTATGTAAATTCGGCCGGTCCAGGACGAGTACTGACGGGATGTGGGTCAACGTCACCATGGCGACGGAGAGCGTCGACACGTGCAATGGATCGATACTGGCGGCGAGACGAAGCACAGACAGGTCAACGCCCCGCCACAACACCCGCCACCAGATCTGGCTGGACCTTGCAACGTCGGAGGGTTGCCTGAGAAAATGCACGTCTACGTATCTTGTAGCACACTCATGGTATTATTCTCGTCAAGGACAACCAGACGGCTAATCAGCGCGACTATGGCTACAAATCGTGTCTTGAGCAACAGGGTGAGTCATGAGGCTGGTACTCGGTACTCGGCACTCGCGATCAGCTAGAAGTTACCTTCCGACGTTTTTCGGAAACCACGAGAATATGATAGAACACTGAAGAACACAGATACATGATCTCATAATGAAATCTTAAAGCCGACTTTGGTCAGTTGTTCTAAAACGTACGATTTGCTCGTGAGGGAATGACTTCACTACCAATCCTTGCCTATCGAATTGTTATATTCGAATTCATTGGAGTTATTACCACGATACGTGTAGTAAGAATTAATAATTTCTCCCGAAATTTAGTCATGTAGCTTAATCTTCCGTAATTGATATGCAACAGCAAAGGAAAAGTCTGGCCACACGTAGGGGACGACGTCACTTCCTGTGCCTTGCTGGCCGCACATCCGTCAGGCCATCTTAGTTCGCAAGAATTTGTGGGGAACGGTACACGCCCTCCCGATAGACTGTTGCAAGTCCATCGATTATTCAAATACGACTGTCGCCTGAGTCACCCTCCCCCTTGGCAGACTTACAGCCGTGGTAGAACAGCAACGAAAACCATTAGGGTGATAAGGCGTGTGATTACATTCCGGAAAAAAAGCTAAAATTAATTTCTCGTTAAGCAACAGACTTTGGTTTCATTTGTTTCAAAAACAGCTCCTTCACATCCCGATTACAAATAAAGATATTAAAAGAACGTTTTAATGATTCAATGATGAAAGCTGAAAACAAAACGAGCAAAGCACTGATTATGCATCTATTTAAAAAAAGCTTTCCAAATTTAGGGTCTCATTAAGTATAAAAATTATATGTATCGTTGGTGAAGCAGATAATAGTTTATCTATAGTTTGGTCACACTTCCCGAATTAATTTTTATCCAGAAAATTGAAAATATTCGACATAATTGTTTTATTCATGTCTTATTTGATTAATTTATGAACGTTGATTTTGAAAGTATTGCTACAGCATGGTAATCTCATCTCTAATTTCAAATTTATTTTCAATTATTTAATAATGATATTTATTTATTGCATTGATTTGATTGATAAATTAAATTTTATAGTTCCCTCTAAAGCCTCTAGATGAAAAAAAAATTGATTGCGGTAAGACATTGAGAGAATGTCAAATTTGGTCAATGTTTTGGTTACTGATTTGTTAGATAAGAAATTTTATGAATTCTTTTCGTGAACTAAACATCTTTTTAATTTAACAATTTTTAATTACGATTTTTACTACGCCTCGTCCAGATTTTGGAGCTACTTCAAGTACATAATTAATAAATTTAAGTTCTGAATGGATTACAATACATTTATACGAGTATATTGCGCACAGAGACCGTTACGGCCGAATGTTTATCATTGTGGGATAATTGATTTATTCAATTTATGAATTGTTAATGTTGCTTAATAATAATTATTGAGTGACGTATAAACATTATTTGACTTTATATATTAAATGTAATTTTTAGATATATGTGAATGCTGAAAATTAGATGGGTGGATAGAGTAACTAACCAGGACGTTCTAACCAGAATAGGGGAAGAGAGAACAATTTGGAGGACTAACCAAGTGTAAGAAGAGATTAATAGACCACGTTTTAAGACATGGGGGTCTAGTAAAATTAGCATGAGAGGGAAGCGTGTGGGGTAAGAACAGAAGAGAGGCCAAGGATAGAATACGCTATGGAATTTAAGGATGATGTGATAGATATGTAGAAAAGGCTTGCGCAGGATATGTTTGCGTACTATGACCAGCAGTCTTAGTACTGATTACCACAACAACACATTTTTGTGTAACTATTTAATTAACATAAAACGGAAAAAAATTTGTCAACTGACGAAAGGATTCTCGAAACGCAAAAAGTGCTATTAATCCAAGCTAATGTTCATGGAAAATTAAATACGACGATTAATGACGGAATACAAGAAGAGTGTTTCAGAAGCACAAGAAAATATCAATAAAATCAAGATAATGGAGGAATTAAGGGAAAATTTTACCATCTACATTTATGGGGAGTTCTATTCCAAATTGTGAAAAAAAGAAAAAAAATGTAAACAGAAAAAATACTTCGATAGCAGTGATAATTTTAATGCCCTTTTTAACAAGCTATATTTTTAGTCTTCTTATCCCTCTAGACGAGCTTACTTGTGACGTCTTAAGTGGAATATTTGCACGAGCATGGTGTTTAAAGCCCTTATGGTTTGCGGGAAGCCGGTCTGATCCCCCGTAATTTCAGACGAGGCAGTGGAGGTCTCCATATGGCGACCATGTGTGACGCATATGTGATATGAGGCGGTGACGAAGCGCGTTGTGGTCACTCATGGATAAAGGAAACAATATATGGCAGAAACTCTTTTCCCCTAGCTCAGTCATCTTCGAATGTAGATATGCGCAGTTTCTTTCAAAACAACTTAAATATGACTTCTTTACGCTTATTTTCCATACCTACGAATCCGAATAGCCCATAGTTTCGATGATTTTTTGACATAGGTCTAATGATAACATTAAGAAGAGGGTATTCAGAGAGTTACTGCTAAAAAGTTATATAGAAACCAATGTCTCAGCACACGTCCGCAACCAATCAACATTCGTTAGATCACATCTGCAACCAGCCTTTTGTTCAACATCATCAGAGAAATAAGAGCTTCGATATTGGATGAAAGAACGCGAGGTGACTTCAATAGTAAGCAGGCAATGCGGTCACAAATATTAGGTTCGGATTAATATTAGGTAAGCCACGTTCTTTGAATCAACAGTCAAAAATGTATATAATTAAAATATAGCATAGGACCCTGTACTTAAACTATCTGTGTATAGACGTTGACGAAGTAATGTTTATATAAAAAGGTTCCGTCCTTAATAGCAGCTAAGCCGCTCGAGACTCAATTGTTGTCGGATTCTTTTTAAACATACCGAAAGCAGCCGGTAATTGTTGAGGCCGCGCAGCGAAAGATATACATTATTTCGTATCTTCTGAAATTGGAAATACAAAATTTGAAAAATCATTGAATCTGTTAAGTCGTCCTTTAAGTTCATTGGCTTTTTATTTTGAGACTACACTGACAGATCAAAACATAGTAGTATTGTACAACAATCAATCAATAATCATATCAGTAGCAAGCATTGATTCATAAAAATAAGTAGTCACTGTCGTGTTAAGCTAGAGATACTTATTACTAGTGGCTTGTTAGTGAATTTAGAATTGTAACTTGACGTTTATGTGGCACCATTTTTTACCTTTAAATGTGAAAAATAATAGAAACGACGTAAGGAATAATTTAAACAATTCGTTATTTTACGATATAATTTTATCAGCAGAGCATAAATATTTCTTACTTATTCTTATGGCTTTGTCATGAAAGTGATTTATAGTACCCATGTCTTTGAATTTCCCTCCATCGGCGCATTATTATTTTTATTAGTCAATAAGGAGGTTTCGTCTCCATACATATTTCGTCCATTAAAATTAGTACGAGTTTTATTTCTCTTGAAACTTCTGTGTCGTTAAATCGTGTTGCGTGTACATCTCATTCGGTTCGTTTTCATTCCAAGATCAATCGCCAATACCCTACTCCACTGTTGTAAAGGACTTTTCTTTTGAAATTCTGCTGAAAGTAAATCTCCTTTGATGTTCCAATGTTAAATTTCTTTTTAAATGTTCATTTCTTTCTAGCTTTTTATTCCATTTTTCCGCGTCCGTTTCAACAGACTGAAACTGTCAGTTGTACTTCCTAGGTTTCGAAACGAATGTACTAAATAATACCTTACGTTTGACTTGAGGAATGTTTTCAACTGTAAATCGACGTAAAGGACATACGGAGCATATATTTTCGCTCCAAGAGTATTGCGTATGTAAATACGCGTACAACGAAACGGGATATTACCCTTAGGAAGGAATACGTTAAGGTTTCTAGAAATAGTTACGCAATATAGGTGCAAACTTCACATTGCGTGGATCCTTTCCAAAGACGTAGGCGTCTCTCAAAATAGAAAATTTCACACGCGGTATTTTCCGCTGACGTGCAAGAAACAAAAAAATTCCACGAGAAGCATCACAGACTACCAAACGGAAACACGGGCAAACTTACAAATATTCCTTGAATATCAGTCACGGTGGGTGGGCAGAGAAAGACACGAAACTCATCCCATCTCGCAAGGAGGAATTTCAAACGGTCGATGCGAACTGTTATAGAATGCAGCGTAGCGTGAAATAGGGGTCGACTTCCCAGAATTTACAGAGGGCGAAAAAAAAATTGAAAGTACAGACAAGACTTGGAAATGTCTGCATTGGATAAAGAACAGTCAAGAGAAGTGTGTAAGGAATAAATCCTAGTCGTAGCGCACGCAGCCAGCCACTTTCTTTGACAACAAACAAACCAAGTTTAAGTTACGATCCCGTTCCTGACGAACAAACATTTATTAATGCATAAATAGTGGCTGAAATATATTGGCAGTTACGGTTATTTATTACTGGTTTTAAGTATTGCGTATGTTTTACATGAACGATAATTTGTATCCAAATAAAATTAAACAACTGACAAGCGATTCATTACAGTACTTTTATAGACCAAATTTCCATTAATTAATTTTATTTGTAATTTTGAATCCAAATTTAAGTATGAATTATAGTCACCATTACAAGAAAAATTACAACATATTAGCTATCTTTGGTACAAATTGAATGTAAAATTATTTATAGGCGTGAATCAGTATTGATATGCGTTCAAACATTTGAGAAGTTGTGTCAAAACTGAAACCTTGATGTGTTGACCTGTTTCTCAAGTCTTTTCAATGACACTGAACTTGGAACGCATCTATAGAACAAATGTAGCAGCCTCTAACTATCCTCAAAAATTACAATTACAAATAATTTTCAACACATACTAATAATACTAATTAAAACTAAAATTGATACAAAATTATAATAAAATAATATCATAAAGATTTTACTTAGCTGTAATAATATAGTTAACGACAGGTATTTTCTCGTTTATAATTTGATATTTGGAAACGTGCTGTTCAAACAAACTCGAAATAAATTTATAAAGCACAGCAGATGGCATGTTTGGTTTAGTAAGCAAGAGCGATACCAATAAAATCAACGAAATTTATAATATATGAAATATTTAAAAAATTAGTTTCTTAGATGTGTCATGTAACAAAAATGTTATTGCTTCAAAAACTAATTTATTCAGGAAGGGGTTTAAATTTAGAGCCACCCACTACATAAAAAACTATCTGAAACTGGTCAACAACTTCATTATATTTAAATAAAACTATTACTAACAACGCTGATCTTATGGAGTAAGAGGTCTTAAGCCACCCCCCATCGATAAAACGTATTATCGCATCATGTGCATTGTTAACGTATTTAAATGACCGTCACGGCTGAATGAAATATCTAACCCTATTGATGAGGCGGACTCAGATAATGGCTCCAGTAATTGACCAGCCACGCCCCTACAGCACTGTTGCTTCAAGTCATTAAGTCCAGCGTGTGGGCTACATGGGAAGGTCAGGGTTTCAATAAACCACCTCTCAGTAACGTATTTAAAATTCATACGTCTTTTCAGTAACGTGTTGCGCATTCTGAAATTTTTCTCCCTCAGTATTTTCCCTGAGACCCTTTGCGTTTCAACCCCACTCCAGAGAAGTGCATGTCCGACATGAGGGGTGTTATGACGCCCAGGTGGTCGGCCCTTCTCTGAAGCAACCCAGGAGAAATGTCGGTGATGCCTCTTCTATTATGTACACCGGCTCTCAAATAATCAGACCGAAGAGTCTTGATGCATATACTCCCATATTTCAGGGGAGCCAAGCGAATTATAAATGAACAAACTAAGTCAAATTAGTCATAATTCCAGAATGTTGAATTCAAGTAGTTTCAGCTACAAAATTTTAATTATCAATTGACATTTTGATAAATAAATTGCACGTAAGATCAATAATTTATCCTTTAACTGTATTATAAGTAACAAATGTAGATATTCTGATTTATAAAATTTTTAAATTTAAACCTGAAGGAGTTCAAAGAATCTGTACGGTCTACCAATTTTATTTTATTAACATACTCTGTTTTTATGTTATTGAAATATATTTGTAATAAATTTGGTTGGTTAATTCATTTGTATTATTACTTCTTCATAAACGTAAAAAAAAGACCAGTCAAGTACCCTCGAGAATAAAGATTTCGGCAATTAAGACAACAGTGACGTGTTCTGTTCGGAATAATTGGTAGGCATTGTTGACGAAAATTTACAAGAGATTTCTCTTCAACCCTCCGGAACGTATCCGTATCTTGACTCGGGTCCTGCAGAAAAGCATATAAGTAATTTTTTCGCCTTCACAACTTCTGTAGTTAAACGTTTATTCTCAAAACAGTTCGGCGGTGAGAAACAACAAAGCATACGTGAGTGAGTCAGTAAGCAAACGAGCATCGGAAGTCGTATAACATCATCAATATTTGAGTTGAATGACAACATCGACAAATGGAAGGTGTGAATTGGATTAAAAACGGCACCGTAGGTGGCCTCTTCCATTGTTTAATGTTTCTTGCGTAATGCCCATTTTGCCTTACTAATTCCGAGACATATTTATGACTAACTAATTAAATTCGACATGAACAGATAATAATAAGTACATAGAGGACGTGGGCCACGTTTGAGACTACATCTCTTCTGAGAGCGGATGTTTACGACGGAAATACAGCCCGTCGCTTTTCGTGCGTGGAAGAAACCCTCACACGCAATGCAAACTTTAACAGAGACTGAAGAGAACACAGACTTTAAACTTAATCAGAAATGCAGAGAAAACTCTCACACGATGTTGAGGAAGACAAGTATCGTGGCAATGGCAAGAATCAACAAATGTTTTAAGACCATCTAGAGAGGAGAAACCCATATATGATTTTAACTAAACTCTGTTGATTGCCAGATAAGTTTTATATTTAACTAACAACTTTCAGGCTTTTTAAAGAATAATTGGAGACAGAAATTGAGATTGCTTACCTACCCGTGAAAACACACATTTAGTAATATTTTAAACAATATGTACGGTATTAGGTAAATTATCAAGAAGTTCCAATATTAAATTAATACGAAGTTTATTAAACAAGCAAATATACATCAAACAGCCATTATGTCAGAATATTTCATATTATTCAACACGTTAGACCCAACTTTTCGTTTATCCCTTCATCAAGTCTTCTTCAATGCCTGCTCCTAATTGTAGAGATGTATGCAATTCAACTTTATCAATATGTGACGTCATGCCGGTGTAGTGAACCCAAAATTAATTTTTCTTCCATTTCCAGATACTCAAATAAATTCTAATTCGCGTAAAATACATCCTTCTAATTACGGAGATTTACGTAAATTAAGTAAAAATAATGTAAATAATCTCTGGTGCCAGTTCACACCGAAGCAGTGGCAGGAGGACTTTTATTCAAACTTGACATTGATTAGCGATCCGATAAATAAAAAATTAACGTGCTATTTACTCCGTTGTTTATTTACCAGCAATGGTCATGAAAATTTATGGAGTAATACAAGTAATATAATAATTGAAGAGAAATTTTGTGAAAGTCCAGATCGAACCGTCTTTACCTGGGAGAAGTAACTATCTGAAAAGTTTCAAATTGCTCTATGACTGACTATAAAACACAACGTTTTCTCTTCTCAGTATCAGCTGGTCACCATTTAACCAGAAAATCCCCCGAGAGACTCCCCTCGACTAATGAAAGAATCAACGGCCGTAGATTCCCGCGTAGCTTCGAGATTCGCACACTCCTTCTCGTCTATCACTTCCGCTCGAGAATTCAAAATCGTGTACTCCTACAAACCGTAATTCTGTATAACCTGAAAACAGTTACACCCACACACAATCCCTCAATTGTAATTTCACAGATTAATTGCATGGTATTCACTTCACTTAGAGAGAGGAGTGGCCATCGAAAAGGGGCTGAATTCACGCCTCCCTTCCCCAGACGAGACCATCCTCGGAACAGATACACAACGAGAAATCTTCATTCAACACCATATCCAACCAATGAGAATTCTGTCAGAAAAACAATTTCATACGGACGTATTCCAAAGTTGTCCGTTTTTGGATCTTGAAGACAGATAGACGACATTACCAAAGTAAATGCAACGTGGGAGACAAGGTTTCTAACAGCAACAGAGGAGAAATTGAGAAGTTTGAAATTGTCATCAGGAGTGAGGTACACAAGCCGCCAGTCAAAATTATTTTTAATTCCAAAAAATCAAGCTTGGATCACACTCATTTCCTACGGAAGCATTTCTTTCACTTCCCATGCTTCTGAGATTTTTTCCTTAACCTTAGCGCTCGCTCGCCGATTCTTTTTCTTCTATTCAAAATTTCTATACAACAATATGTTAATCATCGGGTCGAAATACGGTTTTAAATATACTACAAATAATAGCAGAGCGCGTCTTTCGTTACCCTGCAGAGATGGACGTGAATGAGTAACCCTCGCCGGGAACACATTTTAACCTGATGGAATTAGACGCTTAGAACGAAGCTTCAAAACAGAGCGTCGCACTGTTGTGATCCACAAGTCACTTTGCACACGCACTTGCACTACTCACCTAGAGCGTCCGCGCTTGGCCACGTCCAGCGGCGGAGTGATGTCCTCGGGCCCCGCCCTGCAGTGCTGCCACCACCCCGGCCTACTGCGTGCGCTATGCCATTGGCCGTCGAGTGACTCACCCGTGACGTCACCCACTGCCAAGGACATCTTTGCGTGCCCCACTAACGAGTCCCTCCTCGTCCTGGGTCCTTACTACACACTATTTTTCGGGTATCTGGATCAGACATCACATCAGACCATGACCCTGGATAGTGTTCTCTCAAGTTCGATGTGAGAAGAATTGCTTCAATTGGATCTCAGTGGGAGGTATCATCTTCGATTCCCGGGTCCGGTCAGTTTTTCATTCTTATCTTCTAAGTTCATTTGATGTTTAATGAAGGGTGTGTGGATATAATGAGCATTATCAACTAAATATGAAATTCATACTTATATTTATTACATCCAAATAGGTTTTCAGTCAGTATCAAAAATATTCAAAACTCCATTCATAAATAATCATTTTGTTTCACACATTCAAAAATCTAGTTTTCAAAATATATAGTAAGTTTAATTTCTAATGTCATTGCAAGGGGGCAAATAAAAAAGATTACTGCACACATGAAATGTCCGCAAACTATGACTCTTCATTATAAATTACAACTTTGAGATTTAACTCACTGTGAAGAAAAGTTTTCATATTGTCGGGATAACCTTTTATTTGTTCGACTTCAAATTATCCAATATAATGTTTTCTATTCTAAAGTTTCATTACCCACCATATTTTCTTATCGTTTATTTAACTCAAAGCAACGAATCTGTCAGGAAAAATTGTGTTTTATTTCAATGTCGACCGGCGTATGAGTATCCACGAAAAGATTACTCAAAATTAATTAATTTCGTTTATATGATTAAATGTGGACGTGTCGTAAATATCATCCACATTTTCCTTCGTGGCAGATAAGATAAGGTCAGCGTGACTATCTCCACAATCTCCTTACCATGTCACACCCACTACCTACATGGAAAAGAGAAATGAAACACAGGGAACAAAAGAAAATACGACTTTTAGGTGAGATGATATCTGCATGATGTCTTCTATTATCAGAAAGCTGAGGCTACTGATATAAAACCAGAGGACAGAATAATTGTTGGTAGAATTTCTATGATCAGTAACGTTAAGAGTCTGTATTTATGAATGATGAAAAGTCGGACGACCGATCTGCTGTGATGTAAAGTTCACCTGAGGGCCTGGGTTCGAATCTCGGCACGGGCATGTTTGCCATAAATTTCATTAAACCAAAGGCCGAATCCTCGAAGACCATCAACCAAACGAAAAATTTATTCACAAAACAAATTAACGATCAACTTTTTTTCGTCCCTCTTAATAAAGTATACAGCAGACAATATTGAATTTAATACAAAAAACTTCAGAAAACAGAACTTGTAAAACATTAGCAGTGTTAAATTTTGCATTGGATCCGCGAAAAAGTGACCAGATAAACGTTTAGCATATTTTACTTGAAACAAGTTGCTGGTTTATGAATGTACTGTAATAAAACAAATTGTAAAAAGAAGGAAATTAATACATTAGAAAATAAAGGAGCCTAGTTTATTTTGTGCACTCACGTTTTTAAAATTTCTCAATTCTACTTACTTTGTTCTCTTTATTTTCCACACTGCAGACGCGGAAATTAATATGCAAAAATTACGCAAAAATTCTAAATGTTAAGAGAAAACGTAATTTTTTCTTCGAAATTTAAACTTCATTGTAAAGTCGAAAGAGTTCTAAAATTGATTTCATACCTTTGTCAAACCTCTTCAAAGCAGAATACCACGCGGTTCAAAGATAGTCATTAAGCTGCAATTTTTGCCTAAACTTTTATCTCGTACTCTGCGTGGTACACTTAGAGGGAGAGAGAGAGAACGTGTTGCCCCCTTCGGAATCTGAGGACGTATGGGGAGATTAGTAGAGGTTGGCAGCCCTGCCACCAGGTGGTCGCAGCTTTGTGGTGGGGCTGCGCTATTAGCAGAGCCACTGCAGTCCAGAAAACCAACCCAAACATGCTGATGACTGATATTACCGACTGCGTTGCCCAGCTGTCTCACAGACACGTCATCTCATACATGCACAGTACAAGTGTTGCTCCACTATTAATATTTATAACTGCTTCCCTTCGAAATTAAGTATTGGCACATACGTGGATATTCAAATTTAATCATTGTCATGGAGTTAATAACTTTGTTTTAATGTAACTCAATAAAATTTCACCCAATATTTTAATATTAAATAGAGAAGATTGGCATAGCATGGTGTTACAAAACACCGAAAGGTGCTTTATGAATCACTCAACTTTTAATATAGAAATGGTTGCAAAAAACTGTACTTCTCGATGGTCCTTACTCAGAAAGGGATCGGACATTCTATAACATGTTTATTACTATTTACAATATAACGTTTTAATAATTATACGAATTAAAAAATAAATGGTACACCCTTATGTAGGGCACTGGTATATAAAAGCATTATATTAGAAGAGAACTAAACAAATTTGTTTTGAATTAAAAAAAACAATATAACTATTTGAAGACAACCGTCCCAAATTAACAGTCGATAAGTCTTACATCTAACAGTAATTGTCAAGATAATCCATGGTGAATATCCCTGATGATACAGTTAGAATTAATAATGTAAGACCCACAATGATATTATATCCCAATAGACTATCCCTCCAGAAGAAATTAAAAAATATATTTTGAGGCTGAAATTGCTTTTTGAAGTCCAATTATTAATAAGTAGAAAATTCTAGAAGAAACAACCAACTTATGTGAAAATATGTAAAGTACACGGTAAGATAAGTATGAACCATAGTACACCTTTACGCACAATTTAATTATCACGTGTGGCAAGTTCTTGTATACTTAACGAGTAACACGGGGAGGAACGTTCAAGTGCAAAACGTGACTAAGAAAGCTTTTAAATGATTAGAGGTACATAAAAAAGGGAAACCCCTAAGGACTGAACGTGATTAAAGGTCTTCGGCGATCATCTTGCTGTAATGAACATGAAAAATAGAAGAAAAAATATCTGAATACTACCTACAATAATATTAGGATCTCGAAAACAAATTAAGACAAACAACTAAAAAAATGCAAGAAATTTATTTACCTTGAGACCAAGTTCATCAGTTCTTTTTTTCAATGTGAATGTGACAGCAAGGCTAACATTGTAAAGATATTTCAGTTAACATATATGTTACAGTGGATTAAAACATGAATATTAGTAAGAAAACCAATAAATTTATGAAATCACCAATCTGTATCCGAACAAAGAAAATGATCACTTATTCTGTATCAATAATTTATTTGTGCAGTTTCAGTAATAATATTTACTCTGTGTGTAATATTGTTATTCTGGCAATTAAAAGTCTATTGCGGTAATGCTTTGTGTCAAAAATGATTTTAAAAATCCGAATGTTCCTCAGTCACACATGACAAGGCTAACCACACTTCATACGAATCCAATCTTCAAATTGAAAGCTTCAGTCAAGGGTGACCTTTACTTACTCAAACGATCTACATCCACTCATTTCTTTCGGTAATCTTTTCTAGCGCCTCCCACCAACCATTGTCTTCAGGTCATTCACTACAGCTTGGAACTATCTTTTCTTCCTTCCTTCCCTCCATTCTACAGCACACTCCTTACAGCCTTAATGCCATTCATAACAGTTAAGCGTATTAATGCGGTCAAAATTAATCTTCTTTAAATAATCAGCAGAATTCGGGAGGGTACAGGCAAAACAACAACTTTTCCATAGACAAAAAACTTATCCGTTAGTTGATACAGAAGAGACAAAACGATTTACAATGCATTATTAATAAGTTGCTTACACAAAACCATGAAATTCTCATTTGTTCATAAAAAATATATTAATTATGGAACAAAAGTAAATTTTCAATTATCGATAACCTGCCACATACACAAAAAACACCTACCTCTTTCGACCAAATAGTATTTTAAATTTTCTTACCTAATATCTTTTGGCACATGAGCCAAATATCTTCATCACGTTATATTTTAAGAAAAAGTAATAAATGACTAAAAAATCAAATACTAAAAATATCTACTTGTTATGTACATGTAAGTTTATTACTTAAAAATACTGGTAAGCTGTATAATTGTCAAACATTTCAAATTTGTATGTTCATATTAAATGAAGGATTAGATTATCATATGTAACACTATTTCTCTCAACGGCTGTTTTGTAAACGAGTTATATAAAATTAAATTCAAATCGACCAATTCCACAAAAAAACCAAGCTTTTATTCAATTCCTACAACGTTACGTTCTCACATTTGGGACTTCATCGGTCAAATTTCTTCATGATATTGAATTTTGAAATATGGAATTAGACAGCAATTTTGACAAATTATACAGCTCTGTATACATAAAAAATTTGTTCTGGATTGTATCCATGAACAGTTTCAAGCGAATAACTTGTTAGTTTCACTATATTTAATTCTCGTATTGTTTTTATTTTAGAATTTATTTCCGTTCAAATGAAAAATATATATTATTTCATATTTAAATTATAAAAATACCGGCAATAGGATAATTAAATAATTTATTATATATACAATTGTCAGAATAATTATTTTAAAATATATATTGAAACATGAAGTTACGACTCCGTCAGTAATAGCACTCAAATCGGTCGAGACTTGCTTGTTGTCGGCTTCGTTGGAGAATCGCCTACAGAAGAAGCCGGCAATTGCTGACGCAGCGCTATATCATGACTCGTGAAATCTTAAAACATTTTCTGTGTAGTTTGGTGTCGACTCTGCTGCTGTTGTCATTTTCACTGCCCATTCGACAAAAAAAAATAGCCCAGCCATAGATTACGTCAAACCACTCCCTCTCGGTCTTCAGGAAAAATATACCGCTTTGCCCAGACTTTAAAATCCTCACAAGTATACTGTGCCCTCTCTATATTACCTCATTACAATTGAGAGAAAGTAAGATAACCTCGCATATGAATAAGAATAAATTGTAGAATCGAATGGATATGTTCAATATCATATTGTAGATATTAATCTGGCTCTTGAAAATAAGAGATAGCATGAAGACAAGTCTAGAAAATTGGGAAATTGAGATGGAAGAATCACTGAACGGCGAATAGGAATTACCAGGGAATTCGAGTAATTTTCGTGGCAATGTTGGTTGAGAGTTCGCCCTACATGCACAAGTCTGGCGGCTGTAGCAGTGGCCAGAGAGAGGCGCTAGGAAACTATTTTTCGAAGTCGAATGATGGGTGCCGAATCAAAACAGTAAAAACTGTAAAATTAGAGATTTATGGTTGAGAGATTTGCTAGTCTATTTGGCGTCTCGTGACAGTTTACTGAGGAGGTTACGGCTAGGTAATGGTTCTTGCGGGCGTCGAACCCTGCTCCCTTGGCGTGACCGTCACGCGGACGGGGCTTCCTTCTTGCGCCGCGCCACGCCGCACTTCCACAGACCAGACTCTGGGCCAACAGATCCTCCTCGTTCATACTCTTACAACTACCGTTATCACCTAATGCCTTGAAGTCACCACTGAGCAACGACTTAGATTATCTGGCGAGGATCGCTGATCCCAATCGGAATGTTTCTTGTGCCGACGGATGAGAGTTGTTTTTGAAGGAGGAATAAGAAGAGAAAGCAATGTCATCGTTGGTGGGCAGAGAGACGTATTGAGTCGCTGGCGGTGAGAGAATGTAAAATGATTAAATTGTAAGTTTATATTGAATGTTGCGCAAGTGGAGGAATTAATGTGTAAATCTCATTGAAAAGTAAGTCTGTTATATGATTAATGCTCTTACGATTATATTGAGAACTAGTTACGGCTACGACTTCGTTCACGCGGAAATGCTCTTTATATTTTGCCCTAAAATATAAGGGAAGGGTATCATTTATTTATAAGTCAACTCGCTGTTGGTTTTGAACAGATCCCGCTTTCTCACGTTTACAACAATAGATGGAGTGAGAATGCTCACGCTTCATCTCTCTCTCTCTCATGCTGTCAAAATTACGCTTATAACAACACAGTAAGTGGGATGAATGGTATAGGAACGCCTAATAGGCAGTTGGTTGTCATGCCGCCTTTCGCTTGGTAATTCAGTGAATTTATATATATGTTTACATTAATATCTTCTGAACTCTGCAAGATATCGAAACGAAACATATACAAAAATTAAAGCTAAAATTCCTGTTTCACTCCCTGAAATTTTCATTGAAATCCGTCGAGCCGTTTCGGAGCCTATTCGAGACAAACATTCGAACCGACAGAAACAATAAATTTCATTTATTGGTATAGATTATATGAAATTATATTCAAGCAAGTCGTCGACATATGCCGTGGAGCAGTGACGTCACGTAACCCTCCTCCTCACGTTGAGACCTAGACGGGAAGAAGGGGGAGGTGTTACATACTGTCACAAACATAAATTTATTCTTGATTAATTCATCCACATCTCTCGTGGCTGAAAATAACAGCTAGGATTATTCGTAGAATTAGCAAGAATAATTTTTCGGGTACCGCAAATTGAGAGCTATGAAGTTGAATGTAAAATTCCAAAGTTTTTTAAAAAATATATCTTTAAGAGTAAAATATGAAGACTGTCGACTTTGGGAAACAAGAACAAAATAGCGATAAGACAACGAAATGATGTGATGCATATCGAACAGCCAGTTAAAACTTTGTTCGTGTTCCAGGACGAGCGTTCGGAGATTTTATCACGAGATTCTGTTCAGTCATGCAGATAAGGAACTATTCTGTTCATCCCAGCCCTCGAGCGTCTGGTTATATCTCAACTTTAGGAACTGAATACAATATATCCAATTTCAGTCGAGAAATCTATGCTACATAATGGAACATTCTCCGTCAGCACCCACCGTTAATAACACAGTGGTCCCGCCATTTTCCTCTTTATCCCTAGTTTTAAAAGAACTAGGAGTCCATCTTTACTGCACTTGAAAGATGGGAAGATAAGTGGAATACTGAAATTAAAAAAATAATAACGGTCAACGTACAGAGTGAAGAACTTTCTAAGATACAAAGTTCGCAGAGCACAAAAAAGTGAATGATTATTTATTACACAGAGAAGGAATAAATATGGGCTACTCAGATTCATGTCCAAGTTTATTCTAGAACGTGAAATTGGAACATGGTGGCACAAAATAAGTAAATATTTAATGCATTCATTTAGGTAAAACTAGTAGGCAATAAATCAATAAGCGTAAAATAATAATTTTACAAGTACAATTATAAGCTATAACATTTTTTATTTGTTGTTTACTATTCAGATAATCCAAACATTAAGTTCAATATTACATATACGGTTTGGAATTAATTCAGTCGTAATTAAATGATTGCTGACTGACGTTTTTGTGTTACTTTGACTTATTTTGTATTGTCAAATATTCTGTATTACGTCACTGTTTTAAATATTAATGGGATACACGTTTTTCTTCATTAATATTTACATGACTTTAGTTCTCTGACGCGCAATATTCAGGCACTGTCTATGTTAATTGAAATAGATAGGAACTTATCATGTTTTCAACTTCAAGTTTTCTTAAAGTGACCGTATCTACCAATGAGTCAGAATGACATAGGAAAATGTTCCAACTAAAATCATTTCAACCATTCTGTTTTTTAAATCTCTTTCTTCGTTACTCCAGTAAATATGCCACAATTCTGTAATTTCTATGATAAATTCTTTGGATGATGATCATGTAGGCTGTGCCCCCCCCCCCCCAATTACAAAAAAAAATTGGTGCCAGCTTTCTTATACTTATCTTCGCCAACGTTTGGTACTCTAAAAAGATTAAAATTTAATTAATATGTCAAGAATTCAATTTCACCAATCTTACGAGATGACATTTTTGAGATGAATACTCATGTACATATATTTTAACTTTTTCAAATAGGATGTGAGGGATTTCGGGTTGAAAGGAAGTGACATCACGGCTTCCCATGTCAATGGACAAACACCAGACACGGAGGATTCTGATTTACATATTTAATAAAAGGAACCGACGATTTAACGTGTAGATTTAAAAATTCCCTTGTTTTATATTTGTTTTGCAGTCGACGTTTCTTAGGTGATAATTACTTCATTATGATAATTGTTTGTTAAAGGTAAACAAGCAATTTGATGGTGGGAATTATTAAGAACAATTAACATCCTTGAATAACATGATCAAATTAAGAATTATCGACCCGTATAACAGACTTTTATACACATTTTGAAGAATTTTAATATAAACTAGACGTTTCCATCATCTATCCTTGTCAATAAAACGCTATATATTGTCAATATTATTGACAATGGATGGTCGAAACGTCTAGTTTATGTTACAAATTCTTCAACATTTTGTATAAAAGTCTGCTATACAGGTCGTTAATTCTTCATTTAATTTGAATTATTATTTTGTGTAATTTATTCATTCTTCTGGCGTCTACACATGTTAAAATCAATTTCCATTAATCTTCCATCTGATTAGTCTTTCCGCGATTCTTTTAAGTGTGGCAAAATTGTCCAAGTTGTGACGCATTTCTTTCATGCCTTTCTAAAATAGAAAAGCGGGATTACTCAGCACAAAAAAGTGTCAAGAATTTATAAAATGGTACTTAAGGCACTAGAAGAGACTGACGGGTTAAATTTGGAATGAAAGGAAGAGTTAGAGCTAGAGCGTTATCAACAAGTATCTGGCAATGTCTGAAGTGCGAAATACTGCAAAAGATTTTATAGCAAGCATTCGGAGATGAAAAGGCCGGAACAGGGACTGTCTGAAACCAGTTGCGAGACGTTGCCCCCTCTCCCCTTGTCATCGGCGCTCTTTTCTCTGGGATGCTGGTCGGCTCACTGCGAGTGATATAAGTGCATAGGATGGCAGTGAGGACAGGTTGAATGCAAGTCTTGGCCAGAAATAGGAGACGCGACGAGACCCCCTCTACTCAGCAATGTGGCAACACCGTCCTACGTCACAGTACTCGGGAGACCTCCTGCGTCCAGAACAAAGTGCTTGGTTTTCAACCCGGAGAATAACTTAACCCCTGGAGCAGACAGCTCCTTTCCAGAAAAACAAAATTACTCAGTACAACCCTAGAAACAACAATCCTTTACGCCAGAAACCAAAAATACAGCAAAGAAATTGCGTGTACAAATATACCTATGTAGATGAGCTACCGGCGCCCATTATCGTTCCACTGAACCAATGCTCTAATGAGGATTTCTTTTTAATAATTTTTCTAACGTTTGCTAGCTCTTTATAATAGAAACGGATAGGGAGAACAATGTTCGCAAGGATTAACTAGACATAGTTTAAAGAATATACCCGGTATTCGCCTAAATGTCAAGCAGGCTTGGGTGTTTGTGTATGTCTGTGCTGTTAGCCAATACCTGGCACACTTGAAACTCAAACTGATTAAAAGAATGGCGATCTCTCTGCCAAAAATCTTGACACCAGAATGTATAAGAGGACACGATAAAGAAAGAATTTTCTGTTAAAATTACCTGGGATACAAAAAGCTGGTATTTGTGACGAAGATAATAATTATGTAAACGTAAATCGAAGAACCCGAATGTACTTCACTGGAGTATTCACCCTATCTCGGTTTTTGGAAACATTAGTTTAAAAGGAAAGAGAGAAGAAAGACATTAACACCTTGACCTTTTGCAAGGATTTTTGTACAGTTTACTTTTATAATAAACAGGCTAGACATTCTTTCATATATATAATTTTAAAATAATCAATACATAGATCATTGTAATTTTTATGAGTGGTGAAGAAGTTTATAAATTTAAACAATTTTCGAAAGAGGAAAAATAATGACGCTGTGACCCATAAGTAAGAAGAGTAATAAAACGCAGTAAAAATATATGGACCCCCATTCTAAATAACAACAACTAAGAACCAAACCCTGAATATATTCGACAAAGACTATGAGGTGAATATCAGCTACTGGCATGTAGAAGAAATTAAAAAATGTCCAGGAATGTGAGGATCAACCACCGATTCAACTAAATTTAGCTTGTAGGCTGCACGAGGAGATAGAACATCCGTAGGCAAAAACACCATAGGCCAAAAGGGCGAGGATCTGCCTGCATCCGGCTAGCGTAGAATCGTGAGAAATTATAGTTCGAGCTGTGTCTTAATACGAAACGGGTTCAGTGAACTCAGTGCGTTATATATGTACTGATTAGTAACTAATACCACGAGAATGTGAGTAGTCACAAGAAAATACTGCATCACATAATCATTAGAATGATTCGGGAACAGACCCATAGAATAATTTCTAACGGCTCACGAATAGTGATACTGTGCCCATAAGCAATCATATTTACATGTTTAAGTATCTCAGAAAATAATAAATTCCTGCAGATGTCTGCAATGGTACTGCAAAATCAAGGAAAATGATAAACTAATACAAATCAAGTATACTGAATTTAGATTCGTTTTTAAAATAACATGAAAATTATATTTTCGAAAGAAAAATCAAACAACGGGGAAACGTTAATTATAATTTGGATGTCGGGTTGGGCAGCAGACACCAAATTAGTGATTTTCGTGGAGTTACTCCGTCAGGGAAAACCTGCATATAAATTGTTGTGGTATTCAGTCCTACGACTGGTCTGATGCAACCCTCCATGCTAACCTATCGTGCGCAAGCCTTTTCCAGCCGTAAATTATTGGACTTTATTCCTAGTTGAATTTTCTTTTGGACTATATACTGTGTGTTTTGCGTTGACGGGACTCACGGTTTCCTAAAGCTGAAGTGATGTCACGGCATCCGTGGAAATGCGATGCTGTGATGGCTTAGGCGGCTGCACTGGGGTGACGAAACTCGCTCTCCAATCCAGTATCTTACTCGTCACTCGGATATTCTTCTATATGCCCTTTTTTTCCTAAGCTAAATTCTCTGACTATCCTCTATTGCCTCTGAAGTTATATGAATAATCTTTCATATATTTATTGCCAACCATACTCGGACAGAACCATGCCGTTAAATTAAATATTAATTTAATGCCTGCTTTCGGCCTTATTTATAACTTCATTTAAACTATACAGACGTTAATCATCATTATCTCGCTTTTTCACTTGTGACTCGCATCTTTCCAGGACTCAAATTCTGGCGTCAAAAAGCGAGTCTATATTTACCCCCAAATGAATTTAATGATTAGAAACGTTCCGGGTAAAAATCACGCGTTGGATGTACATAAGCAAAATCACCCTGATGCTAAGGCCTAATTTCTTTTTTGATCGTGTAACAGTTTACCAGAACGTTGACTTCAGTCCGATTGTCATAGGACTGTGACGTACAAAAACCGGTGAAAGTAATGGAATCATCGTAAAAAGTGGAGAACAAAATTAAAGCCTACGTTATTAAATCATTCATATTATGATGCAGAAAATTATTGGCTATTAATTTGAAATAGTGCACAAATTCATATTATATATAGATTATTCAGAAATTGCTACTGAGAATATTCTTCTGATGGCGAGCAAAGCCACCAAGTAGCGAACCTCGGTGCAGGAGATGTTTATTGTTGGTCGTGCCAGTGAGGGAACTCAGAGCCAGAAATACCACGTACTGGTTGGTATTCCAGGACATTCGCTCACTCGCTATGAACTGATTCACGTTCTCGGCAGCCGGCATTCACAGCTATCTTACACAGCAAATTTGTCTTCCTTGCTTCGTCAAACATGCATAAACTTCCTCGTTAATAGCACTTCGCGGAAAAGGACGGCTATGGTACGCTTCGTCACCGTCGACAAACTATTTCATCTAAATTACGAAGCTACTGAATCGAAAATTAGAGTGAGGAAGTCATCTCACAAAGGTTGCAAAATATTGCTTAAAACGGAGCTACAAAAAATTTGAGGAATCTCAAGCGAGACCACAGATGGAAACTGAGGCGGTTAGGAATGTATGCTGTGGTGCTCGTTCTATAATAGGGTGGGGGAGAATGAATTTAAGTTGTTTAATTAATACGGGATAAAAAAATTTATAAGTTTTAAATTTTAACAAATACTGATTTATTAAATTAGAATATTTAAGGGGATCCTCGCTCACTACATCGGGAACATGATTGAATCTTTATCTCAGGGAAAGCTAAACTCTCAGTGGGTATATATCAAATATGGGGGGAAAAGCGAACACTTTATATACAAACGACCAGAGGCGAGAAACAATAAGGTGGGTACATCACCACGGCGTCCTTGCTGGGTGTCGTCTCCCAAGCGTCGGAGGTATGCTGGGCGTCGCTTTCTTTCCCAGATGGGCTGCTCCTAGACTCGATACTTCAGGTTTCGTAGCTTCTGATGATTTATCTTCAAAGATGGACGGATGGTTAGATCAGATTTTACGTCCAGTGAAACTATTTAAATTTCGCAATGTTGTTTTCTAAAATGCGTCCAAAAATGTTTCTGTAAACTGCTTTTAGTGCACCCTGGTTTTGTTCTTCTCGCCCCGCTCAAATCTCTCCTGGTGGGCGTGCACTTTCTCCTTTCTTCATATGGAGGGTAGGATTCTGGAAATTGTTATTTCGGCAAGTGTCCTTCATAATCTTGGGCACTGCATAACAAATTGTTGTTATGAAGTCACTTGCCTCTATTGTTCCGGCTTTCGGGGAATCGGGATACATAGCAGGTAGCAAGCAGGTCCAGGCGTCAGGTCAATTTTTACTTTTCCCACGGCTGACCAGATGGATTGCTGGTAAATAACAACTGTTGCCCATGTCTTCCGCAGGACAGCCTTGACGCTATATCGTCCAATAATATTTACCGAACCTTAATGTTTCCGTTTTCTGGCCGAGAAGATGACTGTAATTCGTCATTTAATTAACCTATCGCGTTCATTCATGCTCCCGACTTCGTCCTGCTTAGATCTAAATACTTATGTACATTAAAATAAGAAATAAAAAAATACAATTTAATTTATGTGGTACAGGCAATCGCGTTCCACAATGCTACAAATAGAAACACTTCATACAAAACCGAAAAGTGAAACTTTTTATTTTAAATGTAATGAGGATATGCCGGTTCATGAAAAATCATTATATACGTGTGACAGGAATAGACATGGACTAAACTGAGCTGAACGAACCCAGTTTGGCCAGAAGAAGTTGATTCTTCAAATGAAAGGAAATTAATTGTAACAGCGAATACTAACAATAGTTATTCAGCAAATAAAAAAGACAAGCTATTTTGAGTCAAAGAAGAAAACAGGAAATGTAGATAGAATACATGTAAGTTATTAAATGTTGAGTTTATCTTAATATAGTCCTCTAAAATGTATTTATTGCACTTCAGATATTATTTACGTATGTTATATGAATCCAAACTTAAGCAACGCCCAATAACCGTTTTAAAAAATGCAAGAAACAATATCAGCGACTCCAAATTTCGTGTAACCATCGCAAGTTCGTTCATTTCAGTAGATTACATTCATTACCGGTGGGTCGTAATTCGGTGGAGATTTATAAAATTATAATCAAGGGATGAGACCTCCCGGAAGAGTTCGACGACCGGCCTGACTTTCTGTGAACTCCTGTAGGAATTAACGAAGCATAAACAATTTCCGCTTGGACGCCATTTCAGTTGCAGACAGAATCCGCGCTCCTTCGACCACGGTACGCGCGCTTCAGCACAATCGATTTCCGATCAATTGGAAAAAACACAACTTTTATGACGCTAATCTCAGAGATAATGAGACCGTGGAGAATTTCTCAAACTTCGAAAGTTCAGTTATATGGGCTAAATAATAACGGCTCATCGAAAGTTGATTTCCGGAGTTAAATTAAACGTTGATTGCACTCCCCACAAACAATACGGCAATTAAAGACATCCTACTGCTATGCGCCCAGCCCGTCCTGGACCTGGGATATCAGAATTACTGTCCTCTACGACAGCGTCAACTTTACCCCAGTTGAAAACAGCAAGAGAGAAATTGTAGTGGAGGGACTAGACTAAACACGACCTTGACGAAAGAAGCTGAGGGTGACGGAGTGTTACCAGCTCAGTACAACCCCACAGAAAAATGTGACTAATGAATATTTGGTCTTGACTTATTGTATGCATGAAGCCACAGATAGGACTCATTCAATTACTTCAATATCTCAAGAAAATGTGTGTTATACCTAGTTAAATAAGCTTTCACTATTGCAACATCGTACGTGAAGCACGTTCATGTCTTACAGCGTTTCAAAAGTGTACCCGATTCTTATTTATCCCGCATCCCATTCCACTGTCTCATTCCGGATTTCTAATACTCTAGTAGCTCTTGTGTGCCTCATCAACTGAGATAATTTGATTTATCATTAATCCAATTTTCTTATCGTTGCTACTTTACAGACTTCACTCATCCTGGAACATTGGATGTTGCGAGTCACCCAACCATTCTTTTTCCGACACGTTCCAATGATTACAAAACTTTTCTTACTCCTTTTGTGAGTTTACAAGTCTTCCACTCAATGACTAATCAATTTCGTATTCACTTTGACTGACTATGGGAGTTGACTGATCTCTATCGGGGTATTGATTTTTGGGAAAGAAACCCGTGAGATGTGCGAAGGACGTTTACAATAAAGTATAAATATGATTCTAATTTAACATAAATAAATAACAAATGCTGATTATTTTTCTACACAATATTACTTTTATAAGTACTTTTTCAAGCGTCTGTGCAATAATGAAGATTCCTGGACAACATGGTGATTGTCAAAACGTTGTTTCTTTCAGGTTATAACAACGGGATGGAATGTATGAGGCGTATATCAGAAGTTTCGATAAAACCATCAATCTAGACACTAGATAAAAACCCCATTATAATTAGCATATTGTGTAGTTCTTTTTTTAAAAAGTCTGATTTCTACTTTGATCCAAAAAATAATAAAATTCTTGTGGTAGACACTATTCCATAATACATTTTATAGATATAAGTAAAGTATTATTCAATTGATTTCTATCAATTTATATCATACATCAGCCAAATAAGAAAATGTACAACTCGAAGTAATAGTTCGGTGATATGGTCTAATTGATGTAATTTGCGAATGTTAACAATCACAAAATTTAGCTAACCACTTGATTTTAACAATAAACCAGTCAACTTCAGAATAATAAAAAATAAAATAGCACTATGTTTCTCAGGTGAGGAAGAATACCAAATATACTAACATGATTTTTACAAGTCTGAATACCTAACAAAATTAATGAGAACAACTTTTATAAATATAATGTTTATAATACAATTTAAAAAATACTAAATATTAATTTATTTTAATCTCTATCTGTGACAAATTTAGCAGAGAAAATTTAAATGCAATTTTTATATTTGTATGACATTTATGAAATTATAAAAAAACGAAACAACGAAAAGTCAATAAGTCAGAAAATTTCTGTCACAGAACACTTAATACGTCGTTAAAACGTTTCTTCCACAACTTTGAGATTTCTTCAGGTAAAAAGAAACAAAATCATTTTCTTCTTGTGTAATCTCCAGTCAAAGTTTTTATAAGAGATTAGAAATTCATATTGACCATAATTCCTTTAAAATGTAATAATATTTTTTAATTAATTTAGTTAAATATAAGTTTTTGTTAATAATCCCCTTCTTAAATCTGCAAGTTATTTTTTATCTATTTTTAGCAAAATTAATTCAGATTGGAATAACTTATGTTTTAATCATATTATTGTCCACTTAAATTGCTATTTTTTTTGTAAAAAAATTTTTTCGTTAACCACGGAAGAGATTTTATTAAAACTGTAGACGAAACGTTATAACGTATCTAATGTGTTGAATAATATAGCGGTTGTCTGACTTTATTGACCCTTTTGATATTTATTGTGAAACATCTAAATGTCTTCGCACAATGCAGCTGAAATGGGTGTTGCAGTGAATTATAAAATTTAACGGTTAAATAATTGGAAACGTCAGAACGCTACATCTCCAGGCAACTACAGTAATATTTAAGGAGCATCCTTAAGAAGATTATTTTAACTGTGAGTGGACGGGGAAGCTCTTTGTCCTGTAGCAACACTATAGCGGATATTATTATCTAATAATAACATTCCATAAATAAAATACAATTTAACAACCAAAGAAAAGATCTTTGAGCTATAATAGAAGCCCGGAATACTTCTATGGACTCTTAAAGGTTCAACTTGAACCCAGTTAGAAATCTCTTTTAGATCGTCATAAGTTGATTTATTAGTTTCTGTATTTTCTACTAATAGTACATTCTACTAATAGTCCGGGACGATTACGAAATACCAGCGCGAATTTTACGAGAATTTAGGAGCGGCGACTTGACAATAGGCAGGTGCCAATTGCGTCACTTCCCTTGTGTGCCGCGCATAGATATTACGCCGCAACAGTCAGGAATGACAGGAAGCCACGACAGAACGCGCTCTGATATTAATTTGGCTTTGATTGGGATTCGATGTAATGTATACTCTGGGGAAGTGGCGTGTTTCAGAGAATCTGTAGCAGAGGACGGCATCGATCAGCCGAGCTCAGGGGAATTTCCTGCTCGTCACTTAATTCGCTGGACTCCAGTACAGAGCTTGAACGATGAAAGGCCAAATCTCCTCATGAATTGGGCGGGGATACCAACCAATAGCAGCAACATACTTAATGTATTACTATATGAACATTGTATAGTATTCTATTTATATGGTGGGGAGATTATTGTTTATTCCATACATAGTCTGGTTAGATTAAAAATGCCCATACAGCAAAAAATTGAAAAAATGAACAACCAAACTAAGTGACGAAAGGCACCATCGGCGATTAGAAAAGAAAAAAGCTGAGATGAAGTCTGACGGTTCCTTAGCCCAGTCACAAGAATTCTCCTGCTACATAAGCAAGCTATCTTTCGAGATTCTAAAAACTTTCCAGAGGATTTTGAGAATGAAAAATATTTCTTGACTTAGAAGAAGTTAAAAAATTCTAAAGGTACCCTAAGAGTCTAAAATATACGCGGTAATCATATTACCTTACGGAAGAGAAGAATAGTCCCGGCGCAATAAGGTAGCCTTAAGGGAGAGTTGTAAAATTATGGATATAAAGTGTATTTTTTCTTAATTATGTGACACAAAGATGCGAAATTATTATGGCTTTTATATTAAATACACTCACTTTTTGGAACGACTCTAGCGCCGTCTTTTCTAAAATTTTTGCAACTATGTTTTTTTTGGGGGGTGGGGGGCTTTTCTGACCTGAAAAGGGGGAGGAAGGGGCCTAATTCTTCGAGAGGCAGAGAAAAACCTTTGCGAGGGGTGAGCAAAATAAGTCATCAAGGTTTCATCGAGATCGGATAAAGGTATAGAGCAAGCAAAGATACATTTACTAAATTGTTACTGTGTTTCAGGAGGAAATGTTATTGGTGTCACCTATTTACATCTGCACGATTTAGAGTGTTAAGAGTGGCGTATGAATATAGGTTGGAATCAAACTTTTTGGCGATATATATATATATATGTCGTCTCATAAAAGACGGCGTGAAACCGAGGTTGAGTCGCATTAAGTGTTTTCTCAAATTTCTTTTAAAGTAATTGAGGTAAAAGTACAGACCGTGTAGAAATGAGCGAGGATAAACAAACCTTTCACCTGCGGACACGAGGCGTTGCCCACAATGGTGTAGAGAGCGACGCGACGTCACTCAACTGTGAATCCTGGAGACTCGGTAATGCAGCGTCTGTGTGTGTATTAGGTCACTGATTTAGTAACACCCTTCCAAGTAGAACGATAATTCATCCATATCTTAATGTAACTAGACTGCATAATGACAGACGTAAATTCTCAAATTGAAGACTGTCCAACAATGTTCATTGATGCTTTCCGTCTTACAAGCAAAGGTTACTACTGTATTAAAGAGCCTGAGGTGCCCATGACTGTCGTTAAAACTATTGCAAATGAATTTAATAAAATTTGACCAGATAATTGACATATAAACATATTCCTAGTGAACCTAAAATTTTCCTACAATTATAATTCTATGATATCCTTGTCATTAATAACTTGAATCAGAAAATGTTCGTTTAGACACTTTTTGGTTAAACAACAAAGAAACAGTTGTTTTCGCATGTATTATCTAACCATGAACTGTCAGTAAAATTTCACAATTTAAAAGTTATAATATCCACTATATACAAACGCATAATAGCTACAATAATTTATAACAAAAACAAATTTAAGATTTCTTCCAGTACGATAAGAATCTCTGCGAACATTAGAGTTTAATTTGAGGATTTGGGTGGGAGGGTTTATATTAATCACGTTACTCCAAAGCCACGTACGTTCGGATATTTCATAAACGGATTAAAAATTGGGGAGAACTGAATCCAGTTAATCGGCTTATGGAACGTTTGTGGGAGAACAATGGGGTGTATGTTCGCCATTGTGGACAAGGTGGGAAACATAACGTAATGATGAAAACAAAACAATAACAGCGGCAACCTTAGGAATAATTTATTTATAACACATTTAATTAAATAAATTTTCAAATAATATTTTAGCAAAGACGGTCTGTGCTTGTCATTTTCATCATACGATTACTAAAATACCTGCAGAAAAGAATAAAATTAAATAATTTTCATCCTCTACTATTTTTTCAGTGTGGCGGGATGTTCTAATGATAAGATTAAATCGTTATGGACGTAGATAAACTCCTGGGAGAGCCATGGAATAAAAAATTGGCAGACTACTTACTATTCGTGCCTCATTCGCCGTCCTCTCTGCTGCATTGGTCATCTCTTTCTCTCACTATCTATCACTAATGTACGCAACGACTGTCCGAAGAAGAATATTGGTGTTCATAGTACAACGTCTTTGCGAAAAAGTCGCGATTTTACAGACATTTTTGGTCTATGTCCCTTAACTACGAAATGCCACTGATCCAGACAATCACGTTTTGTATAAAATCTTTAATTTCCTGAGACATCTAGCTTCCACTTCCAATCATGGTTCCAATCTGTTTGGTTCGTACTGATAGCCAAAACCTCCTAAAGTATCACGCTGACGATTGGGCAGTTGAGAAGCAACTTAAAATTTGTCAAGTTATCAACCACAGCCGATGCATATAATTAAAAATAAGTATCTATAAAGCACCAAGAGGGAAAGAGAGAGGGTGGGGGTGGAATAAACCACAAGTATAAATATGGAAAGAATAATAAATTTAAAAAAGTATGCGAATGTGTCAGAACCCAAAAATCTGTGACGTCACCATGCATTGAAGAAAACTAATCAGGGAAATCGGACATATTTAATTCCACATAATATGGCGTCTATTGGTTTATACTGTACTACACTCACATTTGATCAATTATATCTCACAAAATACGAACACAAGAAAGGATGAAAATAAACACTACGAAAAAAATTTTAAATAAGAAATATTGTATATTTTTGTTTTACTTATATATAATTTCACGGAAGCTCGTCAGATTTCAACTCGGCTTTTCCCCAGTTATATCCTGTAATAAGAACTTAAGGAGATAATTAAGTGTGATAAAAAACATAGGTAACCCTTTGCAATCATTATAATTTAAGAAATTTGTTGTCAATTGTAAAATAATTTAAGTGAGAATTATTGAGCGTCTTATGTTGTGTGTGTGTTTTATATTCTGTATACTTAATAGTATAGTATAGTTAAATACGGGCAACACAGAATGGAATCAAATATATTTTAGCGGATCCGTCGTACCTCCGTATTCGAGGATTTCTGAATTCTTTTAGGGCGCCAGGTATTTTTCATAAAAACACCAAAAGTTGATTTTAGTAGTTTTAATTCCAATCAGAGCATGAAAATAAATTATATCTGCAGGGCGTGGTCACTCTCTCGTCGTCCCGCCGACACAACCTGCTCCTTCCATTACCCCATGACGACTCCTCCGTCTCGCCAGACCACATTGTTGGCCCGGGTGGCGTCAGTTCCTTAACAATTGCAACTCGCAAGCTGGCCTGCATTGTTCATCGTAACTTTTCATGTTACACTATGTTAAATAATCATTAAATTATCGCAAACTTGAATATATATATATTCAAGTTTTGGCAAGTATGAGCTACGTTTTATTGACCACAGTACACTTTAATTTTTTAATATAAGAATCCCAGTAGTCTCCTTTGCTTGATTTATGAAAATTGTTTCGACTTCGCAATACATCTAACATTTTGCTTCCTATTACAGTTAAATTCATCTTAAATGAAAATTCCCTGAAAAATCTTTCAAACCCCATTCACTTTTAAATACAATTTTGATACTGCTAAAAATGTGTTGCTACAAGGTGCCTCGTCTAAGACTTGTCTCTCATGCTATTTGGTTTCCTGGTTATGAATGCGAAACGTGGCAACACATTATACAAATAACATACGGTATTTGCATCGCCTCGTGCAGATGCTATGTAAACCTTGTATGACAGCTGAAATGTACTGCATATTAGACTAAAAACAAAACTGATGCAGCAACATGACATGTCATACGTGTAAGAAAGTTTCATTAAAAATTACTGCAGAACAGAATTGGAAAGCAATTTTTTTATATTAGCTGTATTTCATTAATTTTAAAGTTATTGTTTTAAGTGTTCCACGGGGGTTCATTTGAGTAAGGTACCATGTATTATTGCTGCAGGATTTGATACTGCGTCAATACCGTTCAACCCGGTGGAATATGCCAAAGAGGTAAAGCGCAATAAGGCTTGGCTAGTGTCTACAGCGAAATATAGCCGAAATTCTCCACAAAATGTTGTATTTAGGCGATAAAAATTAGAACTGGGGTCTAACAGCGAACTATTCTATTGCAATAGTCCGACAGCCAGATTTGATAATGTTGACCATATGAAAGCATTTGGCTACTATAATGTTTTTACCTGTCTGAGAGGGTTGCTCTCGACTCGAATATATTAAGCATCGGACGTTAAACTCTCCAAATGTTGTTACGGATGAAAATCGCGGAGGAAACAAGAGCCTGCCAATGTATATGCTCAGAAATTCTATTGGTTCTCTACCAAACCAGGCAAACTGCGGATTTGTAGATTAAATAAAGACATACATATAGAACACGTGTGAATAGTGGAAGTGAAGTATCATGTATTCAACAGACAAATTAATAAAGTAAGACTGTGCTGGGGGTTGGTAAATCATTAATAGTTAATTATATAAATTATATAAAGAAAGCAGAAATATTTCAGCCAATGGCAGTAAAGGTACTGGATTCCCGCCTCTCATCCGGCTATGTGTATCATCTCAACTCAACTGTTAAGATTAACCAATCGCATTCATTATTGCTCAACCGTTTGCTTGGTAAGCAGTCCGGACCGCTTCTATAACATTAGTACGGTATTCTTAACGCAAAGCACAAGACGAAATATGGGAGACAAATAGTAACCACAAAGATAGACAAACAGAGAGATTAAAATATGATATTTAGAGAGATAAATAGTGTGAAAGGAAACCAGTAAGCACAGAGGTGAGTCATAATTAGTGACTTAGAGATTAAGAATAATAAAAATTCAAATAACATCCGCTAAACAAGACGTATTACGCCAACTAGGTTGCCGCCGCGAAAGTAATATAAATGAAAATAAATTAATCAATCTAGAATATAATCACAAATTTTGACTCCATCATCCTGTTAAGAGAGAAGTTTTCATACTTATAAACACTGAGCAGTAATTGCAATCAATTAAATTGTTTCCAATAGGCATCAATCAAATTGAAAAAGCCGTATTTTTTATATATTGTTAAATAATTTATTGTTTTTAAACACATAGTCTCATTTTTATATCAGGCATAAAAATTAAACGGTAAATAAATTCAGACAATTTATTTAGGTCCTCGATCTTTATTAATTTATTTAGATGCTGTAATAACACTCGGTGTTTGCCATCCATTAGCTTCTAATTCCAAAAATTTGTTTGGCATAAAATTATTATAATAATAATATACAAAAATACTTCTTATATGAAAACGATTATGGCAAACGCTGACTGCTACGTATACATGTAAATAAATTTAATAGATAAATCTTTATTCAAAAGTCATTATTAAATAAATCATACAAAGTAACAGGAATCAAATATCATAAACTGAAATGATTTAGTGTTGGATTAATTATTGATAATACTAATCAAATATAAATATTACAAAACTGTTCCCCTACCTCAGCAGAGTAAGTCAGTAAGACAACTAACAGGATGAATTTTTCAAATTTAGGATAATATATCTTCCGTTGATCGTTGTAAGGTTGGTATCGGGGAAAGGCCAACACACTTGCGGTCAAGGGAGCAGCCGCATTGGTTTTGTTGTGGTTTGCGCTTGAGGAACCAGCTTGTCTATCCAACAGCAAACATTTTTACTTAATACTCCCGACCATGTTTCAATATTGAAGTTGTTCGTAGAGGTATCGTGCTATCTGGCGACTCCATACTCATACGTTCCACAGTAACACCTTTTCCCTTGCGTAATATTCTAGGGTGAATAGCAGTTGAGTGGCGATTTATATATGTTCTAATAAATTTATTCATTTCAATCTCTACTTTAAAAAAGTGTCATTATTTAAATAAAAAATTTAACTACCCCAGTTCCATTATACCAATATGACCAATAAGTGAGACAAGTTTAATATTAAATATTTACTTCAATCGTTACAGTGAAATATAATAAAATGATTCAGAGGTTGGATAAGCACACTACGCTTAGACCCTAATTTCGGACTTGTAATACTGTAATTAGATTTAAAAAGTGAGTTCGAGGAACTAGCAGTGAATGGGATCTGATCATTGGTTGTAGTTGACCGAAGTAACCTCTAAAAACGCATTCTTCAAAACGAAAAGTTTCTTAACTAGAACAAACCCTCATGCGGTTAGTTTCGTCCAGTTGATCTATGTTAATGAGCGCTAATCAGGATTGAACACTTCGAATATCTTTGTGTTATTTGATAACAGAATTGTTATCTTCGACTGCAAGGACTTCGATTTACCAAGAAGAACAAATGTTTCACATAGTACCTGTGGAATTAGCAGAGGTGTGACGAGGATTGTCAGTCGGATATTTGCAGAAGACCTACCTGGATTGTCTGCCAGATGATCGTAGACGGCCTTGGCGGCTTGATGTGTCGACACGAAGTCCCAAAGACCGTCGCAGGCCAGGATCAAGAAATCCTCGGACCCGTCCAGGCTCACCTCGCACACGTCAGGCTCTGCACACACGTACGGCTTGTACTCGGAGTCACCTGCAATACACAAAACTTACGATAAACTACAGGAACCCGATTTGGGAATTTATTGTAACTATTTGTTATAACCACCATATGTTGTGTATTGGAGAGCGGAGGGAGGTTGACGGACAATCTAATAAATCGTCATAACATTTCTAATGTCAGACAACGTAGATTTTTGAGTTCATTAGCGAGCCTAACATTAAAATAATTATCCCGAAATTCAAAGAAAATATATTACGTTAGTTAGAGAGCGAGAGGATAGAATCCTTAAATTGACTCTGTATATAGTGTTAGAAGGATTCATCAACGGTACGATGGACCATCATGAGACACAGGGGTCGTTGGTTGTAATAGGGAAGGCTATTTTATTGTTGCGATTATTACTGATTTTCTGAAACACGGACGTTCTCTCGATGCTACGGGTCATTATACTCATTTTGAGATATTCACACTAAGTGTACTGATCCCGCTGTTTATGTCCCATAATAAAAATATAAATTTGCATAACCTCTACTGAGAACAAACATTTTTCCGTTTCCCCTATTCCTGACCTTTCCCCTTCTATATGCATACACCTTCAACGATTTATCGCTTCTACCCTCAACTAATTATATTCAGTTACTGTTTCCGCGTTCCAATTGCTTGTCTTCGACTTTTAATTTTTGGCGAGGTAAGCTAACCATCCAGACATTTAGGCAAAATAATTATAAACACGTAAGCTGGTGGTTTTCTGTAATCCGATTTGATTCCTAATTTTTTCGTCCTCACAAATTACGGATGGGAGGAATTTATTCATACCCCAGTCCTTTACTTGACAACTATGATGTCCAGACGGTCATTAAACCACTTAATGCAGCTGCTTCCTGTCATTCCTTCAGAGACATTCAGCCCGTCCATAACTCGGTGTTAAATTTACACGTACGAACAAAATGGGATTAAGTAAACTACACGATTTCTTTCGGACAAGGTCCTTTATAACGATTCACGTGACCCTTTTAGTAAGGAATCTAAACTATAACATTTTTCACTGGTACTAGAACAAAAGTTAAGCAGCGAGTATAACAATTTGGCAATTAAACGACCGAATAAACTTTGCGGAATAGAACAAATCTTAGTTATGTAAACTAAGAAGTTATTTAACACATTTTGGCGGATAAATTACAGCTCCAATTCAAGAAGAGGAGATGAACTACTATATTTCATTCCACCAAAAGTCTGTAGCGCCGTATATCAGATCACATTGCGACAGCTTCGTTTTATTGATTTTTTTAGGGGACGAACTCAGCTGACCTTGTTGACACACAAAATGAATGGCATAAAAGGAGCTACAAAGGTTCTTAATGTTCTCCTACCTCGTGTAACTTATTTGTACGCAGTTGTACGTTGTTTCTTATTGCGCCATAGTCATAACTTTTCGCTTGCTTCGATTTACACTCCGCTCCTTTTCTTACTCATAAGTGGAACTAATTTTAAGTACTCAGTGGCGCCCTTGCAGAAATTTCAAGATGGCGAGCAGGTGTTCCCTTGCAAGTGAGGCAAATCACCGAGCATGCACGCGTGTTTGTTGAACAAAAGGCACTCAATTATTGGGCCTCTTGTTTCCTCAGCCAACGGAAGCAATGGCGGATTATGCGGCTTACAGTTTCTAAGAATTACAGTTTAAAAAGCGCTTTTGTCTTTACACAATACAGCCAGGTGACACGCAAATCCGAAGGATAATTTTGGAAGAAAAAATAACACACAACTCGAAAATAAATACGAAAAGCATAATGTAAATGAATCCCCTACTAGTCGTGTTCCTAATGAAAATAACTTGTTTGTAATTTTGCTTTTGTATTTTGTCGCCTTTTGGGTGTTACAGGCTCCCAGTGTTTAATTAGACGTACCCTCTTAATATGGAAAGAAATTGGATTTCAGGTGGTGGCCAACTGGTTATGAACAATATTTACTATAGTCAAACAAAATTGGAGCGAACTATTAAGGATCTTAACCTTGATGTTGCTCACATAGCGCGAGAAAGCTGTCATTATCAGTGACTCGAAGCGTGGCACGGGACAGTCCAGAGGTTCTCTGTTGGCAGGTGACCTGGTGTGACTCACAATGGCCGGAAACGTGTGCCATCGCCATTTCCGCGGCCAAACAGGGCTCACTTCATTCAGCCCGGCCCACACACAACTCACTTTAAGACACTCCTCAACTTCCTTTGAGTATATGTTTCCGACAAGGGTCGGATTATCATATGACGCCCAACACTCATATTATAAATAAAGTAAAAAGCTTAATAATTATTTTTTCGTTCAAAATTGGAATAAAACTGAAACAAAATCGTTAACATTGATCGACGATACACATATAATTAAAGAAAACAATTTTTCATATTCTGAACAACTTGAAAAACTTGAAAAAAGCGAGTGTAGCGTCATAGAAGTGAAGTAAGGACACATTGTTTACTAGGCGACATCACCGAAGGACTCATTGATGGTGTTCCAGGTGTTGGAAGAAGTGTGGAATTACTTGAAGGAAGAGAAATAAATAGTGAGTGTTGTAGGAAGCTCAGGATAGACAAAGTGAAGAAGGATGTTTACATAGCCAAGTTTGAGGACCTGCCATGGAAATGATAATATAGTGGGAATATGTGTTAAATTAATAAAGGTGTGTGTGTCATAAAATGGAACGTATTGGACTTATTTATAAATCGTGGACGAACTTGGACAAAGATCCAAAGATTTCAAGTAAAAAAAAATATTAATTCACGTTTCAATGTTCCTGTGCATTTGGAGTTCACTTCTAACACGTGTGGAGATTATACTCACTCTTTTTTGGAAAGGGGGAGGGGGGATTTTGTACTGGGGCAGTGTCCACCCTCATTAGTACCAGGAATGACACAGACAATTGTCATACTGCCAACTAACTTGACTCATTCCGTAATTGGCCTGACGCATGGACGGACAGTGGCGCATTCTCAGTTTTGTCAGCTTCTACTTCATTGCTAATTACCTCGGGTACAGTCAAACTTTTTTGATCAGTGCGACCGGAGTTTAATAATAATGTCCCAGGGACATGTAATAACCACAAACTATGATCTTGTGCCGAGTATCAATTTCCATCAGATAACGTTTTTCTTTACTAAATCTCTGTCGACGCAGAAGTTGGAGAAAGAACAAAGGTTTATGCATTGGAGGTTGAGACGACACACGAATTCATCAGTGTTCTCATAAAATTGTAAAATAACTCCAAGAACTGTAGAATAGGAATTTAAATGAGTCACGAATCGTAAAACGTTTTCTATTTACTAAAAGTCGTTATACAGGAATCTGATTGAGCGAAAGAGAGTTGATAACAAAAAATCTGTGCAGCTGTGATGTCATTTGTGACACGTGGCAGCAAATGATGACCTTCCTTGAGATTTAGAGATGTGACACATTGCCTGGCTTTAGAAACAAACAACGAAGATCAGTAGCAGCTGTAACGCCATAGCTGTAACGTAAACATGGCGGAGAAAGTGCTTGGGTATGAACATAACTAAAATACCGACATTCCTACGCCATGAGCTAGAAATTTTATTTATGAAGACAATAACATTATTTTTTTCTTAATGGACACGTGAGATGTTTCAAGTATGGCTTTTAACTAGTGTAAATATCTCAACATGTGAATATGGCAATAAAAAAACTGATAGCTACGTTAGAGGTAAAGAAGAAAGAAAGTGCCAGAAATAGCTTAATCTTTTTTATTGGTAAACATAAACCTACGGGTTACAAACTGTCGTTTTAATTTCTCTTCATATAAAATTCTTTTAGGAAAATAGACGTTATGAATTAATTTTAGTTTGGTTCTTTCAAAGTCTTCTCTCGCCCTTAAAATAACCTAGAAATAAATTTAAACAAATTATAATGTCCTCCTTCTATATCAATTCTCTTCTTATGCTATTAAAGGGGAGTTGCCAGTTTCTGGGTCACCCTCATGTAGTCAGTTACCCAAAAAAAATTATTAATTACATATGTCAATGATGGTTAAGACACCTTGGCGCCTGAAAATTTTATATATTATTTTATTATAATATTCTTTAAAATGCTAAGATTTTCCACAGTCTCCTGAATTTATGATATTATTAGATTCAAATATTCGTACGTTTGCTTTTTGTAATCCTTTCTGATCTTCACCTTATCTTTTAATAGACAGCCGAGGCCAGACGAGGAAGACGAATCTGCGGACCTTCCTTTCCCCCTGTGCGTTTTATTTAGACGCCGTGACCGCAGACACATTCATATTCGTCGCCATGCCTTGCATTCCAAACCCCCTGGGACACATCTCTCTTCCTGCGTGTTATTATTTTCCCCGCTGTAGGGACGCGTCTTTACAGCGACGTGCTTCAAGAATGCAATATTTGAGATGGACATTCAAGACCGACCATGATATTAACGTTTTCAACGAAAATTATATTTAATAAGTTCAAACTACTTCCCACAAAATATTTCTATTTTCCTGCAGATATGAACTTGTAACTGAAATGGACCAAATAATTATTTATCATATTTATGAAATACTGCATATTAACGAAAATTAAGTATTATTATACTGGGAATGCAGCTCAGTTCTAAAAGCGTAGACTGTAATTAATTTTCGTATTCTCTGCTTCTCATGAATACATTCCCTTCTTATAGGACTAAGTTGCATTTGCAACAGCCATATCTAGTATTTAATTATCGTATTTCTTGCTTTTCATAGTTTTCATAAAGATGAGTGAAATCTATTTTGTTGACTTTAGTGACAATGGCAGCCTTTTGTGTTTTAATAGAAAAACAATAACGACATTATTACACTTTTTTACTGTCAGTGTGCGTTAAAACTCACTTGATTCTTAAAGCAAAAACGATTTTGCTATGCTTAGGGTGGAAAAATGTTTACGCGGTAAGAATTTAACCTGCGATCATGTAGGAAATTAAATTGTTAGCTCTTCGTAAAACGCCCACAACCAAACTTGTAAATCAATGTAGACTCTGCTGTAGACTAAATTATTTTGGGACTTAAAACTGAATATTTCGTGAAATTTACTATGCATGTCTTTAAAATAGGAACACGGGAGAGAAGTGTACTTAACCTTAGAATTGAAAGATCTATTTTATTTCGTGGAAAATTAGAGACTAATACATATACTGAACCAAAGATATTTAGCGAACTGAAATCAAAAATAAGTTTGTAATAGTGCACATATTCAAGCATACACTTCGAGAAACTTCTAGGAAATCTCAGACGCCAATATTGCACTGACAAGGTGATATTTGAGTGAATGACACTCCTGATCTATGACACATCGCCTAATATAAAAGTTAATGGAGTACCTGGACAGAAAATAATGTTTATATTCTCTGCTACAAGGCCAGCAATTCTAACCCTGAAACAGTATAGTCTCATGTTGAGCAGACTTAATCATTTAGTAATTCTATATTAGAGACTCGTGCCAGTTTTCTGTTTAAATGTTATAACAATAATAAATTTCATTTTTAAATTAATTTTCTTTATACTTAATTAGTAAATCCAACCCACAAAAAGTAAATTTCATTTCATACTTTTACAAGGACAACATGAATCAACAAAACAGTGTTGTGTGGCGGTTATTTTACATTCATATTATTTTTCATATCGAAATGGGGACGCTAAATTATGACTATAGTATTGGGTTGTTTGTGCACATTAAGGCATTAGCTGTAAATAACTAATATTATTTTAATATTACTTGTTTGCGTATTTTATAGTTTCATTACGAGGACCCATTGAAAAATTAATTTAACACATTTGAATTCTAATTTTTTTATCTTGAAAACTTGCGTGATTTCTTAATGTTATTAGAGATTTTTCGATGAATGTTATGTAAAATTTCATGGCGGCCACTTCTTAAGACAGTATTACAATTCGGTGCAGCGATAACCACTCTTTGGCCGTATTTTTAGCATCCGGCCTTGAGCTCTCGCGTCTATAAATTTTATGCCATAATTATTTCACCATAAACTCTCCCGTGCCAGACCTATTCTGTTACGGGACGTAATTATGTAGTTGATACTTACTGTTCGCCATATCTGTAAAGCGTGAATCACGCTGCAACTGCTTATGCACGTGCCCAGAATTGAAGTGTAGCTTTAAAAATGGCGATGTTTGAGAACATGGCAGAGTAAGGAAAGCCGTACAGGACGGAGGTATTCGGACCCATGTTAAATCGTGTGCGTAACAAGAGGAGCCATCCCCCTTGGCCCGTATAAGTCTATCAGGGAAGTCATTAATCCAAGCCCCGCGTGAATCACAGAGCTGCGTCAGCTGGAGAATCGATATCCACACGCACAGGATCTGTTACAATTCTCGCAAGCTACACAGCAAGGCTAAATGATAAGAAACTTCAGAAATATCACGAATGGACTTTGGAGAAATAGAAAAGTATGGCAAGATATGACTTTCATGAAGAGTGGTGAGCCAGATAATCCACGCCGTTTCCTAATATGGGACTGGAAAATCAAGCGTTAGTTAAACTCACTATTGATAGCAGGGGCACCGATTATAAATCCTAAAAATTACACCACAAAAACCATCAAACTTAAAAATTTTATGTACTATTTTAATTTGTGTTTGTGACCTGAAAGGTACTAAGGCAATTCTGTCTGTCCACTAAGGAGATTAACTGCTTCTGAGAGGGTAAGAACATAGAATTGGCGCAATGTGCAGACTTCTTTGGTGGAGCTAAAATAAATTATTACTGTTTTCGTGAGCCTTGAGACCGTTGCACGCGCACTGCATAGAGGACAGTTAAATTTAATACTTTAAAAGAGGCGGTAATTTCTTCTTAAAACTTTACCTTGTTCAGTTTCAATCAAAAGTGTAATGCATTAGTATTAATTAAAAAATTTACCCTTTGTTTAGTCCTTTTATGCACCTCTTGGGGTTTTAAAAATCGGCATGTCACGAAAAATTTAATATTTTCCCATTCCAATCTTTTATTTTTATATGATTTTAAACAACCAGATAATTGAGTTAATTTAAATTACTTCTGAAACTTTTACAATCCCTCTAAGTTTGTGATTCCGTTCAAGATTCCAGTTAGCACTTTCCTTATCGTTGATAGCACACGACTTTTGTGAGATGACCAGTAGTGTCAGGGTTCTTTCATATTTAAAACTGCTCAAGAAAATGGTAACTGAACCAAAGCATAAAGACACGACGCAATACTGTAAAATTTGATCTAGAATTACTGTCAGGAGGGATATTATTTTCGGGTAGAAACGAAAGATGATACTGTACAACAAAAAAAGAAAAAAAAGATTTGTGTCGAAAATGAGTGGAGTAAGAGGAAAAAGATGAACATCTTGACGTGAGAAATAAGAAAATGTTTATTACTTGTTTGGAGCAGACTTTAAGGTAACGATTGAAAGAGGAAAGTAGCCTCGAAGGTCTATATTCGATAACCATTGATGTACACTAAGTCGGTGCTGATTTTGTCCAATGATTCTCCATGGTGCCTAACCCAACACACACATATGTATATAAAACCCCGTGATAGTGTCTTTCGAATATTTTCACCTGCCCTAGCAATAAAAAACATAAATATATATATATGTTGGGTTAGGAACCATAAAGAATTAAAGTATATATATATATATATATATATATATATATATATATATATAGTAACATGAAGTTACAGCTCTGTCCCTAATAGTAGCTAAGCCGTGCGAGACACCTCTGTTGTCGACTTCTTTTAAAACTTACCGACAGAAGCCCGGCAGTTGTTGAAGACGCGCCGCAAACACGGAACAGTGCGAGTACACGGAACTCTTGATAAATAGTGGACAAACCATGATGGAGTAAGGGTGGAATTGGGTCCGCGTGAAATCGAAACTGTAAGTTGAGGTGTTGGGTCTCGAACACACTACCGGAATCAGTGCTAGTGAAACGAAACCCCTCACGGATTTACGATTTATAATTTGATAGACGACGTCACATAAAAGAACTTGCTTGTTACATTTTGTGTTTCCACAAGAGTAGTCGACGGGGAAGAGCGGTGGAATACGGAGGGTGCATTGTATTGACCATGTCCTGTGGATTGTTTTTCTCTCATTGCTCGAAATAACTGTTTTGGTAATTTTTAATTAAAAGCTTTAGTTACGATATATTAGTAATAACTGCGACGAAGTTGTTCTGAAGGACTACCTGTAACAATAACAAAATTGTAACGAACAAACCGCTGAGGTGTATTTGAACGCCACCGCAAAGATTATGTAAGAAAATGTGGGTAAGGTGTTAAAGTTGGTAGGCCGTTAGATGATCGCATTACATATGCTGCTGCCAGGTATGATTACAAAGGTCACACCGTTTTACTTACGGTAAATTTCGAACAATAGTACGAAATGTTTTGCCGAAAAATCAACTCTAAGCTACTGTGCTTCACAGGAGTACCTACCTAACAAAGAAAACAAAAAATTAGAAGAAAAAAAATTTTCAAAGAAGTCTCCTTACAACTCGATTCACTTTCCCCAACGATGTTAAATAAAACCAATATTAGTCCAAGTTCAAAGTTTGTAGCTACTAAGGAACTCTCCCGTTTCCTTGACGTTTTCAGGAACTCTTTCGTTTCGTTGCCGTTTTCAGATATATTTGCTTAAGGTTTTTAAAAACATGTTGTTTCCATGTTAATCTGTAATCGACATTCATAGGCTTGTATTTCGTAATAGATGATAATATGAAGCCGTGAAAGAATAATATGGAAAGGCTGCTGGCTTACTTGGCCGCGTGTCTGGTATTTTGCGCTGCTGCACGCACGCACGACACTGTGCGTGGAAATGAGTCGAGGACGCATTTCCGCGTTTCGGGAAGTGAATCAGGGCGGACTATTGATCCCATGGCCTACCCCACGCCTAAGTCACAAACACACAGAAACATTCACAGAAATTCATTCGCAGAAATGTTTAATCATTCCTAGCTTCCTTTATGAGATTAAATAATTACGGTAAAATTTTTGAAGGGAGCTAGCTTATTTCAGTAAACGTGAAAGCTCAAGGAAGAGCTGAAAATACTAATAAAATATATTTCAAGAATAAAAGTATTCGAGTATTCGAGTATCCGAGTGAGGACTCTGAAAGAAAACAACAATAAAATAATATTGAATCAATTGGAAAAATGTGGTTAAAGACGAAACTGCCATGTAGAAAAAAATCTACAGATGACAACGGGATTTAACGCTTTAAATATAGTAACAACAAGCCTCTATCCATAATAACCGCGGTTTTGAAATTCGGCAAAGAAAGAAAGTTTTGTATCAACTATCCAAAATTATTTCGTTCAAATTCATATTACATAGCTATATTATGAAAAAGATGTATGTTTGTAGGTATATTTTTCATGCAGATTTAATCACCTGGACAAATTGCAACAAAAGTTGGTAAAAATGTTCCTAAAAACCGGGAAAAAAATTCGGGAACGGAGAGGTGAGAAACGGCTAGAACAAACGTGGAAGGAATCATAGTAAAAAAATGTGAACGTGTCACCATGCAAAAGTCTGTGACGTCACTATGAACTGACGCAGACATAAATCAAATCACAACATCCAATATGGCGTCTATTTGTTTACTGCAGCAAAATACGAACACGTATAAGGAAGGTGATAAACAATACGAAACATTTTTTTAAGTATATACGTTTTTATATTTCCACATTTTTAGAACCGCCTTTTAACTTGACATTTTAGGGAACCGCGCTTCAATTATCTAACAATATTCTGGAATACAAATTTAAGGAAATATTAAAGGGCCATAAAAACCATCGAAAGTATTTTTCAATCATTCTAATTTAATAATTTTTTTGTCAATTTCAAAAAACTGAATAATTCAAATTGAGAATTCAAATTTAAGTGAGTTTTATTTTATTTTGTGTCATTATTAATAGTTAAATACGACACTTTTTCACAGCTTTAATTGAATGGATTTGATCGATGGCATCTTAAGTCTGATTAAATGAATGAAATATTTAGAAGTGAGAATTTCAAAAGGTTTAAGCGCATTTCACCTATTTAATCTTTTCTCTGTTGAAAAGTCATACAGTGATCCATAATTCATGCATTAAACTTCAAATCTTATTCTCGCAAATTTTCGCGTTTTAAATTAATTGACACAATTTTAAATTACGTCTTTTTCAGAAGCTCGTTTTCGATTTGACGATTCGTGATTGTCGTGGGAGGATTGAATGCATTAAATAAAGAAAAAATGTTTCATTTTCTTGAGGAATACGATGTCTTTTTCAGTTTTATTTTATGTGCCGGGATAATAGTTAACCGCAGATATTTTCCCACACTTAGAGCATCTGGAAAATTTTGACTTTTTTAAGGTAGCCTGTTTATTTTAGTTCTCGACTGGGTTAAAGTATAGAGAGTCATCATGCTGGTTATGACGAAATAAACGAGACAACTAGTAAATAATAATTTTCCACCAACATTAATGTTTGCTGGAAACTAACGTGTTTCCGTTTTCGGAAGAATGGTTTTGACATTTTCTGTATGGATGAAGTATTTTTATCAAGCCCATATTTAGTATTTTTCCTCTCGAAAAGGCTACAGGAATAGTTTTCATTTGATGTATGTCAGTCTTTTCAGTCGGAATAGAAGGATGTCTCCATGGCCTGAACAAATGGATTTGTGCCAACGTTTGGGAATAAATCACATAAATCAATAAATTATCCCGGATAACATCACATCAATAATCCTAATTTTGTTTGTTGATGACACTAAAAGACTGCCTTTATAAACCTATAAAGATGGTGCAAGTGAAAATATGGAGGCCGTCTCTCGCTCCAGTGAGTGAGCGAGTGAGCTATGCAGAAGAGACTCTTTGTGTTCACCACGGACTACACCACAATTATCTTTCCACGCACCACGCGCAGGATAAAACCTCTGCATCATTAAGGAAACGGTCCAAGTGGACGTAATTCTGCACTAATCACTTGGAAGCAAACGAGCGAAGCTTTCGTGGCCCTTAAACAGCCCGCGTACGAACCAGACTAAAGTGCACACTGCATCGAAAAACATTCAAATTTTCCTTGTATCCAATAATACCCCAGTCTACAGATTTCTTCTTTATAAAAAATGTGATCTATATAATTATAATAAGTATAAAAATCGAAAATATAACTATTGAGAAGAATTATTCTAAAGAAAATTGAAAATAATGAAAATAATATCGTGGGGTTACTAATTTAAAATAAATAATTATATATAAGAATGAATAATTCATTTAACTAACATTTTAAATTTACAATACATAATAATTAAATCCATTTTAATTTCCAAAGCAGGGCTTTCTTTATTAACACTGAATATTTTACTTTATACGATTATTTACAATCATGAAATATTTTGCGAACCAGAGATGAGATCTATACTGGGGTCATCTTTGCGGGTCTTTTCATTGAGACAAATATATAAAAATGCATATTGTTAATTTGATGTCCTTTATATAAATTATTTAGAAAAACAGACGTTAAGTGGAATAGTATACATGAATATATTTGATTGATTAGTAGGAATTTTATTCAAGTTATGTTAGTTTTTAGATATGTCATGAAAGAAGGCGATTATATATTTATTAATGTTTGCAAGACAGGAATAATGATCGGAAAATGCGTCGTTTATATTATAATTACAGTGATTCATTTACTAATAGTAATGGAGAAAATTTTTATTTAACTATTGCAAAATATTTTGAGATTAGTAGACTTTTCTATATATTTAGAACGCCTTCAAAACATAGGCCGAGCAAGCACTTCGCGATCCGTGCGACACTGGTGAACTATGGTCGGCCTAAATTACAGGGGTATCGAAGTACAGGGAGGATTTAAACCTCTGTTTTTAATCCAAGAACCTGGTCGCAGATGTAAAGAAACCATTTTGTGACGACAGACAGATTCGCAGGAGTTGTTTTAGTGTAGTTTTATTGAAATACATAATACAGAAACAGGAAGTTATTAAGCGTTTCATAGTAATAGCATCGCGATGCTGAGAAATATTTTGACTTTATATTTTGATTCGAAATTAAAATAGTTTAAGAAATAACAGCTTCGTTTCTAAGGAATTAAATATACCAATGTTAATATATCCGTCGTAACATAACGAGAAATTACATTGCTGAGGAAGACATCTTATTACTGCGGAAATTGAGAGAAATATTGAAAAAAACTAGCATAAATCTGTTTCTTGGAAGACCTTCTGTACAATAATCCACAATAAGGAGGCCATCAATTTATTCAGTTAAAAGAAACAATTTATTGCAAATTGAGACTCCTTTGTGTGATAACGGAATTATTGAAAATATAATAATGTAGACTAAAATTCATAATCACTACGATATGATTATTTTTTGTGGAAGAATATGACAAGAAGGTCAAAAGCTAATCTGTTATTATAATTTTATCCTGTAATCTTTGTATATAATAAAGAGGCATGCCTACCCTTTGGAGAAATTTTAACGCGTGGACAAATATAACTAACAGTGGAAGGAAGGGGTGGGGTGAAACCTTAGCACAAACGAGGAAGAAATTATAAATATTCACTATTTGTTTGCATTATAATATTCTCACACTTTACTTTGTAATAAGAATTTCAGGAAATATCAAAGGGTAATGAGAAACAATATGTAATAGATTTGTAGTCAATAGCAAAGACTTACTCAATAATTTCGAGTGTGAATTTTTGAGAATCTTAGTTTATGTGAGAATTTTGAGTTTTGTGTATAATAAAACAGTTATAAAAACAAATTTTTTCAATAATTATACTTTAATAGACTTGGCTGACCATGTGTTTAAACTCATAAAATTATTTCAAGTCAGAATTCCACAGATTTGCCGACATTATCCACAATTAATAATTTTTATATTGACGACATAGTGAATTTTGTTTTTATATTTATTGTATACAGTGAACCCTGATTCAAATCTTTTTCACTCAATGGCAAGACTGAGGGAATTTAAGAAATAACGGCATAGATATCAGGAGAACTTGTCAGACAAATAAGGTAACACGAGAATTTTTTACTCTCTTAAGGAACAGGGAGTATTTTTATACCGGGGATGTTTTCACTCTCTTAGCACCTAGATGTTTTAGACTCTTTCAAGGTAGCTTTCTTACTTAAGTACCAGGTGAGTTACAGTACCGTTAGTCATCATGCTGGAATGATGAGATAATCATTCCAGCGTGAAAAGATAATTGATGATACCGTTTATGTTGATGAAGGGGTTTGTGTCGAATCAAATGCTGTACCGGGCAAACAGTTAGTTCAGAAATATAATATTGATTGAAATTATAATTATAGTATTCCTAGCAAAGTCCTACTGATTTCAACTGCTTTTATTTCCAATTCAGACAGTTCTAATAAGTCAGTTTGGTTAAAGGTATGTGAGAGTAAATGTCATTATCATGAAGTAATGATAAAATTTACTGATTCCGAGAGACCTTCATGTAGAATGACATAAATGGAAACACAATATTTCTTTCCCATTCCAATCGAAAACTTTAGTCGTTTTTCACGGAAATGTCCCGTTCCTATTTTGCTGAAGGTAATTCCACTGGCTGACGTCTTGTAATGTCTTCATTGAGCATTGTTTCCTCCCACCAGGCTCACTTCGTCTGATGAACTGCCGACATTGTCTGCGGGAAGAATCCGCGACATTGCGATCGTGGAAGTTAAAATCGTGCGAAATGCTTTACAACATTTCTGCCATCTCATCACGACAATCTGTTCGGCTGTGATTCACTCAACAATTGAAGTTCCTTTCTAAACTGAAGACATAATTTATACCTGGGTGGTTCAATACGTAATGCCTCCTATTTTTCTCTTTTTTATTTGTCACGACAATTAAATGAATTGACACAGTATAAACCCACAACATCAATGATTAAATTTTCACTTTTCAATATAACCTCCGTCCTTTTGCACGGCTTTCGTCCACTACGGCATAAAGCGTGGTCTTGCTTCCTAAGCCATCGATAAATGGACGTTTTCACGGCCTCCTAATATTCGAAGTGAATCCCAAGGTGAGCCGGACAGATGGAAGTCTGATGGTGCTCGACAGGGCTCTATGGTGGATAAGGCAGGACTTCCCATCCAATTTTCACAATCTCTTCAGTGGTGTGACAATCGGCGTGTATTGTCATTCGAAAGACGAACATCTACTATGGGCGTACTCGTACAACTTTTTTGAAGGTGCTGACATATTCGACAGAATTTATTAAGTCGCTGAATGTTGCGTAGAGTCATTGCAGTAACTGGCCTGCCGCTTCGCTTTTCATCAACCAAGTGAGTTTGCCTTTCAGCGACGCAGATACTTCCTGCCCTCCATGAATACAAATAATAATAAGAATTAAATCACAGGACGCTCTCTAATACGACTGTCAATGCCATCCATTTTGCAAAAGGGGGGCAGTGCTGTCACCTGTTGACTTGGGTAGTTCCTACTGCAGTGTATTTGAGAAGGATATTTGAGGAACCGCGCCAAATTCAAAATTATTAATTGAACCACCCTCACAAAATTTATAAATGTTGAAGTTCAATGATAAATGCAAAAAAGTAGAAAACGTAAGATCGTATGCAATTATATGCAAATGTTGCATGTAAGCGTTTTTAATTAATTTTTATATCTTATGTATTAATAGTAACCCATTTAAAATTAAAAATACAGTTAAATCAGTAAAACAGTTGCCCACATTAATTTCGCTCGTAGTAACTAGGGTTCTTTAAATCCGGGTTTTGCTCTTACTATCAGAGATTGAAGAAAGCACGATGATAAAGAATCCCAATTGCATGGCAGTAGCTGCCCCAAGTTAGTTTATTTACTGTAATTGTATTACCTGAGATGAATGTCACTATCAAATGCACAATATTTTATTTGCTTTTACTAATGAGCAATTATTAGATACAAAAAAATTAAATGTCGCGAACAATAAAACTACATCGTATCGACGATCCAAATAAGGCTCTCTGCCAACAATAGGTTAATTACGACGCGAAATGTTTATTATTATCTATCAAGAATATAGGCAACTCGAATTCACTTCAGGAGACCTCGATGCGGTTATGAGATACGAAAACTTTTACGTAAAATGTTTTTCACATTTTTTAGTTCACTATATTAATTAATGGTTTTTCGATATATAGAAATCACTACTTTTCTATAAAAAAACAGAGAAACACGTGACGGAACTAAGTAAAATCAAAATTGAAATGCAATAGTTGAGAATGAGAAAATATAATTCGCAAACAGCATCATGGCTCACTGAATTCACGAAATTCGAATGCAAATAATCAAGAATTAAAATGCAGAGCACTTCCAACACTAATACAGAACTTGGAACTCAAAATATAATACACTACTCTGACAAATATACACTTGAGATGTTAACGCAGGTCGGTTGAACTACCTAAAGATTCCTAATCCCTTCTCTGCACTCCCTCTGATTCCAAAAATTTACTCATTTATAACATTTATAAAATCCCACACAGAATTTGAGGGTTATGAAAAATAAAGAACCTTTATTTTAATAATGACTTCATCAATTCAATGCCATCTGGTGCACTGATGCAATATCTACATTTACTCACAACATGCAGAAAGCGCAAAGCATGCTTTACAAAATTGCTGACCGTGAATTCATTTAGTCACGTTCTGGCGTTATAAGGAGAAAATTTCTTTCGTTGAAATTCCAGTGCACATTTCAGTGTGTGTGTGAATATTTCAGTCTTAATATGGATGTACGATAAGCTTACAAGTGGTCGTCGTCCACGCAACACAAGGAGAAACACTCGTCGCTTCTGGCTTAGAAACTATTTAGCAGCCAACCCACTAATAATAAACGCTATTAAGATTAGAATATATAATACCCCGAGTAACAAAAATTGATTCCTAAATTTTTTCAACTGTGTTGGACAATTTAAAGTTGGGTAATATATTTTGTGAATATTTATGTTACCTTTATTCATATAATAGTTTATTTTGTTGGAAGTGAAACCACGTATCAACCCTGAGAAACATATTAGAAATTTTATTTTGGATACGTGACTATTATGACGTCATCGGCGTTTTGTTTATAATCGAATCGAGCTGGGCATAAGGAGACAATACGTGTACTAGTAATATAGCTGCGAGATATAAAAATTATTACAAACTATTGGTTTGATTATGTTACCGAGTCCTGCAAGAGGAATCCTTAACTCATTTATAAATTTCAAGCCAATCCACAACCAACCCAAAACAGAAATAATTTATTTTCTAAGCCAATCTTTATATATATATATTTTCAAACAAAGGAAGGTTAGGTAATGACATGTTTTACTATTGACGACCTGAGGGGAAGTTGAGTGAACCACGAGATCTATACTTTCGTCTCTTTGATTAGACTGTTATTGAATGTTTTCGACGTGACGTTGGGGAATCATACACCAGAATGAAGAGGTCTAGACAGTCGGTGACTCTGGTTGCAGACGCCTTGAATTACCGCACACAGACTGTGCAAAGCGAGTGTAAAACTAGGAGAGCGAAACTCGATATCGCGGCTGTCCTTGGTAGCGCCACTACCCGCGTAATATTCCCTAGAAAGTCTCCGCACTCACTTCCTCAAACTTTATCACTCTCACGCTGTGTTAAAAAATAGAGTACACTAGGGCAAATACGTTACATATACTCCTCAACTCACAGCTGAATCGACACTCATAAAATAAATGTATTGCAACGTTCAGTGTTAGGGTCAAAGACATAATTAGATGAGCATATATATACACCAAAACTGCAAATTATCTGACATTCTTGAAAAATATAATATGAATGTTAACGGCAAAAAAATTAATAAATAAACTACAAATTCTTCACAAAGACGATGTTTCGCTCATATATTAGGGCCTGTTCAGATATTAATATGGTCTGCATGCCAACGTATACTGCCTCCTTCAATGAATGTTGAAAAATTGGTAGGCAGTTGCATGGGCACACACTACGCTAATTAAACAAATTAACTAAGTCAACAACTATTTATATCTATTTGAAAAGTATATTTGTTTTTTATTCAATGCTGCCCGGTGCAAATATAAAATAATTACGAAGTCTGAATTAGAACTCATTATATTGAAGCTACCAATAAATTAAATTCATTGTAAAATAATTTTCAATATTATACCCTGAAAATAATAGAAGACTCTGAATTTTGGAATTCTTAAGAAGTTTAACTGTGTAATTGACTTGTAAGTTTGAAATAGAACAAAATTTTCAATTTCTCTTCTCCGTCCCGTGCTTACAGTCGCTATTTACAAGTTCCGCTCTTTTGGCTTAGGATGTCGGCAACGTATGCCATTAATGTAAATGATTTGAAGATTGAGCTTGAGAGCTAGCACATGCACTCAATTTAGACGGCGCTTATCCCTGACGCATCTTTCCAGTGCGTGGTGCTCCCATCGCAGGTCATTAGCTCCACATCACAGAGCATCGCCTCGCACCTGCCTTCCCTTCACCAACAAGCTAATAAGCCTGGCTTACACTCCTAACTAACTAATAATACGTTATAAATATGCATATGTTTAACTATGCGATTTCATTTGGTTATACTTCGCAGCACGACGCTACTAAACTCGCGGCCTCGTCTGATGTCCACTATAACTATACCTGTCTGATCTTATTCAAATACAACATTCGCTTATAGATGAAAAGGTATATATTGGATATGACTCGGAAACGAAGACGATAGTGCAAAAGTATGGAATTATCAATACTAAAACTGATTTTTAGTATAAATCATTGCATACGAAGTTTTGTAAAATGAGAGAATGAATAATGAGTATGTCATAGATGTTGACGGATTTTAGTCGCCTGGATGACTAAGGGCAAGACAAATCGCAAGAATACGACAATAGATGGACCAGCAAAATAATAGAATGGTACTCACGAGATCACAAGATATCAAGAAGGTGGAAGATATAGAAATCAGGAAATCTGATGAACAGAAATAAGTAAAGTGACACAAATAACTGAACATGAGTTAGCAGAAAGTCTTCGGAAGCTTCAGGAGAAATCTTTTTGATGGTTAATTCGATAATAATTTTTTAAAAATTGAAACAAAGAGCTAACAGTTCCAAGCATTGTTTTCACTTGAATTGTGAATGACAAAGCCATAACTGAAATGTGGTGATACAATGACGATGATGCTTATTTAAATATAACCAGCCGTGATTGAGAGGAGAAAATCAGACATAAAAATGAAATATCTGAGGCAGTATTAGTTTTGATATAGGTAAAACAACAGAATACTTCAAATCAACACCGACGACAACGGTTGGTGGAATCAACGACCGCACACAAGAAGTATCTGGCCATAAGTCGAAACGGATTAATATTACTGATGTATTCTCATAACATGAAGACTGAAAGTCTGTCTTATATACCTTTTACTTTCTTAGGGATTACAATTATATTAAAAACAGGTCGAAAAATTGCCTTGATAACTCTTCATATAATTAATTTATATCAGATAATATTTTCCAGGTGTGGCTATTCTTCACACATTGCAGTAAAGAAATACATAATTCAATATGCACACTTGGAAATTGTTTCTGGTTCAATTCATTATCTAAATTATTTTCATCAATATTAATTTGCTCCTGACGAGGTGCCATGATATTTTTTGATTAGTTCAATGTTTTATTTTAATTAAAATTCAATATTGACTAAATAGGCTATTTTCTATTATTACACGTAAGTCAAGTAAACTTAACTATTTATATTAATTATTATTAGCCCAACGTTGCGGTGTATTCTGTAAGATATGACAGATAACGATATGAAGAAAAAAATGTGCTGATTGGGAAATACTTTAGCGTTGTTTGTTGCATTTAATCCTTTACAATGTAGCATATCAGACTGAACGTATTTATTGTTACATCTAGAACGGAATCAGATTAAAGGCATTTGGAAACATCTAGATGTTCCTTACTGTAGGTACGGAGAGCTCAGACCACTGCATTCCGTGTTTCCTGTTTGCTGCTCTATTTGTCGCGTTACTGTTCACGCCTGAGCGACCAGTGCTTCCTCTTCTTCTCACCTGTCTGGCGAGATTTCCATATCCCTCCCACCCCCGCCTTCTCAAGCCTTTGTCTAAAGTTCTCATAATTGTCGCTCGTGTAAATGGGGTACCGCGGCATTGTACAAGGGATACTTTTGCTTTAACTGTACCACGACACGGCCGTGGGAGGAATAACCAGAAGAAGACAAATCTTCCTAAACTCGCTCCTTCTCAGTCGCAGCTTCTTCGTTCGGTGGTAAGCAGCTTTCCGAGACAGTTTGTCGAATTTTCACTCTCCCACTTCGGCAACACGCAAGGCTTAGCATTAGCTCCAGAAGCCTAGACGCATCCATCAATCACTACACTTACATTCTTGCAAAATCAAACAAGAGATTTAATATTTGATACAGCGCGGATTTTAAACGCGAAGTTTTAACGACAATTGATGTACGGTGGCTATTTTCCCATAAATTATACGAAACATGGTATTATGTTATGTTCACACATAACGTTATCGAATCATCAGAAAAGTAAAGGATGAGTGAAATAATGAATCTGACATTTGACTTTATGTTGTTGCGGTAATCAGTCCTGAGACTGCTCTGATGCAACCCTCCAAGCTATCCTATCCTGCGCAAGCATTTTCATTTATACATAGCTACCACATCCCACATTTTCCCTAATCTACTTAGCGTATTCCATCCTTACGTTCCTCTACTGTTCTTAGCCCACACACCTCTAATGCTAATTTTACAAGACCCTCATGACTCAAAACGTAGTCTATTAATCTATCCCTTCCCATGGTAAAAGTCCTCCAAACTGTTCTCTCTTCCCCTATTCTGCTTAGAAGTTGTTCCTCGTTAGTGATTATATCCACCTTTCTGATTTTCAGCATTCTCCTATATCACTATATTTCGAAAGCTTCTATACTTTTTCTGTCTTCAACTCCTATCGTCCACGTTTCACAACCACATAACGCTACACACCACATGAACATTTTTAACTATGATTTCCTATTATTCATACTTATATTAGCCGTAAGTAAACACCTCTTTTTGCGAAAGCCTGTGCTATTCTACTCTTTGTCTACTATACTTCTACCATCCCTAGTTATTATACTTCCTTCAACATATCCCTTCCCAATCTAAAACCCTTTGTTATTCCACTATTTTCGATACTAAACTCCATCAGCTTGGTTCTTCCCTCTATTAATCCTCGTGTTGTACTCTTCCTCCAGGATCACGTTCGTGCCATTTATTATATTTTATAAGTCTACTTATCCGTATTGTAAATATAAATACAGTACTGGAATTTTTATTCCATCCTCTCAGATTCTAATTACCCAATTTCCACTATACAATGTTTTATTGATAAGTAGTAGATATCTTGGATATATCCACATAACTTTGATATAATTCTTCCTCCGTGGAAAAACTCCGCTACAAAAATGCGAACTGAACCAATCCTGGTTTGCCGATGGAGAGAAAAATTACAAAAAGTACATTACATAGGTACAATCATTTTTGTTTTGAGCGTAGACAATCGGATTAATAATGAAATGGACATGTATAACCCACAAAGAAAATTCAAATCCAATTACAACTTCTTCCTGTGGTGTCAAAACTTAGTTTTCACTGCTGCCGCCGACTATTAATCTCAATAAATGGCTGATGAGAATGAGATTTTAAGTAAACGAATACTTGATCGTCTTAATGAAAGAAAATTTGCACAGTATTCAACGAACTGGAGCAAATATATAAGCTTAAAATGCCACAATAAACGAAAATCAAAGGGCTTGTCACAAGCATGAATATGGCTATTTATAGCCGTTATACTTCCAAAACCGTCCTCTTAATGAAACATCGACTCGAGAAAGTTTCAAAATTTTTGTAACTCGCCCGTGCAAAACGTTTATTGGGTCCGGACTTAATCCTCACATGTTATATGACAGTATCTAGTAGTTCATAATGGATAAATTATTACTCATTATACACATTTCGAAAATACTTGAATACATCAAAACACTGAATGATTCATACACTTGAGACACGCGACCGCTAAAATGTCACAAGTATAAGAAATCCAGGGATGCGAGAAAATAGCCAGGGAACATATATTACCTCCATCTGACAGTTCAACGAAAGACCTGATATTGCCTCCTGTCCAGAACAAAATACTGGCAAACACAAATATCCTGTACAAAATAAACGTTCATGTAGCATGTCAGGTGAGAAAATAATATGGTCTTACCACAAAAACCACTTCATAAAGTGAAACTTTCATATTACCAATTACTACTTATTACTTTTAAATTATACTTTAATTTTGACTGTTCAAAGTCCCTGATATTTGTTTTAAATTCCAGATAACAAATTTGTAAATAAAATGAATGTGCATCTAATTACAAGGCCAAACTATTAATTACATACAATTCAAACTTATTTTAATCATATCAAAACTCATTTACTATCGATTTTAAATTTAATGTAAATAGGGAATTTAATTCAAAACAAAGATTTCATAAAATTTGGAGAACAATAAAGAACTGAGGCAGATATTCATTATGAAAGTTTCATAACATCTGATGGTCTTAAACATGAATCCACAAAACAGTTACAGGCATTTTCATTCAGATAGGTTGCATCAATTTCCTGTGACTGCATAATACTCATACACTATACAGGCAATTTTAGTGTTTATGTGAAAGTAAAATTACAGATGTATAGATTTTTCTAGTCTTCATTTTATTTACTAATTTTGACTCCATTAATCATTATTATTCATATTTTAATTATGGAAATATCTCATTAATTCTGATGTTTCATGTTTACATTTGATTCATTTCAGACTGAGAATTGAGCTCTGAGCCATCTCTTTTTTAATGAACACCACTTATATTCTGAATCCTTCAGGCTATTTATAAATCTACATACAATGGAAAACAGAACAACTATTGTTGACAATTAATACACTTTATGAGAAGAAAACTTTCACAACTATAGACTTCAACAATAGGGACTGAAAAGTATCTAAAGATACAGACATATAAATCAAAGATGAAAGTATTTACTTACCAATTGCTCTGGAAACAGCTAATTGCCCATTCACTCTCCATGTGCCGAAGTATAGGACACAGCCACCCAAATTTTCTATTCTTTCCCTTTCATCCTGCAGAAGATAAATGATAACTACTTACAGATATTATTTAAAACATTTTTGAACTTCTTCATTAATGCAAATAAACCCTTCATTAAGAAAAAAATATAAGTACTATATCAAGTTGAAGAAAATACCTTAAAACAGAGACACTGTATTTTAAAGAATATATCATCGTTTTATTCTAAATGATTTATAAAGCATGGAGGTTCTTTTTGTATCACAGTATTCAATATCTAATAAAATTAAAGCAAAGTACTAATTAAAGTTTTGGTATTCACAAATGTCATTAAGTAGAAAATTTAACCAATAATTGAAATGGCTTCAATAATTAAAAAAAATACCATACAGAAGCTAGTCCTTCATCAAGAAATGTTTACTCCCAACTCATAGACAGCAAAACCATGAGAGATTAATGTGTCATAGAAATATTATGCTAAGAACTAATTAGTTAAACAACTTTCAAAGTTATTTTACAAATTTATGGAAGCAGTTCACAAATATTTTCTATTATTTAAAACTTACATTATAAATTTAACCCATTAGGCAGTAAAAATAGTGAGTAAATTTGTTATAATTGAATTTAGAATACTTTCTCAAAAATATTTTAATATACATCAAATTTATATAAATTGCAATATTTTATTTAACTCTACAATTATTTTAATTAACATTTATTTGAGTAGTATTTGTATTACAAAACATACTACTCTTAAAATTAAAAGAATAGATGGCTTAGTATTTATATTGTAGACAATAGTGAACTGGTGCACGATTATCAGCTTTCAATAATAAATACTGAAGAAGGCAAAAATAAAAAAAAGAGTGAGGTGGCTAAGAATTAATATAACTGAGACACTTAGAAACAGATGCTTGTTCTCATATATCTTTGTGGCCATATTATCTATGGCCATAAGCCATATAAAAATTTTGCAAAATGTGTATTATACTTCAAGATATAACAGTAGTTTTAAATTGAATACTGTACAAATGTATCAAGAGAAGGAGACACCAACCTGCCTATTAGGTTTGTGAGGCTTCACCATCTGTTGAACTCTGCCCTCACTTACTAACACTGCTTGTGAATCACCAAGCCAGGCTATGTAAAGCTTCTTGTCTTTTGGCCTTATTAGAGCACACACTGCTGTAGTTCCACTACGTAGACCCTGAAATAAGAGTTATCATATAAAAATTACAAATATTTTGAAGACTCTACCTACAATTTATCCTAAAATGCTTTAATTATTTAGAATAATTTTAACATATAAATTTAATCTTATATACACAATAAGGAATAGTTCAGATAAACAGCATGTGAGTTATATACTTGTCATATTAGCAAAATTTATTAGCCTTCTTCTCTACTGTGTGTGCCTCTGAAAATTACAATGGTGAGACCGGACCTTAATTCTAAGTAAGCCACTGAGTCCTTTCTTTGCTTTTCATATGACATTGTCAGAATCATTAACACAATTGATAAGGACAGAAAAGAAAGATAGAAAGGGGAGGTTTACTTTATGATGAGGTTTGAGGTTACCAATGTGGGGTATAATTATTTCTCAAATTTTTGGAGATGAACAGTCCATGGCTAGCTGTAACTCAGATCATGTTTACTCCTGATGTTTACTCCTGATGAAATTTAACTGTCTAACATGTTTTCATTTTGCAAAGAGTGGAAGATTTTATTTACTACTTTTCTTGTAATCAGTTAAGATAGTCTTTACAGTATCTTCAAACTGCCTCAGTTACTACTTGAGAAACAATTTATAAATAATTGTAAATTTTTCTTAAAAGAATAAAGACTTTATAATAGCACATTGATTTTTAAGAAAAGTAAACATTTAATTCAGAATTGAAACAGTGGGTTTTTAAGGAACATTTTTACTTTTGGACTCACAGAAATATTGTGCTAAGTTATTTAGATGCTTTTAAAGCCACAAACAACTTGTTGTTGGGGATAGATAATACATGGCCTACTAGAATTAATGCAGACGTGATAGCATATCGAAAATATGTTTCTTAAATTTAAGTATTAAGTAATTGTGGTATTGTTTCTCAAATGGACAATAATACCTTTCCCATCTGTTTGAAAAGCATTGTGAACACACACAAAATGTATTTAACATGATGAGATAGGTAGTCTTGACTAACATTACTCAAATCCACAGCCCATGTTTAATAAAATGCACATAACGAACCACAAGCCCAATGAAGAATTAAATCACATAGTTTATAATCTAATCATATTCAATAGAAATTGATGTTTGTCTGACATTAAGTAAAAATAAAATGAATAAATGAATCCATAAAATCAAAAAAAAATTAATTATAATAAAATTAAATTAGAGAATTATATCTGAAATTACAACAAAATTAATGTATTATGAGGTTCCAAAAATGGGTGGAATGTTGAATTCCTTTCTTGCTGTTCTTTCATGAGATGTAATTTCCAAATTTATCTATATGAATATAACTTTTTGTTTGTAATGAGTAATTTATTTCTTTTATTTAACATCAAATGAGTTCCTTACTATCTAATGAAACTTTTCATTTGATAAACTTATATGTATCTTTATATACACTATTAATAAAATAATTAATAAAATAAATTGATAAAAATAAATTAAAATGACTAATTTACAGATGAAAAAAAGTTTTATTCAATTTCTATTTCATTTGGGAATTTATCATGTATTAGTAAGAAACATTAAAATTGATCTAAACTTTTATTTTGTCTATAAAAGGGTTTATTTAAAGTATGTTTATTTTATTTTTTTAAAAACAGAAAATAGATACTAGTTAAATACTTTGAACCAGGAAATACAGTTTTGTATATTTTAACAGATTCATGAGGTCTAAGTATGATTTCTGCTTACTTCCAGAACAAACTCCGTAATGTGGGAAATATATAATATGAGAATGAAATAGTGCACAAATTGTGTGGCCTGCAACATTACATGGTTTCTTGTAAAATTATTGGATAATTAATTTTGATTACTTACACTTTATTGAAAATAAATTAATTTATATTAATATACAACAGGTGTTTATGTGAGGAGAAAAGTTATGTTCAATTGTAAGAACTGTTTTTATGTTTCACAAAATCCACTTATTCTTACTTACTCTCTCTCTTATGAAGGCAGAATACTATATAGAATATATGTATATATTTTTGAATGTTAATTCATCAAGTAAAATTTTATGACCTATTTCAGACTTTATTTTTATTACAATTTAAAAAGAGCAATGCTTCAGTACATATTTGTCATGGTAAGATGACAGTACAAATGTTATATTTGTGAAGGAGCCTCTGGAGAACTTAGAAACTTCTAAATTTTGTGTGATGTTTCTAAATATATATGGTATCTGATAGTGAAAGCTTATTGTGATAATTAGGACAAAAAGCAGGAAGAGGTATATACGGTCCAAAAAATTGTATTTAAAAAAATTGTGTTAAAAAATAAAGTCTGAATTAGGTAATAAAATTTTATTTAATTATTATATAAATCAGACATAAAAGTAAACCTTTGAAAGTATAAAACATATTAGAAGTGAATAATATAAAAAAATAAAGTATTTAAATTAATGTGACTTAATATTATAAATATAATACAAATAATGGCCAAAAGTCAGAAAGAGAAATATTTAATTTGAATATGATTTGCCCCCTGACATTAAGTCACTAAAGTTGGGGAACAAAATGTATTCAAATTAAATTATTCCATTTCTGGCTTTTGGCTATTCTTTGTATTTCATTTATAATATAAACAATATTCTTATCTTCACATAATTAGTGAAAACATAAGTAGTGTCATACTTAAAGATATTTATACATTTTAAGAAACTATGGGGCATTTCTCATTATTTGGTCATAACTGATGAAGTGAGATATGAATTAACACTAAGTTTATATTAAGATAAAATCTTTAAGCAAAGGAGATGCACAATGTTTAGCTAAACTTGCTGGCTTGATACATTTAACCACATTTACACTGAAAATTTGTTAGAAAATAAATAATAAATAAAATGATTAGAAAAATAATACAAAAATATTGTTTTAAGAGAAGTAGAACAATAAACTATTAATAGAACTGATGAAATATAATAAACATGGTTTACATAAAATGGTATACCTCTTTGTGGGACTTCTCTATGAACAGAGCGTCTGTTCTGTAAAAGGCATCTTTAATAGCTTTTGCAGGATCCGAAGGGTAGTTTGGACTTTCTGCAAGAAACTGATGCAAGTGGCTCACACTGTATACTGCAGCATCTGTACCTGCATGTCCATCAAATACTGCATAATAGCTTGCAGGGCTTGGGTCCTGGTAAACAGAAATGTAGATCAATGATGAGAAATGTGTACACAAAAAAAATGTAGCAAAGATCCTCTGAATTTAATAAAAGAGTATATGACTTAATCCAAATAATTAATCTTGATAATAGTAAATTGTTACAACGTAAAATACAATTAAAAGTAACATTACATTAAAATAAATGGCTTAATAACAATATTTGATTACCAATAAAATCATACTTACAAGAGCAACACTAAATTTTACATTTTTAAGATTAATTAAGCTATATTTTCACATTCTTTCTGAGTTAGGACACTAGACCTGGCCAAATGATATATCAAATTATAAAATAACATGAAACAAACCATAATTGGGAAAGTAAATTGAATAGACATATTTCTAATGTGTAGTGAACAATTTCCTAAGCCGCTTCCTGGGTTTCCATAAGGAACTTTTTCAATCGGAAAAATATTGGTTACAGTTTCTAGGCCTTCATCTCATGATTTCTAAACTCATTGCGTTTATCATAATTCTTAGCAAAGCTTCAACGACAGTCTGAATTACACATCACCCATTATTTGTATCAGGGGAAATATTTATAATAGTAAGTTGACATTAAATTAAATAATAAACTATTAAAAACAGACCAATTATTTATGTGTAAAATAAGAAACATACAAGTGAGATTCAGTAATGTCTGGTGCTTCCATCAGATGAGAAATATGAGTAAAATTAGTAAGAGCTTTTGAATAAATTGCAGTACAATTAAACTAATTTCTTTGCTTTTATTTCTTACACTTGAACTAATCATAAGCCTCTGACTTATTTTACTTATATTCACATATGACAAAAATAGCAAAGACTGCCGAATGTACAGAGTTTTTTTAAATATTTCACGCCATTTATCAATCTGTCTCTTGCATATTTCAGTACTTAATAGTTAACGTTTACATATGTAAACATGATTTTGAAACAGATTGATTATGTCATTAAAAATAATATATGCATTGTACTATTATTTCTTATTGTAAAATGAAATTTCATCCAATAACTTTCAACAAAGTATAGGCCTATACATATAAACATCATGGAAATTCCGACACAAAATCATTAAAAATACAGTACTAGTTATGGAAGGATTTGGCAAAACAATAAAAGATGTCAAAAAGATGAAATGGGACTTTCAGGTTTCCTAAATCTGATGACACTGACATAAGAAAATGCGTGCAATGACTGTAAAATTCATGATCTGAGAAAGCATGAGAGAACTGCTCATCCTATGTTTTTTACCTTTCTCATGATTTTGATTCCTAGATGTCCAATCATCTATACACATAAACATCAATACAATATTAATAATACAATAATAAACTGGCTGTAACCAATGTACAAATGTGGGATATAAAAATCATTCAGAGCTTGAAAATTGACCACATTAAAACAGAAGAAATTAAGATAACATATGTTATATACAACAGTACAGAAACAGGGGAGAACAAAAGTGGTAGTTGTTATAAAATAAAGAACAGCATGCTTTGTTTAAGAAATTATGGTTAGGGTTGGGAAAGAGAGCATCAATTTAGAGCATTTGCACGTGTGTGTGGTTGAAAGTGCACAAACCTGAGATATCTGCCCAATGAATTAAGCAGGTTGATATCTGTAAAAACTTCACACTCTACCAATTCTCTGAGCTTACGCCCATCATTTCCAGAGGGTGAACTGGGAGTTTTCTTTTCAAAACATCATTTTCTTCCACCTCACTTCAACCTGTGTAATATTCTCCTATTTGTAATATTATTATTGTATGGGAAATATATATTGTAATAGAAATAATGAATAATAACTAAGAAATCAAATTAATATTAATTAACATGAGTCATTATTGAAATTTATTGTACAATGAAAATTATTGTTCTAGCAAAGATATAACTCAGGGTCCTATTTTGGGGCAGAATCGTAACACTTAGTGATTACAATAAAATTTGGGATATAGCTTGAGCCTTGGTTATGTGAAGTGACTTAGAGTCCACATGGCTCTGAAATCGAACCGTAACAGCGACTGAAGGCTTCTGGGGCAGGTTGGCTGGCTGGCATGGATGCAGAAAACTGTTGGCAGGTTCCAGTTGGTGGTCACTGGATCCGCTACAGATAACTTGTTTCTCAAGCCCCAATAAACGAACTGGGAATCTTTCCCACTACCAATACAGAGAGTCTACTAAGACTCGAATCATCATAACTAAAACCTAGCATCTCCACAGAAATGATCAACATATATTCCATCAATGAGTCAAGCAGTTATAACCCCCTTACTAATGTCTTTTCACAGCCGTGTGGAATTCAGTGTGCACCAAGTCACGTGAATTCCATGCGTTATAGACAGCCAGTAGCCCCCGTCTCCGTCCCTCTCTAAAAATGCTCGGTCTTTCAATCCCAGCCTCCTCAGTCCACCCGCACAAATTTTGAATGTCCATTGCATACATGCATTATATCTGTTATCTTAATCGTCTTGTCAATTTTCCTTTAAGAGCAGTTCAGGATAAATTGGCGTGGAAAGAAGATCACCTTGACACCGAAGACAGCGTGAAAGTCTTGCACTATGACATGGCGGTCCTCCATGAGTCGGCGAGTGTTCTTGATGGCGCAGGTCGAGATGGCGATGCCTGGTCTTGGTGGCGGAAGAGTCAGTACTCGGCCATTGTCCCCGTAACGTAGGCAGACTTCGTTGACACGACCTACCACGGTCTGCATCAGGCGCAGGGGCTGGAACGCTGCAGACAGTAGGCATAAATGATCAAACTTTTGCTCTTGGCTATTTCTAAATGCATTGAGGCAACACTAAAATTATTAATGTTTTGTGGTATTTAGTCCTAAGACTCGTCTGATGCAACCCTCTTGCGCAAGCCTTTTCATTACCACATTATAACTAGCATAACCCACATCCTCTCTGATCTGCTTAGCGTATTGCATGAGTAATATATACATTTAATTATGTAGACGCGAAGTAGAAAGCTTCAACAATTTATTTTTTACCCAAATGAATTTGCTGAGTTTGTAACAGCGAAGATATTTCTTATGCTTATTAAGACACCAACATGAGTTGAAATCAAGGGTACTTTGTTCTAAAGTCGGCTCATGGAAGGCCAATTCTCGTTAAATCAACATTTTGCTGACTTACATGTCTAAATATGCACAAACCTATCTCGTTACCGCAAAATAAGGAGAAGGGCAGCGTGGCTTAAAGGTATATACAGGTATATTATGTCTGATGTGTAATAAATCCCTTGGTTCTCCTTAAAAGGTAAAACTATTTGACCGTCTGTTGGCTATGATTCAGGAGGATTGATTGCGTTCGTACAACGCTTAAAAAGAGATCTAGTACGCTGTGTATAGGTATAATTAACTCGCTTGATAGATCATCGATTTCACGTTGTAGAAGTCATGGGTTGAATGTATGCCACCAAACATGTCTTCAAAGCCATGTAAAAAATCAATGTCGACGTGGAATAGTGAATTCACAATGTGAACAACCTCGACTCACATAATTGATGAGTGTGTGATGTAAGATTGCCGACCGTGGCATTTCCACAGAGGCAGAGTATGACGCGTCTGGCCGGGCGTATTCATTGCCCTTACAAGGTGCCTTTCTTATCTTGCATTCATTTCAAACACCATAAGAATGCTCTCCTACAGAATTTGCTGTTATCAATAAAATACAAAGAATGTCCAAAAGTAATAAATAGAATAATTTTAGTTCACAAATAAAAATTACAATTCAATTAAATTCTTCTATTTCTATTTAAGTGAGACTAATTTAATTAATTTGTATACTGTTATCGCTAATCTCTAGTGTGTTCCAGGAATGAACACTATCGCTATCGAATATAAGAGACTATCTGTGAAATTACATTAAAAGGTACCAATCACATTCCTAAATAATTTCATTTAATTAGATAAAAAGCAACCAATTTAGTCAGAATAAAATTTTAATAAAAATAAAAATTTATAACGTATTGAACGTACCACAACGTGTTGTTACTTTCTTTGGAGTCTCTTCAGGTGTTGGAAATCATTTAAATAAATAATATATCATCTACAAAACAATTTACATTTGCAGTCTTGTAGGTACTGCAAAATCAAAGGAACGCTCAGGATGCTATTTAGGAAATACGCCCTAAAACACCGAGTCACTCTAACAAATCATCCGGAAGTACGACACAATGACTCAGAAAATAGTCACGTCACTCATGAGAAAATTGTATGGAGTTTTTGCTTCGTTCCTACTTACATCTTCAGGTTGTTAACCTCCTCCTCAAGCGGAAGTTAGTCCTAAAACTGGTAAGCCTTAACGTGACATATGAGGAATTCTACGTCTGTTTGGTTGGGTTCATCTCAGTGAAGACGTTGGCTGATACTCACATGATAACAAGATGTAGAAAATGAGGTTTGTATGAGATGGTATCAGTTAACTGGCAGGAAGACACGGAACAACTTACGTTCACACATGCTTGATGCAAGATGTTTACTAAAATGAAGAAAACACGCAAAGATTGGGTTGACGATTAAATTGTGGAGAGAACCTGGGAATCCACTTGAAATTAATTCACACACTTATCGGAAAGTAGGTATTTAATAAGTGGATCTTCATGATTTTAATTAATGTACTTTATTACAAAATTGTTATTAATCTTAATAATAAGATACAGAAGAACGAGATTCTGTAGAGAAGGTTTTAAAAGGAGTCCAGGCTTAGAAAAAGGTATTGTTAAGACCGAGAGTCCAGGGTTCGCATGCATGTCATCGCGTGTTTACGCATAAATATTATAACTAAGACCCATGGGAAATCATCGACGATAGAGGGGGGTTTGGTGGTGACGAATGTACAGTCGCAAAGTGGTGATGGAGGGTTAACAACGGCCATAGTAGCGCTGTGATTTCCAAGACTTTTCGGAGAACGAGGGAGTTTATGTTTCAATTTAGCCTGAAGAGATTCTAAAGAAAGGAACGTCACTCAGTACTGTTTTTGTTATCCTTTAAAAAATATTTTATTTAAAATTTCTCTGGCTAAATTTTCTGTGTTATTAATTTATTTCACTTAAGTCAGATAAAATTTACTATAATTACAATAATGATAATAAAATGCAGTTCAAATAATATTTTAATGCATTCATATTTTGAGTACAATAGTTTAATAATAGATTTCAATAATTAATTGTTTTATTTGATTAGTTTTCTGGTTTACGAGTTTGTAGGAATTAATTATACCGAATCGGAGACTAAGTTGAACAAATTCTTTTATTGAAGCGAAAACATATTTTATATCCAGGCGTAATTTAATATATAATCTCGCTAATTAAAGTTAGCGAGACATCTGCATTCCTAAAATTCCCGTCCTATTAGAGAAAAAGTTGCCGCCTATGATCTTGTACCGGCTTTCATCGATTTATTATTTTTAGCTAATAAAACGTAAGCTTCTAATTATATATTTTCCCACTCGATCTCCTTGAGCCAAGAAATATTGAGAGATAATAATATAAGAAGCAGGAGGGGATCGCGTCTGGCAGAGAACGAAGCGCTGCGTCACACTTCAAACACATGAGTCACCTCACCGCTTATATTGCGTCATTTATGGATTCGCCAATATCCATAACCTTTCCCTATGTCCGCACGCCGCTAGAATTGCCTTTATCTACTTCATAACGGATAATAATACTATCCCTAAAATTCAAATAACGGTTCCATTGAAGGACAAGTTGAAATCTCTTTTGCATCCTTGAGTTTATTTAGCATCCGAGCCCCTTCTGTTCGTAATATCATGCATTGGTAAACAAAATACTATAGTATTTCTCAAACAACGAAAAAAATCAATTACTCAAGACAGGGCTAATTGAGTGGGCGTAGTCTAGTTTTCTCTCGTTGGGGATCTTTAGGATAAGTGAAGGGCGTAGTCACCACTGGTTCTGTTTCAAAGCCTTCGCAAACGCAATCTACAGTTTATACAAATACCCGTATTTCTCTATTGACTTCAGTTTGATCTGTTAAATCATTTCAAACATGTTACATAACGCCAATTAAAATTATAAATGCGGCTGTGTGCTCTAAAGCACAATGTCTTCTGAACATAAAACGCTGGAACCTGTTAAGGAATGACGAAGGAAGCACACGGGGAAAACACATTTCTATGTCTCAACTTGTAGCCGCATTCTCCTCACTACGAATCATGAATTTTCTTATAAGGTGACACATGGTCTCTAAAAATAATAACGTTAATGAAATTCGGGCATTCAACGCTTTGTGACAGCGAAAAGCGGGATCAGGGCTGAAATGGTATGAAAATACCAATTGAGTAAAGAAATGCCGAATTGATGACGATCATCTTCCTTCAGTTATTCCTCAAAAACACTAATACTATCAGAAAAAAAATTCTTAATATTCCTCTTGGTTAAATCCCTGTTTCAACCTTCTACGGTCAACACTTTTCCACGACAATCGAATATTTGCAAGCAACACCAATTTCTGCAGATTGATTAACAAGACTTGGATCTCGCTTTCCGTAGCACGTATTGATATGGTCTCCATTATCTCTGGTGAAGATGGCAGCCCTTGAGTCACGGCTGCAAGGCGGGACATCTAATTTCCCGAGCTGAAGGTTTCATGGCTTCGCCCACAAATTCCCAGAAACTCGCATCGGTCACTGCTGGAATGGGCTTTCGGCGAAGTTTCAGCTATTGCGACCAAGAACCGAGCACTTTTTATTTTGCAGGTTGTTTCGCCTGGAAGAAAACAGCTGTGGGATCAAAACACCTTCTTTATCATCGACTTTGATAAGCGAGATCTCAAAAATTCATCATGTTATTTATAACACTACATCCAACGCCAAGACTTTCTAAATCTCGAAGTAACTAGTCTGTTCCAACGGAATCCATAAGACAGTTATCGTACACCAAAGGTCGACAAACAAGACTGGACTGATTGGGTCATTTCCACTTTCTGTTTTTAACAGTATGACTAAAAATAATTCCTTGCAGTAAGATGTTCCAGCTAGTACTTTCAACAATCTCTCCCAAGGCTGATATGGTCTTTGATCTTCAGTTTCGATACTCGTGTAGTGACAAGAGCTATGCAACTTAAAAGGTATTCTTTTCAGAAATAACCAAGACACAAATACGCTCAAATCATATTATAAGATCTATTGATCTTAGTGGAAAAATGTTAGAGAGATTCCTCGGGTTGGTAAAACGTAAATATAGAATTCCCAATACAATAGTTTTGGAGGTCGTTTGCTAAACTAATCTTCTTTATATGAACGTCGAAAAAAACTTTGTGCTGTTTTTGTACTTCACTGTTAATGATTTGTTAAAATCTACTTGTAAAGTCCAAAGTTCCAACCAGCCTTACTCTTATTGTTATCTACCAAAGGTAGAAATATGTTCATTGACGGGCCTGTGAAGACAGAGATTTTTAAAACTGTCTTGAGTACCCAACGGTTCTCGGAAAATGAATTCATTACACACTAATATCTTGGTCGACGTGTGATTTAACTGATATCAAGACCATTAACTACTTGATGGATCCACGCCGATCAATGTCAATTTGGGGTTAGATTCAAAATAATTGGGGCAAGGCTAGCGGTACCCTTACCGATTCAAGGACTTAAGAGACTAAATATTCCAGGTCCATTCAAAAAAAGAAAACTATTCCGAGTTAAAATTCTGAAGGTACCATAGTAGAGTCCCAAAGTGATACATTGAAGAAGCATAAAACTACTTTTACTTTCGGAAAACTAAAAATAATCCCTGTGCATTAAGGGAGCCCAAAATACACTTATATCTTAACGAAGTAAAAATTGCTCCCAATACCTGAAGGAAGTGTATAACAAGAGAGTCACGGAAGTTGGGTTAATTTATTAACATAATGAGTTCATATTTCCGTACACAATACTAGATACCATTTTAGTATTTTCTATAGTAATTTTGTTATAGCATTCAATTCTTTAAAATAGTTTATCTGTGGTTTTACTTCGCTTTCCTCAACCTCAACCTTGAAAATCTTGTATTCGAGATTAATGACATCGGTATTGGGATGCATTGTGCTTAATCAATGCCTACAGTTTGATCGTTGCGAACAGGAGTTCGTTTTGGATATTTTAAGGTTAATCAGTAAGGAGTGTCAAGTGGAGAAAAATTAATAAAACAGCACAGAATTTTGCACCGACCCAATAGATTTAATTCAGAGGTAATTTTGTCCGTGAGTTCTGAACAAAGAGTTTGAATAAGACGAATAGAATCCAATGCTCGAAATTACCAATCGAGAAGATTTTTTAATTAGGATAAAAAGTCAAATGCGTATAATCACTGAAGGCAGAAGAAAACAATTTCATTCTTCAGTGAATCCTTATCAAGTCCTTCAGTTTATTTTAAGCTTGGTATGACAGCAGATCCCAGAGCCAAAGTGTCGCTGAAATGAGATGATAAATCGATGTCAAGGTTACTTAATATGCACAGTTCACAATATTAATGTCCGTAAAGGGTACATTTAATTATTCTTTTGAACAAAAAGAGAATACACAAACACTTCGACAATCGACATGAATTTCCAAATCAAATGACCATCAACGTGTAATACCAACCAAATAACAAATTTAAAAGCAAATCTCAAACACAAAGGTAGTTAAAGGGAAAGAAGTTAGCAAATTAATAAAAAATCATAGCCTCTGTCAAGCTTCACATTATCTCACTGTAAAAAGATATTGAATCTCGATGAGGTAACGCGCGAGGAAAGCAACTTTAAACAAGCCAATCACAACACTTCAAATCATGAGTGGGCCGAAAAATATTCATTGCATCTAACCTTAGGAGCAGTATAACATTGGTTTTCTATAAGGCAACAAAGCCTCCCTCCACATGGACACGTCTTAGCATTTTGCGAATCAAATGAATGTTTCAAATTGATATGTTTGGAGACTGTCAAACATTTATTAATTGTGAAGTTTGATATGTTCATTGATAAGAGTATTAAGTGACCTTTTTGTTTACCCAATGTAGCAAACAAGTTAGATTGTTAACTACACAAGTGGGTCCTTATTGATGCTTATCAAGAAGTAAGGTGTATTTGTAGATACCTAAATGATAAGTTGATCAGTATATTTGATATTCTTGAAAACTTTGGGCTAACTACGATTAAAAATTTTAGAATAAGGGAGAACAAGAATAAATTTGGCTTTGGATAAGTATCAATAGGGCATTGGGATTTGTTCAATCTAATTTTATGTGTTTATTAATACAGTATCTATTATGAAAAACTAAAACAAGTGAATTCAGTTAATTTTTATATCTTATTTTTTGCAAAACAATTTATTTGCGTATGTTTATGCGTCCCGAACATGTCTTTCAAGCAATAATAAAGAACAGAACTAGCAAAGCGGATAAGTCTGAGAAAATCTACCTTATTTCGAGCTGAAATTCAAATTTTTGTTACGTCAGAAGTTTGTGAGAAACAATAAATTAGGAATTGAAGCTGACGTAAATAACGCTTAAAAAAGATTTAGTAAACTAATTTATCATATGTAAGAAGGTGAAGTTAGCCCGTATTAGATGTTGCAAAAAAAACATTAAAAGACATTTGAAAAAAGATAAAATAAGGACAATATGGAGGTGAAAAATGAGATCGGAGCGGGGTCTAGTAGAGTAGTAGAAAGTGACGTAATGCTAAGATGATAAGAGTTTTATGAGCTTTAGAAATCAGCATAGTAATGAGCGGTATGAAGAAGTCAACGTGTGACGCCGTCAGACAAAGACAAGTAATCAATTTTGCGATAAGTCCTTCTGGGCAACGTCACTAACCTCCGGCGACGTGTAATCGCTTTAGTGAGACCTTTAAGTGGTTATGGTCGCAAAAATATATAGCCAACTTAATTGCTAATACCACACACCGCGTCTCATCGTAAACCTCGAGACAACAGTCAAATACTTGAATCTAAACGAATGTCACAGCCAATTTAGAAAGAATTAAATTTTAACTAAAATAATTTTTAGAACGTAATGAAAACAGCACATCCTGTCGTTCTTTTTTACGCACCAGTTTAAATTATGAGTTCAGTTACCTATTTATATGTTTTCTTGCACCTGAAGAGATTCTAAAGAAAGGAACGACACGATGTGCTGTTTTCATTACGTTATAAGAAATTATATCAATTAACATTTAATTCTGGCAAAAGTGGCTGTTACTAATTTAAATACTTAATTATTGTAAACTTAATTACAGCGCAAGAATATTTCAAATATTCAAAATCAAAAGGTATTATTTTTTATCAACGATATTCATAAATTCAACTTAATTTTTATATTATAGTAACAATTCAAAACGACATATTTTTATTATAATACTAGAAAGGTATTTGGTAATACATCTAGCGAGTGCTTAACTAGTTATCTGTGAATTTCAGTAAGCTTAGTGCGGCTTTTGTCGTTTATTGGCATCTTGTCAAAGGAAAGCCGCAGAGTGCGCCCGCCTAGAGGCTTCCAATCGCTTCGAGTCAGCGCCAGCTCCGGATATGAATGGAGCCGTTCAGATCATTCTGCATTCAATCTGTGGCCTGCGACTCATGGTTAATCTCAACCCCGATTCCATCTGCACTGATGCAGTCACCATCAGTGCACTTCAAAGGTTTTTTAGGTCGCTATTTGATTCTAACGTTATTACATTCATTTAAAACAGGTACTAAGAGATACCTAAATACTGACTAACGGAAAAAGAGATTACCAAATGGCAACGAGATTTCTTTGTTCACTTATTTGTACCTGGTGACAAAGGGTTTCTTTAAATTATTTTAAAAGATTGTACAGTGGGGGTGAGATACAGTACGGTAAACATTAAGTTAATTTCGCATGCAAGGTATTGCTACAAAACCATAAAAAATCGCCTGTCCTACAAATAATGTTTAAAATGATTATACTGCCTGCTCCCTTCAATTTTCTATTAAAATAATAATTTTAAAAAACCTACATTCCAAATCCCGTGCTGAAGATGACCTCCGCCCCTAAAACGACAAAGGACGCAGGTCCTTGAATAACAAAGAAATAATAAATGGAAAGTGCTATTTGTCTGAGATTATTTGAAACATGTAGATGTGGTAGAATCGTGATTAATCTCAGTGAGTCACAGTCACAGGTGAATGGAAGTAAGTCTGGCGTTAAAAGAAGGATTCATGGAGCCTCTTGGACTTCACTTTTCTGGTTGAATGATTGGAGCTTCCGCTATTGATGCAATGGAGGTGTTATATTCGTACATTCCATTCCTTAGGGATGCTGGATGGTTGCTTTTACCGTGAGTATGCCAAAGTCAAATATGCAGAGTAAAATTTCTAGACCCTTCTGTGGATAACAAAAACCTACTACAGGACCAATTTTCCTATCTTCGACGCTGAAGAAGAGACGGCAATGGATTTTCCTGTGACAAACTCCAACTCAGTCTCTTTGTTTCCATATCCTGGCTGAAGTCTACATTTTTAGCCAGGTACATTATTACACCTAAATATCAAACTACGGTATCAGCTGGTAAGTAGTAGGTTTTGGATGAAATTTTGACGTCCTAGAATGAATGGATTACCGTGTCCTGGACATATTAAGGCCGTGACGAAAATGGCATTCGTAAAAAAATTAGATGAGACTGAGATCAGTTGGAGGAAAGCGGAGGTCTCGGGTTCGATTCCCTGTCTGGTCAAGATTTTCCATCTATTCATAGCCTATTTGACTTATTTCATAAAAATAATTTTTTCAGTATATATTTTTTATATTTTCACACGACCAAACCGCGAATCATAACACATACGAAACAACGAATCTAAAAACCGACTTTATAGAAGAATTTGATAACAAAACAGCTTGAGACGGAAGAAATCTGAATGATAAAATTGCTTTTTCTTTACAATCAAATATAAAGCACGCCGAAGCCCTTAGCTTGGTCATACTTTTGTTCCAACCCCTCTATGAAAATCGCATTTCTCGTAACAAGCTTTTTAATTCACTTGTTCCCACATAACGTTCAATCTGTAACTCCAACGGATTGGCAGATAACGCGTTTACAGACGAAAATGGTCCATTGAATCGTCGCATCAAATAGAGGACCCAGCAAAGCAATTCATTACCCATTTCATCAGTTGAATTCCGGTAAAGCCGATTGTATGAGGGGTTTGAAGTCCACCCGCCCAGAGCTAATAACCCTAGAGTCTGCTCTGTCAGTAACGAATGATATCGACAATCGTGCCATCCACCTGTCATGTCTATGAACTTAATATAATGACGTGAAAATTATACCCTGTTTTTATGTTGGTCTGTAATTATGTTATCAAGCGGCAAAGAAAGACATAAGAAAATTTTCGGGGTTTCTTTATGTGCGGGTCTCTGTACCGCGAATGAAGTTATTTCTCTTTTGTCAGCTACAATCGCATCCCCCCCAACATACGAAATTGCGTTTAAAAAAGAAGGGGGGAATCCAGTTAGCTTCGTTTTACAAGTACACGTAGGAAAATGATCGCTGTCGTGAATGCCAGCAGTTCCACTGACCAGCGATTGCATTTATTCTCGACTTCACGAACTTGTTTTCCAGCTACTTTCGTGCTACGAGGCTCTTCTCGCATAATGGAATTCCGAGGAAGCTATTTCCTTTGCTGAGCGAATTTCTTCTATTTCATCGTAACGATAGCTATAAAAAACGTAATAAGTTGTGTAAGACCTTAAATATTTAGTTATTAAAAACTACAAGCACAAAACTATTTAAATGTCAAACTTTTACACTCGCTTAGTCACAAATAAGTATAAACTTTCGTTAACGACATGAAAAAAAAAGTCTGAAAGAGAAACTTAACCTACGTTAATTTTCAAGGTGTTATGAATAAAAAGGGGATGAAATTGAATTAAGGATATAAGAAACTATATAAATTAAGATTTTAATGTTTTATTTAACACAAGCAGCGTACCCGGCGTTGCTTGGGTGCTTATTAGAACATCTGTAGACCACGAAATTTAGGCAGCGCTGATCCAAGGTCTAACTGAAATGTAACCAGCGCGTTGAAATATTCGGAAACCCGTAAGGATGAAATAGGGTATCGAGATACCTGCAGACGGACGGCATCTGTCTAGCTGTAGCTCTGAGTTCGTTGCCGGTATTAATAGAGACGGACAAAGCACACAGCTTCCAGACGGCGTCCTCCGGATCGGAATTGGAAGGCGACCAAAGACTCTCTGGAATCCCGAGGATGCCAACCCCGATCTCAAGAGAGGAGACACTGCACAATAGTGCGGCAGGACGAAACTGGCCTTTGTGAAATATAGATACAAAAAATTTAAAACGTTCCCAGCCATCACTTTTGTAATAGAAGCTCATTTAGAAGTGAACAGGAATTTTAGACTAAATTTCTTTTATAAGAGGACGTGGGCTTTCCCGGTGTATATTATTCATGAACAATTCTCGGGTTTTCAACCGGGTAAGTATAAAGTTTGAACACGACGTTTCCATGGCTTGCTCTGCCATCTTCTTCAGGTGAACTGAGAAGATGGCAGAGCAAGCCATGGAAACGTCGTGTTCAAACTTTATACTTACCCGGTTGAAAACCCGAGAATTGTTCATAAATTTCTTTTGTTATATGTAATTCCTATATTGGGATTATAAAGAAGGCAAGGTCAGAACACAAAAGAAAACCTGAATAATGTAATTCATTTAAGTTAAAAATTATGGAACGGTCACCATATAGAAAAATTAGGTTTCAAGAAGGCAATGGATACTCAAAAATACTGAACTGAATATTACTGCGTGGAGGATGAGAAAGATTACATTAATAACGGACAAGATTAGAAAGGTAACGTAGTCAAGCATTATTACACTGACAGTTGGAAACCCCTCAAACAGAAGCCTTTAAACGGATATAAACCGATGTTAGGTTATAGGCATGGCATAAAATCGTTGAAGACGGGAGAAGTTAACGAGAAGAATATGGATAAAAAGTCCAGCCGTCCAATTGAAGATGAATTTAAAATGGAAGCTTGTGAATTAACTGATTTTATTGTCCTGATCAAAATTTGGCTGAAAGTAAAGTGGTACATAATCGAATCCCGTATAAAAGAGCTGCATACGGAATCGTTGGTCATAAATGCTTGAAAGTGATTTTGCAAACCGTGACGAGGAAGCTATTCTCGTTCGCAAGCAATGGTGCACGTATATATAGTCATGACTGCTCTAACGTGTTCAGGAAAAGACGTTTGCCCTTACTGTATTGAAATCAGACGAAGGGGACAGAGAAGAGTAATATTCCGTTATTCCTTTTCCACGAAAATAAAAATGGGCAGATTTTTTTTGGTTTTCCTAGAAAAATAGAAAACCCCTAATATTAGAATTTAAATGTTCTTGTAAGTATGAATGAGTTTAATAGGCAAATTAAATTTAATAAGAAAAATTTAGTACAAAGTGATGACAAAATCACGACGCATTTCTTTCGTCGGTACATCTTCAGGTACGATAGTAAATTATTTTAAAACTAAAATTATAAAGAAGACAAGATTTTACAAACATCTATCAGAAAAATTAACGTCTTAAACAACATAAATAGATAAAAATTAACGACTGGTATATCAGACAATTATAAAAATTTTGAATTTAACACTTAATACTCAATACACGTTCCGACTAACTTATGGTCCTTGTCAATATTTATAACAGACAGAAATAATAATAACAATGATAGTGCAGGTCAAAGAATGAACAAAAGATGAAGCTAACAAAGACAATTAAATAAACTAACATACAATTTATTTAGTTGAGAAATGTAACGTTTTATATAATAGAAAATTTATTGGATTTAATATGTAACATTTCAGATTAATCTTTTCTTAAAATTTATTTCCTTATCCAAAATAACTGCATTATCAATATTAAACTAACGATTATGTTCCGGACAATGTTTAGTAACAGGTGAATGTTTATAACTTATACATATTAGGGTTATTATTTAACTTGAACTATCTTTGTTCTTGTTACTTCAATCTGTTATAAATATTGACAAGGCCACAAGTGTTGGTAGAAACGTCTATTAAGTATTCAGTCCAAATTTTTATAATGGCTTGTTATACGGGTCGTTAATTATTATTCTCATTCATCACATTAATGGCCGAGCTATTGTATCTGATGTGTAGCGTTTGATTCATAATTCTATAATTAATTCTAATTCAAAGTCAACATCTAAAATTTTAACATTTGGCCAATCAAATTTATCATCATTTTAATAAATGTTTGGACACACTGAATAATTTTGAACGCTAAATTTGAAATTACTTGGCCGATGTAATAATCTAAACAGTTAATTTTGTACGTAACATTATCTTTGTCTGAAATGTTAAATTTATCATAAATAATTTTATGCTGTATGACTATAAAAGCGTATAACAAGAAAAATAATTTCTCACTGGACAATTTGAAAGTTAAATAGTTAATTTCGACTTAATTTCAATAAAGTGTAACGTAAAAAAAATTATCAAGGTTAAATTAATGATATCACTGATGAGATAACTTGAGTTCCTTATCTACCAGATTATAACTCATAGGTTTTCAACAGGAGAACGGGAGATTAGAGATGTAATTGACGACTCTTCCGGAATAAGAGGATTTTAATACCAATTGGTAATTACATTTTTTATAACAATAGATACTAATTTCTGTAACATAACGATGAGAAATAAGGCTTTCATGCAGACAAGCTTTCAATTGAGAAACAATTAGAGTAAAATTTTAAAATGCCGGACATTTCGACCCATGCACAGCGTTTTGTTCTTACGGCTAAAACCTGAAGACTGGAATTTTAAACATTAATTCTGATGTTTAAAATTAGTCTTCAGGTTTTAGTTTTAGAATAACACGATAACCATGACACAAAGTATATTATTATCATTAATGGTTTAACATCTGCATATGGCATACAAAAGTTTTCCAAATCTCTCATTATAATTCAGTATAAAAGGAGATGAGGAATTTCCCATGGGGGAACCTCTAAATTTAATTCTGTCTAATTAGGCGATTGAACCCAATCACTTTTCAACGGAGTCAGATTAATGTAACTACGAATTACAAAGTAATTATGAAGAGAACCTATATGCGTGTAAATACACTATTTATAATTTATACTTATTTAGATCGTAGTGTTATCATAACTAGTCCCTACCTGAGGCTGACTGCTAGAGGTTAATAAGATTTATTAGTATTTATAAACGTTCATCTTTTTTGGTAACAGGCTACCTGAGGATGATCTTGAAACAGGTAATTTCCCTTTAATGACATAGGTAGGGAATTAAAAAGGATGGGAAGGCGGAGATAGAGCAACGTGGCCTAGGATTGACTAAGGCTGATTCACCTAAAATAGATGTAGGGAAAACACTAGAAAAGCTGCATTAGGTAGGTCAGACTGGTGTGTAATATTTTTATGCCCTTACGAATTTCGGGAGCTGAGTTTCTCTCCGCTAGTTTTTAGAGGTAGCTCAGTGAAATGAAATTGATACACAACCACAAATTCGACAGTTATAATGATCGTAATGAATTCTTGTGGTCAAATCACGCCATAACCTCAATACTTTCACACAGGAGTGTTAAAAAAGACTGTTGCAACATACAAATCATCACTTGACAATTCTTTGTTGCAAATACCAAGTGTTTATAACTTGAAGGTACGGCTCCTTCCTTAATGGCATTGAAGCCGCTCGAGACAACTGTTGGCGGCCTCTTTGAGAGAAGCCGACATTGTTGACAAGCAACGAGAAACAGGGCAGCGCACGGAAATCTTTGGAGTTGACGATGGGCCATGGTGATGTAAGGGTGTTCGGGAGAAGTTACGACTGCAGAGGTGTCGGGTCTCGAACACGCTACCGGAATAATGATTGTAAGACGCCACACTCAATTTCTGTTTTATATGTATCAGGCACGGATTATGTGTTTTGTAAGCGGGTATTTCATTTAATTTGTTGACCACGCTCGGACGATTTGCTTGACTCATTGCTCAAAATAATGTTTTTTTTGGCAATTTCCATTTAAAAATTACCTGACGGTCAACTAATCCCCCCCAAAAAAATTAGTAATCGTCGGGAATCTAATTTGGTAATTTTAACCTAAAATTAGCTTGATGTTACAATATATAAACATAATACGGGTAGATGAGTGCTTGTGATGTTTATAAGTCATTGCAAGAGAACAAACTAGTGTTCGCTGAGATACGAGCTCAAGGTTAGAATACCATGATAGCGTGAAATCTCAATTGAAAACACTTCACTATGGTGCTTCACAATGTACATGAGACCTTCGCCGGAGAGGAGTTAAGTATGTTATGCAGGTCAACGAACTCAGATGAATTAAGCGAAGATTAAGAGGTTTAAAGTATCTATTGTGCGGCGAAGCGATCGTCATTGCCTCAGAAAACGTGACGCACACTCTCACGCCAACCGAATTAAATGATTTATTAAAAATATTGTGCTTGTTTTTTTATGGACGACGCGTACTTTAAAATGCCTACTCCAGATGGTGGGCTGACTTTCTGTAGTTGTTGCGTGGTAGTGTCTTTACATGCAATGACGTCACACTAACCTCAATTTCTGGGGTTAATCGACCTGAATGACGGCGGCAGACTATCAACACTTCCTTACAAATTTCATTTTAAATCCCCACCCCCTTCCAAATTTCTATGAAGTTCACATCAGCTACATTCTTAAAATCACCAACACATTAAGTGAAGCAGGAATTATTACTGGTTGGCAGATAATCCTTAAAATTGGTACCAATAGTTATTTTATGAAGAAAACTTGTGTATTTAAGCCTGGTCTACGTCGTATTTTGAGAAAGTACGAGGCATTACTGTCTTACCGAACTCTAAAACAAACTCCGGTAATTCAAGACTCATTTCGGCCAGGGTATCGAGAAAAAATGCTTGTATACGACTTTCCCTCACATGTAATATTTTTATTAATAAATAGTAAAACTGCCTGTAAGTCAGAAAAAAATTAATATGAACTTTATTAATAGTAGTTATTACACGGCCTGATTTGGTACCTCATCAGGTGTCAATTAAACTTAAAAAAACTATATAATATGTATAATACAATTATTTCATAAATTGAAAAATTACTTACGGAAACAATAAATTAAACTTTGATCAAAGTAATAAAGATAAAATGAATAATTTTGATAAATATAATGTTGTATACCAAATTTACGGTTTTGATTGTAATTCCTTCTATATTGGTCAAACCAAACGCTCAATAAAAACCCTCGTTAAGTTTTTTGGGTCATCAGGCTACATGAGGGTGATCCGGAAACAGGTACCTTCCCTTTAATAGCATAGGAAGGGAATTAAAAAGGGGAGGTGCGGAAGGTAGAGCAAAACTAATTTAATATTTAATGTATTCATTCATGTCGAAGCACTTATATTTAAATAACCATAAAATCCACTGGTAAAATATTAAAATCTTAGATGTAGAATGTAATCTTTATTCTAGACTGATACGTGAGATGCTTAACATCAGATCTATCTAACAAATCGAATATTAATACTAAAACTGATACAATAATTGAAATAACATTTTTGCTGATTATTATCAATTTTCTGTTTGACTCATTAAATTTTTTCCATTGGTATTCTTATTAGTTATTGTTTGTAACTGTTATTTCTTCTTCTTTGCTTGTGCGACATGCACATCTAAATATTCATCCGTAATTTCTTGATTCCGTAAGTAGTTTCATTTCCGTGAATCATATTTGCATTTTTGTCGTTCGATTAGTTAGACATAAAATTGTAAACGTTTGAATAGTAAACGAAATGTACTTAAGTTAACTTAAAAAACCAAAAAGTTTCAGAACCTGTAATTAACTTCTAAGGAATTATTATGAATATCGTAACAGAAGAAACGTTAGGAAAGCATATGAATTTCATAGAATCCTACTCAGCAGGATTTATATATCAAGTCGACTGATTAGAAAATTCAAAAAATAATGTGAACGTATGTACCGCAAATTGTGCAAATAACTGTGGAACGAGCCATGGTGACTTATTGGATGAGATCACAGTGTTTAATGAGCCCTATATAAACCATTTTATTTCATAACTTGCATACTTTCTATTTCGTTTCCTCTGCTCTGTTTTCTTTGCTTGTTTCATATATTGCCTGGAGTTACGACACAAGGTCAGATTTCTTGTCGTCCAGTCGTGAGAAGAGGTTCTATCGTTTCCGTTTCTGCTTCTTAGTGCGCTGTTATTCTCAACAATGTCTCGTGATTTGTATTGCTACATTTATAAATGTCAATTTATCAGCTTTTATCAATAAATACTTTGCTTGGTGTTTCTCTCTCTCTTACTTTGCATGTATTTAATTGTTCTTATTTTAGTGTTACTTAATACGGGTAATTCTACGTTTGGTAAAGATAATGATGAAACATGACGTAGATTTAAAAGAATAGTTATCACGAGAATATATGTTGCAGTTAAAGGGGAAATAGGGAGGATGCGGAATAACAAAAAGGTGAAAAATACGCTAAAACGATAAGATATACTCAGATTTTTTATTAATTTCGGCTCTGACATACGCAAAGCATGAGACTGGAAAGAATGCCGAACAGCATATTGAAAAGAGAAATTTACGCTCGGCAAGAAGTGGTAGACCTCGGGAAAGATGGCTTCAGAATTTTGAGAATGACCTGAAAGAGATGAAGTTAGTCGGAAGATGGGAGAGATGAATGGAGGCACAACGTGAAGCGTGGGGATGTAGTGCTTTGAAAAAAGAAGAAGATTATCAGTGCATTTTTTAATTCCATCTAATGACGTATCCAGATTCATTAACCGAGGACCAATTGAATTAAGAGCATATTAAATAAAAAGTAATACGAGTTAATTATAACTCTGAAACTTCCTAGTTCCACTGCAGATAAAGCCAATTGGCTTCTTGGATTCTCTTCCAAATTTCCTTGTTTACATTTAATCTTCTACAAATAAATAATTTGACGATTAATAAATATTAAATAAAAAATTTGTCAGCAAACGACTTTATATTTATTTAATACATCTATGACATTTCCTTGATCTGTATAGACTAAATGAGGCAAATTTAAAAGGATTGCGTGTATTGAAACTTCTGCTAGTATAATCTCCAGATATTTTAAGTTTTAGTAACAGAAACGTTAATAATAGGATAGTAATAATTTTTATAATGTGAGACGTTCAGTGGAGTGGAGAAAATTTATTATATAGTAAAGAAAGTCGATATAGTCGTGAGAATGAGAATCTAGAACCTGAGAAGTGGGTTGAAAATGTTGCTGACGATCCCACAGTTGGTTTCGGGATATTATTTATCACGGCGATGTTTGTTTTGAATTCACCTGTGTTGGTCTTCGACAGGTGAAGAAGAAAGAACCTGTTCAGTAATTTAATGTGGTGAGAGTAAAGATAACACAGCAAATTTACTGTGGTATAGCAGGTCCCGGATTCGAATTCCGAGCACGAGTATGGGTGTTTTGTGCTCGACATGGTCAGAAAAACTTGGGTTATGTGTGAAGGAAAATAAATTCCATAGCCACGAGCAACTTCAAAAGTCCAGAATGTGTCGTGGAAGATGGCAGTCGTCCCGGTGAGCCAAGACCCTAGTTGGAGTAGAGCCAAGGAGAAAAAAAATCATCACAAATTAGACTAAAAGTTTCCATTAAGGTCCAACAGTTTATCACGTCGTTGTCAATTATTTGTCCTAATTACGTGGCAAATATTCGCGGGGCATGTTCATTAAGTAGGAGGAGTCGTCTAGATATTCAGTTATGGACTTTTAGGCAACTGCTACATTACTCGAATGAGCAGTTATTTTATATGTGTTCTATTTTAAACTTTCAACTCTATTATTCAGATGAATCATTTCATCCATCAAGCTGACGTGACTAATTTATCTAGCCTGCACACTTTGAAAATATTGGTAAAAATAAAGTCCGGTTACATTATTCATTCTTAAAAGACTTCAGCGTATTTCTTATTCCGACTACTCCTAAGAATCAATTTGTTCATTCCTACAAATATTTCTTAAGGTGGATTAATATTTTGACATGAATATTTACACATTGAGCGGTGATTTTTCTTATCCTTTAGTATACGATAAAACAATTCAGTGGCCAGGTGATTTTTTAATTTCTTGTACTCAAATTTATCATTTTTCTACTTTCGAGTCGAGGACTAACCGTGGAAAAAATACTGACAGTAATATTATCTTCTTAATAACGTGAGAATTAAAAAAATAATAGAGCACAACGGGAATGTCACCAAGATTTTATGAGCACTAGACGGCAATAATTGCGCCACGCTTGTATCCGGTAGTTGAGCCTTCCAAGAAAGCGGCCAAAAATGTTACATCTATACTTTTCATTTTGCCAACAAATGCTCCTATTATTAAATTTTACGAAGCAAAGATTGAAAAAGGCACCATGAATTTCCAGGTTAATGATGGGCGCTTTCAACTTCTGCTCAAGGAGCATAGACCAATTCGTGCAAAGCAAAAATGATAATTCACATGAGTCACGATTTCGCCAGAGAAGTAAAACAATCCTTGAAACTCAAATAATTGTTAAAATTTAATTTTGATTTAATTTGCGTTACCACGGGGCGCACCTCATTTTCAAAACTTCTATTTCTTCGTGAAAATTCGTGATTATAATTGAAAATCAGTATTTTCATTTAATTTGCTATATCAAACTTGACCTTTTGATGTGGTAGTAGTTATTTACTGGCAGTTCTTGGAATGTTCTCGCAGTCGGCCCTTCTTTCACCAATTCAGATAGAAAGTACAAAGGATGACGAAACTCTCCTTACACTTACGGCTCTAAACACCAAAACTGTCCACTACTACCAAATTAACAGAGGGATATTTTCAAGACTTTACGACTGTAAGAAGGAAATGCACATCGACCTTTAATTATTATTCAGACGACTAGCTATCTTTTGAATTTAACCCTTGACAAAAGTTGGATGGCTCATTAAAGTTTCGTCCTCATCAGGTATAACAAAATAAAAAATTTCGAAACAATCCTTCCTTCCATTATTATTTGTTTACGTGTCTAAACTTTAGAGGTAAGGTATTACTTACTACCTTGCCTGTTAGATTTCTGATTTCTTCATTTTCCTGCATAAAAGCTTTTTCATTTCACAACATGAAATAATAAAAATGACGCTTGCACCCTTTTAAGATATTCAATGCATCATATATCTCTTTGAATCTGCAAATACCAACTAATTTATTGCGAAAACACATTCATATAAAATTTGGAATCTTTACGAAAGCTGCAAGACAAAAACTGTTGTACAGTGCGCAAGTCTGTAAACGTAAATTAATTAATTATGGATAACATGAAAAGTCACATGATACATTATTTATCATTGTAAGAAATAATAAATATTTTCTATAGTTTTGTTTAAATTTAATTATTAATAATATCAAAACAAACACTTAATATTATAATTAATTAATTTTTAAACACGTTTCTCTCCGAACACCATCCTTCATCATATAAAGATATTAAAAATATGTAATCAGGATCTAGTTTTAATTTGATTCTGCTAGAAACTTGTCATTAAATTTAATTGCGTAATTATGAAACTAAGAAGCTGAAATTTATTTAAGTGCAAATTAACACTCCAGTGAAATTTTACGTACACAAACGACCAACTCTTCTAATGGGATGAAATACGTTCAAGATAATATATCCTTTTTGAAATTTGCTGATTTATTGACGACATTTCATATAGATTATACAACTCTCAAGATATAGACAGTGATAGTGGCAATAATTCCATCTCAGCACTTATGTAAAACCATAGCCTGCTTTCTAGGTTAAGTGCTGAAGCCCTACAAATCCTCTCAGACAAACGGCAACCTAAGCAAATCCCCTCGCACGTTACGATTCAGTATTTCTTTCTTTCACAATTGGCTTCGACGGACTTTCTTTTAAGCAGCTCATTTCACCTCAAGTTATTGCCCGAATCTTTTTAGCGTAAAAGAAACTGAAAGCGGCAATAAATTATGATGAACTGGAGTACCAATAATTAAATATTAACTAACCTTCCTAATTTATTAAACATAATTGTAATTATGATAATTGTATAATAAAATAATATTACAATTAAAATTTTATCGCAAAATTACACATTTACACTATAAACAACAGTCAAAGGTTTTTAGAATATTTTTATGTTCTTCAATAAAATATGACGTAGAATTAACAGGTTTGAAAATAGTAGTACAGTGAAATAGTTTGTAGCAGATTTCTGGCAAATAGAAATTTTATTATTATTATGTGTGTAAAAATTATAAGATTAATGAATTTGACAATACAATCAATGAATCAATAATTTGTACGATATTTTGAATACATAATTAAGGTTATCTTTATGACTTAATACATCGAACAATAACGAAACTTGGTCAACAAAACTAAAAACAATACCACTTTTTGATTAATTGGATAACCAAACAAAAAAATTTAGAACTTAGCAAGAATAAGTAGTTTTATGAAATCAATTATGATTTAATTACGTTTTTGACGTAATATAGACACACATTCTATTCTATATTGTACTGACAAAGATCAAGGCTGTTAATCGAAACGACTGCTAACTTCAAAATTTAATTGTTCAAAATTGTTTTTGTACCTTCCTGTGATATCCGTCGTTAATTAAATGTGTTAATTTAAGCTTTGACGCTGTCAGGACGCAATATTCTCAGTTTTGGACCTTTTTACTAGATTAAAAAAATATGTATTGCATCCGAAAATTGCGGACAAAACGTTGTAACGAATCTGATTGTGTTGAGTAATTTTTTTGACTTATTGGCTGTTTTACTAGTTGAATTTAAATGTCACCGTGTGTAAAGTGTGGAAGTGCAAAGGCGTCGGTGACCCTATCTAAACTTGCAGAGCAATGGTTCTCAGAAAATCTGTAAACAGGATCTAGTTGTTCCGTCTCAGTGGAAGAACAGGCAGTGTGTTTTTACCTTTGTCGGCTACAGAGTACCCGCACAGCTCTGGATTGTTCTTGCACATCTGGCGAATCTCGTCAAGAACAGTCCTCGTGATGGGAGCCACCAGCGCCGTCGGGCAATTCCTGCATTACAAGTAAAACATATACTTAGGATTTCAATAAATTATTCATTTTCTATACTTATTCTAATTCCACCTATAGATTTAACTTACGTCAGCTAAAACAGTTTGAAAATATAAACTGTATGGAGAATCATGGAAGTGTGGAATGAGGCCATGTTTAATGGTTTTAAAATGAGAACCGTTCTGGTTTTCAGCGATTGAGAGCAGAGAAATATACAAACGTTGCTGCAAATGAAACTCAATAATGCATGACTACAAATCTTACTGCAACGCAGATGAGTGGACAATAATTTATGAAAATGTCGCATGTCTTTGACTCGGTGGCACAAGGAAAAGCTTCCAATTCAAATCGGCTCCTATATGAAAATAACTAGTACAGATGTTATCACGTATTACTGGTGTCAGAGTATTTGGAACTGATTTTATATGGCACCATATTTGGACTAGAAGATCAAGTTTCTAAGATTTTGGTAAAACACAAGTATTACTATTTTTAGTTAAATTAAAGTGCCAATTTTCATAGAACTAAAATTTTTGAGATATAACAAATTAGTAAAAGAAGATTACACTCTTTTACGTTAAATCCACAGATAAAATGAAAAAATATGTTATTTTGTTCATTATTTGTAATGTATGACGTATCCTATTTCCTCAATCGAGGACTAATGGAAACAACAATAAATCTAAATTATAAAACGTGATTTTTATTATTTTCTTAATTTTTTAAGCGTTATATTAACATAAAAAACATAGAACATATTGCAGTAGAAAAACTCATCAAAGATACCTGTGTAATAGATGAAAATAAGAAAAACATTTAAGAATGAAAAAAGCTAAAAAATTAAACTTATTAAGATTAGGTTTGTGCGCAGATTCTTATATCACCAGAACCACGAACCGAATTTTTTACCGCTCAAAACTGTTGACCTTTTATTTCCTTTATCACTCTTTTATAATTTCATTTACTATTGATAGAATACTCTGACAAACAACCTTTTCGTCTAAATACTATTCTGCAAACAGGCGTGTAGAATCGCAAACAGACACTAAGCAAGAATAAATGTTCCAATAATTAAAAAATACAAATTTCTTAGTGAATCTGAAAAAAATAATTGCAGCGAATCACGAAGTCGAGTGCATTTTTGTGACCTGTTGAGTCCGCATCTAGTGGCTACAGCACAAAGAGAAACGTTACGCTGTAAGATCGTGACTAAGAGCTACCAGCACCATGTCGAATCCTGAGGCCATTACAAGGAAACAACATTAACAGTTTCGTAAAACTTTAATCATTTAACTTTTAACTGGGGTCATAAACATATATATTGTCGGTTAGAAAACTCTGGCAAATGACAGAATTACCAGAATTTCATAACGTATATTTAAAATTCCATTTTTTAGTTTTCTTTATAATGACGTTAAACGTTAGAATGAAGATTACTGTGACGGCGAACTAGCAGATGAATGATCACGAAAATATGGGGGAAAGGACAATACAATCCTCGTCTCCTCACCAATTAAAGATGACCGGGAGACGAACATGCTTGTTATTAAAGCCACTGCCAGAACGTGACATCCCTCAATAGTTGTGGACAAGATCTAACCCACAGGAGGCAGCGCACACAAAACAAAGCTAAGCTAGGCCACTAAATTTACGCAGATACCCAAAAAATAATAGAGGAAATCGAAATTATAGGCCATTATTTACAGTATCTGAAATTAATTCATGGTTGAGAGAAGATAGGTTACTGTCGTATTGGTTTCTAATCGTACCAATAATGAAATATAATTGGAATGATAAATAAGTCTTGCAGCCCTACTTTCTGGTTCCTATAATATGTTGAAAGAATAAACGAGTTGTAAAAGAAAAGTCTATTGGTTTGGCGAGTAATCTTTTCATGATAACGATCATGCGGATCCCCTTCCAGTGTCCACGAAGGTTCCACAATTTCCCTAAGTAAAAAATAAATAAATTAAAATTATGACCCTCCAGTCGCTCTTAACCATTTAATTCTTAAGAATATTTAACATTCATTTGCAATATAAAAAGCTCCATCATATGTTCTTGATGAGTAAAGATAATATGATCACTTCTCATTGGAATTTTCGAATTCGAGGATCCTCTTGGTCCCCGTCACTCGTATTGTTCATTTGGGTGGCATCTTTTCCACGAACGAGCTTGCCATTTCCAATGGCATTTTCCTCGTAGCAACAGCGTTTGACAGCTGGCTTTCACTTATCTATTGTGATTAAGCCCGAGAAAAGGGTTCACGTATGCGTCAGGATTCCCGAAAGAGGTGCAGCAGAGAATGGGATCGTGAAAATAAGTCGCATGTACGAGCAGATTGGTGACCTGAATATATCCCTCCCGGACGTTGCGTACACGCATCAACTCCCCCATAGTGACCCAGAGGTTGCCCTTTCCGGGTATCAATCCAGTCACTTCCGCATGATCGACTAAGGCTTCCTTCCCAACCGTTTTTTATATTCTCTAAATTCCACACTTGTGCCTAGAAGATAAGCTTGAATTTCTTCGAGTAATTCCTATTTCTAATATTTTGGATACTAACTGTTTCCATTTCCTTCAGTTTAATACGGAATCGAACGAAGTTCCTTCACGTTACACCCTGTTTAGAAAACTACTATCATATTGTGATCTTAGGCATTTCTCCCTGTGTCGTTTCCATTCTTCAAAATAATCTGATGTGCATCGTTATTTAATCATGAACTTGACACCGTCGTTTTCTTCTTCTTCAACTTTACGCTCTGTTCATAACCTAAGTTTTAATTACTCTACCAAAGTGTATATAATATTCTTACAACGAGAGCTTAACACTGTCATTTGAAGTAGTATTTATTGTACAATAATTGCCAAGTGCTTCCTACTCGGCTCTTGTATTTATGGGTCACTTTCACTTACTGTAATAATACTCCATTTGTTGTCCCGGTACCCACAGACTAGTTTATAGGCGGGTCACAAATTGATTGAAAATTATAAACTACTGTATGTATTGTAACACGTAAAAACGCACTTACAGTATTATTTTTTTTGCAATTTACAAATATTATAGTATATAAATCGGTAGCACGGAAAGATGGCGTGTGTTAAAAGACAGTGGTTTATTCATTGTATTGTCAATTTTGTGTCCTGTTTTTATAAGATGAACGTCAAAACGGAAGCAGCACTAGCAAACAATACTGAACAAAGAGTTGGCCGGTAGCCATGTATGTAATCGCCCCAGTTTTGTGGGTAGTTTTTGGAAATGTTAAGACGTTTGGGGAACGGACGTGGTTTTCAGAATGAGTAAAGTTTGTAGAGTGCGAGGAGGTGGAGTCGTCTCTGTGATGGTTCAGCCTGGGAGCCACCTTCGCCAATTTGATAGGGCCAGGTCTTATAACACAGTGCCGAGATCACCGGAGTTTAATAGTAAGTACTACCCTTTCCAATTTCCATAGCGTGTGATCAGTTTTCAACTTATGTATATAGTGGCCGTTAGTACTTGTCAGAGCCGTGCGACAATTAATGCGAAATTTTGGCCTAATATCTATTGTTTCTAAGTATGAATATAATAGCAACAAGCAACGAGAGAGGAGCCACCGAGAATTGTAAATACGTGATTCGTCATTTAAATTTGTATTTTAAATGTCTAAATATTTCGATCATTAAATACCGCCCCTCCCCCTTCCACCAACCTTTCCCAATCGATCAAAGCCAAGACCCCTGACAGACTCAGGCTCGGCTCCATTACTCGCGTCCCTTGGCAGGTCGTTTATCGGCTCCCGGTGTGGATTACTCGAATCCCGTAATTTCTAAGTCGATTGTCGCATTAATACCTGCAACTAAACGCACATGAGCCCACGTGGACATTAGATGATCCAACGGAGCGGATAAATATAACTATTAACATACTGATACGACCTCTGGGGATCATCCACTTCAATTACACCGTTTACACAATAATTTCTTAAAGTCCACAACTATTTATATAATCCTATTCAAGCATTGTTTATGAATATCCATGATAACTACTCACTTCACTATTTAAGTCGATATCATCCATATACAAGCTGTTTCAAAAAAAGAATGCATAATTTCTGATATGTATTCTCCGTTTGTCCAGAAAAGCTTGTTTTCCGAAATATGGCAGTGATATTCGCCGTATTCAGTCGTACGGTTCTCCGGTACTAGGATCGAACGTTTGAAGATCGATGGATAGGTAGGATGTGAACCAATTTTGACTTCCACGATCACTTTATTTGAACCCTATCGATTTCTACTTGAGGCGCAATTAAAATCATTGGTGTATTCGTTTCCGGTGCCTGATATGTAATCTCTTCGGAATCTAATTGTGGCAGGTTGTGAGAAAATAAGCACTACTCCTGGAATTTGGGAACGTGTTTGCAGGGCCATGACACACGGATGTGAGGCCTGTATTCGAACAGGAGGGCATTTTGAACATGTTCTGTGAAGGGAAGTACCTGCTGGAAGAAAAACTGTTTTGAAGGCCATAACTCGGAAACCCAGCATTTCCGGCCACATGTTGTAAAGAACTTTTTTATTGTCTACATATGTGGAATACCTACCTCAAATTATGTCCTCTCTTTTTAATACCCTGCAAACTTGTTCATTTACTTATGTTAACTTATAACTTTACTGCTCTGCACTTGCTGAACTGACTCACTCGTGGAATACGAAACCTCCTTATCTACACTGGCTTCTTCTGGATTGTTCTCATGGCTGTGAGCTCCAAAACTTCTCGCAACTTCCATACTTGATTTCGTTCCTCCTGCCAATAAACGACTCATGTACGTTCCATTTTTTAAAATCCTCATTATTTTCAATTAAATTTATAATACAAAGATAAATTAAACCGACTAACTAATAGACAAAATAGAAGTTTTATACAATTACTTATACATGTCGTCCTCACATTTGGAACTATATCAGGTACATTTTTTTTCAATTCATCAGAAATTCTACTTGCAATCTTGATCTTACTAATTTGTAAGTTAAATTAAGGCGAAATGTAAATGCTTGATGTACAATATTTATATTTGACGAAATTTAAAATGTCACAACGAATGTCAAAATATTTTTAAATACAGATTTAAGTTCACTTTATTATAAAATGTTAACAAATTTGGATGCAAATTCTCATATCAAGCAACAAAATATTAATGAATACTTGATTTAACAATAAGTATAAATAAATAAACAATACAGTCATTTTGTCCAGTAAAGAATTGTATATTTCGTCCCTATTTGTGGACTTCATGAAGTAAATTTTAAATCGCCAACGTGTATCTCTAAGAGTGGATAATTTTGTGTCCTGCAACGGTTACGGTCGAATGTTATCCATTTAATATTTACCTCATGAAGTTCACAATAAAGGACGAAACTTCGTAGATATATCAAATAAATATAAAATTGTTTACTGACAAATTGGCTGTAATTGTATATATTTATACATAATGCCAGATTACTTAATTATTGAAAATTTTATGCATGGTCTGAGAATTTGCATCTAACTTTTGTTATCAATTTGTGATCTTACATCTAAATTTATTGTTATTTTGAATTTCATTATGATATTCTTAAATTTCGTTAAATGTAAATATGGGTACATTGTATACCAAGCATTTAAATTTATGAGCTACAGTCTTTTTAAGTTGTTGTAGTAGTAATTGAATAAATCTTCTATTTTATCTGTAATTACTCGTTTTAATTTATCTTCATATATATTTTTTTTTTGGAAACCAGGCGTTGATCAAAAACTAAATTTATAATATTTGATTAACAGAGCAACAAAAGGTCTCTCAAATTCAGATTTAATTTATCTTCGTATCAACCTTATCTCTTACTCATTCATTATCGGTCTATTTAACTTCATCTTACAACGACGTAGATTATAAACCGGACTATAATGGTTCACTGTTTTTATTAATTATGGTTTTAGGATAGGAAAATATTCTTATATCCGCGTTTGTTGGACAATAATACGTGTTACGATTTTACTTGTACAAGGAAGATAGTACATTGTCTTGTTTTAAACTGCTCAATCGACCATCTGAATTTGAGCTCGTAAGTCCTTAATCCGGGCACACCCTGCATACGAGACTAATGCAGTTCTGCAAGAGACTGCCTGGCTGCTACTGGAAAGAGTGGAGGGCCTTGGAGAAGCCGCAACATTGTGGATTTGTTCCACCGATTATCTGGAGCGTGAACACGAAATGCCACTGTCCTCAGCATCATACATTAAACTTATCGAAGATATTCGCTACAAGGATAAAAGTCGTTCAAAAAGGAATAGAATCCAATGAGATAAAAAAAATGTTCTTGGGCACACGCACATTCGATTTTGAACTTGGCGGTATATGGACACACAGGTAATAAATACATCTAACGGAAAATGACAAGTCATACAGGGTGGGCCAGGGGAAACGGGCGTCTTTAAATGAAGCAGTGCTCCATTGATCCACCAGCAATTTTAAAATAATACAATACAGAGAGAAAGACTATGATATTTGATCCATGACTGTACCTTATAATTAATCGATTTGTGCACAACAGTGTAGGACAGGGATGACGACGCCCAACTAACTAAAATTAAAAATTCATGATATTTTATTCCAGTGCTCTTCAAAATCCTTAATAGTGTGCCCCACTTCACATAATCACACGCTTTTTCCAAATCTAAAAATGCTATGACCGTAGGCCGATTTTTTCTTATCCTGTCTTCTAAAATTTTAGAAATATGTAGATACTATACAAAAACCATTAGATAATAATTACTATGGGGGAAAACTTATATTAATTAACAGAACGCGGCCAGACATATTTGTGGTGAAACGTTTTAATAGCCCAAAATTACAGGTTAACAATGAATAATTGTCGTCAGCCAATCACATACTAAAACAATCTTTCAACTTATATTTTCATAGTCACGTCGCTCCCGTACACAGGTGAAATCAGCCCGATTTCGACTAACCCGTATAATGTTGCTACATACTGTCTGTATGAAGTGTAGTTATAAAACACGAATATGCTATTACTACACGTTTAAGTTAGAACGAAAGTACACAATAAATTATCTGGTGAAAGCAGAGATGTTTCCACGCTGTCGTACGAGGTGCGATGTCACGCAAAACAGGGCAGTGCTTTATCAACTACCTTTGTTCTATCACAGAGAACGAGTAGGATACACGGCGATAAACACTCGTACTACGCACACATTCAATTATTGTGATTTCAGCTCTGCCTAACAGGCAGACAGCTAATTCAGCGAAAATATTTACCGTGACAACTCGTGATCAAACGACGAGAAGCTTGTTAAGTTCCAGAATAAATCTTGTTTGTCCTGCTCTGCTGTGCTGTGCCCTTCCCAGAACGGCTCTATTCACTTTATACGGTTAATTGCCAACAAACGAATAAAAATTGTTTTATTTATAGTGGACTTTAATTTGTGCTTACCAACTGATTCATTTGCGATACGGGTATGAATTCATAATGCTTTCTTGCAATCCGGAAGTTATCGGTCAATGACAGGTGGGACAGTCATGTATAAATAACGCGGTGGCGACGACTGTTTGTCTAATAATAAGACACCTCGTTTCAACCAACAACTACAGTTCTTACAGAACAAAATATCAGTCGTGAATAAATGAGTAAGAGCTGGTCTGGCGACCAAATGCTGTATCTGTCTTTATTATGAACCATGATCAATACTGATCTAATATTCAGAAGTCATTAAAAATACTGCTACCATATAAATAAACAAACGCTTTTTTTATTTAGTATAAGATGGTTCTGATGATTATGAACCTGAAAAAGCGGAAAACACGAAACAAAGAGAACATAATAATTAATTATTGCTGGAGGTGCGATGACCACCTACAAGTTTAACGTTAAGGCGAGCTGACACAAAATTAATATCCTACCAACTTTTAAGAATACAGAACTTAAAAGTATTGATAACACAAATGTGAGATTTTTCGCTTTTGTGACGAATTCTGCAGAAAAACTGAACTGGTTGTTTACTTATAAGTAGTAACCAAATTTCAGTCAAAAATATAGTTTATTTTATTCCTGACAGTAAAAGAAGCTATCGACCATATTCGCACTCATCGTTCAGTAAAACCGTAAATTAAATAGAAAACTTCATAAAATTATTATAATCATATTCATCAAGAAAATTTGACACATTTTTTCTAAAATTTTCTGGCTATAATAAAAATTATTGATTACTATTTGACTATATAAATATGATTTGCTTTTATCGTCATCATGTAAATAATTAATTTATATGTTCTCTGCGACATTAATTTAAAATATTGGCATAAACGTTTCCAATATCAACCCTCTTATTACAAGAAATTACAACTTTATTTTTATAAATATCAATAACATTCAATATTTTCTGTTTGTAAAATACTGTATGTTCAGAGGCATATATAGTTTCCCCTGTCTGTTTGATGATTAGTAATTTTGTGATGAGTGAAAATAGAAAATAATCTACTACAAAAAAAACGGGATAATATTTTAATATTCTTGATACAAAGTTAAACGCTTGGAATAATTTCAACGAATCTTAGTAAAACCCAAATGAGTCAGTATGCGTAAGTCTGGGACGTCAGAGAGAGAATACAGAGAAATCTGACATATTTAATTTCACACATTAAGGCGGCTATTTGTTTACATCCAACTACTCTCATATCTGAACCATTATATCCTGCAATACGAACACACGGAAAGATGTTCAAACATCATAGCAAAGATTAGTTTTTATCTACGTAAGTTTGTATATTTTCCGTTTTATTTACAACGACCTTTTAGCATAAGATGTTTCACGGAACCAGTGCAGATATGCTTTTAAACTGGACTATCCAAATTTATCCTGCAATACGAAATTCAGAAATTATCGAGGGTCGTAAAGATTATTGACAACCTCCTGTGGTCTAGAGCCTAGCGTCGCTGCCTCACAAAACACAGGTTCCGGGTTCGAATTCTGGCATGCGTTTGGATGTTTGTTTGTGCCATCTTCGTCACGGAAATTAGGATTAAGACTGCTGGAGAGTCGATACGCGTATCACTCCAAATTCGGAATGTGTCATGTAAGATGACAGTCCTCAGTCGACCCGGTAGGTCAAGACCCTAAATGGGCTGCAAACCAAGAAAGAAGAATTAGGTTATTATGTGAATAAATTACTCGTCGTCGTCACAAAAACTGGGGTTAAGACTGAAGGACCACATACTGTGTGTCAAAAAAGAATGACAGTGTGGCTGTCGTCCCGATCCTGTTATAGCCCCAAAGAAAGATCACTCCACTTTAAATAAATGTACTAATCAGAAAGAGCTTTCCAAATAAAGTCACTCATCGATGATATGCTGCTTGTTCATAATATTGAAGTTATGACATTTTCTACACCTCTACAAGTTAACTCGTGCAATCGAGATCTAAACCCCTGTTAAGGCTTTCGTTTCATAAAATATTTAAAAAGTTGATTATGCAAAGCTTCCTTAGTTGTTTTACATTGTCGTACCCGTGTATGTGTCATAACTGAACCAATTTCGATGTTTTCTCATATTTTTACATTATTCATTTTGATCAAGATTCAGTATTGGAAGCTTCACCTTTTATTTATATATCATAATTCCAAATAACCTATTGTATTTTCATACTCTGTACATAATTACATAATACGCAGGATAGTACTAAAGGTGCATTTTCAAAGAACAGGACAAGGTGAGAATAAGGGAAGAGGCACAAGTGCAAGCTACAAATAAGAATGAGTCGCAGAGAGGTGATGTGTGAACTTGTACGTCATAGAGTGTCCATGCCAGAACAATACTCCCACAGCTCAGAAATAGAAAGTGTTCAATCGTTGCCAGAAGCCACTTAACGTCTCCCTCATAAACAATAAAAACGTCATTCAGAACAGTTACATTACTTCTAGCGATTCTGCCCACTGAAATCATGACGCTAAAAAAAGGAGGTATGATGAGCCGATTCTGACGCAACAAGCCAGCACAGTACGTGCGCTTCTGAATAAGATTCAGCATACATCTTTTGTCCTGTGGCTTTGCGGTTCTGATTTATACGCTTGCGTGACAGTCTACGCTCGTGGAAAGTTTCAACAGCATCATTCAGTTGAAGTTTGCGCCGCGTCGTGACACGATAAAATGGTTGCACCACTTTGCACGTATACAGCAAATAAGATCAACTTCCTGTAATGTGGGACGACAGATGAAGTCTCAGAGTAAAACGTACGGCTGTGATTTGCCCCGCGAATTGACTATGAATTACGTCAAACGTGAATCACGAGGAAAGACAAGGACGTCCGTCGTCATGCGTCACGGACAGCGACGGTGAAGACACCAGTGCATAAGTGGGGAACCTTTTTACCATTAGAGGTCACATTTAAATTAGGCACTAAGAAAAGACGCCGCATAAGTTGATAAACCTATAAACTCGATTTTTGTGAAATTATGATGTACCCAGCGGATTAACCCACGGATTATCGACGAAAAACGAGGTTTCACTGCATTAGCTTTCATGAAGGCCGATTGTGGCCAAACTAGGCCGCACGTTCCCCACCTATGCACTAGTGTAACGATTCAGGAAAACCAACTAGTGACTAATGAAGTCGGAAATGTTTCTAAAACAGTCGTGGTTTGTATACAGCATTATTAATAAAAGATTTATTTATCTTCCGTAAAGAGTGACCGAGGAGGACGGAACCCCAGCGTTCTTGCCGCCGTAGAGACGGTTCGTAATAATAACAATAATGGGCATTGTTTGCAAAATTATTAAAGCAGTGCTCAAATTTGGGTCAATTTTAAGCGAACGATGAGCGTAAAAGTAGAAACGTAGCTAGTTCTTCTTTCTTTGTTAAAACTCAAGACATTAAGTCTATTCATGTAACAGTTTTGAAGTGTTAATATCGGAGAAATCACCACGCTTGAGAGACTTTTTATAGTCTAGCTCAGGCGGTTTTGTCGTTCCTCCATTTTGCCGCTGTAGGCAGTCGCCTAGGGCCGTCACAAGTGCGGAATCTTTCTAAGTCATGTGATTTAAAGACAGGAAATTCTTTAAACTGAAGAGCAGCCGAGAAGACAGTCGTATACATAATTAACAAAAAATAAGAGAAAAACAAGTTTGATATTGGAGTAATCAGTTATATGTAACACGTTAACGTAAAAAGTGGGCCCAAGCCCTATCCTATCAATAGTCGATAAATGTTTGTGCCAAAATTTAATCCTAACTTTGAGAAACCGTGCAGAATATTTTAATTTCCAGATGAACAATCTAATATATACATAATCTCCAATTCACCCAATGTGGTACTGTTTTCAGCTTTAAAAGTTGAATTACTTGAATCTATACATCAACTGAAAAGTTGTCACATATAAAGCAATAACAAGTATTTATATGCAACGGATATGTTTTAAGTATGTGGGTTAAATTAGTTGGACTGAGCAGAAAAAATCTACGTCGGATTACAAATAAGAGAATCCGGTACCCTGCAATTCTTCTTAGGCACGCCATTGCAGGAAAGAATATTCAGTCAAAGCGTTAGTAAAATTTATCACCTATGACGTCACTTTAGAACCAGTTTCTCGGTGAGCAGTAACGAGTTGTGTACTATTCTGCTCAAAATGAAACCAATTGTTCGATTATTTAAAGACGTAAAAGCTTCTAACGGACAAAGCATTATTCCTCGGCATAATAAAAGTTTTAACGGCAATAGGTCATATTTCGTACACCTCACAAGAAGCTGGGCTTATTTAACTGTATCTACGTACTTATACTTAAATTGGGGTTTGCCCGGTAGCAGTTACAGGAAGTTACAATAAATAAACAAAATTAAATACATAAATTGAGCTTTAAGACATTTTTAAATTATAAAAGATTTGTATATTAATCGAAGACCAACTTTTACGAAGCTCCATCACTTCACTACAGCAAATTAAATTCACTAGAGTTTAAATCGGCTCTAAATTTTCTTTTCGTTAGAGGTAAATTGTTACAGCCATTTTTTGTACTATTTAGGAACGAGTTCTTTGCTACCTGGTCTTTTCTTCAGAAAAAAAATTGATCCGTCCTCCCATAAGTAGCCGGTTTTATGTTTTCTATTATGTGCGTCGTCTGTAAAAGTCTAGTTTGAATAAAAACTAATGTATTTATTTCAGAACCCAGTAATTATAAAGAAGCTACAAAAAGAAAAGTAAGATAGTAAACGTCACGATCAGAATATCGTTGAGTTCAAACACAGTTTTAGGATAATTTTCCAGAAGCAGTCAAGTTTAAAAATAACTTAATCCAAATAGATTCAAGTGAAGTAAATAAGGCGGAGTGTTTATTTATTTACTGATAGTTTAATTTCTTTTAGTGAAGTTCGAACAAATTTCTTAAACGTTCTATTATTTTTTTAAATTTACTTTCACAATATTTACGGCTGTTTTATGTGAAAAAGTAATACGATCTTGATCAAATTCAAGTTGTTTAATTATTAAAATAAAAAACAATGTTTATACCTTATTTAATTTTTCTCTGCGTAGAAATTGTGATAGACCAAGTTTTACTGTCATAAAAACATAATTTTACATTAAAATAGTGTAGTGAAATTATATTCCTGTATTAAATTGTTATATTGAAATTATATTACCGCGGTTACTTATTTATTCATTTATATAATTGCATTTTTGTGATACTGAATTATTATTTGTTAAAGTGAAGATTTATTATTGTCTGTCGAGACGGATGTTGGAAAATCTTTGATAAGGCTGTGGATCAGAATATTGGGTCTTGAATTTATTAAAAGTCTATAAACAAAAATATTATTCTGTATTGAAATTAAAGCAAAAGATAATATAATTCTTCAATTTTATTTTAAAAATCTGGAAGTTTGTCGCTTTATTAAGTTTTGTTTGTATACAAGCATTAATAGGCATTAATAATGGCAGGTTAGAAACTGACGTACAATATTGGGAATTTGGGGTTTAAAAACTTGCCAATATTCTTCCTATGCAAAAGGTCGTATTTTTTCATTCCCCTTTTCCTTCTTAACTGATATTAAAAATATTTTAATCTATCAGTTGTTAACATATCTATAAGGATCCATTATTAGTATGACTCATTTGTTTAAACTATCATTTTACAGTAGTTAAAACCAATTAGTATCAAACTTATTTTAAACACATGAGAAAATTCTAACGACTTACGTGCCGAAACGCTTCTGTTATTATTTTTTCATTTTATTAAATATAACGTCTGAATTTAGTGAATAATATAATACAATGTTCTCACAACAGTTTATACATTAGTTTTCAAATGCCAACGGGATCTAATAACAATCTCATGCACGTCTGAGAGTATGGAAGAACCACGAACGTTCCAGTAAACTAAACGCAGAGAACATGGTACCGGCGAGGTTAGACGCCTACAGAGGATCGAACTAATCCATTCGCAAAGCTGCAGAATTATCCACGTCACAAAGCGGCAGCTGGGGTCCTTGAAGGATAAAAGCTACTACTCACGCCTTCTGCTTGAAGCAAAAATTTTTCTCCTAGCCTGTCGGGGTTTCCCCTTGGAACAAAGTCAAGCTGACCTTGCACCATCATGATGGAGCTGACCGATTCAGGAATTTGCTCTTTCACTCCCCTCAATGAATTTGAGGCTGATGACAGAGAGGAAGCGAACACCGATCAGTACAAGAGAAGGAGGGATGCTGATTAATTAGTTCTAGACATGCCACGGACCTCCTGATCTTCCGATGGCGATGAATAACACACCAACTTGATTCAAAACACTTTTACTCGTTTTTTAACGTAGATCTTTGAAAGGTCGTAATTTAAGGGAAAAGTCCCCGGAATCCTGCAACAGAGATACTGGTTTTTATTACGTCGCGTCTGAGTCGCCTAGCAGCTCGTCTTCCCACTGTAACTGATCTGTAGCAGATAGTGTTGCCGAGACAACGACGTGTTCAAACCCTTCTTCGAACGCCACATGTAACGATTAACCTTCTACTCAAATTACAGTGTTCGCTTTTTAAACATTTCGTGTAAAGTAATATTTTCAACGCCTACAGAGAAACGTAACAGCTGCTGTTAAAATCTTGTTTCTAATGACAAATAGAGTCCACGGGTTTACAATAAGCGGTTTGCAGAAATAGCAGTAATTTTGATACCGTGGACACGAAACCAATAACTTGAGAATTATGTTCCCGAACTGATTAAGGAAAGTCTAATCAGTTTCAGGGAATGAAAAAGTTCTTCAAATAAACAATGGATGTACGTCCTAGTAATTATACATGTTCTACGTTTGTCACATTATCACTGTTGTGCTGTTATGCAAGAAGTAACTAGTTTGTTTTCGTTGCAAAGTCGGTTAACACTTGTTTGTAAATGTCTAAGGTAAGCACATGCTGGTAAAGAGTCCTAACAATGTTAAAGTTCTGAACAAAAAGTGTAATAAATAAAAAGTATTAGGTTTGAGTTTTCAACAATTTATAATACGATAATTGTGTACATTTAATTGAATAAGAAAATTTTTGGCCAATTAAAAATTTAAAATACCAAATTAATGACGGATCTCGGAGGATTTTTTTCAATTTATTGAAAAGAATTTTATCCGAAGATATTATAGTTGGTATGATAAGATGATTCTAAGGATTCTGTTTTGTTTTTATTTGAATTGGATCTGGCAGCGGATCCTCATATGCAGCATTCTCAGGAGCATATTAGAGAGAGGTAAATGAGTCTTTTGGTGGAAATGGAAATTGGTGGTTTTCTGTTTGGGAGTGGTAGAGTAATTTTATTTTAGTACTAATTTTGGATGAGATTTCGAGGAGAGTTTGGAGTGTATAATTAATCTGAGGTAAGCGATGGAGTTTTTTATTGGGATTTAGGAGTCAAAACGGTAGAATGAATGACTGATAGGATGTTTGGTTTTGAGAATAAATGGAACTATTACGGATCTGAAGGGTTTTGTACTGACTCCAGTTTTTTGCCAGGTTTCCAGGTCGTTTAGTGCTATGTGGACAGTGCGAAAGCCCGAGGTGAAGGATGGAATTTGGTGAAAGATAGGTATGTAACAGTGTGATGGGGGATGTCATGAAAGTAAATGTTAACAAGGAAGGGGGTTAATAAGATACCTTATGGGACAACGAAGAGATGAAGAAGGGTTTGGAGAATTGATTGTTGACTTTGATCGAGTATGAAGAGTTAGTAAGATAGTTTAGTAAGATTCAATAGTGTGTGTCGTTAAGGGAATTTTTTATTTCGGATAAGACGGATGGATGATGGACTTTGTTGAAGGTTTTCTCTGCATTAATAAATACAGTGATTACGGTTTCCGAAGTCTTTGTGGATAAAGGTTCGTAATTATAATTTGAAACAAACTAGGAGACTTTTTAATTTAAGTGACTTTACTTGGTAGATGGTTATCTAGCTGGCGTACTAATTTTTTTAGCGGTACTGTGAATTTTCTTAGAGTCTAGAAGTCTGCGGTCCATTTTCCTCCAGGTAGAAAGACAGGTAGACAGACCACAAGATGCACGTTCCATGCTTCAACAAATATTATGCTAGGAGCATTTGAGGATAAGAGGACGCTTTCTCAGAAGAAGGAAATTCAAGTGAGCCAAAACGCCTTCAAAGTTCCGTTAAGAGACACAAATTTTCAGAAATCTCTGTACAGCCGTACGATACATTTTTATAAATCCCCAGCGCAGAAATTCAGCACAACAGGCAACGGCCACCTGGGAGTGAAGTTCACAGGGCCTATTGAATAATTATTATTCTCTTATTTAAGTCAATTTTTGTAGTTGTTAGATGCGTGTCATAAAAAATCTTTCCCCGTTCGTCATCCACGGATAGTCCGATGTAGACCTAAAATTTTGATAAGTAAACATGTTAAATTTGAATGCCTGGTACCTTCAGTGATTGCAGGGTCCAGGGATAAAAGGAACTGACGACGATGTACTAAGAGAGAAATATTGCCCAGAGAGGGGGAGGGTAATTTCCTTTCAAAACATGTGTGGAAGATTTTACTGAATGAACATGGTCAGTGCATTGGAAGCTGACGGAAAATGACGAAAATGAAAAATTATCCAAGAGAAACGTTGTCTTCCAATCGTTATCATATTTCCTAAGTTTTCAATTAACATCCTTATAATAAAAACTCGATTAATTGATTAATTGACGAAAAACCAACCGTACGAGATGACAGAAACAGATTTTCTAATTTTATGAACGGCAGTAAACTCTATCGAAAAAACAATTTTTATTTTCAGATTGATAAATGGAGTGTATATTTTCCGTCGCTTTGTCAATAATAACAAATCGTAGACATGAAAAATTAATGATAATTAATTTTCGCTTGACTCTCAATTTAGCACAGCATGTTGAATCGACAAAATGCTAGATCTACGTCAAAATATTTACAACGGAAGTAAACACTGGCGATAACTCACTTGTTTATTTCCATTCAGAATATCAACGAAGATAAGATTATTGGTCATTTATCTGCTAAATTACGCATTGCACGTAATTATAACTATGTATATACGAAGTACTGATGTCCAAATACCCGTGTTAGTGTATTAAACAGTTCATTCAAATTATTAAGAATTCTGTCCAAGGTTTTGTTCTGATAATTTACCTGTCCATTTAAACCTATCCAAGCTTTCTTTTTCACTTCAAATCCTTGATATGATGTCTCAGCCTTTTTATGGGTCCTATACAATGTTTTAATCCACCTCTTCACGTCACCCTTGTCTGTCCGCTTTAGTTTTCTATCCTTCGCCTTCAGCATGCCCCAAACGTTGAAGGACAATTTATGTTATATTGTATGAGTGTTCGCATGGAACAATACTCGAAACGACATCTTACAAAGTTTTTATAAACCTCCAAGTTCATATCTTTTATTCACAAAAGCTTTTTTTCTGTAATTCATTTGGTGCAATGCACATCTTTGGACACCAGGTTTCCCAAAGACTGCAAAAAAAAAGGTAGGGGGGAAGAGGACGGGTGCTTTATTAAGCACGTCAGTATTTAACCGTCAGCAGTTTATTTCTCGTGGTGTTCAGAATCCTGACAACCTCTCTAGTGGATTAAATACATGATCCAATTTATCGAAGCCTGATCCCGAACTAAGAATCTGCACACTCTCTTTGCAAAATTCCAGAAAGTTTCTTGGTGAGTTGTAACTAAATCTCTTTCTGTATTTATGTGAAGAATATATATATCTGTCTCTGTCTGCATGTATCGAATAAACGCTTCAAACTACGACGCAGCTTAACAGCAGCGGCATGATGACGCTGTTTGCATGCGTGCATATACCGTGACAATGTTTTCAACCGCATATTCTGAAAACGAAGTAAATTTGTACGAAGGTGATGTAACAAAGACAGTCGAAGATAAGATAGGACTCGCTTGCAACCACGCCTCTCTACACGGATGTGTCATGAACCGATTGCACAGAGTGAAAGTGAACCCCAGTCGTTTCCTAGTTGAGTCTTAGTAAATAAACACACAATAATAGATACCTTTAAAATCGGTACATATGCATCCGAAAATGTTGGTTTTACAAAATTATTAGGTTAAATAATCTTGTTAAGGTTTTATATGAATGAATAAAAAAATCTTGCGCCCCACCACCGTTACCACTTGCTTGTTGATAAGGATCAGTTATAAAAGTGAATAATTAAGTTGAATTAGTAAGTGAATGTTAAACAGCACTGTAAGTAAGAAACAGTTTAGTAAATCGAAAAATTAGGACTAGTTTTAGTAATATTGGTACGTTTAAAATGTTGGAGAATTCCCAAACGAAAATTTCTTTGGGGGGGGGGGGGGTGAAGATATCAAGTTTATATTTTACGAAGCTGACTTCTGCAATAAAGTTCCTCCAAACGAAAATAACTACTAAGTTAATGGAAAGAACACATGATTTTATTACAGTTGCATAAATCTATCGATTTTAATGTTTAATTCTTAAAATTCAAAAAAAAAATTATACTCAATATTGAAACTTCAATGTACCCTTTTCTTGCAGGAACACGTAACACACGTAATCCATATGCAAAAGCTACAACTAATTCGCTTAATAAAACGTGGTAACTAATACAATTTTACGGGTTTACGTAATTGTTCCCTCCAATTTCAAAGTGGATACGAAACGAGCTTAAGTTCTAAAAATTTTAATTTTTGGTATTTTTATTCCCACATACTTCCATATTATGAATCACCAAAAAAGCAATTTATCGTTAATTGCGCTACAACTGAGGTTAATGAACTGATAAAATGACAACTTCAAAAATGCTCTTCAAGATAATTTACTGTTTCACAATGCATGTACTTAATAGCTTTTACTATCTGCAAATTGCGTTTTCAATTTTTTATATTAGCGATTTAGGGTGCATGTGAGAGAGGGCTAGATGAAAGAAACTCTGGTAGACTGGCGCTAGTTCCATGGAACACATGTAGTTGAATTTTCAGGAAAGGCAGGAGAGGCTCCCAGTTGCCAACCTCAAACAATCTAGCTAGCAAATATGGTAAGTACAATCGGCGGATATGTTGGGAGCCATAATACTGTGATTGGAGGAAGACAGAAGGTGACGTAAACGAATTTAATGCGTGGAAAGTAAACGGCCCAACTTTAAAAAAAATTGCAGTTATATTTTGAGTAGTTTTGGAGGTGGTCAGATTTTGTGGAGAAGGCAGCTAAATCTTTAAGCCATGTTGTCCTGTGGACAGGTTTTGCTCACAAAAGTTTATGTGGAGATCGAAAATGGTGTGTGAACAGTTTTCGTATAGAAGGAAGTTGATGTGTAGGCAGAGTTGATATGTAGATGACAGGAAGGAAGACAGAAGATTCATAATTTCACCCACACGGCAGATGTGCTTCTCGTGACTAACTTCCGATTACTCCACTACTTTCCAAAGAGACGATCACAAGTGTAGGTGTCCAAATAATTTCAATTTATGTCTACAAGTATCCTTGGATGGAAACCCAAGAATTGTTCGTCTTTCTTACCGTGCTCCTTTGCACAATAAGACTTACGGGCCAATTTCGATTAAACTTTCTTTCGCGTAAGAAGGTATTTATCGAATACGTCATTCAGAGACTAAATGGTGAGAATTTCAAACCCTGGTTTGAACTAGTTTGGATGGGAATTTTGTTCACTTTTTAATAAAACGGAACGAGAAGTTATTTGTAATTAAAATTTAAATTTGTTTCGTATGATTATAATAGAGTTTTTAAACTGAACTCTAATGAATACATTTTGGTACAGAAAAAAAGACTATGTATCATTATCCTTAGGATTGAAGGCGTGTGTAAAGGAATAGAGAGCAACGATAGTCAATTGATATCGACTTCGTTATGAGCCCATAAATTCCAATAGAAGCAAATCTATTGGTCTGATCCAGCACAAAGGAATGCGAGATAAGATCTAAGGAATCTTATGACAAATCATTTTGAAAGCAAAGATCCATCTCAGCTCAGGATTCGGCAGTAAAGATCTTATTAAATTCTTAGTAAAAGAAATATTTGCAAAGGAGCAACTCAAATGATTCATCTTTCCAATAACCAGGAAGATTTATAAACTCGTTGTATATTGTAATTTTCGGCCCCGGACGTTGTAGCAGCGACATGAAATTGTTGTGCTTTAATTAAAGAGTTGAGGAGGTCCCGAAAGTTGGAGGTGAAACGTTTGGAAATAAATTATTCCAATTCTGAATCTTGGCCATTCTTTGTGTTTTATTTATGATAATACGTCAGATTAATTTAATTACTCGTCGATATGCTTGAGTAACTAATTCTTGACGAATTTATCGAAATATCGGAACATTATTTCTTTATCAAGCAACACTGTACGGAACAGTTGACATTTAATTTCATACTTAAACATACGTACTTAAAATGTATTCAATTCGCAACATTTTAAATGCAATATGTTACTATTAAAAATTACTCAACCAGTTGATGTTCGAAAATATTGCCGTGTTAAAAGTATTAGATATGTTTTACTTCCTTTAAGACGTTATGGAAATTATATTTCATTAATCGAGAGTTGACAGCTCGGGTCAACTATTAGAAACCGTTCCACTATATAGTTAATGTTTTTATATTTTATAGAATTTGCAACGGAGATCAGTGAAAACGTTATATTAATGAAAAATTTATCAAAAAATCTACTCCGTTTACTTCTTTTGCTTACTTTATCGTGTCGCTGTTGGTGTCTTGGCAGTCTGCTGTGCCTCATTTAGAACACACGTAAAGGCGTTGATTACATGCTATCAAGTTTCATGCCTCTTTGTACAGAAGCTTTCTCCACCTTTCGAGGAAGCAGTGAATCTCTATATGCGCCTTTTGTCGCACATGTAGGAGGCGTTAAATTACTAGCCAGGTGTTTCGTCTTACATTCCCTGTTACACTTACACAAGACTCCATTCGCCGAATACGAGAAGTTCGAGTAAGTTACGAGTTTAATAAGTGGCGTATCGAGATATATATATAGGTCTTTCAATAAGGGCGGGGCGATGTTGAAATGGAATAAAGCAATCTGTTTGTCAGGTATTAACGAAATCATTTTTTTTAAAAAAAAAGAGCATACATGGGAATCGTGAATATGTCACTCACAGCTTGTTTTATTCAATTTTAACATCGATCCTCCTTCATTGAAAACTCCCATAGGAGAAAGGGAGAGACCGATTAACAAACTAGTCCACTGGTTAGGAACTTGCGGCCTCCGTAAGTTTGTAGTGCGGCCTTCATAAAAGCTAGCACAGCGGAACCTCCGTTTTCGTCGTTAATACGTCCGAACGCGATAGGAGAAACCAAGGCAGATATTTTCATATGAAGCAATGTAATCCAATTAAATCTTTAAAGGGCATATACATAGTTAAATCATAAAATTTTACTAACCTTAGACGAAGAAACGTAATTGTTGATCTATCGTACCACTACAAGGTTCTCTGCCTACCAACAAAGACATATTTTGATAAAAGCTTTAAATTTACAACGACCAATTTTAAACTTTTATCAAGAATACTGTGGGATATGCCACGTGAAGTTTTTAGCGGAAACATTGCATTTGTCGGATATCATGACAAAAGAAAATTTAAATATTTGTCTACAATGTACAACGATGAATTTGTATGACACTTGGCAAAAGGCCCAAACGCTTATAAAAATTAACATATTTAACAAACTCTCTCTGGCTCGGATATGTCTGCAGAACACTTTTAAGAGTATTTCAATTTCTATTTTTGATATTAATGATCCCAAAACCCACCACACGATGCTTGATCCAAATATTCAATTACTTTCAACGAAGAAACAATTGAAGTATCCCATGACTACATTTTTATCGGATTTAAAACTATTTTTCGTATTGTTGCTGAACTATTTGATATTATTATTTGATATTGTATGTATTTAAAATATAATAAAAATACTTTTACTACATTGATACATCTACTTACTATTATCATTCTTCTATTCAATTTCCTTTTAATGAAATTAAATTATTTAAAAATGCCTTTACTTTACTATTTTTAATTGAAGTTTTATTTAAATATGTAATATTTTACTAACAAATAATTAAATAATATGAATACAAAAATGTTTTATTTGGTAACTTAATATTTTGTTGTATTATGTAATAAATCTATAAAATTATACAAAAAGCCTGATATTTGCACAAAAGTCGCGTTTATAGGTGTATCAACTTTTGCGGCCTAATTTAAATCTAATAGTAAAACCTGTAACAGGTTTTCTGGTCCGGTTATTTTTTTTAGATAGTATATATATATATATATATCTTTTTCTGAGTGACAGTGTGTTAATTTGTTTTATGCATCACCCAACAGGCAGTTTTCGGGCGACAAGTCTCACATCCAGAATCCATAACGTCCGAGTAGGATGATGGACTGTCTTAAAGAAAGTCGAAGGCCGGTGGCGGGTGCGATAGACGCGCTGTCGTCAGCAGAGCGGAAGACGCGATTAAGAACGCCGTGTCCAGCCAATTAGCGTCTTAGATACAAGACTCCTGCCATGACGTCAGCTTCATTACCGCGCAGCGCGGTCCAGCTGCCCCAAACCGTTCCTTAAAAACTAACTTACTCAAACTAAATAGCAATAATCTATCCAAACTGCAGAAATTAAGCGCATAAGTTGATAACTCAGAAATTGGACTTTTGTGAAATTATTATTGGTTTTTATTGAATCATAAATTTATTGCATTGTACAGATACATTTAAAAACATATACAAAAACAGTTACATATTTTTATTTAACTTAAGTTTTGGTATATTTTTGTGTTCACGTAACGGTAATAACTTGTTATGACATTAATTTTGAATTAGTTGTTTGATAAAATAAAGCTTAAAATAAAAAAATAGTAAAAGCATTTAAAATCAATTTATTATGTAATAAAGAGACATGATTAAAAACAACAATAATATTAAGTTTTTTTTAACGTGTTAATAATATTACCAGAAGTAAAAAAATTGTAACATTACAAATTCATACAATATAAAATTAATATTAAAAACACATGAAAAATACGTAAAATAATTTTAAACCCGAAGGCCAATATAAGTGTCTATTATAAATTTAGTTGCATCGACGTTTCGTCACCATATTTGCGATTTCCTCAGGTATTTTTAAATTTTGAAATGTTGATGAAAAACAGCAGCAATTTTAGTTTTTCATACATTTGGCAATTTTGTTTATCAAAGTTAACATTACGTGATGAAGTTTCAAATATGGTGCTTCCACTAAATAAAAACTTTGTCCGCATCTTGTTTCTAACTTAAATCTTGATTGGCTTACCTATTAATTTAATTGACGTTTATGTAGTATAAATTATGACAATTTCAACTAAGGAAAATGAGCAAGTTAAAATTACTGGAATCAATAAGTAATCCAAATATAATATTAAATTAAACGAGCAATTCACAGATAAAGTAAGTTTTTATTCGATTTTTACAACCTTTCAATCTCACATTTCATATTTTTACTAAAAAAATTGAAAATCTAAAATTTCGTTAAAAAATTTAATTTGTAGTTTAATTAATTTCGTTGGTACATAAAAAGTTAGTTAGTTCATGTTTGAACTTGTTTGTATTTATTTTTAACTGTTTAATTGAGGCTGTAAGTTTATTTAATATGCTAATAGCAATATAATGAATACCTTTTATTATTATAGTTAACATTTGGTTTTTTTTGTGATCAGATGATTGTTATTAATCGCAAATAACTTCAGTGATTTATTATACTGGCAAGTATATTATTCTCATTTTCTTAAAGAGCAACCTGCAAGAGATTTTTGGTGGAACCTGACATAATATTCTGACAGCTTTTTCTGTAGTAACCAGCCAAGTTGTGAATATTGCTATGTGTGTGTGTGAGAGAGAGAGAGAGGAACTTGCTTTGAACGAGTCGGAATAGTTACATATTTTAATGCAATGGCTGGCACAACTACGGACTTACCGAGGTACCGGCATGTCCTTCCAATCTGTCGTTACCTTTAGGTAAAACAGAAAAACACAACTACCGTCCGGTAGTTGTAAGCTTAACGACTGTATTTCCAGTCATTTGGTATATGTTACATATTCGTTGTGTCAACGTGATTTCACCTGGTTGCAGCCTCGTTGAGAGTGAACGAGGTGGCGACGTAATGAGGAAGGAAGCTGTCCACGGGACCCCTTGCATTACGTTTCCATGGCAACCACACACACACACACTTGCTTTCCACTAGAAACTAATCAGCAGCAGCATATGTAACGGTTGTTACAGATTATGAAAACAAATGTCCGTCTGGGAGACTTAATTCTGCCAATCTCACGGCAGCATGTTCTGAGGATATTATAAAAAATTAGCCTTTCGTGTATTCTGAGAAGACATTACAAGTTCAGAAAGGTTAGAATAATAGCGATTACTATTGTCGGTCGTAAACATTTTAACAACAGTCGACCTCGGCTATAATGAGACCGTCCGGCATTCCTCGTAAAACTTGGTGTTCCTTATACCCCGATTTGTTTTTATTTTCAAAAAATGAAAATAAACCACTTAGTATTATTATATTATAAATTTAATAACATCAATACTGCATATATGTGAAAAAAGTGAAATGTCGGTGATTTTCCGTACTCAACTTGACGAAACGAGTAAGGACTTATTCATTTTGGTTCACCGAGACCTGTCACTAGACATTTTTCTTTCCCATAAAAAGAACATCAATTTTGTTGCCCCTGTAGTTCAAAAAGTGAGGATTTTAGAAAAATTTCAGCTAGTGCACTATCGAAACTGCACAAGTTGTTAATCAATTTCCTTTGTTGGCAGAGTGCTAACTCCCAGAGAAATAATAGAGTTCTTTGGATCGTCAATACGATGCTACGGTTAATTGGTTTTATTTGTCACGTCAGGTAAATTTTAATATTTAGTAATTACTCATTTTTAAAAACAAATAATATAAATATGTAATTCAAGTTTTTCTGTCTGGAGGTTTGTATCGAATTGGCTCTGAAACGAGTGAAAATAGGCCGTACTTTTTATATATTCAGTTAATTCAACTTTATCAAAATTCTGTATCCTTTGTTTCATTTTTTGGGCAAAATAAAAAGAGCTATTTCCGAGCGAACGAAGGCGTGCGCATAGCTATAGTATAACATAGTTTTGGCTGAAGGTCCTGATGAAGGATTTCAGACACTGAACTGACCCAATGAAAATATATCTACTGTGTTTGTTTCTCACATAAGTAATGAAGTAATATGAATTGTATGCATACTTCCAGGAATATATTGTAAAGAAAAATTAATTGCAATGTGATTTTTGAAAATATCTTTTTTAATGATTAACTTTATTTAAATATATATAAAGCCTTTATGTTTTGGTAAAACTGAGTCATTTGCTGTTGTATTTTGTATTCACTGTCCCCACGCCCATTTTAGTGTCATTGTTTGTGGATTTTTCAATTTGAGCGTACGTCTGTTAACGATCCGCAATGGACGATCAGTAAGAAAAGGTTTGGTGTTGAGGGAGGCAGATCCTGTAGCCGTGGCTCAGTGATGAGGCAGACAGAACAGCGAGGGGTGCAGTGAGTTCCCGCACAAAGCACACAGACCATTATCGGACTTCACAAGCCCCTAGGCCCAGACACCAAGACAGCCCCTGCAGAGCACCAACATTCACCTACAATTCATCCCCATTTCCGCTATGCCTGAAAGCCAGACGCTATTCATGAGCATATATACCACGACAAAGTCAAAACTGAGCGAACAATTATGGAAATCTGAAATGAAAATTAAATATCAAAAAATCTTTAAGGATTAATTTATGGAATAAGAGGTACTTTTCAGCACTATCAAGTTCATAAAATTTGCAAAGGAATAAATTGGATCGCAATTATTGAAGCCCGTAATATGTCAACAATAAATTCTATTCAATATGGTATTCGAGGTTTTTACATCAGGAAACAACTTACAATCGATTTAAAATATATATATTCGCGCTACCCTACAAAACTACAAAAAATAGTAACTCAATAATTATACGGACAAACTGAAACAAATGTTGAATAATTTATAGCAGAGGATCCATGTGAACATTATGTGTAAAATAATTTCGATGGTACATTTCATTACAATTAAAAAAACAAGAGCACCCTGCTATATTATGAAGGCCTAGTAAATCCTTCACATTGGTATACACTGTTCCTCTTTTGTAAGGAAATTGTACTTACATATATTAATGAAAGATCAAAAGTAAAATTAAATGACAATAAGATATATTTAACGATTATATACCTTTTTTGTCAAAGAATAAGAACATTTCAATAATTTATTGTAGCGCGATAGTTGATATTTCTTAAATTCTTAATACAAGTTAGCGAAAATTGGTAACGGAAATTGGCCACATTGTGTCGAGATTGTATTCAGCCACTAATCCTCAGGGAAGCCATTTCGGCACGTAGGTATATGCCCTGTGGAATTTCCGCAACCACACTCGCGTGAGAATCGAGAATCAGGGAATCGCCGAAATACGTTGTTTCCTCGACCAATAGGATTTTGTGGTCGAAAGAAAATCGATCTTAGCTCTATTTTACTCTTCTTCACGCGGTGGTAAGGCTTTGTGTTCATTCTGTTATCTCAAGTTGAAGGGGAAAGAAGGGAGCCAACGGTTGGTACGAGCGTTGAAGGAAGTCAACCTTCAACGCTGAAGAGAGCGCCCTACGGAGAAGCTGGCAGAAAGACAACAAAATAAGCTGCCAAGTTTCTCAATCCTTGACGTCTACAGAGGGTATCGCTCACGGTGTAAGAGTATTAAGAGATTACATTGTACCCCCAAATTTTGTAAATATTTCCTTCATTGATGATTGCTTTTATAAATTCCCCATTTCTCATTGATTACCTTTAAATTTATTTTCAACACAACCCCATCCTGCATTATAAATAAAATAATTAGATTAATCTGACTTAATGTTATAAATAAAATACAATGAATGGCCAAAATAATTTATTTTAATTAAAATTCTTCTATTTCTGACTTTTGGCCATTTATTTTATTTTAATAAGTTATACTGTCTTACTTAATGTTATTAGACCCTTTTCTGTATTTTTCTTTGATTTCAGATCTTAATTTTAATTTCCAGTCTTCGGATTTTCACCATTAGAAAAACACGTTAAGCTGAATCGAAACGTCCAGCACTCCTAATTTTATTTGTAATTGTATCTTAATCTAAAGTTTGTCTGCATTACGGTCGTATTGATTATATTAAATCTGAATGTAATTTATTTCTTGACGTATAAATACATAAAAAATGTGTTTCCACCTGAATGGCTTCCAAAAAGGAATGATACTTCGTGTCAATTTTTATTTTATTTGTTAAAATATATTTTTGACAAATTTGGTTGGTTAATTGATTTGTGTATCCACATAAATTATAGTATAATGATTTAAAAATTTAATAAAACTAGTTTCTCAGAATCTATATGACAATTCATTTGAAGTTAGTTGAAATAATAAATAAAACAGCAAATATGTAAGAAACGTTTCGCCACTGTTTTGGAACATCAGCAAATTTGGTCTTAATGAATTTAACAGTTTGGTTTTGATGAATATAATTTATTTTCTACAATATTGTGGTGATATAACAAGTTGGCAGCAGTAACTAATATGAAGTATCTTTGGGTAGGTTTCGTTGGGTTTCTTACATATTTGTTGTTTTATTTGTTATTATTTCAACTAACTTCGAATGAATTGTCATATAGATTCTGAGAAACTAGTTTATTTATGGCACATTACATAAATAAATATTCGTATCAAAACGAATAAACAACTTTTATTATATTTTTACAAAATGGTTAAACACGAGCACTCTAGATCTCAGGCCTAATGGGTATAATATTTTTGCCAGTAGTTTTTCCTCGGTATTTCTGTACCGGTTGTAGCTGGTTCTGTTGCACCAGTAGTAAGATGGACTGGAAAGAGGACAGGATCTGGTGCTTTGGTTCGTGTCTCGGGAAATGCAAGCGGGGCCTGGTCCTGACGAGACGTCACTGGTCGTCAGCTTTGATACCTCTCGTTTCAACGTACAAAGTACATGTAATATTTGAAATGAATATAATTAATAACAATGGAAACAACAATTTCGGTTGACTTATATGAATTAAAATTATTTAGGTCTGTGTCGTCTGTGTGATACACTCCCTTGGATGTCTCACACACATCCAGCTGCGAAGCAATACAATACAGACATCAATAATACGTTCAGTTCAAAGAAAATACAACGTCAATTGTTTTTCTTTACTGTTTATTCATTGTAATTTTCACCATTTCTAACCGGTATTAATTTCCTTTGTGGTCAACAATTTAACATCAAACGTATATTAACGTTACAATTTTAATTTAATTTAAATCACGCAAAAAAAAACAATAAATGTAAATGACATATTCGCAAACCCAAAGATATTTCTGATAACAACCAGGGAGATGCTAACATACCAGAGACGTTGCTTACGCGCGAATCATTACTATATATATGAAAAGAAAAGAAATGCGCGTTAACGTGTACGTATGTCACGTTACACAACTTATGTTTTTTACTCGCAGAAAGTAGAGTTTGTTTTGATGTATTTTTTAATAAATATGAAGCGAATATAACTGTATTTTCTGAATTATTCAAGATCTTATGATTTTCCAATAAATAATAACATTTCGAATGAAATTTCTAAATTCGTGTACACTTTACGCATAGCGTAATCGAAATGAGTATTGCAAACAACGCTATTATTCATCAATTTGGTATTTAATATTTATACACGTGACAAAGTTCCAAAATAGGAATGGGGGTTTTGTATTATTTTTTCTTACATATTGGCAATTATATATAATATATAAAAATTTATTGAACACAATTTGAATATTTGACTAGGAGAATTTGAGCATCATTTGAAGAGCAGAACTCTTCCGATCAAAGTTTTTAATTTTTTCTGCCTGGAAATCCGAGTTTTTTTTATGGCTTTGTGCATATTCTCCAAGTCGACTTCGGTCTATTTTACGCTCCCTGTACTTCATGGTTATGCACCGTTCCTTTTTAAGAGCGATGGACGCAGATAGATGGAGGACTTTCTCTGAACACAAAGAAACAAGGTAGGTGAGTTTAGTCTGAAAATCCAGGAAAGCACAGGTAATTAATGATAAGCAGATCAACTTATACGTACAACATAGTTTAGCAAAGACACATCACAGATCATTCTATTTAACGAACAACCAAATCTTCATTCAAAGCGTAAGTCATGAGAAGGAATGAAAATGGCATTACAAACATTGGGATTCTGAGCACCTATTTTAAGTACAAAAGTCTAACAAAACTCTGAGGTCTATTCAGATTGGATGACAGTTTATGATGTCACAACTCACAAAATTGGTGGTTGATAGTTTCATAGTTATCTCATTTTAATAACTTTAACTAAGATGTCAAGGAAGCTATATATATTATGGCTTGTAGTTTATTTTCAACTTGAGCATAACTGGGTCATAATATTCACCGACTATGTAATCTATATAAATTATGTTAATGTATTGCATCGAGTTTTACACTTGCCCCAAGCTGCTGTTAATTTTGGGTGACATGGGTGTGACCACAAAATGGCTACGTTTGCTTGCAAAGCGGTTTGCCAGTGTTTCAGGTTCTTGACACTCATAACAGGTGTCTTTTGTTCCGCTGAGAGCAACAAGTAAACCCCGCCTTCGTGGACGCGCTCTATCAGACAAATGAAACCTTCGCCCGTCCAGACAGGTTGAAACCCCTCGCAAAACTGTCCTCATCAAATCATCACCTCCTTAACATTGCCATTTTATGCAGTCGAGTCTGGGCGCATGCCACCAGAGGTGAGTTGCTATGGAGACAACAGATGTTATTGACGCTCTTCGTGCCCAACCCAGTCGCGCTATAAAGTCGATTATTCGCAGTACATAAACCATTTATTATGTATATATCGTTAAAATTCGCAAAGCAAAATTAAAAAGTTGCACATATATGTTAAATGCACAATAACGCACTCAAAGAAAGTTTCCCGTGTCAATACAAATTGCTGAGATTTACTTGTCATTGTCGAAAGAATTTTATGAATAATCATTCCAATTAATTCAAAATTCATTAACTCTTTAGTCCCTAGTTGCTCAAATATTATTGAATAAACATGTAAACTATAATATTTAATAATAAATCGCCAAGGAACTTTCAGAGGGACTTCAACTAAAGCTGAGAAAAAAGAAATGTATAACTGGTTTTATAGGTCAGCTTCGTAAACCTGAATCGCGGCTATAACGAATATTTGAACGGAATGTTAGCCACACTTTATCAGGTTATTCATCCGCTAGTTGCAAGTAATTTGGGAAACCATTGATCCTTATGTCCGAATTGTCTTAATTGGTGTACTTCCAATTTACTTCTGACAGATTTATAGGGTGAGAAATTCCCTTATAAGCGAAAAATATGACTGTAACTGAGACTCCACCATAATTTCCAAAGGATATATAGTACGTAGATGTGGTTCCTATTTCAAAGCGTGACGTCAGAGTAGTCGATCATCGCCAAGCAGTTTTCTGCGGAGTTTACGACCTCAACAAGCCATCATTAAAGGCGTGTAAAAGGCTAAACGGATTTTCGATGACCGAAAATAGGTTAAGCAAATAGTTAGCAACTTCTAATCGCAAGGCTTCTTTCGTTTTGTTGTCAGAATACTGTCAAAGCTAAAATAATTTCTCAGGGCCCAGATTTCCAAAAGGATTCCAGTAAATTGGATGAAAAAAATTTTTCGCCTAAATCTCTGTGTTCAACCATGTAGCTCTTTTATTTAAATGGTGTGGTTAAAAACAGAATATTTTATACAGATCGGAAAGGAACCCATATTTTCTAGCCTATATATATTGTGCAGTCTGGTTTATAAGACTTATTATGCTGAGAGGTGGGTGAATCCCCTAAATTGAAAGTTTACACGAGTCTCCTGAATGGTTACAACAGAATTGGTTTTCGTCACGCTGGTAGTGAGTGTGGTTGGATGACTGTTGGAAGATATGGTCTCGTTTACCTAACCTTACCCCTGATATATATGCTATGGTGAGGTTATGAATGTGATAAAATTAACGGCAATGTCGATTTCACGACAATTTCGTAGAGCACATCAACCTGAGCATCTCCATTGATGGAAATCAGCGTCAGCGGATATTTATTTTCTAGCTGAATAAAATGTTAAAATTCATTTCTTGAAAAGATTTTTTTGTGTGTTTCAAGCTTCAAGACACCCTACCATGTGTCGATACCACTATTGGTTATTAAATTCTTCTCTGCGGCATTTTTTTTCTGGGCACCGTAGGGCTGATGGAAAGCTATCCTCCGTAAACAGATCTTCCAATTCGTTTCGTTTGCAAATCTTCCCATCTGCGCACTTATTTGATATCCCTACCATCCAAACGTGTAGAATCATTTTACACAGTCCAGCAAACATCACGGAAACGTGGGCCAGGAACCGGAAAGTCATGCGGAAGTTACAGAGAGATTCCGTCACCCTGCTAAAATATTCCCACATCAAGTAGGGGCCAGGATGACAATCATTACGCAGTCACCAGGAAGAAAACTTTCCATCTCACTTCCAATATATCCCACACAACACACAGAAATACTTTCTGAGATATGTAGAATAAAGTATTTAATTGCAACATAAAGACTGAATGTAAGGACCAAGTTGTTCAAAGAATGATTGAATTTAGATCATTCAAGTAGCTGGAAATAGCGCCAATTTAAAATTGATGTATTGTAATACTTATTTTATAATGAATGACCTTAAACGTCACACGAGTCTTCCAGTTTAACAATATGGTCGAAGGAAAAGTTCTCAGGTATACAGTTAATGAAACTACAACGCTACCACGACCATCTTCCACGTGAAAGCCTTTATTGTTTATGATTGTCTACAATTCCCACTTCTGGTCACCGAACAGACAAAATTAAATTAAATTACATTTATACAAATAAGCCATAAAATCTTAACACACATCATTCTAAATTACATGATGTTATATTTCTAATCTCTAGTTGCTTATTTCGATACATACATTTTGTATACAATCTGTGAATACTATAATGAAGCGTATGTTAAATGTCTGCCTCTTAACTTCCAGTAGAACGATCAGTTTGCATACTTATACTTGATTACTTCTGATTCCCCAGATATCCGCATTTTTGTTGAAAATAGCAATGGCGCTAAACCTGACGCCTTCGGCCCTCAGTGAATTCAATCTATGTTATAATTTCTGTAAAAGCATATAATTATACAAACAATTACAATTTCCAGTGTGGAATAGTCGTAATGAACAATTTGTAGTGATTGGAAGTGGCATAGAGAGATTATGAACATTAAGAGATTAACTCTGTGATAAGAAGAGAAGTAAATGCCCTGTGTTCTATCCAGCCTCCCATCCCAATTATTGGCTTCACGTTTTCCCATTTTCGTCAAATATTCTACACGTTTTATAAAGGTAAAACTACTTTTTAATTCACTTTTACTCAATACTATTTGGTTGCCCGGTAATTTAAATCAGCCCGTTGTAGTATTCAATTTGACAATTAATTTGGAATAATGTGCCTTATGTAAGAAATAAAAAAAATGGTCAGAAAATTCTCGATCTTGACCACAGCGCCACCTACCGGATCTAACTATCTGGGTGACCCCATAAATACAACCCGAAAATTTCATCAAAATTGGTCTCGACGTTGATGAGAATAATTACGAACACAAAGAGATGCGGGTAAGTCGCAAAACAGCCGTTGTTTTCTTAGAACCAGTTATGAGTTTGCATGTCAGCAACTAGGGGTACCCTCAACGCAGCCAACAATTATATATGTAGGAAAGGCAATATTGCTCAATGTAAAACGTGAAGGCGTCAATACACTATCAAACAATAAGACAAGCAACAATATATCTCGAAAGACTACACCGATTAAAATTCATTATTACAATTGTTTTCTTACTAATTAGTCGCTTGAGTGTCAGTTCTGAAAAAGTTCTTCGTCTAGCGAATAACGTAGAACTTACTTTTAAAATAGATTAAACAATGGCTCATATAAAGGTCAACGACAATAAATATTTTCATCGTAAACAATAACGGGCAATTTGATAGAAATAATATGGTTTTAGCCCATAAAAATTTTTAAGATTTTGATAATATCCCATGATTAAGATTGTGAGAGGTCAACCGATGCTATGAACTATTATTATTAATTTTAACTGAATACACAGTGGAATAACGAGCAGGTCGGAACCGTCCGAATTAGCTGGTTTAGATTTCATTACAATAAATTGCAAGTATAGGTTTTTAACCTTATAATTTAAATTGCTTTCCATAATGAAAATAAAGTTAAATATTAATTGACACAAAGAAATCTTAACAAATCGGAACTACTGTGAATTTTCAAACACTCAATTAGTGAACAGTCTAAAGTGACAGCTTCTAATTTTCTATACACTTATGTTGCTTTCGAATGACAAAATGTAAAGTTGATTATTCTTCAGTAACGATCGGACTATTAAAGAAATATTTTACAACGTCATGATCAATTCCTCTGAATGATTTCAACGCATTTACTTGCGCTCTTCTTGACTCTATGTCAATAGAACTTAAACTGAAGGGATTTTTGCATTCTCAGTCCTGTAAAGGGCATGCGAAAAGTTATTTCTGGGTGAATAAATAATGTCAGATCTTCTTTTCGAGCTCAGATGGTCCATTGCCCGGTCAGGCTGCATAGGTAATTGTTCATACTTCCGCCGGCTTTATGGAAGATCAAGAAAACTGGGATTTCCCTATTTATATCCCAGTGAAATTATATAAAACAACGATTTTCAAACGAAGAAAAAGTTTGTTATAGCCGGGTTTTTGCTAGAACAAGGTTTGCATAATTTGCTATTACATCTACGAGAAGTAACAAAACTGTTGTGTACTTTCCTTGTCATCGTACAGTTTGTACAAATCAATACGACTAGGAGGGATAGTTTGGTCAACTTGACAATTGCCAAGACCTCGTATTTTGGCGGAATTGTGAAGTATAACACCTACAGAGCTATGCCGAAGCATCTTCTGTGGTGCTTTAGATTCATTTCCCATCGACTTGGGTTTCCTTCCTCTCTCGCACCATGTCCGCTGTATCTACGTTGTTTACAAGCGCATTTTTAGGAGCCATAGAGATAACGCGCGATATGCCACAGCAGTGACGTAAGTATGCAAGAAGAACTCCACGTATACACAACGCTAATCAATGAAACGAGCGTAGGGAAAGCTTCAGAATCGATTTGTTCGTCTTGTTTCAACCACGCGGAGTAGTTCATCGGCCATCGTTTACTGTTCCTTCGGTTAAATATGTGAGCTATGTTTCTAATTCGCGATTTAATCTTAATGGAAGTGTTGTTCTTAATAAAATGCAATCTATCCTTAAATTGAAACACTACTACTATTTTGCTTGATGCGCAGACACACACTTTGAACATTATTCTCTTCGATTTATGTTGAATGTAACAACTTTAAATTAGAAATAAAACAAAATTATAGCCAAAAGTCAGAATGGAATAATTTATTTGAATTGAAAACGTTTCGTCTTCCAACTTTCAGGATTCCTCAGTACAATTCGTATTGCTGCTGCAACGTCCGGGGTCGAAATGCAACAGCCGTGGTACTATTTATTTCAGTCACTGAGACGAGTTGAAAGCAAACTTCTTCTGAGGAAATCAAAACTATAGTATTATTTCTGATGTTTTTATATTACAAGCATTTTTCTTTACCGGCCTATTTTATATTCTTTCTCAATGCGTTTTAAAATGCACGTCTTTTTGACTTGTCTTATTTAATGCGAACAGGCTAATGATATCATGTCACATTCTCATTGACCCTGGTCACCTATAAAGTTGCCAAATGACACTATTAATGTGAGGTGAAATTCAAACAGGTTTAAGGCGACTTTGATACCAACCAACAAGCTATTCCATTTTTGGAGAATGTCGTCCAGTTCTTAGCTTGGAACCGAGTAAATAATATGTATTTACAGAATAAAATATGTTAATGTTACTTATCCGATTATAATTCTAATCGTAAATCACACATATTCATTGAGAAAATTCCTTGACCTGCCTGGGAAATTGTAACATGCTTGCAATGAAATAAGTACAGGCAGAAACAGTATTGACCGAAATAATAGGGTCGAATCAATAACTCAATAAGTAAATCATACTGATGACACAGAATCAGGATTCAAACAGTCCGAGATAAACGATAATTTCTATTTCTTTTTTACAAAATTCGTATGCAATCGGTACTGTGCCGTAAATTAAACTGGACCTTAAAGTCTTTATTTCAAAGAGATATATTTCATACACACTCAAAAACTGATAGTAAAAATGTGAAACTTGCTAAATGGCCGTTAGCCAACTTGGCCAGGAGGAATAGCATCAGCAAAGTAATGAATATTTGGAGAAATCAGAAGAAAAATGTTGAAGAAATTTAAATAAGTTTTCTTGAAACTATTTAAATTACATAAATTTGTTATTCGATTGGAACAAGTAATTAATACGAATTTCCTTTTGTAGTTTTCGTTAGATTTAATAGTTCGGTCATCAAGAAACCCTTCAAAAAATCGAAAACTAACATATTATAACTGTAGAGCTGTTTGAAGCAAAACTATTAAATTAAAATGTTTCTCACTGTAATTTTGTTTCTTAAAAAATTATGACATGATGCTTTTTTTTCTTTCTCCATGGCTCTACAGCCCATTGAGGGCCTGTGCCTACCAAGTCGACTGAGGACTGTCATCTTGCATGACTCATTCCGAATTTGATCCTCGAAGTCTTCAAAGATATTTTATGCGAGCATATAAAACAACACTTACACCATATTAGGAGTGATATATCAGTAAACCTAAATATATTCACTCTCTTCAATTTAATTAATGCCTTAAATAGAAATGAGACAGCAGTGTTGTAATGTACCGTTTAAATGTTTCTATGGCATTGCCCGCGGCAACTATTGATCAAATAATGAAAAACCTTACTTACGTGTTTCTGCTGCTGTTCATTTCGGGTTCGATTCCCAGTAACTAACATTCTTCGCATTCTTACAAGACTTCAATCAGGCTACATAATAATAGGTCTCCCTAACCAAAATTACAGTAGGGAATAAATACGCAGTGTCAAATGAATTAATTTTCACACAAGCATGCCAATATATTTCCCAAAATATAGGAGCAAATATTCTAAAATAGAATTCGAAAAGGAATATGACATAATTCTGTATCCATCAAAAGGCAACACACAAATTTGTCTAACAATGTTTCTAATTAGTAAAAAGGCATTAAATACATATGAGAATGAAAGTTCTAATACTAAATTAAAAACCGAAAAACTGGTGTACTAAACATTGACGAAATCAACATCGTTTTAGAAGTCATCACAAAGTAATATTTAATATTGGCCGGTTTGTATTATTTCCACAATATGAAAAAATTTTCAATTTTTCATAAAACATTATTTTGTCTTGTGTAAGAGAGTATAAATTCAGTTTAATAGTTAAAATTGAAAACTCGTTAATAAATAAATTAAGGTTAAATGTCGGCAAATGAGTTTAATAAATTTTAGTTAATAAAAATACAACTTTTCGTCCATCATTTTGGACATTTTCTGATAAATTATTAAATGGATTGACTAATTACAATGTAATTTGGTACATCCAGTCATAGTTACGACCGAAAAAAATTATAGTAACTAAATGTTAATTAAAAGTGTTTGCTGACATATTTGCTCGTAGTTTTATTTATTTATGCTTAAATAATTTTTATGACAATTAATATATAATTAATAATCTAAACAGTCCCTTTGTCAGTATTTTTATAATTTAAATATTAAATTGCCCTTTTTCGGCCGAAGGATTTGTGGAGTGAAATTCCAAGTACAGCAAATTTTACCTGAAGAAGTCTCAAATGAGAGAAGAAACGTAATATTTAACATTTAATTTATAATGGTGATGACAAGGCGGCTGAGTAAATCATTTATTTATTTTACTTAATATCAGAAAATTTATTTTAGAAAAAAGCGACAAATAATGTACTAAGGCAGGATCCATATAAGAAACAATTTTTAATCCATTAAAACATCAACAATATCATAAAATAAAAATATTTCTTGAACAATAACAAATTTTCCAATCATTTCGGAAAGCAGGGTGAATCAGAATTTTACTGAATAAGTACTGGTCCAATTCAAAGACTCTGAAAATTCTGTATATAAGAGGATAAAAAAGTATTAATTAAAGCTATCATTTCTTTGGTTAATGTTTACACACACACAAAGCAATGTTATTGTAATAACTCACTTTTGGTTGAGATACTGAAGAGACCAATCGACAACCTCTCCCACGATTTCATTTTCATAAAGGTTGTACGCTGCAACTTTTACAGGTAACTGGTCATCTGGATCCACCGTCGCGGCAAAATCGTCAAAAAACTTTTTGTAAATAGACAAATATTCATTGGTATCTGCCATGGCATAACACAATTCAGAATACGTAACGATAAGTTAACTTTCCTTTAAGAAACAATGTGGGTATCTTAACTAAACACGGGAACGTTTTGATATACTGACATCACCACCTAATTTTTGAACACTACCACTTTCTCGATACGACACAAGAGTTCTTTCCCACAAACTGTTCACTCAACGATAGTTGCAGCAGAAGTGCAAGTGTTTATATGCGACCATATGACCAACATACTGAAAACAAACAATTGATTAGGAAATTAATTAAATCCAGAGCAATCAAATAAGTCTGTGTTAAAATTAACCTACATTCGTCTATCTAAGGCGTCCTTGTAAATGTTTACTGTTTACCGTGATGATAAATGTCAATAATAATATGATTATAGAGAAATCTTGTTCCGAAATGTTGGTAACACAGCGCATTCTGCCGTCACTTCGCACAACTTACATATGATTTTCATTTGTCTACGCTTGATCTTTTGCTTCTGTTGTCAGCTAGTGGCTTAATAGAATTTATATGTAGTCTACTGAGTTGTATTTATAGTTAGGTCTTCATAGTTAAACAGTCTATGTTCCAAATCTATTCTTACAAGATTATTTAGTTTATTATTCTGAAAATAGTGTTTATACTGGCAATTTATATTTTAATATCAATAACTACATGATACTATTATGTAAATGGATAACATTAGTTAGAGGATAATAAAATTTTAAAGAAGTATAATTAAATCACTATAATTGTGGGAAAAACCTTGTTATTAACCCTTGTAACACCACAAAGATAACTTTGTACAGAATATCATTAATACATCAAACTTCGTAAAGATTACCAGGAACACACATTCCACAAAATTGTTTAGTGTAGTTCTGCTTGTAAAATAAAGTTGATAAGTTTTGTGGTGTATTTTCTGCCTCAGCCAAAACTAGGAATTATGGCCACTTGAAAGTAGTATGTAAACAAGTTTTGGGGTCCAGGCTTTTGGAAAATTTAAATGTTAAAACTTTCATAAACCACTGAAAAAACTGACTAGAAATATTTATTTATAATACAAATATAATTTCACTGGCTTCCAAATCTACACAGTAGATACAAAACACAATTTTACTACACATTTACAAAATTACACACAGTTGTCGTTCTGATGCAAGTTCCTCCTTTTCCAGAGAAACGAATGTTTTCTTTTTTCCCAACCATTCTGGCAAGGGTGCATTCCAGTTCTCTGGTGGTTCAGAACGTCTTTCCCAAACATCATTCTGCAAATGTCCAGCTAATCTTTCATATCGCCTCTTTTTCTCACTCAGAATCAAATCGTTCTATAAATTTTAAAAAGTTTATTAAAATGGAAAATATCAGCATTTTATAACAATTTTTTTAAGTGGTAATTGTTCAATTGTGCTTATTAGACACAAGAAAACTGCACAGTTTTCAGGTTAATACTTAACCATCATCTTAAACATAAGAATTTGTGCAAACAAATGCAATACTCTTCATTTGTAATGTGTACTATTTGCAATGCAGAATTACACAGCTGAAAATAAAACTGTTAATTAGTTACCTAAAAACTGATTCTTTCCATAGTGTGTGGTAATTGTTTTGTACTTCAGTCAGAACTATCCACTCAATCTTTGAATATCACTAACATTAATTGCTTTGATCCATACATATGTACACAATATGAGGAAATTATACATTCCAGTTCATTTATGTATACAGTAGTCTTACAGAATGCTTCCTAACCACAACTTAAATTTTATAGTACTTTACAAATGGAGAACATTTAAATTTTTTAAAGATTGCATAGAGGATCATTTACAATATAAAGCAAAAGCATATATTTGAGGCATTAAACCAAATTAGTTTTCAGTTAAACTTTCATGTAATTAATTAACCTTATAGGTATTTAAAATCATATTAAATATTCTAATTAATGTAATATTCGCTTCTTAGCAATAGAAATTACACTTACACAAGATTTAAGATTACCATCATCCTTCCATCTTCTACAGTTTTCATAATCTCTTTTCCACTGTGAGCAATCTATTAATTTTCCAAAAATAAAGTATTGATGAAACCTTGCCTTCAGGCTAGTACAATCGCGGAATTCTTCATCGTAAATTTCACAAGGTCGTACCTGAAACAGTATTTGTAATTCAGATACTATTTCAGCTTTTCTCGTCATTAGTTTTTTTCTCATACTTGATAAATTGATTTCATCATTCAGATTCCACGAGTGGAATAAAATTTATGAACCCATTCATAATGTACGTAGTTGAAATACAAAAGTTCAATAAATAAATCACTACACAACTTTATTACAAAAAGTGAAGGCCAGTTGAATATTTCCTTTAAAATAGTAAGAACATTATGTGAATTTAATAAATGTTGCTACAACAGTAGATCTTTGTAACAAATATTAGAGCATTAAGATAATTAGAACATTTGCAGGTTCTTTTGAAGCATTATTTTGGGGCATCCTAATGTTACTAAATTATTCGTTTTGTTTAGCAAATATTTCTAGTATACTAACAATTCATTAAGCATATTCGAATAATTCCTATAAAATAATACCATCCACTCGTCTTCAGGTATCGTTTCTTTTGGAGGATTCTCCATAGTTACGACTAATGAATGGGAGATCTTCTAAGCCATGTGCCATCCAAAGTTCATAATCAATAATTCTCTTTGGTGCCATCAAATGAGTATGAGAAATCGTACCTTTCCAACAACGTACTAACCTGATGGTATATCTCATATGTTTACATAATGAATGAAGTTTAATTTCGCATTCCTACAAAGATTTAAGGGGATAAATTTGCAATTTAAAGTGCGGTTATGAAATTTGTACAATGAAACATTCTTTATGAAGGAAACTACTTGATCCCAACGATGATTGAGTATTGTGGAAGAGTTTTTATGAAGTACGGGATTAAGTAGAAATCCGTCCAGAATAGATTGGAGAATGGGGCAGCAAAAGAATACGAATGAAAATTATTACGAATGAAATTATTGTTTTTAGAAGAACGATTTAAATCGTTATTTCGCAACATGGACGGGACGCAAATTGATTATTCAGATGGAAATTCGAAAAACACCACATTTTTCTTACTGGGCATGAGCACTTAAGACCGTATCGCTTCAAAATCTGATAGACGGTCAGCCCAAACTCCGTGTGTACACCACACGTTCTTGCAGTGTGGACTTCACTCAAAAGAAATGTGGAAGTAGACCTGAAAGTGTTGTGCCGACAATGCTCGTCAGTGAGAATTCGAGGTCAGTAGTAACTGCGTTCATTCATAGTGTCATTCGAGGAGAGCGAGTGACTTTCAATCTCTTGACAGGAACACATAATTAAGACCTATTCTACATTAATAATTAATTTTTAGGATAAGATAGGTCCCATGAGTATTTTTTAATTAGCTTGCTAAAAATGTTAGGAAAAATATTTTTTATAAATCTTTTCAAGACTCATTCGGTCAAACAATTGTGCCGAACGGGCTAAGATAAGGCGCCACCCTGAAGTAATGCTTAGGGGATACCACGGTTATCACTTCACCTCACAGAAAGAGTTTGTGGTTGTAGTGGGTGTGAGTCCCACACTACCCAGAAGTGCGAATCCTTCGGGATGTTCATTAGGATTTCCTGAGTTGTCCCTATGAAAAAAAAGCAGCCTAATGAAGGAATATTCGTAGTGTATTGAACGTTTGCTATGTCATTTGCAATGCACATCACTACGGACATATCACATTTAAGAATACGGGAGACTTGAGACTGAACATTACTAAATTGGAGCTAATATATTTCTACAAAATATTTGTATGCCATGAAATATTTGAAAAAAGTTTCAAATTATTTATCGAATGTTCTTTGACGTTATAATTATATTCTAATTTTATTTTATTAGATTCTTTTAGAAAATTATCTGAAGACGATGACGGAGTTAGCCTTCGAAACGACGTATTTTATAAATGTCATAATCCGGGTGAAATCGCGATAATTTCTTATTAAGTCTATCCACCGGGAAAGCTACATTCTCTAAGAATTTAACTTTATTTTATTCACCAAAGACATATATATCTCTTTGATATTCACCGCTGAAATTGCATGAAAACCAAAGATATATATAAACATATGTTTCTTTCAAAGACATATAAACGGAAGTACAAAATTTTTCCGTCATTCATTTATTTTCTAACTTGTAGGTTCAGGACGCCGGGGTTTGTTGTGCATCATATTGGAAGTTAAAGAGGTTTCTTAGCTGTGATCGTTAAATTGTGTTACACAAATTCAGACATGTCGTAAGTTAAAGTTCAGTAGCTTTAAGAAATGAATTGTACATAACATATTTTCCACATCTATCTTAATTGATATGTAACTTTTTTACATTAAATATGCTCGGAAATAAGTTTCCTAATAGTGGGTGCCGAGAGATTTAGACGCTCTGCCAACAGTTAACTTTAGTTTGTTTTGTGTAACAGCAATATTAAAATTTTGAAGAAACATGAAGTATATATGTTCAGTTTATTTCGCGTGTGTAATGATTTTGTAGAAATGCTAATATGATCTATAAAAAGCGATAAAATGTATAAGCTTGTTAACATGGTTTTATTTTAACAAAAGTATACACTTTCTAAACACTTAATAATACATTATTACAATTTAAAGGAATTTTATTTCTATGATAAGTGATGTATTTACTTGGGAACTGGTGGAGAGTTAACCCCCCTCCCCCAATTCTCTGATTGGTGCTGCGAAAGGGGAAAACTGCCACTGGATGACAAATTTTTAATTAATGGGTTTAAAAAATCTATATAAAAGGAAAACTTTCATTATATTACAAAAGTGTTAATGATAAAGGCTATAAATTAATTACAAAGTTGGGAGGGGCTTAATTGTGACATATTAGGTTTGGGAGATAACTTTCCCCTTTAGCACATTTTGAATGATGTAGGTAGCTATTGTAAGGCGGTGGTTCAGACAAGATGGAACCCAGGTAGAAAACTGAAAACTTTACATTTATCTAATTCACCATGAAAATGTATATTCACTAATACCTTTACAATTTATTTACTTCATCGTGAATTATAATTTTAAATTTATAAATATCCACTTATTTGGAAGTGTGACAATATTTGTATTTAAAATTGGTTTGAGGCTGTTTTTAAATTTTTACCAGTGTTGTAATTTTAATTTAAGACATTGTTGCCCAAAGAATTTCATGCAACAGATATTTAAATGAGTTCATGTTAAAGACCTGTTTTGGATAACCACCATTTTGATAGTCATAGCCCTGTTGTATCGTCCTGCACCCCCTTTCTACTGTCCTATGACAAAAATATTTGTCTGTCAAATTCCACCAGCTTTTTAAATTCTTTCTGTTATTGATTGTATATAAAATTTTCTATTCTCAGTGTACTGTTAGCATTATTTATTTGCAGGTCCTTGCTCACCAAACCAAAGTCAGAAATGACTCCTGACGAGTTATCAAAGCGAGAGGAGGAAGAGTTCAGCACGGGCCCACTCTCAGTTTTAACTCAATCTGTTAAAAACAACACACAGGTAGGAATATTTTTTTTGTTTGTTAGCCTTGCTGTTGTAGATATTGGATTCACTGATCATTTTTAAAATGAAAGTACAATACTTCAATCTCAGCACAAGGCATAATTTCATCTTATATTAAAGAGAAAACCTGAAGAATATGTCTGAAAATTCTAATTAAGCTAAGCGCTCAAATACCATTTCATTTTTCAGGTGCTGATCAATTGCAGAAATAACAAAAAGTTATTGGCGAGAGTGAAGGCTTTTGACCGTCATTGTAATATGGTACTGGAAAATGTGAAAGAAATGTGGACAGAATTGCCAAGAACTGGGAAGGGAAAGAAAAAGGCAAGTTTATGCTAGCTTCTTTATTTGCAAACATTTTGTAAAAAACTTTTTCTGAGATTTAGTTGCATGTTAACCTGAAATATCTGAACACAATGTTATACCACTTTATCATTATTACAGGCAAAACCTGTGAATAAGGACCGATTCATCTCCAAAATGTTTCTACGTGGCGACTCTGTGATATTGGTTCTTCGAAATCCCCTTGCTACGGCTGCTGGGAAATAATTTCCACTTAGTGTATTATGTATATTGCTTTTACAATTTAATAAATAACAAATTTTTATTAAATACAAAAATCATAAATATGCGTATAGATTTATCACAGACATAATACAGAACATGTTTGAAATGAAAAACAAACTGGAATGTTTGCTCACATCACATTGAATCACTTCTACAATCTTTTTTAAAAGAAATTTTGCACTTTAACTTGTCATTCTAAGTTCCTGGTGGTTTGTCATCTTTGCAACTGAAACATTAGAAAGAAAGGCATTAGAAGGAGAGTAGTGTCGTCATATGGGATTTTTGATGGCCCAAATGCTGTCCCTGAAGACAAAGACAATACCTCAATTTTCAAACAAGTTTTGTGTGTGTTGCACAAGGTGCAGCCCTGTTCTGTCTTGAGAAAGGAGAAACCTTTTACGAGATCCTTTCTATGCACCAGAGTGACATAAGTTATGAATTTAATTTTCCATACCGAAACATTGTTGACAAATCAAATGATAATTATAACAAATTTTATTACCTTCTTTATTATACAGGAAAGAGGTTAACTTTCCTTAGCTCAGGAATGCCTACGATAGGTCTAAGAAAATGTGTCAAATTTTTAAAAGCCTCAGCCCTTCTTCGAGACATCTCAATGGCATGTCTCCTTTTCTCCTCAAAAAGGAGGTAGACTTCCAAAATTTTGTTTTGACTTTGATGACAGTTTTTTTTAGGTAAACCACAACCATGTAAACACTAGTTGGACAATCTTCAAAATAAATATTTATTCATTGAAATACTAATCATTCACAATACACGAGTGGTGTTTCCATACTCTGCCTCCTTTCACCCTTTCCTTTCCAAATCATTTTGACAATGTCACATCCTTAAGTAATTAACACACACAGAACTATATATAAACAATTGCTATGGAAAAGAAAAAGAGAGGTGGTGTCGCATTTGAAGATTGCGTGAATTTCTTAAAATAATTGGTTGCCAAACCAACTTCAGAAGAAAAAGGGAAACACTTAAGGTGCTGGCTCTATTATTTTGATACAAATTTTTTGACTCACATTCTTGCTTCCTTATCCATAGCTCATAGTGAAATAAATAAGGTTACCTGTCTTCCTTTCTTTGTTTGAACTCCTCTTTTTCAGGAGTACTTCTAGTAGCCACTTCCCGCTCTTGCCTGATAGATGACAATTCCCTGTGAACTGTTAAAATTGCATTAATAAATATTACATTTAATAATTTTCTTATTGGCTGTTTTTCTGCTTTTAAGAAAAATCAACCAATGGTATTTTGTTGTGATAAGTTGTTTACAGTCTACATATAACTTTTGTTGCTATAGAAAGTAATTTAATTACCTTGTTGTAATGAACAGAAAAGTGGTGATGGTGTCCATGTGAATGGGTTGGGTGAATCACGAGTGGCTTGTGAGAATGGTGCTTGTCTTGGGGGTGAAGGAGTTTGGTCTCTGTTTATGCCCGAATCTTCTTCTGTAAACTTCCTACAAGTTTGAAAATATTAATTAGATAATTATTTTGACTGCTTCACTAAGTCAGCCACTTTCTCTGTTACATATTTATTAATTAATTTGACAATGTCACATTATCCTTGCATTTTATATATACTTTTAATTTTACAATAAATACTACTATAACAGCAACAAAAAAAATGTGAGTTAACTCATTATCGCCTAATTATTTTATTGTTTTTCTTATATATATTTCATGGACAAAAATTCTGAAATTTCTTTCCAAAAGATCATCATACAATCTTATAGAGTCATAATTATTTCATTTCTATAGTTCAAACAAACGAGAGATTTCAATCTTTGGTCTGATTATATGCAACGAAAATCAATTAAAATATGGGTCATGTTCGTGAGCAGTAAACAGCCGGAGTTTTCGACATTAGTTCATGGGGTGATTGGGGCAAAGTGGTGATGCACTTTAATTGCAAATTAATTAGGATGCAAGGTAAATTGGACTGTAGGACCAAGTTACTAACATTAAATGTTGTTGACTGCTGGCGCATCTTGACCTTGTGTAAAATTTGCACTCAACCGAGTAACCATCGTAGATCTGATTGATCATATTCCATAGTACAATCACTTTAAAAAAATTTACAAAGAAGTAATAAAGAAAAAAGCTTGTCTCTTTATTTTAGAATGCAGACACCATAACTTGATTTACAATAATCTAAATACTGTTTTCAAACAAGTCAAGTCAGGAATGAGCTCATACTGCCTCAAATAATATAGAAAACTAATTAAAGCAAGGGCTAGCTATATTTGACAGACTAAATTCTGCATGTTCTCATTTGAAGACAGTGGGCGCTAATGAGTTAATCATTTTAATAATACCCTTATGTTGCCTAACTTAAGACTGCAAATTTACCTGAGCCTTGTCACTAAAATTGCTGTGTTAGGAGATTTGTCAAAACTGCTTTTTACAGGAGATAGTTGCAGTTGCTCTAGTAGATTATTAAATGCTCTGAGATCATCCTGTAACACACGCAATTAAAAAAATAATAATAAAGGCAGAACAGCCAGAAAATGTAAGTTTCTTTAAAATGGAAATCCTATAGTGTGTCCATGTGGAGTGAGGCCCACCTTGTGGTACACATTTTTGGCAACTCTGTTTGACCTGCTCATTATTTCAAATGCTGTGATTTGAGATCACACTATTACAGTGAACTAAACATCAATGTTGTTCTTTTTTAAAACAGATTATACACACCCAAATGTTACAATGACCATTAAGAACACTTATGAAGCAGAGAAACAAGAATAGCTTTATAATCACCTGACGAGTTGGACTGAGTGTGGTTGCTTCAATCCACTCTTGTTCAGCAGGTTTGGACTGAATTCCTACACCACCATGGTTGCCTTGTCTACGAGTTGTCCTGGATCCAGAAGGTGGATTGCTCCTGGAACTTCCTGTTAAAGGGACTGGTAATCATAGCTTCCCATGCAAATAAAAAAAATTCAATTGGTAACTGAACTGCAGTCTTACCTTTTGGTGTGGGGAGCTGTTGAGGTTCTGCAATATTAACAGTTTTATCAGAGAGCCGTGCCATATCAAGCTGCAGTGTGTCCAAGACACTGCTTGCTGTGACCAATGGTTGTCTGCTTGTGCGATTTAACTTAGTAGTCATACTTGTTCCTGCTGAGAAAGCAAATGCAATTCAGAAGTGATAAAAATTGTTTGCTAGGCTATACAAATATGAAACAAAAAATTAAACACAATAATCCACAAATCACTCATTAGATGGACATGCCTGTAGAATGTGCATAGCTTAGCAAATCTGCATTATGACTGTCATGAAAATGAATTTTTCACATATGGTGCACATGCTGCAACATAACTATGGTATGCTATTATCCCTGAAATTTACCAGGTGATCCATACAAAGCTGCAGAGTTCCAAGCTGGCTGTTGATCTTGTAGTCCACATGTATTGCGATCTTGCATCTCAAAGAGATGAAGAAGCATGATTTCGTCTTCCAATCCTTCAGAAAGAGAATTTCCTGACCTCCTGTAAAAATGTAACAAAAATTATTTGTGTAACAGACCTGCAAATAGAATTTGATAGGAGAAAAATATGTCATGGCAATAACAGGACATTTCAAAATTGAAATACCAAGAATAGTCTGGAACAAAAAAAGGAAATAATAGTGAAAAAACACTCAATTATATTAACTATTCTTGAAGACCAGGGTCTCAAATAATATTTGTGAATGATGAATACATTTTGATCAAATTAAAAGATTAACACAACAGCTACAAGAATTAATTGTAACAATTGCAGTTCATTGTAAAACAAACACCTTCATTTTCTCTCATTTCAGCCCAGAAAGTTGTGCAATAAGTCCAAATATTTTCAGTTATATGATTTAATTTAAATTCATATCACATTTTGTTTATAATATAAAAGAAGAAATCCCTGAACATAAAATTTTTATAGAATGTAAATTTTAACAAATTCTATACTTTAATTTTATATGTTAATTATCAACAGGGATCTTATTATACACGAATTATTTGAAGATTGTAAGTCTTCCTGATGAATTTGTTGAATAACGAGTTCTTGGGTTACAACCCAGGTAATATTAGAATTTAAAACCAACAATTCAATGAATAACTTGTTCATCTTTATCAAGTAAAATGAATGCTTTAATATGGATTTTTAACAATCTCAGCATCCCCTATAAAGTAAGAATTATAATCAGATCAAGACAGCTATAGCTGGCCAATTGTGCAGGGAGTCCGACACTCACTCAGCAGTGACCTGGCTGTCAGCAAAGTGTGCCAGCCTGCAGGGCATTTACTCTTTGGAGCTCTTCACATTAACCTAACACAATTCGTCTAGTCTGTAGTCAGTTCATCATTGTGTTTTGTAAGTATATTATAATTGAATTAATATTTTTGCTACTACTACCATGGAAAGTATATAACTAATGAAAATTTTATTTCACGATCCACCTGTGACGGCTGGTTGTAATCTTCTGATGAAGGGGACAGTCCCTCTGAAAATTCAAGAATTTCAAACCCTACATGATGCCTGCCATCTGCGAATTTAAGGTTAGTCACCAACTTTCTGTCTCTTTTCCCGTCCTTATTAATTAACCTGACCATGTTATTTCCTGAGGCTCTATGATGATCCAGGTTCGAGTCCTGCCACTGCCAAATAATTTTACTTTTTCTTCTCTACACTTACACACATATACATATAGTACAATTATTGCATTCCACTGCAATGACTGCAGTATTATTTGGCAGATAACAACAAAATAGTTTTAATTGTATATGAAACAAGTTAGTTACGTCTTTAGGAAATAACATAAAAATCTTGGACTTACCTGACAGCTCCAAGATTGCTGTCATCTCGATCCCGATAGAGCAGTGGTTGTGTAAGAGCATATTCAATGTCATTTTCACCTATGTAATAAGCAAGATTGTTATGACTAGAATACTAATAAAATTGAAACAAGTGAGGATTTGATAGTCTAAAATGAAAGAGAAATTTTGAAGGAGAGCAATTTGCAAATAAATGAAAAATTACCACAGTAATCTAATTTTCGATACGAAAATTGTCCATTTTCATAGATCAAAGAAATGGGATTTTATTACATAATATCATATGACAAAGCTTTGTTCTGTATATTTCTTGTGAAGTAACTTACCAGACATGGTTTCATCATCAACATCATTCTCATCATTTGAATTGTCTCCTGTTCCCATGATTGTGCCATGCTCACAATCTTCATTATAGCCATCAGGTTCGCTCAAATCCTTTAAACAATTCAAACAAATGTAATTATATGACAATTACCATATATTCAAATAATAAAACATAATAATAACAGCAGTTATTTAATTTACAAACTCTATTACAGTAACAAAATCAATAGTTCTTGAGTACATATTTCCAAGTTTATTTATAAGAATATTTAGAAGTTTAAATTTTCATATATAGGTTAGTTAGGGAATGCCAATTGTGCATTTTGAACTGCACATATCCTCAATTATATAACTAACCGTCTCCAATGTTTACCTATTAAAGTATACTAAAGACAGTGTTTATATCACACTTTGACTGCTAATATTTGAGATTTGTGGACTTAAATTTAGGAAGCTGTGAATTCAGAAACATGAGAGATGTTAACCCATGAAGTACCAATGACATGGTCCCGGGAGTTAACTTATGAGTGCCATGAACTGAACTGTCATTTTGGAACTTTCTGTGGAACAATTGTTACTGATAATTTGTACAGTGAACAAATTGAAGTCCAATATTGGTATTCTTGGTTGCAGTCTAGGTGTGGTAAAAGGTTTACCACCTTCAGACTCACAAAATATATTATGCTCATCATACCAAAGATTGCAAACATAAAACGATGTGAAGAGATATGTACATCTACAAGTCTATGTTTACACATATTTAAAACTGCTAAGATGTATCAATTTTGAAAAACAGCACAAACATTCCATGGAAGGAAGATTAGCTGCAGGAAAGTAAGTCACAATGTGATTGAGGAATTTCTAGTTACTGGGAGAAATGAGAGTGAAAGGTTGGCAGGCTTATAGAAACTAATAATGGTAACAGAGATTATATCTTGTTTATAACCATGAGAATTCAAATGGGTGCTGATAAATAAATGAGAAACTTATTTCAGTTACTGCTGCCACCAGCTATATACAGTTCTCTTTTAAGTATTTATTATTGAGCATATTAAGTCACACCTAAACCTTCTACATAAATTAATTATTCTTTTTATAATGTTTTAATAAATAATAAAATCAATTACCTTTATTTAAATGAAAGATCATAAATTGAACTTTCCTGATTCATTGATATGTGGAATAAGTTGACAAAAGTTTGAATGAAATTAATAATTGAAGTAATCTATTATACTAATAATAATTAAAATAATAAGAACATTAGAAATAAAACTCCAATTAACTCACCTCACTATCACTGCTGCTACTACAACTGGATGGAACTATGGTGCTGCTCAAATCAGGTGCAGAAACAGGGGCACTGACTGGAAGTTTAGACTGTTTCCTCACAGAACTTATTTTCAGTTGTCCTGCAGGTGATGTCAAGGAGCCTACCGAGCAAGAGTCTTTCGAACGAGCTGTGGTCGGTGTACTGCTTGATGATATAGGCACAGTGTAACTGGAAGACAAAGCTGATAGAGGTCTGGAAGTATAAAATTAAACACAGTAATGATTGCAACAGTAAGATTTTATCACCTTCCCCAATGTTTTGTTTAAAAATTTCAAACAAATTAGTTAATAGTTTACTAAAAGATAATAAATTTCATTCTTTTAAAATATTATAAAAGTAAATTGTGCACTATAAGTTGAAAATAATTGAGGTCTAAAACTGAAAATGTTCATTTACACACAATCAAAAGCACATACTGTATATGGTAAAAATAATTCAATTAAATGGTTTATACTTGTTACAGCCATTTAAAATAAATTGTATCAAACACTTGCTACAACAACAATTGTATGTCACTTATCTGACAAATTGTTAAATATAAACAGTAAGCTACAAGTTTACTGTTAAATTTGAATGGAAGTTACTTGGTCAGTATACTAATATTAAGATACATCAAAATAAAAAAAAGTGATTTTTATTTTGAAGTGGCATTAGTTAAAATAATCAGAATTTGAGTAACTACTGAAAAATGAATAATAATTACATACAAACATACCGTGGTGAGACATCAATAACTCCAGGAGTAAGAGCTGGTTCTGAAGCAGATGACGTCACAGGAGCAGGTGGAGCAATATTGCTGACCTCAGTGCTACCACAAGCAAGAGTTGCTGACATATTGTTTCTAGACCTCTCAATAGCCAATCTCTAGAATATCAAACAATAGGATCTTGAAATACTAGAATAACCAAAAATTATGGTTACATTATTACAACAACAATACCTCTTTCAAATCATTTATCTGTGATATGTATTGGCTCTGGTCTGCTAGTAATTGATTGATGTACCATTGCTGGTCACGACAACGCTGGAAAAATGTTGGTGGCCTAACTTGAAACCTACAGTGAGGATATTTTATCAATAAAAGATTAACGTCATTACAATAGGGTTAAAATTTGCAAGAAACAAAATTAGGTTTCTGAAAATAATATAAATACTGAATTCAGAAACGGATATGGATATGAATGACCTATTATCTATTTGGAAACCTTATGTCCATACAGTTAAATGAAGGAATTGTTAATGGTGATGTGGCAATATTTGTCATTTCTTTGTCCTCAAGGTTATAATGGACCACAATATAAATAAATACTGAAAATACTTTCTTATTGAATTCAAACAACAACTAAATTTCAAAATAAAACATTATCATATACTGTATAAATTCATTATATTTTTTAAGCTCTAGTAAATACTTTCATTTGTATTTCCAGTCCAATTGTTTTAAAAAATTCTGTTTCTAAAATATTATGCAATAAGAAAAATATATATTAAAATATTTTATAATTTTAATATTCTTTAAACCTAATACATTAATTACACAATAGATAGACATAACCTATGAAGAATAAATAAAATCCTTCGTCTTAATTGTTTTAAATGGATTCTATTTTGGTAATATGCAATCCTTTGATAGCAATAGATTACCTCAGGATAAGTGTGTCCCTCTCAGTATTCAAGTAGCCTTCACTGGCAAGAAGATCCAATCTGAAAAACCGATTATACCCCCAGCACTCCCCAATCTCAAAGTCTGAAGCAAATTCTCTTACAATATTCTTGCTGGCATCCAAGGAGCCTTGGTGGATCATTTCAACTCTGTATTCATATCTGAAATGGCAAAGTAATATTTAACATGGATCTGAAGTTTTAACAATGCTGTTACAGAAACATCTTCAAAACTGACAAACAATATACATAAATTTTTATAGTACCACTTATCAACCCAGAGGAACAATATGGTGGTGTTATTGCTGTGGTATTCAGTTCTAATAAAGATGTCATGCAACCCTTCATACTAACCTATCTTGTGCAAGCCTTTTACTTTTCTGCACAACTTCTACATCCTAAATCCTCCCCAACCTGCTAAGCATATTCCATCCTTGTCTCATTCTTTTGTTCTTACCCCACACTCTACTAATACTAATTTTACAAGATCCTCATCTCTTAAAATGTGGCCTATTAATCTATCCCTTCTCTTGTTCAACATCTTTCATATTGTTCGCTCTTCCACTATTCTGCTTAGAACTTCATTGTTACTGATTATATCCACCCATCTGATTTTCAGCATTCTCCTATAGCACCAAATTTCATAGGCTTCTATTCTTTTCCTTCCTGAAACTCCTACCATCCACATTTCGCACCCATATAACGCCACACTCCATACTAATATTTTTAGCAATTATATCCTAGAGAATGTAGGCTTTCCTCGTAGATGGATAAAAAGTTTGTGGGTTTCCATCTAGGTTATATCATTTGTAAAATACAGTGTTTTGATAGCTAACTCCAGCATTGTCTTCAGGAATCATCAGTTACCTGAAGATGATGGCAGAGTTGGCTATCGATACATTGTATTTTACAAATGATATAACCCAGGTGAAAACCCGAGAACTTTTTATTCAATGATTTCATAATATTCACAATTATATTACCCATAAGTAATGTTCTCTTATTTTACAAAATAATATGGAACAATATATAACCAACCATTTGGAATTTGCCATTATTCGAGCTACCACATACCCCATTAAATCTGCATAATAAACAACATACAGGAATCAATCAAATTCTTTCTTTGTTCCAGACAATCAGCTAAACATTCCCCTGTGAACTTAAACAATACAGTTTTTCTTTCACATTTAATTCTATAAATTTGGTACAAGCACTGAATTGTCTTCTAGAGAGATCTCTGTGGAATAGATCTATTTTTTCAACTAATCAGTGTTGAGTGAAAAAGATTGGCAGTTTTCAACTTTTTGAAATGTTGAAAGCTTTTTTCACTATGGCTTCAATTTGTCCTCCTTGAAATAGAATTATTGTATCTGAAACTTAATTTATACCACAACAGGCACCACAACCATAAGCTAGCCTTTGAATAAAATAATTTTCAGGCCATTAATAAGCCCACAAGTTAAGATTATGCTTTAAGATGAAATCAGTATCTAGCATAAGATATTACCTGTATCTTTACTATGAAAAAATTTAATACAAAAACTTACTTTGAAGTTTCAGGTATTCCTGCACTCAATTCCAAAAAGACTGATAAATAATTTCCTCTTACAACTCCATTTCCATCTGGATACACTTTGAGTCGCCAACACAAACCATTGACATGCAATGGAGTAGAATAAACTGGATCTGCCTTGTGCTGTAACTGTGTGAATTGCTGCATAATGAAAGTACTGCTGTCATAACCCGGAACAATCTCACTGTAATAATAAACATTAGGAATACAATATAAAAAACAAGATTAGTTTCAAGTTTTATTACCAAAACTTCAAAAAAAATTCTGAATTCAAGTTCAGACATGAATTCTATAGGAAAAAACTATATAAATAAACATAAATATATAATTTAGAAGGATATAACAGTCAGACTGTCTTCCCTTAACAAGTACATAGCGCAATAAGTGAAAACACCTGTAAGCCCTGGAACATTTGTAGCTAATTTATCTTCAAATAATACAATTGTTAAGTGAGCATGAATGTCATAGCAAAATTCAACGATTGAGGAACTGAGAAGATCAGATATTGTAAATACCCTTTTGTGTTTTAAATTTGTATTTTTAAATTTTATGTCTCAGGCTCAGTTTAAGTTCTAGCACAAAGCTATTGCAGAGGTAAGGAACAAGTCTGAACACGACTTTTGCACTGGTAGAGAGTTTGTGAGAATCTTTTTATGATAGTGTCACAGTCGAATGTAGGCACGATGGAGAATTGACTTGAGTTTGTTGTGTCCAGGAAAGTAGGTGGTGGTAAGAGTGGACTACAATTTTTATATTGGATGAGAGTAGGTTTCAACTGCTGTATGGTGAATAGGGGACATGTTATCTGATTTGACAGTCTGCAGAGTATTTCTAAGTAGGAATTGGCTTTTTGTTGGTGTAAGGTGGCCAAGCCGTTCCATGTTAAGTATATTTGAGCTCCTGTAAGGGTTAGGCTGTTTGGAAAGGACCATTTTGTGAGGCCATGTTAAGAACTGGAGGTTGGAGTATTGTAAAAAATTGATAGGTAACATCAGAAGAGGAACAACACCTTTCTTGATTCAGACACACAACTTGGGTGTATTCATACTATAGCTACACTGTTATAACCCGTTTCTGTTTATAGGAACACTGCTAATTATAATAATTATTAACATCTGTAAGTTTTAATTAATGTTTTAATGAGGCCAAACAGAAAAAAATTAAAACCAATAATAATTTAATACAACTACATGTTTCAGTCCTGTAATAAATTATTGTTGGTTTTAATTATTGTCTATTTTTGGCCTCATTAAAGCACTACTAATTATGTTATGTAGGAATAAAGATTTAAGATACTTATTTTCTGTTGTTCATATTTAATAAAACCTATATTTTACCTCTGGAAATCTGCTGGGACTGGGGCACTGACAAAGCTTGCCATTGGTTTCTTGCGCAATGTAAACATCTTGTATGATAGCTCGTGGCTACAACTGATTAATTCAGATCGGGAAAGGGTGTGAAGCTGATGTTCTACATCCTGTAGTAGAGCTTCCAACTGCTCAGTTTCTTGAGTGAGAGATGTTTTCTGGGTTACTAGTATTAAAAGTTTAGTTTTCAGTTGAGCATCTAAGCGAGCAATCATCAATTCCACAGCATTTCGTATTTCCCGTACTCGTTCATCTTTTGCTGCACGTACAGATTCAACATTCCGTTCCTGAAAATTTTATTATTCTAACATATGACAATTTTAAAATAGTGTAAAAATAAATGATATGTACTGGAAGTAAAAAAAAATTAATAATTTCCAAAATTATGACACCCGGCCTATATTTTAGATAAGGAACCAATTCTCTCTCAATTTATTGTCCACACCATTTTTACAATATGACTTTATTACATGATATGATACTTGTGGAAAAGACATACTTGACTTGACAATATGGCTGAGTGGTTAAATTGTTCCTACACTGTGAAAACAGGATCAATACCAACAACTGACTAATTTTTGGGCATTATAATTACCAACAAATATATTTCTTCAATCTCATTTTTAAAATAGCTTAATTGAAAAACAAACTAATATTGTATTTTTTCTGTGGATTTAATACTTAACTTGAAACCACATTTTTTTTATTAATTAACAACAAACTATATTAAAGATACATCATGAATGAGGAGCTTGCACCATCCAATGTCAACTGTCTGCTAAAAATTACATGCAATTCAATTTATATTTAAGGATAATTTTTAAAAATAAATTATTACAACAAATTTTAATTCTAATAAAACATTTGTTGCTTAAAATGTGCAATTTGCAATCTGATAGGAAAATAATTATTTTTGGCTTTCTCATCAATTGACAATACTGTAGTATACTCCACAAGATTTTCTCAGGCTTCCAACAGGGTAAAAACAAAGTAATTCCACCTCACCAGAAGATGGTAGCTATGACAGCTGCCAAAATGTCGTGGAAATACTGTGTTTTTACCCAGTTGGAAGCCTGAGAAAACCTTGTGAACAACATACACCGGGAAAACCATCGTTTGTTTATTGTAGTATGCTATCTTAATGTCAAATAGGCAAAATTAAATTAAGCACTTATAGCATTACATACCACTTCCTGAACTAAGCTTATTAACTCCATCAATCGTCTTCTTAATTGAGCAACATCATCTCTCACTTGTCTCACATGTATACCATAAACTTCCTCCAATGGTTTAAAGCTGTGACCTGAATGTGTTCCACCCCAAAGAGCACATTGATGGCATATACAGCGGCCACAAGTCCAACAATAAACTGACAATTTTTCCTGGTGAGTTTCACACCTGTCATAAAAAAGCTTAAGCTAAATGAGGTTTATCACCACACAATGTTCCCAATCAATACAGATTAACTATTTAAATAAGATAAAATATTATAAAAAAATTAAAAATTCCGTTTGTTACGATTTTAAATGTAAGACATTTTAAATTTCTGTAAAACAAAAAAAATGCCAAAATAATCAATATTAAAAGAAGAGAAAGAAATGCAGAGGTTTACATGGAATTGAAGCTCAGTGTCACCATTAAGTACAAGATAAGCTTCTTCTAAAATTATATATTGTCCTCAACGGTGACCATACTAACCCATTCTGAATGCTATTCATTATCTTCTGATGAAGGGTGTGGTTGCTTCTGAAAATTCATAACCCCAAACTCATCATGGTGATAGCCAGCTTTACACTTCAGGTAAGCCACTACCTCTCTCTCTTAATTAATAAGGAAAGGAAAGAGAGATAGAAAGTAGGTGACTTACCTGAGGTTCATAGATGGTAGACACCTTCTTTCTATCTCTCTGTCCTTTCCCCATTATATGTGTGTGTGTGCATATACATACAGTATACTTGGTAATAATCAAATGAAAAAGTACTTGTCACGAGTTGGAGGAGAATCGTCAGAGGATGGCCGGGAACAACTTGCAGAGAGCTGTAAGGAATCCAACTGTTGAGTCACTTCCTGCACCCAACGACAGTTAACTAATTCATGAAGACGCAGTGATGCTCTGCAATGAGGACACTGAGACTGTTGCTCTGTTAGCCAGCGACGAATGCACATGTAACAACATAACTTGGAACAATGGGGACACAGGTGGGCATCACGTAGCTTTTCCATGCAGATAAAGCACCGAAATACTTCTGCCAGAGTCTGAAATGAAACAAAAATTAAAATCAATAAATAAATATATGGCCAAATACATGCACAAACAAATTTAATTAATATTTAGTTATTATAAATACAATATTTCATTCATCAGCAATAACCGTTGCTGGGGACAGTCTGAAAAACAAAATTACTCACAATTTAATTAGTTTAACCATTTAAAAATTTAGCTGAAGTCCACAAAGATGGATAAAACATTGTATTTATAATAGAGATGGGCAAAACTATTCTTTTCCATGATTGGATCAGTACTACTCTCTCAGCAATTATTAACCCCTCACTTTATATATAATTAATACGGAAAGGACAGAGAGGTTCATAGACGGTAGACACCTTGTGAGGTTTAGAGTACTTGAATTTTCGGAGGCACCGCCCCCTTCATCAGAAAGTTAGGAAGACATTTCCAGTGATCGGCTAGCCGATTTAATTTAGGTATTGGGTGGTCTCGAATGGATTTGGATATTTTTTAAGAACAAAATTAGTGTAAAACTTCATTCTTATATGGTAATTGTTAATAGCAACCTAATAATGAAAATAGTATATAGGAGGTTGGAACATCAAATAAAATGTGAAGGCAGTTAGCAATAATTAGTATTGAAGATCTAGAAAAGAAAGTAGAAATCAAGAAAGGAGTAAGACAAGGATGCAGTCTGTCGCCCATGCTGTTTAACTTATATATGGAACAGGTGATGAAGAAAGTTAAAAAGGAATCATACAGCACCGAGTAGAAATAAAAACACGACGCTTTGCCGACAATATTGTAATATTAGGGAAGTCAGAAGACAGCCTGGAAACAATAATAAATGGAATGAATGTGATCATAGAGAAAGAGTTCAATATGAGGATTAATAGAGGAAAACCAAGGTAATGGAATGTAATATAGGAAAGAGGGGAATACCAAAGGGCATTTTGTATCTTATTTGAGACTTGTTTAGGAGTCGTGGAGTAAGGTCCAAGAACAGCTAAATTTGAAGAAGTATGAAATGAGACACACAATGCAGTATATATCATCTTTTAAATAAAATTAAAAACTGACAAAGAGGCTGTTATAATTAATTTAATTATTATTTAATGTCAGGTAAACTACTTATTTGTCTGATCATTATTATTGTGGTAAATAATAATAAGATATAAAGTATCGATGTGAGACACAGCAAAAATAATTGATATACATGAGAAAAAGGGTGAGCTTTTGGCTATGCAGACAAAATACATAGTTCATGTGCAGCTTATGTTATTTTACTTCAAAGAGAAATCGTGGTTTTCAAATTAAGTAACGAAGTATGAGCCATCTGTATCATGAAAATTTGAACTTCGTGTGGAACTGGTAGAGTTATAATGCCCATGTATACACCCCTAACTGATGTATACATTTGGGGGATCATATTCCCTTTAGCCCTTATTGTTTCATATAGTGACAAATCTTCGTTTCCAAGTATATATACATATATATATTTACAATTTAATAACGTACTGAAGCTCCACTAACTAAAATGCTAATAAATATGAGATGAATTAGGAAAGATACTATTCCAAACAAAACACTAAATTTTAGAAACCTGTCATAAAATTAAAGTAGGGCATCGATAATTAAATCTGACAGGGTTTAACTTAAAATATATAAATGAAATTGTCACAGTATAGTAATAGCTGGTTTATAATAAATAAAAAGATCTATATAACGTAAGCTGTAGAGAAAATGATTGCGAGTAATTTAACAGAAAGTATATTGAATTAAAAGACACTCCACTTTAAAATTCCAACAGTAATTTCTATTAAAAAAAACACTTCCGAAGTAACGTACCTCCACACTGTGTTCATCAACATTTTTATTTCCGCTGTCAGATCTACCTGCCATTTCTGTCTTTGTTTACTTGTAGTTGAAAGTGGACAAGTCACGGAATAAGTTGAGATTTAAATACAGTTAAAATGAATGGTAGAACACCATAACACGGATTACAATAAACATCATTAGTTCCACGCAACAGTAACTGTTCCATATAAACCATCCTACAAACAAGTAAAATTTGCCATGACAGCAGTAACAAAGTACATACAAAGCTAAATACAAAGATATTCCTATGATATTTATACTGAAGAGAAAATGTGCAACAGTTAAAGGAAACTATATCCCTCCTAATACGTCATTTTCACATCATAAATTATATTAACAATTAATAAGATGAAAGTTTCGGTTTATTTGCAAATTCACCGCCAAATAAATCAGGTTAGAATTCAGTCGAGAGATGATATCGATGTTCTCCGCCTAACTTCCATCAACAATATAAAAGTCCACTTGCTTCTGTTAAGTGCATTGAAGTTGTCTGCTCTTGAAGCATTGTTTCTGTTGACGTTTTTGACATCTGTAACTTAAGTTATTCGATGACCAACTCTTATACCCGATAGACATGCAATGCTTGACACTTAACCGTCTATTTAAAATTAATTAATGCTTATAGGTTCCTATGGTATCTCGTTAAAATTTCTTCCTTTGACAGTTATGGAATTTATCTGCAACAGTTCCGGGACCGCATCCGGTCTGTATATATATAAAAAAAAAAAACACGATGGCCAAACCATAATGAAACAATAATGTTAACAAAATTGATGCTTTTCAACAGCTATTACATTTCATTTGTATGTACATGAATTTTTGCATTTGATATGAAAGCTGTAAAACGCGATTGAGATTATTAATTTAATATTTTATATTGCTTGCTTAAGAATACGTATTTGTTTCCGATTTTTGTAATTATGAAACGAAAGAAAATTTGTTGGTTGCTCCTCAGTTTTGCAGCTGTTATGTTTATGTTGCAAATATTTATTCAGGCAGGTTTTTTGATTCGTATTTTATAACTTCTATACCATTATACTCTTCATTTCTTACGAATTATGTACAAATATTGATGATGATGACGTATGCTTGTAGGTTATATATTCTGAAGATTTAAAAGGAAGTGAATTTGGACCCCACAAGTATGGGATATCAAAAAAAGAAATTGAAGTTATGGGTAATTTATTTTATTTATTTTAAAACTGCAATACTAATATATCAAATATCATGCAAATACTAATATGATAGAATAAATCCTTGCACCCATGTCAGATTAAACATAAAAATATTAAATTAATTTCATAAAAGTATACAGTTTAAAAAGAACAACATTATAGTACATATTTGTACCTTATTCTGGGTTTATCCTAATTATCAACATAAGTTTACAATTCTTTTAAATTACCCCATAGGACCTCCACACTTTTCATGTTGTTATCCAAATGTAATGTTATTGTGTATATATATATATATATATATATATATATATAGGTTTTTTAATAAGGGCAGTTTGTTATGGAATAAAACAAGCTGTGTGTGAGGCATTAACTTATGCCATTATGTATAGAATATGACATTGCTCAAATGTCCACCATGGCTTCTCTTGGTGGCATGGATCTGAGTTATCCAATTTTCAATGGCTCTGCCACATAGATCCAGGTGAATTTGAGCATCGGTTGACTGTGGCTTATTGCCATAAACCTGCGACTTAAGGAAACTACACAGGCAAAAGTCTACTTGAGTCAAATCACACAATCTTAGTAAAAATTCACATCAGCTCTATGAGGGATAACCATATCCTCAAATTGTTCATGCAGAAAGTCAGTCGTGTGTGGCATGTAGCACCATCCTGCTGGAACCACATGTCATGTACATCCATATCAATAAATTTGGGTCAAAATAAAATGTTAGGCCTCAACAATATTGATTTCAATTATGTCTGCTGTGGCAATTTCTCAGTCAGTCTGGTATTCCCTTTATGTATGTGTTTTGGCCAAACTGATGATCTCAAATTTGTCCACAAAACATGAAACCGCCATCGTGGTTTGCCATAAAACATTTGCACTAAAGAACTCATTTTGATAATAAAGTTTTATGGACATTTTGCTCATTCGTGTAACTTTCCATGGTGAATTGTCTTTTGTGGCTGAATAATAAACAACAGATTAGACACATACCACAGGCTGACATCATCAACCTGCCCTAAATGAAAAATCACACACACACACAGAGATAAGCAGTTCTAAACAGAATAGGGGAAGATAGAAAAATTTTGAGGACTTTGACCAAGAGAAGGGACAGATTAATAGGCCATGTTTTGAGACACAAGGGGCTTGTAAAATTAGCATTAAAGGGAAGTGTATAGGGTAAGAACAGAAAGAGATGGAATACACTAAGCAGATTAGGTGGGATGTGGTAGCTATGTAGAAGTGAAAATGCTTGAAAAGGATAGGTTAGCATGGAGAATTGCATCAGACCAGTCTTCGGACTGAATACCACTCACTACAACAATTTCTATAGGAAAGCAAAATATTAAATACATTTTTAACTATATTATTTATTTATTACTACTGAGGTATACTTTTATAGTATGTTTTTTATTGAAAATAAAGTAATTAAATATTCATTTAAATGATTAAAAAATTCTAATATGTAATTCAATTTCAATTTACCTATTGGTACTACATTATTTACATACTGTCATTACAAATTAAATTTTAACTTGGTTCTTTAGATGTCACTGACCCTATAATTTTGTGGTGGACTCCATTTACTGGTGAAATGGGAACCATCAGAGAATGTGGATCAAATAGATGCTTCTTCACTCAAGACCGAAAATTCTTTAAACATGCCCTTACTAAGGTGAATAAATTTTTCTCATCAAGCATTTTAATATAATTATAAATATACAGTGATCATGTTGGGTATTTGCTCCATAATATATAAGAACTTTTAATATGACCACCTAGCTTAAACAGGTACACAACAAAATATGTCTCATTCAAGAAAACTTATATCTGTGAAACTAAGGGTTAAATTAAATATGTATATTGCATTGCTGACTAGAAGTTTGGATTTGTCTAATTTAAAACACACACACATATGGTATACCTTGGTTGTTACAATAGGGTTTATTTAAAACACACTCACATTGGGTATACCACTTTTTGCTACAAAAGGGTATATTTTGTCAATTGTTTCAGAAGCATTTAACCAGCAAAATTTTTAGTCATTTATGATTTAATCTTCTAATGAGAACGAGTGCCATTAATATTAAAAAATTTATTTAAATAAACATATACAGAAGTGTTGTTATTCATTTTAATTGTTGAATAAAGAATTGCTTCTGTAATTTTTGCTGGTTTATCTGTTGTTTAGGTTTCTCTTTTTTTCTTCTTCTTCTTCTTTTTTTAAAAAAAAAACTGTTTATAAGAAGCTACATATTTGTTATATTTACTTCAAGTTCTCATGTAAAAGGGAAACATTTCTTATTCACTAGCAATTACATTTATTTTTTATGTATTTAAAAATAGTACATTTAGAGGAAATTTGTTTCACAAAGTCAGCCAATTATGAGTACAAATAATTAGTTATAATAGTTTATATAATGTTTAAATGGTCATAAAAATATAGTTTTTATGTTTTAATTTGAATAACTAAAACTCTTTATTTTTATTCCAGGTTTTGATGTTTTATGGTTCTCAATTTGATAAATATGATTTACCATTACCACGTAATGGATCAAACCTCATTTGGTCACTTCTTCATGAAGAATCACCAAAGAACATTCCAATGTTATCCCACCCTGAAGCTATATCTCTGTTTAATTATACTGCCACATTCAGCAGATATAGTAGCTTCCCACTCACCCTTCAGTATTTGAAAAACTTGGACATTTTAACTGGTAAGCTATTTTTATTTTTAAAGTAACTGCATGGAACTGAAATTCTCCAATTTATAATAAACCTTGTATTATACCTTTAAAATCCTTTACAATACAGAATCATTTCTGAAAATGTTGTTTAAATCATATAATAAGTAAACTTGAGGAATTTTTTTCAAGAAGTTACTCAAAGCATAAAAAAATGTAATTGAATTAAACTTATTTTGTATTAAATAACGATAATTATAATAATTATTTATCATATAATTCAAACAACTAATAAAGAAACATTATATACTTTTAACTTTTGATCTTATAATTTAAAAACCAATTATCACTATTTCAGGTGTTGACTATTTCATATCAACTGAAATAAAAAATACTTTTTTGTCTGAATTGGCACCAGTTGTTTATGTTCATTCTGACTGTACTACACCCCTCGAAAGAGATGCTTATGTTACAGAGTTGATGAAATACATACCTATTGATTCATATGGAACATGTCTTCAGAACAAAAAGCTGCCAAAACAGTATGTAATGTATAGGCAATATATATAATTTCATTCTTGTAGAGGACTTTTCAATAGGGACGGATCAATGTTGAAATGGATGAAAACAAGCTGTATGTGAGGTATTAATGGAAGTCTTTTTTTTATTTGCACAGCCCACGTGTGCCCTTTCAAATAAAAATACTTCCATTAATTCCTCACACAGCTTGTTTTCTTCCATTTCAACATCGACCTACCCTTATTTAAAAACCCTACATATTTCACCATTGATTATGGTGTCACTATTTTATTAAATCTTGAGTCTAGAGATGGAGCACTTGCCACATTTCATAAATCCATATATGAAGTATTTAACTACTATATTTGGTTTTCTATCTAGTCTTGTTTAACATATTAAGATAGAAGAATCTCTGTTGGCCAATTTGCTTTTTACTAATTCCGTCCTTCCTCCTTGGCACTACCGCCCATTTAGGGCATTGGTCTCCCGTTCTTTTAACCAATGATTCATATTAATAGATTTTTATTAACCTTCAGCCTATCCTTCAGTTATTTTCTCTGTCACTGTTATTCCTCTTTCAAAACCACCTGTTACATATCAGAACCAACATATTTTGAGACATAACATATAAAATTCTTTACTTGAAATTTTTGCTTTTAACATGTTTCATCCATTTGCATTTCTCACTGAAGTTCTTTTTGTTTTAACCAACCAAACACCCGTTTAAATTAATCTCAAAGAAATACACATAAGATTTTTGTGTATATTATTTAAGTGGATTGCTTTTATGTTTATGATTAATTAAACTAATTGGAAATACCTAAGTTACAAAAATATGCATAAATATGAGTGAAATGTAAAATTATAAAAATTTATTTTAAAGCAATTATTTAAATAGTTATAGTTAAATTGTTATAGTAATAAACGAGTGACTACAATCATATTTTAAATTTAATTTGAATGAAATATATTTCTCTTTTTATGTGTAGTAATTATGTAGGGTATATCAGAATTTTGTGGACAAACTTAAAGGAGGAATAATGGGAGTCAACACAAACATTTTTCTGTCTTGGCATTTTTGGCAGAGAGACACTTTGTTACTGCACAATTTGAGAAAAGTAAAGTGAGAAATATAATATGATAAGCATGCCTCCAACTGGTGCCATGAGACAAATTTATGAATCTATAAATTCATAAATGTGAGAAGAATGGTCAAATTAAAACATCACTGCACCAGACCACATGTAAACAGAAAATGTCTCTTGAAAGTTGTGACTATTGAACAACATTTCATGTGAAAATGTGGTCTAGTCAAAAAGAAAGTCAAGCTTACAAATTTGGGGTTGTTCACCTGTTGTTGGAGAAACTGTTGGCATAATTGTCTCTGGGAGATCTGAGGTGCACTTTTCAAATTATATTTCTCAGTTTTATATTCTCAAATTGTGTAGGAAGAAGCTTCGCAGACAAAAATGGAAATATGTTTGTATTGACCCCTTTTATAAGTTTGTGCACTTACTTCTGTTATACTGTGCATAACAATATATTATATAATAATGAATTGGTTCTGTATAATTTTCAGGTACATTAAATTAATTTAAAAATAAAAAATTATATTGTATATTATTCTTGTTAATATATATAATTATTTTAGTCTCTCAGATCCAATAGAAAGCATGAACAATGAAGAATTTTTTCATATAATGAGTCGTTACAAATTCACACTTGCTTTTGAAAATGCAGTATGTGAGGATTATATCACTGAAAAACTGTGGAGGACACTAATTGTTGGTTCTGTACCTGTATATATGGGATCACCATCTGTGAAGGTAATTATTTTGACATTGAAATACCTTTTCTCCCCTGCAACAGTTATGTTAGGAGTCACTATGTTTTATCACACTTTTTCCCATTTCACCTAATATACTCTATTAAAATTTTATCATAAAGTACAAGAGAAATATTTTAAGTCAGAGTTTTTTTTGTTTATTTTGAAATCTCTTTTGGATATTTTGGTTTGATAAGCTATTATTTTAGTAATTTTATTATTGCTTTATATATTCTATGACATTCTGCTTCCCAACTTTTTTTGTCAAATAGGTCAAGTCATATGACAATATATTTTTCTTTGTTTTCCAACACCTTTTAAGGATACATTCATAAATGTTGAAGAAAGAGTTCTGACCACATAGAACAGTTTAATTTGTGTAGTACCCCTGTTGAAACCAGAAAATTCTTCCTTCACTATACCACGAAAGCCTTCAATCTTTAATGAGTAAATGTTGCTGAAGTTGGAAAGTGTCTTTGCGCACTCATTTTTTTCCTATATTGTTTGTGTTTATTTGATCCAATGAATCTTTTATCCTTTAATAAGAATAATGATGTGCCACCTATCCTTACAGTTATCCAGGTTTCATTTACATTTTTACGACTTGTTAAAAAAAAACTTATATTTTCTTATATACGTAAAATAATTTGTGTCTTCATTTCACCTTTAATTTAAATTTAGAATTACTTGTGACACGCCGAAGAATTAAGGAACTTTTTTTATATAGTTTAACTTTTACAGGATTGGCTACCTAACAATAATTCAGTCATACTTGCAAGTGATTTCAAGAGCCCACAAGAACTAGCATCTTTCCTCCTTGACATTAATCAAGACCAGAAGAAGTATGAAAGCTACTTATTGCATAAACTTGCTAAAGTTGATCAAAGGATTGGCAATGATCGCCTTCTGTCAGCAATGGCTAAGCGAGAATGGGGTATTGACAATGATTTTGAGAAGGGGAACATGGTGAACCATTTTGAGTGTTTTGTATGTACAAAAATTCATGAGGAGAAACATTTAGAATCTATTGCAGATAAAAGCCACTATAACTGCCCAATCCCTATCTCTCCCTTAACACAGCAAGTAAACAGAAGTAATTGGTGGGTTGATCTGTGGTACTCAGGGAAATGTGAAGCTCAAATTATTAAAAACTATATGGATAAAAATGTTCCAGCTTTTACCAAAGAAGAATTTAAAAAAAAGTTGAGAGCATCTTTAACTAATGGAGAATGTCTATACCCTCATCTTTAAAACCATATATTATGTATTTATATACAGTGTAAAATATTTTATTCTAACAATTTTAATGAAAAAAAATTAAGCTCTCAATTTTGCACCCATACGTCCTTCCTATTTACAACACAACAGGCAGTACATGTTATGTATGCCATTTTATTCAATATTTACTTATATGATATGAATTTTTGGCAGATAATAATTGAAGAACTTTGCAATTAATACAAATTAGTTATAATACTCCAAATTATAATTAAGGATGACATATTTTTATCAGTTGCATTATTAATTTCTAATGAATAATGTACAAAAAATAATTATATTTGTAATGGTGTATGTATTTCACATTGAGAAAAAACAAATTTTACATCAATATATAATGATTACCAACATCTATAAATCTATTATCTTAGTCTTAAAAAGCATTTTGATAGTGTGCAAACTATGCACCTTAGAAGAATTGCTCATTTACATTATTAGCCTTCAATTTTAATTCTTGTACAGAAATTAAGCCTGGCCTTCTATGCACCCTTACAATAATTCTAAATTGGTGTGGTTGGTGAATTATATTATTTCCATGCAATACTTCAGGAAAGGAAAATCAAATCTTTAAAAAGGTTATCTTTGTAATAATGTGTAAACCAAATTAGATGCACACATTACCTTATGGCATTATTATGACTTGGGCATATATCTATATAAATAAAAGGCAATATATGTTTTTTTTTTGGGGGGGGGGGTGTAACAGGCTACATGAGGGTGATCCTGAAGCAGGCAACTCCCCTTTAATAGCATAGGAAGGGACTTGAAAAGAGGGGATTTGGAAGGTAGAGCAAGGTAGCCCAGGGTAGACTAGGGCCCCCAGGCTATAGTGTAAGGATCCTACCCGGTGTTTCACCTAAAGGTGATGCAGGGAAAAACCCTAAAAAACCTGTATCAGGTAGGTTGGGCTAGTGGGTACTACTCCTGTGCCCTTCTGATGACGGGAGACTGGATTGCTGTGGGAACGCAACAAACCCGCCTCCGTGCCTTGTTCAGTATTGAGAGGCAGTTGGCCGACTGGTCCAATAGGATCAGCGAACAACTCTTACCGTATGCCGAAGGTCTTCGACCCCCTTACATAAACCTCTCAAACTGCCAAGGGTCATCTCAGCCTGCAGGAGTCTTAAATTAGCTACCTTGGCCATGGACCAAGGGGGGAGGGAAAGAGGAAAACCAGGAAGGAGGAAGTAAACCTCCACCTGGCTCACTCATTTCCCAGCAGGATATCTTCCTGCGGGACGGTGCTGCGGCAATATGTGCTGTGTGCCTTGGCTTCATATACTGTTCTTCAATCAACTGCACTGCAACTTATAATGCTTGTTCCTATACCATTCCTCTGTTGTTGTTGTAGTATCGGGTCTGATGCAACCGTCTATGTTAATCTATTCTGTGCAAGCCTTTTATTTCTTCATAACTGCCACTCCTCCCAATCTGCTTAATGTATTCCATCATTGGCCTTCATGAATGAAAACATTGCCTATTAATCTATCACTTCTCTTGATCAAAGTCCTATATATTGTTCTCTCTTCTCTTATTGTGCTTAGAACTTCTTGATTTTCAGCATTCTTCTATTGCACCACATTTCAAAAACTTTCCTTTCTGCAACTCCTACCATCCAGATTTCACACGTATATAACACCACACTCCATACAAAAAAAATTAGTAATGATTTCCTAATATTCATACTTATATTAGCCATAAGAAATTTTCTTTTCTTGCAAAAGCCTTTCTTGACTGTACTATCCTACTCTTTACATGTACTTTACTTCTGCCTAAGTAGCAGAATGGCTTAACTTCCTTCAAATATCCCTTCCCAATATAACAACTTTTGTAATTCCACTATTTCCCATATTACACTCCATTACCTTGGTTTTCCCTCTAATAATCCTCACATTGAACACTTTCTCCAGGATCATATTAATGCCATTAATATGATGGCCATGAAATTTTGGTGTTTTGTAGTGCTCACCCCAGAAATGTTTGTCAACCTTTTGAAGATTTAGATTCCTTCCTTTCTCCCACACAGGTCAAAAAATGTCCTACCCTAAAGATTTATAGAACTCGCAACAGGATATATATATTAGGCTGTCAAGTGAGAAGATTACATATCTTAAATATAACCAACATTTTATTTAGCTACTGATACTTTAATATTATTTTTGCTAACGCCATCTTCACTGCCCCCACATGCACAATTCAGATAAGTGACTCTGAGTAACTTTTATTTGATAATGGTGGGTCCAAGACTGATGTAATCATGTATGAATTACTTATAAGATCTTTTGAACATCATTGCCAGTAATGCAGTTCTGAAGTCATAAAATTCACAAAGATAAACAGCATTGATACATCCAACTTTTACTGATTCTATTGTTGTCGAAAATATTAATGTGATGATTCTGGCGGAAATTATTACAAAAAGCAATTCTTGTTCCGAGATTGTCCAAAACAATAAATACTAATAAGATAAATGTCCAGGTAGGTGGCGCGTGGTTATAATAACCAACTCTTTTTATCTTAATGTTCAGGTATTTATCTCGCGAAGGTGAAAACCTTGTTTAGTCTCCTTTGTCTTCTGTCTTATCTCTTCCGCTTGACGTAATTATTATCAGAAATTGCCACACGCAATTAGCTTATATGAAAATATTCGTTTGAATGCGTAATGTTAAGATTATGATAAACGATAGTATAGTCACAATTAACCATTTTGTATTGATTTTTTAACCACACTTTACTTTCTAAAATCACTTCATGCCTTTTATTCGTATACTGATCATGCGTTAATCACGTTCTGTAATAAGGGGATATTGGGGCGAACCCATAACTTTGGTAGAATAGAGAAGACATGTGGAAGTAATTTATTTTAGTACTACATTAGAACGGAACTTGATGGCTTTAACAATTTAACGGATTTGGCAGAGCTAACAATGGAGAGTTGTATCACTCGTAACAAAAGACAGTGAGAAATCATCTAAATAAGTGGTATTAAACGCCACTTCGGATCATTACATTTTTTTAAACGTTTCCAAAACTATTGGATTAAATACAATTTAGTATACTGCTTCTAGGATATAGAAATATTTAATTGTTTATTCATGCACGGAGAATACATCTCAAATGTTCTGCATTCAAGTTGCTCATTTAGGATACTTTAGTTGTCTATTAAGAAAAGTTTTTTCCAATCTGTTCTCTGTCATTATTTGGTCGTTTTAAATTTCATCTCAGGTTTGATTTCTTACGTAATCTTCCAGTACCGTATTCCAGAATGACCGCACGAGTTGTAAATTGATTAACGCATACCAAACATTTAGTTTTTTTTACAGAAAAGTTAAAAAATTGGTAGTCATATTTCGATCAGAATTATCTGATAGTACCAACGGTGATATACTTTCATTTATACAATATATAAATACAAAATACTTAAGAAACGCTCAAGTTACATTCAAAAATTACCTTAAAAATATCTACTCAGCTACCCTTACTCTGGAGAGAAAATAATTGTATTTACACATAAACTTAGAATACAAAGGTTTAAATAGTATCGACGTGGAAATTAATTGAATGAGAAATTTTAAGGGCTCATTATACTTTCGTGATCTTTAATTGCAATCAGTTAATTGAAGATTTTGCGTCTTAATTACGCGAAGAATAGTTCACAACTATGGTTTCGTCGGCAAAGATTCAAATGGTGGGAAGCATGGTGGGAAGTCCCTTTGAGACGCGGGAGCGTACCGTGCTGCAATCTGGCGACGGACCAGCAGACTATTCCGGGGACTACATCGCGCGGAGGAAGACTGAGGCGCCGCGGTCGGCCAGCATTCCTGTCGGACAGTCGGTCGAGCAGAGTGGATCCGTGCAGGGGGGTGAATGTGTCCGGGCGCCGGGGACTCGGGTTTTCGTTTTTTTTGTCGTGACAGCTAACGCGCGCCATGGCGTTGAACCCCGACGTGGAGCAGCACAAAGGGAACTTGATAGTGAAAATCGACCAGGACTCCGACTCGGACCTTCAAGCTCTGTTCGACAGCGTCTTACGGCCCGACTCGAAGAGGCCCCTACAGGTGCCGCTGCGAATGCGCAAGCTACCCGACTCGTTCTTCACGCCGCCTTCCACGGGCTCCAAGTCGCCGTCCGTGTCATCCATCTCTCACAGCCGCGAAAACTCGGCCGACTCCGCGTTCGGAGCCGCGACGGGCTCCACGGGCGGCGCGACGACGGCCTCCGGGCTGCAGGTGAACCACCCCCGAGCGCACAGCTCCCCCGCGTCGCTGCAACAGACCTACGCCTCTGCCCAGCAGCAGCAACAGCATCAGCACCAGCACCTCAAGCAGCGCAGCTACGACATCACGCCCGTCGACGAGCTGGGGCCGCTGCCGCCAGGATGGGAGCAGGCCCGCACTCCCGAGGGACAGGTCTACTACCTCAAGTGAGTACCGCAAACGTCATGTTGCCACTGTCCCCTCACTTTCATACTTTGGAAATGCTGTTTCCTTTTATTATATAGCTGAATTCGGAGAAGGATAGTGAGCCCGAAATTTGAATGTGTGGAAGAAATGAATGGCAGATTATTTTATTGCTCTCTTTACCTTTTTATATCCCAGCGCAAACTACCCAGAATCTCGAGTCCTCGCTGTTTTCCACTGTGTCCTCCAAATAGTGTTTACTAATCCCGAAGCGCCGAGTATACGCCTCTCTTACGTCAGGTCGGTACATTGAATGATTCCTCACAACTTTTATCAGCTATTTCAAGGTTTACGAGGAATTGGGATACTGCAGCTAGTAACAAAAACATTGCAAGGAAAAGAAGCATGAATAAAATTGTTTGAATATTTATTTTGCTGCACTGGCATGGCGACGTTCTATTGTTGTTTAAGCGGTGACATTTCATTGTTGGTTAAGCGTTTTAAATGTACATGCATTGTCGTACGCAGCCTCATATTTTTAACTGTCTGAAATCCACTAGAAATTGTTTTTACAATTTATTTATTTATTCAAGTATCATTTATTTGGGAAATAATGTAGAATTTTAGGCATCGGAACTCTTCCTCCCCTATTCTGGTGTTCTCCGATCTGTTGTCAAACAATCACTTTCTCTATATATAAATTATCTTGGTAGCCTCTTTATTCTGGTTGTTTGCATTTCAGAACTTATGTTGTACATCGACTCTCTTCTCCTTGCTTCGTGTGAACTTTTCACTTAAGCTTTATTTTATGTTCAACAATATCTGTAACTATTTTCACGAAGTCATTAATGAGCCCCTCTTTCGAGCCATCCGAACGTGTCTCTGACAACAGATCTTTACGCTATTAGTCCATTGTAAATAATCTTCAAATTTAACCAATTTTTTTTTCGATCTGTATGAAATAAATAACTTTCATCATACAAGTATAATTCTATGCTAATTTGACTATAATTGTGTCTTCCAAATGAGCTTCATGAGATGCTATTTCATTCTGGTAAAAAAATTACTTTTATATATTTTCGACTACACTGTGCTTGGATTGTTTCACGCAGTATACTAAAGCTCTTCATTTAAGCTTTTTCTGATGTTCCTATAGGTACTTTAATTCACTCAGATATTTAAAATTACTCGAAGTGTGAAAATCTGTTTCATCGCTTCTGATAGTCCAAAATGTTTTATGTCGATAAACATGATAAAATGATCAGGTGCGAGTCCTGATTTATACGACTTATGCATTTGTGGAGAACAGGCTAAATATGTTGTTTACTCTAATGAGAGAAATTAATATTTGCTGCATTGTGTAAGAGGTTTCTTCATCAAGGTCTACCTTCGTTTGTATCCCAAACAATGATCGTTTCTCTGCAGAAACGTTGTGGATTGATGAAAGAAATCACCGGAACAATAGTGAGGTTTCCCAAGTAACCACTTGAACTATCAGAATTCTGATGTAACTATTTGTGAAACAGCTGTATATTAGTGGGAGCAGCGCCGTGGCAGACTTTCCAGAGGGAAAGACCACAATCCTGAGTGGCATAAGGCACATGGTGTCACTTAAAAGCAACAGGTTGCATCCTCTCCTTGAATTAGAAAGCCTCAGTCATTTCAATGGTTTATTGCGTTTTATTCCTGCCGACATAAACACCAGCATAGATAAGTCAAAATGAAATTAATTTAAATATTTGCTTTGTAAATACCACGCTAAATTTCAGAAAAATTTGCAGCTTTCTTCTAGTGTGAAAGAAGGGAATGGTTGCAGAAATATTATGTAGTATTATTTTATAAGCTATGTCTTAATTGACTACTTCATTATCTATTTGTTAATTTTTTCATAATAACTTATTAAATTTCATAAATTTATATTTTACAATATCAAAACCACAGTATTTTATACAACACCAGTACTTTATAATTAATACATGTTTCGCTGTTGCTATGCTTATTAGTTTATAGAATACATATCTGTTTCTAGTTAGAAAACAGAATTTATCAATACAATTTATGGTCAATGTGAAACATTTCATTCCCTCAGTTATAAACAGATACAATACAATCTTAATACTTGCTTTCTTTAACAATGGCAAATTATAATTAATTTTCAATATTCCATCCTTAGTATATTCTCTGTGACCTGTACCCCATTGCTATATTCATTATAATTTCAAATCGTCAAGATTCCTTAAACTACCAGCATTCATTAATGATTACATTTGTCTAAAACCAATGTCACATTGTCATACTCATTTTTATTTCCAATCACCATATGCTACTCTCTTGACTTACTGTGTTTGGTTTTAATTTTGAATTTATACTCCCTATACCTTTCTTATTGTGTATGTCACATTAGCATTTCTACCTTTTAATGTTGCTTTGTCAATATATATCCTTCTCATCTCTTCTACAGAACTTTCAATAGTATAAATTAAACTTCCTTGGTATTTGAAACATTATACTTACCATTATATGTACCAGAACGTTCTTTTTTTGACTACATTTCTGGGTTTTGTGATACTCACTGGTAGTCGTATATTATCCGAGATAAAAAAAAATATCGGACCTTTCCATCCTATGTTAATAGAAGCGCGCACACACAGTGATAATCTGTCAGAAGAAGATAACTGTACGGCCAAGGTGAACGCATGAATTTTTTCAAAAAGCAGTTACTGTGGAAGAGTAATTTATTAGGACATTGCTTTCGTAAATGTTTAAATGAATGCACAATGGATTGGTGTCGTAGGGTACGTCATAAGGGGGTCTATTTCGTAAATGGCCAGGCTGTTCTTTGGAACACGTAATAGGCTCGTGATTTTCTGGTGGTGGAGGATGGACGTGACAGGTTGCAGCGCTGTTGTGGTTCCATTCACGATGGCACCTGCACCGCAATGGAGAACTTATCTCCCGGAGTGAGAGGGCATTTCCGGAGATCGTATTCCGCGTCTGATAGAAGGAGCTTGATGGTAAACAAACGCCGCATTGAATGGAGCTGGCTCGGATGTCCCCATAAGCAGCATAGAACGCCGAAAGCCCGGGCATAGGTGTTGTGCGAGGCGAGGGGGCTTGTTTTCGAGCCTGGGCCATTTCCTCTACTCTTGTTTGTCTTCCAGCTGTGGAGCGCGCTGTTGCAAGTTCGTGCAGCACACGGCTGTGATAACTTCCAGACGAAGAACGCCCTCGGCGATCTCTACACTCTTATATACCCCTAGCGCAAATGGACAATTTTATTTTGTTATTCGGCGATTGTCTCCCATAACGGATGATTGCTATGTGCTCTTATTGCCCACAAACTATTCGCGGTGGATGTGGACTCGAGTGTTATGTTTTACGTACGTTATCATGTCTAGATGATGCACGCGTGTTTTTACTTTAGTTGGTATTGTGATGTAGACAGGTGCCGAGGACCTGTGGTACAGTTATGGCTACCGCTGGGCACAGGTGCCGCCGCCGTTGAATCACTCCGCCAGTCACCTGCAGGGTCGCCAACTCGGGGCCTTGCGCGCAAACAATAATACGGACCCCGAGCCTTGACATTTGTTTGCCTTAAAGATCATTTGTCACACCGCTGATGGTAGCACCTTGGTTGGAGAACGGACTTCCGATGCTCAAGGCGAAATTGTGGGCTGCAAAAAGTGGCGCACGGTGTGCGGTGAAACTGTTATTTTTTATTTCGTAATAGACTACTACGAAGTGGACAATCAATCCAGAAAATACCTTAAATTTTTAGACGTGATTTGATGTTGCTCCGAGTGAACGAACTACTTTTTTTTACCGGGAATGAAAGAATTCTAGTGACCGTATTACTGAAGTTTATCAATAAATTTATTTGACTCGTATGTGGAGCCACTTTTTCGTAGTGTTACCTTTTTTTATTCGAACTGACGCATTGTTAATAACGCGTTGAATGCCTGGAAGATGAACTTGGAAAAGGTGGAACATTTTCCTAACGTTTTCCGTTACGCAAACCCTTATGTTGTAATACAAATATTCATAAATGAAATACAATTAACTTAAGCGTTGCTTTGTAAGGAAAACGTATTTTAGTCCTGAGCAGGATAGCATACTTCCGGTTGTCTGCGGCGTGCCTGCGGTTAATCCATTACGTAACACGATGAAAGTGTTGATATTCGCGTATCCGCATGAAGCACATTTGTCGTGAAAGTTTAGTGGATTCTGTGTTTTGTGAGGTGAGGGTTTGGTGTCTTTTGTTTGGTTGCGACCACGGTCACCTGCTGTGGCGGGGAAGATGGAGGTCACCAGCCAGCTCAAGGACACAGCTGGGTCGTTAGCCATTTGTTTCTTTCCCGCGTTCCCGTGTCCGGCATCGCCACAACCCAAATGCCGCTTCCCGGCCTTCTCAGCGTAACAACTTCATTCCAGTTCGCATCCTGTAGTATACTATACAATTTAATCGTGGATTCGTTGTCTGTCCGGTGAAGAAAAGGTCCGTCTGAAGGTGCCAAAGAAATTAGGACTGGGAATTACCTCAATTCAACATTAATGTTGCAAAAATTTCTTCGAAAGTGTACCGTCGGTATATTAGAAAATTATCTAGACTACTGAAATGGTTGTCAGATTGAGGAAATTACTACTTCAAACGAGTGTCCAATAGCAAATTGCTTCCAATAATTAACTTAATGTATAAAAAAATAGAGTCGCAGATTGATCCATGTGTAGATTGGTCTGAACCGTGAAGAGATTGAAGTTTTTTTATTAAGAAACAAATGCTACCATTTTTAATAGCAACGTCGCTAACTTTGTTTTAACAAATATTTCTTAGTGACACCATTTTTATCAATTTCCTTCATTCAACTCGTAGATATTTTATTTCGATATCGCTTGAGGTTGTTGCTTATCGGTGAAGTAGCTTTGCAAATTTGGTTATATTGTGTATTCACGGAGAAGATTGCAAGGCAAGAAGACTGCGAGGTGCTCGTTTTCTTTCTTCCGGGTAAACATGTCGGCCTTGAGGTTGGTTTTTAACGTTAGCGCGCTGCCCCTGAGTGTTGGGATCGCAAGGTTGTCTCCCTGGACCTCGTCCAGCAGGCTTTGTCCACAGTTTATATCACAGCATCTTCGCTAAATATAGGTCCCAGACAGCCCAAAGGTGGCTAGCTCCTGGATGGTAGTACGCAGGTGTTCACCTTTCCACCAATCAGCCTGCGTCTGGCTCGAAATCTAATTCAACTTTCGGAAACTGCGTGCAAATTAATGATTTCCACTCCTGCCTTGTCAAAACGAACCTAACATTAAGGTGTAAGCGTAGAGTAATGCGTTCCATGTAATTACAAAAAAGATTTGTGGTTTAGTTCTTATTTATCAGACTGGAACAGAGAGTTGCATTTGGAAATATATAGCCTGGTACCCCTCAGGGCTGTATTTTAGGCACACTATTATTCTGAATATTAAATATATAAATGTCACAAAAGTGTGTGCTTTGGTTAATGTGTCAAGAGTAATTCTAGAACGTTGTGCAGAGAGCTATTCATGTAATTTGGTATACTTATTCAAAATTTAATACCAACTCATGTCTTCATACATGTAATAAAAGAAATGAAAATAATTTGCATGAGCTGTAAGGAGCATAAGAAGGGGTTGGAATATATATTTTTATATGACTTTCATATTATGGAGAATACTTCGTATATTATCTGGTTATGCACAACTCTTGAGTAAATTAAGATAGATCCAAAACTACAAAGAATTTTCTATGAAATGTTTGTTTTGGACATTTAATAGTTTTATTTAGTAATAATCTAAGTGGTGGTGTAATCTTTTAATTGTTTCCATGTTTTAATAGCATGTATTTTGAGTTTTGTATTTGCGGCCTGACTGATTTACAAGCCGGGATTCCGTATCTTTATTTTGTTACCAATTAAAGATCCAGTGTTCTGTGACAGTGATGTAACTGTTCTGTAGATAGCACCACGGTGGCACAAGGTTATCTATATAGTCAGGTGAAGCGCGTTGTTCCAAGAAACGGATAATTACCTGATAAGAATTCCGGGTAGAGGGCGTCATACAGTAAGTTTCCTAACAAATGTCAGCTTGTCCAGTTTTCTTTTCACATCTATTGGCTGACCATTTCTCCAAGTTACACTTTGGCGTGAAAAATCTAAATGATAGGGGGTAGGGTGAAAATAGAATTTCAGGCAAATTGTTACGGTTGACACTAAAAGTCAGCAGTAAACCTTTTTAACCGAATTGGACTGAACCACGTGAGTCCACGTCTGTGAAGCTTACAGACTGCACTGAAGCTCTAAATAGTATATATACCGAAAACGATTAGATTTATAGAACATTAAAGTCTGGTAACCTTATTTTTTTCACGTTTTCAAACCAGTTTTACCATTAAATCTTACATTCTCGCCGTGTGTAATTTGGTTGTCGCTTACGACGTAGTTGGGTGATGTGGTGCCTGCCATACATGTATCGACGGCACTAACAGGCTTTGTTGGGCCGAGCGTGAACGGGGAAGCCCTCGAAGTGCATACGGCGGGGCTCGAACCACGGACTCACGTGCACGCGAACGTTGGCACCAGGTCAACATCCTCGTTGCCTTTCACTCTTCTCTTTAGTTTATACCTAATGCAAGGCAAACGAATAAACCCGCTTTTCGTAGAGTAACGACATAGTTTTTGTATACAAACTTGGCGTATTAAAAAATGTATTTATTTACTGTCTTTTGTAACGCATTAAAACTTTTGCTGTGCTATAAAAATGAAGGATGTCGCATAATAACTATAATTCAGCAGTCATTAAACAACGTTGGGAGGCATGGAGGTTGAATTTTTTGTAATTCGAATCCTTAAATATCGGAATACACAGCAGCTGGTTGTGTAAAACTGAGGAGTTTATCAATGATTGTAATTTGTTTTTAATTTCAAAGTGCTAGAAACAGAAACTGCCTCGTATAAGCAATATTTATTACATATAAGAATCAAACGTTGGACATTGTATTTAAGATTTAACATGATTCAAAGCGAAGTTGTCAACTTGACAGTTTGAAGGTCTTATGCTTGTAGCCCTTTTATTACGTTATCCTACGACTATTAATAATGCCGTTACGTAACGTCGCTTGACTATCATCCTATATTTTACGGCTATTCGGAATTTTTGTCTGTGTCCACATTTTCGGTGTTTTGTGACAAGTTTCAAGGAAGCTGCAGGTTCCTCAATATTTACAGATAACCGAAGAGCTTTCGTCAACTCGTTTCAGCATAATGTGAACGGTCAATTTATTGTTTCAGCATAATCGCATTTTTTAAAAGCCGCTTAATTTGTCTCGCTCATGTTTATGGTGATACTTCTCTTTGATGATCGGTGGTCATCTTGGATTGCATCTCTGTTGAGTAGAGTGAAATCCTTTGCTAGGCTGTAATCTTGACGGACAGACTTCATCCTGAGAAGTCTTGCTGAAGAAGTGTTTTCCATAGTTTCAGAGTTGGGATGCTTGAAATCTGGCGAAGCTACAACTCAGATTCGTGCTAAGTGAAAACTACCCGAATAATTGGAATAAGGCGAGACTATTATATTACGCTTCGTACGCAAGACTTATGATCTAGTGAAGTTTCCTGCAAGTGCAATGACATCACGGCTCAATGTGGACTGGTTAGATTAATTTTTGACGACATCCTAGATGTAAATTTTAAAGTCAATCATCAAGGAGCGAAGGTGATTTACTTAGAACAACCTCATGAAACACTCTTATTCCTGAAATTATGACTTTTGTGGGTCTTATGTTTGACAAACATTTTTACATGAGAAATTTTTCTAGAAATGACCAATTAAATTGTTTTACGTCGCAATGCCGTGCTACCAATCGGTTAATATTCTTTTTTTACATAAATTTGAAGCTAGTCTTGACGATTATCAGAAAAGATGATTAAATCTGTTGCAAATATATTTCTGATAAATTAAAAAAATTAATTAGTGTTGTTCCTAACGGGTGGCATTGAAATTAATCTGGCTTATCTGCAAAGTATGAAAATCATGTCAATGAATTCGGGAGCCTGGAAATCATAACCCATCGGAATGAGATACTACTATTATCTTGTAAGAAGTGTATTTTCTTATCCTAAATCCATTCTTAGGAAGTGACAACCCGTGCATAAGGAACCACCTTATTTGTATTTGCACGAGGAAGGTTACTCGAGTGTACACACACGGTAGCAAAGAAGTGAAGTGTGCAAGTCTGTCCCAGTGACACGCGCCGAAGAGGATGTGCGGCGAGATCAAAGATGTTGGCACACTTCTCGCAGCGTGAGCTTTCACCATCCAATGCGCCATTCCGAACATGGTACGAGAATACACGCCAGAATATCCGTAACCTCAGGTACACCCAATACACAAGCAATGGGAAAGACGGACTTGAATTTTAGTTAACCCTTGACGTCAAGTTACTAAAACGATTTGAGACATCTGAATCGGCAAGTCAGACATTCTGTTCCCGAAAGTATGTATCGTAATCCTACATAAATTAACATTAGAAAACTTGTAACATCTTAATTTCTAGATTAAAATTATCAAAGTAAATGATGTCCATTTTGAAGGAAGAGATATAAGGGTAAAAATATTCGAAATCTTTGGTCTGGTAGATCACAAATCTCATTGCGTTGTATATGCGTCTTTGATTGTATTCCATAGTTTTTTTTGTGATCGGAACGGGCCTGACTAAAGAACTTGCCATCAACCTTTTAAAATTTTGCTAAGATGGAAGAAAGTATGCCGACAAGTTGGATTGTTATCAGCGTTTTGCGTAGTACTTAATTCTTCTGGACTTAATGATGAAATCTAACAGGCCTACTTTATTAATTATTCATTCCTTTGCGAAAACTGAGAGAAAAATCTCTGGAATGGTCTTAATTAGTGGGTTTTTATCTTTATCAATTTTCCAACTCAGCCCACTGTCTCATTCTACGAAATGTTAACTTCCCTTTTATCATTCAGATATATATGTATAGTGTACAATGAAATATCCAATTCTTGCCATTTAGTTAGAATATGATATATTAGCATAATCCGTATTTGAAATTTGGTTCGTTGACAAGGTTTGGTGACTTTTGGTAAATTTGTTTTCAGGTATTATATGTTTACAACAGAAGGAGGGAGACGGAGTAAACGTTTCTATAACTAAAACACTATTGGTTAAGAATCGGCTGGAGGCAAAAGTGAATCTGTAAAAGTCGATCTTTTATGAGAGTTGTCTGTAATGGTATAATACCCAATCGACGTAATTGATTTAGAGTTTCAGATTGAACCAAACCAATGGTGGTTGTCTCAGTATAAGCATCAGTGACTTTTCGTGTATTTCGCTTGGACTCATGACTTCCTGGTGGATTTAACGTCAAACCTCTTTTTGGATTCTGGCCTTCAGAGTTAATAGCTGGACTATTGTCTTCAACCTGCCGCAAAACGGGTGTTTCAGTGTTATTGAAGGCAGCAGTAGCTGTCGGACTTCGATTAGGTTGATCTCTCGGCGTCTTTTGTTGGTGAGGATCAGCAGCTCAGAGGAGGCTGGTGAGAGGAAAGCGGCCAAGGACGCAGACGGGGAAAGGCTGCGAACTGTCTGCACCGAACACCCGCCACAACACGATCCCAATGAAAACCTAAGACCGATACGCCATTCTAAGAATCAGTTAACACTTGCATTCTATAGAACTATTGGAACTTGGACTCCCACGAAGTTCTCTTCAGACACGGCTACCGATTCACGCAGCTGAAACATGCCCAAGATCTTCAACGATTTAAAACTTTGAATCATGGTAAACAGATAACTGATTTATTAGATAATTAATGTAATATTATTGTGATATTCGAGAATTTACAACAGACGGATCCATAATAGAGCATGGGCCCTATTTTAATTGTGGCACAGTAAGTGTAAGAGTATATTGAGAATTGATATTAGGCATTGGAATTATTTTTCAATATTTTTAACTTGCAGATGATAATAGCCAATTAAGCCGAACGCTTAACAAAACGCGAATTTTGCAACTGCATGTAAATATATATATAAAAATAAGCTAATTTGGATATAGGAATAATATAAAGAGTGGCTTGCACACAATCGAGGAAAGCTAATTCCTTTAGATTAATTAAGCTATGAAAGGAAACAGTACATACGTCATTAAGCTTTGTGTGAGTAAACCAACCAGTTGAAATACTGTGCAAAGATGGTGTGTTTGAGTAAATAATGTATAGATGATGTGAGTATGATGTTATGAAAAGGTTGGAACAGATTGATAAAACTTGAGGACTAAAATTGGTAATTTCGTTTGTTCGTACGAGGAAAGATGGAGGAGTTGAGACATTGCAACCATTGAAGCGAACAGTAACAAGGAATTGGTAAATCATAGATGTCATAGCGTTTGTGGGTCCAGCCATGTGATTGAGGTCGACACTTTTGTAGTTGCCGCAGGTTGCCGTGCTGTGGGACAACGGTCCCCGGCTTTTGAGTTTTTTGTGGAGGGTGTTAGCAGGGTCGTGGGCGGTACACCTGCAGGTTGACCTTGGTCCTTGTACCTGTGCCTGCGCCTCTGCCTCTGCAGACCTGACAGGATCGCGAATGCCGTCGCGTCGGAAGTGCCGCGGCTCTCGGCAAAGGCCACCAAATGCCATGGCCGGGAACTGTCACGACCGCCTCCACAGAAAGCTATACTCCCTATCTGCACTTTTGGTTATGCCATAAACTTGTGGCATTTGAAAGGAAGCTTTAGAAAGTCCTATACTTGAAGTACAGGGTTCATGTTCTCAACAATTTTGCAATTAACTCTGCAATGTTTTAATACGAGTATTTAAGAGTGAGAGCAAGTTCAGAACAATTATTATGTTTGAAGCATCATAGATTTAATAACATGTTTTGTAATAGCTTGCTGCTAAATTAATTTTTATAAAAACCTAAGCTTGCGGTAAAATGGGAATTTTAATAAATAAAATCAGTCGGTCGAACATTGTAAATGCTGAATTAATTACTGGGAAGAACACATCGTAGACGTATATTTATCCCCGAAGTAATGAACGATAAAATAAATCAAAAACATTCTTTGAATAGCATTTTATTTTCCTGTCTTCGAAGAAGAGAAATTTAACAAAATAACTTACATTTTAGAATTTTGCGCCAGAACAGTCTAGACTTTTAATTGGTTGCAGCCATACATATACTGACGTACGGGAAGTTCGAAAAGGTTTTGCGTAAATAATAGACAAAGAATATATGACTATCGAGAGAGTAATAGAGTAATTAATAGTGTATCGGGCCTGCTGACAGACATGACGATCACAAGAAGACCGTGAACATTCGGAACAGTACACTCTGTACACTTCTCTTTTATGATAATCTGTACTCCTGGATTTAGGAAGGTCTTAATTTTTTGATGTGTTGCTGGTTGGACGCACCTGTTGCAAATGTTTCTACAGTCTAGACACAGTCTCCGGCTGATCTAATTCTGTTGGGAGCGGCAGCGCTTTGTTCCACGGCGGCGCCATGGCGGCCTTACGTCACAACACTTCCTCTCCTCTCACTACAATTTCAGAAACTGTATGGACTCGTAATTGAGTCGCATCCGAGGAACCTCATTCGGCTGTTGGGCATTCAGTTGGTGGATTTGTGATACCAGTGCTGGATCGGTTGAAGCTGGAAGCTAAAGACTATGGTCAAGTGTCTGAGGCACTTCTTTTATCTGATTCACTTATAAGACAGATTGCATACAACGCTTTTTGGGGCTTTTATACGAACTCGTCTTCAACATTTTAACTTTTAATTCTGAACGCTATCAAACGGGCGAACAAGATCAGATTTAGGCTCCACAATTGTGAAAGTTTTTGCTTTATTTCTTTCAGTTTAGAAAATCCGTCCCTTTCCGGCATGGTTTCAGTCAAGCTCGGGAAATACCCAAACCAGCTTATAACCAAAGCTGGGTAGATTAAATTTCATGTTGATTACCTGTCACAAATTCTTTTTCCAAACCTGTTATCTTTCTTCCACATCTGTCGTAATTTTTTGTGTCAGACCCGTATTACTTTATCCGCCTAATGAATTACATTCCACAGCCTCATTGATACTAGATTATATAACTATTTTGCTTGGTTATGCCCTGAACCAATCTTTTCATTTCGTTGTAAATCCCACATGCATGTTTCATTTACTGGGGCCGCTACTTATATCATTCTTACGTCTATCATGGTGTTTGCTGGTTTTGATACTGTGTCATTAACTTGCCGTGCATTCTCAGAATGCCGCAATCTAAGTCCCTTGTTTATTGAATGCTAAGGTTTAATTGAAAATGTTGAATAATATGTATTCACTGATTAACCGTTTTTTGATTCTCTCTGTGTTCGTTGGACAGTATTTTCACCTACCGTCAATACAACTTCTTAATTATTATTTTTTAGCCATTAATTCTCCTGCTTATAATTACAATAACATCTCATTTTATTTTCTCGATACCTACGTAGTAAATGATGGAAAATCCGTTAAGTTTGCAGTGCTTCTTCGGCACCGTTATCACGAAATTCAAACATTAATGTTACTATTTGTGTATCTAGATGCGGACTAATCTCTAGCGTATTCTCCCCAATTTCCGATACAATTATCATACCAGTTCCTTCGTTAATGTTTGGTCCGTTATATCGCGCAATTATTGGGATATTTACGCTTTGTGTCTGTCCCGGGGCAGCGTCCATCGTGCATTAGCAATTAGGGCTGCCCTAATCAAGATTTAGCACCTGCGCTCTTGGCTCGTCGCTCCTTAGCCTCTACACTTCTAGAAATAGAAGAGATGGAGCGACGCTTCGTTAGGCGCCGGGGACCGCGACAAACAAAATGGACCTAAAATACTTAGCAGCGATTTCTCTAGCACATAACAACGCCCCCAAATATACACTATAATTCACGACGACGATTACTCGGGGCTGCTTTTTTTTCAGTCGTGCATTTCAACCAAGTGATATATGCACGACTTTGTTAACGGCTGCTACCGAAACACCTCGTCCTTCTAGTAGGATTTATGTCCTTGGATCAAAGACACTGTGGTGCTTCCTGATCTCATTGCTCCCTACGATCCACAAAGCCTTTAATCGGTTCGAGCCTTCAGCTTAGATTTAGGCTTATTGTTTGTTGTCTGATACAGGTTTGCTCATAGATCCATCCAGTCAGTCCCCTTGCACTCTAACACAGAGGTCGTTTCAACAAAATTACTACGGGAGTAACTAAAACCACTTTCATCATTCGTAATGGCTTACTATCCTGCTGGAAAATAGACTTTTAAAAAATATGGTTAGTTAGAAAAGATTTCTCTTCGCTGTATGCACTAATGCCTTGTTTCACGCTATTTGCATTTTCAAAACGAATGTTGTCTTTTATTGGATCCTACAATTACGTAAATTTAGACCGAAGTTGTGGCGGATCTTAATATTCGTCGGCGGCATGAATTTGAAATAAGTTTCAGGATCCTAGCTGCCATTCGCTTTTAAGTGATTCGTGACAAAAGTTTTTTTTTGGGATGGGAGGAGGAAGTTAACAGGGTACATGAGGGTGTCCCTGAAACAGGCAACTCCCCTTTAATAGCATAGGAAGAGAATTGAAAAGGGGGAATGTGGAAGGTAGAGCAAGGTAGCCAAGGGTTGACTCTGGGTCATATTTGGCGATTCATCTAAAACTAAAGGAGTGGAAAACCTCATCGGGTAGTCCGACTATTCTCACGTCCTTCCGAATGACGGTTTGCCGTGGGGTCGTAGCATTCCCTTCTCCTTGTCTTCGCCAGTTTTAGAAGGCATTGGCATTGCAATTCGTCTAAAAGAAAAAAAATCGGATTTCGACACACAATTGCGGGAGAGATTAATAAATTAATCTATTTTTAAATGTTCACGTTGACATGTAGATGCCTTTTCGTGTCAGACTACTGACGTGGTTAGCTTTAATTTCATTTCCATTACGTAAAAGGCGGTCTCTTTCCTGATATTACTTTTTACGTAAATAATTTACGTTTAAAAGACTCAAAATGAATTGAAAATATGGGATTTGTTGAACAACCCCAATGACGATTTAGCGGCAAATACTATTCATATTTGCTTCCTTTTAATTTGTAATGAAAATTTCTTCAGTTTATGACGCAAATGGAAAAGTGGAAATCATCGTGTCATTTTACTATTTTTTAAACTGTATGCATGAAGGATAAAAAATATAATATAATATTATCAAAATGGTGAGGGAAGTTAAGAACTGATTGTGGGTAACAGTTGTCTTTCCTACATGATAATCGTTTATATTTTATTAATTTTATATAATTGATAAGAACGAGAGGAGTATTCTAATTCGTTACTCGGAATGATGGGTGACCTATTCAGAAAAGGTTTTGAGTGACGTAATCCTGCTTCAAAGCTGTACGGTGAAACAGTATCTACCTGTTGGATAAGAGTGATTATTTACTTCGTAAGTGAAGTAGTCCATTTTTTAGGAAGGAGGGCATTTAGTTGGACCCTAGCCAGTATCAATTTGTCTATGATTATGTAAATTTATAGATCCATTCGTTTTTCTCGGGTTAAAACTACTTGTTTCACTAATGCTTATCCGTAGTTATTTGGAATACCAGATCATTGGAATCTAGGCTGATAAAGAAATACATCACTGAAAGTCGTCTGTAGATAAGGACAAAGAATTTTTAGATACACATACTGTATGTATGATAAACATTCTTGAGGAAAGAAACAAGTTTCCTTTGTCACCTTCTAGTGAAAACAGAACTCAGGGTTAATGGATCCTCCTAACGAGGGGACCATCCCGTGGCCTTGGCGTAGCAATCGAAGCTTCTTCAAGCCAGCCAGCTACCTACGTCATAATCGTCAAGATCAAACATCGCCATTGCTCTTCACTATTGCCTCCTATCATTTCCATGCTTGTGATTTTTCAATTCGTTCGCAGTGGCACGAAATTTTACAGTGTGTCTGACGAATATCCTAAGGCCTCATCATTTCAGTCTGATCAAGAGATTTGGCTGATGCTGATATTGATTCTTACTATACGAAACGATGAGGCCAGTCTGCCTTTGTTTCCTCCCTCCTCCGAAAAAAAAACAATTACAGTATTTCTAACATAAATTATACCCTTGTAAATGGCAATTATATGCACACATTACTGAAAATTAGGGGAGCTATTTATTTTCAATTATTTTAACTTCACACCGCTCAGCAAATTCACTTGTAAAAATGGTATTATTTTATATTACATCAAGTATTACTGTAGAATCTATCTTAAACTTTTGTCTAAATTAGTAATGCTTTAGTTTATATTTATCAGGTACATTTTCTCACTTTATTTCCATTGGTGATAGTAGGGTCCATCCTGCTTTTTTCCTCGATGTTATGATCTTCTCTGATCCAGGTGCCACAAATGGACTTTTCTTAACTCATCTACATTGGCGCAGTATTGACCTGCGATTTAGGTCTACCAACCATTATTTGAGCACTATAAGGTCCTCGTTCTAACCTGACCATATCCTTTCCTTTATGGTATCTTTGTTTTGGCCTGGTGGGAAGGAGGTTTTCACCGCGCTTCTAAATAGAGATGTCCGCAGTGATTTTGACGAAGGTTTGGATTGTCAGTGACGTTACTTTATTTTGGAGAGTTTTCAGTATAAGTAGGGCGCCTATTGTTAACCCCGAGCGGTGTTGGTGTGTGGCGAGCGGCAAGGTTTTGGGTGGTCCACCTCGCTGGCAACCCTGCGCGGAGGCTGCGCTGTTGCCGCTCTGGAGAAGGAGGTCGTTGTGTGTGGCAGACTCCACACAGGTGCTGCTGTCCTTCCCAGAAGCGGCCTACAGGTCAGCCGATCGCGGATCCTGCTTTCTTACGGCCATTCCGGGAAATTTTCCATTCAACGTTCGTCATCGGCTTTCTATGAGCTGTATGAGTAACTCCAGCTTTTTCACCAACAGTACAACGTATGACACATTCAAAATCAGATCCCTCCAAATTTTGCTATTACCAATCTGCTGTTAGCCATCTTATCGACCGTCACCGCGACACATGTCAGCAAAAATAACTTTGCTCCTATCTCCTTCAGCGTCATCCCTCATTTCTCCAATTTTCTAACTGTCGTATATAAGTTATTTTATTATTCTAAATTCATTCCTTGAAGGTAGTTATTCGAAAAGAAATACTGCGTCCCTCGAACGGAATTTTCATTCAACAACTCGATAGAAAACTCATTGGAAAAATGACATATAGATGTAAATTATAGCATATGTTCTGGATGCCGAGAGATTGGTCCTACATATTACATTATATATTTGATATATTTTCACATAATTATCAGAATCTATTTTCTAAGTCAGTTTGTTTAAATCATTTTAGGTGGGTTCAGTAGTGCGCGCAAAATTTGTTTTCTGATTCTTTTAGCTCCTCACAAAGAAATCCAAGTCCAGATTGCTTCCAGGAACACTTATATTTGTTTACGTCAGGTTGGTTTCTTGCAACATTCAGTACCTATTGCTAAATTTTACAACTAGTTGTTTTCGTTTAGTGAATGAGGTTTTCCCACGAGTATTCTATTGGGATTCTATTTTGGGATGGTGTTAAGTTGGATCGGCGCAGTATATATAAAAATTGATTCCTTCTCGGGGAGACGACGGAACCATGTGAGAGTAAAATGCAAAGTGATGAACTTTTGAAAATTGTATCAGACACAAAGAATGGATGCTAATGGCAGCGCCCCCAAAAGCCCTATTGGGTATTCACAGTATCGCCGACCTTTTAGTGCAATATTAATGGCATTGCCGATCCTTTGCTGGCCGTTCTCACTCAAAAGACCTACGGCAGTCAGTCACCGAACGACGTAACCGTTTATCATTTGATGAAAGACTTTAGTTTGTACACAGACATCAGCCAACAGCTCTTAACGAAGATCTTATGTCTGACATTACTGTTTTATTACTTACTTTGATACAAATCTGAAATATAGTCGAGTCGGTAAAACCTTGCAGCTACAAATTACTCTTCTCCGAAAAATATTCTCCTCCTCCCATTGCTTAGGCTATTCTTGCGTAAAATTATATTGAAACACATTCTGCTATGTTCAACTTATATCATTTGTGTTTTCCTATCCACGAGGTCGGTGAACTACTTGTGATTACAGACGTAATATGACTATATACTGGGACATTTAACAAAATATGATTCTCTTGTCGCCATGAAAAGAGGAAAGTTATAGCGGCATTACTTCCTCACGTGACGTCTCTTAAGTTTATCAAGTTGTTTCGGACACATTCCCCTTAACGTCAAAATCTTAATCGAAACCATAGTTTATCTTATTTTTACGTAACGCAAGCAAGGAGTAGTAGTTTGTTAGGAAGCCGTAGAGACGGGAACTTTGGCCTCGAGTTATCTTCCTCGTTGTGAAGAACTTTGTGCTCGTTGTCAAGGATATCTGTGTCCAATCCGGAAACGTAAAACTCCTTGAATGATAAGTACCTGTATGGTCCTCCCATTCATGGTAGTTTCAGGATACAAGTTCATCATTTCCAACAAGAAATTTGTCGTTTATTCTCAACTGCTAATTATTTGATTCCTTCTTTGTATAAGAGTATGGAGTAATGAATCCATATTGCTTATAGTGACAGGATACGCGAGGTTCATCCTTTTATGAAAGAGGATGTGCGGAAGAAGAGCAATGTAGGATAAATCAAAGAAACGTTCGAATGAGCTATCTGAATGCATAGTCTGAAGAGGATTTTTCCAAACTAAATGTTTAATCCCAAGTGAAGTGAATTTGATTTTTTACATTGGTATGAATATTAAAAAGGATGAGGGTTAATTTAGATCAAAATATAAGAAAATGTAATTACTTAAATGCCACCAGGCTTACGCCCAATTGTCGCTTGTCAAATACATACATAACGGACAGTTATTGGTACTATTGCACGTTTCCTTTTCGTCACGTCGGCGATTGGTTCTTTGCAGTTCCGATCTCCAGTCTCTCAGTTATCCTGAGTTCATGGGTCATTTCACCATTTCTTGTACTACACTCATAATCCAGAAGGAACGTATATTATTTGTATTCCAGTATTGCTCCTCAAATTAAAAGTTTACTTCTGAATCCAAGCGTTTCTCATTTAAGATAGCAATAAGTGTATGATAAGAAATCGACGAGGATAGATTTGTACTGACAGCTATCGAGTATGGTAAGCTCAATACAAATTGAGTTTCCACGTGAAGCCTTATCTTTTTCTTACCTTTTTTAATTGGTTATTATTTTTCAAGGCTACGACATGATTACATACACCATTTACTTTTCTTAAAGATGTACTTCAGGCGGTGTCTGACATTTACTTCAGACGTGATGGATGTACTGTTTAAAGATTGATTTTTAAAAACATATAGTGGGTTTGTGAAGTTATGCGTTGTGGTGCAAAGTGTTGAAATTATTTATCGAAACATTAACTGGAGTCACTTATTTCAGATTAATACGCTGTTGGTTTGTCACAGTTAATCTTATTTTTTATTTTTACATCTATTGTTTAAATTTATTAACAAGTTTTTTTCGACAAATCACATTTTTGCTAACAAAAACAAATTTTAAATACCCACGACGTTTCAGTACATTTTTTTTGTAAATTAAAAGTATCAATTTATCACAAAAGATTAGGATTTACTAGCATACATTTATTGACATATATTTAAATATATGCTTCGAAAAGCATGAAAAAATTAGGAACATTTCAGTCGATACGGTCATCATATCAAGACTGAAGGCCAAATAAACCCAAAAGTATTTGATGGTTTAAGAATTCGAAATTCGAAAGGCATTTTGAACGGCCTTATTTAATTGACGTTGCTATTTCACCATCATTTTCATACATTTCGAAATGTGGAATAAGCCTCTAATTTTCACAATTAGAAGGAGCGCTTATAATTTTTTTATGAACTGAAATTATAATTTATATTGTGAAATACTGCCGCATTATATCTAATCTCTTTTAATGTAAATTTTGGAGTATGAATTAAACTACTTTATGTACTTACATTGGTTGCGAAGAATGCGTCTCAGGGGGAAATGAAATTTTGCTTCAAAATGAACGTAATATAACTTATTTTTAATATTATCACTTAAACCGTTTCCGCAGTACAATTTTTATTATAGTTTCTTACTTATATTCTTCCAAATTTTGTGTTATCTAACTATGGAATTCCCGAATAGTTGTAAATAATATATTAAACCATTGGAAATATTTCTGGATCATCCTTAATGTTTTTTTTGCAGTATAAAGTAAGTCAAAAACTAAAACCTGTCTTTCTTGTTTTAATTGGTCGCCTAAAACTATTTCATGTGACTCGTAAAAAATAAGGTAACAGTTTAAAAAAATATTTTGAGATTGGAACGAAACAAGTTTGTATTATTTTATTGTTATGGTGTAATTAATGAAATTCTGTGTGACCAGCAGACTTTTTTAACTGTGCGATAAATATCCCATAGTTGCTTGTTTTATTTCCTTATCAATAATTGGCTAGGAACTGTACCTACTTCATTACGAAATACATGTACAGTATATATATGTGTCAGAATATGACCTGGTAGGATTATTTAACACAATAACGACAGGAAAGGAAACAGAAAGTTGGTGATTAACGGAAGTTCATAGATGGTACACACCATGTAGGGTTGGGGATTATAGAATTTTCGGATGCATCGCTCCTTCATCAGAAGGATTGGAAATGTTTTCCTAACCTTCTGACAATGGGGGTGGTTTCTTTCCTGTCATTATATATATATATATATATATATATATATAGTTGAATCTGCTAATGCCTACATTTTCGCTGTAAACGAAACCCTGTATTCGTTTTTCTTTAATCAGAAACTCGTTCAGAGCACTGTTTTGAGGTTCAAGTGAATCAAAATGATCAATAGTCATGACTTACTTATTAGAGAGAATTCCTCTTACTTACGGTCGATACTATGAGTCAGATGGTACACGTATTAATAAGTGCGCTACGTGTTTTGTTATAATTTTTGAAAAATAAAAATAGCTGAAAAATGTCTTGTACTGTTATTTTGTCTTCATGAAAGGAATCGTCAGAAAACTAACAATATAACAAACAGTGCCTAATAAAAATTTTAATAGGAAAGATCAAGTAGGGTTATAACAGGTCGGCTATACAAAGCAGTACAAATATTCAGGAAACGTATCAACTTGTTGCTTATCAGATACAATTGTATATTATACTTATTAAACGAGTTGATATATTTTATAAAGTACAATCGTATTTGTTTAATTATGAGTTGATATGTGTCCTAATTGATTTTACTGTCATTCATTATGACTTTGTAGTTCCCTTTTCAGATCCTTTACGCGATAGACCTGAATAGGGTGAATGAAAGAATAAATTGCGCATGATAGCATGTCACAGGATACGTTGTACTAAATTTAATTATAAACAAAATTGAAATGTTTTTATACGAATTATTTGTTCATTTGGTGACTATCTACCGTGTTGTTTTGGTGCATCAGTTCAATAGAAAGTTTATTTCATTCCGACTTTTATCATTGTTTTAATATTAGTTACATGACAGTATGTGTTTCACATCTGTGTGGACTTGGAGAGATGTTTCTGAAGCGTAGTATTGTTGTGGGCGCTGGCGCACGTGTACTCGGCAGCCTATTCCCAATTTAAAAATGGCGGCCCTGTGCCGTATTTCTGGCGGGCGTCTCTGGCTCCCTCCCTCAACTCTATGTTGTGTTTATTTAGCGGGATCCGCGGAAATAGCACGCACGGAGAAATAAAACTCGCTCACAACTTATATAAGACGGAGAACCCCGATAATTCCATCGCGTATCTACGCCTCAAGGACGTAACCGAGGAGTATGGCCGCCCAAAATTTCCAGCTATCGTGGCATGACACAATAACGAAATTCAACGAACTTCCAGTTTTTTCATAGGAACCATTTCCTACTGACAAAAATTTTATGTGAAATTTCACGTATTTTGCTTTCGTAACAGCATAACACTTTGCATTTATCTTAACTGCCATTTTTTCATACGTCAACGAAAAATTTCAAATGTTAGATATTGAGCCGAGTACGCCAAAATAATGAACGAACCATACTCCACAACCACTCCAAGTCTTCTGCATTATTTCTAATAATTGTTACTTTCATCTTGGTGCTAGTAATTCATTCACCAAAAGTACCTCTTATTTAACATGTGTCTTACCATCACGTAAAATGATTAAGCCCGTAAAAGTATGGTATTAGGGTGAAAAACGATGTTTGTTGATATTCTGTTCGAAAATACGATTTTGGAACCCGTAACCCTGTACGTGCATGAAAACTTTCTTCCGCTTAGGAAACAAAAAAGATGCGCTGATTTTCATCTCAAGAATAACATTAGAGAGGTTGTCTTTGCGTTTGTAGAAGCATTTGTAGATGAACAGTTCTTTTTGCGCGCCAATATTGATCATTTCTACTTCGACTCACCATGCGTGCCGTCCAAAATGCCTCATAGAAAAGTGAATTAAATTGTCAATCATGTGGTTAATTTACCATTTCTTTTACATTACAAATCAGAGAATGTAGGTTTTCCCGGTGGATAGACTGAACAAGAAGTTCTCGGGATTTCACCCGGGTTATGTCAATCATTGGATACGACGTTTCGAAGGCTATCTCCGCCATCGTCTTCAGGTAACTGAAGACGATGGCGGAGATAGCCTTCGAAACGTCGTATCCAATGATTGACATAACCCGGGTGAAATCCCGAGAACTTCTTGTTCATTACAAATCAGTTTTGTCAACCCACTCTTTAAGTTCCACTTTGCCTCCTGGTGTATCCACGTTGCGTCTGCCAAGTCCCTGGAATCATTCTGCGACGTTTCGGCGTGTTGCTCCTGCAGCTTATTATTATTTTTTCAAGTAGACAAATGTTGCACCCATGATGCGCAAATCTTTTTCGTATGTTATACATTATGTATGTGTTTGCGACCTTTTGTGTTGTACCGATTTAACTGGTTTTCGACCACCTGAAGAATTAAACATAATGCGACGGTTGTTTCTGAAGCCGTAATCAATTGTCTAAATGTTATAGTAACACTTATTTTGGCAGAATTTATTGCACCATTTGCACGTGTTTATAATGTTTTCCTTGTTTCGAAACTCACCCATCAAGCCTTTCCTTGTCCACCCCTGACTGTTTTACTTCAGTTTCCTGGCTACCATTGTATTTTCCCCGTTTATTTTGTCAACTGTGTCAGCCTTGTTTTATATTGTTCCGTTGTACATTCTGTTATAATGTTTTGCATGTTTGATTTTTTATACGATTCTTCTCCAATACCTGGTTGTATCAACTCGAATATATTTTTGAATAGATTTCCTTTGCGATTGGCAAACGCAGTTAATACTAGGAGTGAGCTGAGGTGGAGAGGGAAAGGAACTGTTGAATTGGCTGGAGTCATAGGGCGCCATGCGGGCTGAAATTGCCTTAAATTGAAATGAAGGGAGGCGACCAAACAGTTCATTGCCGTCTCTTTTCGTTTCTGAAGCCTTTCAAGACTCATCACGTCTAGTTTCTTGAACGAGATATTCATCTCAAGAAAAAATATATATACTTCGTCCATCACTTGCCCATTAAAATGCTGTAATCTTGGACTTGATCAGAACACCTCCGACCACGTTCTTTTCTGTTACACAACCACCATTTCCATGGGATTCACGACGCAAATAGGCTGTTCCCGCGTTCACGTTTACAGCTCCAGGTAACATCGTTTCTAAAACAAATGTGAAGAAAGAGTTGTCGATTCTTAACACGTAAACGACAGCTACTGTTGCCCAATCTGCAGAGACAGCATAAAGCGGCAGCTCGGCTGTCAGAGCATTCGGAGGAACAAGTAATATACGTTTCTTCTGGATTATGAGTGTAGTACAAGAAATGATGAAATGACCTATAGTCAGGTTCATATATATAGGAGATCGGAATTGGAAATAATCAATCGCCGACTTGACGAAAAGGAAACGAGCAATGAAGTACCATCTGTCCGTGTGTATGTATTTGACAAGCTTCAGTTGGGCATAAGCGTCTGATCTAAACTAACCACTGTCCTTTGTAATATTTATAATAATGAAAACAAATTAAACACTTCTGGTTAAATATTTATATTGGACTACGCATTCAGATAGTTCAGGAAAACCACTTCGCACTTTACTTAGATTTATCCTAAATTCTCACAGATAAATTATTCGTGTCATTAATGGTCCTATTTAGGAATGCCATAGCCTGTTTTTGTTTTCTAAATTTTACTTTGAAGATAAATGGGCTTTTGCATTATGGAACTAATTCCAATCTATGGTTTGTGTCCCGTATAAGCTTTAAATAGCAAATGCAACCTTGCTTCCTTTCACCTTTGCAGGACAACTCGCATCCTAATTATTCTATATTTTCGTTCCTATGTCCTGACCCTACTTGCACAAAATTAGACATTTTCTGAAATTTTTCCAGTAATTCTGTTTGATTTTTTTAGAGATCTCAAGCAAGTCTGTCTATCCAAATATGCCACCTCCTTCTCTTTCTTAAGTTATGTAAGTTGGTGTGACGGAAAACAATAAGGCGACACAATTTCCTGAGATGATCTTGATTCCCTGGATACATATCTAATGATTTGAATTACATCTCGTCAAAGGAAGTAGATGTAATATAAATAGAAGTGTTAGTAATGCTATAAACGCTTTTCTGCGATTTCTGACAGGCAAGGTGCGCATTATTTTGGACTGAGTACGAAGCTGGCTCCCCGAGTCTGCCAGTGGATCGGTTATTTCCGGAAAGTCTCTTACTTAAGGACTTTGCTATTTTTAGCCTTCGGCGAAACCATTAGACTCATTTCACTCACAGTCAAAGAGAGATAGTGTCATCCGCTAAGGTAATTTGCCAAAATACTGGGCATTTCAGTCGAACCTTGGTAATCGCGACTACGGAGAAGGAGGGTTTCGACTCGGGAGTGGAAGTGACGTGTCTCCATGGTGAAATTACTAAATGGTCTCTAGCAGGTTGTCTGGTGTTTCGCAGGGCAGGTCCTCGAGGCCGACGGTAGTCTAAGGAAGCGGGGAGGCTGGAGGGGAGGGACAAGTAAATTTAGCTCTGGCTTAAAATAGCCACACATTCACACTGTCAGAGTACGCGCCGCAGTACACAGAGGCGATGCAAAACCACTGGCGTGAATGAGCGCTTTGCGCAGAGAAAGGAGACCCTTGTAACCTGCTTCATTCCGAGGGTCAACTGGCTGTTGCCGGCCACGTTGTCACGTCTCCTCGGGCAAGGACACGAGTCTGTTCCTCCACTCTTCTCATCCTCAGACCTACTCGGTCTGCCATCCCGCGGTTCAGCTAATCGCCACACTTTCCAACATACAAAATTTGACAGGCCGCTTTACGACAAGAGGTAGCCGCTATGATAAAGAACGACGAGGAAGGGTTTTTCAACAATGTCACTATGGCACTAAATAACAGGCCGAAAGGCAATAGAAGTAAGACTACAATAATTAAAACAGGGTTTAGCTGCTGCTGAGAAAATGGAACATTTCACTAACTATACTTTCATTAGAACCTTCAAATCCATAATTAACGATTGCAGATTTAATTCCGGTCAGGAACAATAAATGTATATGGTTTGACAAATGACAAGACTCCGTTATTCAAATATCTGTCGAGTGGCATCTTTCATATCTCGCCGGTAATATTCTGGTAAAAGGCTAGTTCATAATAAATATGTAAAATGAAGTTCTCTCTTGAAATATTTGGCGAGGTGTTTATTGCAAACATAATGATAATTATATTTATAGATCCTTTTTTATAAAAGAATGTAATCGCGTTCATAATGTAAATCGTTCGTTAAAACAATTTTAAATCTTTTATGCTATTGTGTGCTAATATTATCTCGGGCATGATCTACCGTTTACGTAAGTATTACTTGTAATTTTTGGAGTTAGAAGCAATTTTTTCGGAAACATTCAAATAGTTTAGTTTGTCGGTGGTCGTAGATGTTTGTATTTTGTTGAGAAATTGGGAGAAAGCAAACGATTTACATGATCTTTGACACTCCGCACAAACGATAGGCGGGAAATCAAAGTACTGTACCTGAAAATATATCCTTACAACAGACGCGGTTGAATTCTTTTACTTCGCTTGTGTTTACAGATAGTGAAAGAGATCTGTTGTTCGCAAGTGTTTTTCTTAATTCCGAAAATAATCGCTGCCAAACAACGGTCTTAAAACGTCCAAGGTAGAAATAAATAAAGCCAATTTATGGCCAATGTTTGGAATGTTTTTTTAGAAATGTCGCCCGAAATATGTATTAATGCCTCTAGTTTTCATAACTAAGAAAAAATAGATTCGATTCTCTTGGCATCCACAAATTGCGCGAGTTGAGCTACTTCTGTTGGAACCAGAATTACGAAATTTCAAGTCGACATAGAACAATATTCGTCGACTGATTGCGGGATTAAAAATGTGAACAATTGAGGTATGAGGCTTGAATTTTCTTCTTGCATAAGAGGACCAAGAACGTAATTCGCTTGTTTGTATAACACATTGATGATTCGTAACTATCAAGAATTTCAGAACGAAAGAAATTGAAAGTATTCTTTCAATGGGGCGATTTAGTTTTATTCAGTTTACGGGCGAAATGTCGTTACTTTGATCGAAATGCACGTTTATTAGTCATGGTATCAAGTTTGGGTTTGTCATCCCGATCTGCGTTTGTCCACATTATAATTGAATGGACTTCTCAAACGACCTGTCGTTCCTTGGCCAACCACCTGCAAATAACTCCACTGTCGAAATATTCGTGAAATATACAATTTATTGGTAATTTCTGTCCCTTAAGACTAATCGAACGAATGGAAATTGTAACTATCCAGATAGATACTCATTTCAACTAATACGTTATAATTTTATCAATTTTTTAAAGGTTGATTGAATTCATTTCTTAAGCTCCCTCGGACTTTCTCACGAAATTCTAAAAAATAGTTACTCTCATATTCCTGAAAAGTGTCTAACGGCGAATTGATAACGAAAGGAAGAGATTGGGGACTAAAATTTAGTTCTAACAAGCTATACTTCTAGTTAAACTATTATTAGTATTTATAGATGACACGTGAAGTTCCAAATGTAGGTAAGGATAGAATCATTTATCTAATAGTTAATTTGAATAGTTCAGATCTTTAGTTGGTTCTTCAAAGTTCAGGTAGTTAGGAATCATAATAGCTATTGCAGACCTGCATAACCGTTCAGATGTCATACGTCAGGTCTCGAAGCACCTGAAGCCGGGACAGAGACGAGAAATGGAAATGGCTCACCTTAGATAGGAATGGTTAGCGTCCGGTCCTGCAGGAAGTGGAAATCCGGCCGCGTTCGCTACCCCGTTATTCTCTTGTGTCCTCTGACGCGGGACCAACAAATGGCCACCCTCATAAATCCCATCCTATCGGTCAGTGCCGACCATAAATCAAGGGGCTGAGGGACTGAGGAACGCCGTAAATAACACAGCAGGTGCTGCCAGCTCATTGGTATATTTATTGCGATGTTGACGAAACATCGTCCCAATGTAAAATAAAGACACACAATGGCACGTTGAATTTGTAGCGGCGTTTTGTTAATAATAGGTTGGGACTTTCAGGGGCTTCTCATTGTTCGAAAGTTTTGGAGTCCGATCAGTTCAATTCTTGAAAGCCTGTGGTTTTCTCAAGATCCGTTCCGTGTAGACCTGGTCATGGGACTTGTTGGTAATCTGTTGTACTAGATCCGTCAGAAAAAAATCTGTAGATCAGGTTTGGCGCCGTCCGACGTTCTTGTTAGGCACCAATACATCAGTGTAAACTGCACGTTTGTGCTGACCAAATACTACCCATACATGTTTGCAGACCTGGTTCAACTCGTTGAATTATCTCTTGAAACTCAGGTGCTTTCGGATCGTAAATCGGAAAGCATTATATCCTGTTTTCCGCATGCAAAAATGGAACCACTTCAGCAGTAACGTTCAATCGTCAGGTCTGAACTTATTACAGATCAGACGAAGCTGACATTTACTTTGCATGTTGTAGTGACATTTAGAAAAAGTTCGCTCCACGTTAGGTGAGCAGAGTGGACAATAGACCCAACCTCAACCATCAAAAGTAGCTTGAATCTTGTGCAGTTCTCCGCAGTCCGTGAAGTGTTTTTCTGATCGTGGCGTTGACATTTGCTGAAGATTATTGTCTAGGCCTTTATTGCTGTAGTCGGTTTTTATGAAGACGGGTCATTTTTTTAATGTTCAAATCGTTTGAGTTCTGCTTCTATCTTTTACTCTTAAATTCACCTATTACAGATAGTGTAATATTTAGGATATTTGATCACATAAAATTCTTTTATATGAAAATTTTTTAGGCTCTTCCGTCAATCCTTCATTATTTTCTAGTGGAGTTTCCGGATATTTCATTATTTTTATTAAATTCACATGGTTTATAGCACATTGATTCTGAACCAATCTACGAGAGCCTTTCCCTGAGTCAAGTAGCCTATAAGACTAATTCAAGCTTAACCCTGAATCCTCTTTCGCCGATATTTATAAACTGAATTTACATCGATTAAAACTTCCACTTTTTCTCTTCTATACACCATCCTTTTGATTCTTACTTTATAGACAACTGTTCTGATTTGCCTTATTTTTTAGAATTTTCATTTGGGATATACCAATGCTTTCAACTCCACATTCATATCAGGACCTTAGTATATTTATCGTGATATGTGGGCAACAACCACCGTTTAGTGTCATTACATTCGCAGACGAGAGCCGGGGCTTCGCACGTGTTGTTTCTATGTGACGTCATTGGTGACCTGTTGCGCATGCGCTGTCTTGGGATCCATTTTAGAGCGGTTCGCCGTCTGGCGGGCGCCATTGTCGCTAGGAGAGCGAAACAAAAATAATATAAAAGGACGCCTTACAGACACACACACACACGAAAGCGCGGGATGGCGTGTGTTTTTTTGGAGACGAGCCCAGTTTTTGTATTTTGGGGGATATTTTTACTTTGCAGTGGTTGGTAAGCTAACCGGAAGTCGTTGCTCATTCCCGTTGGCAGCATGTCCACTGAATTCGTACGCAGAATCCAATACCTCAGAGTTACCAAGAACTTTGCTCACTTATTGGAACGTATTGCTCTCACCAGATGCTCAAGGCGCACACGTTCACTTTCTAGCTGCGTATGCGTCACGAGATACATGTTTGCTACATTTGTTCATTTTCCAATTAATTTCTTTAATACATTTATATTAAAATATACATTAAGAGCTTTTTTCGTATTCTCTGACAATGGTTGACCACACGTCTCACCACTAGATTTGATTTGATGTGTTACGTTAGCAGATTGTGGCAAGAATTTGGCCATTCTCTCATGTCTCATTTTCGTGCAATTGCCACATAATAAAATAAATAGGATCCCTTTTCTTTGGAGATTCGGAAAGATGATTTGATGTCTGATCTGACAGTTTTTAGAAAAATCGTTCAATTTAGGTCGTCATTAACGAAGGTAACGCGGTGTTCTGACTGGCAGAGTTGGAACTGCGGAATAAGAAGCAAATTGCTTTTCAGGCGCCACATAAAGTCATAAAGCACGACGCGTGCTGATACGTGCAGCTTGACGCATGTTTTTCATGGCGTCGTAAAGTAGGAGACGGTTTGGAGAAGAATGCTGGAAGGACGCAGAATTTAAATGTCACGACGATCCTACCTCCAACGTTTCCAGAAAGTCAAGTTTGGTACTTTCAACTCCGGGGCTAACAATAATTTCATGACGCCATATTGAATCGCACTACTAATTTCACACTTGTTCGTTATATTTATTTCAAGCCTGTTTATGGAATCTGACCATTTATCTTGGATTGACTCCAAATTTTGGTATTTTATAATACTTCACATGTGATTGAAAATTATTTGCTCTTCGTAAATTACATTCATCTAGTTTATATCATTCGAATAGTCATTGTCCCTTTTGGAAAAAATAATTATTTAAACAAAACATGTGCTCTATGTACATTTAGCAGGCTGAATTCAGAGAAATAATGTACAGAAAAAGTCGCTCAACTGTGTTAAACGTGGCGGACAAGCCGATTATCACCTGGACAATAAACTTTCAGACGTATTTTTCGATTATAAAAGTTGTTTCACCAATTGTAGTTTATCTGTATGGTTGTTATAAACAATTTTAAATTTCCATAATTATCTTTAAAGTTAAATTAATAAATAATTAATTGAGGACCACAGTTAAGAGAGAAATTTTAAGTGTAAAAACTATAACAGAAAAGACGAAATATTGTACATTAAATATTGAATGTCCCGGATGATGCCAATAATTCAATTCGTAATAGACCTAACATTACAGACGCACTCAAAAATGAACTTCAATAATTTAACCCAAACATTTCTGGTTTTGGTTTATAATTTGTATAACTGGTGTTAATGTATTATATCATTAAGGTCTTTACTACTATACATATTTTCTGTGCAATTGTTTGTCTTTTTAGACTTGTAATTATTAGTTTAAAGTATTCATTCATAACTGATGAATCAGTGTCTTTGTTTTTATGTTCATTAAAGTATGTATTAGAACGTATTTTCTGGTGACCTTACTAAAACCTGTCAGTTCGAGAAAAGCTGGAAGATCACTCTATGCATTTTACTAGTGTTTGATGTTTGTAATAATGGCAGTCACATGATGGACGGAAAACTCTGCTGATGTTAGGCAGGGCCGTATCTTATCCTGTGAAAGGAGGCGTTATCAGTGTGGCGACTTTCTGTGCTTGTTTCCCCCTGGCACCAAGGTCTCCAGGGATTTAAATTACAATTCAGTGAGTAAGCCTCACTTCTATTTACTACGTTTTTATTCTTCACGGCAGTTTCCATAGCACTGAGCTAGAAAACTAACACCAGCATTCTAAACACTTTTTCATATTCTTTCATCTTTTTGATAACTACATACAATTACCCATTCTGAACCCTTCCTTCCGAAATTGTACCAGCATTTATGGCTTATCGACAACTGTGGTCTATCATGGTAGATCGGCAATTGTAATTACAAGCGAGCTTGGGAAACACGTTCAGTGTGTTAATGGTATGTAACAATTTTTAAGATATACCTCCCTCCTTCCCAACAAGCAGTCTGATAAATACCCGTGAGACCTAATCTTGCTTCTCTCTCCCTTAAGTGATAACTCGGCTAACCTTAGGGGATGCCTTGTTCTCTCTGGGGTTTTTAGTGTTCTCAGAAGGCCGAGGCATGTAGGTCATTTGTGAGAGATGTTTGTTTGGGATTTGCAGACCTTGGGCATACTATAGGAGTTGTCCGCCGATGCTATTAATTAATAGCTAATTCCTCTCCCGCACCCAAGAACCCGACCAACCTATAGCAGGTTTTCTGTTTGTCCTGCATCTCTTTCAGGCGAATACTGGTTAGGATCCTAGTTAGTAGACCTTTGGCATACCCAAACTTCCCCGTTTCAAATTTTCTTCCTATGGTATTAAAGGAGAGTTGCCAGAATCGCGTGGATTACCCTCACGTAACCTGTATGATGACTAACTGTAGAAGCTGGTCAATCAGAGACTAGCTTTCGCAGGAGAACCATACGGGAGAGCAGGGGGGAACTACTTGCGAGGATGACTTTTCATCTCTGTTTTGAAATTAAGGTTCCTACGTCGGTCGGTATGTGCTCTGGGGGCATACGTTAACAGTTGTTCATAGAAACAGTCGGCCAGGTGCCTCCAAACCTGGAGTCATAGAATCTGCAAATCTACTTAAGTCGAATAAGTAACCAAGTGTCCGATTACCTGATGCTGGAGTATTTTCCTACATCACATTGAGGTCATCATTGAGTTCCCATCCGCAGCGTCTTTCTATCCCTTCATATGCTATTACAAGGAAATAACCTTCATGATGCCTATTAATAACAAAAATGATTATGAATTAAAAGTTCACTTCTTATATGTTATTATATTTTCAATGCCTATATACGTATAATGCAAGGAAATATAGTATACGTAAATCATGACATAGTATTAAATAAATTATATAGGTTTTAATTAAGACTTCCTCATAACTTTTTCTGTTTTTTACGGACACAACAACATTTAATCAGTATATTGTCTAAAATTTCACTTATAATTGATTATAAAGTTCACCCTGGTTTGTAGATGTTACTTTAAAATTATATACACATTACATAAGTCTAATTATTTGATAAAAAATATGTACCATTGCGAATCTGTGGAAAATACGGTGCGGCGCTTCCGCAGTTTCATTGGAGAACTTTCATTAATGATATTATGGCAAAATTGTTCCGTCGCATCTCTTTCTTCTTCATTTCCGAGGCCTTGTGAGGGGAATTACCATAACGTGTTCCGTAGTTTTCATGAGCTCGATGATGGAGTCAAAGTCGCGACAGATTCGCTTTCGTCGGCCGGCCTCAAAATACGACCCGCGCGTTCCTAATGTTTTGGCAAGCTCACACGGATTGCCGCTGTATCGTGGAACTAATTATGAGTATAATTTATCTCGCTTTTAGCCCGTCTTTCCGGGAGCGAAATAGATTCGTGACGGTAAAAAAAAGTATACAAATATTTGCGCGCAATCTGGCTTATAAGCGTCAACTTCCGTTCTTCCGGCCGGCAGGGGATCGTGAAATAGCAGAAAATCTATTAATTTGGACGTGCCCGTGGTACTAGAATCGATGTAATAATTGTCAAACTGGATCCGACAATGATTGTGGCATCAACTTATACAAAATTTATTTGCAATTGATGGTAACTTTTCTCCGTTTAGCGTGTCTGCGGACAGGATTGCGGCGGGGGCAAAAGTTTCAGATTTGCCACTAAATAGAGCACGCTGATTATCCATTCATCACGTCAACATAAAGGGAAATCCTCCGCTGGATCCAGACCATGGAGATGTTTCATACGATTGTAATATTTCTAGTCATATGCGTGCTTTCTCAAACTCCCAAGAGCTGTGCATGATGATTATTATGAATTCATTTACTTTCAAAGTAAGTCTATTCACATTTTGACGCTTTTGAAACGTGGGATATGAGCTGTGTAGTATTCTTGAGAGAAATAATTTTTTTTTCTTTCTGGAAATGTTTCACTCTTCAGTGTACTCTAGAACTATTTTTATTATTGTTCTGAATACTGGAACGCCCTTGGGCTTAATAGGTAAATTTCCTGCGTCATCTTGCGCGTAATCAACTTGATCCTTTATCATCATATATGTTTTTAGTTTTCCTTTCAAGACGTCTTGTAGATGCACCGCTCATCTGCAAAAATCTGAAACTCCACCTGCGTTTCCTTCGATGATGTCTTGCAGTAAGGAGTTTGTCTTTAAGATGTATCCTATATAGTTTGGCTCTCAGTAGTCATTTACTCTTCTTAGAACCACTTCTGTCCATTTTATTTTGCCAGTTCTTCTCCAACACCACATTTAAAAATTCTCCAGGTTTTTCGTCTGTTTCTTAATGCCGCAGAAGTGTCTTTACTTGCTTGTCAGTGGGGCTGTCTAGCATATCGTCGTGGTCCTCTTCCCCCTCTCCCGCGCCGCGGAGTGTTTTTGCGCGAGTCAGCTTCCAACTGAAGCCAGTCGTGAGCGACTTGTCCTCGGCGGCGCGGTCGGGACCTGACATTTTGGACCTCCTTGAGTTGAGCTCACACACTATACACCGCAGAGATATTACGACACAGCTCGGTCTCCTTTGTTCCGCTTTTAATTAGCAGTTGCTCCACTCACATATGAGCGAGCCGTTGCGACACACGATTCAAAATCCCCGCTCCTGGAAGGCGGCGGCAGGGTCAGCTTTCTCTCCCGCAGCCTGGAGAAAGTGGCGCTGCTCTCGGGCTCCACACTTCCTGCTCTCTCCACGCATTTGCATGGCGTATTACTTTCCACACCGTAGCTGCTGATGTACGCTCCCATAGTGCGATGACGAGGCGCCTTTTCTTTATCAGCGTCGAGTCGGCGCCATCGCGGCGCAGCGCTCTTTGTGCGCAGCTCCTACGCTCATTCGCCGTTTCGAATCCTCCTCCGACCATTGTGACCGCAAACCACAGACCCAATTCTCACGAACCGATAATAAATCAGCGCCATTCTTCAATGAACCATATATTACAACAATCGTGAAAATTTCCCTCAACCCCAGCAGATGGGCACTAGACAGATTTTTCATGTTTTGTTTGTAAAAAATACTAATACTGTTGGCATATTTTTAAATATAATTTCGCCTTATTAATATTTTTCTCTGAGACCACTTCTTCATTTGCCATCTGAAACTTGTACCATTATTCGTTGTTTGTAAAGAAATCCCCTTCTCTTTTATAGTTAAATAGTATCATGTCATGGTATATTTATTTCTAATTCAAAGTTAAGCAAATATTTCCGAAAAGGAAACTTATTCGATGGCAACTTCTCCGGTAGTCTCATTCATGTGATTACGGAAGTGCTTCAGAATCTGAACCAATCTGTTTGTTTACAACACAAGATTTTCCGTTATTGTTTTTTTAAGCTGAACTCTTTCGTGAGAGATATTCCTCTCCAAAGAAAGCACCACTCGATGTACTTGTGGTCAATGGACAACTTTCTTCGGCATACAGAAGAGTAAATATGCGGTTTACAATTCTAACATCTAAAATAGACTATCGGCTTTCATCATCTTCTTTCATAGCGTTACTTGTCGTGTCGTGCCGTGCTTGTTCATCTTAGAAACGGAGACTTCGGGCATGGTAGGACCTGACTTTCTAGTCTTCTCAGCTTGGTGGACAATCTACACAGGATTATGTAGCAAGACTTTGTCCTGGTTCTTACTGACGGCGCAAGATCGATCTTGGGTTGTTAATCGGGAGGTGAATAGTTGAAGATGTCGGAAGATTGTTGGTCGTGCTGGTAGACGCCACATGCCGTAAACAGCGCGCCTCGTCTCTTTATTATTACGCTACTCGACGCGGGGCCGGAGCGATTTATTTTCGTTGGGCTGAGATGGTGAATGGCGCCAGAGAGCGTCGGGGCGCGTGGGCGACTCCGGCGCCATCTGCCACACCGACGCCTTCAGTTTCAATATCATATTTTAGTCAGCTCTTTTCCCTTTCCTGGTCCCATTTATCCTGCTCTGTATATTCTTCTAGTCAAACCCGGAAAAGTCCGCAGAACAAATAAGATGCCTTCCTGCGGTAGAATTTTTTAATTTGTATTTGTTATACTCTAATGTTTAGGCATTTTGTATATTAATTCAAGCTAGTGATCATGGAAAAGTACAGAGTAATTATTCAAATTCCAGCCAGATTTTCAATTTTTACTTGATTGCTAATTAGTGTTTCCAGAGTTCTGTAAACTTTTAATTTAATTTCTATATGTATGTACATTGAAATTATTTTTGTATTGTGATTAGGAAGACGTCATACAAAAAGAGTAGGTTCAAGAAACAATCGTGTCGTTAGTAAATAATGCATGTTAGTAGATACTCATTTACGTCATGCAGGGTTATTGACGTGTATCTACCCGACCATTGTCTCCTTTACATTACCTTTTAGAATCTAAATAATTTCTGGTCTTGGCAATACCAAAATGCACTATTCATGACCTTATTTGTGACGTTGTCGGCCTTACGTTTGCACATCTGCATTTATAAAAATAGACGCCAGCAACTATGCAACGTCGACGAAAGGTAAATGCAGCTGAAGATATACTGAAATGGTGGAAACTTTCTCGCCTTAGTGACAGAAAAATTTGTTAACGACTGTAGTTTAATGTTACAACTGCAAAAACTTTGCGAGTCTTCCTTGCTGTCACTCTATTTGAATATTAAATTTCATTATGAAATATTCTTCAGATTAGAGTCGGTTACGCGCCAATAATTGTTAACTGTAACACAAGCATTTGTGATTCACCTGACGACGGAGGCGTAGCACGCCATGAAAACATTGTGTATCATTAAATATTTAACCTAGTTGGATCCCCGAGAATGTCTAACCCTTATTTTACAAAGAAAATTCCGTATTGGTATACCCGCGACTATTTATTTTTGATAATAATAACCTGATTGTATTGAAATCGCTTTGATTTTGCACTTCTTCCGCCCATTTAATATCATCTGCAAAATAATATATATATATGCATATATAAATACAACAATTTATTGAGACTTTCTCTTACGTGGTCATGTTTTTCAGTTGGCACGAGAAACGGCGGAATAAGTCGTCCCAAGATTTGCCCGTAAAGCCTGCGACGTCATGTTTCCTGCATCTTTTCCTCGTAAAAGATCATATTACAAAAAGTTAATATTATGTTCTCGGAAGTCGATTTCAAGCAGTAGAACTGTGCCAGTTCTGAATCTTTTTCGGAATTTCCGTGCTAATACTGTTTCAGTAATTGGAAATAACACGTAAGATCACGAATACCATACGTTGATAAATGTTGAGAGCACAACAGAACATTGAATTAAACTGAGAAACTAACCCAATCGATTATAAAAAGAGATATCGCAGGCTCAAGAAGTCCATTAGTTCTGTGCCACAGATCGTCACAGGTCACCGAAACAATAATTGGCTAATATTCCGAGAAAACTAATTCTATTTATTCCTACACCTTTGTACAATGCACTAAAAATCAGATACTTTCTTTAATTAGTATCTTAGTATTCTTAGTTCTCACTAATCCTGGGTACCGCTTCCTCTAACAATACTGTTCAACTTCCGCATTGTTTCCTTTATTCATCCTTCCTCTTCTTGTTCCGTCTTTAGATGCTAATTGGGATTTCCAATCACCAAGTTTTGCATGTTCTTGAAGATGCTTAATTAGCTTCTATCTCACCCAACTAACAATCGCCCCATCCTTGCTACCTCTAAAATACTATTTCACTCTTCCAATGAATCAGACACAACGCCAACATTAATCCTAATCCATTTTCTGCCATATATAGTTTATCTTTTAAACGAATTGACATCTAACCAATCCCATTTCCCCAATAACTTTTCAAAGTGGTTACTGTACTATACAGTTCAATTTCATTCCCGCTTAATCGGACTATTCTGGAATTTCTAAACTTATTCCTCGTATAAATTAATCACGAATGTATCACTACTATTAGTTTTACTGTGAGGGTTCTTCGTTTCTGTTGAGAACATAGGGTTCTCATCATGTATTTGTATTGTCATTGAAATACCTCACTGTACATAACGTATTAATTAATTATTTGACAATACAATATTTTATGAAAAGTTACATGTGACGATTACCATATTTGCTTGGGTACCACGAAATTGCGTAAGTCGTACCAGTTTCGTCTTCTATTCTATGGTATTTGATGCTTTTCAGAACTTGAACATCAACTCGCCGTTCGGTTTTGGATTTCCTGCTTCGACAATAGACGATCATAAAATATGTCATTAGTGTTTCTGGAATCTTTTATAATTTCATTAACCCCGTGATCACTCTCCGTTGTTGGAATAGGAAGGGATTGAAAGGGAAAGCAAGGTGACCAAATGTTAACTAAACTAGGGCCCTCAAACTACAGTTGAACGAACGGTAGCATACCCAAACGTTTCAAATTGTAGAGAATACCGAGAATATCTAATACGTTCAGGGATTCTAATTCATTCGAATTCTCTTCAACTAGTTTGTATAAAGAGTACAATTAATAGTTTAAACTGTAGTTTCACAATTTGCTGTAGTCGGCGGTATTAGAAACGAGAATAAATATGTACTATTATTCCGCGTGAATGTAAACCAAACTGGGTGCTATCGTTTGTTGAGATATTTCGTATGGCATAGTCAGAAATTGCTTGGCCGAAGTTATGTATCTCTGGTGGCAAGTTTGAGCCCTGCGTTACTTACATGTCAAGTTTGGCCTGTATAGAAACATTATGGTTGTAATGGCTGGTTTTTGTATCATAATATCCCGAAAGTCATCCATGATCATCTTTATTTTAGAACTCTAGAGAAAATTTTTCTTCTCCAATAGTTTTATTTATACAGTTGTTCTTTTCAGGTTACGCTTAATTAAATACCACGCTCTCCGACTTGCGATTTTAGTATTAGATTCAGTTCGTGTTATTGTGTAATTTTGAAGTGTTATTGGAGGACGAATGTATGAGCCATGGTTTTTGTCTGTTTTTGATGGTAATGTTTGCGGTGTTTGTTGCAGCCACAGCACGCGAACGACGACGTGGGAGGACCCACGCAAGACGCTGGCGGCGCAGGTCGCCCAGACGCAGCAGGCAGAGATGCTGAGCGCCGCGGGGTCGCCGTCTCCACAGCCACAAGGTACGGAGCTCCTCCCTTCCCTACTCTCTGTGCACGCCAACGAAGGAAGCTTCTTTCGTATTTCAAATATCAATTCAAGAATACTTTGAATTAAAGTTACAGGATTTGCAATTAACACAGATAACTCAGTGGATAAAGAGCAACACGTACTAAATAAAGGTTAGATTCCCGGTCCTGTCGACACTTTGCACTCTGTTACTTTAAGTTTCACGACGAACTTTATCAAAATGAAATTTTAAAGTAATTTCTTTCCCAATGGATTCTCTTTGTAGTATTCTATAGGAATTTCTTTAATTTTTCTGTTGTTAGCTTGTAAATACAAATTATTTGATGGCAACCCGAAAGTATCTTCGTTGAAATTTTTCTTCCTGTGTATGCTAAATAAATTTCTTTTATACCTACCCTCGACGAAATAATTAAAATTCGTAACTTCAATTTTTACGAGGATTTGACAATGGATAATATTGTGTAGAGAAGTAAAAGTGAATAAAACACAAAATAGATCTATGTAAGGTAAGAATGGTAAATGAAAGAGAGGTCATACATTTCATATAGTCTACTGTTCGTCTTCAGATTGTAAGGAGAATAGTCACCAATAGACCTACTATGTCGAGTCCAGAGAGACGTCATTTTGCATCTCTGTTCCATACTAGGCAATGGGATACTCGAACAATATTGCCTTTTGTTTGACGATTGTTTACATGGTGTCGTCAGATGAGTCTTTCTGGCTGTGGCTCAATCCCCGGCAATTTATAGATTTGGGTACAATATGTAATTAATTTTTCGTAACATTTATCGAAATCTTAGTTGTTGTTCTCAAAAAAAGTCAAAACTCAACACATGAGTCGAAATAATAAAATACGGACTACTTGTTACTGAATTAAAGTAAAACGCATTCACTATTTCTAGACTGAATGGACATTACTAACTTTTTTATAAGTATTTATATGATTATAAGAGAACGTGGGCTTTCCCGGTGTATATTATTCATGAACAATTCTCGGGTTTTCAACCGGGTAAGTATAAAGTTTGAACACAACGTTTACATGGCTTGCTCTGCCATCTTCTTCAGGTGAACTGAAGAAGATGGCAGAACAAGCCATGGAAACGTTGTGTTCAAACTTTATACTTACCCGGTTGAAAACCCGAGAATTGTTCATGGATTTATATGATTCTACGAAAACGTGTGTTTTTTCGCTTCCTAATCGAGTTTCTTTGGACGGATGTTACATCTAAATATCAAGCTGTAGCAGTATCCAGGAATGATATTTTCATTTCTGTTTGATTGCTAAGTTACTTGATAATTTGGCCATACGCGGACACTAAAGTATAATGACACGTTTGCTTTAATATAGCAGAACCCTTCAAGTTTACACGGACCCACGTGTTGAGCATGCTGAAAATATCCTGTAGTATTAGAAGATCTGCTCAATCGAATTTTGTTGCCGGTTGTACACATTTAGTGTATCAGGAAGCGTCGAGGTTTAAAATATGATTAATTAATTATTAGAATCTGACGAAGGGAATGTGTCTCTGAACTGGCCCCTGTTTGAATCAGAGGAGATCACGAAGCTCCGGATCATCGCGAGAAAATATGAATTTCATTAGCACTCGTTTTGAAATGAACAGATCAAATATAAATCGGAATAATTTTATTATTCTACAGACTGTTAATTTAGGAATACATTTATCGACCGTTAAGTTAGCGGCAGGAAGAATGTTGGGTAATGAAGAATTCACTAATCAGACCAAGCAAAACTTTTTGGAGATTTCATGACGTCTATCGGATGGTCGTAAAAAAATAAAATACATTCTTGTATCGTGTCGAGTCGAAATAGGCAAGTATGGTAGAGGGGAAGATGGCGCCAGTGAATGCTTAGAATAGTCAACCTTTGGATACGACGAAACTTATCGACGGAAGAGATGTGCGAACTAGACCATGCTAGCCCTAACTAATCAAGAACTGGAGGAACTGAGATGGACTCGCCTGAATGCCATGAACGATACTACATTTTGGCCATATTGACGTGGGGTCATGATCAAGCCTTCTTTTAATAGGAAATATGTTTCTAGGTTTGATTATGCACTAAAATCATATATAACTATTTCTATACGTCTTTTATATTGGATCTCCCGGCGACTCGTAACGGTGTCGGAACTAGTGGGGGAGAAATAATTGCGATGTGGAGTTTGATTAGTCAGGGTTTACTCGTGTGTGAAGGAGGATCCACCAGTGGGCTTGTTTGGTTTCTCAGCACTGGAGGCAGACAGGCAGCAGGCAGGCAGGCACCTTGCGGCGTTGCGCAACGGCACGGGGCTCCGTTACTTCGCAGGCCGTTCACCTCCACAACTCTGTCCACATGACCTTACCTTGCCACACACGGCCTTAGCCCTCACTGCTTCAAAAAAATGTGTAGCCTTCTCTTTTACAAACACTAAATTTGCAAACTAATTTGGACGTAAAAAGTTTACTTAGCTCTGAGTAATACAACATTTCTTATAACTTCAGTATGTAATGTCCAAAGTTTCAACTTGCCCAACATAGTTAGGACCAAATAAAATTAATTTTTTTTCAGAGCAACAAGGCGAAGTAAAGGTCAGCTACAATATCATTGCTTATAGGAAAACTCCCACACAGTGTAGATTACGATACGCAAAAGTCGGTAATGACGAACTCTAGTCACATATACGTTTAGTGGGACTAAGTTTCTTTTTGTGTGTTGTTTGTTGTGTTCCGAAGGACTCTGAAGTAGTCTCGAAAGAGATGCCACCCCCTTTTCACTTGATAATGAATCCTCATAAATATAAGTTTTGTCATGATCGCCAATAATTTAATTTAGTGATCCTATTGTCCAAACTTTTATTTATCTCTGTCGAGATTATTTCGTGTCACTTAAACGTGGAATTCCATATTCCGTTTATTTTAATAGATTGTTTAGTAGATAAATTAGTAGCATTATATTTTCGTCAATCACATTATAAAGTAACAACGTAGATGTTTATAAAATCCTTTTGATGTTGTAGTGTTGAGAAATGAATGTTCGATAGTGGTAAACTTTGGAATGGAGTGAAAATTAACTAGTTGGAATTTTAATAATCCTACCCCACCTTCACATTTTCATTAGCTTCTTTTTTGTAGCCTTAAATTTGCTCTTCAAGAAACTGTACGTCGCAAATAATACTGAAATCTTTATCTCGTGTATATATATATACTACTTATTTTAATCCAAACTATAAGAAATTAATTCTAAAATTGTTTATGTACGATTTTAATAACTATTCATTATAGTAATTGTAGAAGTGTGAATATTTAATCTTCTGTAGTAGTTGCATACCTTATTGTTTTAGAGTAAATTTCACCATTCTGAGGGAATATATTTCATATTAACATGCATTTTTATTTTAATATCTTTTAATGTGGCAGTATTGTAAGTAGTTGTACATGTAGGTGTATTGATATTTGTGTGTTAAATTTTTATTTTAATAATTTTCAATGACACTGACATCTAAACCTTGGGTCGATTGGAATTAATATTGTACATATTTATAAATAATTATTTGTACAGAAGTAAATGTTTTTATGTATTTATATCGGTCGGGAATTCTCTGTGTACAATATTATTCTTCTGCCATTTCTAAGGGCCTTTTTTCTGAAGTCTTTTGTTTACTTTAGTCGGTACATAATTCCGAAATAAATATTTCATATAGTTGAGTTTTATTGAGTAGGGATTTTTTCAGTGGTTATACTTTATTTAATTTTTTACTGTGTCAATATGAAATTATTGGGCCTTAAATGTAAATAGTAATTAACTATGTATGAAATATTTGTTGCCTGTAGAAAATAATATGTGATGGATCTCTTAAAGTAATACTTTCGAAATAACAGGCATTTATAAAACATTTTTACAACTGTTGTCTCCCAATCAAACCACACTTCATTAGTTATTTCACTTGCTTACAAAACCTTTTGATTCTTCAATACGGTTTTGTGTAGTTAATAAGTTAGCCATTAGAAAAGTACAGTTTAGAATCTAGTTGCAATGACCAGTGATTTGTTCATAGTTTTACCGACTGAAGTATCAAAATGATTTCAGTGTAGTGCTCTATATCCTTTTCTATTATTCAATGTTCTGCATGAATTAACATTTTGTATTAACCATAATCGTTTTAAATCAATGTACATAATAAAAATTAACTATTACACTTAAGATACATAAGGTGCAAAATGGTATACAGCTATAGAACGAATTGTTTCGGTTCAGTTATTGAATTGAAATGCAGAAAACTTATATCTGAAGAGAATCTGCGTGATTTGTTGAAAGTGGGATTTGTAGAAGGCGTGCTACGCGTTTTATCTTACTCGGCCCGATTAGTAAGGATAGTTGACGGTGTCATTGGAAAGAAATAAATAATCGCGCTTTCTTTCTCACTTGAACACAATATTAAACGTTTCCAGGAACGAAAGGGGCAGACCTAGGTCCCCTGCCAGAGGGCTGGGAGCAGGCTTCCACAGCAGAAGGCGAAATTTATTTCATCAACCACCAGACACGCACCACATCCTGGTTTGACCCGCGGATACGTAAGTTAGCCACCACTTAGTCGAAGCTGTAGAACTGTAGTCAACCTGTAGTGCTTAGTCGATCAAAACGCTCTGTCCAGCTGGTTTCCGTTCAAGTTGCCGACGAGCTGGTTACGAAATGTCAGATGTATTTAAAAATACTGTTCCCCCTCCACTCTTACTTACGGTATCTCAGGAAAACTTAAAAGTTGATGTAATGATTCATGTATCAACCGTTCCGGATGTAAATATCTGCTTATCTATTGGGAATTTGTTGTAATTTATTTAATATTTCGAAATTATGAGTTCTCTCTTCGCTACTTGTAAAAAATTCACAAAATACTATATTTTACCATACTCTATAATATAAACCAGTTGGCGTAATGTCTTCCTAACTTGTAAATTTGTATTAGTTGCTCAAAGATTCTTCTGTAAATAGCTATGCACCTCGAAATGTCAGAAAATGTTATGTGGAATCGTAAATTTCTGTTTATAATATTTTTGTCGTTTTTAATTATCAAGTGAATGTAAAATAGTCGTCTAAGGTAATTTTCTCAAATTTCCTGGTTTTGGCTGCATGTTTTAGGAAGTATTTTCCCATTTTGCTTGTGTTTGCTAGTATTTGGAATCAGTTAGTTCCCAAACTTGCTTAGTGTCGTTTTGTTAGTGTAATATATTATAATTAACTGTAATGTGTATATTATATTGTAATTCAATTGCTTCTATGTTCATTATAATATTTGTACTTAGACCCACTGCCACTTCCTGAAATGCCTTTATGTTTATGAAACGAAAACTTTTGAAAGGTACAGTAATTATTTAAATGTTGATTTAATATAGCTTTGATTGTGTTTTATGGAAATCTGACTTTCGTTGAGAATATGATTGATTTTTCCAATAATGAATTTTGTTTTCTTCTGTTATTTGCTACTTATTTGTAACGTTGAACTTAAAAGCTTGAGTCATGTCTGTAAATTAGTGACGATGTAACATCGTCAAGTCTCAATGTGTCTCGACTTCACATCTCTTCCAAAGGATATTTTCTTACGACAGTACGTAAAGCACGTTATTATGTTGAAAATTAAACACTACCATTGTCAACAGTTTTCGAATTTTCATTTGTATCAATTCGTTTGTAATTTACCCTTATTTTTAAAAAAGAAAAAAATCATTCTGTAGTTCTTGAGCTGTCGGCCAAGAAATCTCAAAATGCTTTAAGCTTGTAAAGTACTGGAACGATAATGTGCGCCGAGGTCACGTAAGTTCATAGGGATAGTAACGAACAACAATATACGTTACCTACATTCCAAAAACAACCTAAATGATGCAGAACATTTGCTGTGCCGACCTTGAGGTGGCCTCGATTTCTTATCAGAGCTCGCACCTGACGTCATTTTCCTGGTCGAAAGTTTGTTCAGGAGGTGAAATTGGAGGCTTATGGAAGAAAGGATAGACTATGCTCGTCGTGATCAACGAAACTCCTGACCATTTTCTATCATACTTAGGATGAAAACTTTCATTACTGACCGTTTCCAGAAACCTTTTCAGACAATGTTCGATGCATTTGGCTATATCATGATATAACGACTTTAAAATCCTGAAGACTATAATAGTGATCAAGGTAGAGTCCTACGATTGTTCAATATGACATCATCCTAATGAACGTTAGATTAGACATGATTGTATCAAATCCTTCATTCCTCCTGGTCGGGTGTTCTGAGGTAGATTAGGAAAACTTGTATTACCAGGGAATTAAAATATTGGTACAGATAAGAAAATTAGATAAATTTGCACATTTATTTATATGAACTTAATTAAAAAATTATACTTCTACAAAGATATCAGTCATGTCATTCGCAATCAGTAAAAATTATTCTAGATAAATAGCTGCTAAATTTATGCATTGTATCTATCTTATCAACTTTTTTTAGAAACTTGACATTTCCTCATTGGAGACAGGCGGAAAAGAAATAACTAGCTTTCCCAGATCTATTCGAATTTTGAAATTTGAGGAATGTCGAAATAATAATATTGAACCGGTTGGCATTCCGAATGATGATTAATGAAATACTTAGTACGATTGTTTTCTTTTTCGAGCTTGTTGTACAGATTTTTTTAGGTTGCATTTTGGAAACTCTAGAATGATGAAATGTATGGAAAATCTCGCCCCACGAATAATGGGACACATTTTCAGATATATACATAGCGAACTAAATTTTCTTTTAGAAAGATCTATAACTTACGATCGAGCATATGTATAGATGAAGACGATCTTCGATTCTTTTTCTTAAATTGTTGTTTTGAGGTTCGTTGCGCTCACAAAAGCAAGTTTTAATTTATCGTAAGGTTCCGTCAGACCAAACCTAATGCTCGTAGTATCAAAGAACGGTATTTAGTAGAAATAATTATCAGAGAAAGAGTCTTTCTGCTGGTTTAAGGACGTATTAAATGAAATAGCCAGGTCACTCCATTAGCCGGAGGACGTATGCGGCGATTATGTAAATGAAGGGTATTGTTGATTAATGTGTATTACGAAAATATTGAGGATATGAATGACAGCAGAAAATGGAGGCTGAGGCAGAGAAGAAGGGCAAATCTTCGGGCCGGAAATACTTTCGAGGAAAGGGGGACTTGATGGTTCGACTCTGGAGTAGCAGGATTGAAAGAATTGGTCGAAACTGCGAAACTGTCGGTGGAATGCGTGACTCAGGCGGCGTCGGTTCGATAAAACTTGCGTGCCAATCCGACGCCGTTAGCTAGAAAGGAATGCGAGTGTCCGAATAAGCTATGTGTACCTGAGATCGAGTCCAGGCACTGATGCATGGAACTATCTCTGATCTGTTGTACAGATCGACCGGTAAGGTACTGCGGTTTTTGTGTTCCCGAGTTTACCCATGATCAGTAATGTACGTTATACGGAAATTATGTAATGTAAGGACTTAACTCTGTGGATTTATTTCAGATTTTGGTTTTACCTCGTTTTCCCATACTCATGCAACCTCGGGAGAAATGATTTCTCACGAGAATGATACAGAAATACATACCAGTATGAATTCTACAAAACTATACACAGCTAAGAAAGGCAAATTGTAGAATTTCGATATCAATCGCTCTGATATTTTTCCACCTTCACTCCCGTTCAATTAATTCGGTAATTAGTCTACGGTACATCAGCCTTCTTTATCGTCTTCTGGAAAAACTGGATTCTTACTGTAAACTCCAGAGCAAAAAGCAGATGACAACGGTTGAATTTCATTATACCGTCGAATCGATCAAATAGTTTCTTAAAAGCGTATTTTTTTATTTCAATTTCTGTCTTCCTTTGAATTTGTTCGTATCATGAGTGAAGCTTATCGTTTGTTTGTTTCCCGGTACCTTTTGCCATTAAATCAGGGGGTTAGAAATGATTTAAACTTGTTTTTGAGATATAAAGTGTATTTGATAGCATTTTAACTTTCCCATAGACGGCGTGTAGATAACTCTTCAGTCCTATCAAATTTCAAACTGCAAAATGCCCAACCACTTTCATTTATAAGATTTTGAATCGGACTAAAATGGTTGAGTACATTTTTCGTATTTCGAACTCATAGAGCTAATTTAAGTATCATGATTTTTATATGATCATTCCACTAGAAATTATTTGTCACCGAGTGATCGAAGAACAACGTGATAGGGGGCTTTTACCGAAGTAATGAGATGGTCTTCCGGGACCACGCACTGGATACGGCTGGATCAATCGCAGATCCTGGCGCGGAATGGAACCCTCACCGTTCCAGGTACCAACCTCTCTGGCAATCCACGCCCCTGGCGACCACCAAATCATCGTGAAAAACTTGCATTACATTTGCCAGAAAGTATAGTTCATTCATACTCCGGTACTATCGACAACTGAACTTTATATCTCTCATGTTTCGTAGAAACGAACACTGTAATTTAATCTTAAATATTTCTATTACACACTTGTATTCAACGAGGAAAAATTAAATCATTTTAAAAATTCTGGGAAAGAAAGTGAAAAAATTCGACGCCTAATCTCTAGGTCACTTTGAATATTTTATGCAGTACACACTGAGAAAACATGCCTCATGAAACATGTTTTATTTGGGCATGCACACACACATGAAACGTGTTTGATGAAACAACACAGATGAACACTTGTAATTGTAAAGCATTATGCAATATTTCCCTATAATTCTATCTTGATGTCGCTGTGAATGGTTATTGAAAAAATAGTATCTGAATATTTTTTTACCAGAAAATATAATAATTATGAAAAAATTAAAATTACATTACAAGATGAATTCCCAGGTTAAGTTTGAAAGTCGCCGCATTTGATAAGAATTATGCTCGGAACCTACGAAAAATAGACGAATCATAAAATAAAAGTCTAAAATTGATTGTTTCATAAAACCGTCCCCACTTGATTCACGAAACACGTTTCTGCTTATAGTGTACATATCCGTGTTATCTTATGTATCGGTTTCATTAAACGATTTGTTTCTCCAGTGTGCACCTATGCATTTTGGAGTGCGCCCTGCGCTGAACGGGGAATATCATTGTTCGTCATCGACCCCGAAACTTATGGAGTCGACAGAAGTAGCATTCTTTCTACCTCACACATGCCATTCAGTTAAAATTAGTATTGAAACACAACGGAAATGTCACCTGTCCAGCGATCCCAAAAACTTATTCGACTCATTTACGTCATTTTCGACCTTTTAAATGTCATTCCGTATGAGTGTTGAGCCCAAGGTGAACCAGACTGTTGAAGCATACACACATATAGGCTTAACAATAAGTACATAAAAGAATATGTTGTTATTTTATCTGTATCTGCACATTTTTTAAGGCATTATATTGATGTTTGATGTACTTGAAATCTGACATTTATGGTGGGGATTACGAATGTGAATGATTTGGATATACTGTCCCGGGGATTTGGTAATGGAAAATTAGTTTGATTAAATTTGTTTAGCATAATTGTCATATGAAGAACTGAATTCACTTTCTGGGTGTAATGTTTCAGCTATGCATCTCCAGAGGTCACCAGTGGGTGGAATCTTGCCTCAGCACAATGCTAGCTGGATACAGCCACTCACATCACAGTCACTCCAAGCCTGTCAGCAGAAACTGAGATTGCAGAGCTTACAGATCGAGAGAGAACGCCTGAAACTCCGCCAACAAGAAATATTCAGACAGGTAACTATTGTCCCATTTTCAAAGTGACTTCTTAAAATGATATTATTGCAAATGTTATATGTTAGAATTTATTTTACCATACAATTTGAGGTTCTTCATTTAAAAAAAATTATATACTGTTTCAGCATGAAAATATACAAAGTATTGTTGGAAGAAAGTAAGAATAAAAGATTGTCCAAATTGAACTTCGCTGGTTAAATTCAATGATCGTGTAGTGTTACTATTAATATTCATACAAATTTCTGTCTCTTCTTTTCTTGACAGGTGTGTAAAAGTGGGAATGAATTATAAATGAGCTACATTGTTACTACCTAGCTTTGGAAGTTTGCAGTAATTTTTTACAAAAATTTGGACTGGCTATAATTAGTATCATTAATGTTTTTAGCAAGATTCAGAATAAATGGCATTTCTTTTTGTTAAAAGTATAGTCTTATGACCATTATGTAACATTAGACATGTTCAGTCATTAAATTTCTGTATGTTCTATGATGGATTGGTTAGGAAATTAACTGTAATTTGTTTTAAATAATCAAAATTTTTAACTTATGTTAGATTGGGAAGGGATATTTTGAGGGAAGCTAAGGAATTCTGCTACTTGGGCAGCATAATAACTAGAAGTTTAGTACACAAATAGTAGAATAGCACAGGCAAGGAAGGCTTTTGCGGGTAATATAAGAGTGAATAAAAGGAAATCATTGCTAAATATGTTCATATGGAGTGTGGCGTTATATGGGTGTGAAATTGGACAGTAAGAGTTGCAGAAAGGAAAAGAAAGAAGCCTTTGAAATGTGGCGTTTTAGGAGAATGCTAAAAATCAAATGGGTGGATAGAATCACTAACAAGGAACTTACTGCAAAGTAGGGGAAGAGTGAACAATATGATGTTGACCAAGAAAATGGATAGATTAATAGGCCATGTTTTAAGACATGAGGGTCTTGTAAAATTAGCATTAGAGGGAAGAGTGTGGGGTAAGAACAGAAGAGGGAAGAAAAGGATGCAATATGCTAAGTAGATTTGGGAGGATGAGGGATGTTTGTTATGTGGATATGAAAATGCTTGTGCAAGGTAGGTTAGCATGGAGGGTTGCATCAAACCAATCTTAGGACTGAATACCACAACAACAATTTTTAACTGCATGTTTAACAAATTTTCACATTTTAACACATTTTTATTGAAATCTGTTCTTTGTAGCAAGAGATGATGTTAAGGCAGTCATCAACTGATGTACCAGTAGGTGCTAGTTCCACTGGAATGGACCCTTTTCTGTCTGGGCTAACTGATCACTCCCGTCAGGAGTCGGCTGACAGTGGCCTTGGTATGGGTAATAATTACTCACTTCCTCACACTCCAGAGGATTTCCTTGCAATGGATGACAATATGGATGGTGTCAGTGGTAAGCTTTAATTTGAAAATTGACAAGCTTTTCTTCAAACAATCCATAAAGTCTTACTTTTTTATTTGATATAAAGTTAACAAGTTGCATTTCTTGTTGTAAACTTACATAATATTATATAGGTTATATACATAAATATTTCTCTGCAAAAATTTTATGACAATCAATATTACAAATTTTTAAAGATTATTTCTGTTGTAAATTTAGTATACATTCTTTGTTTAAATTCTCATGTTTATTATTTCTCATATATTTGATTGAGTAAGTTAACTTGTTATTTTTTTTTCGTCATGTTTAATAAATGATAGAGAGCAAAAGACCAATGAATTTGTTCCAGTTATATTCTCCTATTTATTGTTATATTCTCAAACTTTCAACCCAGCAGTAGTGTATCTTGCTATCTTTAGGTTATCAGAAGCATTGGCTCAGAATGAGACTTGAGAATTATATGTAGAGCAATAATTAAAGATAATAATGTGTTCCTGAGTGTGAATATACAAGTTAATTGGAATAATACTTAAAACTGTTAAATAAAAGAACACATAAATATTTATTTTCAGAAGGCGGCAATGCTGACATTGGAGGCTTAGATGGACCAGACATCAGCTCATTGAGTGACAACATAGATTCAACAGATGATCTTGTGCCTTCACTTCAGGTAAGGGTTTAAGTAAGAAAAAATCTTTTAAATCTTTAGCTTATAAATTACACAATTTTCTTTCGTCTAAGAAAAAATATATCACATCCTTGTTAAATAATTAATTTAATGCCATTTTATTGCATGAAATGTTTACTTCAGTTTGTATGTCTACTCAAATTGTATTAAAATAATCTATATTCCAGATAATTTGAGTTCTTCGAACACATATTTCACACGTTATTTATTATTTATGTCACAGAGAGAATAATTTTTCTTATTTCCTTATTTCAGCTTGGTGAAGACTTCACGAGTGAAATCTTGAATGACGTTCAAGCACTCATCAACCCTAACAACACTAAAGCTGATAATGTACTGACATGGCTGTAGATTGTGCTAAAATGTGAAAAACAAAACAAACTTTGCATTGATCTGAATATTTTGTTAGTCATGAATGCTCACAGCAGCCGTAATGTAAATGGACTCGTGCTAAGATGAATTTCATTCGGAAAGTTTAGCCGGTGAGAGTCAGATTACATGCACGTTTAATAGTTTTATCTTTTAGATTTATACGTGGTTTGGGATTACATAAAATATTACTAAACTGTACATAACCAAACAGTACTAGTTTTAGGAATAATAAGTAAGGAATTAAGAATAGTTCAGTTTTGTAAAAAATGAAATTTGCAACTACATCTTAATGATCTATATGTATAATTAATTTTATTTTTTAATCTTTTCCTTAACTGAACTCCCAGTTTTAAGAAGTGCAAATTTTTTGGTCATGTTTTCATTATCCCTTCACTGGCTACTTTCTTCCGAATGAAGTTGAATTCATCTTTGACAATACCTTGACTGAGTGATTTTATAGAGATACGAACTGTTAGTGTATAAATGTTATCGGGAAAAACACTTTCCCAACAATCAAGTTTACACCTACTCCTGAAGTATGAACAGGATCAGAAAACAAGACCGTCCAGATTCTTAAGCAATATTCTAGTTTGTATATTAGCAATAATGTATTTACAAGTATTAATTTTACTACAAAGAACTGAACAGGATTTATTCTTGACAATCTTAACATCAAATCAATTGAAGTACTTTGCCACTGTTTTAAATTTCAAAGATATATATGAAGATGTCTAACCTATAGTTGTAAGTGGATCGTGTTTTAATCTTTATAACATGATATAGAGCACTAAGATTTTAAGATGAAATTTGTTATATTGATGTTTTAAATAGGATTTTTATGTCAATGTATATATATATATAAAGTAATTCTTAGGTGTCCCAATATTTGAGACTGTCTTTTTCATTAGTATCATACACTGCAGTATTAGATACTTTTCACTACAATTATTGCTCAGTTGTGTTGACTTTATTGCTGCTCTGCAAATTACATCATATTTGTGGTCTCATGAATTTTTGTTTATATTTTCAAGAGGTATGTCAAGTATTATTTGCACCTTGTGTACATTTTTCCTGCTGTATTTCAAATTTGGGACATCTTTAGTTAAATTAGTGAAGTAATGTTAAGAATTGGACAATGCTGTACTCAATATAATTGGTTTGAAGAACTTGTATTATGTTTGAATTTTTTTAATGAACATTATGTGTGGTTTTATTGGAGCACAATGAAGAAAAGTTTCATATTTACAATATATTTCTCATGCTGCTGGAATGAAAATCATGAATTGCTTGTGTTCAATAATGTTTTATTAACTCTCTTTGTGAGGTTATTTTTTTTAGTAATCTGTAAAATATATTTATTGAAATCAAAACAGCAATATTTTGTGATGCAAAATAGAAGAATGTTGAAGAAGGAGCAATTTTGTGTTCTCTTCACATCAGTGCACTAGAGTTTATCACTACAATTTTTTAACTTGCAATTGAACTTTCTATGTGCTGGTTAACACCTTGCAAGAGATATGGCCAATAATAATTGACTGTAGCTATCTTTTGATATTCACTTTCACAGTAATTATCCTATTTTTATAAACCAAAAATCTGGTATTGCAATGCTTGCCAATGAAGTATGTCCACTTATAAAATTGGCAAGCAGATATCTTGACTGCGGAATTTATGGTGCTGCTTTGAATCTATAATCTTTGTAGCCTAAGAGATGAAACATAATCTGAGATTTAATTATTTCACTAATTGTGTTTACAGTGGTACACATATCACAGAACCTGGCCTGGTATTTTCAATAGTTTTTATAATAAACTCTATAGTTCTCACAAAATTTAAATTTTAAATATAATATGACATAATCCAATGGTTGTGTTATTGTTGAATTTGAGTAACATCTTTTAAAACGGAGCTTCTAAACAATTTTGAATATTGTGGGTGCACAGCATTCATGAAATGGTTTTATTAATGTTGAAAATATGTTCTGTGACTGGAAAATTATAAACGGACACTTTTCCCTTATATTAAGATATTTAACTTTGGGGCTAAAATACATGATGATTTAATACTCCTATAATTTTTGAGAATGTTATTAATATGAATGTTGAGATATTATAATCATATTTAAACCACTGATGTTGATTTTATAGATATTATAGTTTAATTAATGTTATTTGTGAGATTGCAGCTAATACTGTGCAATTTGGATATTCCGTAATTGTTATAGTTGGAAACATTGAGAAGACTTAATATGTGGAGAGTGCACTTTTATTATGATGAAAATTTGAAGATATAATTATCAATTTCTTAAAAAATGAAATAAATAGTGCAGATTGATCGAAAAAGGCAAAAGTAGATAGCTTATGTTATATGGATTTGACAAAGATTTCTTTGGAAGACGTTTCATATGTGGCAGCTAGTTGGTGCTATTTCATTGTTCTACTAATTTGAATTTAGTTGAAATTATAGTACTAAATTTTAATATATTACAAATACAGCATAAATAAAATTTGACTAGTTTTATACATACTTCACTAATGTTACTATTGTTATAAAATTCAATTTTTTGTGGTATTTTAATTATAATCAGTTTGGTATCTTATAGGAGGTAAATTTTTGTATGTCTTGTGATGAATAAATGTTTCATTATTTTTTGTACAATAATGTTGCTATAATTACATGGTTACTAAGAGTTGATATACAAAACATTGTCCAATAATTTTAGAACTGTGCTCTAAACATGAATTTTAATATTGTTAAGAGAAAAATGCAATGCAAGTTAATTTAATTCATATTTACCCATATTGATTGGATTAAAGACAGAATTCTTTTGGCTTAAATTAATATTTAAAAATTACATAATTTAAATCTTCACTGGTACTTATTTTTATTTAAGACAATATTTTCTAATTATAATGTATGGTTAAATATTCTAAAATATTTGCATTTTCCGAAGTGAATTAAAGTAAACCAAATGTGAAATAAAAGTAACTTTGAAATCTGAAAGTTGTTGGCACAGTTGGGAATTGATGTCCTCATTTGTCTCAAAAGTACAAAAGTTAATCATTTAGTGTGATACCAATGACACAATTCAGAGTAAGCATTGATAATTATTTTTTTTTAAATTCTGACATAGATTGTGGTAATTATGTCAGTTATACAACCACTCTTATACATGACAATTTATATAATATCCTTGAAATTTATATCTCAAATAATTGTAAAGTATTTTATTAAAGAAAAGGTAGTATGTTATATTGGGACAACTATTGTTAAGGAATGCACTCAGTGCTCCTCGAGGTATGTTTTATATTTTAACCGCTAGTGGAGTATTTCTGTTGCTTGCATTCACTTTTACTTTCTGTTATGGCCGTGCTCCCATCCATGCTCTTGTACATTTTGTAGTAAAGAAATTATTGTATATTTGAGATACTCTAAATTAGACAAAAACATAACATAAGTACAAAGTACACATACATATGCAAGAGTATTTGGATGATATGTAGCACTGCCTTGTCATATTTCAAACTTATATGTTTGAATGACCATTTTAAGTTCGTTATTTAAAACTGCTCAAAAAGAAGAGTGTTTAACAAATGATCCATCCATTAGAAGGTGCCTTTTTATATTATATACTGATATGTATGTATAAATATATTTACAGTATCTGTATAATTTTCTTGCTCATTCATATACATGTAAGAATTCCATCCTCATATGTACATCAAGTAATATAATGCTGTTGACAATTTCACTTGTAACATCTGTTGTTAGTGCCTTTTTATCACTGTTCCTAGGAAAAAATTGATTCTCTGAAACTTGGAGAAAACTGCTTTTACTAAGGGGAATCTAGACATTGCTGCATTTATTTTGTTTGAGCTGGTAAATGTCTAGCTTCTTCTAGATTGTTGTACTCATAGTGTTTCTGAAGGGTCATTTGAAATTTTATTTTAAAATTAGATTATATGCAACTGGTCCCTTTAAACTTAAAAGTACAGAGTTAACGGTGAAATCTTTTTGTTGCTTACTCGAATAATCTAAGGGGAAGAAAATTATTTTTCTGCTCAATTTATTGTGTTTTGGTTAAATCATTTTTTTGGAACCTGCTCAACTTTGAACTTGAACTAAATACATATTTGATTATAATAGTACTTTCTATTTATTATTTTAAAAACCATGACTTTAAAATAACACATGTAACTGTAATAACAAAAATAGATCGTTTTAAAATTTGTGATTCTTGGACATATATCTTTAGAAGTAGGTTACTTCTTCACACATGGTAATCGTCAGTTTATATTCTTGTGATCAGAATCATTTAATTTATTTCCAAATTCTTTAATACGCTGGCAATTAACTATTTAATCTGAAGCTCTTGACATGATATCACCTTGCATATATTTTTGTGATCTTTAAACATAAATAGCAGTTTACACACCGTTATTGATACTTTTCACGGTTTTGGGTTACACTTTTGTACAATTTACATTTTTGTATTTGGTTAATATTTGAAATATCAATTTATTGCAGCTACTAAACCAGCAGAAATGTTTATATTTATATAAGGTTGGCGCAATACAGGAAGTGACAATTTCTACTTTAAATGGTCTGGTCTACTCAAGCGTTACTATGAGCAAGCATTTTGTATTTGCCATATAATTTACTTTCTTCACATTTGTAAATACATGAATTATATTTACTGTTTAGTAAATAAACTTATGTGAGTAATTATAAATTATGTAATGACATTCTTTATGGAAATATATTTAGTGATACCCAGCAATTGTTTCATTTGATATTTCCTTTACAAAAAAAAAAGTAGCTAGTGTACTGCATGTAAGTATACAAACTAAGGTTGAAGGAATGGTAAACCAATAGACATCAAAATTTGGAAACATTGTTTGCAGAAGAAAAGAGAATAAATATTCTGTGATAATTAGTGTTAACATATATTCATTTACTGTTTGATTTATAGATTGAGGTATTACTCTGTGTACATACAGCCTGTAAGCTTTTAGTCAGTAGTGACACAAGAGGTTTTTTTTACTACTGGAGTGTGAAGTAAACACAAGACTATCTAAATGAATCCTAAATAATAGTTTATTTTACATGAACATAAAAGTTCTTGATAAATTTGACAAAAATTGATGTTAAAGTATAAAAAAACTGAGTGCAAAGTTTATCCCAGTGAATTTGTTCTAAATAAGTCATGTTTTGGGCAGAGCTGATGTTTCCATTAACAATATTTGACAGGTAGCTCTGCTAGTGTACTGTCAAAACATTGGTCCAGGTATAAAAATTAGGTTTATGCATGTATTTTAGATGCATAAAAATTAACAAATTCGACATGGTATCTTAAAAGAAGTCTTAACTTAACAATATGATTTTTTCACAATTATGAAGTATTAACATTACAAGTATTTGTTATTGTGTGAAAGAATTATTTTCATGTCAAAATAATAAAAACAGAAGCTTTCATTCATAAGACCATAATCATCTGTGTGTTCATCCAATTTTCACTGCAACTTAGCCCAGCCGGGCCTGTACCAACTCACATAAACTCTGATGGCATGAATTTTAAAGGCTTTTAATTATTTTGTAAATTACTGCACATGTCTGATATATAATACATTACATTAACATTATTTTCAATGGCTTTCCAGAATACTATGATTAGGGAAATATTTTGTAAATGTTATCACTCTCCTAGAGATCTTAGTTTGACTTAATTTTCAGTTGAAATTCATGTTAATATAAATGTTAAAAAAAACTTAAAACACAACATAACTCAGAAATGAGTTTGCAAGGTGGGAGCAGGCACATACTGAGTCCTGTTAGGTTTCATTCCCTGCCTGTTCTTAACCGCCTCTGATTTTATCAAACTTGATTTTCTGTAACAAGGCGCATAAGTTTTCAAAATCACTATTATAATAAGGCACATGATGACTGTGTTAATGAAGGCTGATATGATAGCTATTTGGAGAGCTGCTGCTGTATTAATCAAATCACCTCGATACAAATCCCTCTCCTCGCCTGGGTAGATATAAACATTTTCATCCTTTCTCTGAGGTGACCGTGTCTTGGGCTCCAGGTAGTCCATGAAATCAATGGCAGACCCACATGTCAATCTATCATAGATCACAGAGCTGACCTGTGTTGCAGCTGATAAGTAACGCACTACTGTCTTTCGATATTCACCACAGGTTTTGTAGTAACCAGTTATTAGTACAATTGCATCAGCAATGATTAAAGCTTCATTAATACAGCATATAATCAACAATGCAAGCCACCAGTGGTGCCTGTAACTGATAATATAATTTGTTATTAACTAAATTATTAAAATGAAACAGCTACTTAGGCACACATTTTACTGAAATAAAATCAAACCTTTCTTTTTGTCTTCTTTCTGGTCTTCTTTTTAAATCATACTTGTTAATTATAGTCTGGTACAAATAGTAGCCAGCTACAAAAATGTTAAATATAAGTGCTGGAGCTGATGCTAGTGATGCAAAATAACAAAACTCGACGGGACCTCCGCTGAATATGACAGAGTTACTGACTCCATTCAGGGGACAACCGCAGTGTCTGTCAACGCATGTGTCAAGGATCTCAGACCAGTGTATCCATGCTGTAAGGGTTGGTCCAATAGTTAATACACAAAGCAGGACAGAAGCTGAAAACAGCAAGGCAAAGACTTGTCGATGCTCCATGAGATAGCCAGTTTTACATGTCTGTAAACAATAAAAGTGTTTCTTTAACATATGCATCCAGACTTTTCAAGGAATATTGTTTACTGTGGACTTAAAGAATTCATAAGTAACTTTTTGACTGTTTCATGTGACGGTTGTCAAAGACAATAAACAACTCACCACGAGACTGCAAACAATGTGAAATTTTCTTTATGGTCTCAGGCATGTATTTAAACAATTGACAGAATTTTCTACTAATTGATGTTTTGACTGTCCAAATTTGGAACCAAAAACTTTCTTTTATTATAATAATTTAAATGTTTTTATTCACAATTTTAGACTGGATGTTTATTTCTTCCTGACAATTACATTTCCTTTTTATGAACAGCTGAATGATATATTTCCTCTTACCTGGATTGATAAATGAGGAAATACAGTTCTCAATAACACTGACAAACTGGGTTCCCCAACAGAGATGATATGTATTTACAGAGCTCAGAGATTAGATAAAGCTTCTTTACACTAGATAAAGTATACAGTCAATAAAATTTTATTCAATGAAGTGCACCATATTACTTTAATTTAGCTAGTTTTTATAAGAAACTTGACACAATGTATGTATCTTACTTTAAGATTAAATAATTAAGTGATGTAAATAAGATATTTCAAATTGCACATTTCATTTCTGTGATGAATCAGCAATGTCCTATATATAGCGTGATTTTCTTGGAATTTGTTATGACAGAAGATATATTTAAGTTTGCTGAAGAATCGTAGAATAAACACTTTTGAGCTATAGATCACTTTATTTTTTTATTTTTTATTATTATAAACATTAAATCTAGATTTTTACAGAATGAACTTTTACAGGAGCTGATAAGAAACTACTTACTGTCCTCCAAAACCGAGCACTTCCGTATTGTTCATATGCATTACTCAAACCCTGTTTCACTCTACTTACTAGCAATGCCATCATTTTTATTAATTAATTATCTATGCAAAAATATATATAAATATATAATAAATATACTATCATCATTTATTAATAAATTTGTTTGTGAGGTTTCTTTATAATTATTTTCAAATGTATGCAGTTTTAAATTCCTACTAAAATTAATAATGTTGATACTAAATTAACACTGATAGTTAATGGAATTCCCTGTATTTACTCGTCTCATGTAAAAATATACTTTAAAAAATAAATGATTTTATATATTCATGATTAATGGAGAATCATTAATAAGGTTCTAATAATTACATTGGTGCATCAATCTGATATGGGAAACGACACAAGAAAAAATATCTATTGTGGTTATTCTGGGAAGAATCACTTCCAAATATTTTCAGGTTGTAAATTGAACCCAGGGTAGGTAGTCTTGGCATTTCAGGCAGGAAATTTGTTGATGATTCAATGTGTTTGGATACAACATTGCACTTTTTCGATGAGCATACCTGGCTAGAATCTTGAGGAATTTATACACACAGTTTTCTAAATCTACATACAGTCATACATTACACGCCCTCCATTCTTCATTCCAATTTTGAGTAAAATTGGTGCACGACATACACAAGTAAGTATGGTATATGAAATGTAAAAATGTCAGTCATAGATATAAATATTTGTTAAGTATATAACTTAATTCTGAAGTTACAATTACATAATTCACTCATATTCTCTTAAAAATGTGAATATTTAATTTGGCTGTTAAGTAGAAAGAAAGTGAAAACATCAGGAGAAGAAATGATTCAATTATTCATGTTTCTCATAAAACATTTCCCAAATTACACATGCCCAACACAACTGATAGTTATTAATATTAGATATATATAAATTACTATGCTAATTTATAGGAAAACAGTTAAAGCAACAGCTTTATTGCTTACCTACCAAAGATTGAAAATGAATTGGGATTTGAAGATCAATGAAAAAATGGGACTGAGATGTTTACCATTTTTACACTTCACTGCTTTACATTACTTAGTAGTAGACAATCAAAATAAGATTTTCATTTATTTATTTTATACAATTGCACTTGCAAATATTTTACAACACAGGATTACATGGCAATTAAATGAATAATCTTAACTTATAATAAAAATGTGAGAGTGCAGGTTTAAACTAATTGATGTGATTTGTAAGCAAAACCTGTTTGAATCTAATCAATTCTATCAAATTGTTGATCAGTTTTCTATTTGTCTCAGTACTGCATAATACGAATATGATGCCCTCAAGAGCTGCAAAAGAAAGGGGAAAATCATACGTTTGAAAAGAAAACATTTAAATCTTTATGACATATAAATTATGTGAGAATAACATGGGACATGATAATGGTGTAGCCATTCCCTGAGTAAGTTATTTATCACTCAATGTGTAAATTAATATTAATTTTAGTTTTCATTGTCTGAAACTTTTTTTAGTCATTCACTGTAGAAGAGCAGGAATCTGGAATAAGTTCATAATTTAAAAACCTGGGTCTGAATTCATGAAATTACCACATTCTTTCCTGTCTTGAGTTACCATTTTTGTCAATGAAAATTGAGCAACATTTTCATTATTAGGTTATTTTATTATATTGTTACACTCAATATTTTCCATTGTCCATAGTACTATTTTATTTTAGAGTGATTTTGTGGTATTTACTTAATTATTGGCAACTGCCTTTATCACGAATAAATTTTTAACTCTCTTACTACTCAAGTGATCGTGGAAGACGTTTAACCTATTTCCATTACAATATTGTAGTTGAATACATACATACTATTTCACACAAAGATAGTAATTCACACTTAAATATAGTTATCTCATAAATTCTTTATAGTAGATGTAAGAATTTTAATTAACTAACAAACTTACATTTGTAAATAAGTCCAATGTCATTGTAGTAAAGTGAAATGCTTTTAGTTCAGCCTGCTTCAGAGACCGTACCATCATTATACCAATTCCCCTTTTGAATTTAATGTCTACATTGTACCAGCCACTTTCATAGGCAGCTTTACTTATAAGAACACTCTAAACACAGGATGAGAAAGAATTAAAAATAGCAAATATGAATTTCTAAAATGAATTTAGAGTTACATACATGCCATTGGAGATCTGTTCCAGTTTTGCAGTATATGAAAATACGTCCACCCTCACATCCCAGGAAGAGAATCATAGTCAAGAACTTCAGGTTATCAAATGGGAGCTACAAACATATCATTTGTGTGAACAGAATGGAATTCTTCAAAACAAATGTTTAATGGGAAGAATATAAATAATCATTTTCTAAACAGTTTAAAGTAAATGTAATATAACACTTTTAATACTCACTATTGTTGCTTGATATGTTATAGTGCATAGAATGAATGACATCACAATGCATTCTAACAACATGATTGGACCCAATAGTTGCTGTAGGTCCTTGACATATCTGCAGTAAAATTTACAAAACTATATATTTTTTTAAATTTTTGTATAATAAAGGGTAATAATATTGTCTCAAATACCTATAAATAGCTTGATGGTGCTTTATGCAGTCATTGAGAATGTCATTCATTTCTTTGATTAATTCACTGGATTCATAAATGGAATCTTTGTCTTCCCAAAGGTTGGAGTCATCAGCTTCCCCCAAGGTTTGTTCACAATTGTACTTTTCTGTTAATTGTTTTATAGCATTTTGTTTAATGTCCTTTATTGAAACAGCAAGCAACTGAAATTGTGTTGTTACAAGTATAATAAATGCAGCATAGAAGCAATCCATTATTGCAGCATAAATGGTGTCCATCATTGAGCCAAATGCTTGAAAAACATATGAATATTCATAAAATGGTGAAACTGTTTCATCAAATGGAAACCATCCAGGAAATGGCAGTGTCCTAGGCACAACTGTCTCATTTAGATTACCATCACCTGAAGATGGCATGTGCACTAGACTGGTGCTAAGCCATGTACTTGTTGTAACAAAGTACCAAGATGTGTAAAAAGTAGTCAGCAATTTTATGTGACGTAAGCTCTTCTGTATGATAACTTCTTTCTCCTTTGACATATTTTTCATTGCCATAGGGAACAAATCATCATGCAGAACCTGAATCATGTATATGAGTTTCTTCCTCATAAACCAAAATGGCACCAGTTTACAGCAATTTGATGAGTTTGTTAGTGCTACACTCAGTACATCAGTAAGCATATTCAAATCACCAGTTGTAAAAAAGATCTTTATGTACACTGAAATACAAAATAATGCTATACTGGAGGATGTTAAGAATGCACAGATGAAATAAACTCCAAAGTTCCAGTCATTATCACTTGATGGCCAGAGACCTAATACATGCAATATGTTTAAGTTTAAGAACATATATTTGTACTTTATATGCTGTTTCTTTGAAAAATTTAACATGTTTCTAATAGAAGTACAACCAATTATTAATTCTTGTAAGAAAAATAATGGTGGTACAGTTCACAATCCACTTTGTGATATAAAAGTGTTGAGATTTATCAAGCAAGCAAAGAAAAATATGAGATTGTGTAGGTATTATTGATGTCAGGGTATAAATAACAATCAAAGAGATCTTACACTGTTTGTGCATCACTTTTCTAGAAAACAAAGGAAGTACTAATTAACTAGTCTCTTTATAAGAACGAAAGGACAATTATGCGATCAATATGTTTTAGTAACATGACACACAATGATAAAAAAGAAGTTCTAAAAGAAAAGGTTAAAGCGCATTTTTACCTCTACATTAAGTGATATTTGGTGTGTTTATAACAGCCTTTAAAAATAGTGAACTACATCTCAATTTTAAAAAATCAAGACTAGAATAAGTTTTAATAGCAAATAATTATTAAATAATAGAGATATTAGTTTAATTCGTTGGGAAACAATTAAAATAAAAATACTAATATTAAGGATACAAATAATATCTATTTTGTTTTTTTGTTTCATTAATGGAGAGCCAATGCACAGAGTTTGATATATGCAACTGTTGAATAACAGAGGTATGACAAATGAAAAGAAAATCACTAAATATCTATCAAAGAAAATACCGAATATCAGATTTCACTGCTGTCAGCAATCTGTCATCTCCATTAATAATTTAAAACATTCCATTGGTTGGAAAAATGCTATGATATCAGTTGTTAACACCAGGTACAACAAAGGCATATCATGTGGGGTAGTGACAGCAATAGGGGCAACCCACCGTAGGTGGCACTTTTTTTGGGTGACAAAATTTCACAATAAATAATAACTTGTTGATCTCTTTAGAATCACAACTAATTTATTCTTGACAAAAATTCTTTTGGATTTTCAATAATGGGGCGGCAAATTTGGCCAATGCTCAGGTTGGCTGAAACCTACACTATGCCACTTAGGTATTCTAGAAATATATTCTAAATGTTTCATATTGACTACATCACTGCAAATAATGCTCAAACAGTTACAATAAAACTCAATAATAGCTATGATCCCACATTGTTCAACGAACTTCTTTGCTCTATGTTTCACAATGCTCGAGTTGTGCAGTGTGATTTTCAATAGCTTGAATTTATCTGATGCACCCACAGCAAGACTTGCACAAATTTTGATGGGTATTTATGTTGTCATTTAATGGTCTGATATTCTGGATATTTATTTATCTATTCACTAAGTTGTAGTTCATATGGCACTGCTTAATATTTTCCTGGGAGGTCAAAAAAGAATTCATAATTGCACATTATTGCTCTCCTTTCTGCATCCCCTTTTTCATAACCTTTCCTACTATATTAAAGTCTTGCTGCATTACGCTCTTGTTTGTCAGTTAAAAAAAAATCATTTCAATGTTTATTAAGCTTTGTGTAGTACAGGTGGAAGAGGGTGAAACAAAATACTGCACATAGAAAATTTAGCAGGAGCAAATGAGTGCACCGCAAGTGGGCTGTTTAATATTTAAAATTACAATAAAAATAATCTTTCATAAATCAATTTATTAGCACATAACCACCAGCTGCCACTGGAAGTTATCCGGAAAAGTTACAGGAATCTAACTACACTTTTCGGAGAGGAATTAAAATTTAAACCCAGGGGCAAATTGTTCAATTTGGAAGAAAGAATAGAGAATTTCAGAGGTAACATACATCTGAAATTGCAAGTGCAGAAGGTAAAAAAAGTGCATCAAATGATTGGAGGTTGATAAATTGGAAAGAAGGATAAATAAATGCATTACATTCAGAAGATTGGAGACTATGGCTGACATCATTGATAAAAAGCTGTCATATACATTGAAATAATAATTTTTTGAACTGTTGTGTACATTATTAGTCTATTGTTGAATGTAGTGTTACATCAGTATTAAAGATAGCAGCACTGGTGGTGTGTTGTTCCAACATGGATTGTGTGTTTATTTGGTGCCGAGACTTCACCACAGTTAGCCAGAGACATGGAGTGTACTGAGGCTAAAAAGAACGTAAATGCTGTACATTTTAACCAAAAAAAAGCCAAGATTAAAACCACAAGATGGATCAAAAATCATTGAAACATATGACTGGAGCTAGGACACCTACACAGTCACCAAATTCAGCGAGTTCAACAAAGTCTTTCAACTGCAACAAATGTGGATTGAGAAGCTTTTGATCCCACCTCACACAAAGCATTGTCTTCTCCCTGAAGAAATGTGGTCTTGCACTTTATGTTAATCGGTGCTGTAGCATAACCCATGATTTGGAATTATTAAAATAAATCATTATTTCATTGCCAGTCACAACCCGATGCAAAAATCCCTTTTTTTGCCTTGCATTGAAGTACCATTTCGCACACAGTTAATGTGTAATCCATTTTCCAACCTTTTTTATCTTTCCCCCAGCTCTCAGGCTTGCTGAGTGACAATTAATTGCTCTGCCATAATTTTTGTATATTATCCACATCCTATAATGCATGCAATTGGACATCTTCAAACTTTTGTGGCAGATGTTAGTGTTCTTCATCAGTGACATTAAAATCACCACTTTTGAATCAGTCAAACCAGCGTTCACTTGTCTTGACGGTTGGAGCAAGCTCACCGTAAGTTTCCACAGGAATTTATTGAACAAAGAACGGCATGTGCCACACATGCTCCTTATTGGCCTCAAACTTCAACACCATTGGTTTGTTGGTGAGGCATTGTAAAACCCTGTATGTATGGGCAATGGAAGAGTTAACATTTTTGAACATTGTATTATGGTAAACATATGGTCACAGGATGAATAAATAAAAAATAATTTAAAAAATTATAAAACCTTTTATTGTTTTAGAATATATTGATGATAAATTACAATTTACAGAATCACTTATGAACACAAATTATTAACCTTAGTATTAAACAGTTTGGAATACAAAATTTGTAATTATTCAAAAATAGGTTTACTTTATTAATAAACATTTTTAAATAGATGTATATATGAAACCATCTTCTTTGGTCCATTTTCTCATAAAAATGGTCATGTTACAATTACCATTTAATATTCCAGATGTCACTCTGGAATTATTTGTACAGCAGTATTTGAGTAATAGTATCACAGAGTCAGCAACTGTTTTAATATATCTCCTTATAAAGCTGAGATAACACAAACACACCTGCAATGTCAGTATCTCATTTCAGCCTTGGAGAATACAAACGTACAATATAACTAATTAAATGATTCCCCATTAAGTTAATCAATATCACAATGACATTTAGCATCTGCTTGTAAGTACAAGAAACCATGTAACTATAATTTAAAACTTTCAGACAACTTTTGTAACAAAATATATCCTATTTTCTTTTATTTGGAAAGGCACCTCCAAGGCTGCTATACACTTTTGTGTATTGCTGTAGATTGTTGGTGAACACCACTACTTAGCATCAATGACTATGACTGATCCTGTTTTCTTCACCACATCTTCCATGTCCCGTTCAATATTAACACTCCTAAAAGCATAAACATTTAAAGCATTTTAATTATTCATTGTTTCATTCGGGATCTACTCTTCAAGTTGATACAGAAGAATGTTAAATAAGATTAGTTACATACTAGCAGAATATAATTGTTATCAGCTAGAATTTATTTTCCATATTAAGGATGAACATAGAATTCACAAAGTTATATACATCTACACTATATTAAAAATATCAAGTCTAATCATGGTAAAATTGTCACTTACTTTCCAAAATCTTCCCCTTCCTGTATAGTGTCAGGAAGTTTTCTGTGTAAAGTCTCTGGAAGAAGTAATGCTAAAAAGCCACCAGAAAACATAAAGCTCCCAAATATGAGCAAAGGCAGTGGTTGCCAGTAATCAGCCTATAAATATAGAGCAGAGAATTATTTTGTTTCTATAATAGAAGTATGTTTTAAGTCATAAAAATATGATGAGAAATGAATCTGCTTGGAACAGCTTTAGTTAAATCTCTATTATCACTATTTATACTCTACGTGCTATGTTTTTATATTTATAGTTTTCATACTGATCAGCTATTGAAAGCATGAAACTCTGTTAGCACAAATTAATCTATATTGTTGAGAGATGAATTACTGTTTATAATTATTTGATCCCAAACAATTAATAATAATTTTAAATTTGGAGTTAGATTAATAATACTTTTCAGTAAAGATATCACCTAAATATGGTAAATAAATTAAATATAATAATTAAAAGAATTGGGCTCATGTTTTAATGGTTGCACTACAGTATTGGGTATACTAATTTTTTAAGTATTTGTAAAAGGAATAAAATGAGTTCATATTAAATATTTAATCAATGATTCAAAAAAAAAGTAAATATAATAAGTGTAGAGTAATTAATAATGGTCACATAAACAAACAAATGGAGGTTCACTAATTTATCTTAGCTTCAGCATGTTGGCAGGCCTTATCTTTTACAAGAAGGAATTATACTTTAATTAAAATTTAATTCCTTCTTGTAACTGATGAGGTCTACTGACATGCAGAAGCAATGTTTTACTTACGCTAAGATAAGTTTTTGTACTTTTGTTTGTCTATGTGACCATTATTAATTATTCAACATAATTTTAAAACTATTATTATGGGCAATATTATTACCTGTGTGAGATATAGAAATGTTGTGCAATAAAACAATTTGTATGCTTGTGAGGATTGTTGTTAACTTGTAAAATTATTTATTGTTACAAATTAATTCAATGAAAAGTGTCCAAATTTACTATTTTTTATGAGAGGAGAATTGTTTCATGGAGCAATTTAAGAAGCAAATATAGAAACATTGTAAATTGCAGTGGTTTTTGTTTGAAGTAATTCAAAAATATGTGAAATTATAAACAAATTTTACCAATAAATTAAAAAATGGGGCTGTAATTCCTCCTGTTCTTGCACACATTGAACTGATTCCAAGAGCAACATTTCTGATCACAGTAGGGAATTGTTCAGCAGTGAATATGTAAATAGTTCCATATGATGCTGTCACTGCCATTTTACCTATCATAGCAAAAGCTACCAGCCAGGCAACACTATCTGAAAAATTAAATGAATGAGTATTTCAATTTGGTTTTTACAAGAGGCTTTTTTATGTCTGAATTCATTACATACCTCCATTTACAGTAAGTGAAAGTAGCAAAGATGCACCCCCGACCAACATGCAGGAACAGAGAATTGACTTGCGTCCCCACTTATTCAGAGTGAACAGAAGGAAAGTGTAAGCAGGTACTTCAACAATGCCAGATATCAAAAAGTTGATGTATTGGTTTCCTCCTAGGTTACTTGTATTCCAAGAAAGCCCATAATATGAACAGTTGTTGACAAACCTGGCAACAGGTGATGGAATATAATCATATTAAATCTGAAATAATTTCAATTATAATTACAAGTATGATTGGGAATTAACTTAAACATTTTCTTTTTAATAAGAATTGCGCTGAATTTTTCACAAAGTGCTATTTAGAACATGAAATGCACATTTGTTAATGAGGATGGCATTCCATTTCTATTTACTTGTATTTTGGTTCAACATAAATTATTATTTGTGCAGCATTTGATTTATATCCAAACAACCAGAAATACTTAATTTCATGATAAAGAATAAAAAGTAAAACAAAAAAAATGTTTCTATAGATGTATGTTTAGAAAAAAAATGATGGAGTATAACATAGCTAATACACAAAAAATGTTTTTTTCAAATGATAGTTGTTTATTTAATCTTATACAATACCAAAATTTATGTTAAAATTTGTTATTTGAATATTATTATTACCAATTGAAGAAGATATTCAATGAACGTTTTCTAAGATTAGGGTATTTCATTATGTCTAAAATGGAGGGCTTCTTCTCTGTAGTCTTTGACGTAAGAACTACAGCTTCTTCTGGCTTCAACAATGACTGCATTACATCTTCTGGAATTGCAACTTTGTTGGCTTTGGCAGCCTTGAAGATCAGTTCACGTGCTTTCTCAGGTTTTCCATTTGACAAGAGCCACCTTGTTGATTCTGGTATGAGCCTAAAATGTAAATTTATCCATTTTGTTTTACTAATAATTATAAAACTGAATATTTTCAATGAAGGATTATGTAAATTACTATTTAGTGTAATACATAAAACAACTAATTCTAGAACCAGAAATTGAGAGCAAATACTCACCACCAATAGCTTAAGAAGAACAGTGAGGGTAGTGTAAATGCTAACTGCAACATTCTCCAACTATGGATGTAATAAGCCAAGAAAGCTGTCATCAAATAACCAAAAGTAAAGAAGAGTTGGCATGCCACACCTGCAAACAATCGTTTACTGGGACCAACCATCTCCATTGCTGCAAATGAACAAACTCAATAAACACCAAGTGACTTCATCAATAACGAATACATGATACTACTAAGCTGATGTTTTGCTAGGTTAGATGGGTTTCCTATACAAATTGTATATTGTATGTATTTTATATGAATTAATCAAAACCATTTTTAATTTCTTTCCATCTGAATTCTTAAGCCTCATGTTTACTGTCATCATCTTATGTACATGCATGTTCCAAATTTAGTAGTGAACATCTATTCTTTGCCAACAATTAAGTGTTATTAAAGTAAGTTAAGTTTAGATGAAGGACAGCAATCATTCACAGATTGAACTCAATATTTTCAATGAACAAAGTAAATAATAATAATGGGAAAGGAATAACATTTTGCCAGCAAAACAATCAGATTATTTATAGAGGTCAACTGTGTTATATATGCTGAATGTACCATGTGACGAAAAATTACTAGTAGGAATATGATTAAAATTAAGAGTTAGATGAGTATGTAAAGGGACAGTCTGCAGCTGATTATTAACCAGCAATGACTTTGCAGTTACAAAAGTCAAATTAATGGGGAGAAAAGTCTATGGGAAATTTGATGAAATAAAATAATCAACAGGAATAATTAACAAAAAATGTTTAAATCAGTCCCAGTGCCTTTATTTCAAAATTAACACACAAGTTAGCTTTCGACCTTTCTAATCATTAAAAAAAAATGCAACACATTAAAAGTATCAGTACATATCTGCTGTCAATGCTGTAAGTGTACTGTGTGATGATATATCTTGTGTGTTAATTTTTAAGTAAAGACAAATTGGGATGTTTTAATCTTTTTGTTATTTCAGTGTAACAGTCAGTCTATTTAAACAAAGATTTTTAGATAGATGATGATATAATGTAAAGAACTGAACTCATAGAAAAGGTGAAGCAAAATATGGATGAAATGCTGAAAACTTTAATAAAGAAGTTGTAAAATATAGAAACTATGGAAATGGGTCTGTAGGAGAAGAAATTAATAAATGTAAAATATGTCAAAATTCAACAAATACAGCTATTTTCTTTTAATCAATAAATTATTGAAGAATCAGATGAACAAGAAATGGATATTGAAAAGCACAAAGAAAAAAATTTCATTCTAACAGATGTTCTCAGAGAGAATACTACTTTAAATACAATAAACATAACAAATATAGAAATTACTAAGTCTTTAAACAAAAACAATGAATTTGATAGCTTTGACTTATTCTAAACAATCTTCTATAACAAGATATAAAATAATTAAATTGATAAAACCTGTAAAAAGATCCAATTAGAAAAGACAGATGTAATAGTTCACAAGGGAAGCTACAAGAAGTCAATATTAGAAATAAACAAGGAATAACACTGACCAATAGATGAAATATATAAAATATTTTGTAATAAGAATGGATAAAAATAAATCTATGTATCTAAATTCATGTAAACCTTTCTTATATTGAACATTAAATTTTTATAGACAGCTATTTCTGTGTTACAAAATACAAGTATTACATTTTGTGGTGGCTAGAAGAAAAACATTCAAGCTACAATTGCCAAGATGGCAGCTCTTAGTCCCACGGGTATTCCTAGTAAGGAATAAAATGTCTCATTTTCCTATGGTAAGCAAACTTCTAGTAAAGAAAAATTAAAATGTTAGGGAATCACTATAACTGATTTCATTGTTTCACATGCCTATAACATATCCAATGAGAAACATTCCTGAAGCAGTAAGTCCAACAATGAGTCGAAATATCATGAAGCAGATGTAATTTGGTGAAAATATCACCAATATTCCTCCACCCAGTTGAAATAGTAGGGCTACCATGAAAATTGGTTTCCTCCCATACCTGAAATTAAGATAATATTTACACATATACTGTGAATATAAAGGTGAATGTATATATAATTTATTTATGATATAAAAAAATAATTTTACTTGTCTGAGAGGAAACCAAAAGTGAATGACCCTATGACATCACCTATCATGAACATAGAGTCAGACATTGCTCTTAGCCAGGCTCTATTGCAGACCAAATCAAACTGAAAGAGAAACAGAGAATTATCCATTAATCTTCTTAACATTGAAAAACACTTATTAACACTGTAATAATATCTGGTTTGCTTGTCCCTTTATTTTAACCTCTGAAAACCTATATTAATGCTACCAAAATGTGATATGAATGTTATAAACTATACGTTGATGTACCAAGATGTAGACTTTAATAATAAATGGAAACTCACAATGATAGCCAGTCTGGAATGTACACATTTCACATTAGTGTGAACTCTCAAGTTTTGTTACTTTTCTATCATCCTTCAGTTACTTTTTAACAATATCATTTTCAGCATCACCTCTATGACAGTACTGCTCTCATACATGGAGTTGTCATACACCCATGACCCTTCACAGTCCACCGATTGGTTGGTGGGATTTGTATTACCATCAGTTGAGTTGATGTCAAATCTTTTACATGATGACCAAGATGACAACTCCGAGTCCCAGGGGTATGCCATTCGAATTATATCTTCTGGCAAGGGATAAGAAGCTGTCTCATTCTCAAATGGAAGCAAGCATCTACAAAAATAAAGTCTAAATGTTAGGGAATTACTTTTCTTCTTTGTGAAAATTCAATATTAAATACAAATTTGTCTGTAGTTAATATCAATTGAGAAGTAATTTTAATAAATGTGCCCTATGAAGATAAATTATTGTAGTATTTTCAAATGTAAATTACTTTAGTTTAGGACAAAGTATTTTAATTTCTCTTCATTTAAATCTAATGTTTGATGGAATATGGCCAAGGAAATCAAAACTACCACTGTATATTATTCATTGATATTCATAATTAAGTACTCAAGTTCATAAACTATTTTCACAAAAAATGTACCTGTGATTAACTTTTGCTTGTAAGAACACTCCTCCCAATTTGTGCAGAGCACTTGTGATTCCAGCCAAACACAGAAGAAAATAAATTCGTTTCTGATAGCTACCAAACTCGCCAAGGTACGGAAACAGGTCTTCAAAAGCCATTTTCGCTAGATATTATCCTACCTGAAAAGAATAAATGCATTAAAAAATGACCAGAAAAGACCAGACTTAAAACTTGGAAATAATTTCTTTCTGAAATGATTTGTGGTTCATGAAATAATATTAGCATTCTATACGTATGTTGCCATTTAAATGGAAACCTTAGGTAACTAATGAGGAGTGACAACTCCATTGACATTGTGCTATTGGCTTTCTGTTCTTCCATAACTGAAGCTTTTTCCACATTTTAAAAATTTATTATTATTACTTAAATTTGTGCCTAGAATGGGCACAACTTTGTTGCAACAATATTACAAGGGCTTTGTCTGTCAGTTAATGAATTCGATCATTTACAATAACACACCTATTCAACAAATTTGCTTGATTTCTCTATTAGCCATAATGTATCCTCGTTTTTTGATGTGGTTAGTTGGTCCAAAGTTGTAGTTGTAAGTTACGAACATTACTACTATTTAAGATCGGAATGTGGTATTATAGTTTAGGACTTATGTTTACAAGCCAGAAATATCATATTCAGGCTTTCTTATAACGTTACTTTACCTGGTATGTGTAATATTGTAATATTTGTCAAATTAATTGGTAGTAGTTCATTTTATTGTCTTTATTAATATTAGTAACCTAATTGGTCACGTCCTCGAAGGATGGCGTGATTGTAGAGCATTTCGCAAATGAAGCTCGCATAGAGTCGTAGTTGACATGTGGTTGCAATTGGGAACGTCGTTGGAGCATTCGAAAAAGCTGGACCGTCCGATTTGGTCAGTTCACCACATTCTTATATTATCTTCAGATTCTCAGTAGAACCAAAATTAATCTTAATTTGCATTTATAATCCTTGCTGGGGCAGTCCCCACTTATTGGCGGTTGCAATCGGTTGGATTTTATTGTTTAAGTTGAGTGAATAGGAAGTTTCTAAACGGTTGCAAGTTTGGCGATTTGTCCTTGAAACAAATGACAGTCATTGGGCACAGGCTAAGTAAGTTGATGTTTATAATACACAAGCTACTTTCTGCTTCAAATACAACGTATTTTATTGTCAATCTAATCTTAAGCAATTTGGTGGTGAAATGACTGGTTGTCCGTCTTTAAGCCGGAATGGAACTTTGCTCTCACTTCTCTCGACTGTTAGATTTGAACTTATTTACAGCTTCGGAGAAAAATTGTTACGATTATCTGTAAAGCAAACAAAATCCTTGTTCACCAGTTAAAATCAGGTAAGGGTAGCATGCCTATTATCGCACACCTCATGATCTCGCCAATTAGGTGGTGCTGCCTCATGGAAAACGGCTCATATAGCATCTCTCAACACCCTGCCAGTCATGTGAGAGCGTTGCTTAGATGAGCAGTTGCGTTTAGCTTGTGTTGAGCAAACCTAAGGTTTCTGACGTATTCATCATTATACTGATAAATCTTCTTAAATGTAAGCGTTATTCTTAATCATTATAACGTAATTACAGCCACATGATTTGCAGTTTAAGTAGATATAGCTGTAATGTTCGGTCTATTGTTAGTTCAGCCGGTAGAGTCAGCCAAATTCCTAATATCGCACCCCTATTGTAGAAATAATATTGCCTGTGCGATTTTAAACACTTGTTTGCTTTATTTGTGGCCTGCAAAGTCAGATTAATTGTTGCAGGAACGAGAAAAATATGAGGAGAGCTATAACTGCTGTCTAATAATATCTCAAAGACATGGAATTGAATTTGTTGTTAAATATAATAATAAATAGCTACCTTTAAATTGTTTTGTCTGCCTTATTCTTTTTTATGGTTATTGGAAATAGTATTCATAATATCGCACAGGGAGTATTAGGAACGCCCCTAGTGCGATATTAGGAAAACGTTTCACGCAACTTTCTAAATGTACTTATTGTGGTTTTACATGTTTAATATAGTTTATTCCTTAAGGTATTATGTTAATTTTTTAGGTATGATACAGCACTAATAAATCTTCTAAAATCACGTGAAAGTAATTAGTTAACTTGAAAAATGACACAAATATATCAATTTTTAAAAATGTTTACGATATTAGGCACATCACCGCTACGTTTAGCTCTAGATGTGTGGAGAATCGCAATTTTTAACATCTGTAACAATTTTACGGATATATATAACAACGATTATAAAGCTGTATCATAATCAGTACGATGTTTTCTTGTCAGCGTTAAGATCAAGAATTAATATATCTGTTTCGGACGCACGAGATACGAAACGTAAATCTATACTAATTTCGCTGGATTCCAAGCAATGTCGAGACAAACATTATTTTATTTACGTAGTTTCAAGTAAAATGCCACTCTAATCCCCAGTAATGACATTCAGTAAGATATGACAAAGGTCGACTACGTTGGACGAAGCCTCGCAAGTTAAGCTACGACTATAGCCACACTGACTGGTCGCATTTTGTGACCAACGTAATAGGCCTGTCGGAGCATTTCAGTCATAATGATGGCGGCTCTCTCTTCAATTCTACACGTAATTCAAGAGATCTACTCAAATTATTGCTGAAGTTCTAATACTTTTTATTTATTAAAACTTGCATGCTCATAAAGCGACATTTAGTAATTTATATGACTTTCAGAACACAAGACATGATGAAAAATATTCCATATTGTTTGTCCGTTTTACTTGAATCTTGTTAATAAGTTCAAAGGTTTGAATTTCTTGAGCCGAGGCTCCTCGTCGCTGGATTTAAAGAGTCGCTTCACTGGTTTGTTTGGGTGTATATTTAATGTTGTGATAGCGCTCACTGTTGTTTTGTATTTCTTCAGTAAGGGTTGAAATAGCCAAATCTTTTCGGATGACCTCGTTCGGAACGAACCATGGGGCGTTTACCAAGGATCGCAGTACTTTTGATTGGAATCGCTTGATAATGTCTATGTTTGATCTACTAGCTGTTCCCCAAAGTTGAATCTCGTACAGCCATATTGGCCGGATAGTAGTTTTGTATAGCAGTATTTTACTTTCCAGAGAAAGTTGTGAATTTCGTCCCATGAGCCAATAATATTTCTGGAATTTTAGACCTAATTGTTTACGTTTGGAGAATATATGCTGTTTCCATGTAAGTCATCTATCTAGGTGCATTCCCAGGTTTCTTCCTGCGGAATTGGTTTGCCGTTTAAAGTTACAGCAGGGTAATTTCCTCTTCTAGTTGTAAATGTTAATGGATTGATTGGGATTCGTTTATATGAGTTCGCCACTTATTAAACCATTGTGTCATTTTATTGGGTTTGTAGCTTTTCAGAAGTTATATTACGATTTACATGGGATGAAAGTATCGCCGTATCATCCGCAAATGTAGCTACTGTAGCTCACTGTGGTGAGCCTGTCAACTATGAGATACAACAATGGTCTTTATCAATAGCCCGTCTTTAATTATTCATTATTACTACGTTGAAATAACAAACGAGGAAAACGAATTCACATTTTGTTTACTACAATAAGGATTGAGAGCAATTAATTAATACAAATGATGGAGAATTCCGCGGCTCTGAGTTTCCAGTCTCTTCTGTGCAGACCAATTTGCGCGTGTTTCACATACCTGTCTTGAAGGATTACTTGGTTGTGGGCACTTCCATTACCATCACGACTACCAATGGTGCTTCCTGGTTGTAGATTTTCAGGAAGATTTGGCAACGCAACGAAGGCATAAAAACAAGATTGACGACCTTCGGTGGGCGTCATCAACGTTTGAGGAGATGTTGGTTGTTTGCGTAACAGCTTGTAAACAACGTAATGGAGCGAGCAACCGACAGTTTCATCAGCTACTGTCATGAGTGGCTGATGAAGAAAATAAATAGTCCGAGTGGAGTGGTTTGCTGAAGACTTTAGGGATAACCGACAGGAAACGTTCGGTCGTTGTAACCGCGTGAATCAACTCGCTGCCTAGTTAAAACACAAAACTTAGTTACATCCTTACTTTGCATGTTACCCAGAAACATATTTTCCAACACTACATCCAAAGTTTTCAAATTCACAACTAACAAGAAACCATTCTCAATGCTAAGTTACATCAATAATTGTTTTTACCACGATGTAGGTTCTTTTGATAAGGTATGATGAACACTGGATGTTGTAAAAGTATGAAGTACGATGGCGTACTCATTTGATAAGACATTGCTATTTATTCAAATTCGCATTTTCATCTACTTCTCCGCATTGTTACGAAAAGTTTCATTCTGATTCCGACGATACATTAGTTTAGTACATGTATGTATGTATTTATTATTACTTCAGGTGGACATTTGCTCGGTGGCATGTTCATCATGATCATTAAATTTACCGATATTATTATTAAAATGCGGTATTAAAAAGTATATTCAAACAGGTATAATTATATTTACATTCAGAACTTCATGTTTAGGTATTTAACAATTATGTTTTTATGATTTACATATGAACACGAATGTGATATACTGAAAATAAGTGTGTCCAAGAAAGTACAAGTATTTTACTTACACTGATTGATTATAACTTGGGGTCATAAATGTTTTATAGTCAATTAGCTTCAAAAAGTTCTTGAACAATAAATATTAGGAGCAATACTTTAATATGAGAATCAACTTATCTGTTGTCTTACCCCCACACACGTCCTTCTAATGGTAATTTTGCAAGACCCACATGTCTCAAAACGTGATCTATTAATCTATCACTTCTCTTGGTCAACGTCCTCCATATTGTTCTCTTCTCTTATTCTGCTTCGAATTTCCTGGTTAGTAACTCTATCCACCCATATGATTTTGAGCATTCTTTTATAACACCACATTTGAAAAATCTTAATTTATTTTCCTTTCTACAACTCCTACCGTCCACTTTTCGCACCCAAATAATACCATTTTTAGTAAATATTTCCTAATATTCATACTTATATTAGCCGTAAGTGAATTCCACCTTTTTTTTCGCAAACTTTTCCTGCCTGTACTATCCTACACTTTGTCTACTATACTTCTACCATCCTTCGTTATTATGCTGCCAAAGTTGCAGAATTTCTTAACTTCCTTCAAAATATCCCTTAACAGCCTTTGTTATTCCACTATTTCCCATAGTACACTCCATCACCTTGGTTTTGCCTTTACTAATCACCATGTTGTACTCCTTCTGCAGGGCCACGTTCATTCAATTTATTATGGCTTCGAAGGCTTCTTCTGTCTCCTCTAATACTACAATATCATCGGCAAACCATATGGTTTTTATTTCTTCTCCTTGCAGTATGATTCCTTTTCCGTATTCATTTTTAACTTTCTTTATTGCCTGTTATATTTTAGTTAAAGGGCAAGGGTGACAGGCTGCATCTTTGGCTTAGTCTTTCTTGATTTCTGCTTTCTTTTCTTGCCCTTCAATTCCAATTAGCACTGACTGTCTTATGTAGGGGTTATGGATAATTCTTCTGTCTCAATATTTTATTTCTGTCCTCTTCAAAATAATATTATACACGAATTATAATATAATATTATAATTGTATAAAATATATATTATATAAAAAATTATAAACATACAAAAATAAAATTTTAAGTACAACGTTCTATTGTTAAAGTACCTCGGTTTGTATAGAACTTCAATCTGCTCAATGATCTGAACATGTCATTCATTCCCGAGGAAACGAAGACACTCTTAGAACTCTGCTTCGAACGTATTACGGACACGAAAGAAACGAAGAGCAGAAATAATCAACCATTCAAAGGTAGAGAGAAGACTCGGAGGAATGTGGCCTACGGACCTGAAGTCACAGATGCGCAACGCAAACCAACTAAACCTTATGATGGCATTGGTGTCGATATATTTTGACTTGCTGTTAAATTTAATAAACGAGACTTACTCGAGAAACAACATGGATCTGAGTCGCTCGCAGTCAGTTAATTTCATAGTCGCCACTCATTTTCCTTAGAATAACTCGTAGGCCTAGACGAAGACAAGGGAAGTAAAAATGGATCTCAGTTGTTTCGGAAGGAAGAGAGGGCGTTTGTTCATTTAGTTCGTCTTGCTTGTTACATTAGAATGAAATAAAAAACTTGTCTACTTTCGTATCTATATTTTAGTTTTATTATAGAATTTCTCAATTCCGTAAAATTTGAAACGACTGATTAAAAAGCCCCATTTTTTTTTTGCATAGTCAAGCTAGGGACATCCGCGAACAACGTGCTAATGCAAGCTGATAGCGAACCCACGTGCAAAGAAGATTGTTATCTCTCGCAGACTTGTCCAAGGTAGGAGCAGGCCTAATTATATCAGCACGTGCGTCCAACTGTCGGCACTGGCCAAAACCAAACTAATTTTAGTTATAGTTACACGCAATATTTCTCGACATATTTAATATAGACCTACACATATATGTGTGTGCTTTTTCCAAAAATACATATTTCTATTGTGTCTGAATTTGAATAACGTGAAACGCCTCGCTTTAATTGATATTCGTAGTGTAATTATTCGTCAAATTCTGAAACTTTCAACGCGCACTAAAAGGTAATAGGTCAGTTATCGCTTTCGGATGACTTTGCACTGATTAAATATCTGACGGCTGTAATCCAATATATACATGTTCGTCTGTGCAACTGATTTATGACTTTTAGTAACGTTCGAGATTGAAATCGTGTCCATTATGATTTTTCACATCCATTTTTAGGTGAATTGATATGCATCTCAACCTTGCCAAGAGATGATTGATGTCTTATCAGCAGATTCGGCCTCGAGCTTGGGTGACCCAGACCTAGACTAAACAAACTCTCGAAATGAGCCAAGTGACCAAGGCTGTACGGAGATTTGAAAGAATTCTGACACGAGGCATCTGTTTGTAGAGACTACAATGTAAGAGATAAGGAAGGAGAACAAAGTAATAATTGCACGTAGATAAATTTCGAGTGTGCTGTCTGTGTCCACGTGAACACTTTGAACACAGATTTGAGACGTCAAATATTTTACATAATGGTTACTAAAATTTTAAACTTTACATGTTCTCATTTTTCGCAATAAATCGACACGCCAAAAATTCACAGCAGTTCAGTAAGCTTCAATAAATAAAAGTTACATCATTTTAAAAATGACATTTCCGTGTTAGTGAACCTAATCATTAACAAATTTGAAAAAAAAAGTATCTTTGAATGAAAACGTGAACACTGTTTAATAATTCCATAATTCTTTGTAAATTGTTACAACTGAAAATTATTATTCTTAATGCTCGGATCATATTTATGTTATTAATTTATTACGATTTCAGAAAGAGAACAAAATTGTAAATTAGTGTCACTATTTACACATGAATTTTTTTAAAAAAATATTTAAGTTATTACCTGAACTGCTACACCGCTAATTGAGCAAAAGACCTTAAATGCATTACATAAATAGATTTTATTAAATGAAAAAAATTAACGACCAGATACAGACATAATTTTTAATTATTTGAAATTATGTTTGGTCACCGTATTTGTGACTTTCTCAGGTAATGTTAAATTTTGAAATTTTATGGGAAAAGAGGCCAAATATATAAAATTACAAACTTGAATGCTTACAAGGGCAGCATCAACAGAAATGTTTATCTAAGGATGTCTCAAATATGGAGACGATACTCAAACATAGGCAAGTTGTAACTCTCGAAAAGGAGACGAGACGTCTTATTTATATTAATTAAATGGTAATAAAATTATATGATGTTTTATTGGCCGTTTTTTATTTATGGTGACGAAACGCCGGTAAACTATCTTGTTAATTTATTTGATTTAATTATTGAGGAAGCAAACGTTATTTGATTAGTCATCGGTTGAGGGAGTAGGATACGTTGTCAAATAAATTACAAATAATTACTATATTCTATGGTATGTTAACGAAGAACATTTTTTGTACAACTTATATTAGAATCCAGTATAATTAAAATGAAAGAACAATAGCACAGTCTCTCAAAAATACAGCCATATACTGAGCAGAACAAAGCACGGCACACAGTAAAATATACACACACATACACAAACGATACCCAAGAAATTTGTATCCTTCAAAGGTTCATTCGTTGCGGATTTTAATGGGTTGTGTTAGAAATATATTTTATTATGTCTCACCGACACTATCAAGGAAACATTTCCCGAGCCAAGTAATTGTAAATTTCAGTTGCTTTATATCACACGGCAATAACATTAATTTCTCATTTCCTTAATGTTAACAAGAATTTGCTTTATTGTAATCGAAACCGGAGATGCGTCCGAATAGTGCATTTCGTGAATTTTAGGAATGAAACAAATAAAGACAGGATCTTTGTTCCACCAGTACCATTAAAAAATTCACAATTATTTGACAAATTGCATAAGAAGCTTTCATCCTTTCCTGAGGTTCATTTCCAGGTATTTATTGTCCGCTTCACTTCTGACTGAACCTCTTATTTTAAGATGATTATGCCCGGAAATGACGACAGCTTCTTTAAATTATAGTCGAACAATTTTCAAAGTAATTGATAGTTTTTAAGGCGAATGGTCATTAAAGACCTGAAATTATTTGTAAATTAATGCTCCTATATTTTAGTCTTTGCTTAAAACTATTCCTTATTGGTAACCTGCACAGCTATCACGGTATAACAAAACCTAGAAAATTCTTCTATTTTAGGAACGGGTAAAAATATCTTGGGGTCCACTCACTTCGGAATCAATGTACGATTGTTGGAGTCGCCTGTAGAACAGAGATGCTTTGAACCGGAATCATCATTGATACGTTACATTGCTCCAATTGGAATTGAAACGTGAAATCTTCATACACAAGTTAGAACAGACGACGGCTAGAGTGGGTAAAGAAAATGAGTGAATTGTTACTCGTACTTACAGTTGCTGGCAGAATGAATGGCATTCGTAGTGACATTCGTTTCTATAGATTATTGTCACGCCCACTTATGGAAGCGATTAGATTACTCCCAAGTATACTCGTCAAATCGAAGTTTTTATTCGTCCGCACAATCGAAATAGATCCGATTTTTGATGACAGTACATTTCTCCACTTATGGAAGCAATTGCTCTTACGTTTACGTGATGATAATACAAAAATTAAATGACCACAATTCGGAAGTTTTGTTCAATTACCATGTTTCGTCTTCGAATTTGGGACTTTATCACGTACAATTTTAAATAAATTTATTCAGGTTTTCAAGTTTTTGATCGTTAAATTATCAGAAATCACGTTTTAATTGCACGTAAATTTTCGGCAAAGATGATACTCAAGTACTTCAGTAGGCGTGATGTGACTGCCTATGGTGGCAAAATTTAGGAGCGGCGAATCCTCCCGTGAATACACAAAAAAAACTCTAAAATGTGACACACGCCAATATTAACACTTTAGAGGCAGAGTTTCTTCTCTTTTAACAACGGAAGAACGTCCATTTGGCGTTCTTAAATTTATAACTTTCCATAAAATTAGGCCAAATTTGAGTATTGCTTTAAGAGTTTTGTTAACTGTGCTCATAACTGTTGCTACTGGCTAACAACATTTCCTAATTTAAAAATACTGAATGCTTTTTTGAGGACCATATTTCTCAAAATCGTCTTAACGAGTGTTATGTTGGTCACTGAAAATTAATTGACCAATAAATTAGACTCACGAGTTTCCGGAACATGAATTTAGAAAGAAATTATTTTAATTTACGTTTAAACTTTGTCTATTATTTAACCTAGATTCGTTTATTGTTTAAACGTATATTTTAATTATCTCTGAAAATCTTTGGTACTAGTTGCTTTGTAAGTTCACTATCATTCTCTCTTTAATATGTAAATTTTTGATTTTCAATGAAAATATTGTATTATTGTCTTAATTTAAATATGTTTAACACGTTCTTTAATGACTATTTAATAACAAAATTAAAGTATTTTTGAAGCTTGGGGGTGACATTTACAGGTTTACGGCAAAAACGCAAGGGTACTTAGCGGATCTACTTACTACTTTAGCATACAATATTGCAATATTTCGAATATTCAAAACTCACGTTATTATTCCGTATAATATAAGTTAGTAGCGTGAATTTCATACTTGATTTTTCACATCAGAAAGTATACCGTCAACAGATATTCATTTAATTACTATGAACATGCATAAATTATCCATTACTAGACAATTAAAGTCGAATTGAAATTCACTAATATATCTTCAGAATTTGAACTACCATTAAAGTCGACTGTAGAATATACATTTATTTCTTCATTATCGCATACAATTAAATAATATGGCTCGATTATGATGCGGTATATATTTAACTTATGTTAAGAGTGCCGTAAATTGAAAAATTATTTCCTAAGAAATTGTGTACTTTTCTAAACAAATACAGGAAGATACAAAGTTCGGAAATGCCTGTAAATAAAGAAATAAAATTTTGATCGTTTTTAGCACATTTTAAGGGTGATCACCATAAATTTCAATAAACCTGAGCTCTTTTTAATGTACGATTTCATAAATCTAGGTATTAACCGAACGAATTAATATCCGCGTCTAACTGAAATGTTTATCGATAGACTGAGTATTGATTGTCCTGAATATATTTCCGGTTAACGTCAGAGAGCATAAAATGTGTTGAAATGTTTGTATTATAATAAATTAAGTACATAAACATGTATGGACGACGAATCGATGAATAATACAAATAACGTCACCTGCCTGTGTACCACACGAAAAAGGGTCATTGGTTACTTATCGAATAAATTATAGCCAAGAAAACAATCGAAATACCGCATGACTATACGACCAGCTTGTGAAGCACGAGAATAGTCGGTGAATTTGAGAATTGCTCAACGCATAAAAGTGAGAATTGGACGGGTTGACATCATTTTAAAGTATTGATGTAAAATCAGCAAGCAGGGTATTGACGAGTAACATTGTAGCTTACCAAGAGTTAGTCCTGCGGTGGTTTAGAGGAGTTTACTTCGTCTGTTATGCAGAACAGAAATTTGCACGTCTTCGCAGAGTTCAAGGCTGCTGTGTAGGCACGTGTCGGATTCTCTGTCTGCCACGACCACAAGATTGATGGGAATATTCACAACTCACTTTATTCGATCAGATAGAAAATCGAACAACTTGCTGTGCGTTTGTCGACAGTTTGAATATTCCATGTCGTAATTACGTTCTGTGCTCAAAGAAAAAAATAAGACATTCATTTTCGCTAATTGTAAAATCCAAAAGTTTGGTATGAACGTATGTCAAGATACAAATATAACAAAGATCCGCGCCGAATTATTACTTGTAAAGCTCACAAGGAATATTAAAAATATTTCCATATTTATAAGTTTAAAGCACTCAGCCTATAACAGGGAAAACTAGTTATTAATCTAAGCTTACTGGTGGAGTGCGTGTTACTTTTGAGCAAGAAACGCATTCCCCATCTATAATTCTAAAAATCTTTGGCAGTGTTTCCGTCAGTATGTCACTGCTATAGGCATCCAACCACTGGTCCGAATTTAACCAAATATGGCTCGAAGCTGCCCATGATGATTACCTTTTTTTAAAATTTTTGACTTTTTAAAAATCGCGTGATCGGATGTAAAACTATTTAACGCTGGTAAGTTTCGACAAGAAAGTTTCGAATTCAGGTGAATTCTTATGACTACAGAGAAAACGTTTCTCAGGCAACTATTTATGAGTTTAAATAATATTATTTTCACGTCAATCGTAACGCATAGCGTCAATATGATTTCAAGCTAGCAATAGATTTTTGGAAAAAGATCTTCCGCAAAATGAAATTAACGACAAGAAATCTAATTTTCTGAGAAGCCGGTGATATATCTTAAGCATACTGGCGTGATATTAACTTGGAGTGGCTGTTCTCAGTTTTGACGTAAACAGTTGGCAATTGCATAACTGTCTTTATAGATTTTAATTGATTCTGCCGCTTTCCAATTGGGGACAAGGTTGTAAAGAACCAACTCCGTTACTGGGTTCACATTAATTAATGCTTGTTCTGCAGATAATTATAGTGGCTTTGAATAACAATGGCTCTCAACTGTGTATAATTTGATTTATAGTGGATCTGAGAAATGTGAAATCAATAGCAAATGTAGTAGAATACATTAGTAATTTATCGCTCGGTAAATACAACGCGGTATACATTGCTCAATTAAGGCTGCATAATTAAGAATAGGATATATACGTTTATTAATGAAGTGCTGACTTCCAACGAATAATAATTTGACTGAGATTGGGATATTTTTACGATAAACTGTCAATCAAGAACACACTCCGAAAATTTTAGACAAAAATACGAATAAATATTACATACTAGCAGAGTACTTATTTATATTATCCCGGAAAAGGAAATTAATTACTCGTTACTTTCTTGATCAACACGTGATATAACAGGCATCGAAACGCTTACTTTTTTACCATTAATCCCTGGATGGGCACTCGCCAACCTATATGGGGTTAGCTTCAAAGTTACATTAAATTAGCCCGCTACCTGAAGCGACTAAATTATGCATTAAGAGAATGAAAGTATTCATGTATTTTTAGATGAGTTAAAAATTCTGCAAATCCTAAATACTCACGGAACACTAACTAAGTAGAAAACAGTCCTGTATGTATGGGAGATGAAAATATTCCTGGTACCTTAATGGAGCCAAAAATACTTTCAACTTGCCAATGATAAAATATGGATAGTAAATTAATTATATGGCACACAGATTTGAATTTTTGATGGCTATTAACTTACATATTAATTGCGCTATCGTAAAATGCTTTACTGATCATAAACTTTCAATGCGACTCGGACAATACCTATTGTAAAATGTGTGCTTAGGGTGGGGTACTTTTTTGGCCTGAAAGTGAGGAAGTCCAAAAGGAACAATAACTCACCAAAGTTCCGTCGTAATTGGATGTGGGACAGCAAATGACACAATCATAGATACATTTAGTCTTATTTCTTAAAAATAAACATTCTATTATGATCATATTCGTTTCAAATAAATACAAAAAGGAAGGAATTATATTGTTTCAATAGTAATAATTTAGTAATAGAGTATAAAAGGAGAAAGAAAAATAGGATAAATTATTGAACATACATGTATTTTAATTAAGTTATACAAATAAATTGCAAAAAAGTATAATACATTAATTCTAAATAAACCTAATAATCTGATGGCAAGGTTTTTTATTATTCTACCTCTTAAGAAAGTGAGATAAAAAATCCCATAACGTCAGTCGTCTCAGGGAAAACTAGGTATTTAAAAATAATTATAATCTATTTAAACCAAGTTCGATTCAGTCTGTAAAAAGTATTCATAACTATAAAAGCTTCGTTAGCACCTTGGAATTTAGTTTATGTAACTTGCAGTTCATTGAGCAAATGTCCGGAAAGACTGCTCTAGAAGTCATCGATTATTTACAAAAAAGTTAGGACCTTTAATGAACCCTTGTGGTCGATAGAACAGGAACTCTGGCATCCGAACTCATCAGCAAAAAGTGATTAAGTACAAGTCCATACTACGAGAAAGTAAAACACACGCATCGTTGTTTTTTTGCTTTAACGTCGCATTAACAATTATACTCATTAGGGACTACCATACGATCACCTTGCATTTAGGGACATTTATGACAAGTTGATAACAGATTATTGTCTAATAGTTTGCTATGAGCCAGAAACGTCCAGATATTTTGTCTCTCTTTCCGAGTGGACAAGTTCCTCCTCTCTGATCTGATGAGCACCTGGGTACATTCATTGTTAAATTATATATAAATATAAACTGATAACTTGTCCGTCGATCCGTTTGAAAAGGATAAGTTTTAGATTTAAATAAGTTCTTAACTTTCTTTTTTCAAGGTGCTACGTAATCTATATAGTATTTCAAATTCCTGTAAAAGAGTGTAGTAATTCTTTACTACGGATAGTTTCTTTGTCCTTGGAATAAAAATAGTATAGGAATATCACTAATAGCTTGTCAACGGTTGGTTAGTGTAGCATATGAGTGTTTTAGTTGAATTCCTCTTTTAAACTACTGTTGCGAGATTCATATTTGTCTGCGAAAGTTTTCGCATGTTATTTCTGGCGTCTTTCTTGTTAGCGGGAAAGTTGAACGCTACCACGTAAACATTAAAAACCTATCTTGGAGACCAAACGGTTGAGTCTTTTTTTTTAATTGTATAAATAAATGAAAGTTAATATTGTTTTAAACTTTCAGATGAAAGAAGCAATCCACTAAAAAAGGTTTAAAGTGTGAGCCATAAATTTAAATAAATACTACCTCGGATATTAATAATAAAGAAGAAGCGTTTGCTTTAATGGCTGGGGTTTCATCTGTTAATATACAGCTTTACGTAATCGCAGCGTGCAACTTTACAGTCGAGTATCACATGTACAGCTTTGTGGTGAAACTTCAGATATACAAAGTAACCTTACTCAATTAACTCTGAACGCAAAAACCACAACTATCTCGTTCACCTCCGTTTCAGACAAAATAGTATTCATCACTCCATTTCCCTGAGATATTTCAGTCATTCAAGTGAATTGAAATAAAGATATCGCGAAAATGCGTTCTCTTATGTATCTGCGCATTTTCCTAAGCCTAAAACATAGTCCATGAAGATAATGCAACTTTATATCATAAAATTAACCACAAAAAACATTCACATGCACTATAAGCAAAATTTTCATATAACTGAAAGATTATATTGGAATGAAAACTGGGAGAAAAGTTAAAGACTGTAATGAGGAGGCTGTATCGCACTAAACCTTTAATCTCCTTTATCAATTAGCTATGCCCGCAACTTCGTTCGCGTGGAAATACCTCTTTTTATTTTCCCTTAAAAAAGAAAGTACGGTATTTATGATCGTTTCACGGAAAACCTTATAACTCGCAGTTGGTTTTGAACAGGTCTCGCTTTCACACGTTTACAACAATAGATAAAGTGAGAATGCTCGCCCCCCACCTCTATCTGTCTCATGCTGCTAAAATTACTCTTATAATTGTAAGTGGGATAATATGTTTAAGAACACCTAATAGGACTCATAATTGGCAGTTTGTTTTCCTGTTGCATTTCAATATATTTCAATCTATATACTGGACCATTCATCCTACTATGATCCTTCTATAGAATTTTTGTGAGTTGTAGTGCTCACCCCGGGGAAGGTTTCCGAGAATCTGAGGGCAGAAAGAACACTCGATCTAATCAGTGTTTCTTTTCGTGTGGCACTTTTAATAATGTTGAATCATTGAAGGACGAATTGTCCGATAAATGAATCGCTTTAGTAGGTCAAGCGTAAATTTTTGTCACGAGGTTATGGGAGAGTGATTGACGGAGTTGAGAGTGTCAGTGAAGATTAGCGCTTATCAGACATAAAATGTGTCACATAATCGTCCTTGAAGAGGTCAGTGTCAACAATGTTTGCCGATACACGCGCGGGTTCGATTCCCCCAAAAATTCCACTCCACACCGAATAATGAACATTATTTAGAAATCGTCAGGAGTCCTAAACTCGCATATTTAGCGATACATATATAATAATAACATATATTAAGTGATTTTGTGCAGTATGCCACCGAAATGTTGGTCTAATCATCAAAAAGACTCTAATCTTTCCATGTTTGTTCAATTGGTAAACGGAGTTCATTGTTTATTCTCCAAGGTATTTAACTTAATAGGAAGTTTCCAGGAACACAATCAGAATGGCGACTTTCATTCTGAATTAATATTAAATTTGGTATTCATGTATTTTATCCGTAATGAATTTTAATAATCAATAAATAATTTAAATCTTCATTACTAAAATTGTATATTGTATTCTTTAGACTAATGGAGTTAATTTAAAATTGGCGATCTGGATATTTTTACAATGTTCTTACGTGAGGCGGGATAGAATCGATGTGTATCTAGGTCATTGGTGCGTAGTCAATTATTCCTACAGGATTTTCCGTAGGATGTCACGTATCCTGTAGGAACCGATACGCAGAGATAAAATCAATGGGATTCTTCCTTGAGAAAAATATTGACAAGTTGACTATTATCGTGCCGAAAGCTCCTTCGTTTAAAAATTTAAAAAAACAAAACAAATAAATTAAGCATTGAGACTGATCAAATACTCTTGGGGATGTAATACATATATAACTAATTGAAATTTTAGTCATATTAAATTTGTAATCCTTGGAGAACAAGGCTCATAAAATGTTACAGAATTGCTGCGAATGACCTCGGATTTTGGCACTTCACTTTCTAACACTGAGTAGTAATGAGTGATGTGGACTTACACTTCACTTGCGTTCTCGTCGTCAGAATCGCGATGCTGGGAGGGAATCCAGGGCCACACTGATAGAGCACCAAGCACAATTACGAAACCTCTAGATGCTATACTGGCTCGATACGGTTACAGGAGAGCCCACAGCTCGTGCTTGGTGACACAGATACGGAAACATCTGTCTAAGAAGGGGAAAGGGAGGGACAAAGTCCTTGGTTTCCTTGGCCAAACATCGCTTTGTCAACGTGCTGATAACAGCTCGACGGTTTGCTTCCGCCTGTTCCAGGGGAATGGCGAAAACAAACCAGTATTCACCAGTCACGGCTCGTGTGTTGCAAACCGTGAAGCCTTTTGCCCCCGTATACATACCGCTGTTGCTGTTAGTCGTGGAACCAATATAAAGTTGCTCAACGAAATAATGCCACGGTAAAAATTGCCCCTAATCTCAAATATTTGTTGAAATAAGCGAATATATAGGATTAAAAACTAGTATCACCATTACGAGAAGTCAACTTCCATTCATAACTGGAAAGAAATTAAAAAACGATCACACACAAGACCGTCCAACATTTTCTTGGAAAGTTTAGAGTAAGTGCTAAAATTCTGGTAACAGAGATTTGCTTTGACAGATATTTATAAATCCTGAGTCCTTTCTTGACCAACGTTAATTGTAAGGAAAGGCTCTGGCTGTTTAATTTTCCTATGTACTTGGGTTCTGTCATAAAATGACCTAAGCAATCCGATCGCGAGAGTTTTTCTTGAACAAACTTGTTTAATTAATTACGCCCGTGTACTCAGTTGTACATGGTTGTCGTTCTTCACAATAAACAGCTATGCTATAGCTGTTAGCTTCTCTTGAACGCCATTTCTTTATTTTAATTTAACAATTAAAATGGAATAGCTGAAAGAAAGGATTTTCCCAATCAGTTTACACTGTAGCTAATTAAAAGTCTGTTAACGAGGTTTCTGATACTTTATGTAAGAACCTTGGGTGGGACACAGATTAATTAAGTTACGACAGAGGGCCAGAAACTCCTCGAATTTCGTTCCATGATCATTAAAGAGATAATACAAAATAAAATTTAATTTTAGAAGACCTTTAGTGGAGTATTTTCTGATTTGTTGATATTCTTACAAAATCTAATTGATGCCTTAGGAAGAAGACAGAAGAAAATATTTTTTTCACAAATGCAGTCCAGGTCGTGGAAATGAAAATATTTAATTTTCGGGATGGGAACTTTTATGAACAGAAAACTGAAAGTTAGCCTTTGTGCTCTGGATGAATCATAAAGCACGGATGGAGAGTTGTGATAAGATAAGAAAACAAATTTTCTTTTACTTGATCGGATGATTAGCCCCATTTTAGTTCCTAAATACGACAATAAGTTACCTGCGTTTTCAAGTAATCGTCTGCCAGCCCAAATTATTTTGAAATAACATAGTAAAGTTAAATAAAACTTTCGTCTCTTCAATTTCGACTCTGGTTGATCAGTGTTCAAATAAACGAAGACTAAGAACAATAAACTTTTGAATTTAAACTTTCAAATTATTTTCTGTTCTTTTAGAACAGGATATATGTCTGAAAATAAAATTCTGGAACTCTTGCTAATGACGAAATACTGTAAACTGGTTAAAAATGAGAACTGATTCAGATTGGATGGGCAAGGTAAACGTTATACTAATTTAGTGATTGATAAAGACTTAGAAAAAATATAAATAGACAATTACACTGTTTTATTAAAATTTTTCATTTAATTTTTAATAGTTTAAATTAATAAACTATTGTAGCTTAGTTGTTTATTTGGTGCACTATTAATGCAATAATTGCATTAACATAATAAGAAAAATGTTAGCTTCACTCATTACTCGTAATATTTAGAATTAAGTTTAATTAATTCACTTTTGTCTTCATCTTTTCAAATGATGACCATAGCGGCTCAATGGCCAATGAAATTAACTTCACGCTATTTCATTTATAATTTTCAGTTGCAACGGACTGAAAGGTTACTTTCGATTGGTGAAAGGGGTGTATGACCATCTTCTATACTTTCGATTAATCTATTATTATTCTGTTCCCTACTACCAGGCAGGTGATTAAAGAAAGTGCCCTCCATCACGCAACTAACACGCTTTTATTTCGCAAGATGTTTACAAGCTACACATCTTAGTGGGCGTTTACGCTTAGGACCGCATGTGTTTTTAAATTGATCATTGTCCTCACAGGCACGTCAAGATCACGCCAGTCACGGCTCCTGACTTAACAACCTTTACCAGTTCTGTGAAGGACGCCAACGGAACCTGCATGTTCCCGTGAAGTGAAGGTTTTTTCCGCATCCACGACTTTCAACACTCGAACTTTCCCCTCCGTGGACATAATTTCTCCTCCCTTGTCGATCAGTTCGTTCTCCAACAAATGTCAACAGTTGGGTTGACTTATCGTATTTCTCAGAATAATCTCTTTCCATCGCCAATCGTTTCAAGAGGTCCAAAAAGTCCAAAACTCGGAAGATCCTCATAATAGTCGTCAACGCGAACAAGACGGCAAGAGCTCAACTTGAATTCGACAATTTCTGCCATCGAGACTGTACAGAACATTGCCTTGGTGCAAAAAGACTTTTCTCTTGGCAAAATTTAGACACTTTTACTTAATTTATTATCTCAAGCGGTCCAATTACAATGACTAAACAATTTGTAAATTTCTGGTGCAACCCGAATGAAGTCTGTGAGCATCAATTTACCAATTGCTCCGTCAACGGAAGCCAATCCGCCTCTAAATGCCCAATGCTTCAACTTTTGTTTTATCTCTGAAGGAACCATTATCGTCAACAATTTTGTATCTATGTTAAAGCTCAATTGGATTGAAAAGAAAAAGTACCGAACCCCGAATCGAATTCACGATGTAGATTGTTCTCCATTGGGAAAAACGCGGCGTCCAGTTTTCTATTTCAGAGAAAAGATTTAAAATTAAGTCATTTATTGTTTTTGTTTATCAACGTTGCGTTTCAATAATGTGTGTTTCTTCTGTTTCCCGGCATTATTACAGGACGCAACAAACGAGAGGATTGCAGTTGGAAAAATTAAATATAATGCCTGTTAATCCTCATTTAACATTTAGAACGTGGTCGCAGTAAACGTCAAAAAACACTTAACTTTGGTTTAAATTTATGTTTAACTTGATAACTCTTTATAGTTTAGAGCAATCGACCTGTAGCATGTACTTTTATCGTCAGGTTGGCATTGAGGAAAGGAACATTCACAATGCGTCATATCATCTCTTTAAAGAGCTACGTCGACAAAATGATGGAATTATGATAAATTTCAAAGCTGAACGAACGAAAGATGTATTTTAGTCACCAGTTTCGAGAAGCCAGGGTGCAGAGTAAGCACAGCAAGGCACAAATGCAATTAACATGAATGAGAAAACCGGATCATTGAAACGAATGCTTTAGTATGGACCTCCTACAATAGAAAAATCAATGATATTTTCAAATATAGAATAAGAAACTGCGATCCTAAATGCGCGATAGTAAGAAGTACTTACCCACAGGTTCCAGCCAATCGCAGAACGGACGGAATCAGCTGATTGCGTTGACGTTGTTTTATAGGTCTTTCCAAGGCCACGCCATTATCCGGATGAATCCAGCCAGCTAAGCCACATCAATGACGTCACTGATGACGAAAGGAACAAAGCTCTTGTCCAATTGTGAACTTTCGCTCCATCCTTTCCCAGAAGACACAGTTTTTACGCACTGATTCCTCCTGAGCCTTTTCAAGAAATGCAACTTGCTGTTGAAACCTTGAGCGTTTATCCGACGCACTAATAATTCGGCTCTATATTGTAATGACAAACCAAACCGTTTACCAATGTAATTTATATTAATTATAAATTTTCTACTGAACACAGTAGTATCTCGACGAATTGTCTTATAGACTAAACGTGACAGGAAAAATCCATTAATGTTTCTCCTTTCAAATGTGAAAGTACTTTGACTATGTTCTGATGATTATTGGCGTAAAAGGATGTTGTTATCAATAAGGTACAGCGGGACTTCAATAATTAGAAGGCTGTCAAGCCAATTAAAGTGTCATCAGATATGATAACAATTTAATTTATTGCATCGTTATAAATTAAAATTAAAACCTTTCGGTGTAATAGGCCATCCTCAAATATTTAAAAGTTCTCTGTGAATTTGGGCCACACATCCGACGTCAATATACTCTCCTACAAGGAGATGTATGTAGGACACTAAAATCGGCTTGATAACCTTCTGGGTGTTGTTTCATAATTCTTCTACTAGTTTATTCTTGTGATGAATAATATGTTCTATATAAATGCCAGATATTCATTAGGTTTAATACCTTGCGTAATACACCTTGTTTTGAAATCTTTGGAACATGCTTAACGAAGTTTGCCTTGTATGTCATAAGACTATACCGGGTACAGTATTTTGTAATATTTTGATTTGGATGGTAGTCAGTGGATTGCCCGTCTAGATCTCTTCTATCGACTTATTCGTGTTCAGGACTCTGGTACTTTATTTCTGTTGTATACATTACTCATAGTTTCAGGTGCATTGTTACACGATGCACGTGATGTGGCGCGTCATTTCACACTTGCAATCTATATAATCTGTCTGTATAATAAAAATGATGTATGTTTGTAAAATTACAATTTAACGCGTGAACAAATAGCAGCAAAATTTGGTACACACAAATTCTTCATAACCTGGAGAAAAATACTGTGGCGTAAGAAACCCCTAGTAAAAAACAGCTAAATAAAAGTAATACGTTGGCACACGAAAGTCTGAGATGTCACCCAGGATAGAGATGGACGAAATACAGGGAAATTCACCATGATTAATTGCACGCAATATGGCCTCAATTTGTTTAAAGTGTATTATGTTCACATTTGATCAATTATATCCTGAAATACAAAAGCGAGGAACACGTGGTGATATATGAATGATTTTTTAAATACGTAAGCTTGTACATTTCCGTTTTATTTGGAACAAACTTTTAGTATGCTATATTTCACGGAACAACGGTTGATTTTAAACTCAACTTTTGTCCAATTATGTCCTGCAATACGATCTTAAAGGTATGATAAAAACTATAGGCAAGATTTTTAAGTCATTATAATTCATTTGATTTGTTATCAATTGCAAAGATTGATGGAGTAATTTAATTTAGGATTCTTGAGACTTTAGGAAATATCAAAGTGTAAAAAAACATACGTTAAATTTTTTAGTAATTATGATTTCATTGATTGCGAAATTATTTAATTGAGAATCTTAGGTTATGTATGTTTTTTAAATTTTGTGTATTTAATAGTAGCTATACATGAAATCATTATAATTTAATATATTTGATTGACAATGTGTAAAGTGAGACGATAAAAATTTTAATGAGATTTATCGACATTGCACATAATATTTTTTCGTTTAAGACTTCTTATTTAGTTATTTTTCATGTTTGTTTTAAAAAGTAAGGAAAAACTCGTACTTTAATATTCAAATCATCTAATCATCTGCGTACTTTGGATTTTAAATTTCGCGTTAAAAAGAATTTGATGCGACGCTAAATTTCGTGTTGTTGATAAACACTTTGTGATTGTCTTGGCAAGATTGAGGGAATTAAATAAAGTACAAAATAGCTAATGGGAGTATTTGTGACATCATTAAAGTTTTAAAGCGACTTAATTATTGTTACGTCATTTTACTCATTTTCGTACTTGTAAATGAAAATTTACGAATATCTGATCTTTGTATCGTACCGGTATTTTTTACCGTGGTCATTTCTGTAACTGTATACCGGACCAAGTAATCTATAGTTTCTATGTTTCTTCTTAATCCTGGTCATTATTAATTTGTACATTATGCTCCCCCAAATTACATACTTTTAAAGAATGAGGCTAAACGACTGTGATTAAAAAGGGTCAGAACTGTTCGTCTTAACTATTGATTTATTCTTGTAAATAATAAGGTAAACACAAGCGTGGAATTTTTCCTTCGGTAATGAGGAGATTACTTATCAGAAAAGAGAATTGTATTGGTTGGTGAGTAATGAAAGACCAAGGTGCGGCGATTACATCAAACAGAATTCGGACACGCGTAATAAGTGTTCAGGGCAGTAATACACGACGCTTAATTCATGAGATAAGGAAATAAATTAAAGGGAATCGCTAATGGTAATATATGACTCCGAAAGAAGGAAACCTGACATTTCCTACGGCGGAGACAAAACAGTGTGGCTATGTTGCTTTATCACATAACTGCAGAGTTTTAAACGGCATAATTCGACCAGAATCAGTTAAATATTCATTATTAGAGTCAGAAACATTATTTATTAATTTTCTTTTAGCCGGGAACACTTATTTGATGTATTCTGAGCGAGACGTACGGGATTTTGTAGAGTCGCAATGGAACACTCTCGACTGGGAAAACCTTGGCAAAAATCCTTCCCTGGTAATACCTGTTAATAAATTACTGTTATATATATAATATACATGAACATTAAAATTACGAAAGACGTTAAACTTCATATTGTAATAAGTTTTCTCCCGCACTAGGGACATTAATATAAAGAAATCAATAATTTTTTATGGTTTATTCGTCTATTGTTCTTCAATAGCAACCCGCGGATCGCTGTCTGACAAAATTTCTCATTACGCAGCCCATTTAATTTATATGTTATCAGTTAAGTAGTTTGAAGTCATGTGATTAATTTTCCGTACAACATTCCTTTAAATATTTAAACGATCGAGGGGCGCGATGCGCGGGTAGTTGTTTGTATTTGATCGTAACTAAAATAACACGAAATTTAGCTTCACATCATTTTATTTACACCTGCACGCGTAAATTTAAAACAAAGTATGAATCATTATGCAGAGTATAAAACAAATGAAAAGAATAAAGAAATCCGCCAACCATTCTATAGAAATAATATTGTGGTTAATTATTTGGGATTATTACCGGAATTTATTCACTTCCTTGGATAGTGTAAATGGTGCCTTTGTAAGGCTCTATACTGTGTGGAAGAACAACAAAATATCTACCAGGACCAAACTCCGTATTTTCCGAAGTAATGTCAAGTCTGTTCCATTATATGGGTCCGAGTTACAGACCTTTGTCAACCGCTGTTCAAGAAATATTCTGAACACCTATTGGCCGGAAGTAATCTCCAACCACGAACTATGGAACAGGACGGACATACAAATAAAGCGGCGAAAATGGAAATGGATCGGACATACACTGAGGAAGAGAAATGAAGCCATTGAGAGAAAGAGAGGCACTGAACTGGAACCCGCAGGGTAAAAGGAAGACAAGGAGGCCCAACAAACATGGCGAAGATGTGATGACATGGAAGAAGGCAACATCTGGAGAGAGGTGAAGACGCTGGTTGTCAACAGGAGATGCTTGGATGATGTCCTATGTTCCATGAGGAACAACAGGAATTGATGAATTAGTCAGACTTTAGACATGTATTAAATTATACTGTTTGAAAAATTATTTTTATTAGCTATTAATAAAAACACAAATTTAAAACAACACAGAAACAACTTAAGATTCTAAAGAATTCAAACTTGAAATTCTTTCGTCAGTCTTTGAAATTATAAATACACCAAAATTCAAACTAGCACAGATTATCAAGAAGTCTGGCTTGAAATAATTTCGTCAGTTTTTGCAATTTACAACAAATCTATTAAACTATAACGATTAAAAATCTTACCAACGTTTCTAACACCCTTTGATATATCCTGAAGTTCGTATTACAGGAAATAATTGGGCAATAGTCTAATTTGAAAGCATAATTATGTGCCGCTGTTCCAAGAAAACTGGTGTGGAGACACGGAGACCCCACAGCAAACTCTGCTCCCGTCATTCGGAAGGATGTGAGAATAGTACCCAATAACACAAACTAAATGATGCAAGTTTTTCAGGTGCATTAACTCTTGGCTACCTTGCTCTATCTTCCACATTCCATTTTTAAATTCCCTTACCATGATATTAAAAAGGATTGGCCTGTTTCAGGATCACCCTCGTGTAACCTGTTACCTAAAAAAGTGGAGTTCTAATTGTAGCTCACGTCCTCGTCCATAGCGATCGTTGAGCAACTCATAGTTTATTAGAGCGATACCTTGTAAAGTTATTAGTAAAATGATGATTTTCTCTGTTTGTTAATTCTGGAACTGTAGAAGTAAGATTATACCTATTATTTGAAGCAATAAGTTATTGTTTTACTTAGATAATAAACATGGATTTATTGTGCAAGGAGTTTGTAGTTCTTATTCACCATTTCTGTTAGCACGAATCTTGCCGACCTACACAGATGCTGCGTGGAGAAACGTAATGTGAGAAATTATATAGAACAGCTTTTTCTTATGATGATGTCATGAGGAAAACGCTGATCGACAAACACGCTAAGATTAATTTTTGTTTACCTTTCCCGCGGTCTTATTTCTAACCATGAAGTAAAGTAGATCTTAAAGGAACGAAATTATACTCTTTTTCTTTGAGAAGAGATTTATTTTTTGTTATTTTTCAATGTTCTGGTAGCATAGAGAAAAGGACATGCTCTAAACTCTTGGCATCAAAGCTCGATACAGTCATAATTATGTTGTCCGTAAGGTTGCATGCTATGTAAAACAATCTTTGAGTAAGTGAGCAAACACTATTTATTGCCTTAATTGGTAACTAAATCGTTACATTGTGTTTCCGCGTAACAGTCCGTCACGCCGTGCGCACTTTCCAATGAAAGGTTTGTCAATGTCCGCAATAATTGGGAGCTGTGTGGTGAAATCTCGCCAATTTGGTGACGTAATTTGCTAACCAGTCAATAGCAGCCACTCAATCCCGCCAAATGGCATGCAAAGTAACAAGGTCACTGAAAAAGCAAACAGTCCGTGTCTTAGTCTGGCGTATAACACAAAATCCATCCCTTAGGACTGACATAAGACAAGTAATCGGCCTTCAAGTCACGTATTAGGATAGCGGGAAACTGAAGTTAAAATTATATGGTGCTTGGAGACAAGAAAGCGCAAATGTCATTGGATCAGTAAAAAAAAACGAAATTGCGAAAAAATATTGATCACCTTTGACAAGTGCAAAAAAATAAATCGTCGTCTTCAACAGTCTCAACCTTACTGAAGAATTAAGAGCTCCGCATTGCGTCCTTCGGATACAACATCAGTACAAAGTAAATTAGAGGTTGTCAACTGAACTATTGGGCTAATTGAGTGGTTTAAAATTTAACGTATTCATGTCTATATCATACAAGAAGAGCTATGTAACAATATTATTCTTTGATATTATTATATTTACTTTAATTTACATGTGCATTGTAATTTATATTCTTAATAATAACAACTGTGTATTCTTTTGCAATCTCTGGTTGCAAAACCAGGATACAACGAACTCCGCACAATTTTACAAGCAAAATTGGACGTTCCAGTCGCACTCGTTATAAAAGAGATTCTCGGTCACATGGAAACTGCTCTTGTGTCTCATTACGTAGCCCCTTTAAGGTTGTTAGATATTACATGAACAGGTTAAGTCGCATCAACTGCTAAGGTCATTAGTGAGTTTCTTCTTACGGTTCGGGGAATTCCCCTTTTCTAAGTGGTTAGGTTTTTGAGTATGGAAACTCGAACACAATATCCGTGCACTTGTCAGGATTCGAACCCGGGACCCTTTGTTATTCAACACAGAGCATCGGCTTTAATTATTTTTTATATAATTTCAGTCGGTTCCCTTGAGGAGATGTTCTTTAAGAACTTGCTGGTGAGCATTTGCTTCCCGCTATCCTAATACGTGACTTTAAGGTCGATTACTCTTCTTAGGTCAGCCCTAAGGGATGGACTTAGTGTTATATGCCAGATTAAGACACGGACTGTTTCTTTTTCAGTGTCCTTGTTATTTTGCACGCCATTTGGCGGGATTGAGCGGATCCTATTAAACTGGTTAGCAAATTACGTCACCAAAATGGCGAGATTTCACCACACAGCTCCGAATTATTGGGGACATCAATTTGTGTGAAACAGCAATATTAAATTCTAGAATTTTGTTTTAGTTCATCTTAGAATAATATAACCTTTTAAGTCAGTATGAATCGCAGTGTGAATTTAAAAAGTAGGGATTAACGATTGAGCAGCTTTGTTGCTGCGAAAAAAGGCATGAAGTGTAGACCTCTTTTCTTAATTAAATAGTATTTCAATCACCAACATTTGTATTAATTAAAAAGTCCCCCCACAATGAATCAAAACCAATACTGCTGAGAGTCTTATACTCGACCCAAGTATTTACGAATCTTAGCAAGTCGTTTATCGGTTCACTGTTTTGTAATTTTGTTGTGTAATTTTAATTTTTAGAAGACGATTAACTGAAGTAAATAATAAAGCAGTAATGTAATTAAGGGTACACTAATTACACTACAACCTATTTCTGTTGTCAAATCGTACCTATTTTGAATCGACGTCCAAAGGACCGTAAGGAAGGATGTTGAATCGGTCCTTGGACGTCGACTCGGATTAATTCAGTGGTTGGAAAATCCGAGTCTCTAGTCCGGCCGACATTTTTCCATTCTTGTCTTTCTTCTAAAATATCTATACGCTCCTGCTTGAGCTTCGGGTGAAAGCATTTATGATTTTATTTAACGAAAGTTAATTTTTAATTTAAACGTAAAAAAGAATGAACATTTTTGTCTTAATGAAATATTTAATCCATAGTCTTCTTTAATGATTATAATACCACTTTACATGGGAAATTATTCACTTTTTCAGAAAACAGCTTTTCTAACCATTTCTCTTGATATGAAAATTTTTAGATAGTGTTGTCTCGTTGACGTAGTAAAATTTCCCTTCCCGAATAGATAGGCTGGATATATTCTTGAAACACGTAAATCTCCATAACGAGGAATCAGCAAACCTTCACGGAACTGGAAATTAATATTATGGCAACCATAAATGTGAACTGGAAAAATACACTTGTTACTCAATCGAAAATAAAAATAAGTAAATAAATAGAGTTTGACAGTTAAACGTAAATAATTCCAATTATATTACAAAAGAAATTATCGAATAAATATCGTTATTATTCACCGGTAAATGTAAATTTTGATTGTTGGAGCTTATTCATCTTGCGAATTTCCAATGCGTTATATTGTCACGTCTTGTAATTGTGACTAATCCCAACATTTTGCAACATACACTTATGAGAAGTAAACAGGAGATATGACCAATGGTTTTCTTGTGTATGTGTGTTCCGTTGGAAGACCTTTATACTGTTTAACCTTTCTTCAGCAACCGCTTTTATCCAGTTAGTATGCGTTATCCCAGGCAATTGATCTGGTTCCAGTTCAGAGCTCTCTCTTAATCGCTGTTGCTCAGTGTCTCGCCCGCTGTCATTACACTCTGTTTTGTAATTGAAAATTAATCTACTTTGACTTTTGGGGACAACATTTTAATTCCATCAAATAAACACGTTTCGTTTTAAATCTAAATCAACTTCAGGTGTTTTACAAATAAAGATTACAAAGACATTTTTAATTCAAAATATAGCATTATACTTTCAAATGTTATAATACAATTTATACATACTTAATTTATCGAGTAATTGGATAACGGAATGAAGAATTTTATTTTTTACAAAAAGCGGAACAATTAAGCTCAAGAACATATTTATTTTATTAAAGAATTATATATTACACATGAAAATATGTTTACAGACTGTTCATTAATTTATCATTGAAAAAAACAAATTTCAATCATCGGTTTATTTCAAAATGCGTAAAAATTTAAAAAGCAAAATAGAAAATTTCAGGACGTTTCGCCATATATAGGCAGTATTATCTGCAAGATAAAATATAATGAACACACAAAAAGAAAAGCACTTAAAAAACGCATAAGTTTTTATGTAAAATTCTTGAAATAAACTGAAATTTGTAGATACTTTATCAACAATTAACAAAATAGAATAAAAAGTGTGCTTTGTTCCAAAAATATGTTTCGGTGATAATAGCATATTTGTAATTTTCGTAAAATGCATGTTGCGTTATTTTGAAGAGAATATGAAATAAATAATAATTGTTTAGACAATTCAGACGTTTCATTAAACTATGACGTTTCGTCCTCAAATTTGGGGCTTCATAAGTAATAATTTTTTTATCAGATTTATAACTACAAAGAAAAAATTGAAATTGAAACAGACTAATTTAGTTTAAAAATAAATTATTCAAAATTAATTTTATAATTATTATTTTTTGAATATATAAATAATTCAAACTTATATTTTGAATGTTTTCTTAACAAAAAATAGAGGTCCAAATACGAAATTTTTCGTTATGGTCTGGATTAACTGACGGTTCCAACCGAAATGTTTTAAAAATACAGAGCAGACAGTTAAAATATTAGTTTAATTTAATTTAAGAAAAGGTAAAGTAAAACATTACATAATATTTAAAATTCCTGGCCATTTTTCTATTCAACATTTGAGACGAAACGATACCCAACAATTATTTTATGCAGCTTTGAATATAAAAAAATTGTTTTGAACAGATTAGTGCGTTGTTTATATTTATATAAATCTTGGAGTGGGTTTGCATACCAAAGCTGTAACGTCGCAATAAGTTTTTTGACGTTCCATGTCCGAATCACTTTCGAGAATGTAGTATCTTTGTGCTTGTAATATAAAAATCTTCTCTTCTTTCTTGTCTCATACCTGGAGGTTCATACGGTCATACAACAACTAGCAATCTTAATATTCGTAATAACTGAGCGAAATTTAGTTTAAAATATTGGGTTTCAGCGTAGTCATTAGTATTCAATTCATTTCTGAATACTTGTTGGTGTTTGTTCTGTATTTTACCTTGAACGCGATCTATGTGCCGATTGATGAAAGAAAAATTCACCAACAAAGAACATGTGGCTGAGTCTCCGTCGAGGTTTTTTGGTGTGAAGGCCGACCTGTCCTTCGACCTTGGTAACGAAGTGGTAGTTGAGTGAACCCACGGGCAAGATCTACCTGGATACATTCGAAGAATAACTAACTCATTGCCACTCGTATAGGAGAAAAGAAGTGCGGAAAACGAAGAGAGACATTTTAGGGCATTCAAAATAAGTCCTGTAAACACATCTGATTTATTAAATAGTATTTGATGGATGGAGGAGGAGGAGGTTGATGAAGAGTCGGGGGAGTTGATAAGATCACCGGTCGAAGAAGCAATATCATGGCTGTTCAGGATAGTTTGCGAAAACTACGAAACATAAAGAAGAGTAGAAGAAGAAAACAACCCTACGATAATGGCATTTGTAGATTTGGAAAAAAGCCTTTGATAATATAAAATGAAACACATTACTAAGAATCTTGAAGAGGACAGTAATAAAATACCAAGAAAGAGGAGTTATCCATAATCTCTACAGAAGTCAGTCAGCTGTAGTTAGAATTGTTGTTGTTGTCATGGTATTCAGTCCTAAGACTGGTGTGATGCAAACCTGCATGGTAACCTATTTTGCGCAAGCCTTTCCATTTCCTCATAACTATCCGAACCCACAATCTCCCTAATCTGCTTAGCGAATTCCATCCTTGACCTCCCTCTTCTGTTCTTATTTCCACACAATTCCTCTAATGCTAATTTTACAAGAAAAGAAAGCGGAAATCAAGAACGGAGTAAGTCAAGGATGCAACCTCTCGCCCATTTTTTTTAGGTAACAGGCTACATGAAGATTTATCCCCGTAAGGTTCTACCTGAGATACCAGCTCTCACTGATTAATCATTATCTTTATTCCTTTTTGTTAATAATATTAATTTAAATTTTAACCCGCGTTTTTTAGGGTAACGGGAAAGGAAAATCAGATTTTTAAACAGAACGATAAACCATTGGTACTATTTACCTTCAGATTTATTTGAGGAAATTCTACCTGCAGCAAACAGATTTCCAAGTAATCAAAATAGTTTATGGAAGAAAAGTGAATAAGGTGGAGTGTTTTTATTTATTTATAAGCTTCCTTTTTTAGTAAAGATGCTCGTGTATGGATTTCAGAACAATATACTGAAACATTGTGTTTTATTTCAACATAGTATTATTTATTTGTTAATGGATCTGCTTCTGTATGTCTTCTTTTACTGCCACCTGGATCTATCCCATTTGCAGAATAGTTATAGAGTTACATAACGTCGAAGGGTGACCGTTGAAGACGCCGCCCTGCAGCCCATGTGTACACTGGCTAAAATTCCCGTTAGCCCCGACTGAAATTAATTCTAAGTTGGGACGTTTCGAGGCTGAACTTTGATGTTTGTGCATACAATCAAACACGGGGCGTTGCTCTGACGACAGCATATCACGTTTCCGCTACATAATGAATAACAGAGTCACTTTTATGTACTCTGAAAATATGGTACGGCACTAGAAATTAGAGCAACAATCCAGGAAATATTTCCGAGCGTTTCCTTCAAACGTTGCTGATATGAACTCAATGAGATGACATTGCTTTCTCCTTCAATCCACTGTCCAAGTAGATCTGGAAGTAGCTTTTCACGATTGTTTAAAAAATTACTTTTTTATCAATTTAAACTATCCGTTTTTCAAGAATTTATACCGCTTTTCCATTAAATTTTGTAAATGTTTCTATTTTACTAAATACGCCTTTCGGTTTTTAAGAATTAATTATACGTTTTCATAAATTATTAAATTTCATATTTTTCAAATTTCACTATTCCCTTTTTTTAAAATTATTACGAGTTTTCATGAAATTCATTTTTTTTATTCCAATTTACACTTTAAGTTTATTGTCACTCGCTTCTTATTAATTTCATAAAATGTTAAAGTTTTATTCTCTTTACAATTTAAATGTTTGGTTACAGTCTTTCCGTAATCAAGAAATGAATACCGCTTTCCAGAAAGTTTTGAAATTTTTCTTCTTTTTACAATTTAAACTACAAGGTTTCCAAGAAACTATTTCATAAACTAATTGAAATACGTATATATGTTTTTCACTCTAAGGTTATAGTCTTTCCGTTTCAGGAATTTATTACCCGTTTTCATAAAATTGTTGAAAATTCTCTCACTCTTCTATTCTTCTTTGGTTTTTTAAAAAAATTATTTCTTTTTCCAATTTACATTCTAAGGTTATACCTTTTCTGTTTTTACGAATTTATGAAGCGTTTTCCTAAATTTATTATAATTTTTATAATTAACAGCCTATTATTATAGTCTGTCTGTTTTTAGAAATTTATAAGGCTTTTTATAATTTTTTTTGCAAATTACACTTTTAAATTTTAAAAGTTGATTCCGTGTTTTCATAAAATAATGAAAATTTTAATTACTTTCCACTCTGGTTTGGGAAGCTAATTCGACGATATTAGTTAAATGTGCTGTGTTAATGCTTTGTTTTTTAAGAATTTGATACGTATTTCACAAAATTTATAAACATTTTATTCTTTTTACAGTTTACACTCTAAGGTTGCTCTCTAACCGTTTTTAATAACTTATTACTGGTTTTCATAAAATTTATTTATTTTTACAATTTACATTCTAAGATTAAAATTTGTGCTATATTATAAAAATTTAGAGTCTTTAATATTTCTAATTTACTCTATAAGGTATCTATTCTTTCCGTTTCAGAGAATTTATTACTCGTTTTCATAAAATATAAAGAAAACTTCATTATCTTTACAGTTTTGGAAAGCTAAGTCGACGATATTATTAAATGTGCAGTGTTAATGATTTTGAAGGCAGAATAAAGCGGTATGATTTTAGTGAAAGTGATTTTTAATTTAGGGAAACTCATTTTGGAAGACGAAGATAGCGAGAAAGAGGATAAAAGAATTTCTGCTTTTACCACACATTATTGCTGCTCATAAGCCACATAATTGCAATTTGCCATTATATATCCTTTAATAAGGATGTCATCTTTCATTTTTATTTAAAGTTGTGAAAGGTTAATTTCTTTAAGTATAAATTAAATCTTTGAAATAAAGTTCCATACAAAAACTACAATTATTTACATTAAATCCCCCTTTCCTGTGAAATAGACCCATTACATTAAAAAATATATAATGATTAAGAAAATTGTCTTTACAGTGTTCGAGCTATTTAAACGTACATACTTTTATAATATGTACTATGTCAGACTTTTTGTTGACCCTTAAAACTTCTTCAGGATCTTCCTTCCAAATATTCTCAATTTTTTAGAGTTTCCAACTCATACGTCCATACTACCGGACTTACTAATGTTATATATTTTTTTCGACATCGTTAGCTTCGTATGCTGTATTAACTTTTGTACTTTGATTTATTCTGTAGTTTATCTTTATGGAATTGTTATCAAAACTACTGAGACTTGAATTTGTTAACTTTATATATGTTTACATCATTCAAATAAATATGTTCATTGCTAGATGTTTCCATGAATTTAGTTATACTGTAAGTCTCGGAAAATATTACTTCCTCTTTCACGAGAATAAAAAAAAGCTGTCTAACATCTATGCTAATATAGTCGTGAGCCATTTACCACACACAATGTTCCAGGAAATGTTTACTATGACCTACGGGAAAATTGTTTTCACAGAAGTACAAATTGACAATAAATACGACGACGTCATCTAATACAGCATCATTTTCAAAGTACTGAAATGAAGGCTACCTGTAAACGATTTTCAATTATAAGATGCACTTATATTTATTATTTGTCTTGACTTAAGATTTCCAGGAACGCAAAGATTTTGATTGGATTAGAATTCATTTAGTAAACATTAACTACATTAACTTCATATTAGAAAGGGATAAAATACTTGAAGATATAAATGATTATATTAATCTGGCATAATATAACTGAATGAAAAGAGATACAATTTATTGACATAATAATTAACACGGCGTTTCGCCCTCAATCTAGGATTCGACAGCTTACAATGTATTGTGAATAATCTCAGAACACGATTTCCTATTTTCTTCTAATAATATTAGCCAAATATGCTCATTTCGGTTACCGCGGGCATTCCAGATAAAGCCTTGGAAATTATACACAAAATTATTTTATTTGACATCAGCATATCGAATTTAAATTAAATAATTACATAAAGATAAATTAAATGACCACTTTTGCAGACAGTTCAAAAGTTTTGTTCAACTACGACGCTTCGTCCTCAAATTTGAGACTTCAACAGGTAAAAGGAAAAAAAAAGATTAGATTTTTAAAATTTTTGAATGTATTTAATTATAAGGAGGGGTCCAAATATTAACTTTTTATTATGCTCAGCATTTATTGACCGTTAAAATCGAAATGTCCTCTTTTGTAACTGAGGCATTCATAATTTTGTGGAGCGAACGTCGTAGACGAAAAAACTTCTGAATTATCTTTTATCTCATTGTATATTTTTTAAATAACAGCGGTAAAGTAAAATATTAAAAAAAAACTTTGTAAAAATTTTATTAAAGAAATCGTAATTTATTTATTTGATTTATATCGTCGTATTGTAAATTTTTGTATCATGACTAAGAATTTTTTAATACATATTTATATATTAATAGTCGTATAATTTATATGTACCAAATTACTTTATATTTGCGTTCCAGGAAAGGCTAGTAAAAATCCTACGAAATGTGTTATTTTTATTTTATTAATTTTTTATATTGGCTATTTTATTTATTTAATAAATAATTAAACTGAGAATTATTATTGATTCTATTGGGCCATAAAGCGGTTATTTGGCAGATCAGGCAACCTCTTTCTACGATTCTCTAGTTCCCAAATAAAGGTATTGAAAATATTAAACCAGTTACCTTACATATTGTGCTAATTATAGGAAAGAAATGTTGCTTTCAAACGAAGAGTAAGCATGTAATACGTGGATGTTCCTATAATCCAACATTCAATGCTTAGTTCGTTTTACAGTCATTAACTGAGGAGGCGGAATAAGTTTACTTGACCACAAAAATCACGCTAATGAACTATCTTGACGCATCCCCTACCACGACTATAATAGAGAATGTTCCACATGTGAAGTAAGTTTCAAGGATGTGGAAAGATTCGTACATTTTAAATTGTATTAAACCAATAATTTAAGACTTTAAATTACGTAATACTTAATTTATAACAAGATAACTTGTTAAGAATTTTATCAAAGTATAAAAATTAAATTTTCCATCGTAAAACCGATATAATTATTAACTGTGTAAATAAGACAACAAATTGTGAATGGTAATTATTTACACTATTGAAAATTACAGATTTATACACTTTTTTCTTCAACGAAACACATTTTATTAATAGGTTAGATAAATAATTAATTTAAGTAGAATATTTGGTAATATGTGTGGTTCAGAGGGTTATTATTTAAGCATAATCGTTTATAGGTGCGTAGAAGAGTGACAAATAGAACGATTATTTCAGCAGCGCGATATATGAAATCGGAGTCAAGCCGTAAGCAATCATGAATCGATAGCAGCCACCCACATGCAGGGGCGATAATTGCCACTCATTCTCAAAGATCTGCAATGAAATCGTCCAAAACATCCTCACGGATATTCAGTGCAGCAAAATTTAATCTTAAAGGTGCAGAAGTTCGAAGTGGAAATCGAAAAATAGGATGGAAAGTAAAATCCGTGATAAATTTCATGTTCCCGTCAAGTTAAGACAGGACCATTCCAGGAATAGAATCAAAAACGACTAGCTCAGAAGGTCAAAATATACTTTAAACGCAATTTTGCTTTATAATTTTTAAGAAAAATAAATTAATTTTTTCCTTTATTATCGGAAAAAATAATAACACAACGAAACTAAGTTACTGTACGGAAAGGTCTTTTCGTTTATACTGTACGGAAATAACTATTGCTATCATTATTTAAACCTTTATTGATCCTCTATTAACAGCAAAGTGGAGAAATATTAATGAAATTTTCATCAAATACTTATAACTGTAGTTGAGTGAATCCAAAATATTCAATTTTTAGTTAAAATATAGACACAAAGTTCATTATTTAAAAAAACAATTATTACAGCCATACTTATTTTTCTTAATTTAACCACGCATTAAGATTTTTTGAAGGAGGTTAAGGAATTCTGCTACTTGGTCAGCATAATAACTAGGGATGATAGAAGTACTGTAGACATAAAGAGTAGGATAGCACAGGCAAGGAAGGCTTTCGCGAAAAAGAGGAATTTACTTGTGGATAATATAAGCGTAAATATTAGGATATATTGCTAAAAATGTTGGTGAGAACGTGGACGGAAGGAGTTGCAGAAAGGAAAAGAAGCCTTTGAAATCTGATGATAATCAGATGGGTGGATAGAATCAATAACGAGGAATTTCTAAATAGAATAGGGGAAGAGCGAACTGTATGGAGGACGTTGAACAAGAAAAGGAATAGATTAATAGGCCACGTTTTATGACATGACGATCTTGTAAAATTAGCCTTAGCTGGGGCTGCGTGGGGTAAGGACAGAAGAGGGAGACCAAGGATGGAATACAGTATTTGGTTTCTGAATCTGATATTGTTAAATTATTTCAATCAATACAACAACATTTATTTGAGTTTATATGTTCACTGAAAACTGAATGTTTTTCACTGGGTTGTTTGAAATTAGAATATCTGTCTGTTCTGCACTTTGCATAAATAGATTATAGAAAACTTATTTAAAACAATAGTAGCTTATTTTGCAGGATTTTTTTAAACTTCAAAAAATTTTGTCCTGAATTATTTTGTGCCTTCAAGAAGACCAACCTATTCACTTCGAAGTTCAGAAAGTCTTAATAGTGGTTTTCCTCTGGAAAAGTATGTAATTAAATTGCTTTGTGTTCACTACCCATTTCATCGCACAAAATTTTATTTAATCTGGATTGAAGTGGTTTTGATTTTACATAGTTTATCATCATCGGTTTCATCATAACAATTTTAAATTTGTCAAAATTTATTGCCACCAGCCTTTTTTCTAAAAAAAATTAAGATCCTCATTCGCCACATTTGGTTTGATTTACTGCTTTGGGAGCTTACCTAACAAGACATAATTAATATGCCTTAGCAACAGCGAAATTTAACACCTTAATAAGGAGACACTTTTTGAATGAAATACGTATATTAATATATACTTTTATGAGAAAAAGTTTTATTTGGAAAAATTAAATATTAATTAGTTTTCGGGAACCACTAAATTTTCCTGTTGACTTCCGCTTGAGAACCGCTGCTGCACTAGATGAAGCTGAGACTGCAATTGTGCGCTGTTGACTTTCAATCCACAAAAAAAGGTGTATATGGTTGCAGGCCATAGTTGCTCATTGTCAAGTTAAATAAAAAATTATGCATATAGCTCTGGGCTATGGCAATCTGTATATCACTCGTACAGGATACTAGTTGGGTGAACACGTTCACACTTGCTCATTGTTACTCATGTTTCCTATTATAACGCAACGTAAGAAACAGGGCTTCAACGTTGCTGAATCAAAGAAAGGTGTGAGAAATAGCTCCACTTTCTAGCGTTAGATGCAAACGGAGTTTTCGTCTTAGAAAATGATTAAGTGGTACTATAACACGATATTATAATCCATAGTATAGATAGAATCACCCGTAACTTTTTGCAAAACACAGTTTTGGAAACCCGGAGTTAGATAATACTTATATTATTCATATATTATATTTTTTATTATTAAAAACCAATCTCGAGATGTAAATTTATTTAATGAGACATTCATGAGCATTTTATTTGCAACTAAATCATCGCGGTATTTTTTTCTAATAGTGACAGAAATGGACGATTCTCAGATTTGGAAGCAAATGTTCGTCACTGGAAGTGTCGGCCAGTTCTTGGAATATTTCTCCTTTTCTCTTGAAGAAGGAGGATGATGCCTCCGAAAATTTTCACCCTATCTTCAATTTTAGATAATCTTTCATTTCCTGAACAATTGTTTATAAATTTATAAATATATATTGCGTGAGGAAATGACCTTGTCAGTTTAATTAAAACAATTATAAGGACAGGAAGGAGAGACAGAAAGTTGGTGACTTATCTGAGTTTCACAGATGGCAGGCACCATGCAGGGTTTGAGGTCCTTGAATTTTCGGAGGCACCACCCCTTTCATCAGAAGGCTAGGAAGACATTTTCTAGTGACGGCTCATAATATTTAAATGGAGACATAAATGGAAAAATAATTGAACCGACGTTTCGTCAACATATTGGGGCTTCCTCAAATAATTTCTTCACACGGTAATTTTTTTAAATTTTGACGAACAAAAGGAATTTAAATATAAAATTTATATGTAATGGTCGTAAATATATTCGACTTACTTTCCGTTGATATTTTAACTTTAAAGGTTTCTGAAGTTAAACACGTTAGGTAATTTTTTAATAAAAAATTAACTCTCACTAGGGAGTCGGTAAACAAGAAAGGTGATGTAGGAAGGTCGTGCGGACACTTCACTAATTATATGACTTATTGAACACATTCCTTGTCCATATATAGAAGTTTTTGTGAGGCACATGTAATAGATCTATCCTACTGTGTCTCAGTAGTGAGATACGACAAATAAAAAATTTAATACTCAAATATTTCGTAATTTTATGTAGATCTGGTGGTTTAGTGGTAACACCGTTAATTAAATTAAAATTTTAAAAATTTGTCCTAGACGTGCTCTCACGAAATTAGTTTATTATTATTATTTTTCTGTTGTAATTACGGGTTATTGATACTTATAAATAAAAAGCTTAATAGGTATTATGAATTATAAATAAAATAATGAGTTTAATCTTAATATTACAAATAAACTAAATTAAATAGAATCAACGACACATACATAGCCTGTTATAGGGGTCGTTAATTCTATTATATTTATATTATTTACAGACGAAAATTGTTCTTCTATTATAAATAAAATACAATAAATGTACAAAAGTCAGAAATAAAAGGATTTTAATTCAAAATAAGACGTTTAGTAGTATCGCTAGTATCTGTCTTGGAATCAATGCGCTATGTAAAGTTGACTTATAAATACATTTAAATTTATATTTTTAGATGATAATGGCAGAATATGTAAGTGCCAAAGGGAAGTCAGTGGCTGACACTGTTTTGACTTTCCACTAAAACTTCGCTGGAAATCTATATAGAACGAAGAAATGCGAATTGATTGAAAGCGGTTTTCCGCCTTTTATTTGTGCATATGGATGGATCCATTGTTTCTTTGTGTCCCTCTCAGGCCTAGGTCAAGACATCCAGAGAATGAATGGATTTCTGCTGCAAGGTTATGTGCCTGTCACAACTACGCTAAATGTTGCTGTGTTGGCACGGTTAGTCGGTCGTGTGCAAAACAATGAAAATGTGTCTTACCGCAGTGGGCGCTATCAGCTGACTAAACGGCGATAGGTCATCCGCCAAACAGTCAGCACACGCAGGCAGGCAGTCAGGCACGCAGTCACGCAGGCTCGCACGCAATGCCGCGATCCGGGTCAGGCGAGCTGTGCGCGCTCTCTGGCCAGAGACAACAAAGACCCCGGCAGAGTACGCGCGCGAGCACTGACGTCATCGCCGATAAACGAAACCAACCGGAACAAATAAATACATGTACATCAAGTATTACAATACAGACATCCACAAACAGGCTACTAGGTCATTTTAAATATTTTACTGGTGAATAATAGGAAATCGTTGCTGAAAATGTTCGTATGGTGTGTGGCGTTATTTGGGTGCGAAACGTGGCCGGTAGGAGTTTGAGAAAGGAAAGTAATAGAAGCCTTTGAAATGTGGTGCTATAAGAGTATGCTGAAAATCAAATGGGTGGATAGAATCACTAACGAGGAAGTTATAAGCAGAAGAGAAGAGAGATTTTAGTACTTGAGTACCCGGCACACACACTGCCTCAACAATGCTCAGTTCGTCCTTTGAGGAGACATGAAATGCTCAAGGATTTCCTCCATGTGTAAGCGGGAGCGCTTATGAACGCATTTTCTACGAATCACACAGAAATGTTTTCTCTCACAGATACTAAATACCGATAATCTTTGTTAGTCAGTCTTAATATGAACTGTGGGGCAAATACGTACAATGGCCCTCATTACATTCAACAGAATATTACAATATACAAAACCTAACTAATATCTGTAAAATAATAGATTGGTAAGGCAACACGATATAAAAAATATAAAAAAAAACACGTAGTACGGCACTTAATATCCACATGACCTATACATAATTAAGTCTGATTCAGTGTGTTAAATCATATAAATTAATTTAAAAGCAGCATTCCAAAGGCGACGCCATAGAAAAAAATGAAAGCTTACCTAAACATAATGGCAACAGTATATCTATTTGGATGAACTATTTACATTAAGGACAATCTCCCGCGACGGTTACGGACACCAAATTCCACAATGTAAATAGTTCATTCATAATTTACCTGAAGAAGTCCACAAAGTTGGATATGTATAATTAAATATTAATGAAAATATTTCTGACTTATTGGCCCCCTTTTTATTTACTGTAAGTTGGATTTAATTAACGTTAAATTCGAAAACTCCCCGCACACTTAGATATCCCGCGCAATTAACAGGTATAACGTGTTGCCTATACGACAGGAAAAATTGTGCATAACATAATAGAAATATAAATAGAACTACAAACTATTTTTCTAATTTTGTGAAATCACCTCATTTAACGAACGTCATGTGGCATAGTATCATGTAATATTTTATCATATATATAAATTAATAAAAATATAGTATAATGTACAGTATAAATATACAGGATGATTCTAAACCTCTAGATCTAGATCTGGCAATAAGTAACCTTTTTCTTGATGGAACAACGTATATCTTGTGACGCGTCGTTTCGAAGTTACAGCTGAAAATGTTTTATCGCGGGAGTACGTCAATGTAATGCGAATGTGTGTACTCGGTTTTCTTTTGTTAATGTTTGTAAGAGACGAGAAGGCTTGGAGGTGACAGATTCACAGAGTAATCTTCAATTTCGCGAGTTAGTTGACATGGTAACGTGTTATGGGAAGGCGAAGCAGAGCTCTCCGCATGTACCAAGAACTGACCTGGCATGTCCGGCAGGCAATGGTACGACAATGTAATCACTTTGAACGCCACCTGTAATTTTTTTATTTGACATTTCTTACCCGATACTGTGATGAGGGAGATGAAACCTTAAACTAGAGGTTGCCCAACCGTGGCGCATCGCATCCTTGAGATTTGTTGTATTTACATTGTTAGAAAACATGGTACAGTTATACATGTATTATAAATAAATACAATGAATGGCCAAAAGTCAGAAATAGAAGAATTTAATAAAACTTCTGGCAATTACCAGTTCAAGGCTAATCTCGCTTTCAGTGGCTATTACTGTAGTCCAAAGTTATCTTTACAAACGAGCATCATGAAGCTATCAACCCCCTCGTACAGGAACATCATTCTTGATTTTTGTACATTTATTCATCAAACTGGATATGTTAATTAACATAACTGCATAGAAGTTATTCCTTTTTGTCCCCTAAGCGAAGAAGATTCTATCCTCGTATATATTTATCAACCCCTAACCATGAACGTAAGAAGTCATACATATGTCGCATCTGAACTAGTCTGTCAAAAAATTGGCGATCCTCCCCCCTCCCTCTCACAAAAAAATTCAAAATAATTTTGTCAGCGCTAAAAATTGTGTGCACTGTGTTCTGCTTGTTGAGTTCCTTCCCAAAGGTGAAACCATCAATGCGGTACGATACTTTGAAACATTGAGAAAACCTTTTAATGACTTATTACAATTTTTGACGTACTAAAATGATGAAATTTATATCATGAACATTAATTGTTTCATATTTACACTCCATTCGGTCAAATGATATAAAAAAATCTTATTTTCATAAATAAGATCGAATGAAAATCAACATTCAACATATTTAGTTCAACTTCTCTTTCTGAAATATGTTGTGCTCTGCCCGGAGAAGGTTTCTGTCTGGAAAGGTCCCGCGTCAGTTTCTACTCTAAAACTTTGCTCTACCTTTTGATTTCCTATACCATTCAAAGATTCTACTCTAAATACAATTTACACATGAAGCTAAGCTAATGCTTCTCCGCTGTGTGCGTGCGTTGGCGACGTAAGCAAAAAAATAAATAAAAAAATAGAAAACTTTATAAAATTCGAAGGCTTTCCCGGTGAATTTGTTTATTAATATAATTCTCGGGTTTCAACTCCGATCATAGTTTGTTTACACAACGTTTCGACAGCAAGCTCCACCATCGTTGTCAGGTAGATTGTGACAATGGCGGAGCTTGCTGTCAAAACGTTGTGTAAACCAACTGTGATCCTAGTTGAAATCCGAGAATTGTATTTGAAACTTCATAAAATGTTTGCTATATTAAAGCATTATTTAACCAGCACGCTGTCAATTATAATACGCTTTCTTATGACGAAAGGATAAAAAAAGAATATGAAGTACAAAAATTCGTTTCATATTAAAGTTTGTAATATGAATAACAACACGAATGTTGGAAAGACCACAATTTAACTCAAACAAGAATATTAACAATTTGTCCGTCTTTCTGTATAGTAGAGAAATTGGACAGATCACATACATCATGTACAAAAATATACAAATCGGCATTGTATAACCTTTTTTGATCCAGAAACCGCCGTCGTTCCACAGAGATCTTCTCAACTAGGAGTTGAGTGTTTATACTAATCATCAATCATTTACGTCACCCCCCCCCCCCCAACGTGCTGCGCCCATGACTAATGGTAAAGTTATTTGCCGAGAATATTCATTTAACTTAGTAATTTAAAAATTTTAGTATTAGGTAAAATATTTTATAAATCGATTATAAATCATTTGAAATTTAGTTAAAAAATTATTCTATACAACTTTCTAATTAATTTGAAGACTGTCATTCAAATACATAAATTTATTAAAAGATTTTCCTTCATTCCACATACAATTTTCAAATTAATCTTATACTATTATTCTAGGCCAATTTATGGGCACTGAAGTTTTTCCTCCACAAAAACATTTAGCCTAAACAATGACAGATCCAATCATGAACCACACATATTTCTTTAAAAATTGGGCATTTTCACTCCACTGTTCAATGTCATTTATTTATTATCATGACTTTAACACAATAACTCACAATCTATAGAAAAAATGCAAATCATTTTCAATTGCATAGAGTTTAGGTATTTCTATCCTTAAAAAACTGCCAAGAGGAGCTTAACAATTATCTATTAAACATAGTAAATTGAATGCTGACCCAGTTACTCCCCATATTCCATATAATAATTTATGGAAGAATCTGAGATGAAATATTAAGCTTCAGTAATAAATCGTCATATGTTGTTTCACAAATATTATGACTGTAAGTAGCCAACATGAGTAATTCAACTATCTAACTTTAAGTTAAAAGTATATTATTAGTTCAAAATCAAATGATAGTTGGAAATTACTATTAATAACAATTGAATGGTAATGTACAATATAACATTTGTATTAAATTATCTATGTATTAAACTAGCAACAAACCAAAAAATATACATCCTGACTTATGACATCTTATTAACTGAGAATGAAGATGCATCACCATGTCAGATAAAAAATTGAGGTTTTATTCGCCATATACAGTACCTGTAATTTTAATTACATATTGTCCAAAATGGTGAATAATATTCATTCTCTAGTAACCTTGCAGTTCCCTTTCTTTACTATCTATATAAAATGAGTGTCACATTATCCTTATTTTCAATTAACATATACTCAAGGTAGTACACACAGTTTTGTGGGTGTATTAAATATTTTGTTAAATGTGTCAAATTTCTTAACTTGATTACACTTTTGAAACTAAGAAACGTGCCGTATGGTACTCTCAAAAAACAAGATCTCAAGCACATAATTTTTACATATTTAATTTAAATAATTCATTATTTAAAATATTCATTACAACTTTCATTTCTTCAGAAGCAGCGTAATTCTGGATCCTTTCTGTTTTTCAGCTTTACCCTTAGTGTCCTTGTATGAGCCTGGTCAATTACAATTTAATGAAATGAGTTACAACTATAAAACATTTAATATAGTTATATTACTGAGTGTAATAATTATTGTGTGTTAAAAATTCTAACTAAACAATTTTGTTACCTATTACAATTAAATAATGTATTCACCCACACACACCTTTTAAATGATATACAAATCAAAAAGGGATTGTAACATCTGAAAATATGTATATTGTAGAATTGTTTAATATGTGTACAATAAAAGAATATATGAGAAAATACCAACACAGATATACTAAAAAAATTAATTACCTATACAAGACTAATATTGATCAGAAACATTGTTATTAAAAAAATGCTTAAATTGATGCATATTATATAAAGACAAAGCATTAAAAGACAGGCAGCAATGAAAAACAAAGACCTTTCTTCAAAATCTTTAGAAATTGAGACCAGAAATGACTTGACAGGCCATCTTAATGACATAAATGTAGAATACATAAAAATCTTTGTGGAGTCGTGGCCCCTAAAACATGTTAAGTTGGTAACTTGACATTCACTAATACAGCTGCTGATACTGAGTTCATAATGTCCCTCACCTGGGGTTGTGGGGGTGGGGAACTGCTCTGTGGACTCATGAGCAAAAGAAAGGGAAGGGAGACCAGATTCTTAGAAAATAAACCCATAACATCACTTTTGAAAAATCAGGATCAGGATGGAAACTGACTGGGGATAGACAAAGAAATTTTATTTACTGCAGTTTTAACTATAAATTTGTCTTTTCCTTTATTTATCGACAACAACAGTACACTCGCCAAATCTCTACAATTGACTATTATAAATTGGGCCTGAGTAGGCTGATGAAACATTTCATTTTTAACAATGTTTTTCATAAAATATATGCACTGTGTATGTATGTCAGGAAATATTGTTATGTTAATTAACACAATTAATAGGAAAGGAAAGAGATAGAAAGTAGGTGACATACCTGAAGTTCACAGATGGTAGGCAATCTTGTAAAGTTTGGAGTTCTTTAAATTATCAGACGCACCGCCCCCTTCATTAGGAAGACATTTCACCTACTTTCCATCTCTCTTTTCTTCCCTTACTAATTGTTATATATATATATAAGAACAGAAAAAAGAGAGATAGAAAATTGGTGGCTTAACTGAAGTGCACAGTTGGCAGGCACAATGCTGAGTGCAGGAAAATTGATGACTGTTTCATAAATAACTTTACATATGCACTAATGGAACAAACATGGGAAGATGTATACTGCATGTCCAAGATTAATGATAAGTTCAATTTTTTAAATAAATAAAGATTGGGGTTCCTTAGGGTTTCATCCTGTTGTTATTCTTAATCTATATAAATGACTTACCTAAAGCCATAAGTTCTTACTTTAAAACTATACTCTTTGCAGATGATACTAGCATTTTGGTAACAAGTAAGCAAAATAGTCTGGAAAATGCTGCCAATAATACACCAAGGAAGCTGTTGATGGCTGGCAATCACTCAATATGTTTTCCTGACCTTCTAATGAGGGGGGTGGCACCTCCTAGGATTTGGGAATCAAAAGACCTCCATGGTGTCTGCCATCTGTGAACTTCAGGTAAGCCACCAGTTTTGTCTCTCTCTTTCCTGTCCTTATAAATTGTTTTAATTAACCTGATGCATATATATGTAGACTACATATAAATTAGTAAAAATGCAGTACTTATAAGCTAAACCAAGCTTTTATACAAGTAACAAATATCTTCTACTTAATGCTATGCTTTAAAATTGACTTGCTACAAAAAATTGATAGCATAACGGCAATATATTACATATTACACAAATGAAATGATATCTTCAAGAGTGTTAAAAATCAATAACAACAGATTATACATTAAAATCCCTGCAAAAACATGGAATGGTAAATTTAATATCGAAAACATTTCAATTAAATACTCCCAATAACACTATAACGTCGTGCAACAGTTTCACCTTCAAGTTCCACTGGCACTTGTAATTCTTTTATAAACAGATTGATCTTTTGTCAAGGTCCAGAAACACTTGAATGAAAGACTTCTGACTGAATATTACAATTGTATATATATAATTATTCAACTTTGGCAAACACAGGGCTGTTTGATATCTGAGAGAAAAAACTGGTAAAATGAAAATAATGTAAAGATTATAAGAGGTAACATTGTTAAAATAAATAAATAAATGCAAGCAATGAAAGAATCTTTAAGATTAGTCATTAAAAGTGGGGTTTTGAATAAGAGTGAGTTGATGTTGAAATAGAATAAGACAAACTGCATCTGAGGTATTAACGATTTTTTTTTTAATTGACAGGGCATATATGGTCTTTCAAAAAAAAAATATTGCTAATACCTCACACACAGCTTGTTTTGTTCCATTTCAACATTGACTTTCCTGTTATTGAATAACCCTATACTTTAAACAAAAGAAAATAAGAGCTCTGACAGATGAGGAAGGTCTGGATTTATAGAGCAAACACTGTATGAAAAAGTATTTCATCCTTTCTTAAAGAAATTGATTTAAAATCACAATTCATCATCAATGGAAACCCCAATAATATCAGTACACATTGCAGTTGCAAAAAAAAACAACAAAAAAAACACCAAGATACTTAATAAATAAATTATTAGAAAACTTGATAAAAGAAAGGCGATTGTCAGCAAAAAGGTTAAAAACAAGTGCAGTTTTCAAGTTTTGGCTCCTGGCAGTGTTGTATCGATTGTCAGCTTCAATACAATACAATACTATGATATATTAATAGGCTTGCCTATATTCTTGTGAGGTAGTCTATTCCAAGGGGCTACTCCCCTAACTGTAGGTTCCAATGATAAAGCATAGATATCAGCTGTAAGCTCATCAAGCCCAATTTCTTTATCTGCTTTGGCCTTCTTTGTAGCTTCATCCACAATGTTACGAATATCAGTTTCAATTTTCTGCAATGTGAAAAATCATCACTTGTCAAAAATGTTTATATTTTCTAAACAAAAAGAAAACTAATCCTAATAAAGAGGATTTAAATACTGTGGACTAAATTATCTTTAAAAATATTCACAAAGTTTTACATCAAATTTGAGTTATCTGACTAATTATCAATGAATTAAAACAGCCAAATTAGTCAGAAATAATTTAATAACATTAAAATTAACAGGAAATTTAATCCACAATCTAGTACTTAATCATGTGGACAATTGATTATTTATCTACACCACTCAAAAACTGTAATGAAACAAGTATTGACCAAATTTTTTGGTATTAAATTATCTGAAATAGATGTAACTTAAAATTTTCACACATTTCCACAGTATTCTATTAATATTAACCAAATACGGATTATTATTGTAGGCATTAGGTTAGTTTGCAAAATCTATGAAACAGGAAGAATACCAGAAGATTTCAGTAAAAACATAATTTTACCCATACCTGCGAACAGCATAGGCCAATTAGTTTAGTATCTCAGGTATGCAAAATATTAATGAAAGTAGTACATAGGTCGATGGAACAGTAAATAGAATGCAAGTTAGGAGAAGATCAGTTTGGTTTTAGGAAGAATGTAGGGACAAGTGAAGCAATATTGACTTTGCTTCTAATTATAGAAGACAGGACAAGAAAAAACAAGCCCACTTTCATAGCATTAGAAAAAGTGTTTGATAATGTGAACAGGAAGTCATAAGCAGAAGAGAAGAGAGAACAATATGGAAGACATTGACCAAGAGAAGGGATAGATTAATATGCTGTAATTTAAGACATGGTGGTCTTGTAAAATTAGCATTAGCGGAAAATGTGTGTGTTAAGAACATAAGGATGACAAGGATGGAATATGATAAGCAGATTAGTGAGGATGTGGTAGTTATATGAAAATGAAAATACTTGCGCAAGATAGGTTAGCTTGAAGGGTTGCATCAGACCAGTCTTAGGACTGAATACCACAACAAAAAGAAGTTAGATTATAACTAATATAAATAATAAACAATATTATCACTGCTACTGGGGTATTTGCCTAATTGTCAATTATTAAATTCATTCACATATTACCTTCAACTCCTCAGCAGTTGCTAGATCATTGGAAATAATTTTTTCCTTGAAAGATGTGATAGGGTCTCTATGCTGCCTCACTTCCTGTATTTCATCTCTAGTCCTGTAACTCGTGCCAGGGTCAGACATGGAGTGGCCACTGTACCGGTAAGTTACCATTTCCAAAATAATAGGGCCCTTTCCAGTAGTACAGTGCTGAACAGCAAACTTTGTCGCCTCTCTCACAGCTAGCACATCCATCCCATCTACCTATAATACAAACTAGCAAATCAGCTGACATCTGGGAATAACACATACAAGTAAAATGTCTACGTTTTCAAGAAAAATTTTAATTAATAACTGAAGGCCCATAATGAAGACTCAAACAAAAAATTTCTCGTACATTATAATGTATGACAGTAGAAAAACTAGGAAAAATAAAAGCCCTGAAATTCTACGTCAGCAGCATGTCCGAGTATTAGGCACTGTTTATTGTATGCTGATATTCCAAATAATCACCAAAGATGAGAACTTTGGCATCCCAAAACGAACATTTATTTTCCTGCTGATGCTAGGTTCTTAATTTTTTTTTGGACCATTGGTTCAAAATAGTGGACCCAAGTTTCATTCATCACTAAAATTTCATTTAGAAAAGGATCACCCTCTCTTTAATAGTGTTCTCTGCACTCAGACTCTTGTCTCCTCATGTTAACTCTTTTGGTACCCAACCTGCACTTGTTTTGCTGTACTTGAGCATGATATTGATAATGTCATGCATTACGCCAACACTTGTGCAATTTTTTTGCTATATCTTAAACAGTAATACAGTGGTCTTCACAATGTGGGTTTCAAGCGAACAAGTTGACATTTGTAGTAGGGGAACTCAACTTTCAGTTGCCAATTAAACATTCAACATTTACACCACATTTACTTTTAATTTTAGGGTTATTTTTAATGATATTAAAGTCTGGATCTTTTTAATACATATGTATTATTGCAGTATACAATATTAAAATAATTTTTTACTACATATAATACTATTTTGATCTATTTGAAAATTTCATATCATTTTAACTTGCTGCGATCAGCTGCATGACTTATAGGTTGACCGTGGTGGTTAGGAAAATTACACCAATTATGTTTTGAATCTTAAATAGATACAGCATATTTCCGTACCCAGAATTTAGAAAGTAAAAAGAGAGAAATTACTGTGTCCATGTGAGAGCATTTGTGATTTATATGTTTGGTTCCTTACTATGGCTGATGGTTGTTCTGGCTCAGATGTTCGTCTGTGATGTAGGAAGACAAAACCAGACCCCTTTACTGTGTCGTCACTGAGGGCCTCTGATTGCTGGACTTGGCAACAGTTGGTCTATTTGCTGACGGCTTCGCCATGTAGAACAGGTTGATGACTGCTCACTCAACTTCTCTTCTCCCGTTCTCAGACCAACTCCTCTGCTCAGATTAGACTCTACTCTCCTCCTCTCAATCACCACACTAACTCCTCAGCTCAGACTCGACCGTCCTCCTCTCGATCTCCATACCAACTCCTCAGCTCAGAATCTACTCGACCGTCCTCCTCTCGATCTCCATACCAACTCCTCAGCTCAGAATCTACTCGACCGTCCTCCTCTCTGTCTCTACACCAATGGTTCTTTCCCTACCTTTTTTGTTATCACATCATTTTTCTCATTCCACCTAGACCACCAATCACAACTTATAATTTTGGGATGAACACGCCCCCAATTGCCCACAAATTAGGGCAATTCCTCCCCATTTTGACCCTCGGCAGTTAGGTAAACGCAAAAGTTTGCACCTCTTTGTGCTTGCCTACCCTACAAAATTCTTCAGGTAGATGTTTCCACTTTATTTTCTAACTCCCCCCCACATGGAACAAACAACATGTATCCCATGCAGTCAGCGATATACTAAAATCAAGAATCTATCTATTTTAATAATTACCTAATAACTAATATCTTAATGACTAGTAGATATCTATCTCAACTATTACTTAAATCTAATATCCACTACATGTGGTTTACTATACACTTTAACTTACCAGCTTGAACCGTTCTACCTACTTGTAAAAATTTCATACAACTTGTATGACTAAGAACAGTTAGGAAAAGATTTCAGTTTAGTTTTTAACTTTTAGATATGAAAAAACAGATCACTGAGTATTGTGCAATTAATGTGCAACTTCAAGCATACTCACTATTGTTAAAAGCAATTTTAAGGTTATGAACAAAACAATTTTTGTGAATCAGATGTTCTCAATTCATCCTAGTGAACCCAACCTAAAGTTATAAAAGTAGCAAACAACTACAAAACATTATATTTTACTACATCAATTGGTCTATGTAATTATTGAATGTCCTCATATTTGTAGGCAGCTCTTATGAATGTTGCACTTACCCAAAGACCAGGAACATAGTCTCCTCGTGTGTAATATGTTGTGCTTGCTGATGCCCTCTGTGCACTGGTTCCCATACCATATCCATTGTTTTCACAGACAAAAATACATGGAAGATTTCTTAGTTTTGCTATATTGTAAACTTCAAATATCTGTCCTTGATTACCAGCACCATCTCCATACAGTGCCACACAAACACCTCCAGATTCTGTGTATTGGTGAGCGAAAGCAACACCAACGCCTAAGGGAACCTGTCAGTATATATTTACTTAATAAAAACCTCTTAACAAAATAAATCATAATATAGATGAAAAATCAATCATAATAATCAGACTAATAAATTTATAAAAGATAATCTAAATTTTTATTCACAAAGGCTGAACGTAAGAGATTTGTAACAGGTAAAGGAAATTAAATAAGGAAAACAAAATAATTTGGTACACAAAATTAATTACAGTGAATAGACTTGCAAAACAAGATACAGTAGATTGCACAAACTAAATGTACTCTTAAAATTAGGGTAAATGAACATAAAATTATAAAACATTACACTATAATATGGCAACTACCAAGAGATTGGAAGAAAATAATCAATTTTATTGTGATAATGTTGAAAATATAGACAGTGAACAAAAATTATACAAACAGTTTATCAGAAATTTTACACATAGAAAGAGCTGAAAACACATTACATTCACAAATGATATAAAATCAAGCAAGATTTATTTTTTTTATAATTTATCTTTGGAAATAATTTTTATCAATCTGAGAGGAAAATTATAATGATAATGTTAATGTAATATAAGTTACTATGGCCCAAAAAATATAGTTGGTTTTTGTTGTCTTTCAGTCTTGACACTGTGACCTTTTAGAGATTGTTCATTGCAACAGAAATGTTGCTCAAAATTATTTATTAATTAAAAAATACAAGTCAATTTTAAGGTGATTTTCCCCCAGTTAACTTTTATCATTTTTTAATATTAAAATGCTTTAAACAACATCTGAGAAGAGGTGTTTTCCTCAGTTTTGTCATTTTGATATTGTAGGATAGTTTAAAAAAAACTGTTGAACATTATCTTTACAGTAATCAAATTTCTAAATATGTAGTCTCAACGTGAATAAGGTACAAATGTCTATTGAAATATTTACTTTCTTGATACATTAAGGTTATCCACTTTGCGGCCACTTCCCTCTAATAGTAGAGGAAGGTATTTGAACAGGGTGAAAGTAGTCATATTTTAAAAATAGATTTATTTTAAATTAATACCCATTGGTTATTTTAGAATAGATTATGGTGACGGTATTCCATATTATGAAACGGGAGTAATTTAGAAATTAAGTAAAGATGGAAAATATGGTCAATACACAAACCTGAGCTCCGACAATCCCATTTCCTCCATAGAAGTTTGGAGCATACATATGCATGGAACCACCTTTGCCTCTAGAACATCCAGAGGCCCGCCCAGTGAGTTCTGCCATTACTCCCAGTTCTGACACACCCATGAGATAAGTCCAACCATGGGCACGGTAAGCTGTTATGACAGAGTCCATAGGTCGTAGTGCTGCCTTCAATCCAACAGCACAAGCTTCCTGGACATTTTAAGTCGGAAGATAAGAAAGAACAAGTGAAGACCTGCTGTCAATGACAAATTGTGCAACGCCAAAGCTTGTTAAATGAGATTCCCTATCACTACGAAATCAGAAGACCCAAATAACTTGGCCATCAATGGAGGGAACCGATCACCATTTTTGAAGATTTCATATATAAAATAATACACGTATTCTAATGGCTGATTCTCCTAAATAATATATATATAAATAAAAGGCACGTATGATGCAAGCTACAGTCCTTATGTATCAGATATGTTCAAACACACTGCAAATTACAAGGTTTGCATTTCAGTCTTCCTATACTATTTATCTGATTACCATTAATTTTTTGGTGTTTAGTGCTGATTGCACCAAAGAAGGTTTAGGTTCTTTCCTTCCCCTCTTTCAGGCCAAAAACTCCCACAACAATAATGTGCTCTGTGACTTCACGTTTGTTCCTTATACCATTCAACAGTTTGCACGAAACTTTGGTGTATGTAGTGTCCTGCCCAGAGAAGGTTTCTGTTGATCTTCTGAAGATATAGATTTATTCCCTCTACCCTTTCAGTCCAAAAAATAATCTACTCTAAAGACACATAGAACTTTGACAGATTAAATTCTTGTGTAGCCAGTCAAACAAGGTCATTAAATTGTTGTTTAGCATAAAATAATGCTAAAGTTGCAATTAATATGATTGTGGAATACAACTTTGGTGCTTGAGGTAGATTTTTCTGTAACTAACAGTTGCTTATCCAATGTGACATTCATGAAAACCAATTAAAAGTATCATTACTTAAATAAAATGTTATTTTATGCTATATAATAATGATACTTTTAATTAGTTTATAAATATGAAAAATGTTTTGTAAGTGGCAGTGTAGATGATTGAAACCAGGACAGCATACACTCAATTTTATTTTTCCTATATATATATATATATATATTTTTTTTCAGTCTTTCTTCCTTCTTCCATTCCCTTCTACGCTTGACATATGTATTTCCTTGTGCATGATTCCATGCCGTACATATGATTCAAAGAGCGAATTTCCTGCCTTTCTCCCAAATATTTCTATCTTTCTTTCTATCCAATTATCAAATGCGTGACTTCGTCACTTATCCCATATATATTTAATTTATCCTTAACGGATGCTCCTAATTCCTCCATCCCTCTTCTCTATCCATCCTAACTTGAAAACCTAATATATAGACTGAAAATGTTCGGTTGGTCGTACTCGATGTGGTGGCGGAGTGGATAGACGCACATCCCGGCTCTAGGGGTGATGCACTGTTGTTTCGTGCACCCAGGTTCGAGTCCTGGCCACATCGAATTTTTTCAGTCTTTCTTCCTTCGTCCATTCCCTTCTACGCTTGACATATGTATTTCCTTGTGCATGATTCCATGCCGTACATATGATTCAAAGAGCGAATTTCCTGCCTTTCTCCCAAATATGAGACATCTGTGGGGCTCAGAACAACGAAGTTTTGTGAGGATACGACGACTGATGGAGGATGATGAACGTGGTACCCGAGAATTAATCAAGAGAAGTAGAGGCGCTGCAGAAGGAACGCTGTGGAAGGAGAGCTGATCTACGCATAGCATAGCTGAGGGGTCAAGTGTTCCAGTGACCGCTGCGTGGATATCTTCGAGAGGTGTGTGTGTAAAAAAGCATAGTTCGGTGTCTGTGGAGAAGTGAAGTACGAGTAAGAAGACAGGTTCCACAAGTTGGTGGCAAATAAATGTATTTTGCGTAATCTTTTGGTTGGGGGTTTTGTGTGTTCTGTAGTGTTTTAAAAATGGAAGAAGTGCAGAAGGCTATTACGTGTGAAAGGGTAGCTGAGAAGGTAGAGGACTATATGCTCAAGCAATTGTCCCTGTTAATTAATAAGAAATTTGATAAAAAAAAAAGGAATTTCTTGATGACATAGTTAATAGTATTAAGGAAATTCAGATAGATTTGAAGTCTAGTTTAGAAAGCGTAAATGAAACATTAGAAAGTACAGGGGAAAGAATTAATTCACGGTGTAAAAAAGGGGGTGAATCACGCGATAACTGCCACGACTCTGATCAGCTGATCGTGCATGCAGGTGTGTATATAAGGAAGAATGTGTAAATAGTAGTGTTAAGCAGATAGAAAATATGGCAGAATTAAAAAGTGTGGTAGATTTTAAGGTTAATGGCATACGCAGTGATTTTAAGCTAGCTAAGCATTCATGTGCTAAGAATGCTAAAGAGAATGTAAAGGTAACGGATACAGATTTGGTAATGAAACCTTTCTGTATGCAACATTGTGCTCATTGCCATAAACGGCAAAATAGAAAGAAAATCCCCTGAACAACAAAGTGGAAACAATGTGTGGGAGGAAATGTTAAGCGAAAGAAATTGCGAATTGTCATATGTGGGTATAAAGTTAAGGAAGTTGAAACGGATGTTAATCATAATATTGAGAGTGGTGGAAGGTTGTTAAAATTAATTGGTGTATCTGCGGATAAGTTTAAGAAAAATTGTAAACATTTAATGCGTCAGATGAAAGTTGGTAGATATGAATGTAATGTGAACGCAGTGAATAAGCAGATTAAGGGACAGCGAGAACAGCTGATCATGGTTCTCAGCAAAGATGATGTAATTAAAGGTTTTGCAAATAGATTTAAGAAAAGCTCCTGAAAAATGTACAAGAATAAATTACTTGAGAGAAAAGGTTTTCGTAAAATTAAGCGAGACTTAATGTTTAGCAGAAAACTTGTTTCCATCTCTCAAAAATATGCATCCTATGGTAACAACAGAGTAAAAGAAAATTTGTATGTGTTAAATAGTTGTGATGATTGGGGATTTCCTTGGAATCCAGTGGGGAAAACCGGATGCTGTATCTTTACTAATGTCAAAGAAGTGTTGTGTTTGAAGATTATTATTGTAATCAGAGTTAAGGGTTTGTTATGAGTTAATTTTAATGACCGTGAATTGTATTTTACTTGAAGAATTGAATGTGTCAATGAAAATTGTAATTAGATATATGTGAATTTTTGTAAATATTTTGTAATTTTGATTATGGGCGTTGGTCATTCATATTGTTTATGACTGTGGTTCAGTGAGTGTCATATTAAAAAATTGTACAATTTTTTAAATTCATTGGGGGCGGTGAAAAGTAACATGAAAAGTTACGATGAACAATGCAGGCCAGCTTGCGAGTTGCAATTGTTGAGGAACTGATGCAACCCGGGCCAACAATGTGGTCTGGCGAGATGTAGAGTCGTCATGGGGTGATAGCAGCAGTAGGTTGTGTCGGCGGGACGACGAGAGAATGACCACGCCCTGCAGATATAATTTTTTCTCATGCTCTGATTGGAATTAAAACTATTAAACTCTATTTTTGGTATTTTTATGAAAAATAACTGGCGCCCTAAAGGAATTAAGAAATCCTCGAATACAGAGGAATGTAGTATCCGCTACTATATATATATACACACACACATATCAATACACATTATTTCACAGTAATCAGACCAAAGTATCTTGTCCTTAAAAATTCAATGGATTATTTCAGAGTATTTTTGTGTCTGTATGTGTCACATACAAATCTAAATGCATGGAGCAATTTACTGTCAAATTAAATACTATTCTGGGCATTGTCAGGCACCCAGCTAGTAATAAATTAATAAAACAAAACTGGAAAAGAATCATTTACTTATATTATCATCACTTTTACAATTTTCTTGTAGATATAAAAATTGATGATTTACAAACCTGGCCAGAGTACAGATGGCAGAAACCTCTAATTGTTTTGTCCTTGTATAGATTACCGGCAGACGTTTCAATTCGACGAATTGTCTGCATTTGTTTGTAGTATGCAATAGCATCCTCTTTGGTTACAGAAACAGATGTTGAAGGGGCTTCATCAAGGTTATGCAATTTGTAAGGCTGCAAAAAATGAGAGATTAGAAAAAAAGTTAAAAAGATAATTTGAAACAATGTTACAACAAGTCACTGGTTTACCTTACATCATTTGGAAAAATTGTGGTACCAAGATGCAAGATAAAAAATAACTTAATTCTGAAGAACTACAATACTTCTTTCCAAAATTGCTGAGCCAACGAGGGTAAGCTTTCAACTTCATCAAAATGACCTTTAATATAAATCTAATCTTAAAAATTGAGATGTAGAATGATACCAAATATAGAAAAGGTGATTAACATAAAATTAAGTACAAGTGAGCTTATATATAAAGCAAGAAAAGATAATATAGCATTGTCAATTAATTAACTCATTTGAATAGCGAAGAGGGGAGATGAGCACTACTGGTTTTCCTTAAATCAACAATTGGCATTATTAGGCTGTGAAAAAATTAAAACATCAAATTCTTGAAGGCCAAGCCCTATTCTGTTAGACAGTACATCTGAATGTCCACAAAATGTCAAATGAAAACCCTAGCATATCAGCCATTATACAGCAACAATTGGCATTCAATAAAGTCAACAACTATCTGTCAACTATTTCTCTCCTAAGGAAAGGTAACAAGCAATGGAAAAATAACAGAATAAAACATATATAAACATGCATATTACAAACAAAATACACACACAAATTAGAGGTGGAAGATGAAAAGTAAAAACGTAAGTGCAATTAGGAAAAGGCAGTTGTTGGAGGATGATCTAAAAGACAGAGTTAAGTATCTGATGATTTAGAAAGGGAGAGGTGTGTTTTAGGAGGGTCAGTTGAAGCATTGTCAAAATTATTGGTGTTGTCACTTTAAGAATGAGCTTGGATTGTAAATGGAATAAGCTGTAAATAAAATATCTCCAAAAGTCAAACGTTTTATATCACAATATACATATGTTACCAGTAATGCTTGGGGAATATATAAACACTTCTGTGACTGACCTATAAACTAGATCACAGAGCTTGACATTTATGGTATAACCAATAGGATATGGAACAATTGTTAAGTAACAACTATATGAACAGTGAATGAATGAATGAAAAATAATTTTAAACAGTACCTTGGTTTCAAATTTTGCTTCTGATGCATAGTTCTTTGATCCAAAGAATGAGGACAACGTTTTCTGAAATTTGAAACAAAATGTTTTAAACATTAATGATAAAAATTTTGCTAAGAAATATCAAAGCTTTGTTCTAATTTTATTAATGAAAGCTTTAAAAGCATAAGCTCAAAGGTCATGACCAAATATTAATGCTACATCCAATAGTTACCATGGATATTTCCATAAAGTCAGGAAACATTCTGGTAGCAACATCTTTACTTATTGAATACCAAGTTCCAAACTAGCAGCACAAGGAGAAAATTACAGTTATTTAGACAACTTGAAAATTGAATACTTATTACAATATTTAACTAAGCTGAATGAAAACAATGGGGACACTGGCTCAACATTAAGTATACAATCTACTGAGTAATAAATATGTAACAACAAGCATAATTAAGACTAAAGATAGAAGGTTTTTCCAGTGTATATTCTGAATAAACAATTCTTGGGTTTCCACCCAGGTTAAATGGGGTTTAATCCATTAAATCCGGGTGGAAACCCAAGAATTGTTTATTCATAATTAAGACTAGTCATCCAGTCTCCTTTAGTTTATTGCATTATCATTGAATAAAAATTTTAGGCTCTTATACTTGTATATTTTACCATTTTTATGCTAATGTTCAATTCAACTTAATCAGTTTTGTTTTATAAAACTACAAAATATAAAATTATACATTAATAATAATTTATTTTTATAGATCTGTCAACAAAAACTTAAAATAATCACTCTTTTATGTGGAAGCTCTGTAGAAGATATAAAAATACTTCTATAAAGTGAACCATTTCATGAGTGTTAGTAGGGACAGTGTACAGTCTTGGTATAAATTATTTATTTTAAATTCCACAAAATTTCAACATTCTTAAATGTGTAAAATCATGAGCAATTATTAAATAATGATACAGGGTACAACACAATGTTATACAAACCACTTAAAACTTAGTTATTTGCTTGTAATAGCACACAGGACCCCTTAAAGGGATTTTTTTATATATAAATCAAATTATTATACCATAAAACATAAGTAATTTCATTAAATAAAAACCCAAAATCTTTTTACACCCTAATCCGCTTAGCCTTCCATCTGCTCATCTCTCATCTGACATTACCTTCTCCTTCCTTTATTTTGGTACCTATTTGATTGAAATTGTAGAAAGTTAATAATCTTGATTTTCTCCATTTTTTTCCACATCACAAAGCCACAAATAATGTTAATTCTACAGTTAATTAAAGACACCATCTTTTTTTAATATATTTATTTAGAGTTGCTCAAGTACCATGATTAACGGTAGAGGAAACTCGTTTTCTCTACTTTCACAGTGGGAAATACGCATCAAACTGGATAATGGTATTTGTGGTAGATGGAAAATGCAGAATTTTATCACAACAGTAAATATTGTCAAGTTCAGCTAATACAATCATTGAGTAATCATAGAATACTGGACTGGAAGTTTTTGGTAACTGGGCAACCTTTATTAATTAAATTGTCCAATCAGAATATTGCTTATCTTCCATTTCCTAGATTATATAAAAAAAATAGGTATAAAAATGGCAAACTTGGAGTGAGGCAGAAGACACAAAAGGAGTAGAGCAAATGGAGTTGCTAAAGTAACAAATCTATTGGCTCTGTATTTAGTAAGTTTCTTAAAGCACAATTAAAAAATTACAAACTCACTATAAAAACTCTAATACTGCATGGTAATACAAATATGTGCAAATGTATTTAGCGAGAGAATGTGTGTGTGTATGTATATTATAAATATATTTAAAAAATATATAATAAAGTAGTGGTAACAGTACATTGCGATTCGTACGCTACAAATATATAGACATGATCAAAAATTAATTATTTTCGTACACAAGAATCTAAAAAGTTAAAATATTATAATAATTTACTAACGTCTCGAGAAATTGCTTTTGATGAAATATCCCGTAAGCATCTAGAAAACATTTCTGCAACTCGAAGATGTGTTATAGGGAAAACATAAATTTCCTGCAGTCGAATTAATTATTCCAATTTTTCGGAACTCTTCCTGCCCACAGCAGAAGGCGACAGAGCAAAGATAATAGTCTTCCCTGGCACAGATATATCTATACTTCGCCAAGGTGACATTCTCAATAATTAATATTCTTTCGTTGTAATTGCGCGTTCAAATCAGTATAACTATGTGGATGTTATTTTCTAGCGTTTATATAGGTGTTTCATGTTCAGTAGCAGAAAACTGTTAACTCACAATTAAATTTTCATGCCAAATTTGTTTCTGTTTCTGCTTTGACCGAAAATGTACATTCTTGTAAATACATTTTGCGAATCTTTCATCCTCTGATTTGTTACTCTAAAATATTTTATATGAATTAGAACAACTTGTTATTAAAGTATCAAGTCAAAATATGTACAATTTTTTTTTGTCATAATGTGATGATCAGCTGTTGAATTACTGGTGGACTTTGATAAACAGCTGATGTTGGAGCATGGCGCGAGAATTGGATCGTTTCATACGGAACTTGTACAAATGTCTATCTAGAAAATCGTTGAGCGATTCGGATATTGCCTACAGCATTGTGACTAATATTTCTTTATATTTTGAAGAAGACCTCAGTAAATCAGAGTTGGGTATGCATTTTTTTCTATGGATATACTTATTAACAGTTTTTACTGGTTATCTTTCAAAAATAAAATATTGCGTATTTTAAGCATTTACTCTCATTATTAGTGACATCATGTATATACAATACGAAAAGAAAGTTTGCTGTCAACATGATTTTCTATACTGGTCTCGTACACATTACAGATCCCCAAACCTTTCTCAAAACTAAAACTTGAACACAAAATCTAAATTGAATGAGTTCATCAGATACAACCAAATTTATGATCTCTCGAATAGTTATGACAAAATAGCAAACATTTGAAACATTGTCCACCCTTGTAGGCCCCAATCTCACGCTCGAGGCGAAGGAACCCACAGCACACGAAAATTACACCAGCACGAACATATACTTCCCAATTTTCCTAGTAACTTTTTCTAGTAAAATTCCCGTCGCTCGTGCATACTAACTGAGATAAATCCAATTAAAAATGAGTAACTAGTGATGTCATCACCACCTCCAAATTTTCAAGAATTCCACACTCAACATGGTGCCTGCCATGTGTACACTTCCTCTTAAAACCTTATAATATCTTATAGTACCTTCTCTTTTCAAGTAACAACCTTGGATGCTTCCACTCATACAGTCTAACACTCGGGTAAGCTCAGATCAATTCCACTTAGGACTACCTTTCGCCATTCACCAACCACATCTTCAATGAATTCCAAGATGAGAACTACCTCAAATACCTCGTCCACAAACAAATAACCCAGTCCCTTTTCACTGACCAAATAATCAGTCCTGTCCTGGACCAACGAACGGTATGTAGTCTTACCCTAACAACACCAATTTTCACAGTCTTCATAAACTTGTGGTGTGTATATGTGTGAATATGTGTTTGTATATCTGGTGTTTCATGTCTATATGTCTGTAGAGGGGGGGGGGGTGCATCTCCCCAGCCCACATAAATTCTTTTCCTCTGTCCTGACCTTCATTGAGTGAGAAAGGTGGGATCTATTGTTTTCTAGTAAAAGTTAGCCGCATGGCAATTTTGACTGCTCGGTCGATGGCTGGCCATCACCCGGAATGCTCTTTATTATTTCCTGATGAAAGGAACAATTGCCTCTGAAAATTCAGAACAACCCCTCACTCATCATGGTGTTTGCCATCTTTACAATTCTGGTTAGCCACGCCATTTCTATCTGTCATTTCTGTCATTATTAATTGTTTTAATTATTTTGACAATATCATTTCCTGACATGTATCACAAGTAAGTTTATTCCAAGTGATGGCCAGCTTATGAGAGCAAGAGAGTTCGCACAGAAAATGTTCACCTACAAAGGAAGCTACGGCTAGAAAATTTTATGTAGGTCATTAATTATGGAATTCGGTATAATGGTTGCACATATTTACATATTCTTTAAACTTGAATTTTTATTAGCTTGTTATACTTAATTATTAATTCTTCATTTAAGTGTAAAATCACAACTTTAATGAACAATAATTTAGTGTGTTCAATTGTTTTCAGATTTTGCCTTCTCTACAGTATTTGCCAAGAAGAATGGTCTTATTGATTTCTTATATGATGCTTATCACCACAAATTTAGTAAAGCTACTACAGAAATTTTTGTACTTTTTTCAAATTTAATTCAGCAGTTTCATGAAAGAGTATCTGTTTACATTAATGACATCAAGGTCAGTTGAAACAAACAATTGTATGCATATTTGTGCAATTATTATGTGATACATTGATCTTGTTTTTCCCCTTCTTTTGGCTTCACAATTTATTTCTCCCTCTAAGTCATACTTTAAGCTCGGATATGAATTTGATTAGCCTCTTTGTCAAATATTTACCAAAAATGAACAATTGACTATAATTTCTATTTATATAATTTCAGAGGGTTTGCTTGTCATGTGTTTCCTTAAAAGAAACAACAGCTGCAGAGAAAGAGAAAGCTCTTGAAGTTGTTCTTCAGATATTTGATTTGAGAGTTTGGAAACAGGACTTGGAGGTAGACAATGTTGTTGAAACTCAGCTTAGATATGCTTCAGATGCTAAGCTTTCTCCACAAGGTAATTGAAATGTATCTAGAGCAACTATACAAGCCTGTGATTTTCATATTCAAATGTTAGACTTCCAGGCATTTAGAGTGAACCTTTGATAATGGGTTATTCTTTCACATATATCCAACCATGTATATTGTACAAAAGAATTATTTGGCTGGTAGTTTGACATGCATGTTTTTAACTGTACTTATAAAAAGTTTTAGTCAAACTGAAAATGCCAATATTAACTGAGGTATCTAGTAACTCAATTCATCTTATGTTCTACCTAAATGTTGGCCAAATATTTAACATTTATTAAATTATGTTTTAAATATTTTTAGAATTCCTGGTAAAATGGAGTCCTTTTTACTGTACAGTTAACAACTATAAAAAATATGGAGTTGAAAGTAACTGTTAAGTTCTATTTAAAATTACTAAATTTAAATTATTGGATCATTTACACTTTATACAATGTGAAAGAAAGCTACATAAGAAGATGATATAGTCATGGTATTGTTACACAAAATGGCTTTTTTTGGGGGGGGTAACAGGCTAAATATGACTAGGAGAGTGCTCATTAATTCTTAAACTGGCAAAATTTGAAAACGGTAATAATTTTAAAATATAAATGTAAATATTATTTTTATAGCTGGAACAAACTGCCACAGATTGTGGTTTACAAACATGCCATGGAAATACCATATTAATAATATATTCAGTAATTGGCAAAGGGACATTCTTGATAAGTAACCTAGTTAAATGCTATACAAAATGCCTATTATACTATAGTGTTCCCACCTATATTGTATGGAATTGAGATCTGAGGGGCTTGGGCACAGGCCCACAGTAAATAGTCTTATACTTCAAAAGTGATGCATAAAAGTGTAAAATGTATTGGTGGACATGTTAAGTGTATTTAGATGTTTATTGGCCAGACTTTTTTGTCCCTAAAATGTATACATGCACCTGTTTATAATGCTTCAAGGGATTTACATTTATTGTTCTTTCCATTAGTCCTCAATTGAGGAAATAGGATACATCATACATTACAAATAAACAAAATAAGGTACATAATAAAAGACCCTGCACTTGGTTGCCTGCAGGTAGCGTAAGTTGGCAGTAAATTATTAGACGTGATTTTTCCACTTTGTTACATCCAGTCTGGTTTTTGGAAGCATTAAATGATGAACTGGCAAAGATTATTCTACTGACTGTCTTCCTGAAAATCTTTTTTACCATATTATTGTTGGAGGTTTCAACAAATACTGCTCTCTTCTCCTCAGGAGTTACTAGTTAATGATCTTTTTCAGTACCTCTCAATTCTTCAGAAGCTTAGCTCCCTCTGTGGGAACTCTCCTTCCAACACATCTTGCAGTCAAGACAAAAACCTGGACTCAATATCCTGTAAATAGTAACCATCCTCCCATCTTCCCTGTCTACCAAACTGATCACCCATATTTGCCCAATACCCATGCACCACCCATTTTAGTATGTGTGCGTTTAAATGTGAATGTATGTGATCTTCATTGAAAGAAAGTTTGTGGCCTGGTGGGGTTTATTGTTTACCAGAAAAACTAGCCACACAGCAATTTTGACTGCTCAGTTGATGGTTGGCTGTCACTCTGAATGCTCTTCCTTATTTCCTGACGAAAGAGATGGTTGCCTCTGAAAATTCACGACAACCACTCACTCATCATGGTGATTGCCAGCTTCACATTTCAGGTAGGCCGCCACCTTTCTATTTTTCTTTCATATCCTTATTAATTGTTTTGGGTCATACACTGGAGTAGTAATCAGCAGCCAGGAGGATGTTAGGCCGTGCATGACATGCCATAAGGTCTGGGACTTATGACGTGGTGGAATGAGCTTTTTCGACAGAATTCATGGGGTGATTGGGACAAAGTTGTGATGAACTTTAATTGCAAACTAATGAGTATGCAAGACAACTTGGATTAGTTATGAATTGTAGGACCATGCTACTGTTGTAACTAGGATTTGTTAGGTTGTTCCCTACTGTGGCATCTTAACCACACACACCGCCCACTTCATTAGAAGATTAGAAAATGTTCCGAGTGATGGCTGGCTATCAATTGGAATGTTTTCCTAATGAATGGGGTAATGCCTCCAAAAATTTAAGAATTAGAAACGCTACATGGTGCATACTATCTGTACACTTCAGATAAGCCGCCAGTTTTCTGTCTCTCTTTCCTGTTATTTATTAATTATATATGTAAACAATTCATAAAGATAGGAAAGAGAGTTGAATTCTTGAATTGGCAGAAGGTTAGGAAAACATTTTGAGTGAAGGCCAGGCGTTGAATGAGCAGTCATATTTGCTGCACGGTAGCTTTTGCTAGTGAACAATATACACCACCATGCCACCAACTTTCTCTCTCAATGAGTTACAGGAAACAGGCAAAGAACTGATGGGGGCTGGGGAGATGCACACATACACCCCCATGTTAACAGTCATGAAAACACATCCAACATCCTCAAAGGGGTATGCATGTACATACTAACACACACTCAACCACACATCAGTTTTAAAATTGTTTTACTAGACGTCTGCTATGTTTAATGTGTGTTACAATTTTCAGTGTTACAGAAAATATATCAGGTGTTGGGAGTGCTGGCACATCGATATCCAGAAAATATTCAAAAACATTCTAGGAGGCTTTTAAGCATTTTTATGAATGTATTGGAAAAACAGGTTTGTAAATTAGTTTATACTCTTAACATTCAATGCCCAAGTGAAGTGTGCAATTGGATTAATTTTTTTTTGGAATTACTGCATCAGTTATACAAAAAAAAAAGTTCAATTGTTACAATTAATGTATCCCACCAACCATCAATTTTCAGATTACCTGCAGCAGCAAAGTATCATTTCCACTAATATATGGATCCCTCAAAGGTCTTATAGGTTACTTTCATAATTTTGAAGAACTGTCTGACTCAAACTGTCAAAAATTATATAACAATCTTAAATTATTGATGGGTGCAGACAATGCTGCAAAATTTGCCCAAAGAGGTTAGTATTATGTAACGCATTTAAAAATAGTTTATAAAACCTATCAAACTGAGAACATGGGCTATTTAATTTTTTATTGGCAACACTGATAGTAGAAGTTGAATTTTATTATTATTATTATTTTTTAATGATGACTTAAATTGCTAATCTTTTTTAAGCTGCATTGAATTTTATTGAGCATCATGGATCGCTCATGTCTAAAAACTTCTATGTGGATTGTATTTGGTGGAATGAAACCCTACTGAAATGGGTGGACATGGCTGGAGAAGATAAAAAAGCTGGGCAAGGGTCAATTGAACAATTTTATGCACTTGTTGCTAGCCAGTTGTGTAATGAAGCTGATGAAGTACAAGCTAAGACTAAATTTCAGGTAATTTTTTAAATATTTAAGTAATGAAAGTTATACAACAATTTGAAAATTGATTTGAATAAAGCAGATCATAAAATCTTTAAAAATTATCACAGCTTCATTCAAATAAATCAAAAGATGATTATAGTTACATGGTGAACTGAGGAAGAAATGGTGCCATTGCTATTTCTTAAAGCCTAAAGATTTTCACGCAACAAAAAAGAATAATTTCCTTAGCAGTCCAAACTGCAGAGAAAGATAGGGGACTCCTGCAATGAAAAGAATATTTTTCTCAATAGGTTTCCACCAATTTCTGAAACTGTGAAATATATGTGTAATGCTCAAACTAACTTTTTAAAATGAAAGAGCAAAGCATTAGTATATAAAATATTAGGACATCTCCTCACTACTATCTTATTATTTTTTTATGTAATTCAAACTTAATGAGTTTTTGTTCATTTTTTAAAAAACTAGTTTGATAAGATTGATATATAAAGATAAATTAATATTACCAATCTACATTCAAAGTAGTTTTTATGCAATTAGTACTACATTTTGCCTTTGCATTTGGGACTTCTTTGAGCACAAATAAATTTCTGAGATTTTTGAAATTTTGAGTATGTAATTAAACATTAATGTTGACAAAAATTTAAGGTACAAATATAAAATTTTTCATCCTGGCTCTAGATTATAACTTTATTTTAATCTGTACGACTTTCTTAAATTTAGAGGCTTCGTTAATGAAATAGTCATTTCTTGATGCAATTTTCCTTCATTAAAATTTTTATCCCGACTAAAAAGTGTTTTACTTCATATTCTACTTTTTTTTAAAGATCTATAAAAGTAGCAGCTTAATGTATATTATATACTGTATAATACAGGGGGGAGCAAAATAGAAATGTTGCCTTTGTCAATACACTGCAAGTTGTAATAAAATTTAAATTAAATGGAGTTTTTATCTATTTGCCAATATTATATTAAACATTTAATGTAATTTTTCTTTGATACACAATTTTATGTAAATTAATTTATTTTATTTGTATGACAGTACTTCATGACATTTTTTCAAAACAACATGCTTGGCAAGAATACTTCACCTTACATTTTGAGTGCTATGATAATTGGTTTTGGCTTGTTTGCAAAACCTTGCAAGATGCATATGTCACAAGATGATGTGAAATACACTTTCAACAGAATACTTGAGCATACTGAAAAAATATATGTTGAGTAAGTTTATTATATTTGTTTACTATGTATGATAGACTGCATTTTATAGTTGTATGTATCCTCTGATTAAAACCTATTAATTTACAGTCTGGATAAAATTAATGCATCCATAGAGGGAGTTGTCATACAGTAGCTTTCGAATTATTCTTGGGTTTTCAACTGGGTGGTATTTCCTAAACACAATGTTTCATTGACTCCTATCACAAGCAACATCTTCTATGTGAAGTGGCTAGTCATATATTTTGGCACCTTTTTATTTTATCTTAGCCATGCTGGCCAGTAGCATCCAATGATATGATTATCTGCTACTGTTTGGTGTGGTGGGGGAGGCTTCTGAGATGTGCAGGCCAGCAGGTCCCATGCTCTACAAAGCTGGTAGCCTGTGTTTGTGTGTTTGAGGATTCTTCTACTATATTGATATGGTCTCTAGAATTATACTGTCCCAGAATCATCTCATTATATTCAATACCTTTGTCTCTTATAATCTGATTCCATGCCAAGCATTAAGAGAATTCTCAGTGTTGCCCTCATCAGATGTTTCTTTCATGTTCATCAACGTACTTGCTTATATGGGTTGTCCAAGGAAATTGTAAGAATTGCCATATTCACTGTGGATCATTTAGATCCCAGGTGTCATAGGTTATCTTTTACTGGTAGTAAAGAATTTTTAATATTGGCCAACTGTCTGAAAATGGTCTGTCAATTTGTGCTGTAGTGCAGCCTATATAGGGAAGAAAAGCAATTTTATTTGAGCCTTCTTCCTGTTTTTTCTCTCTACTTAGCTGTCAATAGGCCTGATTTTCAGATGCCTGGAATATCTGTTTCTCAGAAAAGTATTTTTAAGATATGAAATCTCATTGGACTGACTTTCAGTACCCATAATGGTATTTGCTCTGTAGATGAGTGATGCTGGCACCAATCTTTTCTGGGCAGGATGCTGGACGCTCTCTCCATTAAGATACCTGTCCATGTGCGTTAGTTTCCAATACACATTGTGTCCTAGTCTGCTACCAGTTTTTACTATTGACTAGAGGTTGAAGAAAGTAAGGGCTCCATTCATTTCCATATTGATTGTGAATTTAATATTCTCGTGGATGCCATTGAGATGATTTAGAAAATAATTTAGTAGTTCTTGCCCATGTGGCCATCATCAAACATTGCTGTAAAAGCATTTGGGCTGGTGGAAGCTGTTTCCAATGCCACTTTCTCAAAGTACTCCATATACAGGTTGGCGAAAACAGGGTTATGTGGGGATCCCATATCTCTTCATCAGGTTCATATTTGCCTATGTGTCGGTTCAATTTCTTAGTGAGAAATTTGGCCAGGTACATGGCTGAACCAATTGAACTAACAATAGGTCAGAGTGGAACATTTTCCTTATGGATGTTAGTTAGACCATATTTCCCAGGAAGTGGAAGTGCAAGTGCAATCGTTGCTCATATCTCAATTTGTAATACATATGTTTAAGAAATGTATGCTCAATATAACATGATAATAATAATCTTGTTACTATTTTCATTGTCTACATGACATGCTTCTTTGTTATTGTATTGCATAGCACTACCTAGTTTGTATGGACTGTAAATAAAAAAAATCAGTGTGTATAATTGTATTATTAAATTATTAAAGTAAATTTGTGTAACAATTTCTGTTTATTGAAAATTATTTACCAGCTTGTCCAATTTATGAAATGAAGCATAAATAGTGTGATTAAGTTCTCTAATTTTTAGTGTGTCCTTGAGCGAGGGATGGGAGGGATCAAAACGACTTAAACACTTGCCAGATTATGTGAAATCATTGGCTAATATCCTTGCTGAGCTGGAAGACATTAATAGCTCTATAATTGTATCTCTGCAACAAGTATCGGTACTCCTGATTCAAACATTCCCACAAGTCTATGAAGCCTTTCACGAAAAAAGTATTAATGCACTGCAGACCTTACTTTCCACACTTGCAACACGTGATGGTAGAGCTTTGGAAGACTTCCTTAGTGTTACTTGTAAGTTAAGCATTCAGCTATGTGATTTATTTGTCTTTAGTTCATGTCATCTATAATAAGTAGTTTATGTTTAATTTTGTAAGGGTTCAATTTTCTGATGTTCATAATAATAATGGTATTTGCATTTTAAAATCCATATATATCTATTTCAGTGTACCAAGGGATTCTGCGTACTTGTTCCCATCATTTGGTTATAGATGTTGATCTACTGAAGGAGCAAATGGAAAACAAAAACCATTTATTTACATACAAAAGCTATATTCCATTGTGGAAGTCACTTCTGTCTGTTCACTGTTACAAAAAATTAGGTAATTTTTTGAAAATATTATTTATAAAATTTTATGCTCATATATGTTTATGTGGAAATTATTACCTAGCATAACTTTTTCTGGTTCTAAAAAAATAATTTTAAGGAAACCACTTGCTTTGCAAGTACATTCAGAAAATACATATGTTACTTAAATGCCTCTAAAAACCTTTATATTACTAATATATTTGAGGACTTGTGCTAATTAAGTTTTGCTCAAAGATAAAGACGTCACAGTCTAGATAAAGATGACAGAAAATCATTTGCATTGAGTTTGAGGTTGTTATTTAGATTTTCTATCAAAATTCATTATTATATTCCTGTTGATTATCTTGTCTTCAGGTGTGTTCTATATATAATTATTTTGTGTTTCATTTGTTATTCTGTATTTCTTATGTTCCCTATGTCTTAACTATTCATTTATCTCAAGGCCTTTTGAGATTTCTGATGTAGTTCTTTCCATTCTTTGTGCTTTCATCTGCAGATTCGCCATCAAGTCAAGAACAGTTTATTTTGTTGATATAAGGTTGAGTCATTTTGCTGTAATAATTTTTATTTACCTGTAAATTTTCTTGATCAGGCATTGATTGTTTGCTCAAATTTTTAAATACCATGTTTAGTTGTAATATTTTTTTCTTTTTCAGGCACATCCCTGACAATAAAACAGATAATAGTTGAGAATTTGTTTGATGAATTTGTTCATGTTGTGCTCCTTATGCTTGATAAGCTAGATTTAAACATTCAAAATAAAAGTAAGATAAATGATGTAAGTCTAGAAAATAATCTTATACATTTAAATAAACAGCATTCAATAGAAATAATTTAAATTAATATAATTTAAAGGCCTGATTGAAAATATTTCTTATTTTATTATTTCAGACTGAAGACATTGTAGATAATATAAAATTTGAAGCTGTAAACCCTGCAGATTTCAAGATATTCATCAACTTGGTAGATTTATTTCAGGAGTTGATTCCAGAACTTGATCACAATTTATTTTATAAGTGGGTTGAATGTTTTATTAAAAAGTTGACACTTTACTCCTCACAAAAGCCTCTTATCAGTGGTTATTATAAGATGCTGGTTGTTACTTTTCAAATGATGGAAAAACTTGTTTATTTTGGGGTGAGAGGCTAATACTTTGAGAATATTATTTTATTTTTATGTTCTAGTTGTTATGTCCTAAACCAATAATGTTTCTTGTCTTCTAGGAATGCATAGAATTGCATGAAGAAAGAAAATACTTACACCACATGTTAATTTCTTTTCTGCAAGACATGGTCACTCATTTGAATTACTTTAAGGATGATCTCCTAGTAGCCACTTTACAAGCATTTCTGTCTATGCCTACAACACTTATCCCTTACTTATTGAAGTCTGCTGCAGATGTCTTGGTGGTAATTTGTGGCTCTTCCAAGTTCAATTACATGAAATTAACCTACTTTATTAATATACTAGCTGGTGTTGCTAAGGCATTGATTTATATATTAGTCTGTGCAGTATTTAATTCAACAGTAATCTCTGGGTCAATACTTGATTCAACTAGCATTGAGAGTCACGATTACAGACAGAATTTTTATTTCATTACAGCCAATTTGACTGCCTTTATGGAGTTAAGTAATCCACTGGCAACTTTAAAGGAGATTAAAAACTGGCTCATCTAATTTCATCATACCATTTATTACAATTTACATTCATGCTAAAATAGATGCAATTATGGGTGGTTAGTTTTAGGGGAGGGGGGAAGATAATGAGTCCAGGTCTTTGTCTTCACAGGAAGACATATTGGAAGGAGAATTCTCTTAGAGCTCAGCTTCTGAAGAACAGGGGGGTAGGACTTTGAGAAGGGTTAGTGTGAGAACTGATTGAAATTATTTATGTTGTGACTCAGAATATGGGTAGCTATGGGGAATTGGGTTTTTGAAAGTTTGACTGTGGTCTGATCTTATCAATGTAAAAGGTTGGGCAGAGTGTGCAGTTGATTTTGCACATTGTATGGGAGGAGAGGTAGAGGTTTTCTTTAATTTTGTTGGTAGTGTTCTTGGTGGGATTCTGGAAGATAGTGGGTGGTAGATGTATAGGACAGAAATGGCTTGTAAGTTTAAACCAGTATGTTGTGGAGATTGAATAGGTACCTACGGGCAACCATTGCACAAGTGGGCAGTTTAGTGGGGAAAAATATTGCGAGTGATGGCTAGCTGTCAACATCTGGCCTTCACTTGGAATGTTTTTCCTAATCTTCTGATAAAGGAGGTGATGCCTCCGAATATTCAAGAACTCCACACTCAATACGGTGCATGCCATCTGTACACACACACACACAATTAAAATAGTAGAAAGTGAGTGGCTCACCTATATATGCTGATTTTCTGAAATGATATTTTCATTATTTAGAGGAGTGCACTTACATTTCCCTTGATTGTGAACTCAACCTACCAAAGGATGCGGATAGTAAAAAATTTGAACTGTATGTGTTGTGGTGTTCTTTCCATGCCAAGTCAAGACAGTCCATCTGCCCAGTCCATAAATATAATTATTATCTTTATACACAGTATTTTTGAATTTTAACATATAGTTCATGGCTACAGTGTCTCTCAAACAGGCGTTCTAAACATATCATGGCTATTGTTGCAGATAGTTTTTAAACTTGGAAGGATATATCTGAATTTAGCTAATTTGGCAATGGATTCACTAAAAAAATGGATGAAAGAAGTATCAGAAGATGACTTTGATGTACTTTTGACACAGGTCTTACCGTACTTGGAGACTTTCTTCCAGAGTAAAAGTAAGTAGATTTTACAACTTGCTTTGGATTAATATTCCGCAGTTTAATATGAACTTCAATTATCATATGTTTTATTTACCTCGCAAAGAATGGAATTGTTTTGGCATAACAATTTTTCCCATTCAATTATGACTACTATACACTGCTAGAGAAAAATGTTGTGATGAACACACAATTTCATGAACAAGTGAATGTGACTGTGCACAGATCTTGTCATAGCTATCATAAAAATCACCAAATCTTTATATGTTAATACATGGTTCAATTATAACAATTATTCTCTCGTGGAATTGATATCCATGCACCTTTGATCAATTTACACAATGTCCTTCACTGGTTCTCTAGCTAAGGTTGTGAAGAATTTGATTAGTTAATCATAGGTGAGCCAAGCTTTGGGTTACAAGAGTGGAGGAATGTGGTCCGGTTGACATTTTTCCATTCTTATCTTCTAGATTTTTTTTTTCTTCCACCTTCCTATTTTTGTAAACAAATCACAATTCACTGAATAAAATAAATTGATTTTATACCAATAAAATATTGAAATTTCAGCTGTAAATATTGTTACTGATCTTGAAATGGATTTACTGGAAAAAAGGTCTTCTCATGGGTGGAGAAAGGGGGCTCATGTCCGGAGGAAGAAGATGGTTGAACAACCAGAGACCGAATTATCCAAACTTCAAATTCGTATAATTCACCTCTTGGGACTCCTGAACAATAAAACGTGCCTGTCTTTCCTTGACACTGACCCTTTGAAGCAGCATTCTGGTTGGTGTGCCACATCTTCTATAAAACTGTGCTTACCATTTGGAGATATGAAACCAACAGTGTACATAGGTAAGTCCTTTTTCATATAATGAGTGTTTTTGGATTAATTTGAGGTATTCTGTAATTATAAACAAAATAATTATAGTAAAGTAAGTATTTAATTTGCTTTTGATTATGTTGAAAATAACATGTGACTGTAAATGAAATTCTATTTATGTAAAAATAAGATACTGGACAAATATTTTGTGTAAAAAGTTTGTTTTATGCTATTTTAACTAAGAAATCTTCACGTTTTCTGCAACTTAGTATTTCTATAAGAACCTCAAACCAATCAATACTTTCAACTCATGTATTTAGATTTTCATTTTTATAATTTTAAGGTAAAGAAAGTCTTCAGTACAGTGGTTTGTGGGAGCTATGGGCATCTCTATGAATTTCCTTCTTGTATACTGAGTGCCCTCATGTTTCTAATAAATCATTATAGGGAAGGATTCCATTCACATCTCATGAAACCTTAGAAATATATATCTAGAATTAAAACATTTTTAATGATAATAGATGATAATTATGTTTAATGCATACAACATTTCATATTATTAATTAATGGATCAAAATATAAAAAGTATGTTGAATATAACATATATGTTTAGAATCTTAAAATTTTTGTTTTGTTTGCTTTCTTTCAGATAAACTTCTTCCTAGGACCATGGAGTTAGCTGCTGCATCCAGTAATCGACGAACACGTATTGCTGCTTGTGAACTTCTTCACAGTATAGTCATGATTTTGTTGGGGAATTGTATGTAGATTTTATGTTTTAGTTTTAATAATTTATAAGAAAAAATGGAATTCCCATTCAGTATAGTCCATAATGTCAATGATGTCTCCTTATTAGTAAGATAAATTAAATGTCATTATTATTTTTTAGACAAAATCACATCAAAACATTAATTTTTCTTTTTATTGTGGATTACATTAATTGAATACATTTTTGGGTGAAATTATTACAAAATTGTAGGGTGACTTGTAGCTTGGAGTTTGATAACTAATCCAATAACTCCACCATAAAAGACTTTTTTTAAAGTTATCCATAATGCATACATCCTATAAAAGCTAAGTGTCAAATGAAAATGACCTGTGGTGGCTTATAAATATTGTTAATAAGTTATTTCAAGGAAATTCTCACATTTTAGGGGATATTAGATTCGATTACTTTGTTATAAAACATAAATGTAAGTTACTTTAAATGAAACAAGAAGAATGGCCAAAAGTCAAAAATGGAATAATTAAATTTGAATATGTTTTGTTCCTCAACTTCAGGGACCTCTTCAGTTCTTTCCACAAAAAATATTACATAAGTAAATATACATAGTTGAACACAATATAATAAACTCAGTATGTTGTAGGTACTTATAATTATTATTGTGATTTACTTGCACATTTTGTTTCCTTGCCATTGTTTCCACTCATTTTGGCCCTAAATGTTGCAGGAGCAACATGAAATCTTTAAAATTTTAATTGTAAGTATCTACAACATACTAAGTTTGTATTCAAACATGTATATTTAATTATATCATTTTTTCGTTGAAAGAACTGAGGAGGTCCCAAAAGTTTGAGGACAAAACATAACTCTAATTAAATTATTTAATTTTTGACTTCTTTATAATAATTTAATTACTTTATGAAGTTAAATTTAATTCTTAGTATCAAGAAATTATGGAATTGCCCTATTACTTGCCCAAAAACTTGTCTTTTCCAAATTATAAATTTCTTGTTAGGAATTTTTAATGGATTGTTTAAAAAATTTTGGTTATGCACTTTACAGCCAAACAAAATACTTTTGATGAAGGAACCAATAACCTGTTGAAGAGAATTATTCCTTTTACATTGAAGTTAGGATGTGATGCCGATCAAGTAGTTTACCAGTTGTTCCATCCTCTTTGTCTACAGATGGTGCATTGGTATTCAAGCAAGTTTCAGCTTAACAATAGTTATTCTTCCATTATGCTGGAAGCTGTAATGGTATGTTTTCAAATGGTGTTTTAAATTTATATTATTGTATTTTCTTTCTATTTTTTAACTTACCTTGTTAAATACATGATCTTTCATGTTACAATAAATTAGCATTCTGTTCTGAAAATTAAGTTTCAAAATTTGGATTTGCTGTTTTATCTCTTTCTTGACATATAAAGATATGAGTTCATAAAATATTTTTATCTGTAGTTCAAAAATATTTTTTAAAAAATCTTATCGTTTGCTTCATTTTTAAAATTGCTTTTATATATATAAATTTAAAGAAAAATCATTTTACTCCAGGATGGTATAACTAATACCACAGATGCAAATCTTCGTGACTTTTCATGCAGATGCCTTAATGAGTTTGTCACATGGTCAATTAAACAACTGTCACGAAGGGAATTTGAAGACTCCCCAGTGAATATTCAGAAAATACTGACTAGAATATATACCTTCTCAGTGCATCCATGCCCTTACAAACGTTTAGGTAAGTTGTCAGACATTTCTTCTTGACCTCTCTTTATAATTAGCTAGTCCTGATTCCTTGAAGAATCTATTATAACTCACCATTTCTTCTACAATAATTCATATCTTTCACTTTTTCCTGTTGCATTCTTTTTAAAACCTGTGTGTGTACCAAAAATATATTGCAAGTATTTCCCAATACAATCATATTAAATCCATAGTACACACAGTACTCTATTGCATTATTTGCTTGCTTTGAATGTGAATGAAACTTGTTTGGATTATATATCAGATTGTTGTAATAATAAGATAAATAACAATACAATTAATTAAAAGTTTTACTTTTTATAGGTGCTGCTCTTGCCTTCAACAGTATTTACAGAATTCTTCGTGAGGAAGAATCTATCATCAATCAATTTTGGATGGAATTGCTCTATTACTTGTTCAAAAACTTGTCTCTTACAAGTAGCTATGACATTTATTCAGACAATGTAAGCGAAGTAATATCCTCAATAGACCACTTGGAAAGAGTTTTCAGAGAAAAGGCTTCTCTTTTTAATCAGGTTTGTGTAACATTATATGTACATATTAAATGCACTGTTCAATTTTTATGTTTGGATACTTTTCTAAAAGCTGTGAAGAGTTTAAATAGAAAGGATGCAATTTGATACTAAAGGTATAAGATATTCAGTGTAAATGTAATGGTTAATACCATTCGTAACATTTTATGTGCACACAATCTATAAATATGGCACCTAAATCATAAAAAGAATATAATTTATCTGTTTATGACTAAGAGAGTGAGAGAGAGATGTGCCCAGGAGCAGATATAAACTCTGACCATAATATGTTGGTGATGAAATGAAGAAACTCGGGAAATGAATTAGAACAAAAAGATAGAAAAACAACAGGAGGTGCTTTAAGAGTTGCAAATGCTTTTGACATCTGGGTTGGATTGCAGGCCAGGCAGAGAAGTAGTAAAGGTGAAGACTACATTCTGTTTGATGGTTCATTAACAAAATTTTAGTGTGTCCTGGGTAAGTCTAATTGGGTCTAATGTTGGGGTGGGGAAAAGGTAAGACCCTTGTCAAGGATTGAAAGTTGGTTCTCATTTGAATTTTTTGTGGACTGATTGATAACAATGTGGTCAAGGGTTTGGGGGTCTCAAATGGCTTTTTATCATGTGTTTGGGAGAGCAGGATTGTTGGTTTTGGTAGGTTGATGATGTCCGCTAGGTAGGATTTTGTTGAGATGAGAGGGTTGTTGTTTGGGGGAGCTATAATTGTGTTGGAATTTTTGTGCCAATCCTAGCTGCCTTTTTGACCAGGTTGGAAAATTTTGAAAGTTGTTTTTGGTGGAAACATGATGAAAACTTTTTGCAGCAGTTTTTTGGTCAAAATTAGGGAACCTCGATATATATTTACTGTGGATCATGTCAATGTTTGTGATATAGGTGGGGATCAAGGCGAATATTCATAACATATTAATTCTGTGAGAAGGAGGGACTGAAGAAATATGTGCACATGAACTTTTGAAAACCTAGATCCCTATAACTGTCCGTGCTGAGAACCACAACTTAAACAATTTCAAATCCTACACTCACAATTGTGCCTGCCAACTTTACATGTTGGACAATCTGTTTCTCATGTCTTTACTAATTGTTTCAATTATTTTGACAATGTCACATGCATTTGAAAGGTATAATCTTGGCTTTGTTTTTGATGGTACAGAAAAATGCAAAGCGTCAAAAGCCACCAGAATTTAACGGTCCATTGCTGAATGATGCTGTTATGTGGCTTCTTCATCAGTGCTGCTGCTTGGAATCAGATGCAAGGCACAAAGCTATGAAGCTTGTCTGCAGTCTTGCACCTTGTGTCGCTGGTGAGACAATGAAACTGTAATCCCATAACATTCATTCCATCAATTAAATATATTTCATGATTACTGTTTCATCACATTTTATGCAATATATTGCTTATTGAATAAGGATTTATTGTTGTTTATAATTTATGTCTGTTCATTGTTTATAGGTTTCCAGAATGTTCATGAATTTCTGCAGAACTATATATCAATAAATGGATCCTCTGCAATAATGAAAATTTGTTGTGTCAACAATAAACTATCTGTACCAAATTCATTTTTCAAAAATCCGGAGGAATGTCTCTTGTGGCAAAAAATTCTTTTGACCAGCTTAGACTGCCATGTCTGGCTTCTAGAACTACAAATTTTCACACCAGAGACTTTATTCAAACAAAACACAAAGTATGCACAGTAGATTGTATTATATAAACTGAAATCTGTATAGATTTTTGTAGACCTTAAAATGAACACATGTAATTTTCATGTATATTGTATTTGAGCCATCCTAATACTTGTTTTGACACTCATGAGAATAACCGTGCAGGGATGCTAGTCCGCTGTCAGACATCTCCCTAAATTGTAAAATGTGGATGACTACCCAGATATGGGTGGTTTCAAATTTTCAGGGTGGACAAAAAGTAGCATGGTGAAGGGCAACAGGCATTACTATTACTAACTTGAGGTATGATGATAGTGATCCAAGAATGGCTCAATGTTAGACAAACATATGCATGGCTGGTAAAGCTTTAATGGTTGTGTTACTGTTGCATGTCTGTAAGCAAGGGGGAAACTACAACCATATCTTTTATATCCCATGGATATGAAATGCTAAATTCATTACAATATGATGAAAGCCTCTTGGGTAAAATATTCTGGAAGTAAAATAGTCCCCCATTCAGATCTGTAGGTGAGGACTACTCAGGAGGATGCCATAAAAAACTACAGAAGAATGCTGAAAATCAGATGGGTGGATAGAATAACTAACCAGGAAGTTATAAGCATAATAAGAGAAAAGAGAACCATATTGAAGACTTTGGCCAAGTGAAGGGATAGATTAATAGACCACTGTTCAGACACAAGGGTCTAGTAAAATTAGCTTTAGATGGAGGTGTGTGGGGTAAGAATAGAAGATAGAGGCCAAGGATGGAATATGCTAAGCATATTGGGGAGGATGTGGAAATTGGTAATTATATAGAAGTGAAAAGGCTTGCACAGAATAGGTTAGCATGGAGGGTTGCAACAGACCAGTTTAAGGACTGAATACTACAAAAACAAACACTCCTGAAAGCATAATCCCAAGATGCCCAATTTGAAATTTAAAAGTGGTGCATTTTGGAATGAAGAAATTTTTGAAGCAAAGGGTAATAAATACATATATATATAAATTATATATTAGATAAGTGATGAAGTCACGCATTTGATAATTGGATAGAAAGTACGACTAACCGAACATTTTCAGAATGCTCCTAATTCTTCCATCCCTCTCTCTATCCATCCTAACTTGAAAACCTAATATATAGATTGAAAATGTTCGGTTGGTCATACTCGATGTGGTGGCTGAGTGGATAGATGCACGCCACGGCACTAGTGGCGATACACTGCTGTTTCGTGTACCCAGGTTCGAGTCCTGGCCACATCGAATTTTTTCAGTCTTTCTTCCTTCTTCCATTCCCTTCTATGCTTAACATATGTATTTCCTTGTGCATGATTCCATGTTGTACATATGATTCAAAGAGCGAATTTCCTGCCTTTCTCCCAAATATTTCTATCTTTCGTTCTATCCAATTATATATATATATATATATATATATATATATATATATATATATATATAGTATTCCAATCCGATAGAAGCATTAAGTTTTAACTGTCATTACAAACTTGGGCTTCAAGGGGATCACTTTTTCTCAGCTTTCCTGAGGGTTAAGAATGTATGTTGATTTTAAAGTACATAATACTTTTGATGCCAAATTTTTTTTCATAAAAAAAAATTATTTTGAGGTACAGAACACACTGTGCATTTAAGAGAAACTTTATTTCTCTTCAAATCAATTAGATAAGCAAATTGCATATTGGCTGAGTAAGTCTTGTAATTCATTTAAAAGTTTATATTATTTTTATTGTAATTACAATGTTGTAAATAACTTAATAATAGTAATCATTCAGTAATGTAGTTTCAATTCAACATGATAATGCAGTTAATTTTTTTTTTGAAATTATTTATCAAATCACTTGTCACTCAATTTTCTTTCAGCATATTTATTACAGTTTTATATTTCATAAAAGTTCTAAGCCAAGATGAAAAGCTTACTGAACACTTTGGAGTACTTAATATGTCGGACAGTCTTGCTTTCAATAAAATGAAGTGCACTGTAACCGTTCGTGTTTTGGATTTCATCACTATTCTTTGTAAAGATGGGAAGAATTCTCTGACATTCATACCTGAAAATCTGTTATGTGAAGAACTTTGGGTTTTGATATCCGTGAGATTGCTGCAGCCCTCATTTCTTGGATTTGATGTTAAAAGTGTAGAAGAGAAAATTTGTTTCCCTTCAAGAATGCTAGAGCTTTTAGAGGCAATGAGGGATGGTCTCCCAAGTCAACATATAAAATCAGTTTCCATTGTAATACAAAATAAACTGGAAAGCTGTCTTAGTCTACTTTTTACAAATCTGCCTTTAAAGTTGCAAACTGACCTAATTACTCAACAAGATAAGCAAATTGTTGATGGACTATACATCATACTAAAGAGCAAATTTATGGGTAATGTAGAAGAGGTAAGTACAAACAACACAATTCAATTTTTTCTAATAATATTTGTACATTGAAACTTGTAGACACAGAAAAAATTTTCCTTAGTTGTCATATCATGAGTCTTTTATCCTGCTTATTTGTAAATTATTTAAGATAAATATAATATTTGTATGATTGTAATTGGCATATTACTGGCTTACTAGATTGATTGAGCGCCAGGTAAGTTTTGAATTAAAAAAAGCAAAATTTATTTAAATAACAAATTTATTTCAAATGATGAGTGAAGATGTCGTCATACATATAGTTCAACCTCCGCTTTCTGCTATGCCTTGCCATTAACTGCATCTCACTATCAATAAATATCCTGGTAGCATGTTCAAGACCTGACACCCCCACCTACAATCGTGACTTCTTGTGAACCCGCTTACATTCTTACACCATCATGGCTCATCATCGATGACCATTTGCACACACTTACAATGTTTCGTGCCCGTAGTGCAGCATATAACAACTTACTTTACTGTCAGTGAATCTTGAACAAAGTGGTGGTTTACCTGAAGTTTAAGGCTGGCAATCACCAGCATTAAGTGCAGAGTATGAATTTTTAGAGGAAACCACCCCTTCATCAACAGATTAGGATTTGCATTCCGAGTGGCGGCTAGCCGTCAATAGGGTAGTCAAAATAAATCCCACCAGGCCACCAACTATCTCTCTCTATGAAGGTCAGGGTAGAAGCAGACATACATTCATAAATTAACACACATTTATATACATCCACATAACACAAATACATATCCACATCTTAACACACACATACTTCACATATACTGGTATAATTATGAGTAGTCAATTTTGAGGGAAAAGGAGGGGTTGGTAAGTTACTAACTGGAGGATGTTGAGTCCAAGTCCAGAGCTTTAGCTTATTTGTAAGATGTGTTGGAAGGAGTGTTCCCACTGATGGAGCTCGGCTTCTGAAAAAAAAAGTAGGAATTTGAGGCGGGCTAGTGTGAATCACTGGTTGAAATTATTAGTGTTGTTGTTCCGGGCATGGACAGTTATGGGGAATTTGGTTTTTGAAAGTTTAACTGTGCTGCGGTGGTTGGCAATCTGTTCAGCGATGGGTCTCTTTGTGTTGCCAATGTAGAAGGCTGGGCAGAGTGTACAGTTGATAATATAGATTGTATGGGAGGAGAGGCAGTTATATTTCCTTTAATTTAATAGGTCATGTTCTTGGTGAGATTCTGGAAAGTTCTGGTAAGCCACCAAATTTCATTTTCTCATTCGTGCTGCCCTTACTAATTGTTTTAATTATTTTGACAGTGTGATTTGATGCAAAGTCAGAATAATAAATAAATTTGGATAGGAAAGAGTGACTGAAAATGGCAATTAAGGTGTTTCTCTTTCCTATCCAAATTAATATAGCAGACATAAATTTATATATGATATGAAATTAAGGGTAATAAATGTTTCAGGTTGCAACTACTCTAAAAATCAAACCTAAGGACATTATTGATAAAATATACATGTCCGTAGTCCAGAGTGAGTCTGAGAATAAAGTTTGTGTTTACCTACAGCCAACAGCCAAATCATTTGGCATCTCCCTGTTAAAAGTTGCTTTAACACTGAACAATAATGTGAGTTATATTGAATTTAAAGGAAGCTTTTTATTTAATTTTTTTTAATTTAAGAAAAATGTATTAATTACTTAAATCAGAATACAATGAACATAACAGAAAAATAGTCTTTTGTATATCATATTTTATTCTAAATACATCATTATTTTTCACAACTATTTAAATATTAAATGTTTATCCATTGTTTTTTCTACTATGATATCCTTACATTATATTAATCTGCACCTTAAACACTAAGTACATAGTTGTAAATTTATTTCAGAAAGTAATTAACTTCTGTATTAATATACTATTCAATTATTTTGTTACATTCAGGTTGATTTAATCATAAATCAAATAACTACAGGCCCAAAAATTAAGAACAGTGGGTCTGGGACTCTGATACGCCATGGTGAACATTTCCTTTCACAATTTCAGCAGCTCCTCTTTGAACATATTGCAAGCACAAATCCATGTAGAATAGTTGACATTCTCTTAGGTGAACTAAAGAGTACACACAGTGCTTGGAAACTTTACATTGTGAGACTTTTCCTTAGTTATTTGAATGATACAAGGAAACGAAACAGGTACATATTTATTTATAAAAAGGGCTCTGGATTTTTTTAATGTCTGTTTTACAAGATTTAATTTGAAGCAAATGTGCTTATTTAATCTCATAATGTAATTATATTTTCATCAGTGGAGAAGAAGTTGCTCGAAGAGTTCTGTTACATTGGCATTTGTTGGAAAGTTGGGTTAACAATGATGTTTGCCGATCACAGGAGTTAATCTCCCTACTTCACTTTAGTTGCCAACTTTTCAACTCCCCCACTGGCTGCTTAAAATCACACAAAGGACCTAGGTCATGGTTACTGAAACTTTTGTCTTCAAATGAACTAAACCTCCAGCAGAAATGTCATGTGTTGGATTTTTTGCAATATCTCTCTAGTGAGGATGATGAGGATGAACAGCTGTGGTTTGTATTAAACTGTTGGACTAATTTGTAAAACTATGATTATTACAAGTACAGTTATCATTCATTCCAAGTAATAAAAAATTTATAAGCAATGTACATAATTAACATTAACTATAAAATGAATTTAAAAATCTTAATGTATTGACTAATCAGGAAGTTCTAAGCAGAATAGGAGAAGAGAGAATAATGTGGAGGACTTTGATTAAGTGAAGTGATAGATTAATAGGCCACATTGTGAGTCATGAGGGTCTTGTAAAATTACCATTAGAGGGAAGTGTGTGGGGTAAGAATAGAGGAGGAAAAGGCCAGGGATGGATACACTAAGCAGATATGTATACATATGATGATATTCTGAAGAAGGAGGTGGTGCCTCCGAAAATTCAAGTACTCTAAACCCCACAAGGTGTCTACCATCTATGAACCTCAGGAAAGTCACCTTCTTTCTATCTCTCTGTCCTTTCCCCTAGAGCCGAGGTGATGCACTGTTGTTTCGTGCACCCAGGTTCGAGTCCTGGCCACATCGAATTTTTTCAGTCTTTCTTCCATTCCCTTCTACGCTTGACATATGTATTTCCTTGTGCATGTTTCCATGCCGTACATATGATTTAAAGAGCGAATGTCCTGCCTTTCTCCCAAATATTTCTATCTTTCTTTCTATCCAATTATCAAATGCGTGACTTCGTCACATATCCCATATATATTTAATTTATCCTTAACGGATGCTCCTAATTCTTCCATCCCTCTTCTCTATCCATCCTAACTTGAAAACCTAATATATATAGACTGAAAATGTTCGGTTGGTCGTACTCGATGTGGTGGCGGAGTGGATAGACGCACGCCCCGGCTCTAGGGGTGATGCTCTGTTGTTTCGTGCACCCAGGTTCGAGTCCTGGCCACATCGAATTTTTTCAGTCTTTCTTCCTTCTTCCATTCCCTTCTACGCTTGACATATGTATTTCCTTGTGCATGATTCCATGCTGTACATATGATTTAAAGAGCGAATTTCCTGCCTTTCTCCCAAATATTTCTATCTTTCTTTCCATCCTATATATATAGCAAATTAATGAAACGTTTGTAATGTGACGAAGTCACAGTTTTTGGATATAAGGATAGTAAGTAACCCACTTCTCGCTATCCATCCCAACTAAATACATCGTATATATATCCAAGACTGACTATCTTCGACGCACCGGCGACATAGCCTAATGGTCAAGGCGCTCTGCGACTACAGCAGAGGCTCTGTGACGATCCGGGTCGAGTCCCGGCGCCGCCGAATATTTTCAGTCTTTCTTCCTTCTTCCTTTCTTCTCTACGCTTGACATATGTCTTTCCCTGAGCATAATTCTGTGCCAAACATATGTTTCAAAGCGTATTTCCTATCTTTCTCCCTCATTTACTATCCTTATATATATATATATATATAAGAAGGGGGCGGTGCCTCCAAAAATTCAAGTACTCTAAACTTCACTAGGTGTCTACCATATATATATTCGCTTAACATATGTATTTCTTTATGCATAATTCCATGTCGTACATATGATTCAAAGAGCAGTGATACAATATTACAAAATAATACTGCATTAAAACTGAGAAAATGAATAGTGAAGCGAAAGCAAGTCTTTGTTGTTGTAGTAGTAATCAGTCCTTAAACTGGTCTGATGCAACCCTCGGTGCTAATCTATTCAGCACAAGAAATCTTCATAAATCAAAAGATTTAAGGATAAATCTTTTGCCTTACGGAAAATTAGGTATTCAATCAGTTATATTTATTAAATTTGTTATATTCAATCATATTTTGCAAAAAAAGGCAATATTAGTTCTATAATATTATTGGTGTTTCTGAGTCTTTTCAGGTTATTATTGAAATGATTTTTAAAAATTTCAGGAACTCATTGAGCATGTTAAAGGGGCAGCATTTTCCACCTGTGTCAACAGAGTTTCCAGAAGGTTCTGTAGATAGATCTACCTTTATCTCATCATTCCTAAAAATACTAGCTGCAATGGAGTTGTCTGGAAGTAGAGTGCTGCTTAAGGCTGTAGTAGCTTTTTCTGCTGGGGATATCAACCATGTCTGTGGAGAAAGTATTCAGTCTTCATTAAAAACATTTATTGAGAGGTAACAGGGTTTATCAAAAAATAATTATACATTATTTACTCAACAGTTTTTTTAAAAAAATTAATTTATTAATATTTGAGTTAACCAGTTCTGTTTTTAAAATGTTGTTATACTACAAGCACTTAGCAATTACAAATTCTATGAACATTCTAAGTAATTCTTTATTTATTAAATTGCCATAGTACTGTTTTTGTAAGAAAGTTTACAGTGAAATATTCATTACATTTTACTGAGTCATTTTCAATCTAAAATAATACTTACTCAGAATGTAATAATGCTTAAGTTAAAAAATATTCTGTACTTGCATGATTCATGACTAAACATCAGGGTGTGTTTCAAAAGTACCATGTTAATCATTAAAAGAAGAAAGATTTATTTTGAAAGTTTTCTCTCCAAAAATGGATGCATATATTTTTTAAGTCATCTCTCTGCATAAACTTGATTAAAAATGCACAGTTTAAAATTACTGATCAGAAATTATGTTAAACATTAACATAATTTAATAAATGATTCTTCTTTATAGACTGTGTAAATGGTTTATTAAAACACAATGTTTCAGCAAAATTCTTCTCTAATTCATCAAGTTCATTTCACTGAAATGTGTTAACAAATATTCATAAATACACCAGGAAAGCATACATTATTTTGTTAATGGAATTATACATAAAAGTTATGATCTATCTATATAATACAAAGTCAAATAGAAGAGTATTGTTCAGTTGCAATTAAAATTGGCAAGTGCTTAAAATCATTATGATTAAGGGATTCTCATAACAACATACTAAACATACAGGAAAATAACACTTCAAACTGAAAATCTTCTGTTATTTGTTACAAATATAGTTTCTCCAATATTGCTTTCATTTATATTCATTTTGAAGTGGTTACTTCAGAAAATATGATGCAATTTATAAAACTGTTTTAGAAAACTTGTTGGATACAATGTTTAAAAGTCCTCAAAACTAACAATCTTATATATTTTATGTGTATTGTACATTGATAGATTCTTGTACTCTATTTTCATCATAGATATGCAATTGTAGTGTTTTTAATGTTATTTGTAATAATTTTTTTCAGGCTGGATTCAGACAACCAATTAAAGTCAATCAAATTAACATATGATGTTTTCTGTGGACTTAGTTATACCTCTGAAATACGGATTGGTTCTGTGTCTAGGTTCACAGTTCCATTACTTCAGAGTTCTAGACCTGAATCTGTTATAAAGTTCTTTGCCATTAATGTAAATGATATTATATCTAAAATAAATGAAACAATAGACATTACATCATCATATAAAACAGAACAAAGTCTTGTTTCAAAATATGGGGCATTTCTATTGGTTGAGGTTTTATTCTGCTTGGTCAGGAAAACAATTTTAGAAGATAAAGCTTGTGTGATTACAAATGCTGCCTTTCCTGGAAAAGTTTCATCAGGGAAGGAGCTGAAGCAATTATTAACTGAGAGGTAGGACATTGTAATTTCAAATTATGCACATACTTCTAAGCTTGATATTTATGAATCTTGCAGCAATAAAAATCCAAAATATTAGAATTGTTTAAATTATACCCTGTTGTCTAAATTATTTGAGTAATGAAACAAATCCATATTATTCCCAATCCATAGGTAATGCACCAATATTCATGCTTCCTTTAACTGTCTAACTTAGCAAAATAATAATTTTATAATCATATGAGCTATATTTCCTCTAGTTTCAATATTTCAGTCATGCTTCTGTGTTCATAAGAACAATCTACTCTATTAATATTAATTGAAAATCTATAAAATATCTTACATTATTAAATACCTTAATTCCTGGTATTTTACAAACTGAGTTTATAATGGCACTTTCTATTGTGTATAACTATGGCTACAATAAATGATGCAGTATTTGTTAGCCATCAGAGCTTATATCACATCTTTTTCAATATTTTCAGAATGTATGGATTTCGTAAACTTAATTTATCTCCTGAAATTGTAAATAATGTAGAGGTGATGGAACTTTTCCGGAAGGTACAGTGTGCTGCTTACAACGCACTTGCAAGCATCATCTTCAACACAAGTTGTGAGTTGAAATTCTTCAGTGGTCTTCTCATCAGGGAACAGGAGGAAAAGAATGAGGCATGTATTTCATGAATAGCTACATATTTTTTTGTCTGTGAAAGATCATACGGAAAAGTGTTAAATTGAATGCAATATTCCAAAAGTAAAAATGTGTACTGTGATGAGCACATTTAATTGTATTGGGATAAATATTTTGCCCTAGACACTAAATGAGAACACTGCCAATAAATGTAATGACAAGTGTTATAGGGGGTAATAAATCTGTATTATAAAGAGGAGGGAAAGTCATAAAGGATGTGGCCTACTGTTCAATGGGGAAACTCTGGTAATATTTTTGAGAGAAGGAGAAAGCTGCCTGTTCTCTGATTCTGCTCATGCCATAGCTGATTAGAAAATAGATTACATTTTACATACAGGCTGAGAAAATTTATGCTTCTTTTTGTGTAGCAATTCAGATATTCATGAATCTACAAGTATGACATAATAATTTTACTATTGATTAATAACTAATATATTGAAGAAAACAATGTTTCTAAAATCATGTTCAAAATTTAAAACATTAGAAGTTTGCCAATAAAATTGTAGGTATTTAGATAATTGTGTTTATGTATGACTGAATAATTTTTAACAAGAATTTAAGGTTGTTTTTTTGTTTCAAGAATTAATGAATGCTTCATTTGGCCAATATATAATGCCCTGTAATCTAAACAATTAATTTTATAAATTATGTTATCTTTATATAAAATGTTAATTTTATCCTTTATAATTTTTTACTAAGTTTAAATTAATATTTAATGATAGAAAAGAAAAGAATAGAAGCTTTTGAAGTGTGGTGCTATAGGCCAATGCTGAAAATCAGATGGGTGGATAAATCACTAACGTGGAAGTTCTGAACAGAATAGGGGAAGAGCGAACAATATGGAGGGCGTTGACCAAGAGATTAATAGGCCACGTTTTAAGACATGAGGGTCTTGTAAAATTAGCATTAGAGGGAAGAGTGCAGGGTAAGAACATTATAGGGAAGCCAAGGATGGAATACGCTAAGAAGATTAGGGAAGATGTGGGTTTTTGTAGTTATGAGTAAATGAAAGGGCTTGTGCAAGATAGATTAGCATAGAGGGTTGCATCAGACCAGTCTTAAGACTGAAAACCACAACAACAGAAACAATTTATATTAACTTACTACAATTTATCAAACAAGTCATTACATTGGTATTGTATGTTCTCCAGTTAATTAGTACTATAAAATTAAATTTTTTATGCTTTTTAACTGGTGACTTATCAAATTCTTCATTAATTTAATCAATCTAAATAAAATACCAATTTTCTCAAGATTATGTTTGTGGTACCAATAACACGATAATTTAACCATCTCATCTGTGAGACAGTAAACCATAGTTTTTTTTTTATGGGTAAAGGGGAGGTTAATTAAGAACCCTTTCTGAATATAATTTGTATTAATTTTTAATGGTGGAAAGAAAAACATACTGAAAATTAAGTGGGTGATAGCACAATTTCAAAAGTAAAATTTAATTCAGTTAAGTATTCAAGTGAATTTTGAGAATGATGCAAAATATGTCATCCACATATCTGAAATATCCTGATGGTTTAAAATATACTAAAGAGGTTTGATTCATAAGGCTTGCAAATTCCACATTACTATTTCAACAAAAATGTGAGATAAAGTATTTCATGTAGGGGTCCCACTGTTGATAATACAAATAATCTGATTTTGTAGAAATGTAACACCAATTAAAAAATATTCCCATTGTTCTTTCACCATCATCGAGCATTGTGTGTTATATAGTCTAACATACCTAACTATACTTTTTTTAAGGGTTTCTACAATGCAATATCTTAGTTTAACCCCTAAATGTATCAATTTTTTAGTTCATTATAATAAATATTAATTTTAAAGGCTTATATTTTGTTCCATAAACCAACAATTTTTCTTCTACTAAGTGCAGACAAGTGACATCTTTTTTTCCAATTGCAACTTGACAACAATGTAATGAATGAGCTATTATTAAATTATGTTTATTCAAGTTCACTATTTTCAATTATTGTGATTTATAAATGTTCTCATTAATACAATGGTTGTTACAGATCATCTGGGAGAAGCTGATAGACTGTAGGAAACAAATATACTTCCCTGTAGACTGGAGTGAGTTGCCAAAGCGTAAAAAGTTGTTGTTGAAACTGAGAAATGAAAACCGCCATGACAGAGACCAAACATCTTGGTCCCAGTCTATTCAGTACATCACCTCCAACTCTCAGTATCTACTTAGTAGCTCACTTTCAGAAGATGTTACCCGCTTTGACTTTACAACTTCAGTTGTCCGTCCCAAGACTGTCATGACCTCACATGCTCAATTTAGTACTGAAGTTGAGATGGAGATGGATGATATCAATACACATGAGTGCATGCCAATGCTGTGTGGGTTGATCCAGGGAATGGCTGAACAGAATATTATAAAAATTCCAGAAGCAACTCCTGAAGAAAACCTGACCTTACCTGACTGGATGGATAAATTGCGTGGTTGTTTGATCAATCCCAGGAGACACACAAATGTGAAGATATTCATCACCAAGTTGATCATTAACAATGAATCTGTTTTTCATCCATATGCAAAGTTCTTTCTGTTTCCATTCCTGAGTTTGTTAAGTAGCAAATGTTTTGGAGAAGATCTGAATTACATGGTCACTGATTTGGTTACAACAATTATCTCTTGGCGAGACTTGGCCCTTCCTAATGGTAGTAGCCTAGAGAAAGAACTGGCTAGTGATTTACTCAGGTTCCTAATAGAGAGAGGATTCAGTTTACGTCGCAATATAATGAAACATAATTTGGAATTGATAAAAACACTGATTGAAATATGGAAATCCTGTTTGGTAATACCATATAGATTAGTGTTCGCTAAGCTTACAGAGAGACATGATGAAGATTCAGAATTTGGTGTTCAGCTTGTGGGCATAATTTTTTCCAATCATATTATTCCATGGGAGACAGATAATAAACATTCCTTCCTGAATTCTGTGCTAGAAAAGTTAAAAGTAGATTCTCGCAATGTAAAGGTGCCAGCAGCAGAAATAGTTGGCATGTGTCTGAAAACTTTAGATCCAAACTTGACAGGTCAAATTCCAGATGAAGATCTGTCATTCTATATGGCTTTAAATGAATTTCTATGGAAAATATCCAATAGAGATGATTTTCTCCTCTACCTCCGAGGAATATCAATTCACTATGGTGTAGTGGTTGATAAGTTCATGGCAAAACTTCTAGGAAATCTTCCGAGGACCATTGGCAATTTTCGAATAATAGCCCTAGAATTAATACTTACACGAATTCAGATTCTTGGTGAGTAAAGTACATATTAGCAATCACAAAAGGAAATTGTTTCTTTTGCTCTGAATAATAGATTAATGATTAATTTATAAATAAAATAATTTATATTTATTAAAACTGAATAATATCAAATTAGTATTGTATTATCCAAAAATTATATTTAGCTCAGTTGAATTTATTTTATTTTTATATAACTTAGTATATAAATAATAAAACCTGATGACTCAAAATTCACTACCATTATTGAGTCATTTCAATTGTTGCAGCAGGATTTGTATTCTACACTATAAGTGAGTATATACCAGGAGCTTGGATGAAAATGAAACTCTCATAGCTGTGTGGCTATAAATTGTCAAAACTATACTTTCTTTCTGTTGATGCTGCCTAATTTATAGCTATTCCCATGTGCACAGACAGCCACAAGTGTTCCATTTCCTACCCAACTCCCAGTATTTAAGTATATGTGTTTATATATATATGGGATAAGTGACGAAGTCACGCATTTGATAATTGGATAGAAAGAAAGATAGAAATATTTGGGAGAAAGGCAGGAAATTCGCTCATTAAATCATATGTACGGCATGGAATCATATATATATATATATATATATATATATATATATATATATATAACAATTAATGGGGAAAGGACAGAGAGATAGAAAGAAGATGACTTACCTGAGGTTCATAGATGGTAGACACCTTGTGAGGTTTAGAGAACTTGTCTGTGGGGTAATTTCTGTTCCAGAAGGCATTGAATATTCGGTCGGTGTAGGACGCTAGGCTGTCCAAAGTAGAGCATATGCGGGCTCCCCTAAGGGCAAGACTGTAGGGGAGGAATCGTTTGGTATGTTCAGGGTGGCAACTGGAAAAGTGGAGGTACTGAAGGGTGTTAGTTGGTTTTATGTGGACAGAGGTGTTAATGAGGCCTGAATTTAGTTGGATGTCCACATCGAGGAAGGTGATGTTGGTCAGGGAACAGTTCCAAGTGAACTTGACGGGGAATTTAGTGTTGAGGTCATTGAGGAAGTCTGAGAGGGCATCTTGTCCATAGCATGAAGATGTCATCTATGAACCGGAACCAGGTTAAGGGTTTCAGTGGAGAGGAATTTAGATGTTGTTGTTCCAGTTGACCCATAAACAGATTGGCATAGGAAGGGGCCATTTCCGGAACAGAAATTACCCCACAGACCTCCTCCAAAAGCAAATTACCCATGCCCTCTCCACCTCCCAAATAGCCAGTCCCACCCCCAACCATCATACAGAACGTAGTCTTCCCCTAACCACTACCTACTTCCCCGGACTACGTAAACTGAACTCTTTCCTCCGCCTTGCCTACACTGGACTACAATCCAACCCGGACATGAAGAACATCCTCCCGACCATACTACCCACCTGTCCAAGGGTTGCCTTTAGGCGCCCACCCAACCTCCGTAATATCCTGATCAGACCCTACAAACCCCACACCCCCAAACCCCCACCCACAATTGGTTGCAGACCATGTGGCAGAAACAGATGCCATGTCTGCCCAATACTCCCACCTACTAAGACCTTCCAGAGCCCCACCAACAGCACTACCTACAAAATTAAGGAAAACATAACCTGTCTGTCCTCCCACACTATCTACAAAATAAACTGCACACTCTGCCCAGCCTTTTACATCGGTCAGACAAAGAGACCCCTCCCCGAACGGATTGCCAACCACCACAGCACAGTAAAACTCCTCAAAACCCAATTCCCCATAGCCGCCCATGCCCATAGCCACAACACCAACAACTTCAACCAGTGCTTCACACTGACCCCCCTCAAAGCCCTACCTCCCTACTCATCAGAAGCTGAACTCCATCTGTGGGAACTTTCATTCGAGCATCCCCTACAGTCAAGACAAAGCCCTGGACTCAATATCCTATAACTCTTTATCTCCAACCTTGCCCCCCCCCCCCTTCCAAAGCACGAGTCCATTGGAATTGTACATACAATAAAACCTTCTGTGTGTTTGTATACCTTGCCTTTTGTTTGAATGGTGGTTGTATGTATGTATGTGTGTATGTATGAGAGTGTGTATCAATATTTAAATATTGATTCCCCTAAGGGTGTTTGAATGAATGTGTGTCAAGATGGGGGTGTTCGTATGCATCTCCCCAACCCCCATCAAGTCCTTGCCTCTTCCCAGACCCTTATTGAGAGAGAAAGTTGGTGACCTGGTGGGGTCAATTGTTTACGACCTAAGTTAGCAGAGCAGCAAATTTTGGCTGCTCAGTCGTCGGCTAGCCGATCACTGGAGATGTCTTCCTAACTTTCTGATGAGGGGGGCAATGCCTCCAATAATTTAAAAAACTTTAAACCTCACAAGGTGTCTACCGTCTTTGAACCTTAGGTAAGTCACCTACTTTCTATCTCTCTTTCCTTTCCTTATTAATTGTTTTAATTAACATGACAATATTATTTCCTGACACATATTTATATATCATTAGGAAATGACACTGTCAGGTTATTTAAAACAATTAATAATGACAGGAAAGACGGATATAAAGTAGGTATTAGTATTTACGTATAGACACCTTTGCCGATTGATGTGTTCAAATGAGAGAATGTGCGGTAACTTGGGGGTGTTTGTGTGCATATCTTCCCAGTCCCTCTTTGAGAGAGAAAGTTGGTGGCCTGGTGAAGTCCAACCAGTACTACTTTTAACATTTGAAATATCCCTGTTTTCAACATTTTTTGATTGGAAAACAGCAGGTATTGTACCAATCTACAAATCTGATGAAAGAACATAAAGAAAAGTGTGTTTTTTTTTAAGGAAGGGAGCAAAATGATAAATCTATTTCAAGAGTTAGCATATGAAGTAGATAATGGGGGTAGAATAGATGGGGCCAAGGCCTTTGATGTAGTAAATTAAATAAAACAGGTAGATAAAAGGGTGGTACTATGGGTAGAAAACTTTTTAATGAAAGTTTGCAAAATGTCAAAATTGGAGATCAACTTTTGGATTCAGGCAATGTAACATCAGGAATTCCTTCAGGCTCCGTAATCAAACCATTATTGTTTTCAATATTTATCAGTGACTTAACAAACTATTTAAAATCAGGGGTCAGGCTTTTTGCAGACAACTGCATCATCTACAGAAATATAACGAACAAGCAAGACACATTAGTATTATAAGAAGATCTAGATAAATTCAATAGCTGGTCTCAGGAAAATAGAATGAAAATTAATGGAAAGAAAAGTATCTCAATCTCATTTACAGAATGCATGTTGATAAATGGGACAGAATATAGAATAGGTGGAAAAATAATTCCAAGGGATCGAACTGCAAATATATGGTGATATACTTCAACAATAAACTGGGGTGGGAGGAACAGGTAAATTTCATGGCCTGAAAAGCGTGGTATTCCTTACATTTCATAATGAGGAACTTAAAAAAGGGAAGTTAAAAATCAAAGGAAGTGACTATTTATCCTTCATTAGACCAATTTGGGAATACAGGATAGCTTGTTGGGATCTGTATAGAAAAAATTAAATAGAATCCTTAGAGAAAGTTCAGAAAAAGGCTGCTAATTTTGAGTGAGTAGGACTGTGTCATAGGAATGAAAAGGTAGAATAACTAGGTTGGGACATATTGTCACCAAAGAGGAAGAAAGCAAGTCTGTATTTGCTACTCAAGGCTTATATGGGGCAAAGACTATGGATTGGAATTAACTCCAAAATGCATAAGCACATGTAGATAAAAATGTAGAAAACAAAAAACAATGTTGGCAAATTCTCATTCTTAAATAAGACCATCAGCGACTGGAATAATTTACCTGTGTTTGGGGAAAATTCCCTTCAGGAAAATAAATTTAGGACAAATCTCAGGAAGTGTATGAAGTTAATTGTTAATATAATTCTTGTAGAGTTTCTCTCTTTTTTTCTTTCAGGGGTATAGACATTTTGAAGGACAATGTTTATTTTTAGATTAGGAGTATTATGTATAAGTAATTTTATTATGTATCTGCCACTGGGATTATACCCAATTGTAGACCAACAATAAATACAAATTTCTATAAAATGATTAGCCAGTATTCCACTTTGTAACCATCATACAATTACAGTAGAAAATAATTCTGAGGTAACTTGTATTACTTTTAGGAAATTCTGCTTATCCAGAGATGAAGAGCAAAGGACTGCTTGAAATGCTGAACCAGAAAGATGAGGATCTAATAGCACTGGGCCTCAAGCTGTCTTTAAGAATGATAGAGCTTCACCTGGTACTGGCAGAAAATTTAAGTGAGCTTTTTGACTCAATTTGCTTTCTCACATCTCATAAAAAGCCAGCTATACGAAGACTGGCATATCAAGTACTCATGGCAGCACCAGAACAGGGTAGTAACACGCAAGCTGTTCTTCTTGCTGGAATCCTGGATGTAGATGATGAGCTGCAACAATTTGTGCAACAGTAAGTTTTATTGCATAATTGGAATGATGTTTCAGCTTGTTAACTATAGTCATTTTAGAGTTAATTGCTTAAAAAATTTCCAAAATTTTTCCTTCCTGAAAATAATGAATTATTAGTAAGGGAATTGATGAACATAATTATCAAAATTTTATTTTTTATTAGAATACCATTCTATATTGCTAAGTAATAGTAACATTTGACTAGGTGTAGTTGTGCTAATGTGATTTTAGGCAGTTTTCATTGATAGTGCTAAGTTGTCAACTTTGTAAAATATAAACCAATAAATGATGTAATGAACATGTTTATTTTAAAATGGCATATTTTTATTGCCAGACTGTGCAGTCAGGGTCCCATTTCTCACTAAAAAAAATATATTTCTTTTTGATTCATTGACTATTGATTTACTTTGTATTATTTTTGAAATACCTAACTACATACTCTGAATGTACTAAATAGTTCAAATAGATATTCCATTGTCACTTTGGATTTGATTCTAGGTTTTGGTGCTCAGTCAATAAGCTCCCAACTGCCACACCAGACCGTTTGTTAAACGTGTTGGGCACTTTGTATCACTCACAGGTGGAACATCAGTTTCTAGGCTACAGTTGCTACATCCTACTGGAGGCATGCTCTGCATCTCCAGATTTCAATCGCAACATGTTTGATCAGCCTTTAACAGCATGTTCTTTCACATCTTATCCCATCCTTAGCTCATGGCGTGCTAAGCACCTATCACTAGCTCCTCTCTTCACCCAGACACTAGCTAGTCAGCTAAGTGGCTTAACGTCTGGTGACATTATCCCTGTTTTGCGGAGTACACAAGCCAGCCTAGCTTTCCAACCCACAGTGGACATTGGTGAGTGATGTAATCTCCATAAGCTTGAAGGTGAACTTGTCTTGAAGTGTAATGATATAAACTTTTTGGGCTTAGGTTTCTATTGGATTATTAAATATATCTTATTGTAGATTCAATTTCGCTTCTTACTTTTTGTATATTGTGTCATAGTAAAACATTTCTACCATGTATCCTTTATTGAACAATCTATAGAAAAAATACAAATTTATTTTATTGCAGTAAACTACTTTTAAACATATTAATAATACGTGAATCTTCAGATTATACAAAATCCTTTGGAGGAATATTTAATATAGGAAAATATATTCAATCTTTGTATAGATTTGCAACTAAAACAAAAAAATACTTCGGTATAATATAAATAAACTGTTACATTGTGGAATATAACATAACTCTTGTCTATATTTTAAAATTACAGTGTATTTTATTCATTATCTTCATGTGGATTAATTATATTTTGTAGATTCTGCCATAGTAAACAAACAGAACTCAGGATATGTAGCAACAGATAGTTCTTTGTTTTCATTTTCCTCAAAAGCTAAGGAACAGCACACCCAGAAACAATCGTCAACTGCAGGTACCTCTAGGTTCAGTATACTGTAATTTAGTAATGAGGCTGTCTAAATTCTTATCAAAGTATGCACTTTTTACAACTTAATAATTGTAATTATGACCATTAATTCTTCAGAATTTTTGTAGCTTATCTTAAAATTCATATATTTTTATAATGTATGTCTGAAAATACATACAATTTGTCTTGGAGGTATGCATTCTTCAATTAAGTACAACTTTTTTTGTTATTTAGCATTTGTCATTCCAAACCATAAACGATTCTTAGAGAAGGATGATAAGAAAATTCAAAGTTTCTTTGCATTTCAAAATGCCAAACGTAATGAAAAGAAAAAAGAACTTCAAAGACAAAAGACTCAGAAGCAAGAATCCTCATTTTGTATGTATAGAAAGTATAGAACAGGAGACTTTCCAGATATTGAAATCTCTTATTCATCAGTGATCAAAACTCTGCAAGCCATGGCAAAGGTATTGTATAGATTGCTTGCAACATCATTAAATAGTGACTGACTATTATTGCAGAAAATATTAACACAAGCCGCTTCCTGATACCAGTGTATGTCTGATTCAGTTTATTAAACGACTATATATCTTTAAAGTAATTGTATTAATATCTTCAGAGTGTAAGACTATAATAACTAATGAAATTCCCATTACAATACCAGAAACAAAACAATTTCTTCAAAAGAAACATGGAATAAATGCCCATACAACATTGGCATCAACCTATACAACTAACTACCCAAGAAAATCAAACAGAGTACAGCACCCATTTTCAAAAATGAACTAAAAAGCTTCTTGTCTGACAGGTCTTTATACAGTCTAAATGAATTGTAAATTTATTCATATATTATTATGTCTTAGTTGTTATCTGTAACTTTGTACTAAATAATATATGCATCCAAAAAACTTAATTATTGCTTGTAAATTACATAATATACTAATTTACCGATCACTGGAAATGTCTTCCTAAATTTCTGATGAAGGGGGCGGTGCCTCCGAAAATTCAAGTACTCTAAACTTCACAAGGTGTCTACCATCTATGAACCTCAGGTAAGTAACCTTCTTTCTATCTCTCTGTCCTTTCCCTATACATTGTCATGTTAAAACAATTAATAAGAAAAGGAAATAGAGAAAGAAAGTAGGTGACTTACCTGAGGTTCATAGATGGTAGGCTCCTTGTGAGGTTTGGAGTTCTTTAAATTTTCAGAGGCACCACCCCCTTCTTCAGAACTTCTTCTGAACTATGCTAAAACCTTGTAACAAAATATACCTGTGGAAATAAACAATTATTATTACAAGATATTTTCTTATTCAGTTAGATGCTGTAATTGGACGTCAGCTGCTCGTTTCACTTTTCCTTGCAATTGTCCAAGAATTGGATGATGCAGGTGATGAGTTCACAGGAGAAATGCAAACGGCTTTAAACAACATACTTTTGAAGAGTTCCAACTGTACACATGCTATGGTGGGAGCTGTCATAGAAATTGCTCTCCATAATAGGAAGTTTGTGGATCTTGATCCAAATAATATAGTAGCAGGTTTGTTATTTTCTATTGATATTATAGGTTAGTAACTTTCTGACATTCTAACTAACTGCTTAACAAGAATTCAATTAATAAAAAAACACTTATTATTAAAAATAAAAAGTTAATGTGACAATAGTGTTATAGAATTAAAATTAAATTGCTGTGTTTAGAAGATTACTAGTATGAAGGACATTAAGGATTTCACTCTCAGATCTAATTATTTCAGTATTAAACGTCGCCCTCAAATATTCGAGTTACCACTGATATTGTTTCAATTTCATTTACTCTTACTTTTTATATTTGTCTCCTTGTAGTCTTTTAAAATCGTAGTTCTTCTGATGAACTGATAAAATTCACAGGTGGAAGTTGAATGTTCATGAATTACTATGCTAAATTAATGGTTTATTTTTGTCACGATGTATTTCCATAACTGAGCTGTGAAATTTTTTACAGATTGGACATTTATCTTTAAAAAAGTTCACTCTTCTTTATACATGCCATTTTTCATAACATTGCACGTAATTGTTTGAACTAGATTCATGTTTTTTTCACTTAAATTTTCTGAGTTTGTTTATGGGATTTAATGAACTTTGCAACTGCATTATACATAGCCTTAATTATTAACTTAAAACTAAACCTTTGAATAAATAGTATACTTCAAATATAATTAATATCTGTTTCTTAAAGTGCATAACTATTTAGCATGTTGAATAGTCACATAAATTACAACACATTACTTAAGTTATCTCGTAAAAATATATTTAGAAGGTTATCAACCGTAATAAAGTGTCCTCATGTATGTTCAACAATTTAATTTATTTGATTGTCATAATTTAAAAAAAGCTTTCAGCCTAATTGGCCATCCTCAATTCCTATAATTATGGTCAATTAGCATTAGAGGGAAGTTTGTGGGGTAAGAACAGAAGAGGGAGGGAAAGGATGGAGTCTGCTAAGCAGATTTGGGGAGGATGTGGTAGTTATGCGGTAGTGAAGAGGCTAGCACAAGATAGGTTAGCATTGAGGGTGGCATCAGACCAGTCTTAAGACTGAATACCACACCATACAGACAACACAGCCACATTATGTACATATCTAATTTTCATTGCAAATAAATGCTGAATTAATATTTGATACTTACAAATTAAAGTTCTCTGTAAATTTGGACCACACATCCGATGTCAATCTACTTGTTGTGTATATTCTTAACGTATTGTTGTATATATTGCCCCATCAGTAAGATAACAGCACTAGTAGTGTGTTGTTCCAACGTGAATGATATGTGCATTACTTAAAGTAATTTCCGCCGTATCTTCGTAACTATCATAGTTACTTGGAAAAACTAGATTTTTGAGAGAACATTTGTTCACTGACAATGTTGCCAATTAGATCACTGATCTAACACAATAAATAACAGTCGGTATTATCAACAAATGGATGTGAGTAATAATAACTAAGCAGAATCATTCACTCCTATAGTGTATGATTCATGCAGTTTTGCATTAACAATTTCGGATGACATAATCATTTGGTCACCACCATGATTTTTAAGGCAGCCAGGTCCATTGAACAAGACCTATCAGAAGATCGGAAAGCTTATATTGAAGAATATGCTTTCTATGAGGAATCAGCTATTCAACATACACAGAGCAGAGGTGTATCGCTACATTCCTCTATATTGCAGGTGCATCAATGAGAAACATGTATAAGAACTTTGAGTTCCACAGCAAAAACATTGAAGAATCTGACTGCTATGTTCCTGCCATACTCTAGCGTAACACACATCCTGCAAGCAACGTGAGTGCAAGAAATTTGAAGAATTGCTGCAAAATCTGCAGACAATTGCTAAAACCTGCAAATTGACATGCAATATGTTCTAATCTGTTTAGTGAAAGACCAGATAGTGAAGCTCTAAGACAATGTCTTATTCGTACCTACACTGATCTCACGCCTGAAAGCATGATTCAAGAATCTGTAACAGCGGAGACTTCAGTATACTCTGCCAGAGACATGGAGTCTACCGAGGCTAATCAGAACGTGAACACTGTACAGTTTAACCAAACAAAGCTGAGATTAACACCACAAAGGACAGATCAAAAATCTTCTAAAACATATGACGGGGCTAGGACACTTACACAGTCACTTAATTCAGAGAGTTCAACAAAGTCTTTTGACGCCAACAACTGACTGGGTGAACCCAATTTTCATTGTTAATAAGTCAAATGGTCAGTTGTGTGTATACCTTGATCCTGTCTACTTGAATGACTTGATCGTTCGTCATTATCATCTACATTTGATGAGCTTACTGCTCATATGGCACTACTCGACGCTGCCAAAGATTTTGGCAGATGAAGGTTTCAACAAAAGCTATGGGAAAGCTATGCCATGGGAATGATTTTGTATCTCGGTCTACCCAATGGCTTAAAGTCAGCATCTGAAGATTTTCAGCGATCCATGGACACAGTCTTTGCAGATCTACTGTCCGTTCATCCATATTTTGATGATATTTCGATCAAGGGGAAAGGTAAATAACCAAATAATGACCATAATAAACAATTGTAACAAGTTTTACAAACAGCAATTCTTTGATCAAAAGGAAAACATAACTATTTTTGCAGATGCTAGCAATTTGGTTCAGGAGCTGTAGTCCACCAGCAAGGACAGCTAATTCAAGTCTAAGTTGCTACCAATGTCTCAACAAAAATATGCTCAAATGGAGAAAATACTCTTGGCTATAGTGTTTACCTGTGAAGATTTTCCTTTTTACATCTATGGCCAACATTTCACAAACCTTTGTTGGCAATCATCAAGAAGCCACCGCAAGGCATCTCACTGAAATTGCAACACTTACAACTAAGGCTGCTTCAACATGACATCACACTTCATCATGCTCCTCCAGTGCTGCCACCAATGCCATCAGTTCAGCATGCAAGAGTTCATAGACCAAAAACTTGTCAATTGCCAGCCAAATTACAAGACCCAGATGTTATTGTTTATTGAACTCTTATATTTTACTTAAAGAAAATGGCATGTTGTATATACTCTTAGTGTATTGTTGTATATAGTGTTCCATCAGTAATAAAGATAGCCAGACTAGTAGTGTTGTTCCAGCAATTGATGGCTTTATTTGATGCCTTGGTCATAATATAAACTTAGAGATAATACAAGATTAGCTGTGGCTTCCTTAACTAAAGTAATTTTGTTTCTATCCCACCCTATATAACAATATTTGCAATAGTCTTTTAATATTTATTACATTCACTATTCCATTTAAAATATGCCATTTTATTTTATACAAATTACAAAAAATGTAATTTCATTTTACAAATTTTATACATAATGGTATAAAAAATATGGTGGACATTGGCCACGACAAGAGATAGATTAATAGGCCATGTTTTAAAACATGAGGGTCTTGTAAAATTAGCATTAGAGGGAAGTGTGTGGGGTAAGAACAGAAGAAAAGGGCATGTTGACAAGTATGGAATACACAAAGCAGATTATGTGGGATGTGGTAGTTATGTGGAAATGAAAAGGCTTGCACAAAATAGTATAGCATGGAGGGTTGTATCAGACCAGTCTTAGAATTTAATTCCAAAACAACAACAACAACAGTATAAAATTATACTAATATAATAAAATTATTTAACATATTTGAGGACACTTTAATTGGCTTGGTAACCTTCTAATTGTTAAAGTCCCACTGTACCTTATTGAAAAATATATTTGTAATGCTATATCTTCATTATTGATTTTATTATTTATGGTGTACATAAACTATTCTATTGTGTAAATGTACTTCTTTTTTTATTTGTATTCTTTTTGCTGCAGTCTGTAAGCCCATAGGACTCTTTTCTCTGGGATGCCTTCTATTAGAAGAATCCATCAATTGTAATGATGCATTTAAATATGAGAGACCAGCTAAAAGGATGAAGGGCTCTACTGACTATGTCCATTGGTTACGTCTGGCAGAGTAAGTTTTGTTTATTATTTCTTTTCTCATATTTTGCTCCTGTGGGTATAAAAATATTCATTTAAACTGTTATCAAAATACTTGTAAATTCTTACTTAAAAAAAGAAGTAATTCTTTGAACACTTTTACAGTAAGTAATGAATGATTTCATGTATATATAACAAAATTCAGTGATTGAATTTTCATTTGAAGAGTGAAAATTATGAGCTTTTAAAATACTATAGCACTTTGAACCATTTGACAGGCTCTATGAAGGAATGGGGGAGTGGGACATTGTTCAAGGTATATTCAGTCAGAAACTGGACTCACACGACGATCTAAATGTTGCCCTGTCATTTGAAGCTCGTGGCTTTTGGAGAGAAGCCAGTGAAAAGTATCAGGCGGCTGCCAAATCTTCCATATCTGATGAATTGAAAGATTTCTGTTTGGAATCTTTTAACAAGGTAAAACAGTAGCTTCATTTTTAGATGATGCTCAAATAGTTGGTGCTTATCAATCATAATTAGTCCAAAATGAATTCATTATTCTCATTATTTTCCAGAAATATCCTGTCCTTATCAATTGTGTTAAGGATGTCATATCCTCACTTGTGTGTGTGTGTGTGTGTATATATATATATATATTATATATATATATATGGATAGAAAGAAAGATAGAAATATTTGGGAGAAAGGCAGGAAATTCGCTCTTTAAATCATATGTACGGCATGGAATCATGCACAAGGAAATACATATGTCAAGCGTAGAAGGGAATGGAAGAAAGACTGAAAAAATTTCGATGTGGCCAGGACTCGAACCTGGGTGCACGAAACAACAGTGCATCACCCCTTGATGCACTGTTGTTTCGTGCACCCAGGTTCGAGTCCTGGCCACATCGAAATTTTTTCAGTCTTTCTTCCATTCCCTTCTACGCTTGACATATGTATTTCCTTGTGCATGTTTCCATGCCGTACATATGATTTAAAGAGCGAATGTCCTGCCTTTCTCCCAAATATTTCTATCTTTCTTTCTATCCAATTATCAAATGCGTGACTTCGTCACTTATCCCATATATATATATATATATATATATATATATATATATATATATAAATTAATGATTGAAACATGATGTCGTCACACAATTGTATATTTGGATATATATATATATATTTTTTTACAGTGCTTATCTCAATTATCACGTTGGGAAGATCTGAATAAATCTGTGAAGTATCACCTTGATGAAGATTATAATAATATCTGGAGTGATTCATGGTTAGTTTTCATCATCTACGTACACTGAAAATTTTTTAAATGATTCATTATTCCGTTAAATTTATGATACATTCCTTTAATAATATTTATTAGGAATGAAGAGAAGCTACTACCGTGCTTATTCACAGCACAGATACAGTTACTGTTAGATGGTGTTAACTGTAATGAGTTTATTGCTTGTGTTGACTCTTGGATTTCAGATGAAATAAAAAGCAAACGGCTAAAAGTAAGCTATAAACAGTTATTTGCTCTTTATTAATCATATTTTACTTACACATGTAAATAATAATTTATAAAACATAACTTCTGTGCTTTCTTTACTTCTCATTAATTCTTCTATATTTTTCTGGTTTCACATGTATATTTTTTAAAGAACTGTATCATTGACAGACATATATGAGTGAAGAACTATCACTGTTATACATCTACAAAAAAGATTTTGTACGAGCTAAACTTTATGCTGACCAGAATATTCAAATATATCTGCAGGATTGGGCACAAATGAGCCCAGTGTTGTACAAACTTAGAGTGAACAGACTGTTGGACCTTAAAAGAACAACTGAGATATTGGTAAGAAACAGAATCTTTGGAATTTATATCAATACTGAAATTATTAAATTTATTCTACTAAAACTTACCATAACAATTGCAGCTATACCTACAGCTGATAAGTGACCATAATTTAACAAATTTTGAGTCTAAGGCAAGGAAAATTATGGACATATGGAATACAAATTTACCAAATGATACTAGCACATTGTTTGACTGGCAAAGAAAGTTGGCCTATAGGTGAGAATATTTCTAAAAATTAATGTAAATCAACCTCTAATAATTCAAATTTACCAATATGTTTTTTAAGTGCCTTAATTCACACTTTTGTTTGGTTTATATGCAGTTTAATAAGGGATAAATAGATTATAATTGTAATTTGAAATTATGTAGCCTGATAACCCCCCAAAAAAAGTTTAAAGGAAAATAACATCAGTTACATGAAGTACTGACATATCTGAAACTCTGAGTAAATATTTAGATTAATCTTTTTTTTTCATATATAGTATATATAATAATGATCAATAACTCAAATTAAAAATTTTATTCCTATTACAAAATACTCTACATCATTTATTGTTTTTTTATAATTACTTGACCACTTTTCTCATTTTTATGCCTTAAAAATGGCTTAACATTGTCAAATTAATGTCAGGAAAAGGGAGTGTGGCTAACATACCTTAAATTGTGAGTTGGTGCCACCATGCCAGATAGTATGGAGCATGTCAAAATTTCAAGGGCCTAGGTCTATACGTCATGCTAGCACAAGTTGCAGTCCTGTTCTGTGTTGATAAAGGGGGCTTAGTCTGATCGAAATCTAATTCAAACAACTAGCTCTTTCTGCAGAGCAAGTGATCATTGAATTGTAAAAAAAGAGTGGTAGCTCTTTTGATTCACTCACTCCTGCGATCCGAGAGTAACTAGCTGTTTGAATCACTCACTCACGAATCAGTTTGCGGAAATCAGAATCTTTTTCTTTCTGGATACATAAAAGTAAATTAAATGGCATATGCACAAAATATTGTAATTGAATGCCAATATTAAATTCTCTTATCTGATTGTGCAAATATAATACCTATTCTGACTAAATCTTATCCTACACTTTTCCCTTTAGCCTCTCAAGATTGCTTCACACTATATTCTGCTTATACTAGCATTATTAATAATTAACTTCATTTCTTATAATATTGAAGTAGAAATTGAATCAAGTCCTTATTTACATTAAATTCATCTTAATATTGATACAAAGGATGTGTGTACAAGATTAGTATACAAAAAATTAAAATTCAGCTTTTTGAGTGGAAAAGTACTTTTGTTTTATTTGCCTGGCTGCTGTAGAGTTGTGTAATAATTTTTATTCAGTGATATAACAATTACAATATAAGCATATGTATATGAATATTGCCTGTAATTTTGTTAATCTTTAAAAGAAAAATCCAAATTCCTTAGTGACCATCCAATTATTAAAATACATTTCCAAGAGGTGCTTATTTAATTTTAGAACAATTTATTTCTTTATTAATAAATAACAAAAAGTGTAAATAATTTCAGTCAAAAAATTATAAACTCATATATTCACTAGAAAATCAGGTGTACATTCATGGAAACAAGGTAATAGCCAATTGGTAAATTGGTTGCAGTGAATAATCTGAAAATACATATATATATATAATTAATGGGGAAAGGACAGAGAGATAGAAAGAAGATGACTTACCTGAGGTTCATAGATGGTAGACACCTTGTGAGTTTTGGAGAACTTGAATTTTCGGAGGCACCGCCCCCTTCATCAGAAGGTTAGGAAGACATTTCCAGTGATCGGCTAGCCGACTGAGCGAGTGGTTCCGATCCCAACACTGAAAGGAACAGTTTTGCCCATCTCTAGAGCTTAGACCCTTAAAAAATTTACAATATTCTTAATATCGAACAGTGGTGCCAACTCTCGTTGAAGTGGACAAGACACACTTTCTTCCACATCCTTACAATATAATAGTTGCAATCAATTATAGTGTCTAATAAAATACTTCTACATTTATCAATATTATTTAGTAAGACACAAATTTATCATTTAATCCAGTATGAGAAACTAATAATCTTAATCATGTTGACAAAATAAAATACTCTAATTTCAGGACCTGTTTTATGAAGCAAATTAAAGAAAAATTAATTGAATATGGATGTAATGCTACTTCTGAAACAGTGTCAAATTCAGAGTCCAAGTTAGCTCTTATTCAGTTAGCATTAAAGCAAAATAATTTCTTTTTTGCAAAAAAGTATTTACTAGATACCAAAAAACAGGTAAATGTTACATTATTTCTTGAATTAAAGTTGTCAATATTCTTCTACAAAATTCTTATTCCATAAATTTTATATAAAAATATAACAGTGTTCTATTAAATAATGTTATGCTAAAAATAATCGGTTAAAAAGGTTAGCCATAATCTAAAAATTAAGCTTAATAGGTTTTTCTTTTTAAATTACAATTAAAATTTATTCAATTATTAATGATGATTGTGTTATATTTATATAATCTTTTTTTAAAAATATTGCATTATTTGATTTAGAATCACTACAATAAATAAAAATAATAATAAATAAAAAAATGTACAATAAGTCAGCATAGTCTTTCTTCCTTCTTCCTTTCTTCTCTACCCTTGACATATGTCTTTCCCTGAGCATAATTCTGTGCCAAACATATGTTTCAAATCGTATTTCCTATCTGTCTCCCTCATTTACTATCCTTACTTACTAACTTATTACTATATATATATATATAGAAGATGACTTACCTGAGGTTCATAGATGGTAGACACCTTGTGAGGCTTAGAGAACTTGAATTTTCGGAGGCACCGCCCCCTTCATCAGAAAGTTGGCTGCTCAGTCGTCGGCTAGCCGATCACTGGAAATGTCTGCCTAACTTCCTGATGAAGGGGGCGGTGCCTCCGAAAATTCAAGTTCTCTAAACCTCACAAGGTGTCTACCATCTATGAACCTCAGGTAAGTCATCTTCTTTCTATCTCTCTGTCCTTTCCCCATTAATTGTTTTAATAAACATGACAATGTCATTTCCTGACTCATATTTATATATATAATAAAAAGTTGTAACATAGACCCCATATTTAATTTCTTGTAATATTATGTTTGTAGTATACCTGAGGAAGTTTCAAAAGGGAGATGAAACATTGTATTTGGTCAAGTAGTAATACATTTATATGCTGACTTATTGGCTGTCTTTCTATTTATTGTAAATTTAAAGTCAGTAAACTATGTTAAAATCACTACACTTTTGATCAATTTACATATTGTCCATGCTTCACAGAGTCCTAAATCATTTTTTATACATATGCTATTATGAATAAAATGAAACTTTTATGCCAAAAGTTAGTATTTTTTTAAATTTTAATTTACATTACTCAAAATGTTTCATCCCTATGTTCAGGGACCTATTCAGTTGTATATAATTAGCAAAATGTGATATCAATTTAAATAAAACATTCTAACAGAAAAGATTTAGCCTTCTTCCACAATTCAGGCCCTAAAATAGGTATGAAACATTGTGTGTACTGTAATTTTAAATTTTAATCAGTTCTCAATTTTGGCCATTCTATTTCAGTTTTATTTATTAATACAAGTCTAATGAAGTACCTAATTTTATTTGCATGCCATTCCTTTTCCATTGAATTTTATTATCAGAATATTTAAGATCTTGAAAGAAATTTTAGATAACAATATTAATCAATCATTAAGGTCTCATCTTCCTTTTATTGTTCTCAAATTAGGGACAGCACAATTGTTGTTTTTTGACATATATCGGTAATTGATGAATTGTTAGGTTATGTTAGTGGGATTATTCTTCCTTGCGAGAAGATTTGGATGATTCTCAAATGTATTGAGGTACTTAGCACTGGAGCAGCTGACTGCCTCTTTGACAGTCATTGTTTAAGTCCCTTCGGATGACTGAATTGTAAATGTACCATGGAGCTTTAGACAAAACTAATATATTATTTTAATCAATTTATAAACTCTTTCTGTTTGGTAACTTCATTTATTGTTATACATTCTTTGTGATGTAATTTCTTACTATTCAACAATAATTATAATATTTACTAATTTTAATTTACAGAACAAATGGAATGGGAGATGAAATTAATGGAACGTTTCTAATACAGATAAAAGAAAAACAGAAAATATTTTTGGACCATACTTTGTGTAGTGTTTGAAAGAATTGTAAAATATTGTATGCTAGTTTATCATGATATTTCTCAATTACAGATGCAGAAGTCCCTGGATGCATCAGTGAAGATTCGTTGGAATAATTACTATGCTCATTGCAGATGGCTTAGTGGGTTGCTGACAGAAGATGTGAACATTAAAATTAATTCAATGCTTTTGGCATGGGAAAAAACAGGTTTGTGGCATTACCTTGTTCTTCACTGAGTAAAGGTGTGTTTGTACAGACTGAATAGCTTTCTTTGCAGGTACATAGTTCCTACACTGTAAACTGACATATTCAGTTGATGCCTTCACTCTATGACATGGTTAGTGATAAAATCTCTTACTACAGTACTTTGGTACAAAATAGAAAAAATGTTGAAGGCAAAAGAAAAAAAAGGAATGTTCTTGTTAAAGAAAAAATTATCAGGAGCAACAGGTACTGCCATAAAAGAACCTTATCAAGACCATCTCAGGAAATATAAAGCAGTAATGTTTCTGACAAGTTGAATTTTTAAAAGAAATTTAATTGGTTCAAAAATACAACTTAATGAAGAATGTATTGGCAAATTAAAGCTCTTTGCTATCTTTATTATCTCTTGGTTGTGTATTTATTTTTTGTCACATCTCAGAATTTATTTCTTTTGTAGTATGTTATGAATATACATTTCTAAAATTCCTGTTTTCATATTAAAGGTAATTGTGGGCAGGTCTTCCTGTTCTTTAAACAATTCTTTAAATTTTACATTGACTTTGTGACTTTCCATCTGACAATCACACTGGCTTGTCACACAATATAAGCTACTCTCATGAGAGAACCAGATATTCAGTTTAGTTTAATAAAAAAAAATGTATTGTAGTGACACAGTTTTACTTTATGTAATAAGTGGGGAATAGAATAAATCACTTGCTGAAGTATGTTTCCATTGCTCTATATAGTACTGCTAGCACATTTTATTATGAGCAATGTCCGATATTGATACCTTATATACAAAACTGTTTGTATTAAGTTTACTTAAAATATATTTTATAGTTTTTTAACAATGCTCTTAGTATAATGAGATAGCAACCCAGATAATTGTAAGTTATCACATACCTTAAGCAATAAATACACAATTGGTATGAACAACTTATTAATTCAGAATTATCCTTTATTCTAATGTGTGTGTGTGTGTGTGTGTACAGACTCATTGTTTATATTGTTACTGGCAGCTTGGAATGCCCAGGTACCATGAGATGTCTTCTTCCCTCGCGTTGCAGTATTTGTAATTATAAAATCAAATTTATGAAAAATTAGTATGCTGGTTTTCATCTTGGACCATGGTAGCCTTAACATTGAATATTGAAAATGTATCATCAAAGAGAGAAAGACTTGGCATCCATTTATTTGGTAATTAGAGAATTATGAAGAAAGTCCCTGTTTTTTATCATTAATAAAAATAAATTACAAGTGTTTTATTTATGTTACATTTAAAAATATGTATGAATATCCAGTGACTTAATTCCTTTTTCTATTTTTGTTACAGAACCTCTTATTAGAGAGGCTGAAGAAAGTAGCTGTGACTTACTGAATATATCAATTAACCACCAACTGAGTGATTATTCATATAAAGTATTAGAGCTTCTTGCTACTGATTCATCAAGAATTGAATCTTCGAACATTATAAAGCTAGCCGAGTTGATTGGTATCTCAACAACTGAGTAAGAAGCTATAAAATAATTACTTAATTGTGTACACTCAATATATCTTTTAATTATTATTAACTTCTATTATTCATACAGCATAAAATTATTGTTTGTTTACTTCAAATAGTACATATTAGGGGAAGTTGGGGTATTTTTAAATTATTGTTTGTTCAGATTGTTGTGTGAGCAAAGTCAACTGAAGTATGTTTTTGTAATCTGTGCTTGTAAATTTTTACTGGATAGCACAATAAACTCATTGACTATGGTTACTTAATTTCACTTGTATATAAAATATACTTAAAAAGCAACTAATTACAGTAAAAATGATGTCTAATATTGATAGTTTAATATGAAATGGGGTTCTGACAAAAAGTTTTAAAACCAAAATAGTGATGTGGGATAAGTTGATGACATATACCTGTTTCTATAAATATTTTTAGTAAATTGTTGGTTACAATGATTTTTTCTGTTATTCTATACTATAACTGGTGGATATGTACAGTTTTGTAACAACATGCCTCATTAATGTTAAAGAATTGCTAGAATTTAAAGGAATAGTGTCTAATTTTAAAAGCTGAATAATTTAGCACAAAGTTGGCACACATTTGCCTTCGTACATATTTTAAGTAAAGTTAATTTTAGGAATAATCCATGCATGATTTAAATAACCTTGGATTGTGATTTTTTAAATACTACATAAAATGTGTACTTTAAAATAAGATTTTAAATTACTGAAAGATTTTAATTTAATTTGGTTTCACTTTTTATTCCATCCCTTAGTGTTCTGCCTCTCTGTATCATCACAACATGGCCTTGCCTTATTGCATCTACTATGTTTCAGTGAACATGTGGGGGAAAAGGTAGTCTATTGAGCATTTTGAGTAGTGATGACACACATGCAAGGGGGATTGGGAAATGGGAGGGGGGGGGGGGAAGAATGCGGCCCATGCACATTTCTCATTGCAGCAGATATTATGTGCTGAGAAAAATTGAACACAGATATATAGCTGGCTTGCTGCATTAGTAGGAGCAAGTGCACTACAGTTGTGTGGGCAGTTTAAAATCTTCAAAATCAAGGCAGAAATTCACACTATTAAAACACAATTATTTTAAACAATACTAAAATAAGAAAAAAAATCTCACTAAATGTAATTATCTTCCGTAGCATATGCTACAGTTGTCACTCAACAATTTTTCTAGTTTTATGAAATTTCAAATATGTATTAGTACTGAGTACTTTAAATGATAAATATTTAAACTTAAATAAATGTAAATTCCCATATGCAGCATTAATAGTGTCAGGCTTGCTTTGATGCAATATGGTTTGGACAAAATTCATTTTTCTATCTCCAAGGCAGAGGCAAAATTTAGTGGAAACAATCTGTCACAGTTGGAATACAGAAATCACAAGAAAACTCTGGCCTGTGCATACTATAAAATGGCACAATACTGTCACTCACTGATAACAATAAATGAAGGTGTGTTCTTTAGAAAAGTATGAAATATTAATCGTTAATATTAGGTTTCAGATGTTTTCATGTATTTAGTAATCCCTATTTTTTTCCTAAGAACAATTAGATGAGATTCATTACAATACAAATTTAGTTACTTCAATTCTGAGAGGAATGAAACATGGGTCTCATGAATCAAGACGACTGTTCCCATGTCTATTGCATCTTCCACAAATGTCTCCGTCTCTAATGGACATATTCACTGAAGAAGTGAGTTATAGACTTTCTCTTCAATACATTTCCATGTTTATGGCCTTTTTATTTTAAAATTTTGAAAATTTGTTAAAATAAATTCTTGAAATGTATTAAGTAATTTTGAACTAGTGAGAAATACATAACTTTCTTATTTAATATTTTATATTAATTATTGTCGAGAAAAGTGGTTTCTAACCTCCTTCCGAAAGTTTATCTTAATTTGGTCTTAAAAATTAAAGTATGATTTATAGATTATTATTATTATATGTTCAATATAGTGTGGTTTACCCTTGCATCAGTGTATCTTTGATCTCTAAATGTAAAGTAATATTGTCATAATCGTTTTTGTTCTGTAATTATAGGACTTCTGAGGATAATTATGAAATCAAATTATCATGAATTAATTTGATGTAATTTAGTGTTTATAGACTTTATAGTTTTTAGTCCAGTTTAATTATTCTTAATTTTCTCTAGTTGTCATCTGTACCAGAATGGATGTTTCTGGGATGGACAAGTCAGATTTTGGCTTCTCTGGACACAAATATTGGTACTGCTCTGAAGGATCTGGTGATTCGCCTGGCTGAAACCTACCCGAAGGCCATTGTATATCCATTTCGAATCAGTTTGGAAAAATATACTTTTGATGATATATCAGACAACAGCCAACAAGCAAAATCCATTGTCCTTAGGTAATCTAAAAATCCTTTCACCTCCATTTACAAAACAAATTATATTTTAGATGCTTCTAATATATATATAGGTTTTTGGATATTAGGATAGTAAGTAAGGATAGTAAATGAGGGAGAAAGATAGGAAATTCGCTTTTTGAAACATATGTTTGGAACAGAATTATGCTCAGGGAAAGACATATGTCAAGCATAGAGAAGAAAGGAAGAAGGAAGAGAGACTGAAAATATTCGGCGCCGCCGGGACTTGAACCTGGATCATCAGAGCCTCCGCTGTAGCCGCAGAGTGCCTTAACCATTAGGCTACGTCGCCGGTGCGTTGAAGATAGTCAGTCTTGGATATATATACGATGTGGATGGATAGAGAGAAGCTTTACAACATTTAGGATGTCTTTTTCCACAGTAATATTCTCTCCTGCTCTGCGTTATACATGCATTACTTCTCTATGAAATCTATTAATTCATTTTTATTGTCTTCAGGTTGAAGCATATCCTTCTTAATGACCCATTACAAGAGAGGCTGATTGATGCATTTCAATTTCTGTGTGTACCTGGCCTCAAATTGGCAAGCTCTCTTCATAATTTGAAGTTCTTAGTTGACACTAAAAATGTTAATGTTGTGAAAGTTAAAACTGAATTTATCAAAATACTTGATATATTCTTTGAGAAAAAAGGTTCAATTCCACAATTGGAAGGCAGTGCCTATAGGAAGCTAAACAAATACAAGAATAAGATAACACAACTTCATAAGGTAAATTTGTCTGGATCACTGTGCCAGTATTTTATTGTGTTGTTTCACCATAAAGTATTAATAATACAGAGTTCAGTATACTTATAAATATTGTAATATTACTTCTCTTTTGTATTTATAGGATTTAAGTGTTGGTACTAAGGAACAGATGAAATGTATAAGCAAAGAATTACATACTATCATCAGCTCAGAGAAATCAAAAAAAGATGTGTCATATTGTTGTCTAAGTGACTTAAGTCCATGGCTTAGTGAATTTCAGGCATCTAAATGGGAAACTACTTTGGAGATTCCAGGCCAATATACTGGCGACAGCAGACCTTTACCTCATTATCATATCAAAATTGCCGGATTTCATCCAGAGGTAAATGAATGCCACAATTGAGAAAAGTGTTACATGTATTTATTTTAATTTCACCACATATCATTCATTTTTCAGATAAAAGTTATGGTGTCAGACAAATGTCCTATCAGAATAACCATCATAGGAAATGATGCAAAAGAATACCATTATTTAGTGAAACATGGAGAAGACCTAAGATTAGATGAGAGAGTACAACAATTGTTTAAAATAATGAACAAAATTCTTTCTCATGATCCAGCTTGCAACCAAAGGAAATTTTCCATAGCAACATACCAGGTAACACAGTTTATAATATACATTTCACTTATTGGTTGCCGGCTGACTGCACAATGTGGAATTGCAGTCAACTGCTGCATAGGGTGCTGCTCCTGAAAAAAGAGACTTCAAAAATTTGAAGAACTCCCTCCTCTTGAGAATGGTGAGATTAAATCATTCAGATAAGCCTCCACCTTTCAATACCATAATCATAACCGTCATCCTATACATCTTCCAGCAGTAGGTCAGGTCTGCTTGTAACATAGGCCTTGTCATCTTGTCCTGTCCTCCCACCACAGCTCTGCATTATTAATATTCCAATCTTCTCCCCTCCTTCTCTTCTCTTCTTCATGTCCGGGTTGGATTGTAGTCCAGTGTAGGCAAGGCGGAGGAAAGAGTTCAGTTTACATGCTCCCGACCATACTACCCACCTGTCCAAGGGTTGCCTTTAGGCGCCCACCCAACCTCCGTAATATCCTGCTCAGACCCTACAAACCCCACACCCCCAAACCCCCACCCACAATTGGTTGCAGACCATGTGGCAGAAACAGATGCCATGTCTGCCCAATACTCCCACCTACTAAGACCTTCCAGAGCCCCACCAACAGCACTACCTACAAAATTAAGGAAAACATAACCTGTCTGTCCTCCCACACTATCTACAAAATAAACTGCACACTCTGCCCAGCCTTTTACATCGGTCAGACAAAGAGACCCCTCCCCGAACGGATTGCCAACCACCACAGCACAGTAAAACTCCTCAAAACCCAATTCCCCATAGCCGCCCATGCCCATAGCCACAACACCAACAACTTCAACCAGTGCTTCACACTGACCCCCCTCAAAGCCCTACCTCCCGACTCATCAGAAGCTGAACTCCACTGTGGGAACTTTCATTCCAGCATGTCCTACAGTCAAGACAAAACCCTGGACTCAATATCCTATAACTCTTTATCTCCAACCTTCCCCCCCCCCCCTTCCAAAGCACAAGTCCATTGGAATTGTACATACAATAAAACCTTCTGTGTGTGTGTGTGTGTGTGTATACCTTGCCTTTTGTTTGAATGGTGGTTGTATGTATGTATGAGAGTGTGTATCAATATTTAAATATTGACACCCCTAAGGGTGGATGTGTTTGAATGAATGTGTGTCAAGATGGGGGTGTTAGTATGCATCTCCCCAACCCCTATCAAGTCCTTGCTTCTTCCCAGACCCTTATTGAGAGAGAAAGTTGGTGACCTGGTGGGGTCAATTGTTTACGACCTAAGTTAGCAGAGCAGCAAATTTTGGCTGCTCAGTCGTCGGCTAGCCGATCACTGGAAATGTCTTCCTAACTTTCTGATGAAGGGGGCGGTGCCTCCGAAAATTCAAGTTCTCTAAACCTCACAAGGTGTCTACCATCTATGAACCTCAGGTAAGTCATCTTCTTTCTATCTCTCTGTCCTTTCCCCGTTAATTATATATATATATATATGAGGTTAATTAACACCATTAATAAAAAAGTTGGTGACATACCTGAGGTTCACAGATGGCAGACACCATGTAAGGTTTTAAGTTCTTGAATTTTGGAGGCATCGCCGCCTTTATCAGAAAGTTAGGAAAACATTTCGAGTCACAGTCATATATATCAAATGTTGTTTCCCCTATTCACATAAACTTTTCTTTCACAGGTTGTACCTTTTACTGCTCAACAAGGCATCATCAAATGGGTAGATGGAACCAAATCTATTAAAGAATTACTTGTGGAAACCTCAAAAGAAGACCTAAAAGCAATCTTGTAAAAAAATTTCTTTAACTTTGATAAAATTCTAGTGTTTATAAATAGTCACTTCTATATCTATCAATATATTCACAGATGCACTTAGAGGAAAGAATTTGTATTCATTACATAATTAAAAGATGCTCCTACCATATAATACACCAATAATGCCATCTTACACAGTGCCAAATCATTCATTTGACTTATTGCAACCATGTATTGATTAAATGAACCTTACACATACTTACACTAATTTAAACAGTTCCTCTTCTAGTAATTTTATTATATCAGAAATATATATTGGAGGTAATATTTTTATTTGAAACTGTAATTGTCATTGGTAACTTCATTATTAAGGTTATTATGAACTTATTTATTAGCAAAGTGAATAATGAATACAGTATTTTTATTAAAAATAGTTATTTTTTTCGTTTGTTCAATATTCATATTTGTTATAGTTTTTTTTATCCCTACTGATAATGTTACATTGTTTTAGTGACAACATTAGATTCCAGTATCGTGAATGGATCAAAGATTATTCAACTACAACTATCAATTACACTCCTTTGCAAACTATAACTAGCTTCCTGGCCAGAGTCAACAGTATACCATTGGATCTGTTAAGGTGTGTGCCACTGACCTGTAAAGTTGTTTATTTTGACATAATTGTTGCTAGAAATTCAACATTTGCAAATATAGTTTGGTTGGAAATAAATACATTAAAATATACTGTGCTGTTTGATAGAACAGGGGAGTTATTTTTAAATTTGTTGCTAGTGTGTTATAAATTAAGGTATTTATATTTCTATGTGTCGCATAGTTGGTTCATTTGTTTATTCATGGATTTATTATTACTTTAGGTAGTTGAGTTTGTGGTTTCCAATATTTTTGAAATTGATTTTTAACATTATTAAAGAAATTTTTTAAGTTAATGAGAAAATATCCGAAAAACAGTTCTCAAAGTAGGCAAACATTTATAATTTTATTGTTGTCACAAGTCATGTTGTAAAATGGATGCTTTCAACTGTTACATTCATAGTCATCTGAAAAAATTAAATATAACTAATAACATCAAGTCACATAGTAAGTTACTTTCTTATAATTCTGTTCATCAGACTTGACCTTTTTTCTACTTTTAAATCATTAATTTATACAACATTTATCCTTATATTTGTAACTTTTTGGAAGTGATATTATTTACTAATAAATTGCATAGTTAGATTGACAATCTTTATAAACCATTGCTAAATATTACAATTTCTGCTTGCATCCTCAAATATTTATGACTATTAATCTATTCGTTTATTTTGAAGGAAAGCAATTGGCAAGATAAGTCCCACTGCAGAAGTTTTTTATGCTAAAAGACATATGTTTGCATTATCATACTCAGTTATGTGCATTGCCCACTGGTTGTTGGGAATAGGGGACAGACATCTTTCCAATTGCCTCGTACTACAAGACACAGGAATGTGTTTAGGCATTGACTTTGGGCATGCCTTTGGTACAGCTACTCAGTTCTTACGAGTTCCTGAGTTGATGCCTTTCAGATTAACTCCTCACATTTTGAGTGTAATGCAGCCATTACAAGAGACAGGTATAAGTGGCATATTTATTTAAAAATGCATATTTGTTTATTAAAGTTACTTCTTTAAAAAAAATAAGTAAAGAAAGAAATGAATATTTTCATAGGAAAATAATTATTATTATCTGAAGGTGTTGTGCCCATCATAAATCTGTAATGCAATTTCATTCTTATCCATAACTTCATTATCTATTTAATTAAATGATCTCAAGCTAACTACTGGTTTTTAAAAAAGAAAGGTGATATGTTGGTTTAAATTTGCTGAATTGAAATCTATTGACAGATGAAGTAAAGTGTGTGTTATCTGTTAATTAAAGCACTTCATGCCACTTTATACGGAAGTAAAGTAACAAGTAACTGATCAAAAATTTACTCAAACAAATTCTTTGGATTTATATAGTTCAAATAAAATGATATACTGTATTAAATACAGATGATGCAGGTGGACATTTTTTCAATGTCTCCAGAAAGTCATAAGGCAGTTTACTATTATGAACATATTAGTGAAATCCTCATCTGGAAGTATCCACAGTAGGAACATTTATCAATGAAATTTAAATTTAATAATATTGGCCAACAATGACTCATTCATAAAAAATGCAAATATGTTTACATTAGAAAGATGAATCTGTTCCAAATACAAGTCTCACATTTTGACTAAGGCCCATATTTGATTCAACAATATTTCGACCACAATTGTCAGACTGGCAGAAATTGCCATCAAAATGTTGTTGAATCAAATATTGGTTAAATTCAAGAATTTTGTTTGAATATGTAATGTGTTTGCAATGTAGAAAATGACACAAATAAGGTTCATTTAATAATGAAATAGATACATTCGATTAATTAGTGCAGCAGGTAAATGTTAAATAATGATTAAGATATTTTATGGAGACATATTTGTTTCAGGATTGATTACACAAACAATGGTGCACACTTTGCAGGCACTACGGGACAACAGTTTTGAACTTTTAGCAACAATGCAGGTTTTTGTCCAGGAACCTTCCTTGGATTGGATAAACTTTACATTAAAGCAAAACCAAGATGAAATAGACAGCAGTATGTACTTTTCTATTCAGATTAATTAAAAAATAAGTATAATTATCATTAATAACTATTTTAACACACATTTCTATCTTCCTTACCTACTGAGGGAGAGGAATGAAAGCATGATGTATCAAAACCATGAACTTTATTTCTTTGCGCTCACATAGGTCACATTCTCAGTATTTCTTTCCCAGCTCTATTAGTCATAATCAATAGTAATAAAATATAAGCATGAGAAAGAGGGGGGGTATAAATTTGTTGTATTTGGTTTAGTATGAAAAAAGATTAAAGACCTATAAATTCATTGACTTCTACACTGTCTTGTTAATAGAAATTAACAGTTGAAAGCTGGGGATTAATTATTGATAATATGTGATTGTACACAATGCTGAAAATCAGATGGTTGGATAGGGTAACTAACCAGGGAAGTATTTGACTAAGAGAATGGATATATTAATAGGCCATGTTTTGAGACATGAGGATATTGTAAAAAAGCATTAGAGGGAATTGTGTGGTGTGAGAACTAAAGAAGGAGGCAAAGGATGGAATACACTAAGGAGATTAGGGAGGATGTGGTAGTTTTGTAGTAATGAAAAGGCTTGCACAAGATAGATTAGCATGGTAGGTCGCATCAGACCTGTCATAGGACTGAATACTACAACAAAACAAATTAGTCAAATATAATTTTAGAAGTTATAAACCTTGGCATTCAGTTATAATTGTCACCAATACTGATTCTCACTATATGTGAACTTTCTGACATACAATTATCAGAAAAATTATTCTTGGAGTAATCTGAGAATTGAAAAATATTGAACAGTAGCTCCATCTTTTGATCTATGTGACACCATTTGATTTTTAATAAAAACTGTGACATTACTGATAGTGTAATAGAACATAGAATTTCATTTTATATTCTCTATACTTAAAATTACCTTCCTTATAAACATTTAACTTGATATGTGCATATCTTATTTTGCTTTAGTTAATGTACTTCAATTTATGTATTAGCAGTTATTTTTAGCAGGTGTTCACATTTATAATTAGAATTACACACTGTAAATTGTCTTCTGTTTTCTAGAAAGTCCAGAATGGTTTCCAAGGCAAAAAATAAAGCTGGCAAGGCTAAAATTTGAAGGAGCCAATCCAAGATTCATTACTTCAGAAGAACTGAACACAAATTCTCTGGATCAGACATACAAGCTTAAACTGTTAGAAATAGTAAGAGGTGATGAGAAATGTATTCGAGCAAAGAGTAAAGATGGAGGTCTCTCCACAGAAAATCAGGTACAGCTATTTCATATACTAAGACCTTTTACTAAAAAATAATAATGTTCAATATTTAACACACGTGAATTTGAAAATAATTTTCTAATTTTAATCTAAATTGTAGCTGTAATTAAAGGTAATCAAATGAATTAGGTAGTCTTAGTAGAATCATGAGAAAATAATTCTGATTAAAACTTGAGGGAAAAATTAAAAGAGAATATCAACCATTATTTCGTGTGCATAGGGTGCCAAACACGTCCCACTTTTGTCAGTCAGATAGGGTTACCAACTGCCCCTTTTTGCAAAAGAATGTTCTGTTTTAACATATGGCTTTTTTGCATCTTTAATGCATGACCTAAATATGAATATTTAATTGAAATAATTTATAATCAAGAGTTGAAAGATGGCTTCATCTTAATATGCACCACCTTTTTTAAGAACTAGGAGTGCTTCATAATAATTATGAAGTAATGTCTAGTTCCTTATTATTTTATGAAAGTAAAAGTATCAGGAGCAAATAGCATACAATTTTTTAAAAATCTGATAAGTTCATAAATATTTTAAAACTGATATATTTTGCTTTACCTATTCTTGGAACTTTTGGTTATTATGGGTTCTCAGTAACATGGACACAAAATGGCTTAAAGACAGAAACTCCTGTTCTATCACACTTATAAGAAAGAATTGCCTTGAATGAACTTTTTAAGAAACAGGAATATATTGAGCAATAGACATGAGTGCAGTCTGTTGTACATCTTATCGGTGAAAGATTATGGTAACAAAATTATCAAAAACTACGAAGAATATCAAAACAAAAAAATAGTCCTATTGAAGTTTTAGATCATGTATCTCAATTTTTGTGGAGTTCACAAATTGCAAAAAGATGAGGTATAGATTTTCCATTTGAATCATATTTTGTAAAAGTCATGAGGAAAAGTAGAAATTTGGTCATTTACAAGTAATTGTAATTTTATTAATTAAATAACTTAACAATATGCCTGCTTTGGCAAGATGAACAGCTCTGACCATGAAGCATACAGCTAATTACTTATTATTTGAAGACTACCTATTTGATTGTAATGCCATAACATAAAAATAAGTAGGTAAATATTATTCCTTGAGAAAGGTAATACAATGTAGTATTAATGTAATAATAAAAGCATCATTGCTCCTGTTGTGTTTCACTAGTTCAGTTTTGTGTTAGTATTACTTTAAAATTAGATTACCTTGATTTTAATTAATACTTTATCTCAAATGAAGAAAGTCTCATTTCATGGTTTTATTGTTCTTCTAGGTGAAATGCCTCATTGAACAAGCTACAGACCAGCACATACTTGGGAAAACTTGGGAAGGCTGGGAACCTTGGATATAGTTTATCAATATCATGCACATACTTTTGTATCTGGAAATCTATAGTACCTTCATTTTGTATGGAAAAACATTGTTCATATTGTGATATTTGCATTTATATGTGAAACATTTATCTTTAAACTTTTAAACGTGTAATGTAGAATATATTGAGTAAATGTTTCTATTTACTAGCAAACATATATAGCATTTGATTACAAATATTGTATGTATATATATATATACACACTTGAGTTTTTCTTAATATACGAGACTTCAAAGCATGAAATGAGACTTTCTTCAAAGATTGACACAGCTTTGAAGTCTCATATATTAAGAAAAACTCAAGTGTAATGGATTCACTATTCAATTTTAAGGAATATAACAACCTACTATTGGCATAAATTATGTAAAACACATTCTGTGATATGTAAAAAACTACATCTCACAAAACTGATGAGTCAGATAGAAATAACCTACAAAATGATGAAGAGTAGTGACAACGTTACAGATTTTCCCCATAATTTCCAACTTTAACTCTCAGAAATAGAGTCATCGGCCCTCAATGTTATGCAAATCAATAATTATTTATCGTACACTACCCAAACGAAGAATGAAGTGACATTGTCATAATTCTTGATATGGACTTCGTATTTTTCTTTACATTCGCTTTTAGTATTTCAAAAGTTGGCAGTCCTAATTTGGTGTGGCAAAACTTGCTGTATTAAATTCAGTTGGAAGGAATCCACTAGGATGTCTAGTTTTAATGATTTTTTACAACTATTCAATGAGTTTGTGGATCATGAAGCTAATTTGCGGGCGCAATTGAGTGAACGGAGCAAATATAACAGGAAACTATTGATATATTTAATGAGTAATAATAGACTCCTTCCTTTTTTGTTTCATATGGGTCTTTTGACAAGGAATTTGAAATGTGACAAATGTGGTAAGGACATGACTCTTTCGATTAACCGTAAATTGAGGGATGGTTTCATGTGGAGATGTTCTAAGAGAACTGACGGGAAGAAGTGTCAGTCAACTAAATCTATTCGGCACGGGTCCTGGTTTAATGGATCACATTTAACGTTTTCCCAAATTATGCAACTAACGTACGAGATCGTTCATCGATCTTCACGTGATAACATTGTACATGAATTGGAAATTAACCCAACGACTGTAACTGAATGGACACAATTAGTACGAGAAACTATGGACTATTTTGAAAATAATTTCCACCTCCTTGGGGGACCCCAAGTTGTTGTCGAAATAGGCGAGAGTAAGAATGTGGACCCTTTCTTACGTTTCCTATACATTGTACGAAGAATTGATTGGGCCGAAATGACAATGAAGAAGACGGGAACGAAAAGGAAGAACGACGAAGATGAATAATTTCTACTGACACGGTCATTTCCTATAAAAAAAAATTTCCTTCAATGCCTTGCGGCTGCACAATTTATCCGACATGTAAGTACATTTCTTTGCTAATATTAACCGTGCGTGTTGTCATGATTTTACACCGCGGTGAAAACAAGATATGACGTAAAGAGTTGGGCCGGGACGTTATCCTCGAGAATAATCTATTTTCGTGGGTACACTAAATGAGGGGTGGTTTGGTTGGGAGGTGATTTTGCGTAGGTGGTGTTACGGATGCTCAAATTTAGAAGTGGATGAAGAAATATACTTTTTTTAAAAACGAGAATAAATAGTAGACGTAATCCATAGGAAGAGTGTGACGGAAGTAGTGATGGCACAGAGAAATTTTGTTGGGATGTATCTCCATAATAGACTATTTGACTTTTTTAAAGAAAATTTTCATAAATTTTTTATTAATTCACTTTATAATAAAAATTAGTTGTTTTACTGGGTGTTGTCCTAATTCATGAAATACATTTGCGACAAAGTTTAAATGAAAATTAAGAAAGACCGCCAAAATGTTGTCTTGGCTGGGGCCAGGGATCGTGACGTCACAAGATAGTAAACCGACCTGCCGGATTTGACTAGTCAAAATAGAAGAAATGATTTCTAAATAGTGTGCATTACCGCAATGTTCAAGTATTTCTATAAGACCATAAAAAATCAATTTGTTCATGTTCCTTGAAATGCAAAAGAAGTGATGAAACGCCTCGTAGAAATCCGAAAGATATAAAGGATAATATTTGAATATTTTTACTTTAATGTAAGTAAACAATTAACATTTTACTTTTAATACATTATAGCATTATATTACTGTGAAATATTCTTATTATTAGGTACAATGTTCTGTCATTATTTTTTGTTAGAATGCTAAAATAATTGTCAGCAATAACACTATATTACTGTATTAATATATTTGAAAAAATGTAGAAGTTTCCAAAAAACAGCTTGAAATTAGTATTTACAATACATAGAAACATGTGATAATTATGAATGCCAACTTTATGGCTGCTGTTTGAATGTGAATTGTAAAGATAACTTGTAACATGGTACATAAACTCCCATTATAGATGGAGAAGCATATGATACATGCAGTGCAAAATGGACTTGAGCCAGTGACTAGTAAAGGGGAATAGAGTATTACCATGCAAATTTGATTGACAAACAATTCACAAAGAAGAGTCCATATTGCTTCTCAATATGCTTCAGTCAAAAGATAAAAAATCAACCTTTGCTCAGGAGTTGACTGAGGTCTCTACATCAATGATGACAATGTGAGAGGAAACTACTGAAACTGAATCCACAGGTAAATAATGCCTCATACCTTAAGTACGAATCTGAAAAACCTAAAAAGTCTTCAATAGTTGTTTATATACATTCTGATTCTTAAAGCTTTAGGCCATTATAAATGTTCTAATCTAAACATGTTTATAAAGTGAAAACAAAACATTTGTTAGCTTCAAGAACTGGAATATAAATAAATTGCTATTGAACTCTATTAAGATACTTTAGATTAGTTCTTAAAATATTTATAATTAAAACAATTTATAAGGACAGGAAAGAGACAGAAAACTGGTGGCTTACCTGAAATGTAAAGATGGAAGGCACCATGTAGAGTTCAATTCTTGATTTTTGGAGGTGCCACTCCCTTCCTCAGCAGATTATGAAAGCATTCCGAGTGGCCCTAAACATGAATGCATATATATATGGTAAAACCCCCTTAACACCCACTCGCTTAAGGTGAACATAAACAAAATTTTAGGTCCCCGCAGCAATATACATGATGGGAAGTTTTATCAATTATCATGAACTATGTCTCTTTGTCATTAAATTTTTCATTTATCCCAAACTTTCAACATTTCTCTCTCTTTTTTGCTTTTGTTTCTCTGCTAAAACTGTATTAGTAGCATAGCTCTACAATCACGATTGACAATGACAACAGCAATGGCGCTATCAATAACCTTTAATAAACAAAAGTCAATTCTGTATTCAGTTTACATAGTGAGCTAGTACGACTTGGCTAAGCTGATCACTGGAAATTTCTTAATAACTTTCTGATGAAGTGGGCGGTGCCTCCGAAAATTTAAAGAACTCATAACCTCATAAGGTGCCTGCTATCTATGAACCTCAGGTAAGTCATTACTTTCTATTTTTCTTTCCTTTACTTATATATATTGTGGTGTAAAGCCTTTGTTTTTTCGTGTATTATGTTAATTGTAAATATTCAAATAAGGCTGCTAGGATTACTTAAATTGTAAATTTTGTTAGTTGGTAAGACATTATCGTAATAAGTGGAGTGGGGCTACAATGAGACATTGGCGTGGATTGTAGTTTCAGCAGTCTGTATTGTTATTGCGTGGATAAAATCACCAATTGAGAACATGATTTCTGTGTTGTGTGAGAAGACTCTAGAATATTCAAGAAGGAATGCCTTAACATTTTTATTAATTAAAATTAAAAAATAAAGTCTGAAAAAGGTCATGAATTGTTTTATAATTAATTAATAAGCCAACAATATTGCTCCAGAATACATATTGTTATGTGTAACAAAAATTACATTAAACAGAACATTTTCTGAAATTTTGACATATTTTTTTTGGCATATCTCTATCATATGCCAGCAAATTATTTAAGAAAAATGTACTAATAATTGCTAGTGTCTTACATCCCTTTATTCTGAAAGTTAGATAAATCTGTAACCCCCCCCTTCTCTGTTTTCAACTGTTTCAAAATATTGACGGCTCTTTACTGGATCTGATTATAAGAAAGCCAATACTGTAAAGTATTTGATGATACACCTAGTGGATTTTGGTGGTAGAACAAGTGATGTTACCATTGTTCAAAATGGTTAATTTTTAGACAGTTTGGAAGAGGGCTCTTGTATATTAGCTGATAGGGGTTTTTAACATTGAATAGATACTAAAAGAAAGGAGCATGAGATTGACAAGGTCACCAAATATTGTATAAAGTACAAAACTGTCAAAGGTAGTTTAAGAATTTGGGTAGAAAATCAGGAGAGATAGTTTCATGTGTTAAAGCCACATTCTACAGTAAATAATAATTTACCTAGAGTACTGGATGATGTTTTAGTTGTAGCTAGTGCTCTTATTAATTAGGCTCTCTTATAAAATATGAAGTCTACATAAAACTATTTAAAAAATTGTACAACTTTCTAGTATACAATACAAAATTTGATAATTAATCATTTACCAAAATTACTCAAAAACATTTAATGAATTAAACACACATTCATTGTCGTTAAGATGTAAAACAATGTCAACTTTTTCTGTTTTAGCAAAATTGTTTTGTTTTACACCACTAGTGTACATTTTCAATTGAACTTGCACCCTATACTTTTCAATGAATTCCCATTTTTAATATAATTATTTTTATAATTTTCACTGGTTGGGCATTTTATTTCAGTAAGTGTATTCTTGCATATACAATCATCTACAAATGTCCAAGGGGCCGGATAATAGTGAAAATTATCTTATTAGCACACCTTCTAGTCCAAAAAGTGGTATGATCAAAGGAGTAGTACATTTTGAAGTTCTAGTATGTATGATTCCCAAAGTCACCCTAAAATGTCGTCATGGCAAATTCAGACCTCAGTTTTGAGGTTTACTCAACAGAAAAAGATCTCTACTGAACAATAATTTGTGAATGTACATATCAGACACAACATTAAGCATTACTGAAACAGAAACTTTTTTGTTTTTATATTTTCAGAGATGTACTTGAAAGGTGCCCAGAATTTTTTTATTAGACAGACTCGGTTCATGGCAATATAACAAATTGTATATCACTTCAAATTTGGTTTTAGATGGTATCATTATAAGGAGCAGGTTCTTATGTACAATATAAACGTTTGTTTATGTTGGGTTACGAAGTATTACGACAACTATAGGACTATGAATGTTGTGTGTTTTGCTGCGGTAAGCAAAATGGCTCATCTTTGATCACATGTCAAATCAATTCTAGTGGACAGATTGAAAAATGTTATTATATAAATATATATATATATATCTTTTCCTGCCGAGTAATTGGCCTCCAAGCAGCGGTCTTAATTTGCCGCGACAAAATTTGGTTCTGGTTTTGACCAACTGTACTACTTTTTTGATCAGGCTGCTTCATTGTGGGATACGAGTTGTAGCAGCAGAAGGCAAGTTTCTGTTGGGGTCTGGATTTACTTCCTTACAAAATTTCATGAGATTTGGAGAGGATCTAGTGGGAAATAATTGGTGATTTGACTCAGTTATCCTCGTCAAATTATACTTGTTGCTTGGAGTGGTAAAAAACGTAAATTCTGCCGTGGATTACTATTGTAAAATTTTCCGCTAACATGCTACTGTCTTTTGTTACTTGTTTACTCTGTCGCCGATTTTAGGAGGATCGTCGGTGGCCTGTAATGAACTTGCCTTTACCGTAGTGCAGTAGAAACGGAAAAATGTTCGGTGTTTAAGCATGGCACGTAAAGAAACATCTGTCTGGGAATCTAAAAATACGAATTGGGATTCCAACTTTCCCTTCGTCTGGCAGGGCCCGGAAATACTTCGGTCATGTGCAGTGCCACAACAGGAAACACTAGCGGTGCTTCCCTCTTAGGTTACTTTCCTCCATCACAATAAAAAAATAAGACTCCTGGAATATTTGAAAGAGTTCGGCAAAATTTTCTGAGCCGGTGTCATGTCTGCATTGAGACTTATGATCGCCATTTCGGACAATTTCTATTATCTACAAGCTGTTGCTGTTGTTTTCTTATGTTCTGGTGATGTCTTACTATGGAACGTACTTTTTTTTGCATTCAATAAGAGGAATGCTATAAAATGTACCTTTTTTAAAAAAAATTGAACTGAGTCGACCGTCACTGGAAAATTTCTTCCTAACCTGATGAAGGGGACAGTGCCTCCGAAAATTCAAGAATTTCAAACCCTACATGGTACCTGCCATCTGTGAACTTCAGAAAAGTCACCAACTTTCTGTCTCTCTTTCCTGTCCATATTAATATATATCACATGGTTAATTGAAGGTAATATTTACATAAAGTAGATTTGAAAAATAAAAATATTGTAGGGTGAACTAGGTCAGCAAATGTTATCTCAAAATCCTCCTCTTTTAAAGTTCATAAAACTGAATAATATTAAAGAAACTCACACGTGCAAATTATTTTAAATACAAATACTTGGATTAACTAACATGAACAATCAGGGTTGAAATTTTCCTTGTTTTAAAAACTTTTGCATAATGTGGCAATTACAGCAATATAGATACTTTTCATTTAATTATACTTATTAAAATTTAGTTAAATAATGTTATTTTAATGTCAAAATTAACTTAAGATATATTTTCCGTCTTGCGCGGTCTAACCTGCGCAGTTTACTGCTCCGGCATACGACCCATTTAATCCTGAATGACTACGGCTAATTGCTGAAACGTCTGGCTAAGTTAAGAATAAATAAACGGTAATTCCTTGGAACATTTTTTCATTTTGTGTGTTTGAGCAGACTGTGCCATCATCACCCGAAAATTTTTCATATAATTAAATGCATTTTCAATAAATTAGGTAAAACAAAGATGCCGAAATTAAAAAATATATAGTGAATAAATATTTGAGACTGTTTCCTGTTTGTTTTTATGATAGAAATCTGCCTTTACAGTCATTCTTAATAACCATAAATTAATTAAAATTATTTAAACATTTTATTAAAATAGTTTGTTTATAAATTGGCGACTTAAAAACTATTGGAGTCATTGTATAAACGTTAGGTATGAAAATATTAATTTTACAGCAGCCACAATGAATTCGATGTTGCTGCGCGGCTAGAGAAAATCAATAAGATATCTGCATCCTTTACTGCAGCGCGCAAATCTACCATCTTTTTTATTCGAGGAATACGGAAATTAATTAACTAATCGGTCATCGAATAGATGCATAATAGTAAAAAAAAAGTTTTTAGGGAATTTATTTACACAAATTACTACTTAAACCAAAAAATTTCGCTAAATATTAAAGCAACACATGTAATTTTAAAAATATATTTACTTTTATCTTATGACTGTAAATTAATGTTTTGTAACATACTAAAACTAAATTCATAATAAAACACAAAGAATGACCAAAAGACATAAATGGAAAAATTGAAATGAATTTCGGCCGCGGACGTTGCAGCAGAACATGAAATTTTGTTTTATTTTAATTAATGAATTGAGGAGTTGCTGTAAAGTTGGGGGAAGAAACGTTTTCAATTATTCCATTTCTGACTTTTGGCCATTCTTTGTTTGTATTATATATATATTAAGACAGATTAAATTAGCTACTTTATTTAAAATTCATAAATTACAAACGGATATTTGGTTCAATTGAAGTTCAGCGAAAGGCATTGAAACAATCCGTCGAAATTTTTGTGTTCATAATATATATTTATGATAATACTAACTACACTTAAGTAAGTTTTTATATTATACCTAGCCGTCAGATATTGACATGTATAATAAGAGTTTAAATTATAGAGCCAACTAACAAATATGAAATTTATGATTTGTGAACAAGTTAATAACAACAGAAAAAGTCAGAGCCAGGCAGAGATTAATATAACAACTAAGGCATTCAGACATGAAAGCGAAAAAAATATATATAACTTGACGTGGGAAGGGAGCTGATATTCCGTAAATGGAAGTGTCGTGTCACGTTTTCTCTTCCCATGACGTCACCCGCCGAATACAGACGTTATTCACCCTGGAAGGCACAGTACAGTGCACCAATAGCATCGCTTTTCCGAACCTGTCCTACAAATCGGCCAATGGTGATCTTGGTTACATAGATCCACCGCGGTGTATATAAGGACTTGAGCAAAGTGTCAAGTCATTTGGTATTCGACTTGGAAGGCCGTAGACGCTCCTGTCGAAACCGACGTACATTAATCCTAAATTTTGTTTTAGTGTAAAGGAAAACTATTCGAATTCATAATGGTAAGTACTCTCGATTTTCTACGTACAGTAATTAGAGACAATTTTTTTTCTTATTAATATATATTAAAAGTTATTACTGTCTTCACATGAACTTATAAGTTGTACACTTTTCTGGGACAATATTATAATGTTCGTCGGTCTCCGTGAAAGCGTCTAAAATTAGAATTAAAATAAATTGAAGACTAACTATTCCAAATATTGAACCGTCAGGGCGTGGCCCACGCCCTACCAAGCTTGAGCACCGGCTGCACTTTCCCTTACTTTCTCACTACAGAATAATGGTTGGTGTCAACGAATTAATAAATTTGTTGAATAATTAATTATGCTTCATCATAAGAAACAATTTGCTACGTTTTGCCAGATTTTTCAGTAAGAAACTGCTGAGATTAAAACAAACTTTGTGTGAGGCATTTGAAATGAAGCAAGAATTTCGTTAATCCCTTATACACAGCTTGTTTGTTTTCTCGAAGTTCACTACGGTTGTAATATGAATGTGCAGAAATTTCGGGTTATAATTTCATTTACTTACATATATGTTATAGACTATGGACAAAAGCTTCTTTTAATGTTATCAAATTTTCAATCTCCTTGCAGCGTGAGTGCATCTCTATACATGTCGGACAAGCTGGAACCCAGATAGGCAATGCATGCTGGGAGTTGTACTGCTTGGAACACGGAATCCAGCCTGATGGCCAGATGCCCTCTGACAAGACCATTGGGGGTGGGGACGACAGTTTCAACACCTTCTTCAGCGAGACTGGTGCCGGCAAACACGTTCCTCGTGCAGTATTTGTGGATTTGGAACCTACTGTTGTAGGTAGGTGCCGGGTTACAGATTGGGCTTGAAGTGCATTTCTGAGTATATAATTATTGTATTTTTCCCTTCACAGATGAGGTGCGTACTGGCACCTACCGCCAGCTATTTCATCCTGAGCAGCTGATCACGGGTAAAGAGGATGCTGCCAACAATTATGCTCGTGGGCACTACACCATTGGTAAAGAGATTGTTGACCTGGTCTTGGATCGTATTCGCAAACTGGCAGACCAATGTACAGGCCTTCAGGGATTCCTTATCTTCCACTCTTTTGGAGGTGGTACTGGGTCTGGTTTCACCTCCTTGCTCATGGAACGTCTCTCTGTAGACTATGGAAAGAAAAGCAAGCTGGAATTTGCCATTTACCCAGCTCCTCAGGTTTGTGTGTCTCTTCACATGTGAAATAATTATTATCTTGAGCTGCTCTAATATCATTTTCATTTTATAGGTCTCCACAGCTGTTGTAGAACCTTACAATTCCATTCTCACTACCCATACAACCCTCGAACATTCAGACTGTGCTTTCATGTGTGACAATGAGGCCATCTATGACATCTGTCGCCGCAACCTCGACATTGAACGTCCCACTTACACCAATTTAAACAGACTCATCGGGCAAATTGTCTCTTCCATCACAGCTTCACTGCGTTTTGATGGTGCCCTGAATGTTGACCTTACGGAATTCCAGACCAATTTGGTGCCCTACCCTCGGATTCACTTCCCTCTTGTTACCTACGCTCCAGTTATCTCTGCAGAAAAGGCTTACCACGAGCAACTCTCCGTGGCAGAAATCACTAATGCTTGCTTTGAACCTGCCAACCAGATGGTAAAATGTGATCCACGTCATGGAAAGTACATGGCCTGTTGCATGTTGTACCGTGGAGATGTTGTTCCCAAGGATGTCAATGCTGCCATTGCCACAATAAAGACAAAGCGCACCATCCAGTTTGTAGATTGGTGTCCGACAGGTTTTAAGGTGAGTTAATTTAATGTTAAAATGGTTCCGGTTAGCAGGTATGCTTTTAATGACATTTCAGTTTCCCTACGTGCATCATTTGACATATTTGTTGGCTTCAGGTTGGCATCAACTATCAGCCACCGACTGTTGTTCCTGGAGGTGATCTGGCAAAGGTGCAGCGAGCAGTTTGCATGTTGTCAAATACAACTGCCATTGCTGAGGCTTGGGCCAGGTTGGACCACAAGTTTGATCTGATGTATGCAAAGCGTGCTTTTGTCCATTGGTATGTGGGAGAAGGCATGGAGGAAGGAGAATTCTCGGAGGCCAGAGAGGATTTGGCAGCTTTGGAGAAGGATTATGAAGAAGTTGGCATGGATTCTGTGGAAGGAGAGGGAGAGGGTGCAGAAGAGTACTAAATTTCACATTCCAATGCATATGTTTTGATTTTGCCCTGAGTGGAAGAGAATTCTTTGGAATAAATATGAAGAGCAAAGTATATGGTTTCTTAATCTCAAATTCCTCAATCCTGCCCAATGAAAGTTAGACTAGTAATAGATATTTACTCATAGGTCTTGGTGCTTTATATAGAAAGATATATGCTGGGGGGGATCTTTGGGGTTCTTAGTTTTCATATCTTGTACAGATTTTCAATATATGAAATTAATTGCTGTATTAAAGCAGATTAGCAGCACTGACCTTCAAGCCAAGGGAGGGATATAATTAAATATGTGCATTACTTATTTATTGTGGCTGAAATGAAGTGAAATATATAGATAATTATTCTTGTTTATTTCAAATTTGTGTGAGTGGTGTGTAGATATTAATTAGTGTATTACTTCAGTTGCATTAAATCTTGTAAAGCCTTTTATCAAAAAATGTGCCGTTAATTTTCCATTGTTTATATAGTTTACTATTGGTGAAGATCTGCAATTCCTTATAGTAGCTAAGGTAGAATGCTAAGCCATATTAGTTTCTGAATCCTACACTGATTTGTGCGCTGTTGTTAAACTGCATTCATTTCATTTTCATTATTTGAACAAAAATTTTGGTAAGTATATTGCTCATGAAATAACCCTGTGACAGTGATAAGTTGTTAGGTACTTGTAGTAATGAAGAAGCTTGCAGGGGAATTTTTAACGAAACTGTAGTCTCTCAAGACTAGTTCAAGTAGTAGTGATTATCTTTAGGGCTTCATATATTATCACTTACTTAGCTGAATAAAGTTATTACTCTACGGAACTTTCGCTGGATTCAACCAGTAAACTCTTATAAAACTGTTCTAGCAATAATGTACACTATGTGGACATTTTTTGTCAATCTTATTTGGTTGGAATTCTGGGATAATCTATGTTCACATAAACTTTCTTGCTACTTATAAATATCAAATGGGTTCAATATTGTCATAAATCAATTAATGTCAAATGAAATAAACTGACTAGATCTTACAATTTTGTTTAGTTTAAACTGTTTTGTCACAACATTGGGGACTTCCTTGGCTAATGTTTCATATTGTTGCAAGAAAAATTGTGCCAAATAAGTAAAACACCCAAGCTTGGCTGCTTGCAAGGGCAGCTTCAATCAAAATTTAACATTACCTGAAGAATTACATATTATACATGTTGCAATCTAAATTGCACTGAGGATAAGAATCCAGTGTCCTTAGTTAAATATGTGAGGAAAATCCAGTGTGGTGATAATGTTTGAAGTATTTGTAAAAGCTGGTCATTAATTTAGATCATTTAATACCATGTCATGTTTAAGAATAAAAATTTTATTACAATTAGTACAGAGGTTAGAATTAGCCATTATATAATTTATAAGAAACATTATTGTTCTTTTTTGTTACTGATTTATTTCTGTAGGTAGTTGACTTTGAGTTTCCATTATTCTTAATATCCTTGTTTTAGTATTGATACATACTACTTATCATATTTTAAATAACACGCTACAGCAGTAGTAGTTTATGGTGACGTTATCCAATGCAGTCCAAAATTAGCCCATCTCCAAATTTTCTCATCACAATGAAGTTCGGAAATATTCTCCCATTTCTATCATTTATGTTTAACATGCTATTTTTGCAGCCCTTCTTTGAAGAACTGTAGTTCAAACCCTCTGCCAATTTTCTCCTCGAATTGCTGTGCTGGAAAGATGGGGAAGGTGAAATGTTGCTTATGGCTAAAGCTTCAGAAAGCCAAAGTAATGTGGATACTAAAAATGAAAGCTATTAGCCAAGGAAAGGAAAAGACCAGACTGAAAGGAAGTTGTATGATATTTCCATCGTCGTCTCTTCTTCAGTGATCGAAGTAAGGAAAATTCAGGATGAATAATAGGAAAGACTTTGTAGGTTCTTTTACTAAACTGTCCAAACAAAAATACTAAAAATAGTACATGAATTTGAGAAATATTGATTTCGAAACATGGTAACTTTTCTTAATATCCCGTATGAATTAATTATATTAATAATATATATTTGAAAATACTGAGATATGGTGTAAATAAATAATCCACTTAAATTTGTCTTTGACTGCTTTTAGGTAGATTCTAGCGGACTCAAAAAATGGGAATACTGTTGCCCAAAAGTATCTTATCTATTTAAGATACTCTTTGATAGAAAGCACATATCTGTGGGAAATTTGACATATGTCATCGTCACGTGGTGCAGGAGCTCAGGGCACGTCCTGTTCTACTAGTCGGTCACTCGATGAAAAGCTTTTGTCATAGTAACAATAAAGTTGATTCAGGTTTGCAGGCTTTCATAAATAAGGTACGTTTCAAAAATTTTTAACGCAAGAATTTCTTGTACACGTGGTTCATTGTAGCTCAACATGGTAACCTACCCCTATTTAACTACAACGCACAGTCTGTCTCCTTTGAAATTTTTATTACAAGCCTAATAATGTTAACATTGGGCATAATTATTCTTTAACCATAAAAGTCGATCCGTAACATTGATAACATTAAAAAGTCTAAACGAGAAGTAAGCCTGAACTTGTATCTTCAATTAAAACTTATTTGGGCAACAAAACTGAGGATAATTATAATTTGACTCATTGTCTCCCAGTCTTCAGTACATAGTTTATCAATTCGTATTTTTATTGAACTGTTAGTATTGATATTGGGTGTTATGCGATCAAATCTTGAACTGTTGGAGTATTTGGTTGTTTCGAAAATGAAATGTCTGCATTTGTTTCCTTGAGTGTGTTAGTTGAATATGGGGTTTGAAACTGTAACCTAGTTCTTCTAATTTATAGTATACAATATTTCCTAATTGTTTGGCTTATGCATATTAAATGACACACAATATCAAACTACAGGCTGATATCATTTCTTCTAGTAACAAAGCATTAAAAATATAATTTTCAAACTTTGTCTCAATCAATTGACTTTCAAAATTAATGGGAGCATTTCATTGCAATTTAAACTAACATAAATGTAGTAGGACCCTATTAAGATTGGAGAATCAAATAGTTATTGATAATTCAAGCAATGTGTAGATTTAGTAATAATTGATCCAGAACTTGTGGAATTATCCTCCAATTGATGCTGTGAAAGGAAGGGAAAAGTTTCACCATATTACAAAAGTGTCCATGATAAAGACTATAAATTAATTGCAAAGTCAGGGGCGGCTTAATCGTAACTTATTAAGTTTGGGGGATAACGTTCCTCTTTAGCCAATTGGTCCAAATTAGGGCCACTTGTTCTTTTTGTTATGGTAATCAACCCTTTTCATTTCTAAATAGCTACCACATCCTTCCTAACCTGTTTTGTGTATTGTCCTTGGCCTCCCTCTTCTGTTCTTATCTAATGCTAATTTTACAAAACCTTCAGGTCTTGTGTCCCTTAGTATTGATTTCCTAATTTTCATACTTATATTAGCTACTAGTATACTCATTTTATACAATACTTCTACAATCCCTTCCCGATCTGACACCCTTTGTTATTCTACCATTTCCCATACTACACTCCATTACCTTTGTTTTCCCTCTATTAATCCTCATATTGAGCTTTCTCCAGGACCATGTTCATGCCATTTATTATGGTTTTCAAGTCTTCAGACTCCCCTAATTCCACAATATAATCAGCAAACCTTAGGGTTTTTTCTTCTTGCAGTATGATTCCTTTTCCAGTTTTAACTTTCTTTATCACCCGATCTATATATATATATATAAATTGAATAGCATATAGACTGCATCCTTGTCTTCAATTCTAATTGTTGTATATGTGAAATTCAATTGTCAAATATTGATCTTTTTTCTTCTTTTATACATTTTTGTTTCATCTCGATTGAAATATTTCTGTTCAATTATCTTCAAAAAGAAATTGTTGTATCATCCCTGCTTTTCTGGAACTCATTCCTTGATCAGATAAGCTTAGTGCTTGTCAACATGGAAAGATCAGTTATATTAACCTTTAGCCCAAAATCCATGCGTGGGACTCGTGGTCAGGTATTTGAGCCAAGACTGATCATTATGGGCATGGTCCGTGGTGCCTCAGCTGGGCCAATTCACCAAAACCATAATATAAAAAATAGGTACAATTACCACCCAGACTGCAAGCATATTGAATCAAAACCATAAAGACTCTGTAATGTTTGTAAGAAAAATGAACAATCTGGAAAACCAAAGCAAAAAAATGCAAAGCCCTTTCACATGATTAAATTTCGATGTTCCACATAAATTTATATCACGTAAGTAGTGTGTGATTGATAGTTTTTTTTCCTTTTCAGGTGAAATCCTTGGCCCATAATTTCAGGACTGGAAGCAGCCAAGATAGTGACTACGTTCTGAATTTTAACACCACAGGTGAAGTCTGTAGAGAATAGTTAATTAATCTTATCATGGGTTGCAGAATTAAAGGCTAGGTATGCCTGTTCCTGTTTGGGCACTAGATCTGGAATACATTAGTCTTCCAGGTGTTCCAGCATTATCCACTTTTTCAGTCTTCCTATATCCTCTGCCCTAGTGGTTTATATTTTCGGGAAGCTTTTGGTAGTCTTTCTTCATTCTTTTAACATGCTCCAGCCACTTTTTGTTTTACTATCTCTTGTTTTTTGTCTAAGCCTTTTCCTTTTATCTATATTTTTTTGTTGATCCAGTCTAGTGTAACCAAGGAGATGTCTTAGAAACCTCATTTGAGTTGCTTAAAGTCTTTGATTATCTGTTTTAGTATCCAGGTTTCTGATCCATATAATAGCATTGGCTTTGCTGTTATATTGTGTATTCTTAATTTGGTTTCCTGCATCATGTTCTTTCCAAAATGTCTTTTAATTATACCATTTATTCTATTATATTTCAATATTTTGTTTTGTAATTCTTGAGTTTTGTCAAATGTCATTGCCTAAATATTTGAATTTTGAAACTTGGTCTATTATTCCTCCTTCAATTACAATTTTTACTTGTCTTAGTTACTTTCCTTGGAAGACCATTGTTTTCATTTTCTTTGTAGATATTTTCATGTTATAGTTCTTTGCTATTCTGTTTAGCTCATATGTTGCCATTTTGAGTTCATTGTCTGATTGACAAAATGATTTGGTAGTCTATGAATAATACCATTTGAATAATTTGTTTTATTGATTTCTTCCATTCTTTGATGAGACTATTTGTTGTAAAGAGTCGGTGATAGGCTGCATCCTTGTCTCTCCTCTTCTTGTGTGAAGTGGTTCTGTGATTGATCCATTAATCATTTTTATGGTGATTTTTTAGACTGTGTATGGTGTTTTTATTTTAATGATTTCATCTGGTATCCCTTCTATTATTTTCCACAGTTTAACTCTGTTTACCATATCATAAGCCTTTACAAATTATATGAATATGTAGGTTGGAAAGTTTCTTTAATTTCTAGTGTCTGTACTGTAAAATAGCATCTTTTGTAGTCCTGCCCTTCCTGAAACCACATTGTTCTTCTCCTATGAAGTTTTCACTATATTCAGTCATTTTGTTCCTTATTATATTAGCAAATAATTGAGGTGGTTGTCTGTTGGTGAAGTTTTGACCTGGTGGAGTCAATTGTTTACGACCTAAGCTAGCATCAGTCGTCGGCTAGCCGATCACTGGAAATGTCTCTTAACTTTCTGATTGAGTGGGCGGTGCCTCTGAAAATTAAAGTACTCTAAACTTCACCAGGTGTCTACCATCTATGAACCTCAGGTAAGTCACCTACTTTCTATCTCTGTCCTTTCCCTATTAATTAATGAGTCACGAAAAGACCTTGTCATTTTAATAAAAAAAATTAATAGGGGAAGGACAGAGATAGAAAGTAGGACTTACCTGAGGTTCATAGATGGTAGACACCTTGTGAGGTTTTGAGTACTTCAATTTTTGGAGGCACCGCCCCCTTCATCAGAAAGTTAGGAATAAATTTCCAGTGATCGGGTGGACAAGGTGTCTACCATCTATGAACCTTGGGTAAGTCACCTACTTTCTCTGTCCTTTCCCTATTAATTGTTTATGTATATATAAGCATGGTAACTTCTCTCTAAAACAATATGTTCAAGTAATATTAAAATTACATATTGCATGGTCTTCAAATTCTTTCCAATTACTACTTTAGAAAATTTGCCAAAATAATGGACAAATTTAAAGTTTAGATTTAAACAATGAAATACTTTGTCTGGTTATAAATTTGCAAGTGTTATGAGAGTTGTAGGCCTAGTGATTTTCTATGATTATATAGTAAGTTGATTGATTTGAGACAGCTGAAGAAAGTTATTATGAATTATAATTTTCACAATTCCTTGCACCTTGTATTGGAATATTCTAAGACTTTCTGTATCTTTTGGCACTCCCTTGGTCTGTATTATTGCTGTCTATTTAAAGTTCAACTTTCTTTACAAATAGGATATCTAAATTATACCATTTGTTTAGAATTTAAAAATGTGTATTGTGCTTCTAACACCAGTTCTGGTTCTGAATATGTGAGTTTGTAAATGAAAACTTGCCTTCCTTAATATTACTTCATTACTCAAATATCAATATTTTGCAGAAATAGTTCTTGGGTTTCCACAGCAATTAACATGCAACATTTAGACAAATGTAAGCTCTGTTATCTTCCAAGCCTGGAAGATGACAGTTTAGTCTTCTATATTTTGCGTGTTAATTGCTGTGTTACCAGTGTGGAAACCTGAGAACTGTTTCTGCAGCATCAGCACCGGGAAAGCTTTCAATCTTTAATCAGTAATTTAATTTCCTCTTTGTTTATTCTTTACTGAATGGCTTGAGGCATGGATGTGACATGTTTTTTGCTCCACACCCAAGGGTCCTCAGCCATATTATACATTAGTGAAAAGCAGATCTAGTTGTTCAAAGTCAATTCACTCATTGTTAATAGTAGATTCTTTTATCAAGGCTAAGCATTAATAATGTGAGTAAGCAGGATAGTGATTCTGAATACACACACAAATTATATGATTAAATCTTTTGTACTTATAAAATTGATTATTTATAAAAAATTATATTTTTGTAAAACTATTTTGAAATTCATATTGCTATTTACATAGTTATTGGTAAATGAGTGTACTAATTTTTTGTTGTGATATACAATTGAGGAACCAATGTTGCAGGAATTAAAAATCTGTTTAACACAAAAAGATAGATTATGATTTTTTTTCTAATCCCACCACACAAGAGGATCCACATCTGTATCTGAGTGGATTTGTGATATGAGAACATAAAAATATTATCAGATAGTACAGAACTATGTACACATCAAAAGAACAAAACTGCTGGGAATAATTTTAACTGGATGTAGAGAAGTAATAGCTAATGAAAAATAAGTTTGTCAGTATTATTTTAGCAATAATTAAGACTTTACAATACTTCCTATTATAATAGGGGATAAGCCTATCATTTCAAAATTTATAATCAGTGTTATTGTTTGTTAGCTTTTGGAGAGTGCCAATTGTAACCTTTTCATGAAAACCAGAGAGCTTGAGTGATTCACTTGAGACTCAATTTTCTCAGGACTCCATGACTACCTTGCTAATGACTTCAAATTGAATAGTGAGCTGTATCTTAATTTTAGAGAGCTGTTCTTTTACAAGGACTTTGATTCTTGGTCCTTTTGCCTACTTAAAATATATTTTCTGGTACTTGTTAAACTCTGGTGGAGCAACAGGTCTTTTTATTTATTCTAGAAAAATTGCATCAGAATGCAATAATTTCAGTGTTTATGTAGCACATGAAATAGGTCAAACAGATAATTACAATACATTACACAACCCTTTAGCTTATATAGTAATAAGTTTCTTTTGCACTGTGGCAGACCATCAGAAACAAGATAGAATTAAAATATGTGAACATATAGAACAAACATTTTATAAGCCAAGTGGTTGTCTTGTGTATTTTAATGGTTTTGACAAATTTCATTATTATAAAAATTTCATTTTAAAATAAACATTCAAGCATAGTATTGTATATAATTTCTGTACTATTAATATTTGCTTTATCCATTTGTAATCTATTTACCTTGGTGTAATTCCTTTATTAGTTAGATTTTTCAAACCCTACCTTAAGTGTAACTTGAGATTTTAAAGCATGTTAATTTATTTAAAATCTGATACTATTTAAGCAGAAATGTAAACTTTATTTGTTGCACTGGAATGAAGCTAGAAGTTGACTACAATTTTGTTTCGAGCACTTGACATGGGGTTCCTGTTGGTGGACCTTTCACCCTTGTCCTGCTGTTGTCACTGCAGGAGAGATCAGGTTAAAGTTTGCTCAATTTATGTATGAACTTAGACATGAATTTTGTAAGATTTCTGTTGCAAGAGAATATGTAATTTTTAAAAACCTTGAAGACTGAAATTCTTACAATATATTAGCAATAGAAAGTTCTTATTCACTTGCTTCCTCAATTTGAGTTGTGATAACCTTATCACCTTCATTTATTTCATGCTTATTAAATACTTTGGTCAATATTTCCTGATATTTTTAACATGTATTTGCTTTTCCTGAATTCCAAATTAACCTTTTGCACTTAATTTTTTAAATATCTTAGATTGTTTGCTAATGGCAGTTTTAAAAATGAACTTTTTTTATTTTGCAGGACTCCTTACTGGTGTGCAGTGTAGTGAAGCTACTTGACCACTCCAACTTTAGTTACCTTTGATGTGTTTTGATTATATTATTTTATTAAAAATAGAAACATTGAATGTTTGATTTATTGCTAACCTGGTATGCTCTACATTCAGGAAATAAAAAACTACTACATTGAATAAATTTATTGCTTTCAACAATTTTGCAAATTAAAAAAAAAAAACTTTCCTTTGATGTTCTTGTAGAAGCCAGCTTCCTAGTGGGCAGAGGCCTGAAAAATCGCCCTAAGTCCAACATCATAAAAAAGCTTTTCTGTTCAACGTTGAGATTTTTCAGCTTCCACAGCTTCCCGGTTCAGTATTTTCGAGGAGCGAGTTGGCGAAGGGTTTGAGGCCCCCGCCTACAAGCTCCTCGAGGCAGGGCTGCAAAAAATGTTAAACATAATAGCAACAATGAAATTATTTAATCACCATGAGGTTTTGGAGATAGGCTAAATTTTCAATTGCACCACAATGAAATGCTACAGCTATATCATAAGGAAGGGAGATAAACCATTCTTAAATGTGTATTGGTTATCGACTTTGCAAGCAAACCATCATGATTCTACTGTAGTTGTACCATCAGAGGAACCTGTCTGAAAAAGGTTAGGAAAATAAGTGATAGTTTATTTCCAGACTTACAACCAACCACCAGGACCATGAAGGATCAACATTTAATTTGAAACATCAGTAATACCTTATTATTGGACTTCCAACATGATTCAACTACAGTTACACAATAACAGACAAAGATGGGGGAAAATAGATAGAAAATGTTAAATAGTAATACTGATCAGAGTGAATTAAGATATGAAGTTAAAATCTTGTTTTAAAAACAAGGAATTGTTTCCTGCAGCTTGAAACCATTAGTAAAGTAATAGTTATTGAACAAATGTAGTTGCAAGATTAATTAATAGGGAAAGGACAGAGATAGAAAGTAGGTGACTTACCTGAGGTTCATAGATAGTAGACACCTCACAAGGTGTCTACCATCTATAAACCTCAGGTAAGTCACCTACTTTCTATCTCTGTCCTTTCCCTATTAATTGTTTTAATTAAATGACAATGTCATTTCCTGATTCATATATATTGCAAGGAGAAGAAATAAAAACCCTATGCTTCCCAATGGTACTGTAAGGGGACTCCGAAGAAGACTTGGAAACCATAATGAATGGATTTAAAACTGAGGTAATGGGAAACTGTCGAATAACAAAGGGTTTTAGATTGGAAAGGAAGTTTAGGAATTCTGCTACTTGGGCAGTATAATAACTAGAGTAGGGTAGCTCAAGAAAGACTTACTAAAAAGAGAAATTTACTTGTGGCTATCATAAGTATGAATATTATAAAATCGGTATAAAACATTTTTGTATGGAGTGTGGTGTTAAATAGGTGTGAAACGTGGACAGTAGGAGTTGCAGAAAGGAAAAGAATAGAAGCGTATGAGATGTGGTGCTATAAGAGAATGCTGAAAATCAGATGGGTGGATAAAATAACTAACAAGGACGTTCTAAGCAGAATTGTGGAAGAGTGAAAAATATGGAGGATGTTGATCAAGAGAAGTGATAGATTAATAGGCAACAATTTAAGACATGAGGGTCTTATAAAATTAACATTAGAGGGAAGTGAAGGGTGGAATCCAATAAGCAGATTAAGGAGGATGTGGTACTTATGAGAAAACGAAAAGGTTAGTATGGAGTGTTGCATTAGATCTGTCTTAGGATTGAATACCACAACAATAACATATGATAGTTCATTTCTTGGCTATGACTATCCTAAATGAATGATTTCACTCAGCTGGGAGTTAATTCTCAAAGTATTTAGATATAACAGATTTACATTAACTCACATCCGCATGAGTAAAATAGTGCTCAAGGTTTCCATGTGAAACAGATATCGAGAGATGCAAATTAATGAAGGCAAAACTTTGTATTTGAACTGGTACGACCACAGAATGAAGTTGCTTCTGGAGACAACTTGAAGCTGTCAAATTAAAGTGATAAAACTAGATTAATTTTCATGTTAAGGTGATCTTTAGGGTAGGACCTTTTTTTAAAAAAACTTGTATAGGGGGAAGAACGGAATATAAATCTTCAAAAGGTTGACAGAAACATTTCTGGGCTGAGCACTACAAAACACCAAAATTTGTGACCATCAGATTAATGGCAATAAATGTAGTTCTGGAGAAAGAGTTCAATGTTGTCTGTTGTGGTATTCAGTCCTAAGACTGGTCCATACTATCCTATATTGTGCAAGTCTTTTCATTACCACATCCTACACCCTCCCTAATCAGCTTACCGTATTCCATCCTTGGCCTCACTCTTATGCTATCGCCCCGCACACTTCCTTTTAATGCTAATTTTACAAAACCCTCATGTCTCAATATGAAGATTAATACTAGGAAAACCAAAGTTACAGTGTAATATGGGAAATACTGGAATAACAAAGAGTGTTAGATTAGAAAGGGAAAATTTGAAGGCAGTTAAGGAATTCTGCTACTTGGGAAGCATAATAACTAGAGATGGTAGAAGTATAGTAGACATAAAGTGTAGGAAATCACAGGCAAGCAAGACTTCCATAAAAAAAGAATATAAATGTGAATATTAGGAAATCATTGCTAAAAATATTTGTATGGAGGATGGTGTTATATGGTTTCAAAAGATGGACAGTAGAAGTTGCAGAAAGGAAAAGAATAGAAGCCTTTGAGAGGCTGAAAATTTGATTTAATGAGGAAGTTCTGAACAGAATATGGAGGATGTGGACCAAGAGAAGGGATAGATTAATAGACTACGTTTTTTGACATGAGGGTCTTGTAAAATTAGCATTAGAGGGAAGTGTGTGGGGGTAAAACAGAAGAGGAAGGATGTGGTGGTTATGTAGAAATGAAAAGGCTTGCAGAGGGTTAGCATGGAGGCTTGCATCAGACTAGTCCAAGGACTGAATACAATAACATGTCAATTGGAAGACTGAGCTAACTGAGGGAAAGAAAAGTTTGGAAATAAATGTGACACTGTGTCAGGAATCTTTATCTGATAAGAAGGTACATTTAACTCAGAGTGGAACAATGCTGAATGAAGATTGTTGATGCTTATGTTCTCTATGGGTATAGTTTTCTGGATACGAGATTAAGGGTCAATGTTGTCAGTGGAAAAGCACAGTGTTAACAGTTGTAATCAGTATGCAACGGCTGTAAATTATTATTAGCAATATTTAGGTGAAACTGGGTATTCAGAGAAGTCTCAAAATTGCAAAGTTTTGTAAGATTTTTAAATACGAAGATAGTTTTACATAATAAGTTCAAGGGATGAGGATAAGAACAGAATGTGAGCTAGATATGTCTGCAAATAAAGTAGGTAACAATGAAGGATTATGTATTTACCAAGCACTGGGGCATTGAGAGGCAAGTATCATATGGAAGCACTAAGAAGCCAAACTGACATCTACAATAAAATCTAATGGCAGAAATTTTTTTTGCAAAACAATTGAAGACCAGAGGTTAATTGCTTAAAACACAACAAAAAATTATGGTGATACCAGAAACCACACCCAGGAAACTAATAACATAGCTTTTGCCCTTTCCTTAACATTGCTTAAATTTAACATCACTACTTTATGTAAAATTTTAATATAGACACATCCAACATTTTATAGGTCAAAGTCTTCAGAAAATAACTGATCTACTATGGTTAATTTAACTTGAATTCCCAATTCAATTGAAGCAAGGAAAGAAACTTATAAGAACTAATTAAATTTTATATGGACAAAAGCCATGTTAATTTCCACAATAAAGAAGAGTGAGGTTAACTCACATAAGCTGGAGTCTCTCCGAGCCCGTAGTTTGGTCATCCCAGCAGCAGCTTCCCTTCCCGACTCCTGGAGGCATGTACAAGTCCTGCAAGAATTGAAAAACACATGTATCTCACTCTCTCTGTCACCATAACTTCTACATAAAATAGATTTTCTAGAGCTGTAGGAAAATAGAAATGGGATTGATTTTTCAAAGAAATTAATTGATTGTAATTATATACTCATATTTTAGTTATCATTGTGTTTAATCCTACCTCATTTAAATTAATGTAGTTTACCTTACACAAAAAATTTATATTATGCAGGGGAGAAGACCTTGTGTACAACATACAAATGTGAATCAGCTAACATTTGCCATTCTTTACCATTACTACTTTTAATGAAATTTAATAAATTTGAACATTTAAATTCATCAATGTATTTCTTTTACATAGGAAACATTACGGACTTAAATTAGTGGTAACATAAATACCACACACGGTTCTCAAGTTTTTCAATGATCTGATGAAATAATATGGAAATGTGGAATGGAAATTATATTATCACTTATTTTTGATGTTATTTGGCTACCTCTTTTTAGTAATTAAAATACTTGTATCACAGATGTTTTATGTTAGAAAAATAATATTTATGCAGGACAAAATTTTCATTATACCTAATGCTATTATCAGTCAATAGTTAACACATGAGTTTTGTGTAAAAACTAACAACTTTTGAGGAATATTAAATTATTCTATTTTATATAAAAACAATTTGTGTAGTTCGTGTTCTACTGGAAGTCAAGTTGCTTCTGCTGTTTAGTAACTTTCATGATCCTTATTTGATGAATGTGGTGTATCCCCATGCATCTGATGGGGGTAAGGGAGGATGCAAGAGTTTTAGAGCCTCCGCTCCTTCAAGATCAGGAGGAAGCCATCTAGAGGCACCATGTTAGGCCACCATAGGATGGTGAACAGATTCTTCCTGGTACGTGGAAATGAGGTTGTGTGTCTCTCCATAGGGGCAGCCTGGGAGGTTTCCTGATCCTGCCAGTGATGGTACCTGTGATTGACTGAAGAATGTCATTGAGTCACTTTTGAGTGGCTAAGGTGACAAAAGGATAGGGTCGACCAATACTGTCCCTCAGGGAAATCGGTACCAGGGCCTTTAGTCTATCCATTGCAGCTGAACTCATGGGGACTATGGTACCATGGTAAAACTATTCTTCTAACCTTTCCATGGAAGCAGGGCTCTTCCTACAGGGATTTTGGGGAACTACTGGAATTATATCCCCCACGTATACACCCCTAACTCGTGATTGGTGCACAACTAGAGACATCACAGTCTACTAATGTGTATACAATAAAGGGGAAATCCTGATGTATAACTTTTGGGGATCATATTCTCTTTAGCCAATTTTGATAATTAATTAAATAAAATTAAATCTAATGATAAAAAACTATAGTGCACAGTAATGACTTGTTCCTTTCTTTGGAACCTCTTTATTTAATTTCATTAGATATAAAGGTATAGTTTTTGAATTTGCTACTGTAGCCATCATCCACCATAACATCAAACTTCCCAAAGTAAATTCTGTAATCTCCAAATCCATAACCTCCCTAATTAAAAGCATCATCAACCATCCAAACCCCACGATCCAGCAATGCCACGATTTAATAAATCATTGGAAAAAGCCAAATTTGATATATGTCATAATTTTAAACAAATTCACAAAAAAAATGTATTTTATATTTGTAGATGGCTACGGTAATGGCGAAAGGTTCTTAGAAATAAATTTTGAAATCTAAATTAAATTATAGTTTCTGTTATTTAAGTGAAAATTAAAATAAGGAAAAATTATTATTATTATACTGAATAATGGAGACACGGAGAATGGAATGCTGCGACCCCACAGCAGACTCGTCTCCCGTAATTCGGAAGGGCGTTAGAATAGTACCCAATTCCCGACCAACATGATGCTGGTTTTCTAGGGTTTTCCCTGCATCTCTTTAGTTGAAACAAAGTAGGATCCTTAAACTAGCCCGGGGGCGCTAGTCAACCTTTGGCTACAATACGCATCCCCCCCTCTTCAATTCCCTTCCTATGCTATTAAAGGGAAGTTGCCTGTTACAGGATCACCCTCATGTAACCTGGTAACCAAAAAAAAAAGTCTAGACACCCAATGGTCGACGAAATATGAAGATAAAATCGACAATTTTAAATTTCACGACAATTATAACTCGAGAAAAATAAATTAACAAAATTAGTTTTGTGCCGCGCGTTAGTCTCTACTAATCAACAAAATTTGCATAGCTGTTCAGTATTTATTTCATCGCCCAATTTTTTCTGTTAATTGGCAACTTCATTACATATTTGTTAATTTTAAACTAATACACATGTATATATATATATATATATATATATATATATATATATAAAACAAAATACACAGAGTAGATTGAAATATAATATTTTTTCTTAATGTCCTTAATGTTTCGATACTGACATAAGACTGTAATATATTGATATCGCGCATGTTAAATTTAGAACGTGATATGGCTAATATTCTTCCAGACGTAATGGAAGTGGAGGTCCAAGGGCCTTCTGTCTAATAATGTTAAGTCTTTCCTCCTGTGTCGCGAACTTTCCAATCAGCACGCCGCATTGCTCTTTGTTAACCCGCGCTCTTGGTCCTGACCCGGAACTTCTCGCCAATTCAGCCTATTCCGCATTTTATTTGCCACTGTTTAACAAATGCGTGGTATGGAGCGATGATCACGCCACATTCGTAAGTGCTGATTAACTTCAGCCTCTGGTCGAGTCTGTCGAAGAGCTCAAACGAGTTCCTGGTACTCAATAGCGTCGAAGTTACAATGCAACTGCATTAATTTTTATTTAATCTCTTTCTTTAAATTATTGAAGAGTCATAGGGTCCTTACACAGAAATCTGTACATTATAGGGGAACAACAAGTTTCCCCCACACATTAAACAGTTCCTAAATGAACCGAACAAATTTAAAATTGAACTAGTCACTTTCTTATTTACTTTGTAGAACAATGTAATTAGTGATGAAAAACTAGATTATGACTATCGTAATAATATCACACTCTCACGTTAGTTTGTTCTAGGGTCTAATAAGAGTCTATACTATAATAGTTATTAATGCCATTGGCTTTGTTATTCAGCTCAATCTGAAGAGGGTCCAGATCAGGACCGAAACAAGTAGTTTTTAAATTATTGTTTTATCTGTATTTAGCCTTATTTAAACTTATAATAATAGTCTATTACAAGACACCCTGATAGAAGGTTTAGAAGTGCATGAGGGAGTCATCGGCAAGCCGATCACTGGAAATGTTTTCCTGATGATGGGGGCGGTGCCTCCAAAAATTTAAAGAACTCCAAATCTTACAAGGTGCCTGCCATCTGTGAACCTCAGGAAGTCACCAACTTTCTATCTCTCTTTCCTGTCCTTATTGTTTTAATTAACCAGACAATTATAAGGGCAGGAAAGAGAGACAGAAAACTGGTGGCTTACCTGATGTTCACAGATGGCAGGCACCATGTAGGGTTTCGGATTCTTGAATTTTCGGAGGCACCGCCTCCTTCATCAGAAGGTTTGGAAAACATTTAGAGTGGCGGCTGTTGGTTAAGTAAGAAGAGAACCAACTATGGGAAATTCCAGTTATTCCGTAATCCTTCATTTTGTTTAATAAAATATTATGTCTACACAATCAAAAGCTTCGGATAGGTCATTTCCTTACTTTTTTTTATAATTACAAACTAATATTTGTTATGTCCGTTTAATTGATTGATTGTTTTTTGTATCTATAATTCTCTTAATTACTCAGCACTGAATTGTCTCATTATTTTCAAATAAACTGTATTGTCTTCAGTACATTCTATCCTACAAATAGAATTTCTATTCACTTACCTAATATTATTTTGTCTAGTACTCTGTATAATGCAATGTAAGGATTGCAAATAAAGACATTTAATTTTAGTAGACTATTTCCCCCAGGAAGGAATAGTTTTTGAGACTGAATTCTTTTTGTGCTTTTGCATTTAATACTGAGGTTAGTTTGGGTAAAATATTAATGCATACCTTTCAGAAGTTACACGCATTAAAAAATCGTGCTTTTGGAATTTGAACGAAGTTTAAATTCCAATATATCTATTGTGGGATCAGAGAAAATAAAAACTGCACACATGAAAGGTCTTTCAGATACCAAATTTTAGTATCAATTTCAACTTTAAGATTAAGCTAAAATGGCATCATTTTCTTCTCCCTGTCACTTAGACAACCCGTCAATTTTTCTTGCGTCAATACTTGCATAACTATGATTATCAGACATTAGGGACAGAGTACAATATTAGGTAAGTAAATAGAAATTTTATTTGTAGGCCGGAATGTACTGAACACAATACAGTTTAATGAAAATCCAGTGCCGAGTAATTAAGACACCTACAAAAAACATCATACGGTCTGCAACAAATATGGCCGTAATTTTTTAAACAAACAACAAATAATTAGTTTCTAATCACAAAAAATAAGAAAATGCACCAACAAAATAATCCTTTTTAAAAGCAATCACTGTTATACCACATGGCGTGGATTGACCCGTTTATTATCACGTATGAACTGTAATAAATATTTATTAATATTCACAGCCCCCTTTAAACCCATGTTTTCTCTTCGTGTCTGAAAAATTTTAATTTACCTTGTCAATATTCTTTTCAGTAAGCTTCAATCGTCATTAAATTGTCGGTTATCAATTCATAGTAACTCTGAACTGAAGTGTACTTGTATCCGAAACGTTTTCTCGCAACGTAAGAGGTCTACATTACTATAAAAAATTTGAAGAAAAAAGTGAAAATTTATTTGTTTTTTTTACATTCTACGTTGATAAAATTGTTGTTTTAATATAATATAATTTATAAAAAGATACATCAAAACGTTCAATTTGCAGACAAAATGGGAGTTTCTTCAATTACCACTACGTTTCGTAAAGGAAAATGGAATTTCCTCAGGTACATACACATTTCTTCAGGGTTTTGAAATTTTAAAGTATGTAATTAAACCTTTCGATTGCCCATGGCTACAGAATGAAAATTTTATATTCGGACCTTTACTTTTTTGTCCAGATTAATGTTTCTTTACATACTTCATAATTTCAAACACTTGAATAAATTTATTTGTACCTGTGGAAATTCCAAATGTGAGGACAAAACGAAGTAATCATTGTGCAAAATTTTGACCGTAGATTGGTCGTTTTCATTTATCTTTATATAAATTTTTCGGCAAAAGAGACGGTAACAAATATTTTTGTAATATAATGTTTTAAATGATTCAGTTTTCAGTATTGTCATTAACTGTAGCTTCGATTTTGCCGGTCTGTATCTTTTAGCGGAACTTTTGCTGTAGTAGAACGTTTGAGACTATTCTCCCCCCATTATTTTCTTTAATTCAGAAACACCACAAAGTACAACACTGTTCGCCTTGGATGAGGAGAAAGGCATGAACAGTCATTCTTGCTTCGATCCATGAACATGAAATTTAACAACCAAAAAAGTAGAGAAACATTTCTTAGTGTTTTCTCGAATATTAAAGTAATATAGAAAACTTTATGACCAGTAATCAGTGGCGACTCGTGAGATTTTAAAGGTAAGTGCTACATCACACCAAGACAAATTTTAGGAGAAGGATATTAATAATACCACAAAATCTACAGGGTTGTTAATACTCCACGACCCGCAATATGCTACATTTATAATTTTGTCTCCATCGTGTGTAATAAAAACGAATTTTAAAATTGTAAAAATATAAAACCATATTGGCGCAAATTTCTAACACGACAGTATTTTACTTAATTTATATTTTAAATAAAGAAAGTTAATTTTATAAAAAAAAGTAACATATTATGGGAATATTGTACGCAGGATCGTACGATAATTCTATTAGAATTATTAAAGTCTTCCAAATGCCGCCTGTTAAAAGTTTATATTTTTAATAAACTTTCATTAAATCAGATAAACCACAACAAATGCATAAAGAGTAATCTATTTATTAATTCGTCAAAAAACGTTTAAAACTGTACCCTTATGATCCAGCTACTGTATTTCAGCACACTCGCTGTGCGCTGTGTGTTTGGTAGCTCATATTATTGCTGGATCTTAGACGAATAGGGAAATGAAACGGTAATAATGCTCATGCATATTTCTCATTCCGAACAATATTCTCGCGCTATAAAGAATGTAGCCAAGATATACGCGGGTAGGAGCGCGCTGGAAGGCGGACTGTTTAAAGTCTTCGAAATCGAAGCAGAAATTCTATTACTTTAGGGTTTATTAAAATTGCAAAACAAATAATTCCTTCTAAATTAATTAATGTGCTGTAGAACATGGGCACTTATTCACCAGCCGCCACTACCAATAATTATATGATGTAACGGGTCCCCAGATATTTATTAAATTCAGTAAAAGGATTATTATTATGCAAAAAGTACATCACAGTAGGAATAAATATTTTTTTATATATTCAAATTTTTGGAAAGTTTCTTTTTCAGATTAGTAGTTGTTTGTAGGAAGTCATGGAGACGGTTTTGTACTCGAAAATTATTCTTACAGTTTTGCTCAAAACGAACTTTAATATTTCGAGTGAGTAGGAAGTAATTATTAAGAGAAAACAGACTGTCTACGCACAGTTAACGAGGAAAAATTTAGATCTAAATTCTAACGTTGACTGTATCTAGTTTATGATTTAGAATATTTCCTTTACTTCTCCATAGGTTCGTCAGAAATGTATCCCAGTTGCGGTTTACAGCTTCTCGTGTGGTATCTGTTCTGTTGTAACGGAGCTGGATATCTCGGGATGATGCCGGCCACGTGTCCGAAGGCGTAGCCAACATGACTGGGAGCCGCAGCGTTGGTAGCACTGCAGGGCCGCCAACAAAAAAGCTTTGGCCTATAGTCGCCCCTGCAGTCAGGCCACAGCACCAGCAGGAAGAGGCTGACCGTCGGGTCAGGTGAGTAACCCACAAACACACGTGCCACGACTTCCGGCGCCAAACACTCGACTCATTATCACAGTGCTTACAGTTTACACCAAAAATATTTTCTTGGAACACTTTGTTTCCTGACGAAACATTTTGCGATTTACATGAAAAGCTCCATCCAACGTTCTATAAAATTGTTTAAACTGCATGTGTCACCACGAAATTTAATGAAACTGCATTCATAACTATGCTAACTTGTTAATTTCATTGCGCACATTAAGATACAACGGTGCTTGCTTTACCGTACTTGTCTACTGTTGAAGGACAAACGTACTGGAGGAAAGCTGAAAAGTTATTTTATCGGCAACTGTATTTTGACTTTCAACAATCCAGATAATTCATTTCAGGTTAAGCGGGTGACTTAATTCTAACGAGATTTCGTATAGTTAATTTTCTTGACAATTTCAACCAGCCCGTTGGTACAATGAAAGGCAAAACAAAATCGATTTGAATCATAACAGTAGCACTCTGGAATAAAGGCAACGATTTCAAAGTTGTATTTGTTATATTCTAAACAAAAAAATAATACAAATTTTCTCACATAGTCTGTCCAGGAGCAAATATAAACGTTTTACAAGTCAGAGTATAATACAAGGTTTCAAACCAATAAAAGTCATTTAATATAAACAAGTTTTATTATCGCGTGATAATTACTTAAAAAACGACCTTTCCATCTTCTAGATCATAAGAACATGTTATGATTGTTCCGACTATATCTCGAAGAATACATTAGATTAATAACGACCAAATTAGTCAGCAATATTTATTAACTACAATGTATAACACAATGTTTCATTCCTATCATTGGAATTTCTTCAGTTGTGAATAATCAAAGTTAGAACCAAAATACGTTATAATCGACACAAATAGCACTCATATTTTCAATCAGATTTATAAGTGAAACACCAACCGAGGCAAGAGTTCTGCTATTTGTGTCGATTAATTTTATTTTCGGGTTTTACCTTTGACTGTTCATAATTGAAAAAATTCCAATGATAGGAACGAAACTTTGTGTTATACACTGTAGTTAATAAATATTTCTTCCTGCAATTCTGACTAATTTCGTCGGTTTAAAACAAAGTCTTACCTTTTCAGTCTGAGTGTAATTTATTTCTTGAAATATCGATACATAATTGGATTTCTGTGGAGAAACTTTCCAAAGGTCTGCGCTTTACGCACATTTTGCATCAGTTATTTTTTCAGGAAATAAATTATATTTAGACTTGTAAAAAATTATATTTGCTGCAGAAAAGATTTCCAAAAAACTTGAACGATACGTCGTGTAAAATTGAATGTTATTAATATGTTATAATTTTTCATTTTATTAAAATACATTTCTTATAAATTTCAATGATTTCTTTTATAATTCAAGAAATTGTGAGAAATGTAACTATTTCTATATTCGTCCTGAATTTCAGGCTTTATTGGAATCATTTTTTAAGTTACGAAAGTTTTCCTTCATAATTTCTTTATAATAATTATTTATTTAACGATAAAAATAATAGTAACAACTTGGAGACTTGTTAGTAAGTTTATGAAGGCGACAGATCAAATCATTCGAGAAAAGTATACCAATAAGATTCCCAAAATACGGAACCCAAGTTCCAATACTGCTGTCCAAAGGAGAATGGCAGTAAGTTTAAAAAAAATTCTTTTGAGAAATCAAGGGATACAGTTTTTTTGAGCTTCGAACCCTTATCTCTCTGAAATTGGTTTTATCCGTACCAAGAAATATGAATTTGTCTTTATAAATTAATTATAATATTAAAATAATTATCCGTCAAATATTTTCAAAAGTCGAAAATTTTTACTTACTGCCTTTCTACTTAGGACCGCAGAATAAACATCAGCACAACCAATAAGTCATAAACCCGCAGGATTATTCAACACATTAGTTATGTTACTGCAGGTCGTCCAGAATTTTGAGACTTCGTCATGCAGTAATACGCAAAGAGTTAGATGTAAATATTTCCTAGGCCTAGCATCAGAAATTAAATATTTCTATTAATTATGCTTCGAAGCGTACTAATGTGTTGAATAATATAGTGTTTTCCCGACTTACTGTCTGTGTTAACGTTTATTTGTTAATTTTATTAACGTCAGATAAATTGAAATATTGAAAGAGAAGACAGAACGAAGGACTTTGATCAAGAGAAGGGATAGATTAATAGGCTACGTTTTAAGTCTTGTAAAATAACATTAGAGGGAAGTGTGTGTGGGGTAAGACCAGTGATGATGGAATGCGCTAAGCAGATTTGGTGTGATGTGGTAGCTATGTAGAATTAAAAAGGCTTGCTCACAATAAGTCAGCATGGAGGGTTGCATGCATCCAGTCTTAAGTACTGAATAGCATAACAACAATTGAAACTAATGTTCATTGTTGGAATTTCCTTTAAACCTCACTGTTTATCGCCATATATGAAGATCTGTAGATTAATTCCGACGACTTTACTCAGATACTTGGTAGTTACTTTGATGTCGTTTTCTTTCCGCAGTTCCGTACTTCAGATGGATGCTTTGATTAAACGAAGTTGTATCAAGTAGTAAGGCGTGTATGAGCCTTGAGGTAAGCTGTAGTATGAGTCATTGAATAAATTATGGTAATTGACTTCCAAGATTCATTCTCTGTACCTGAAGGCTGTGATTTTCACACAACGAGAGACTACAAATAACATATAAGACGTAAAGGCTTATATACAGTATTATTTAACGTTAATCTAATTAAACGTTGTAGAAAGGATTGTTGCTTCTGTTTCTTCTCCTGTTTTTTAGAAAAATTAGCTTGGGACCCGGCGTTGCCCGGGTATTTATTTATATTATCCCGGTACATTATTTAAGTCTTGGTCAACACATAACTAAACCGACACATAAAACGTCACAATATGAACCTCAAATATATCCCAGTATCTCGAGAGAGTTTGAACAGAATAAAAATTTTCCCTAATTAATGGTTAAATTTTTTACTTAAATGACATTAAAGGATAATGTAACACAGCGACTCGCATTACAGCGGTTTCTCGATAGTATCATGTTAGAAATTACTAAATTTTAAAATTTACCTGACGCGAGAAATAAAACCAATTAATCGAAATCTGTATACATCGTATTGACGATCCAAAGAAGTTCATATTTCTCAGCCTGCTGCAACAATAGATAGTAAGTGTGACTTATAACTCGCAGTTGGCTTACACGCGGGCTTTAGGGCGGCAATTCCAAGAAATCTTCCCGTAGAATAAAATTTTTTATGTATATTCACATTATATTCATATCTTCTGCAATAAACCGAAATTAAATATGCATGAGTATATAAATTAAATCTCCTATTATCAAACCCTTAAAATTTTTATTGAAATCCGTTAAGCCGTTTCGGAGCATATTCGAGAAAACATACGGACGGACAGACAGGCATTTCAATTTTATTAATTGGTATAGAATGACCTTCTTCAGTCTAGAGTTTGTCGAGACCTACAGATGTCACATTTTAGTTTTGTGGCTTGATATTTCCTCTGTCATGGAAGAATCGTGACCAGTTGTCTGATGTAGTGGTATACGAACGTGACAAGTGTGGCATATCAGTTTGCTAGAAATAAATTCATCCTTAGCCATAGTTATTGGCCGACTGACACCGACTATTATCTCTGATTATCGATGCACGCTGATTTAAGCAGGAAGGCCAGTGATAAAATATAGATGTTGCTAGTTGAAACATTGTTGTCAGTACTGGAGCATCAGATAATGTCAGGGGCAAATTATACCTCGACAGTCTCACCTATTCATGAACTGCAAACAGACAGCTTCTTTAATTCGTTAACCGTCACTATCTTTTTATACGCGCGTTTAAAATTGTCGAGCCAGAAATATCATCCACTCCAAATGTGTAAAGTTTTCTAGCACACTTCCGGATACTTATATTCACTTTCATGGATTATATAAGACAGTGATGGGCAAACTTTTTAAACAGGGGGCCAAAGAAAAGGAAAATAACTTAAGGCCAAAATAATTTTTTTAAACAGTAATACATTTTACAAAATTCTTTTATTTTCTGTGATACTAAACCCTATTAATATCTGAAAGATGGAGAATGTGATGAATGAAACTGTGACTGTATTTTTAAAACGAAAGAGAGAAATAAGAGGATAACGTTTATTTTCCTTATAGCCAGTGTTCTTTTTTTATTAGTTAGATTAGGAATAATTTCATGCGAGTCGGAGATAACATTTCAAGGGGCCACGTCTGTCCCGCGGGCTATCACTGATATAAAAGATTTTATTAGTTGAAGAGAGGCTGTGACGAAATCGGATTGAGTTTTTTAAATGAATTCATTCCACGTCCAAAGTATATGAGATTGTTTGGTCTTTTCTTTGCGACGATCCACAGTACGAAAAAGTAGTCATTGATTTGAAGATATTTCTGGATAATACTGAAGAATAGAAGAATCTATTCCAACGATTGTAATTGTCAATCTGTTTCCAGAGGAAAATGGAGTGAAGCATAATAATCAGGACATGAGCCCTAATACTCCTCACGGGAATAAACCTACTAAATCCAGTCTATTCCAGAGAGTTGGCCTATTGAGACCTTCCCAAATTACCGAGGACGTTTGAGACTTGCCCATTTAATGTATACGTTTCGAGTAGAAACAGACGGACACTTCATACGCAATGACATTTAGGTATTGTGGAAATGAATGCTTGACCTTATTAAACTCTCTCAAACGCTTACAACTGGCATGTGCCGTTGACTTTGTCTTTCTCAGTGCAACACAAAATAGTAGCTTCAGAATGTACTCTAGTACAAGTCAGATTATCATAAAGCGACGACGTTCCTCCAATCCTTGTTGCTTTCACCAGGTGATGAATAATCGCAAGAACGACTCACCACACAAGGTGACGGATGAACTGAAAGGTTTTGAGGAATCTCATTTCACAGGATTTCAATTTCGTCACTTGTTTGTATGTTTTGCCGTTCTTGCGGTTGCTGCATTTTTTCAATCACCACGCGTAAACTACAACGATTGCAGAAACATTGTGTGCTAGTTGGGTGCCCGGATACTTATTTGTATTAGCCCGGTATGGTATTTAATTCAACACTAATCGCTTGATCAACATGTAATTTTACAGGCATACATTTTTACACCTACCAATCCTACGGAACGTTTATTTAATCATAACCGAAATGATGTCTCACAGTATTTTAATGGAATCAAGTACCGGCACATTTAATAAGCACCTTAAAACAGCCTAAAGCATCCTTGTGCATTGAGAAAGTGAAAAAATCCCCGTACTTTAATGGAGTTAAAATTTCTATAAGTAAACTGAGTCAAATACACGCCCTGTATTTTAATAAAGCAAAAAATTCTCCCGGTTTTTAATTCCTTAAATTTTGCCGCTATAATTGTAAATCGTGTAATCAAAGAGCGTTTTTGAAGAACACGATATTTAGCGTCACAACAATTTATTTAATATGTGCTGAGGAGCAGTATTAAAAATCCTGAGAGCAGAACATATGAAGTATGAATTATGTATAAAACGAGAGTAAAAAATAATTAAGCCTTTGTGTAATTTTCTTCACACTTCGAAATTTTCAATCCAAATTATTTCTTCAATGTTTGCAATTATAAATCCGCAAAATTCAAAATACAGACATAACGTCAGATTATAAAGAATACTCAAAATATTCCGTCGGTCTGAGCAATTGAGATCAAATCTATTAAAGTATAATGATTAAAAAAATCTTACCAATGGTCTTTTATCACACTTTGATATTTCCCAAAGTATGTATTGCAGAATGTAATTGGGAAAAGGTCGAATTTGAAATCTTCCGTGGTTCTGTGAATATATGTCAAATTAAAACGCGATAAACGAAAATATACACAGTTAACACATTTTAGAGAAATATTTCGTATTGTTTATCATCAACCTATCATGAATTCGTATTTTACAGGGTATGTATAATTGATAAAATGTGAAGGTAGAACACTGTTAACAAACAGATGCCATATTGTGTGCAATTAAGTGTGGCAAATCTCCCTGTATTATGTTTGTGTCAATACATGATGACGTCAAAGACTGACCTTCTGATTTTTTAACTATATTGTTCCCACGTTTGTGTTAGGGGTCTAGGTTCTCCTTCCGTCCCCAGTGTTATTCTTTGTGATTTTAAGAATATGTGAACCAAATTTTTTGCTATTTGTCTACGTGTTTAAATATGTGCAATTAATATACAAACAACATTCAAGAACTCGTAATCCAGAATCAGCATTTACCCTGAAATTTTATAAAACCCGTTTGGCAGATCCATTTGTTCACTTAGTATTTTGCTGTTCTTTCACCCATACCCAGACGCTTACAAAGCAATACTTTCGTGGTTTCTATGTAACATACTTTTGAATAGCTAGAATAGTGACAGTGCTTCGACTTGACGTCCAGAGTTTTTCGGCTATCGGATTACCTCCCTGGTCACTAAATCTGGAATCAGACAATCAAGATTTACGTTGTTTATTTCTGTACTAAGTAATCCTTGAGCTGTTTTATTCTTCAAACAATTCAGCTCTTAACATACACCAGAAGAAGGGTTCTGTACGTATTTTTAGAGTATTTGCGAGCTCGTTTATTATGATGAAAACACACGAAGAATTATTAAAATTCTTACGTCACCTTTTTTCTATTTTTCTGTGCTCTTTCACACAATCCGTGCGATTTCCTTTACCTTGAAGCATGTTTAACGAGCACAAGCAAAGTCCATATTATCTTTGTAAAAAAACGTAATTTGTTTAACGTATTAGCACGTAAATGATTTTTATTTACCGCAAACTAACAAACCTTTGCTGTTGATAATCTAAAAGTACAGACAATTCAGTTCAAACCTTTTTTTGGCGTTTACATTGGCTATTTTAACAGTGGGGAACATTTAGATTTATTATTAAGTCCATGGTCTACTAAACATGATTATGTCATCGAATATTTGAGTTTCCTGCGTTTGAAATATTTTAAGTGGAGAAGTATGTTTTCTAATGGACGCTGTTTCTTTTATGTGGATTTTTAATTAGGTTGAAACTGACTACAAAAACGTTGAAATTGAAACGACATCAAAAAGTCATGAAAATCTGGGAATTGTTTTGGGAAAAACTGATTCTTGACATTGACGTTAGAGTAAATAAATGTTTTACGGAGGATAAGAGAAGACGGAGAGTAAACCTCCAACACACTGCTTCAGATATTAGAAAGTTACAGTACAAATGCACTGTATTTAATACAGCCTGATAGCTTTGATAATTTATTTATATCTGTGGTTGTCTTTTGTTCTTTCGTTATCTTCACGTCAAGATCAAGGCTCATCCCAGCCAGCTTCTCACTTCGGTCCACACACGATAAGACATTTTCGTCTTGTTTTGTATGGCTCTCATTCTTCAATTTAAAAGCCCGACATTAAAAACAAGCGTTCAACGTTTTTCCCCACCCTGCTGATTCATCCTTAGTCCGTTTTTCCCCACATCGATCCACGTGTCATAAGTTCGAAGGATGTATACGAATACTGACCACATTTCATTGTACATTTTCGTATCCATGTCGACTAATCTCTAGCCAAGTTGACCTGAGAAAGCAGGATTTTTCTAGATCGACAACTGCAATTATATGTCGCGATAAGAAAGTAGTATTCTGCAGTGATAACGTAATGGAAGTAGAACCTGATTGTAATATTTGTGACGCTTTCTTTTGCAAATTATTAACTACTGAACTTAGTTGCCCCACGTTTATTCTTTGTATTTGCTGTAAACGGAAATCCAGTAGTTATCTTACCAAGGGCTGACATATAATAGAAAAGAATTGCGTGAAACCAATATGCAACAGACATGATTTTTTTGAGAACTGCTATTTCAATGCAACTTCTTAATGAACTACTCATAATTACTACCACACTTTAGGGCCTGATTTTACACAAACATTACAATAATATATACTTTCTTTGGCGAGCCAAAAAAAACAACAGATTTATAGATCAATATGTACAATTAAAAAGGATGTATCATATGTATATTTGTGTGGTCTTTAAAACAGAATTAAACTCGTGGATAAAATGCAACTAAACTTGGTGCGCTCGGAAAGAACAAAGAGAAGAAAGTCTTAGAACAAATTCCAGCTGAAAAAAATAAGCGAATGTCTCAGCATGCCGAACATAGAGACAGTATGTAGGAAAATCCGCCATATTTAATACTACAACGCTCACATTTCGTCAATTATATCCTGAAATACGAACACCAAGGAACACCTTGTTTACTTTACTCCCTTTTAACGTGACACATTCCAGTAATCCGCTTTTACCTTTTTATATCCTGCAATACGAACTTTTGGAAGCTTGAGGTTTTCAACCATTATAATTTAACAGATTACTTGTCAATTGCAGATCTTGACAGAAGTGAGAATTGTTGAGATCCTTAGGTATCTGTGTATTTTGAATTTTGTTTATTTACTAATAGTTAAATACACTATTTTCAATAAGTATAATTTTATATACTTGAAAAAACCAAATTGTTTTATGTAATAATTTTAAACAAATTCCATTATTATAAACAATAAAAAATTGTAATCTTTCAAAAAATTGTATTTCATTTTGCAGATGAATATGGCAGTTGCCGAAAGCTTCTTCCAAATAAATTTTGAAATAAAAATTAGATTATATTTTTAGTTTATTTAAGTGACTGATAATAAAAAGGAAAAATTATTATCATAATAATTAAAAATCAGTCTTTTAACAAATATTAATAAATTCCTTGAAGATATACGATTTTTTTTCAATAACTATAATTTAATATATTTGAGGATGTGTTAAGTCTGATAAGAATTTCAAGAAATAAACGACCATATTTACTAAATTGGTGGATTTTGGTATGTTTTATATTTGCTTTATTGAGTGAACAGTAAATCATACTTCAAGCTTCAAATCTTCTGTGGACTCATGATTTTAATTTAACGCACACGCAAGGCATTCGACTAAATTTGAGGGATTTTAAATTTCATGTTATTGAGAAACGACTTTTGATCGAACGATTTATTGTTGCTGTGTCAAGATTGAAGGAATAAAATAAAAGGGATATTTTTCCTGAAAGTATTTCTATTTGAATCAGGAAAATGTTTAATTCCTTGAGATTACTGGGGATATTTTTACTTTCTCAATACGCCTGAATCGTCTTTTAATGTATCGTGCTTATTTAATTAAATTACTGCCGGTTATGATGAAATAAACATTCCTTTGGAATCACAGATTGAACAAGAGACTACTGTTGAATTAAATGCCATTCGGGACTAATTTAAGAAAACTGGCAACGCCGGACACCCACCTAATTTGAAATAATTTTGTGACTTTCAAGTCCACTATTCAGCTAATTCATCTGCCTGAATTCTGTTACGTCTTTACTATTATGAGTAACTTAAAGTGCACATATCTTAAGAAATGACGTAAATGTGTCTAAATCTTAGTATTCATGTTTTCGTTTGCCAACGTTTGTGATGGATTTCTCATTAAAACTAATAACGAGGCTTTCTGTTCTGTTCTGATTCAACTTCCCTGAACGTTTCCTATTTCTTAAGAATTCTCATGCGTCTTTAATCATCACAAAACCTCGGCCTCAATTCCTATTATTAGAATTAATTCGGTATATTTCACCTATGATAAGGCAGTGGAAATAGCCATAAATACGGCGACAGTTTGTCCCTGCAAACACTAGAGATATCGCCTCTGCGCCTGTACAGAGTATCAAGCTGCATCTAGACCTACTCCACGATTCCTTTCGTTAGCCAACAAATCTGCGACTCTGCATAAATCTGACACAACAATAATTACGCAACGTGTCGTAACCGTGTCCTCGTTCAAATGATCCTTGTATCATCTGTCATTGGATAAAAGACAAAATGAAATTTAGTAAAAATATTTTCACTACTTAATTTTCAATTCTAACATTTCCAATTCAAGGCAAAATAAAGTTTTATTCTTATGATGTTTTATTAAAAATATTGAAGTTTGCCATGCGTGTAGGATAAAGTTCTTTTGACTTTTTGTAAATTTATAGCGGCATGCCGTGAAAGGGTATATATGCATTGTAGAAAACGGGTTCTAACTTCGATCTTCCGATGCTATGCAAGCTCAATTCAATAATTTCTCGAAAAAAATTTTAAGGGCGCCGGATAATGAAATCTAACAAAACTTTTGTATTTTAAACAAACATTACGTTTATTCGAGCAATGAGGGAAACCCGAGAACTATTTCTCCATCAACTACACCGGGAAAGCCTTAGTTCCCTTATTTTAAAATTGTAAGTAATAATTAAAAAACTGGAAATTTTAAATAAAATTTTTAACGAAATTTTGTTACGTTATAATTTCAATATTTTTTGTAGTGAAATGTTAAATAAACTTATCTGAAGAAGTCTTCAATATGATGACGATACTGTGTAGGAATTGAATTAAATCTTAGATTGTCTGTAATTGATCGTTCAATTTAATTCAGTACATAATTAAACTGTATAGAAGTTTAAATTTCATGTCACACTTCGCTAGATGCACGTAAAAATATAATGAAATCATATATCGACGATACATTTCGAGTTGTTATCACAAAAGCACATTTTGATGAAATAGTTCAGCGGATAAATATTAAAATTTTTTCCTTTCCCGTGATATTCCGAGTATGAATTAATCTCGGAATGCTTTCTCTTTCACAATATTTAAAAACCTTGCCGATGGATAAGTACCCCAGTTTAACAAGTGATAATATTTGACACGAGATTAACGTTTGATCACTGAAACTACACTCTGGAAATATCAAGTGACTACTGGTCTAAAGCCTCAAGCTGCGGCCTCTGAGACTATCCGATCTCCTTGGTTTAACTATATTTAGTCCGTGTGAGGTAGTTGATCTTCCGACCTGTTCAGATACGACGATTTCTTTTCCAATCTTATCAACTGCCACGGAACTGTGTAAACATTTGAGATATCCGTGCAACCGCATGGCATGATTGAGGTTACGGAACAATCCTCACTTGCAAACTCTATTCAAATTATTATAGAATAACAGATTCTACAGAAAACGTTTGTGCATCAAGTAACGCAAATTACTTTCAGACGTCAACAGCCTACTTACTTATTATCTGCAACTCTCCAATCAAACGACGTTGACTGACACTCTAATCTATAGGGGCGGAACGTGACAATAATTTTTGTAAAATTATAGAAAAAGAAAAATCACTTCATAAAAGTATAAAGCTAATATCAAAATAATTATTTATAATTAATATCAGACGTTAATTGATTTAATGTCAAAATAACTTAAAACAACGAATTTAGATTTTTGATGACTTTTTAAAAAGAAACAAATTTCTCGTTCTGCCCCACCGTCCGGGGTAGAAATGAATAGAAAGTTTTTTACTTATAATTAGTGCAATAAAATTAAATTAATTTTATGAAAAATCTTAACACCTTTTGCGAACTTATTATGTAAAACTAACTTAGTATTTAAAAAGCTTACAAAACTTTGCAATTCTGAATACCCAGTTTCACCTAAATATTGCTAATAATAATTTACAGCCCTTGCACCCTGATTACAAACTGTTGACATTGTGCTTTACCACTGACTACATTGACTCTTAATCTCGTATCCAGAAAACTATACCCATAGAGAACATAAGCTTGTCCCACTCTGAGTTAAATGTACCTTCTTATCAGATAAAGATTCCTGACACAGTGTCACATTTATTTCCAAACGTTTCTTTCCCCCAGTTAGCTCAGTCTTCCAATTGACATGTTATTGTATTCAGTCCTTGGACTAGTTTGCTGCAAGCCTCCATGCTAACCCTCTGCAAGCCTTTTCATTTATACATAACCACCATATACTACAACATCCGTAATCTGCTTGATGTATCCATCCCTGGCCTCCCTCTTCTGTTCTTACTCCACACACTTCCCTCTAATGCTAATTTTACAAGACCCTCAAGCCTTAAAACGTGGCCGATTAATTTCTATAGCCTATAGCATCACATTTCCTTTCCCCAACTCTTATCGTCCATGTTTCGCAACTATATAATGCCACAACATTTTTAGCAACTATTTCCCAATATTCACACTTATATTACCCGTAAATAAATTCTTCTTTTTCGCGAAATCCTTCCTACTCTGTACAATCCTATTGTTCATGTCTACTATACTTCTACTATCCCTAGTTATTACGCTTCTCAAGTAGCAGAATTCTTTAACTTCCGTCAAAATATCCTTTCCCAACCTAACACCCTTTAATATTCCACTGTTTCCCAAACTACCCCCATTACCTTGGTTTTCCCTCTATTAATCCTCATATTGAACTTTTTCCAGGACTCCGTTCATGCCATTTATTATGGTTTACAAGTCTTCTTCTGACTCCCATAATACTACAATATCGTCGGCAAAGCGTAACGTTTTTAATCCTTCTCCTGGCTGTATGATTCATTTTCCACTATGGAAACTAACGAAATAAAAATATTAGCTTTGATAATTATATATCTCAAATCGAAATGAAAAAGCGGAAATAATTCTTTATGTAGGAAAATAAATAATTTTTGATAATATTTATCAACGAAATGGTTAAAATAATTTTTTTGCGGATATTATCGTGTTAAATTGATATAAAGATTAATGGACATCAAGTAGTTTTGCCTTTCGTACCTGTTTCTTTCCAACGTCTTTTTTGTAGATATGGGAATGGAATATAAAATTGCCAGCGTATGAAAGGAATGATAGATTTGACTTTGCCCTCACAAACAAAACTATGATTGCAATTACTAGGTGCTTACTTCACTTAAGCACAATGTTTTTTGTTGTATATGAAAATAGTTAATTCTAAATTACAGAAATATCATAGTTGAGATGTGTAGCCAAATAAAAACGAACTCTTTCGTATCTTTTTTGCTCTTGATATAAGTAGCAGCGGTTGTCTAATGGACGTCTGCAACTTAGTAACACTGTCTTATCTGAACGTGGCAAAGTTGGGATAAGGCGTTTGCTCTCGGCTCAGTTTAGGAAAACTCTGGTGATAAAGTTAACGGAGGAAGCAGATAACAGAGATATTATTCCTTCGGTTCACTTCAGCGTGTTATACAAGCAAACAAGAGCTCGTAATGTCAAGTCTTCTCAACGTTTCTCACAAAAATATTTTTGATCCTACAGAATACATTCGCTGCATGAACTACTGAACGTAACACTTTAATAGGACAGTTTATAAATCTATGTGACATGAAGAAATCGGAGTCACATTAGAATAGAGACATTCATTTTTCATAGGTCCTATATCTAATTAGTTAATAATTTATTGTACATAAGAATCATTTATAATAAGAAAACAACATCTTAGTTTTTCTGCTTTTACAAATGACTTAAGTTAAATTTTACTTTACAAAATCAAAATCGTAATTATGTAACTCAACAATAATTCTATTAAAATAAATAAAGCGACGGCCAATAAGTCAGCAAATAATTTAATTACTTAATTTATACATATAATTAAACTATTTGCTGACTTATTGGGCTTCGCTTTATTTATTTTAAACAAAGTCAGAAAATGATGTGTGAATAAGTCAATTAATAACAAATATCAATAGTTCATGCTAAATATCTACCAAATTACAAAGATTTCAAGTTTATTAATACATAGAATTATTTTCTAATAACTCATTGACATACTATGAAAGACTAAGCAGAATTTTTTGTAGCTCACTTTTGAATGCAAATGGAAAGATTCTTTATTCTTTGATGATGTCTAGAAGTTAGTTAAAAATAACATTCCGGTATATTCCTGCCCCCCCCCCTTTTTAGCAACTCTTATGTAAATTATTTTTCCCTTGCATTAAATGAATGCATATCAACGCAGCTTCCGGGTGGCGTGTGGACCGCAGGCCTCTGATGTGTTTCCTGGTGACACTCGAACCAGATCGCCTCTCCTCTCTGTCACACATCAGATTTATTTTATTGATTATTTATTTCATTGCTTATCTTACATCTCCCACGTTTCTGCACTCTAGGAAAGGATGTTTTCGTAATTTTGATAACTGTACAAACTTCTACTTTGACAACATTGGCTAATGGACGTAAAAATCCCTTTATTTTCCCTTTTCCAGTGTATTGTGATCTAAATTGCTAATACTATTGTGTTCTTACTGACCATAAAGCCAGAGTTTCGGAAGCCTTGTTCTATTATGAAAGCCTTCTTATGGCATTGGCTCGAACTTAATACCGCATTCCATTTGACTTTGTATAAATCCTCAACTCATGAAAATGATTTACTTGTGTTATAATAAACTCAATGGGTTGCAACAGTTTGTGATTAGACGTTTACAAAATATAAAATAATATTACTTGCGGTTTTTAATTAAGCCCTTGACAGCTATCTACTGTCGATCCAGCACACCTGCTCATACATTATCAGCAGCTGTTTCAACGATAGCATGAAGGCAATAACCTCGCACGAAACCAAATATATGCACATAACTTGATAACTGAATCAGAGTCAAATTCACATTACTTTAACAAAGTTCTGAGGAATGAACTACTGTATTAGTAATTTTATACAACTTACAGTTTCTGAAGATTTGAGAATATAACAGGTATTGTAGATATTCTTAATTCAGTTTCTGTCAAAGTAATTAATTACTTCATGACGTCACTTTGCTACCGTCGGCATACAACTATTCTTACTCTATAATTATAAATAAATATGTAAGTGTCCACGGTCGCTTCATATTGATCAGCTAAGAAGTTTTTTGGGTGCTTTGAATTTCTTTGGAAGGTGGACGAAATGACCTTATTTTTATATTCGCGAAGAAATGCGAGTCTTTTGCGTCATACAAAATACCGTGGAATGTAAAGGCAACATTGAGGAGTATCGTCGTTCTACCTAACCGTGTCCTGACTAACACCAAAGAGTCTATATAACACATCGAAAACTCTTGATCATAAAAAAAGGTCAGTTACGTCGCAAGAAACCAACCAAGGTCAGCAAATGAGGCACGGCTTACGATTAATATGCGTAGGTAGGCCAAATTGTCTTAGCCAGATTATAGTCGCAAACATCTTCAATTATTATTATTAGAGAATATATCATGATTACGACATAACAGCAACTAATTCATTTATGGACGTTTACATGAGACAGTCATTCTCTCTCTTTTTTTAATGTCATTGGCTCATTTGAAGTATTTATTCGCCTCCGAATTTTGTTCTCATAGTTTATCTCTTTGCGTGTAGTTAATTAGTTCAGGTATAAAAATCCTGTTTATAATCGTCTGATTAACATGAATATGAACTATTGGAGAGTAAAGTCATAATATGTAGGATCTGAGCGTTAAGTTTCTACTTTACAAAGTGTGTGTAAGAACAGGAAAGAGAGACAGAAAACTGGTGGCTTAGCTGAAGTTCACAGATGTCAAGCACCTTGTTGGGTTTCGGATTCTATTGAATTTTCGGTGGCACCGCCCCCTTCATCAGAAGATTAGGAAAACATTTCAAATGACGGCCAACCCCGACGGCTATTTATTAAGTTTCCTACTCTTACATTCGAACAAAAAAACGAACACATGGAAGAATCATGAAAATCAATACCAAAAAATATGTTTGTAAATTTCGGTTTTTTTAGAACCGACTTTCATCGTAACACGGCACAACCGCAGATTTCAAACTCGAATTTTTCCAATTATATTCGCTATACAAACTTTAGGAATATCGAAGGGTGATAAAAATCATAGATAACATTTAGTAATCTTTATAATTTAATAGATTTATTGCCAGTTGCAAAAACTGACGGAATAGTTTAGTGAGAATTCTTTAAAACCTTTGGTTCTGTATTTTTCATTTTTTTTGTATTTATAATGATGATGAAATAATTACGAAGTGAAAATTCTTGGGAATCTTTGATTACGTGTTTTTTTTGAATTTTGCGTTTTTATAATTGGGAAGACTGACGAAATAATTGCAAATGACAATTTCAACGAATTAACTACAACGTACGTAATTAATATTTTCTCTATGTGCTGATTTCACCTCTTTCTGACATTTTTTTATACAGTAAACTATAATGCTTTATTTAAGCTCCAAATATTTTGCGCGCGCAATTTTAAATATCTCGTTTCTGCAACACGTTTTAACGAGACGCAAAATTTCCTGTTCTTCAGGAAAGCTATTTAATTGAAGGAAATAAAATAAATAACGGCTTAGGAAACTGGAGTAATTGTGACGCTATTAAGTAACCAGCAGATTCTTTTACTTCCTTAACGTACAGGGATTATTTTTCACCACGTGGATTCACGAACCCGGAGAATTTTTAACTTTATTAAAGTACCGGGAACATTTTCACTCTCTCAACGCACGGGGATGCTTTCGACTTTTTTAAGGTAACGTGCTTATTTAATGTACTAGGAGATTTCTTGTCCGATCTAGTTTGATTTTCTCTTAAAAGCTATTATCAAGATGCATCTCATTTACTTTCCTTTGAATCACTTAATTTTTTTTACATTTCAATTCTTCTCCAACAAGAGTAATTTACGGTTCATTATTAATATTATCTATATTTCTCTATAATATGACAGTTAGACATGTGCACGCAAGCCTTTTCAATTATAACAGCCTTCGATATTACGATGAATATTTCGGAAGGTACCTTCCCGCTCATGTTACCTGGGACGGAGTAGTTTCTAGGTCATCGGCCTGTGGGAAGAATCAACTGTCCGTTGGTGTATTCTAGGTGGCTTTCTTCGAACAAAGAGGACTTTAGCAAAAGCCTCAGCTCAAGGTCACGAAACAATCCAATGGCTCACAACCAAGCAAATTTCTTCTCTCCTCTCAAAATGAGTTTTGTGAAAACACCAAATACTGTAAGTCAAAATCAAACATCTTGATAACTTACTAAAAAATTAGATTTCTGTATTTAAAGGACGTTTCAGGTAAGATTCTTAACACGTTTCGCTCCATGCATTGTGCTGGAGATAGAAATGGAAAACAATTACAGCTTTTGTTCTACAAAAGGGGGACAACGAATATATTCAGTTCCAAGTAGGCCGACGCCGAATTAAAATAGGTTTCCTGTAAATGTGAATATTTTCTGTATACACTGAAATTATATGCGTACAATATTTAATACAGAGCACGGCGTAATTTAGTTGCAGTGAATTTGCAATTAGTTTCACTGATATTTTATAATAAAGTTATGGTGTTCTACACAGCATCATTATATTCTCATAAAGTAAATTAAGAAACCTAGTTGCGTTGGCACTTGCAGTTTATTATACGGGAAGCGATTGGATATACAGCATAATGAATTTCTCGTGCGTTTCCTGCGCAACCACGAGTATGTTTCCCGGAAACATCGAAGGTGAGTTGCTATCGTGTTAGTATGCCATTGTTTAATTTTTAATATTGAATCTATCTAATGTGCCTCAAATATTCGCCCGAAGCTGTACAGAAACAGTTGCCTCTCAGAAACGAATCAAGATAATAACAATCTAAACCCGTTTTGAACATCATACAAATCAAAAATGGCCAAGCAACCCTCATTGGTTCACTTCATATGGACTGATATATGCTATTAAACGGGGTAGTCCCTCATCCAGCTTGTTGCTTAAAAATAAATTAAAATCATATATAACCAGAGATGTGCCACAGTGTGTATTTCCGACCATATATTAAAGATGATACCAAACGCACACTTAGATGCTCCGACGTTTTAGGCTTAGCTTACTTTATTCCAGTTAACTCGTTTCTTATTTAATATAATAAACTGCAATATTAACTAATAAATTTTGTGTGCGTAAGCGCATTACACCGCAAAACACACGATATCAATTGCGATCTGCAATCGCACGTCCTGTTATCTGTTTATCAATTTTAACTGATATGATGATTACATATTCAAATATTCAACGGACATTTATGAAACAGTTGCTAGAAAAGAATTCAAGCTGTGGCCGATACGTTAAGTCAAATAACGAGAATCTAACAGAATATGTCACAATATTATAAGATCTATTATTTTAAAATTTATTAACCTTTCTCCTTAAGGATATTTTTTAAGTATTCAATACCGTGTAAAGGAATGAAATAATTGTAGACGGAAATGAGTGTAGAAGAATACACCTCAGGCCTAAGAGGGGGAAAAATCAGTTGTTAAATTGACGAAGACAAAGTAATCTCAGAAAAATGTAGACTTTGTGGGTTTGTAGGAGAGAGAAAAATACTGAAAATTGACGTTATATCGGAATAATCTTTCGTTATTGTCCTCCGGTTTGAACGATCGCGCTTCTGACTACTAAACTAATTACTCTGTTCTATTTCCCAATCACGTTCTTAGACATTTACAATTGCTCGGGTAGCTCGCAGAATTCCTCAGGCAACTCTACAGGTCCTTATAATTAGGATATGTATTTCTTTTAAACTTCACATGGTATGCAGAAATAGTTCTCGGGTTTCCACTCGGGTGCAGGTGCGATAAAAACGCGACGTTTCGACGACCAAGTGCTCTGTCGTCATCTTCAGCCTGAAGATGACCCGAGAACTATTTCTGCATCAACTTCACCGGGAAAGCCTCAGCTCACTTATTCACATGGTATGCTTGAAACGACGGAAGTCTGTGTAGACAGATGTATTTCCGCCCTATTTTTACTCCTAATCGGTGCCTTGAATACGGAGCTGTATTGTGAGATAAATATAAATGTGCTGCGTGGAAAGCATCAGTCACACCATGGGATGATTGTACGAAGATCCAGAATCCGAAGACTTCATGTTCCGACCCAGTTGGCGACCCACACTTCTCTATTTCAACTAGTGGCGTCATCAATGGACCTAGGTCAGTAGTTCGCCATTGCGCAAACGTATCCATCCACGTGATTTAAAGAAAATACAGGTTCAGACTTTTGTTTCCTAGAGCTGACTGATTATATTGAGCTCCAATAATTCAAGCGCTTCTAAAATGCGATTCATCAATGGACCTAGCCAGTAGTCCACCGTATGCGGCCGAAAAACAAATTTATTACTATTGAATTTAAAATCTGATTGAACGAAACCTACTACTACCCCTGTTTGAATAGTATGTTTTGCTGAAATTATTTTAATCTATTCTGTTTTTATATTTCTTAATGCCATACATTAATTTATTACATAGTCTACAGTATCTTTTGGATCTCGGCTCAGTAAATAGCTGGCACACATGTTATAACAACTAGTAGAAAGTAGGTATACTATGTTATAAATAATAAAACAATTTCTTTGAATTTACTTATGTTACAGTGTTGAAGCAAAGAAAAAATGGCCTTCGATGACATATTGAAGCATGTGGGAGAGTTTGGTCGATACCAACAAAAAATCTACTGGCTGTTATGTCTGACTGCAATTTCTTGTGCATTACATAAACTGGCAAATGTTTTCTTACAAGCACAAACTAAATTCAGGTAAACAACACTTTATAAACCCATATATTATCTTTACTAAGCTCATGTTTATTATATTTCAATATATTTATCTTTAATTCATACTAAATAAATAAATATATATATTGATTCCTATTAAATACGTTGAACATTTTTATGCAAATGTTCAACTTTTATTCTCCTAAATTTTGGTACTTATTTTCAACCGAGTAAAAGTTTGTTATGGCTGAGATTCTCTGATTAAGTCATATCATACTTTTTTCCCAGTATTACAAATGTAGGACACATGAATTATCTAAACATTAACATTACATTTTATTATCATATTAAATCAATAAAGGAAATAAAAATAATTTAGATGAGACATTATTATATTGTTATTGACATGGTATGCTTGAAACGACAGAAGTCTGTGTCGACACATGTATTTCCGCCCTATTTTTACTCCTAATCGGTGCCTTGAATAAGGAATGCCAGATGCCATAGTTAAATATGCTTAATTATTTTTTCTTCATTTTTGCATTAATATGGGTCTGATTTACAAATACATTGTTTTCTTGTGTTACAAAATTCATTGGAATAAAGTGACAACGTTTGAAAACAGAAAATTTAATTTGTGTCAACATGATATGATACACTATGGTATACATAAAAGTTTTTGATTTTTAAGAGATAAAGTTTTGAAATATATAAAGAAATGTGTAAATAAAAGGAAATAATATTTGACAGATAGAATACTAAAAGCACAACATTTATCAACTATAATGTATGAATTTGAAATTTATTTGTAATCTGATGTGAAACATCAGTTAAAATTCTTTTAATATTGTTTTACATAATTTTTATGTACATTATATATAACATATTTATGTTCCTAATTTCATGCTAAATCAATTAGTGTACAAATATTATATTATTATTTTAGTACAAACATGTTCTTTTTTGGCAGTAAGAGCATCTGGTAGAATTAAAAATATAAAGTTCAACATTTTTAATCATTAGATTTATATGATTGATGTTTATTCAGTTTTAATATAGAAGTGAACTCTCATCAGTAATTTGAAGTTACAGTTGGATATCAGTTTAATGAATTTAAATGGTACTCAAACAGGAACACTGAATATGAGTTCAAAAAGAGTTGCACTAAGAATTTGTTTTATAATTATAAAAAGTAAATTGAATAAACAGAAAATCAAGACGATTGTATAAACAGCTTATTTGAAAGTTACAAATATATAAAAAATAATGAACAAATAATATTTAAAAATGATCCTTTTATTTTTCTCTAATAATGTTCTGGAAAAAATCAGGAAAATTGATATGTATATATATAATCATAATTTTTAAATGTTCAATAATTATGATATTTGTATCCAAATTGATTTAAACAGTGTGAAACTTCTTGTTAAAATGCCATTTGAATTCAACTGGTATTTACTAGATGTCATCTTTCCATTGATAATGAGACTGGACCATATCAGCTGCCTGAAGATGTAATGAATATGACAATTCCTTGGGATTCAAATATTGACAATTGGTCTTCATGCCGCATGCTCGATGTTGAGTTAACACAGGAATACTTCAATGAGGGAATTCCAGCTAATGAAAGTGTAAAGTGTGAACACTGGGTTTTTGACACATCAACATATCAATCTAGTACAGTGATAGAGGTTTGTTCAGAAATTATGTAGAGTATTTTTAACATTAGTATGTATTTACAGTTTTGTCACAAACTTAAGTTTAATAGATGAATCTATTTAAGGTAATTACAGAAACTCCAAGTGAATTTTCATCAATATATCTGATCAAAAAGGTTCCCAGGCTTGAATGTTGCTATTGATTATTATGTTATTGCACAAAACTCTGCTATCTATTACTGTGTTTTAATACTAGATTAATATTATTATTTTCATTAGTCTAACTGTTAAGGAAAAATATATGTAAAAACATGACACTAAAGATACATAATGAACATTAAAATATGTACTGTGAATGGTAACAATAATTGAAAAATTTAAACTTTAGTTTTTATTTATCAAAAATCATTTGTAAATGCTCTTCTCTTACATAACAATTAAAATGATGTATTAGTTTTGAAATATAGAAAACTTTGAAATGGCTGAGAATTCTATCAGTCCTAAACATTAAGAAGTTATACAGTATCATTTTTAAAGTCACTGTATTTTTAAGTGTGATAACAACTCTGAAATAAAAAATGAGTCCTGAAACTTTTTGCATACACCATTACTTTTGTTACAAAATATAAGTTTACAATATTAGTGAACTTAATAAAAATTGTCTAAATTTCAATAGCTGTGCTCAGCTGACAAAGATGGAGTTTTTCTTTGTTGTCACAAGTTAATGTGATATAGAAAGGAACGCAACAAAAGACTTATTCTGAATTATTGGTCTCAACACCCTTGGCTACAAAATTTTGATGTGTCTAGGGAACTTAATAGTGAAATCAATAAAATTACCAGAAGGGCTAACGGAATATGAGGATGGGAAAGGGATATGAAAATGTGTGAACACTGGGTTCAGGGAAGGGAAGACCAGTGGTGAAGGTTATGTAAAGAAATAATGTACAAATATCTGAAAACTTAGGGATGGGTTAGGCATTGCAACTAGTAGGTTAAGTGAGGAATTACAGATGAAGGAAGATTTGGACAAATGTGAATTACAGACTTGTATTGTAAAGGACCATCTGAAAGTACTGCCAAAGTTTTGAGTTACAATTGGTAATGAAACGATATAATAATTGTTGTTATTATTTTATTACTTGTTTATAGTTACATCAACTACAAGGTCATTAGCAACTGTGCACGATTTGGGGAACTTATATTGTTGTAGGGGTATCTCAAACATCACAAACATCGAAGCCCATGCCAGGATTCAAACCCGGGACCTCTGTAGTGCTAGCCACTAGACCACACAAGGTTGGCATAATAAAATTGAGTAATATACAAATAGTGCAAAGAATAGGAAGGATGTGATGAGTAAAAAGGAAGTGGTTTATTGTGTTCAATGTAAGGATTATTCAAAAGTATTTATAGGTCATACAGGGACTTCATTGGAGAAGCCAGCAGAGAGAAATAGAAATTAATAGTGAGTTAAAGAGAGGTAGTGAAATAATAATGGCTTATCTGAAATTTACGGGTGGTTGGTGGTGTTCCTATGTTGGACAGAAAAGTGTTCATATGATTACAGTTGCTAACTGCCTTCTTCACAAAATAGTTATAGACCTCTTGTCTGCCAATTACACATATAAAGGACAATATAACAGTCCAAAAATTGATTGGGAATTAAGTAGTGGAATATGTGAGGTGGTATACTTTAGGTTGGCTTACTAGTGAAGTTCTTTGTGATATTATCTCTCAAGAGAGAGAGACAAATGAATGTATACTGAATAAGATATTTTTATTGTGTTCAGGAGACAATAAAAGTCTCAACAATTCACTATTAATAATTACTATGCTTGAAATGTTCCAGTTTGAATTAGTTTGTGACCAGTCTTGGATGCCTGCTACTGGTGATGCACTATTTATGGTGGGTGTTCTACTGGGTTCCATGTTATTTGGTCATTGGTCTGACAGGTGATATATTTTACATATAATTTATAAAATAGATGCTAGACTTATTCATACATTAGCCAATGCACAGAAAACTGTTTTAAGTTGTAAATTTAATAAATGAAACTATGAAATATAAACAAATTATTTCTTCAAACTAGAGTTTTATATTTCTCATATAATTTGTTGATAGATTTCTAAATCAAACATAGAAACAAAAGTGTGAGCAAAATGCATTGATTAAAACAATGTTGCTCTCTTCATTTTACAGGTACGGGCGGCGGATAATATTTTTTCTCTCTCTGATACTCCAAGTAGTTTCTGGTTGTGTGGCTGCTCTTTTACCAACTTACAGTGCTTTCATTGCAGCAAGAATGATTATTGGTGCTTCAACTTCTGGAGTGTATCTTGTAGCATATGTCATTGGTAAGAGAATATGACATAGTTTTCCCATATCAGTTGAAACATTTTTATCCGTGAATATATAGATGCAATATTGACTGATTTCATATAGCTCTTGAAATGGTTGGACCTGGGAAACGTCTCCTTGCTGGAATTGCGTGCCAGTTCTTCTCAGTTGCTGGCTACTTGCTTACAGCATTCTTTGCCTATTTTATTAAGGACTGGAGAAGTTTACAGCTGGCAATATCATTGCCAGGAATTCTCTTTATATCTTATTGGTGGTAAGTGACATTAAGAATGTCAATTTTTTTAAACATATAATATGGATAATGTGACAAAGACTGTGCATATATTAAGACAAGAAAGAGATATAATTTATCAAACCATTAAAGATTGATTTCTCATTATAAAATAATTTGTTAAATTTTAGAAGCATTATTTTCTATTATTTGCAACTTTTAGCTCCTGTATTTTTCTGTTGATGAGTGTCAAGCATATATAATAATATTCATCACATCTCCATGTATTTACCACCTTTTATGCCAAGCAGTAAGCCAATAATGGGGCAACAAAACACCATTAAATATAAAGAAGCGTATAATACCAAAGGCTGATCTCCTGTGGTCTAGTGGCTAGCATTGTTGTCTCACAATAGAGGTCCCGGGATTCAATCGTGGCATAGGCTTGAATGTTTGTGCTGTCATTATCACAGAGAGTGGGATTAAGGCTGGTGGAGAATCAATATACTGATCACATTTCACTCGAAATTTGGAATGGGTCATGTAAGAGTACAGTCTACAGTTGACCCTGTATGCCAAGGCCCTCAATGGCCTGTAGACCCAAGGAAGAAGAAGATAACACCAAAGAATTGGTTATTTCAACATTTATGTTCAAAAACTAATAGGCATGAAGATTAAATTCTTTTATCATTTATAATTTTGCATCACCCAGAAGAAAATTTAATGAAATATTTCAGTTATTTACAAGGGTTGAGAATGGATGTTGGGTGAGATTAAATATTTGGATATTCTGATAACTAGCTGCCTTCTTCTAAGAATAATTTTTTAACTAAAAATGTAAATAATTTTTGTAATTGATAAGTAATAGCCACAAATCGATAAAGATCAAGTTTTGTTTCAGGTTTGTCCCCGAGTCAGCTCGGTGGCTAATAACCAGGGGCAGGCATGAAGAAGCAAAAAAAATTATTTTCAAGGCAGCAGAAGTGAACAAGGTTACATTAACGGATGACATGCTAGATGATCTTTTGAAGACTGAAAAGACTGTTCAACAGGTGCAACAGCAGAAAGTACAGCAGCCATCATTCCTTGACTTGATGAAGAATAGCAATTTGAGAAAAAAATCACTTAATTTATTCTTTTGTTGGTTAGTGGAAACATTTTATTTTTATTTGATTCATATAAATTAAAGTTAATGACACTGGCCACTGCATAATTCCATTATGTGTCTTAAGATTTCAATAGAATAATAAAGATTTATCGTATTCAGATATAATCTATTTCCACCAATTTAGGTTCGTCAACAGTGGCACATATTATGGGTTATCATGGAACACTTCTAACCTCGGAGGCAATGACTACCTGAACTTTTTTATAGCAGGTGCTGTAGAGATTCCAGCCTACGCATTTCTTTTGCTGACTCTCAACCGATGGGGCCGTAAGAAAATACTGTGTAGTTCCATGATAATAGCTGGTGTTTCACTTCTGTTAACTCTTCTTGTTCCTCCATGTATGTACCACTTGGTAAAAATTATGAGCTTAAAATACAATTTAATATTTTTAACATAAATGTATGTGGTATGTTTTAGCTATTCATTGGCTAACTGTAACACTAGCCATGGTTGGAAAGTTAGCAATATCTGCATCATATGGAACAATATACATTTTCTCTGCAGAACAGTTCCCAACTGTAATTCGAAATGTAGCTCTTGGTGGCAGTTCAACGTGTGCCAGAGTTGGTGGTATACTTGCACCATTCATCAATTCATTGGTAAAGCTCTATTAATCTTTCAATTATGATATATTGTTTATTTCATGTAAATATTAATTTCTGATTTCCTTATACTTTTATGAGTACATATACTATAACGTTTACCTGCCCGCTCGGATCAATTTATATGTGAATGGCAGTCTGGGTGCCACTGCATATGCAGAATTATTTGTGTATATATATATATATATATATAGGATAGAAAGAAAGAAATATTTGGGAGAAAGGCAGGAAATTCGCTCTTTAAATCATATGTACGGCATGGAATCATGCACAAGGAAATACATATGTCAAGCGTAGAAGGGAATGGAAGAAGGAAGAAAGACTGAAAAAATTCGATGTGGCCAGTCTATATATATATATATATATATATATATAGTAAAAAAATGGCAATCATGATCATTTTGTGAGATTATAAGCTGTAACTAATTAGTTATGGAGGAGGAAGGGGGTTAATAGTGAAAATATGAGGACTGAAATTCAAAACAATTTATTTCAGAAACAAATAATTGTTTCAGCCATAGTCAAAACTCAATCACGAGGTTCCTAAATCACTAAATGTTGCTTTTCTCGATCACACTCACATTTATTCTCACTTATTATCTTAACTATCCCAAGCTAAATCAAAAATATTTGTAATATTAAACATTTAAAGGTTCAGTGACATGTCCGGTCATTGTAGCCACAACCACAAGAAAAAGGGAAGGGGAGGGCTTACTTTTAGTTGATCTGTGGCTGCTGAAGATAATGTCTATGTTCTGGCAGGTGTTCCTTCAGGTATAGCTTACGCACTTATAAGTGGATAGATTTCTTCGCTGGTCAGAAGTGCTTAAACAGACTCTCCAAATCCCACAATCTGAAGAATCTATCTCTCTTACCACCACTAATATCTATCTGCTCTCCAAACTGCATTGTCTTCAACTGGCTATTTATTCACATCTGCTCACCAAGTTGTATTGTTTTCCCGGCAACTTACATATCTGCTTGTCTCTCGCCATCAATTTTTTTTCATCCAAGTGTAATGCCTCCTTGTCCACCAAAATAACTCTCAGCTTCAAGAATGCACTGTTCTTAACAACCACTTATTCTTTGTCTCCGCTGGCTACTTATTCTCTTCCGAACCATCTCTCGCCGTCACTTACAAACATCTCCTTCCATATGATTTTTTTCCGCCTCTTTTGGCCTTCCCAAAATTACCCCCACTTATGGAAGGCTTTTCAATCATAAAACTTTGTCCATTATGATTTGGCCTTGACTGCAGCTCGAGATCAACAACCCTCCAAACTCACGGTCACGCAAAACTGCCACACCAACAAAATGGCTAAAGCTATAGACAGTGATGTCCGTCACAAGGGAATGTAATGAAACAGAGGATGATGTCACAGAAACAGCTATGAAGCCAGATGTGGATAGTTTCCTAGGAAGTGTTGGCTATAAAACTACCTGCATCACCAGTTGGACTATGTCAAAGCATTGACAAACATAATTTGATGTCCCAGACTAAGTTTCATCAAGTTTTTCATGCAGAACAAAACATTTGTGTCAGCCTCTGTGGTCTAGTGGCTAGCATCACTGCTCATATCACAGAGGTGCCAGGTTTGATTATGATTATTGTTAGTGTGTCTTTGCGTTCCCAAATCGAGTAACCCTCAAAAGTAAGATAAGATTTCAAATAGATGTCTGCGGACATCCTGCATACCGGCCGGTCACTGTATCAATCTAATTTTTAAATCACAGGAATAACAATTCTGTTATAATGCAGCATTTATATATTAATCAGATTCTGATAAAATATTTTTAATTAAATTATATTACAAATACAAAACAATAATTTAATTAGCTCATTTATTATAATTTCTTGTATTTCCATTTAGAATCGATATGTATTGAATATAATTAAATAAAATTAAGTTTGATCAGCTAGGGTCATGACAATTTGCAACTAACACCTGTAGCTAATCTTAAAATATTTTTGTGTCTCTGGGCAAGTCATATACTTTGTATTATTTCCCACCTCAATTGATATTGTTCAGAATTGCTCAGTCTTTCAAGACATTTCTTTTTGTAACAATTGCTAAATTTTCAATAATGCTTGCATAGTATGAAATGAACTTATCTATATAAATAATAGATAATAGAAATGGGCAATGTAAAAGCTAAAATTTATGGTAATATAATATAATAATAGTGGATGTAATATAATAACAAGTTAAGAAGTTAAGTAAAATATAAACTATTTGCATTTATAAGTATTTTCATTTAATGTATGAAACTATGTTCACTCAAATTCAGGAAATTATAGGGTATGGTGTCATTATTCTTGTAATTACAAGAATAATTGATATATTAAATATTTTAAAGTAAAATGTCAAATACAATAAATGGATGTATCACTGACAGAAATGCTCTAGGTAATTAATCTAATTGCTACCTCTTCATGGAGCTGATCCTTGTACCTCCTGATGACCACATGCGGGACAACACCGCTTGCCATTGCTCTAAGTTAAATCTTTGGATGGCTGTTTCCATCAAGTCTGCAGCATTACATCCACTTTGTGACAGACCATAGCTTAATCATATACACCGAACTGTTGTCGCATTTTGAATTCTGCTACAAGACTGGCCTTGCCCACAGCTTACACAAAAATTATCGTAAAGCCTGAAGGGCAAATTTATTCATTCCAATACTTGGTATTTTTTATAAATATAATTCATTGAAATAGTTATGCTCGCACATTCTTTTGAAGTAATTTGAGTTAATGATTTTATACTTCTATCAAAAAAGCAAGTTTATAGTTATGTGAACTAACAATCAATTAAATATTATTGGTTGTAAGAACACGAAGGTGTTATGCAGATTTCAAATAAACCTATTATTGTCTTCCAATGTTAGTATTGAGATGAGCAATTACTCTGATAATTATGTAAACTAACTGCAAAATAATTTCTTCATTTCAGTCAAAGTTTTGGCACCCATTGCCTCTGTTAATATTTGGAGCACTGTCACTTGCCGCAGGAGTGATGTCATTATTATTGCCAGAAACTATGAACAAGAAACTTCCTGACACTATTGAGGAGGGTGAGGAATTTGGAAAGTAAGTTGATATGCTGTTTTGTGGTATTAAGTTATAAGACTGGTCATGCAAACTTATCTTGAGCAAGCTTTTTCTATTCCACATAGCTACCATATCCTCCCTAATCTGCTTAACATCCATCCTTGGCCTCCCACTTGTTCTTAAACCACACAATTTCCTCTAGTGCTAAGACCCTCATATCTCAAAACATGGCCTATTAATCTATCCTTTCTCTCGGTCAACGTCCTCTATATTGTTAGCTCTTCCCCTATTCTGCGTGATTCTATCCACCCATCTGATTTTCAGAATTCTCCTATAGCACCATATTTCAAAGGCTTCTATTCTTTTCCTTTCTGCAACTCCTACCATCCATGTTTTGCACCCATATAATGCCACAACATACAAACATTTTTAGCAATGATTTCCTAATATTCACACTTATATTGGATGTAAATAAATTCATCATTTTTGAGAAAGTCTTGCTTGCCTGTGCTAATATATCATGTTCTTTAAGGTGTGTCAACTTATTTTATCATTTGATAGGAATACTTGTTTAAAATGGAATTACATATGTAATTTTGATTTCCAGGAAAGTTATTGAAATTGAAATGAAAGACATTGAACTAGCCAAGCCCAATCACACAAATGGAAATCTTATGGCAGTTGACAAGAAGTAGATGTAAAAATGTCAAATACATTTCTATGATGTACTTACAATGAAATTAAACAAAAACTCAAATCCCAAGAAGCATTTGTGATGAAGTTCAGTACTTATACATTTAAGTGTTTTGTACAATATTTATAAACAAATACTACAATTATTTTGTATATTTTTATGTCCAATGTTTGTGATGTTTTTCATTAAATTATTTTGTACTTTATTGAGTTCGTTACTTCTTGGTTTGTCTGTAACATAACCAGTACTGAAGTCAGGTTGAGAAGAGAGGTTTTTCTTCATCAATGCATAATTATTCATAATAGGTAAATTAGATACTTTAAATATATATATATATATATATATATATATATATATATATATAGATATATGTATATGTATATAATTAACGGGGAAAGGACAGAGAGATAGAAAGAAGGTGACTTACCTAAGGTTCAAAGATGGTAGACACCTTGTGAGGTTTAGAGTACTTGAATTTTCGGAGGCATCGCCCCCTTTCATCAGAAAGTTAGGAAGACATTTCCAGTGATTTGAACAGTGAGAATTAACATTGAATCAATAGGACTTTTGCCAGGACCTTAGCTTATAATGAATAATTGTGAAATATATATACAAATGAAATATGTGAGACACATTCAGATAACCAATTTACATCATGGTAATCAAATGTTTTAGATATTTTCTCAATAGTTCTTATTTACCAGTTAAATATTCTTAGAGCCAATCCATTAAAGTGTGTGATTCAACAAAAATACTGAAGTATTACAATGGTGATGTCTTTGTTATTCTCCCAGTTACACCAAAATACATTTAAATGTTTCCCTCTGTGGTCCTAGGTTATGAAGGAACTGCATATTTATAGTCACTCCGCTCAAGTACTAATTTTAACAAGAGTATTTAATATTTATGCAGCAAAAATGAACTTCAGGAAATTGAAAGTACAAAATACATTTATAAAACATATTACTAAATTTGATGAAGCTATTGGGATCACTGTCAAATGTATGTTTAAAAATGTCTTTCAATACCCTTTTGTGCAGGGGTCAACTGTAATGTTTATGATTATGCCTTTGATATTCAACAGTGTAGGAGATACACTTTGGTTCATTGCACAATAGTCCAAATCATAGCTAGATTCTTACCTGCAATTTACTGAAGTGAAAACAAACCACAATATACATTAGTGTGTGGAATGGTTTGTTAGGTAATGTCAAACTGACATTTTGGATTTTAAAACATCTCACACACTCACAGGCTTACAGTTAAGATTTACCTGCAGTGTGCAAAGTATTTTAAAGTTTGGAAATTCCATAATATTTACGTGGGGAAAGTAGTAGACACAAAGATTTTGTTAAATTTAAAATATGCAAGCACAATTTGTAAATGAAAGACATAAATGGCAGGACCACATTGACCAAAAATTAATATATTTCATATCGATCAAAATTCATTGTCAATTGATTGAGATAAATGATGTACAGGAATTATGTACAACAATTAAACGAAGACCAAACATAATGTGACAACCCAAGAAGTCTCGGCCATGAACTAAATTGACACTTTCGAACCATCAAATGCATAATCCCCACTCATAGCAGCCTGCACTAGAACTCTCCAACCAAGATTGTCTTTTTGAATAACCTAAACGAAAAAATTTCTCATAGCCTAAAGTTTTAGATAATGTGTCATGCTCCCTTCTCTTCTTTCATTCAAGCTCTTGTATCAGGAAAATTCCTGTTGAAAGGAGCTAAGTGTACAGAAGTGTTCTCGGTAGGGATAGAATCACGAGGACAGGAAAGGAGAGAAATATGTACGGCTGGAGAAAAATTATGTTGTGTAGTAAAATAACAGGTGGTTCAATTTAGTTAAAAAGTAGTTGGAAAAGGCTGATGTAAATATCTTCAGTTAAAGATTTCGTATTAGTGTGCCGTAGATGTAGTGCTGTTAGAGCTTAAACTCTCGAAGGAAGTTCTATGGTCTCAATCGCGAAGAATAAAGACAAGACAGGGACAAGTAGTGTTGTTTATTTTCGCTAGTTTGATGTGGAGGGTCCGGCGTCGTCATCCTCGCTGTACTCGGCGGGGTCTGCGACGGCGTCGTCGTCGGTGTCGGAGTCCTGGTCGGAGTTGAACTGCGCCGCTCCACCGCTGTAGAACGCCAGCACCGGCACGTTGTAGTCGGAGTCCATCGCATCCGTCACCATATCGTTTTCGTCTTCCTCTTCGTCGTCCTCATTGCCGCCGCCGCCACCACCGCCGCCGCTACTCGTCTCCGTCTGCACTTGAGCGTTGCGCACGGCCAGAAGCTTCTGGCGCTTCTCTTCCACCAAACGCTCGCGGTGCTTGTGAATGTAGTCGTGCACGTTCGGCAGACCCGTGATCACACATGCCGACAGGGCCGATCTGTACACGTTCATATCAGTCGCCTCGTACCTGCGGGTCACAACCGTGTCACCGTCTCAGTCACGGTCGGCGGATTACGAAACCCTAACTCGGGCTACTAAACTCGCTCGTCTCAACCGGTTGTTGAAACAAAAATCAGGACAGGCGTCACTCAGTTATAATAATTTCCTGTACGATCCAAAGAAACCGTGATTATTTATTTTCTAGGCAAGAATCATACAAAAAAAAAAGTTGTAAATAACTGAATGGCCAACTATGCGGATCGGGGTTCACTACTTCATGTAGCATAATTATGAAAATATTGTGAAGGTATTGCCAAAGACGGGTCACAGAGTTTGCGTGCTCAGCAACGTAAGTACTACACGTATCTGAATTCTGCGAACTTCATTTTCCTAATTTATCTTAATTTTTAAAAGTACAATATGATGATGCATCTTATCGACATGTGCATTTAGTCATCGACTAAACACCGCTCCAAGGTGAACTAAATAGCATGTAGCGTACTTTCAAAGACTGAAGCTTTGATTTGAACGTTCATTGAATCGTGTCAAATTATGTTACAAACATATGCAGAATTATATATGATCAGCTGCTCTGAAGAGGAAAAGAAAAGCCTTCTCTTATATGGCCAATAATGCGTCGAAAGACGGAGAAAAAAGGATTTCCAAGCGCGGATGATGCAGAGAAATCAGATGATATGTATACGTGGACATATACATTGAAACAGCGTGTAGATTGTGAGACTCAGTGCATCGATTAACAGCATGGGAGCTTATTAATCACACTCAAATCCTTTAAGGCTGAAACTTGTCAAGCTGTATTTCAGTGGTCGAAGGTTTTCCACGTGTTGAACAAAGAAAATATAATAAATTGTACTGTACTCACAGATGAACGCAAAATCTTCTGTGCTACACATTTTCAAAATTTCACCGAAAATATAGGCAATGGGAAAGATAATTGCTAATTTTAAGTCGGCACTACATATTCCCTGGATTTGTAGGTGAAGATTGAAATTGAGTTCGAAACCAATCATCAAAGAAATTATGTTGCACAACTAAAAGCTACAAAATAATTGCGGCATAATTTTTATCATTTTCTTCAAAATAAATGACAAATACTTATCTTTTATTAGATTTTTTTGGCAAATGGAAGTGATAGATGAGAATAACGTGAGAGCACTTACCATTCGTTGGTGCGCTGATCGTAGCATTCCACGTGGTAGATGGTAGTGACTCCGTTGAAGCCACCCATGGCGAATATCATGTCATCAATGACTTCAATGGCGAAGTTGCTACGAGGACTGTACATCTCCGGGATGGGTGTCCACGTGTTGGTGCCAGGATTGTATTTCTCTCCACTCGACATTCGTGATACACCGTTAAAACCACCTGATTGAGAACGAATATTGTCAGTATGTTCTTGTTGTAGTACTTGGTCCCTAGACTGATGCAACCCTCTATGATAACCTATTCTGCGATTCTTCTTATACCATCCCCAGTTATTATGCTGCCCAAGTAGCAGAATTCCTTAACTTCCTTCAAAATATCTCTTCCCAATCTAACACCCTTTGGTATTCCACTATTCATCATACTACACTCCATTGTCCAGGAACGTTCATGGCATTTATTATGATTTCTCATTCGTCAATATATGATGTAAAAAGACTGAATTCAAATTATTTATGACTCCATGAAAAATAGCAATGTACTCATGATTTTGTTTCAGGAGACGGCAGTATCATTTCAATATAACCCAAAACTTCAAACTCTAAGAATGAGAAAAAATAACTCTCGGAAATGTAACGTTACACTACCGTATTAGGTTTTTATGCAACTGATTATTTTTACTAAATTTAACGATTGGTTTGTGTAATGATGTAATTACTAACAAAGATATTTGTTCAGCAACTTATCGAATTACTACATACTATTTTGGTTGACTTTTTGACGAGTGTCTATTCTATTTTCTAAAAATATATTGAATGAAAGTAGATTTTTTACTTAAGAAGCTAATGATTTAACAAAATATTAGTCTTACCAATGACGTAGATACAGCCCCGGTAGCTGACGCAGGACACGCCGCTCCTGCGAGAGCGCATGGGTACGATCATGGTCCACTGGTTAACCTCAGGGTCATAAACCTCAGCAGAATTCATGCACTCTTGACCGTTGAAGCCACCAGCGATATATATACGCTCTGCAATATCATGACAGATACAGTACATTACAATCCGTCTCCACAATTAAGAAATTACGATTCGCTTTTCAGCGAGAAATGATGAACTGGCAACTGTGTGAGAAACAAGTATCAAATACTACCATTATTTCAAACGTCTTTACCAATCACGTGACGTGAGAACGTAATTGTATTATAAATACTCCATAGATTGAGACGAGGCAACCTACCGTTTAGCGTCGCGGCGCTGGCGTCGGAGCGCTGGACGTTCATGCTGGCGATGAGGGACCATTGGTTGGTGCGGTGGTCGTAGCGTTCCACGGAGAATTGTCGGTGGTGGCCGTCGTACCCACCCATGGCGTAGATCAGCTCGTCCAACACGGCCACGCTCACGTAGCACCTGCAAAGGTGGAGCGAGTCGCGCTTCAAGGGCTACGAGGATCACTTACGTCTAAACACACAGATAGTAGCGCTGTAACTCTGAAAGGGTGACGTTATAGACGTGGCCTGTGGCTCTTGTTGGAAGTTGGTTGTTTTTCCCAATTAGGAATGTGGAGAATCCCTGGCAGCAGTCTTCATTTGTGGTTTAGACTGAACGAATCTGACTTTCATTCGTAAGTTTTCAGCTGATTAAAACATTGACCCCCAAGTTATTAATTCTTTTCTACGAAATTATAGAAATTATTCACTGTCCATAAATAAAAAATTGTGGGCTCAACGTTTAACTCACATGTACAAAAGAATTGTGCTTATTTTTTCGTTATATACAAAGTCCTACACTATCGCGTAAGAGGAATTCGTAGACTCCCATGATTGTCTAAAGTTAAAATAAAAAAATGCTCCGAGACCTTCGACCGTGCATAGGCGCAACTTCCCACCACTTCTTGGTGACAGCGTTGAAGCATCGGCATGAGTTGAAGTAATACATGCCATCAAAGCCTCCGATCACGTAGATGTTGAAGCCGATGACGGCGGTGCCGTGGTACGCTATTGCACCTGCAGGGTCCACTTCGTCAACCTGAAAACAGGAAACTGGATAAATGTTCCTAATAAGAAATCGATTTCATATCAGTAGTTTAATATTAGTTCCACATTTTATTTTCTCAACGCGTGCTTAGCTCTGAGTGGTCGAGGAAAGAGCGTACCTTAACCCACCGATCAGCCCGCGTGTCGTAGGTCTCTATGTAGTTGGTTGGACTGCCTCCACTCCAACCACCGATTGCGAAGAGGATCTCGTGCGGCACGCGGGGGAGCGCGATGTCTGGCGTCGGAACCTCACCATCTTTCTCGGTGATCATCTCCAGATCGTAGAGGAACTTGAGCGTCTCGATGATAAGCGGACGGCAGTCCTCGTTGCCCGCCACGTATGGATGGTCCTTTACCTTCTCGAGGAAGTATTGGGTGTCAAGCAGGCCGAGGCGGATGGCAGACATGAGCGTGACCACGTGCTGACGACGACCGACGGGTTCGTGGTCCACCCAGCGCAAGACTCCCTCCCACGCCGTCTCCTCGCTCTTCACGTTCAGCTCGTCGCACGAGATCAACTGCTTCAGCTCTTCCACAGCCAGGTGAAGCAGCTCGTCGCTCTCCGCAACCACCTGAGTGAAGTTGCGCAACGTGTACACGCGCGCGTCCTCGGCCAGCTCCCTGCAGAAGTGCGACCTGCGAGGACCCGAAACGTCACTACTAAAAACTTTAAATACTTAGTAGGCAAAAATGAGAAACTTTCTTTCTCGTAATGAATCAGAATCTCTAAGATTGTATTGAAGCAGGAAATTCCTGCCACAACTATGCTCTAATCTAACGTTCTTGGGATATGATGGGCATATGGCTGGCTTTTCAACACTACGAAAAACTCAGATGTATTTAATTTTATTTTAGAGCAATGCCACAGAGAGATTAAGAATATAATTTCTTTAGTAGCTGAATGTAAAATTTTGGATTGAAAATCTCACGTCATATTCCATCTTCGACAGTCAACTTCAGTTTTATTAAATAATTTCTGGGAGAAATACATTGCAGAGTTTTGACATCGCTAAAATATCGCCTAGAAGCTATGTAATCCACTATCACATTACATTCACTATTCCACGCTTTTACACTGATCAAAATTACCCTCGAATTTATTGACAAAATTACTAATGAATCTGTTTTCCTTAACTAGCAAAAAGCACAACTTACAATTCACACAACATTTAATGCTGGTAATAATTCCTATCATATAATTCAGGAAAATGTATAATAAAAAGTTAAAGTTGATGGATGTTTACTAATTATTAAATGTAGTTCGTTAAAGCTTCATATTCTGCGTACCATCTTAAGTCTGAGTATAAACAATATATTCTTAACGTTAGGTAGGAGGGGCCTTTTTAAAATATGTACCGATATTTATTTTATAGATAACAGAACATTATTTATAGATATTTTATTATCAGACATTACCTTACGCTCCATACCACACAGTCGACCTCGTCATTCAAATTGATGTTCTCCGCATTCAGTACTAACGAACACGCAGACAGACACACACACACCTCACAATTGCAGATGAATCAGCTGGCATAACATTATTTGCATTCAAGATACGGATCACTGATCTGATTTCAGTCGGCGGGTCGTTTTGAACATTTAGAAAGGCACTATCAAAAGCAAAACTGCCAAGAACGCCACCAATAACTCAGACTACGCAAGAGCAAAGCAAAACACACCACCAGGGACATCTGGAAACATACACAAGCCAAGTTCAACAGCACAGGGCAGTTAAATGGAAGGAAATGTAATCCAATACCTACAATCCACAGTCAGCAATATTTGTCTCCATTAAAATCAGTCCTTTAAATAGAAAGGACCAAATAACTATTACAAAGGCCTGTACAGGTCACTCCAAAATTACCCACTTTCACCTAATCACTAAGAATCCGTACACCTCCCTTTGCTCCCAATCATTACCATCAAACACGTCATTTATGAATGCAGAAAATTCCGGCAATAAAGGAATTGCATATCTAGAGGCCTTTACGAGATGAACTTTTCCCCGAAACATAAAAATGATCAATTAATAGAGTGAAATCTAATGTAAAATGCATTACTGTAGAGTCGATAATAAAAAATTGAGTTATTTATAGGTTATGGATTATCACACAAAATTCCATCACCCTTGTGGGCGTTTATTGACCAATGCTTTGACAAAACTGATACGCACCGTAACTCATCAAGGAATTATTCTATCACTGTCAAAGAAACAATGTCAATTTATACGAACCCGTCCTCCAACAGAATAGATTGAAATGATGTATGAGAGTTGAATATCAATATTGGTCGAAATTCTGTTTTGGTTTTGAAAATGTCGTTTTTGAACAATTGTGATAAGCTGCGAAAGACAATTTTTATCCCCAATTTATTACTATATTACATCCTATTACTTCTGTTCTGAGAATCAGAAATTGGAAAAGTATACCAATGTATCGTCGAACACTCGTATTCTCTATCCCATCGGCCATTAATGGGATGATAAGTTTGTAGAGTGTGCTTGTAAAGTTTGAATAATAATTTCAGATTCCCCATGACTTTCAGCTGGGGGCCGTTCTGCTTCGATGGAACTATAGTTGCAGAAGCAAATCTGACCTTGCAAAGAGCATGATGCCGAGGCAGTTGGCGGGTGCGAGGGCTCGTCGGAGGAAGTCGCAGCACAGCTCCATCATGCCGGTGATGCTGAGGTAGTCGGCCGTCACCAGCAGCCGGCACACGTTCTCGGCGCGGATGTCGGCATCGCGCAGGTACGCGTACCTGATCACGTAGTTCATGCTTTCCGCCTTCACGTCGGGGAGAATTACGTCCGTCTTCTCGCGAGAGTTCAGGGTTGTCGTGAACATCGTCCTAAAGCAAAGACACAAACGTTGATCACGAGTCTATCCATAGTTTACAAAGTGATCATTAGTGAGCCAAACGTAATGGAATTATAGAAATGAATGTACGTCTGTTGGTCCCTCATGACCGTCCGATTGCGATGAAATTTTTGGAGACTTGTATTTCTGATCCCAGTGATCTTTCGAAGAATTAGGTCCTTGTCTTCCCCCTTTAAAGCCAAAAATGCCCTCCCCCCCTCCGTCAAAGTTGCTGATGGCGTTACCTGAAGTAATCGCTGCAGGCGGACATGATCGCCCTGTGCACGGGATACGAACTGCCGTCCTCCAGGCGAATTACCGCGTCACACAGCAGATTATTCTGCTGCAGCTCATAGAATGTCTGCATCGTGTGCAGACTCAGGGACTTGCCCACTTTAGCCATCAGGCTTTCCTGCAACAAACATTTCCCAAATTCGTTAATACAGACGGTTCCCATGTCAATATAAGGCAAATAAACAATACTCAGTGTCAGTGTTCATAATTTGAATAGAAAGATTTCTACGTAGGTAATTTTCTATTTGTATATAAGAAGCTAAAAAAATATTAAACATACACTATTGTAATATTTTCTTAAATGTGTAACCTTATGTTTAATAATCGTTATAGTCAAAAATGAAGTATAATAGGTGCCGTCCTTGCTTTCAACAGATATAAATACACAAGCGAAAAGTCAATAATTAATTAGAACAAACCTCTGTTGCAGCGTAGCTACGTGAACAATAATATGTGAGAACGTCGCATAAATTTTAATCGACGGAACGAGGCAGAGCTTCAAGTTCAAATCGCTTCCAATTTGAAAATAAGCATACTTTCCGAATAATTTAAATAAAAAGAACTACTTACAGAAACATCTGCGCAAAAACACTAAACATTTATTTACCACTTCTACATATTTGTCAACGTCACAGTAATCAACGCAGACTCAATGATTGAAATACTGAAGTAATAATACTTTTATTTTTCAGTTTTCTTATTCCTAGAACCGTTTGCTGCAGATTGACATGAAAACTTCAATTTATTACAACTACTATTTTTTATAAAAAATAGGATGTTAACAAATATTAATTTATTGCACTAAAAGGTGTAAAAAACAAACAAAACATAAATATATATTTATCTGACAAAATTTGAATCAATGAAGCAATAAAACAGCCAACAATTGTGAAACAAATTAATAAAAATACCAGAAATTTTTTGCAACGCTCATTTGGATGTATAGTGCGTGAAAGGTAAGGCCTTTTATAAATTTATTTAATGAAGTTACGAAATACAAAGGGAAATAAATTTTTTGATTTTAATTTAGAAAATGGTATTATACATATTTTGCTATCGTTTTGATATATTAACACTTTTCTTTTACATTTTTCAATATAAAAATCTTTAAATTGTTATTTTACACTTGCACACCTGAAGAGAAAGAACGAAACGTATTAGATTGTTTCTAGCATGCCGGCCGTTTTATTTATTCCATAAAGTGTTTACGCAAAATACTGTCAATATTTTATTAATGAATTGTGATTGAATGAATTATAGAAAGACTAGAAATACTACTAAATATTGACGTTGGTTTTTAAAATTTATATCAATAAATAAAATTGAAGTTTTCTGTCGATATTTTGAAGATTCAGGCCAAACAGGTCGAACCATAAAGACACAGACTTGCAACAGTATAAATTACGCCCTCTTGTGTCAAGGCTGTTAATCGAGATAGTTAAATTGCTGTTAAGCGTGAAATAATGCTTAACTTAAACATTTAATTTAATCAATTATACATTTTAATTAGTTACTTATAGTACAATTTGTGTATAAGTAGCCGTATAGATTGATTATATAAAGTCGGGGGCCGCACGCACTCAGTTTTATTTTAGATATACACATTATTTCACGGTATTAAGACCAAAGAGGTGGTTAAAGTATTAATAAAGATAAGTGACTGTTTCAGTGTATTTTCGTGTATGTATGTACTGTATACAAATCTAAACGCGTGGAGAATTTTCGACCATATTTTGTACACGTACTGTAAATACTATACTATAAAAAATATAATGCGTGTCTTATTATGTATTTGTCCATTTTCTATTTGTTAATATCAATATCCCAAGAATAAAACTCTGGAGGTACTTCATGCAGATTACATAATTTTAAAAAAAGATAGCGACAATTCTATTATTATTATCAGTGAAGAACTGCATAAAAGGGAGCAGATTTTTATTCTAAGTTTGGTGTTTTCAGAACCGGATCAATAGAATTAGGAATGGTTACGGAAAAATGTATTCCATTGCTGGGAGTTATATTGATTCATAAACAGTTTGATTATCTGGTTATTAATGCTACAAGTCAGTCTGAAGTTGTATTGTAAATTAGAACATCAAATAGAGCGCAGCTGATCCACATATTTGAATCCTGAAAAATTTTGATCTATACTTTTTAAGATAATGTATCTTAATGAGATTATCTTCTTAAAAGAAAAACCAGATGTCGTTACTGATAATTACCATTTAAAAATTAGAACGATAATTTAAGAGATACTGAAAACGTTATTTATCCACAGTAAAACTTTATTATAAAATGTCTTGATTATATATATTTTTTCTAATTTAATAAATTCTTAATTTTTCTAATTAAATTAAAAGTTTTGTATCTTTTAAACTGGCTAAAACTGTTGCGTACTGAGGAATCTGAATATCTTAACGTCTAGTTTAGTATATTTCAAATAGTTTGTTTTTTCTAAACTACTGCCTTTGTTCCCTTTTTGCCGATCACTTTCCACCACTTTATATATATATATATATATATATATATTGCTTCTAACTTTATTCGTATTATGTTATATGCCAGTGAACCTACCTAAATGTAAAATCTGGAATAAATTTCTATCTTCGTTAATGGAATTCCTCGCTACGAGCTTTTTGTTGATTTAAAACGGCGGAACATAATAAATAAAAGTATTTCGTGAAATTGGTTTGGGTGTGAGTCAATTAAAAGAATTTATGCCAATTTTTATCTCTAATGCAGACAACGAAAAGTGATCTTCATGTTATAAAGATACACATAGAAAGGGTATGAAAGACAAAATCCGCTTATCAATATCAATAATCAATAATTCTACACAACCTATTTTATATTATCGTAAATAATTTATTTATAATTAATGAAATTATACAATCGTTAACGTCTCGTTCATGAGATTGAAAATTTTACCATTATATAAATCTGGGTCTGTATTCAAACAATAAAATTATAGCATAAATTAACTGAAATTAGTCCAGCTTCCAGCCAAAAATATATTTTTCTCAATACCAAAGGCAAAAAATACACGACCAATACAGGAATTTATTTTGGCATTTACCTTCTCAGAATCCATCATTTTTTCTTTAGCGCAGAATCATTTGACTTAAATTTTCCAATTTACCGTAAATTTGGAGCTAAGGACGAAAGGCCGAGGTCTTTATGCTTCGTTTCCGGGCAACGGGCCCTCTAAATTTCTGCAGCTAGTTCGGACAGTTGTACCAACTGACGAGATGGACTACATTAATTTGAAAATAACTCATTTTCTTAAATTTTGTATAGCCCGGGTCGCTTTTAATAAAAATTAATGTCGAATGTCAATTGTGCCAACAGAATCGACAGGACTTTGAGAATTATAATTATTCATGTTAGCCTTGGGATTTGCAAGTACAAATACGTTTCAGTCATGATGAGTAGACAATTTAGTACGAATATTCTTTAATATTTAAAATATTTCAACGAAGACACCACATATATAAACCGAGTAGTTTATTTATAATTCAACTGGGTAAACCAACTGTTCTTTTTCGACACTGAGTACATCATCATTTGTATAGGCTGGAAGTTGATATATACAGGGCAATTATAAGGTCCGTGATTGATTTAAAATATCGGTATAGATAAATTGCTAAACATAACGTAGTACGTGGAAGACAAACAGTCAGAAAATTTATTTGAACGTAGTGCCGGCAAGTTTCTTTGGACAACAACCGACAAGGGCATCACCGACCGTAGTTAGAGAAAATTCTGCAATTGTGGCTGATGCTACAACTTGAAACTGTAGGGAATTTGTCTTTCAACCATATGGCGTCACTCAACAATTGTGGATGTGATTTCCTAAATGAGACGTTGTCACGTCGCTGAATAGGCCGTCCCTCGACCGCAAACCTGGCGCTACTCCACTGGCCGTCACGGTGATGCCTTACTATTTTTTCTTTTTGGTATACATCAAGAATACGTTATACTTTTATCATAAAACCTCAAAGACTTGGACACTGCACCGCTTCAACTGTTATTACCGTCACTTCTGCTATGCTCTGTCTGGAATGGGCAGAATGGATTTGTGCCGTGTGATAGAGGGTGAGAGTATGGAATTTTTATATTTACCTAATTATATATATCGATTTTTTCATATGTTTCATGAATATCATATTTTTCCTTTAGAATAATTTCCTTCGAACATATTTTGAGTAAAGAATTTTAATTTTAACAAAACAGGATGGATCGTGATCAGTTTCATTTGATTTCTTTCTTCCATCCTTCCGCGCGCTTCTAAGGAAATGTGACAAGTAAAAAATAACAATAGATAAATATATTACCGAATACAATAAAAAACACTATAATAATTACAAATAAGAAAATATAAACAATACATAAATTAGAATTGAAAGAAAGGAAACTAGTATCAGTGAAGTGACCCGTTCAGAGAAAATAACAATTTCAAATTAACAATTAAAACAAAACGTGTTATAAGCTATTCAAAATATCTACCCTTAAAAGGTTTCTCTTTAAAATACCCTATGAATAATTTAAAATAACTGCAATAATTGCACAAACAATAATTTTTTAATAATTTATTAAAAACCGTAACATGATGCGATCGTCTCCCTGTGTTATAAACACGTCACGACCCGATAGCTTCTCAAGGACAGAGCTTTACGGGTGGTGCAAAAGGGTGGAACAAAATAATATCCATTACTCAATCCTTGCGGTGATTGTGTGTGGATTTGCACAGACCCAGCTAATTTCATTAGCAGGAGCGAGGTATCCGCGCCGTTTAAAGTGTTGGAAATCAAAACAGAAATAAATACGGCTTAGAAACAACTATTGTAAATGTTCTTCAAATAACAAAACCAATAATACTTCATAAATTTATGTATGGTGCATATACGCACCAGCTACCACTGATGTTAATCCGGATAAGTGACGAATATTAGAATGCCAAAATTACTTCTCAGCTACTGAAACTACTCGTGTCATATACTTGCACGCCATTTAAATTTCGCAAGTGTACTACTAATAATTAACTGGTTTATATTATATATATAAAGAATGCTAGTCAGAAAATAGAAATATAATAAATGACGAGTCAATATTTTCTTTATTGAGGTTCGAAATATTATAAAACGAGGAATAGAAACACTTTTGGTGAGCACTTAGAAAAAACTACAGTGTAAACTCAAATTTTAGATCTTTGATGAGAAAGATATAAACCATTCGCATTTGAACACCGATATGCAGCTGTAATTGCCAACATGTTTGAAGGCAAAATGTAGAAAAATGAATATAACTCGAAATTTGCTTTCTCAACACTTGGAAATCGTAATCAAGTATGATTCAGATATAAAAACGTTGATGAACGCCGATGTAAACCTAACTATGTAATAGGTATCAGAAAATTTTTATTTATTTATTCCGATTACAAATTTCAATTAAAAATAACAGTAAATGTCTTTGATTGTTTGTATATGTTTAATTAATTGAGTGAAACAGATAACTAGTGTCTTTCAGTAATTAGTGAGTAACTTCATAAAGGCGATTGATTGTATGTAATTATTGCTTGGCTCCGAGCATACTGTAATATAAAGTCAACAGTCGTTAAATCACGTTTTTATGACAACGAATTATTACAAGAAAAGTTTACTTCTCCCCATTAATTTTTAGTTACGCAGTGCAAGTAAGACGTGGGATTGAAACATAAAGACCACTGACGATATATATCGTAGATAAAAATCTTTGAGTAGAGATAAAAAATTTCCGAGAGTTAACTCAGCTCCTTACATTGTGTCTTATCTGTGAGTCACGGGTTGCGTTGGCGGACTCACAAACTGTCTTATTTTTCTTGCTGAACTTTCTTCCTAACAAATACGGCATTGTTCACTCTTTCCTCTGATGATGTCAATTGATATTTAGTTGGGAACTGATTATTTTGAAAAAGAATATCTGAATTTCGCGTCTGAGGTAGAAAAAGGGCCTGGAACCAAGTTTGGGTTGTATATCGCTACAAAACCAATCTCCTATTTTTGCCATAAAACAGAAAGCGTTATAGACCCTAGAAATGAGGCATAAAAGTGCGGTACATTAATTAAAGAAATATGTTAACGCTTAAAAGCATATATCAATGACATGTCTTGTGCTCTTAAACCACATAATTGATAATAAAAGTTGGGTAGGGTTAAATGGAAATAAAATGGCCAAAGGTTCTGGATTAATGTGTTCCAGGAAATGGTTAACTATTCCGTGGTTTTACGACCACGTCATCACCTCTATTTTAAAAGTGTTATTCACGACATCATTTGTCTAAAATGGCTACTGTCATAAATCTCTGCGTGCTTAAGTAAAGAAGCTTGACTGTAAATAACACTTTGTACTTCTTAAAAATTTATTAATGTGTTATTTTATAGTGCCCTGTTGTGATGATAAACAGTTATTTAATTGTATTTGATTATGGGTGGAGTTATGATAATCAGACTTCATCAAAGATTAATTCACAATAACCATTTCTTAACTTTATAAATACATATTATAGAAATTATAGTATTCGAGGAGTCAGAAGAAACTTGGAAACCATAGTAAATGGCATGAACGTGGTGTAGTATGGGAAAGTATGAATAACATAGGGTGTTAGATTGGGAAGGGATATTTTGAAGAAAGTTAAGGAATTCTGACACTTGGGTAGAATAATAACTAGGGATAGCAGAAGTATAGTAGACATAAAGTGTAGGATAGCACAAGCAAGGAAGGCTTTTGCGAAAAAGAGGAATTTACTTATGACTAATATAAGTATGAATACTAGGAAATCATTATTAAATGTGTTTTTATGGAATGTGGCGTTATATGGGTGCGAGACGTGGACGATAGGAGTTACAGAAAGGGAAATAATAATAAGACTTTGAAATGTGGTGCTATAGAAGAATGCAGAAAATCAGATGAGTGGATAAAATCACTAAACAGGATGTTCTAAGCAGAATAGGGGAAGAGCAAACAATATGAGGGACTTTGACCAAGAGAAGGGATAGATTAATAGGCCACGTTTTAAGACAGGAGGTTCTTGTGGGGTAAGAACAGAAGAGGGAGGTCAAGGAAGGAATACTTTAAGCAGTTTAGGAGGATGGGGGATGGGGTAGTTATGCGGAAATGAAAAGGCTTGGGTGAGTTAGGTTAGCACGGAGGGTTGCATTAGACCATTTTTAGAGCTGAATAACACAACAACAACATTATAGAAATAAGTAGCTGATGTTATGCGGACGATATGAATTTTTAATGCTTAGCAAAGAAAATCAGCCTCTCTCACAAATATATTGCTTTAAAATTTATGGAAGAAAAAACTCTATGTGGAAGATGCTTCTATGGTTTTACAATAGTATAAAACTAGTTTTAGCAAACAGCTTGGCGGCAGTTATCATGACCAGTTGTCACGTGGGTAGAGGAACACAGCAGCGTCATGATATCAATATCACTCTCTTAGGCTCTAAAGACTCACCTGGGCTGCCCATGTACTATATTAATAGCCACATTCAGACTGCAAAACATAGCATAACACGTGCTAAAAACCCTGTTCAGGCGAGCCACTGTCTATATAGACGAAATTTAAAATGTTTAATTTTACACACTTAATATGTCATTAACTCTCTGACCTGCCACGTTAAGAAAACAACTATTAACTTTTTACGTCTTTTTATGTTGTGTACCACGTGGCTGCCGGATCTAGAACATTCTTGACGCTTCATGATCTGCGTCGCTACAATTCTGTCGTATCAATTTTGTAATATTACTTTCATTTTTTTGAAACTATTAACTTTTGTTGGCGTTTCATTGAGGTCAAATTAAAAATGAATTTAGTTCAAATATAATTTTTCACATTTGTTAGCATTTCGATGAATTATTTTACGTAAATAGTAAACATTTACAAACTCGTGCTTCCGAACGACGATCTTCCAAGAATTCTATTTTGTAATGACAATCACATTCTTTTTATTTCATTCTAATTTTAGACATCTATAATATCTAGATATTATTTTTCTTTTAGAACGCCTTTAATAATCTTTTAAGATGAATTCTGTATTAAACTCTTTGTATGCGAAGTTAATACGTTTTTCGTTACTTCATTTTTCCGCAATGGTTTTATTTAATTTATTGTAAGACAACAAATTTTCTTCCAACCAAGAACGCCATTCTTTTAGATAAGTTGAGTTGTCTTTATGAATGAGCTAGTGTTTGTGTTACTGAGACTCATATTGCAAAGCTTTTGTCTGATACCTTAAGTTATCGCTTCTTTCATCCTTTTATACAAACTTTTATTATATCAAAAAGGAAACTCATTTATAATTAACATCAAAAATATTTATTGAAGAATTAATATCTTGATATTTTACTATAATTCAAAGTTTCGTGAATGAGTTACAAGACTCAATGTGTAATATTAGAGACGTCCTTTGTCTGTGAAAGCCATGATTCACTACAACCAGTCACCATGAAAGACGAACCGTGAGTCAACCAATACGTGAGATAACGTTCTCAACTCTACGTCGCAGCCGATACGATAAAAAAATCCTTACAGATGTAAAAATATTAAAGGTCTTATTTTATGGTCCCACCAGAGTAAGAATAGTATTTTTCACAACGTGCAAAGAAATGTATTCATATTCTAAGTGAGTGATGCCAACAATTTTGATGATGTAATTTTTGTATCGTGAAATTATGAAGTGGTTATGATAACGTTCCAGACCTTCTCAAGTGGTTCAATCCTTTTATCAGAACACTTTTGACGTGTTCAATCAGCACTTGCTGATTAAAATAATGATTATAAAAATCTGGTCTCAATACCATTCATTTTTATTTGAATGCTCTATTTATATCGTTTAAATCAGTTTTTGTTATTTTTCTATCTTTAGCTGCATACTGAAAATTTTACAATCGTACCATATTTTTCCTCAGTCAAAATACTGGTTTTTAAGAATCTAATTTTTAAAATTAAGTTTTAGGTGCTTTTCACGGGAATACAAATAGTAAAATCAATCTGATCAAATGGAATAATTCATTCGCCAACATTTCTCGGTATTCCTTGAAGGTTTTAAATGCTGACAAACAAAGAATAATTAGCCTAACAATCAAAGAGTACAAACAATGAAATCCATATTATCAATAACTCATAAATAAAACAAATTTGTGTTCCTAATACAAATCTAAAGACATCAGTTTTTGTACGGCCGATTTTGATAATAGTTCCCCAAATACTACATTTATCTTCAGATAAACCAAAAAATAATAATCTCTACATTTACATTTACATTGGCTCTACAGCCCATTCAGGGCCTTGACCTACAGGATGGAAAAAATCAGACTTTATTATAATAATATAATAAATAAATGGCATTGAGTCAGAAACGAATTTATCCTTTTTGTTTATGAATTTTAAGACTTTACGTCTTTTTCGTGAACCTCTCCATGTATAACAATTTCCATAATCTTCTTGCCACTAAATTTTACTCATGTCAAAATTATTAATAAAGTTACATATTTTATAAAAAATTATTAAACTGATATACCTGAAGTGGTCTCAGAGGCTGTTGAAACGTCGTAAGTTTTTGTAATAAAACAGTATACATTGTTTTCTGACTTCAGGCCATTTATTTATACATTAAAAACATTGAACATCGTTTCTGTATCCCGGGTACAACAAAACACCATAAACAGAACTCGAGTGAGGGACAATTTCATAGGTGTCGTTACAAGAAAGATTTCCTTCCGTTACTGGCCGGAAGGAAAGAGTAGCAAATTATAAACAAACGGCCACTGTACGGAACTAATGCAAAACGTGCGATAGCACTTGTTTACATCCTGCAACTAAAAATATTATTATTGGCTGCAATTGTTCAACTACAAGCCAATGGATGTCATTTGAAATTACAGGCGATTGGCTACTGAAAATGGAGGAAGAAGATTTCTGGGCTAAGCAAGGTGACGTGGGGAAAGAATTTTGAGACGGAGGGACACAAAAATTGCGAACCGCTGGCCGCCGGGGTATGCAGTATCGTTGACTTTGATTTTAAAGAGTTCACATTTCCAGACTTGTTAGCCGTAGGAGACATTTCTTCTTTTTCCTTCACCCCACAGGTCATCCTGATTTTAATAAGCCTCATGTAGACTATAAATAACTCTACCTTTTATGAAAGTTCATTTTCTTTTGCTTTCTTTAGGATTATTACGAATTTTATCTATTAAATTTTTTTCATATAATAAAATAAATGTCCACTTTTCTGCAAATTCATTTATCATCATTATTATTATTTCTCCTTTCAATTATAATTGCCTAATATTAAATAATAGCTTAATTAATAAACACCTCCCTGTATAATTATTACAAATAAAATGCCCAAAAATAAGGAATTAAGACGAAACGCCATGATGGGAGAAGACAAAGAAGGAAACTTTCTATGAGAACCAGGAGACGTTCGTGACCACATGGAGAGTAAGTAGAGCTTTTAACGACAGAGAATTAAACCTTGATGTTTGGTTTCTGTTAACAATTGGAGCTTAAAACAGGAAGAGCGCGTTTCTCCTTCAAAATAGTTCTCTGCGCCAAACTTACCAACCCCTATTTAATCACGAATAGTTCCCCTCCCCTATCAGCGATCGGTGCGACTCCCCGATCACCATAAAACTGGATAATACTGGAAAATCATAGCAGCAACTCGATCATATCAAGAAAACATCTTTCAGTTCATAAAAGCAATCAACCTCTATGACGAAATATAAATTTACCTCATTGTATCCATAATAAAGTAAAAAATACTGGACCTTCACTCCAAGGTAATTTCAATCTGTTCCTCAATTAGACGTGCACAGATACTTTCATGATAAATACTTCTACATTTATATGTATCATCTTCACAGAAAATAATTTATGAAGTGTAAATAATATTGGTTTTACGATCACTCTATGTGTCTACATTAATTTTGTGTAATGAACCAAATATACACTTTTTATGCCTAAACCTTTTGAATTTTCCAGTAAGTTAATTGAATTAAATGCAAAACTAATAAAAAAACAGCAATTATTTTAAATATTAAGTTTGTAGTCGATTAAGATAAAAATTAATTGTTATTATTTTATAGTCAGATGTTAAATTTAATTTTTACTTCAATATTGTAGCTATGCAGTGCTCAATGGTGAATTTTCTAAAGATCTGCGAGTTAAGTTACGCTGCTCTCTTCGACATACGAAACCTCAGCGGTGATTTAATTAATTGAAATGCATCAGCCACAAACTCCGCTTCTCCGTAAAGATACTCCACTCGCATACGACGAAAGGTCTGAAACAATAAAAAAAAACATCCTGAATGTTTAGGGAAATAATCACGTTTGAAAAGTTTTCAACAATATGGGCATATTAATTGTGACTTAAATGCTTTAAAAGGGGAACATAAATCTGATAGACGTGACGAGTTTGGAGTTTTAAAAACTATTTAATGGTACATCAGGTAGTCTTATTCAATTATTAGTGTGAAGAACTTAATAAAAATTCATATTTACGGATGAGAGCTCTGCATAGCTTCTTACTTCATTCCCGTTTAAATATTACAATTGATCTTATGGTGTGCGTTTGCGCCCACATATAATAAAGAAAATTACCCCCATTATAACTTTTTATTGAGCTTTTAATTTTTTGTATATACGTGCTGTATATATACCGTACTAATCTTAAGAAGCGGGCTATGCTGCTGATCAAATTAACGGCAGAGCAATAATGAACGCGATTGGTTAATTTTAATATAGCCAGACGAGAGACGAGTATCCAGCACCATTACTGCGATTGGCTAAAATTTTATGGCAAAGAAGACTGACAGCCCCTAAGAGGCCTAAAAAATGTGACACTCGTAAATCAAGAACAACTGCACGTGCATATCCCTTGCGACAATAAGCAGCAAGGGGCAGAACCGGGAAAGGGTCAGAGCAAAATCGCCGGATGTGCATGTCCGGCCTTCAATTCCCTTCGCGTTCCCTTCTGTCTTTTGGTTGTAGCTTCAAGTAGTTTTCTTTCCGATCCCTACTATTTCTGATGGCTTTCCTGGCTAATGTTAAAATAATTACGCTTTCCTCGGACACCGTTCGTTATAGATACAGCACTGAAATATTCACAGCTTATTTTCAACATTATTTTAGGATTTTGAAGCAGAATAGATGATTATTTATTTATCGTAAAAACGCTTCGAAAGAAATAAATTATTAGTAAAAACTATAATGGTAATAAATCATTTATTTTGCTTCCAAATACATAACAAAAATTAAAAAATGTTGTGAAAAGTTCAGTGTATTTATACAACGGTTTTTTTAGAGAAAGAAGTGACTAAAAGCAAACATTTTAACTGGGGCTTTCCAACTTCCCTTAATTTTATGCCCTGGAGGAAATAGTCCGCAACACAACATGAGAAATAGGAAAAGAACGGGTTGTCCATTAAGACGTGTTTCAATTTAGTGTCAATTTACTTTTATGTTTATCGTCGACTAAATTAATTTTGTCCATAATTAATTTCTGATTGAAACGACGTGACTTTTTGTCTTTGAGCTATATAAGTTTTGTTTTCAGAGAAAATCTGTCAATGAACTTCTCATCCTCACCTTTTTCTATACAAGCGCAAACCGCTTTTTTCATTTTTTTAATCTTGTCCAGTTACTTTGTCTTCTATTTTGAAAATAACTCGCAACAGGGTAGTTACGAGTTCAAGAATCGGAGAATGAATCTGTAGGTTCATTCCTTACCCTTAACCCAAAATTCTGTTCACGTGACGACTGCAGTTTAAATATTGAAATACAGTCTATATATGGTCGAAATTTCAATCATATCGAAGGAACAACTGTCATCCTTTCTTATATTAAAACACAAAAAATACTTCAATCGATCATGTCATTTATGAATGACAGATTGCTCGCCTGAAGTTTTACCGTGTGATCTGAAAGTTTCAAATTTACTGTAATTCAAAGTTATTGGAAGACACAGATCCAAATCAATATCAGTGGCTCATATCCCGTTTAATTTATCTTCATCACAAGTATGAAAATCTCAACTGTCCTAAATACTTTTTAATTATATTAAACAGATAATGTTTTACATGATACCGACGTCCAGTGAGGATAATGTACATTATGATCTTTCAGTTGTGAATACCTTCGCTACGAGAGTTTCCACCTGCTGTTCAGAGTATCTCTTGCCGATGCAGGATCGTGGTCCAAAGCCGAAAGGCAAATACGAGAAAGGATGAGCCTTCTTAGCCTCAGAAGGTTGTCCGGGGACCGTTTTCAGCCATCGCTCCGGAGCAAACTCTGAGGACCGAGGAAACTGATCCTCGGAGTTTGACATCATCATCAAGCACAGGGTCAGCACCGTCTATAGAAGGTCACAGTTATTATAAAACTGTTGGTGTCTTATTTATCTTTAACGGATTTACATTTCAAATGTGCACAAAATTATTAAGGTTTTTATATTTTACATGCTTCATAAATTTTAGAGACTTAAAATTATACACTCAGAGATTAATGTGTAGAGAATATATTTTTAAATTTAACTATAATAAAAAAATCAGTTTCTTACATATTATCTGTAGTTGAAATATTTTCCTTTATGGTACTACTAGCTCAGTTTAGAAATCACTAAGATACGATTGCTGCTGTTGTGGTATTCAGTCCTGAGACTGGTCTGATGCAACCCTCCATGCTAACCTATTCTGCGCAAGCCTTTCCAGTGCTACCGGATATTAATTAACTATCCTAATTAACTGTACCTTTCAAATCTAAATGAAAATAAAAAATCGTTTTTTGACCCCCTTAAATGATCACAATTGCCTCTCATAATATATAATTTCTCAGATTGCATAATCTGATACAGACGGTTTCGATTATTAGAATTGACGTTTTTTAGGCCGAAGAAGATGGCAGTGTTAGATTTTCTTAATTATTCTGCAGTGTAAGTCTTCGACCTTTAAAAACATAACCTGTATAATTAAAATTGTGTTTATATACCACCTCATTAAAGTGACGTACAAAATATTAACATAATGATCAAAAGCATTCAAGTAGCTGGTTACTTACGTCTCTGGGGATTTTGTAGCCGGCGAGTACATAATCGTCGGTGTGGACATTACGAAGGCTGATAGTGGAAGCGGGCCTCAATCTGAAATAATAATAACTTTTGACTCACACCCAGTTGCTACGGGAAAAATCTATATCAATGAAAAGAAATAGAAATGTCTGTCTGGAAGTTTTTCTTGAACACGCTCTGAAATAGATTAATAGATTTTAATGAAAATTTGAAGGATTGGAAAACAGGAATTTAACTTAAATTTTCGTGTACGTTTCATTTATATATCTTGTAGGGATCCGAAGATATTAATAAATCTATTGAATTGCCGCGCCAAAACCGAGGTGAGTTGTAAGGTTTATTAGGTGTTCCTATACCATTCATCCGATTGTTGGAAAATTTTGAAGGCACAACTTACTGAGTTATTATAAGCGTAATGTTGGCAGCATGAGAGAGATCGAGGGTGGGCGAGCAATCTCACTCCGTCTATTGTTACAGCAGTAATTTCGGTGAAGGCCACGGGATTGTTGTTGAGACAGCATTTTTATTTCAGTATTAGTTCGCTTTTAGTTTAGGCTCCACGCAAATTTGTAACTCAATAATCAGATAAAAGTAAGGTATTATAATAGATTGTTTCACGTAGCCTAAATATCCGTCCTAATAGGATCAAGGCTGGTTTCAGCGGACAAAGCCAAAAATACGTCTTCAGCCGGGGACAGAGGTTTACAACCGGGACTGACTCCAGAAAACGAAGGTGCATGGTCACCTTAATATAATTCCTGTGAATCCAAGTTCCACGCGAACGATGTCGCGAGCATAGCTGGTGCTTAATAAATTTCTCTTGAAATGGTTACGAATGGTAAACGAGAAAGCTACACAGCAACCTTGACAAATACTGTCACTATTACTTCAAAAATAATTCAAATTAAATCTCACTATTGCCAATTGGAATGCTAAACATTGAAAGACGATAATGGCACAAATAAGACAACACTAATTATATTTGAGAAATCTAACATTATCCTTTTGCTGCGTTTAGTTAGTTATAAAGTGATAAATACATAAAACTATACTAAATAACCGTTGAATTATTTAATCTAATTTTTATCTTCGATTTCGATCAAAGGAAGAGAGTAATCTACAATTGCAATTCAAACGCCGAAACAGCTGGAAAAGAATACATCCGTAGAAATAAATTGTGTATTTGAGACCAACAATGTAGTTACAAAATTGTAAGGTGTACACAGGTGTGTCACGAGTACCTTAGAGCTTCCTTGACGCAACACTTCAAGTACTTCATTTGTTCCAGTTTCATTTCAGTCAAAGGTTCCGTGGGTGACTCTGGAAGGATCGTCTTCAGCTCCTCGTATAACTTCTCTTGTTTGTCCTGGTGTTTGGCTAAGAAGTAAAATACGAAGGCCGTAGTGCGGGAAGTCTGTAAATCAATCCGTCAAACAAGCCCAGTATGAGTATCCACAAGTATGGAGGGGGTTACGATACATTATTACAAAATAACAAAGGTCAATGAAACCTGGTATAAGATAATTTTATATATTGAAAAAACATCTGTCAATTACTATAGTAATATAAAAATATATTGAATTGTGTTAGATAATTATTTATACTATTTATTGTAAAAAAATCAACAACAAAGTTTCGTCACCTTCTGTGACCTCTTCAGGTATAAAAGTTTTAATCTACAAATTAGAGAGAAAATAATAATATATCAATATACATTCAACAGCAAAAAATTCAATTCAATTTAGTTAATTACACGAGAATGTGTATGAAAAAATTGACATTAGGAAATACTGTACGTGTTTACTTCGAACGTCAATAGATTAATCCCTCCCCGATTGCAATATTCTCCTCCAATATTGTTACTTCTCACTTGCTAATGAAGGAACAGTACAAACTTTTTAGATAATTGGTATAATTTATGGGATAGGTTGATGAAAGAGTGGCACTAAATGGAACAGAATTTTCCAGACAATATATTCAAAATAAATAAAGCCTTAGTGTGTAAATCTCGGAATAAATATAATAGTCTTAAAAATTAACTGTAGGCGACACCGAAATTTCGGAAATAATCCTTTACCATTTAAAGGATTTGAATGCAGCGTCAAATGTGGATCCCATGTAACATTAATTAAAAAGTCTTACCGTGTCTACACCGGCGAACAGAATGTCGAATGCCATGGCAATAGCATATCTGGGATCATCATTGTCTATCAGGATCTTCTCCAAAATACTGAGATCCGTCGAACCGTCGTTGACCTTCATTTTGACTTTCTGCATGGCTGCATCGATATACTTCATTGCCAATCTGGAAACATGGAAGTAAAACTGTGGTACAGAAATTAGTTATCAGTTAAACAATTATAATTATGAAATCAACTGACAATAGAAGTTATTGACGACGAATCGAGGGCGAATTAAATAGAGGACTGTGCTGCCAACAATAGGCAAGCTATAGAAAATAGATAAGAAGTTCACGAGTGGAAATGGTATTACGATTCAGTGACAGTATTGTCCCCACATTAACGATAAGTTTAATGCGAGACCTTGCGTGCAACTCCGACTAATACCCAACACATAAAAAGAACATTATATTCACAAATAATACATTTCACGTGAAGGAATGCCAAACATGTCCTAAGAAGCCTGAATGGCGAAATGATTATATCCAGAATTAAATTAACCTCAGTAATTCCCTTGTACTTATATGTAAATACTGATGAAAGAAATATAATATTTTTTCAAGGCAGTTAATAATCGGAGAGAAATATGTGCATAAAAACGAATACTTTATGAGTGGCTGCTTGAAGCTTGAATTGATACTACGTGACAAACCCTATATTATAAAATGTGAAGTGTCCGTATTATATTAAACAAAATGCCCACATTTTCTCATTCTTAAATGTTTAACTATTTGAAAGCTGCAGAGAAAATTTCTTCTTATATTATTTACCCTCATGTAGCCTGTCATACTAAAGATTCAAAAAAAAAATTGTTGACTGAAAATTGTACTTAGATTTAAAATATGGCAATATTTATATACTGCTTAAATCATTTAATATCTTACATCCAAACTTAATACAATACAAAATATTCATTGTATCGTAATTACTTTCATTTAGACTACAACTGTGAATGCATATTTAATGAATCGATTTTGCCTCAAGAAAAGAAAAATTACGGGAAAGTAGTTAGAAAGCGCTTTTTTCAGGAAGCTATTAACATTTATGAACAACCAGTTGGTTTGAAATAAAATGCAATCAAATATTTATTAAGTTTTCTTATGTTATTGTGATTCCCACTATGTGGGAAGTATTGTAAAACTAAAATAGTAAACATATCATTTTTTTGAATCAGTTAACAGTAAATTCATTTCATTTCTAACGTAGAAACAGGTAAGAGACGAAGGAGATCATCTGAAACCCTTTTACCCGATCTTTTTAGTTTCTCATTCTAATCTCTAAATGAATTACAGAGTGCATGACAAATGTTTGACGAGTATCATTTCAAGTCTAATTTAATTTTTCTATTTTTCATTACTATCCTCATCCAATATTTCGAAACATGGCCTGAAGGGTAAAACTCTTGACGTAGATCTTGGGCTTAACTTTGGTGGATATATAGTTAATGGAGGAAACTGGTAGAATATTCCGAGTGTGTAGCTGAAAGGAGTTGTCTGCAGTGAATTAATTTAATATAATCTTTATTTAGAGTGACATTAATTACTGTAGTTATTAGCGACTGCGATAAGGGAATTCGTTTTCTTGTTTTACAGAGTGAAAAAGCACAGAACCCGGGAGAAGCGACGTTGACCACTGCACCATAGAAGGTCGGCAGTTCAATGCGTTTAGTTTCAATGAAAACCACCGCAATCACCATCTGAGTTAATTATGGGCATTTATAAATAATGCACTCTCTGAAAACTTACACGTAGAACTTATCGAGTGTCGAGACATAGAGACGCCAAGTAGGAGTACTAATTAAGCGCCACAGAGACACCTTCATGTCCAGAGTCTCGATGGAGGCGAACAACGTTTTAACCATCTGAATCATCTGCTGCGGTTCGGAATCTGGGGTAAGATTCCCGGAAAGGCAACCAAGACGGGTGTCCAAAGAGACCAACGCCACAGCTGAAGACAACAGACACCAATCTCAGAAATATGTCCAATTGTAGATTACATAAATACATACATGCCCATAAAAGTTAATACCAATTTATAGAACCTGCATTGCTACGATTGTTATCTAGAACCAAAGTCTTCACAAATATACCAAGTGCTCAGAATAAGGATTGTGATTCCACGAATAACTGAAAGTTACAATACTATTCCAACGATATCTATACAGTACATCGACGTGTGAAGGTTTATTCACAAGATGAAAAGATCTCTTTGCTGTCTGCCATTATTCGTTCTGTTGGTACCCAGGTCAGGTGAAAGACCAGTTAATAAATTTGATAGTAGTTGAACTCTTATGACTATACTTTTATTCCAGATGGAGCCAATACGGGATTACAAATAGCCATGTCATCGTATAAGAAAAGTTAAGTGATACACATTTCAATGCTGGTGCACATACAACGAATTCATTACGAAAAGTTGTTACGATTACAGAGAAGAGACGAATGAGAACATCATGTTACTAAATTGGTTTGACAGTAAGGTAGTGCACCTCATCTCTTCTTATAAAAGTAATACTAACGGGCATTTGAAAGAATATGAGAGAATACCATTGATGCCAGTTCTATCTGAGAATTTAATCAACATTGCTATTGTCTATGCATGATTGTTGTATAGAAGAGGAATGAGTAATATCGAACGTTACTTGATGGTACGTATGTGATATTGCAGAAGATCTTTTGAAGAGGGAATCAACAGTACCAAGATACCTAGAAGGCGTCCAACTGATTCAGGTCCATCAGAGAGGAGAATAATGGCTAAAGCATCACTGACCAGAACATTTAGAACACTAGTCACGATTATCAAAAAGATTATAGAATAAAGTGTGGTAAATGCAATGTTACACTTTGCCTCAAAAAGCAAAAGAACTATTTCAAAAATTTATTCATAACATAATGTGTCATTGATTCCAATTGAAATCATTTCAATACTCGTACCCAAAAATGTGTTTCTCGCTAATATGAATGAAAATATTTTCCCTTGAACCATGAAGGTAAAATAACATGAAATAAAAATTATTAAGTTTAAAACAATTAATTCAAAAGGGTTAATGTTAATTAAAATTCTTTTGCAAAACTAATAAAACTCATGATACTACAATTCAAATGTAATTCTCAATTACACAAAATTTCAGTATTACATGACCTTTTTTAGTTGTTAGCTCACGTTCTTTTTTGACGAAATATTTCATAATTACAATCCAAAAAAAGCCATATAATATATATATATATATATATATATATATACGGCCGCGAATCAGCTTCATACACAAAATTTTATACTTACATTCCAAGGCCCACTTGTATATGTCGTTGAGAAAATCCGCTGGCAACTCCCCTTTCTCGTCTCTCAACTCCTCCATTCTGTAAAAAAATGAAAAAGTTCTCCATGATTCTATTTGAGAAGATTAATATTTTTGACGGCGTGGAACCTTATTATTCAATTACTAACATTACCTGAAGAGCGTACAACAATAAATAATATTTTCGAGATTGAATTCCGCGGTCGTTACAAAATGTTCCCAGGATTGTCCCGTTATGAAGTAGAATAAATTTATTATTTGTACCCAGTGTATGAATGACTTTTATAGACCAATTAAATATGAAGAATTGTAAAGTATTTAGGAAAAGAAAATTGCAGTATGCCGTATGCAGTAGGCTTTTAGTTCGTCACCTGGTTTGTGTTGTATATCGTTCTTCTGGCTATCTATCAAACACCTGACGAAAGCAGCAAGACTTGCAGGAACGTTATTAAGGTTTATTATTTTATCGCTAATTATTTTGGCTTCTTCTTTTTGTAATTTAAAAAATAGGAATAAATTAACAGTCAGATTTTCTCAGGAATACCGATCCACAGATTACTTAATACTCACAATAACAATAAGAACTCTTTCTTCAGCAACTACACCGGGAAAGACTTCGATATTAATAATTAATTAGTTTTAATTTTTAATATAAGGTTAGATGAATTAATTATTAGATAATTTATTAGATAATTATTAGATAAGATATTAGATAATAATATACGAGAATGTATCTGTAAATCCTGTAAATGTACTGTTGTGGTGGATTGGCGCACATGATTATAGTCATGATCACTGCATGTAGAACTATACATTGTTATAAACATGATAATGTTTATAATAATAGAAATCATATTTAATAGTTATATTTAACTGGCTTCAGTGAATTATCAACCACATTTGTCAGAAATATTTTTAATAGAATAAAAATAATAAAACATATTAAGAATCGTTCCTTTTAAAACCTCTTCTTATTCAAATGTAAAAAATTTACGTCTGAATATTCTGAACAAGATGTTATTAACATAATATTTATAATACATACAAGTAATATTCACTGTTCACCAATCTATTATAAATAACATGTTTACAAATTATAATTTATTTTATTTTATTTAATTACATTCTGACAAATTTGGCAGTTGTATAGATTTATTTAGCAATGATATTTTTATATGATTCGCCGAACTTGTAAACAAGAATTTATTATAAGAAATCTAGACGTTTTTTGACGCACCTGTCAATGAAGTCAGATGCCATCTGATCCATGGTTGGTACATACTTCTTTATGGCCCGCGGCTGCATAAGATACGGGTTAACTTTGCTCCGAAAGTTGCGCCATTCCTCACCTTGGCTGGAAACAAGTTCAGTGTTGTACAGCTTACAAATATTAATAATACTTTAACCAAAAAATAGAAATATCTCCTAATATGAGTAAATTGGACTTGATATTCGATTATTCACGTACTAATAATGTCCAAATTTCGCCGGTTTGTGGTAGTGATACGTCATTTCCGAACCTTGGTTTTCATACGACCTGCAACTAATATTCTAGTGCCGATATAGGTAAGATATGTATGTAAATAATAATCGCTTTGGCACAAACATCATAATATTCAGTCGACAGAGGGAGAAGAAAAACAATAACTTGTTAAGGAAACGTTTGATAATAATTTCAACACAGCGTATCGGCTACAATAAACAAGACAGAATAAAACTATATTATTAGTTGCTGACTAAACGTCGTATAGCAACTTCTTTTCTAAGTTATTTTTCAACTACTTCACATTACCGAGTTTCACGACATTTCCTTTTTTTCTTTTCCTTTCAGGCCTTGGACGGCCGTATTTAATTCATAAGCTCTTTTTATAGGGAATAATTCTGAATGACTATAATTCTCCCTCTCTCTCCTGCTTCAATAACGGACATTATCCTCTTGGGACTGATTTCTTTTAGGTAGATAAAGGCGTGAGAAGGCGTCAACAATCTTCAGACAAAATACCGGCCATTATTATATTTATATTTGAAATAGGTTGGCTGCTGAAACAGTTCAGTTGCGCTGGTGCCACAGGTATGAGTAATTGATCTTTTATTATTCCTGATGTATTGTAATAAGTGATTTCGCCCTTCAGGCTTTTTGTGAATTTTAGTCCACGATCGATTATTGTAGCCAGTCGGAGGCAAGGACGGTGACCCTTCTTATTGTGTGCAACGAAAAACAGGTCAAATATTTGAATTTGGGAGTATTTTGACCTGGGAGCGGTTCACAGCCACTAAAGCGCGGACAGTAAAATTATATTTGAACACCCTCTGGAAGTAGGTGTAAATTTTTCGATGTGGAAAAACAGTACAGATTAGAAGATTGGGGTAAGCGGCGATAGGAGAATGATGTAAGGAGTGAGACGGAGAGGAGAGTGCGGGTGTTGCAGATGAATGAAAGCGGTAAAATGAGATGAGATTGAGAAACCAAAATATGGTGGCATATGGATCGTTTTCTGCTGAGTTATTAGCCTCCAAAATGATGACAAAATTTTGTGGCAACTTTGGCTTAAACAGATATCAGAACGGCCGGCTTTATTACTATTTTCATCATACCACTGCATTCTATGCTAGAAGTTGTATCGATAAGCCGAGTTTCACACTCTTCTGACCTCTAGAACTGATATGACAAGTGATCAAAGTTGGACTTTTCAGAAGCGCGATCGTGTTAACGCGGTGACATCCCATTGAAGATTTACACTGAACTCAAATATTTTTCATATTTTCAATTGGGATCTGGGTTTACTTTCTTACAAATTTTCATGAGATTGAGAGGGTCGCGTGGGAAGTCCTTGGTGAATTGACATGGAATGACCCTGTTGCGATTTAGAGCGCGTGTCCACGCGCGTCTGACCAGCAGAGAGATCGTAACTATATAATTGAAAATGATACTAATTTATTAAGTAGGGAGAAGTAAAATTTAATAATGGGAAGCAACTGTTTCATTGTGTACATGTGATTTGTTTGGTAATTTTCATTGTACAATAGATAATAATATGAATATTTGGTACTATTATCTTGAAAATAGAAGTTAGATCTGAATCTTAGTAGTTAACACTTGTGCTTTAATAAGATATGTATGTTTATTTATGACACAGTTGTCCCATTAAGAAGCAGGATTAATGTTACAAGAAAAAACTGAACAAGGCTGAAAGAAAGTAGGTGACGCAACTAGACGAGGTAAGACAGGAATCAAAGCAGAAACATGTAAATAATATTTTCGCTACCTTACGATAGTCCCCTTGATCCCTTGGAACCAATCTTTGCGCGTGACGCTGGTGTAGTAATCCAGACTGGGAAAACTGTGGCGTACGGGATACGGACCCTCCATTCGGTGTACCTAGTGACATTCGGGTTGTAATTTTTAAATACTAAAGAGTTGAAGATGTCTTTCATAATCAAGAGGTTCAATGAAGGAAAGAAATCTTCCGAGGACGGTAAAGTTTCCAACAGATAAACACGTCCCAAGTCGAAACCTGAAATCGCACAAGACATCCCAAACCAATATTTTTGGGCTTTATGATAAATCTTGTATTTTATTGACATAGTTGTGTTCTCCACTAATTAATTTGGGGGCACATTTCTTTAACTAGGTATTACTCAGTTAATATAGCAATTATAGCTGTTGTCTAGTGTCCTGTATCGTGTTTTTGTCTATGGCATCAAAGTACAGTGCCAAGTAAATGCCTTCATAAAAATTCTAGCTTTGAAATTAAAAAAGTATTGAAAATCTGAACCATACCTGTTCTACCAACTCAGGGTTCATGACCAGAACCCACGGTGGTTGTCCGAATTGGCTGTCCAGTCTGACGATATCGCCGTACACCGACCTCAGGTGTTTCTGGAGGTGCCATAAATCTTGAGTTCTCAAGTCTCCTGTGAAACAATTGGTCAGAAATCAGAGACTTTGTTGCAATACATATGGACAAAACACATAAATATCTTGAACAGATGAAACTTCTGGTTAGGTCGTTTTACTTGCATTACTATTTCGTGTCAACGAACGACAAGAGTGCTTAAGAATAAACTGTTGTTGACATAATAATGTAACAAACAACTATAAGGATTTACACTTTCGATTTGATTATGTACTGACCTATGAAGGGTAGAAAGCGCCAGGAGTTGCCAACCAACGGTAAACCTCGAGGACCTGGCATCTCGTGGAATGGTTTGGTTTCCTCTAATTTGGCCTGCGCCACGGTGGACTTAAAGCGTATCAACATCCTTCTGGTAGCCATTTCTGAACCCTAAACAATGACAATAGAGTATTAGTGAGGTGTACCATCACTTATTTACGATAAACTGATAATAAAAATTTTCAATCGAAGCCTAAAACATCGAATCTTGAATATGTCCTTTTGGCATCGCATAGGCCATAATGTCAGATTTAAAAGCAATTGTCTGATCCGTCTTGTGGTCATAGGTTTCGAGAGGCAAAGAATATTATGACCAAGCGGCCGAACGCTATTGTGTGATTTTATAATGATCGAAATCAGAAATAAATGTCTGTTTTAAATTTCAACTTAACTTTTACAAGTATTGGGATCGTTCATAGTGTTAAGTTTATGCAATATATGAAAAAGATGAGCACATTAGAATTTAGATTACTTAATGTCAGAAATGTTGTCGGTTTACCCGATTGATAATTAGTGTAAGTACACTATCAAGACGCGTTACAGCAGTGGCTTCACGATTTATACTCATTCTTGTGAAACTTTGTGAATAGCGGATGTGAAATAGAAAGATTCAGAATATGAGTGCAAAGCATATTTGTTCAGTAAATTAGAATTTTTTTTTGATTGGTGGCTATTAAATAAATAATGTAAAGGTTTCATTTAACATTCCTCGAAAGTAATATTATGTGACAATTACTTAACTTAATTACTGATTCCCCGTGTTCTTTATAAGTCTCAATAATATTAAAACTTCAATTAAAAAATATTAATTTTATTAAAATCTTAAAAGTATATTTCGGCTATTAATTTTGCCATAATTTCAATTAACATTATTTTGTCAGCATTATTTTTTTTTAACAAATTAAATAAATTTTTAATTGAAACCAAAATGACCTCTAAACACATAATGACAATAGTTACATTTTGTGTCTAGTTCAAGTTCGTAGAAAAACGTTTTTTGACTTAAATCATTTAGGAACTGTAACTGCGTACCTCTGAGAACGTCTGCAGAATGAAACTGTCTACCCAGCATCAACGCTGATAAGATATCGCAAGCCACCAGGAAAATGGAACACAAGAAAGGGCAAACCAGTTCAAACCTGCTATTACGAAAATAGACTTCTCCTCCATGAATTAGAAGGGTATGTCACTACTGTCCACCAGGGTTTAAGTTTATCGTAAAGATAATTGTGAGCATTAACAGTAGCGTAAGTCAATAAGCTACATGCGGGGAAACAAAGACTGAAAATAAGAGGAAGTTGAATCGAGAGGGCTTTTGCAGCAATTTTTTTTTAAAAACTTGTTTTTTGGCAAATGAAGTTAAATGTTTACGAGATGGAAAATTATGACAATACTCAGAAGAGAAAGAGAAAATAATAAGTAAATGAAGTTGGTGACATAAATGGGTTTCTGGACCGTATATGACAATTCCACTGGTTGTTTTAAGATACTACGAATGATCTTCCCTATAGACAAACATACCTTTACTGTGTGACAGACTGAAATAATTGACAGTGTAATTGATATGGCACAAAGGCTAATGCCACTATTGTTGGCGTGACACAGGACGTGAACCCGCAGAGAATGTTCAAGGTGTCATTTCCTACCGATTCGTTCTGTCCTGTTCCACCGTAAAGGATAACACATTACCAGTAGACCTACTGTGAAATGCGTTTTCCAAGCTAAATATATCTTAATTACGTAAATTTTTTCATTTAGTCTAATTTTAATTCTCTGAAACATCTTCAAAATGCTCTTCCTGAGAGCACAAGTTTGGTGTGAATATCTTTATTAAAACGAATTTGAAGGACTATAAGATGAAGTAGTATTATTCATTTATTTCGGTGGATTGAGTTTCAGAAAAGTTAGATTTCATTAAGAAATTTGAGTTCGCAATTCGTTGACAGTCTACTTGCTATTTGTAATGTGCATATAGGACTATTTCAATTATCGAGGAAGAAGGAATATTGAAGCTGTAACGAAAACGAAGTGTCATCAACGCATGGAACAAGAAGAATAAGGTAAGCATTTCTATTAAGATAAATTAAACACCAATTATAACATTAAACCCAATAAATACTTTATTGTTTATTTACTATCCATTACGCTTCCCTAATGCTTTTGTCCTGTCATCGGGTTCATTGTGATGCTTCTACAAACGAATATTTAACAAAATTCTCCTTCTGAACTTGAACGTCATGGATATAAGTTCTTTCACATAACACTACTATTTAGATTAATAAATAATAATGATTAAGGTAACTCAAAATCAGATATAAATTCTAAGACGTGACGTTGATAATATAACATTTTAAATTACAAATTTATATAAAAATTTAAAAATCAAATGGATAAAAAACAACAATATACTTTTGTCATAAGTTGTGTAAATAACAAACAACATAATGTTTCAAATCACTAATTTATGCATTTTCTTTTCTTTACCTAAAACTTTATCTAATAAGAAAAGCAACAGTGTTCTATTATTCTTCTGTCTTGAACGTCATAATTTTAATGTATGATATAATGATCGCTTAATTTATTTTATTAATTAAGAAACTGACGTGAAATGAGATATTATTTATTAGTATTTTTGTTTATATAGCAAAAATCAGACATAATCTATCCATGTAACAGATCCGTCATGAGTCCTGAGTTAGACATGAAATAAATCTGCCGTCGCGAATAAAGAAAAATCGTGGGCCGTGGACTAAACTTACGTTCTTTTTGTAACAGTATATTGAAATCACAGAATGTAAATCAGTTCGTCGTACGTTTACCTGACCTCCAGAACAGAGGACGAATAATTAACAACACATTGCTTAGATTACATTTTACGTAAACATAATTATCGTGGGAAGATATTTGATAATGCAGTTCGATCGCGAAGGTCAATGGTTTATATATTTATCGATATTTCACGGAAGTTACTATGAAGACTGAATTTGATTATTTATCAGGATTATTTGGGCTTGTCTGAAATCGTCATTATTAACATGACATTACCATGAGGACCCTAATAATTTCTGACAAATGGGAATAGGTTGTGAGGATTTCCAAGTGAAAAAAGTCGTAGGCAACGCTTTTCAAATTGTTTCTAGACAGTTTCTATGTTAAACGCCGGAGTTTTTGGAACAGCATTCTAGACAGACCGTAAAAATATTTTTATATTTTAGTAATGGAGCTTCCATAATTCTAATGCAATTCTGAACTGCTATAAACATTGGAATCAATTATTCTAAAGGGTGACAAATCCAAGATAATTTATTGAGATCAGGATACGTGTCGCTGATTTATTTTAGTTATTGAACATTTAATATTTTTAAAAAATTATTGTGTTTACAACTAAATGACACCAACTTATTGAACAAGAAAATTTAAGAAATTAATCTCTTTGAGCAACAATTAGCCTAAATAATTGAATGCAGTTCAATAATTACTATACAAGAAATTGATAAATGCGACTTGAATTTGAAGATCAAACAAGATTCTTATTAAATTCATTCTTTCCAATTATAAATGATGAATACATGAGTTCAATATAATTATTTAACTTGTAAATCAGGCATTCAGTACGTATAAATTGCAAACTTACACTTGTGAGGATCTTAAGACACTTGCTTGGGTGACGAACGCTGATGCTGGTCTCGCTTCTTGGTCGCTAGCCAAGGTTAACTGGATGCAAAAAAAAAAAAATACAACGCTGGCGAAAAATTCTAAGAAACAAATGGAAGATCTCACATGGATGGATTAGTGATGTGACGTCAAATCTATTACTTTGAAGAAGCTTTTAATTACTAATTTTTACAAAATTAGTCTCTGTTAAATCACTGAACAATTCCAATTGCCCCATGAAATATTTAAGCTCCTAAAATGTATACGCATTTATAGAAACACAGTGGGTGAGAGAAATGAAGGATTGGAATATCAGTGATTGAGATAACGAGTAACACAGAACAACGAGTAAAAAGAAAGGCCTATAGATACAAAAACCTATTGTATGTATCTGAGTAGCTGATGACAGAATACGATCGAAAGGCGATGAGATGCATGGAGCACAATGTGTATTTATTCACCACTAAAGCTTTGACGAAAATGATTATTTTGGAAGTCGAATTTGTAAACCTTTACCTTTTCTGAGCAGACAGTGAATACATAAATCTTTTTTGGGGAATGAGGGTTGTAGACTACATGAGGGTGCTTCTGAATCAGGTGACTCGGATAGGAAGGGAATTTAAACAGGGAATGTCGACGGTAAGGCAAGGTAGTAAAGATCTTTCTCGATGATTCACCTGAAAGAGATTAAAAGAAAACCTTAGAAAAACGGAATCAGAAAGGTCTGACTATTGAGTACTTGTCTCACGCCCTTCCGAATGACGGGAGAGAAGCTTGCTGTAGGGTCGCAGCAGCTTCTGTGCGTCAACTAATTTGGAGACAGCTGGCCGAATGGTCCAATAGGTTCAGCGGATAATTCTTACCGTATGCCCATGGTCTGTGCCCCCGGAACATACATCTCCTAAATGAGATCAAATGTGCCTCGCTATGTTAGAACCTTGAAAAACCAGAGAGAGAGGGGGGAGAGGGGGGGAGAGGAGAGGGAGAAGGAGAGGGAGAGGGAGAGGGAGAGGGAGAGGGAGAGGGAGAGGGAGAGGGAGAGGGAGAGGGAGAGGGAGAGGGAGAGGGAGAGGGAGAGGGAGAGGGAGAGGGAGAGGGAGTAGGAGAGGGAGAGGGAGAGGGAGAGGGAGAGGGAGAGGGAGAGGGAGAGGGAGAGGGAGAGGGAGAGGGGAGAGGGAGAGGGAGAGGGGAGAGGGAGAGGGAGAGGGAGAGGGAGAGGGAGAGGGAGAGGGAGAGGGAGAGGGAGACATCACAGCAGATTAAGCTCCCGCAGGTCAATTGGAATTGAAATACGGAAATCTCGGATATCACACACACTGCGTGTGAGGGAGAACAATGGTTAAACGAACTAAAACTAGTAACTACTATTTTCAGACATAATTTAAATGAATTAACAAAGTAGTTAAATAATATAAATTGAATCTATCTCTTAATAACATTATTTTGCAAAATTGCGAATAACTCCTTTCACATTTAATTTATTAGTCAATTCATGTTCAATGGCCAACAAGGGTAACTCATTAAGACGGTTTTAAGTCGACTTAGTCCTTAAATTATTTTTTTCTTTAAATTTAGAAAAGGTTCTTTCACCGTTAGCAACACTTATAGGCAGTAATAACAATATTCATAAAATAATGTCCAAATATGACTAAATTTTAAAGGAAGTTTTGCATTTAAGGACGTCAGTTGGATATTCTTTCTCAGTTCTAAGTCGTTAAGATTGGTGAATCATCATCCGTTAAGACGTTTTCGTGATTTTTCGAGTGTGTCAAGTGAAATTGTCCATCATGGAGGATGCGTTTCTAAAAGTTGGCCTTCCTTATTCCTACATGTCAGTAATGTAATCAGTAATGCTGTTTGTAGTAAATAATAATTCTCTATTCAGGACTTTTTCAGGCGTGCAATTTGAATACAAGAAAAAACTTAAACAAACAATGTTAAACACTGCCAAGTACATAAAAATGAGGCCAATACGGTATTACCATATTCAATAAACTCACAAGCGACTTTCAAGAGTTAAATAATAATAAAACAGCTTTAGAATATAAATATCCAATTTTTATTAGTCTCATTGATTTATACAGTTAGATTAAAACTTAATTTTACTTTCTGAAAATTATTTTAGAGACAATGTAAAAGTTATTAATTTAATATATACGAGATTGTTTCCCTTATAAATGTCCTTGAATGCAGTCAAAATCCAATACGTTATATATTTGGACTTCTATTTCTTTGTCATCAAATTGACTATGAAAATAAAAAGTTATAAATGTAATAGAATGAAAAAATATATCTGATGAAGTCACAAACGTCAGGGCGAATATTTGTAAAAGCTCGGTCATTAATTTAGTTCTGTATAATTCTTTTGAAAAACATGTGAAGTGGTATATTATTAAAACGTAATATCATAAAGGTGGAATGCTAAACACAACTACGTGCGGAATTTGGCGGTACGGAAATAAAGCCAAGCTGCGTGAATGAAGTTAAGGTTACAGAGAGGGGTAATAATTAACCTTGACACGACTACGCGACTACGGTATCAGATGCTGATTTTCCCAAAAACTTTCGTGGATAGGGGCAAACGGTTCCTCCCAGAGCGGACAGATAAGAATTTTTATTGAACAATATCGAACTCCGCCACTGACGGAATATGAATTAAGGAAGCGGGGAAAAATTATTAAATACCAAGAAAAATGGATTTTGGGACAGGTCGTGGAGTTTGAGGTTACGTGATAATTAATGTTGAATGGTCGCGAAGACCGGGATTAAGGCTGCTGGGAAATTGATACGCTGACCAAGTATCACCCCAAATTCGGAATCTGTCACGCCAGATGACAGTCCGCAGCCGCCTCGATAGGCCTAGGCCCTCAAGAGGGCTGTTGGGAAATTGGAAGAAGAATTAATATTGAACATTTGTGATTGGCGGTTAAGAGTGAACTTTAAGTGTAGTTGAAGATCGAGTTTTAAGAGGGAGCAATAAGAAATTGGAGATGGTCCTAAATAAGAGAAAGAAGGCGAGATCCAGTCCGGAGTTACAAAGGCCTCTTCATCGTTCAACGCGTAAGTTTGTTTGGGTCCAGAAACAGTTCCAGGCAAGATAAGAAGGTAAGGTAATTACCACTGTTTGCAACCTTTTCCCAATTTTCTGGTACTTCCAATTCCGAGTAGAATTTCTGTTAGTGATTCTGCTTTATAGGAAGTCCCGTTTAGACGACCCTAAAGTAGAGCTCATGTATTTAGTTGTAAGAAATTTAATTTGTATAAATTTTGTATATATATATCGTGTTTATGACAAAAAAAAAGCAGGCTATGAAAATTAAGATTCATCCACTTAGTATACATTGAAATGAATCTGTAAAATTCAATATTATTCAAACTTTTATAATAATTTTTCATTTAAAAAATAATATTATATTCTTTACAAAGAGATCCCATTAATTCTAAAATTATAGCGATCGACGAATTTAGAGTGAAGTTATACTGTTTAGTGATAAAAAAACGAGTGTTGCAGTATTATATCGGTGATTTTGTAACTTGGATGATATAGATTGACTAAAAATGATTCGGTCTTTTTTATAAAAAAAATCTGTAAAATACTAACATTTTACCAAACACTATCTCGCTTTATTATTTCTGGTTGGATATTTGTGGCGATTTCTCTGCAAGCTTTCGTTATTGAGGGAATGGAAGTTCTTTTGAATTAAATCCCAAAGTTGATAATAATGAATTTTTAAATTTCAACTCGGACATAAAATGTTTTTAATATCAAATATTCAATACGCGTGAGGGAAACCGTGAAAAAACATCAACCAGGATAGCTTTAAAATTAATACGTAATATAATTTAAGTGATACCATTATCTTTTAAAAAAATACCACTCAAAATTGTCACATTAAAAACTTTGCTATTTGATTGAAGTAAATACCTTTGTACTATATTAATGCAATAAATATATAATATTACAACCAAAATTTGTGTTACTTTTATAATATTCTAATCAAAATATATTTTATATGAATACAAATGATTAAGATATATTTCAACGATAGCTAGATACGGAAATGTTCGTATAAAAAGGTACATACAACTAAGTGACTTAAAAGATAGGAATGAAAAATTAATAACAGACAATAACACTCTTATAAAACAATTTTCTATACCCGTTGAAAATTCTTGAAAGCCAGTAACTTATATTTTACACAAAGTACATATTGGACCTGTAAACTCCATTATGGAATTCCATCGAAAATATTCGAATATTTATGTTAAATAAATTTTAAATTACTGTGATTTATTACCCGAAATGAATTCCACTTGAGTTAATTGATTTTCATAGACAGAAATAAATATTTCTACGACGATTCAATAGCTGATATGGCGGTAGTTGCATCGTGAGAGAAATTAATGAATCACAGATTGTTTCAAAAAACTATTTTATTGATTCCTTAAGTGTTTCTCTGTTTTTATGCATAGTTTACATATTTATTAACTATTGCTATAAGGTTCTACAAGCTTTTGTTTGCCCCTTCCTTATGATATTCGTCCAAAAAAATCAAGACCATAATTATTTTGTATTCTTCTGTAAACAGCTTGGGAATCCAACGTGCTCACGATTTGTGAAATTGCAAATTTTTTAGCGATAACTTCGTTCAAAGTCGTTCTACCCACATTAGCAATTCCAATGTCAAATTTGAATTTTTTAATCGTTTCAATGTTCGCGGTATATTCGATTAGGTATGACGATTCGGATCTCCGTAAATCCGTGTTTTACATAAGTTTCGCTTTAACAAGTTTATGTTCTTCGCTGAAACCCTGAACCACAGAATTAATATTGGTCATTTATTCGTAGATTTTAAGTTGAATTGAAATTGTTCAAATATTATTAATCTCGTTTTCCTCTGTGTGCCTGTTAGAACAGTGTAAATGTAACAATCTACTCGTAGAGCTTTACAAAAAAAACTAAGTGAGTATTATTCACTCACTTCCCTACAATTTTACGTTCTAGTTTTTATATCAGCGATATAATGGAAATTCATTCTTTCTTGCTTCATTTAAATTGTTCCTATTTTTTCACTACAAAACTTGGCTACCTCTCAAACATGTTCTAAGAAAACCTTTTTTTCTAGCAAGCATTAAGGTTGCCTGTCAGATTCTTGGTTGCATATTCACGAAATTCAGTAAGACAATTCCCAAAACTGTCATCTATTTTTCCTATCATATTTATTAGCTGAAAAAATTACAAGCACGGGTAGACTTAGAAATTAACTTGATTATCCTATTTATTGCAGTATAGGTAAAACACTATGTTTATGCGTCGGAAGTGACGTTCGGTTTATTTATTGAACTGGTAATGTGAATCATATGTATGACTAATCTCGTTCCATTTAATGAGGCACTTGCAGGGCTTTTAAGAGCGTCAAGTCATCAAAAATCTAATAAAGGACCAGAAATTTTTACTCAAATATTACAATTTTTGGGTGGCTTGGACAGAAAAACTTAAACAAAATCAAGAATGCATTTATCAGACAAACTGTCTTTTGGGTTTCTGTCCATTACATTTTACATTTCATGATTTGTTTAAAGTTTTCTGAGCTCCAGATGATTTTAAAACAAATTCCGATTATGAAATCATCTTTGTATTTAAACGCGGGTAAAAGTAACAAATTATATATCTAACTTAATATTGTTGCTTGACCTTGTATCAATTTAAGACTTACAATTTCAATAAGTGTGTAGGTCTCCCCGCCAAATTGAATTATTGAAAGATGACGCGATTTCCTAGAATCTTCAGGTGAATTATTTTATAGAATATTAATAATTCTATTTTCAACCCTTTTCAAATCCCTTCCTATGCTATTAAAGGGGAGTTGCCTGTTTCAGGATCACTGGAAATGTGCTCCTAACTTTCTGAGTTGCCTCCGAAAATTTAAAGAACTCCAAACCTCACAAGGTGTCCACCATCTATGAACCTCAGGTAAGTCACCTACTTTCTATCTCTGTTTCCTTTCCTTATTAAATATATTAGTAGGTACTTGAGGTAACATTACTATTAATAAAACATAAACAACATAATATGACTAAAAAATCTGTTGTATTACATGCAACAGCTTGAGCTTCATCAACTTATCTATTTGCCATCCCAACCTAACATATGGTATAGCCCAGAGTTCTAGTTACAATTCTTTACAACAAACAAATCTTGACATACCACAAATGTTGCCACTACTTTTAATTACTTTGAAATATGGTATTATAAACTATATATTGTTTTCCTTTATGAGACAATAGAGATCTTAGTTTAGGAAAGCAACTTTTTTAATCTAACACCTAAACAACAAATTATTTACTTCAACTTCCATTATATAGAAATGACTTATTTGATTCCATTGCCATGAATATATACATTCTCTTGACTAACTTTAATATCATTGTTATCTCTAATTAACACACAATTAGTCTTATTAACACTCGACAATAGCATATTGATATATATATTGATCTGGTTCTTTGGAGGTAAAATTCACCTGAGGTTTCCACATTCCTGTGATGCATTGTCATACTCTTTCAAAACTTCATTCACATTTCTGTTCCTTGGTTTCCTATTATTTGAGAGAATATGATTGAAACATGATGTAAATTGCTTTAACTGTATTGTGATTACTATCGATATCTCATTAACCTAGGAATAAATGACAGATATACACTTTTGTTGTGTATCTGCCCAACATTATTCTTGAAATCGTGGAAAATCGAATTTTTGTTTCCTATCTCCAGAGTTCGGGGTAAAGTCCACTTAGAATAATTATTGCCCAATATTTAAACAACTGCAAATTATTCACTCCCAAAAGGTTTATGTAATGTTTTCCAAATCTCCAACATATTAGTAGACATGTGTATTTATTTTCGTTGTCCCGAATTGAGGAACCCTATACTTTATGTAATAATTGTGAAATTATTCTTTGTTTTCGAGCTATATATTATTATTTTTGGCCTTTTAGGTATTTTGTTGGAGAATTTCGTATGCAGCGTTACTGAAGGTATTACGAGTAGTTCTTCTTAACCTGCCTGAAAAACTAAACACCTCTGAAAACGGATAAATTGCTCCTGAAATATTCGAAAGCAAGGGTTGCTCGGATGGTATATAAGGCCGTTCTCGGCAACGCCGCGCGTCAGCCGGAGCCAGTCTGCGTCAGTGTGTAAGAACTCAGCGAAGAGTTAACATGTGTATCAAGTGGTTGCCGTTGGCGATTCTCCTGATCATCACCCTGGCGGGTTCCATAGTGGTCATGGTGGAGTTTTGGGACTCGCCTGAAGAAAACTGCACGACCAACTGCGACAAACCATCACTTATGAGGATTGTTTCGCTGGTCTCATGGTTTTTTGCTTGGGAAGTGGGGCTAATAATGTTACTGCACGTATCTGTGACATGCATGTCAACTGAAGCAGGTGGTTTTCTGCCTACAGTCACCAGTGTAATTATGTACTGTGTAGCTTCATTCATCTTTTTCTCGGGTGGCTTTATGTTGGCTGGGAATCATGAATACACACTCCGCGCTAACATCACCGTTTCAATGTTCAACGTCACAAACAAGGTAATCATAGCAACTAATACAACATTGGAATATAATAGACGCGAAAGGTAGTGTGACAATAAAATTAGATAATATTTGACGAGGGTTCTGTTGTCTGATTTTGACTCTGCGATTGGAGATCGGCAATTTCCAAAGTTTTCACGTTTGCCATACACATTTCTATACTGTGATAGGATATTTCGTAAAGTAGTAAATCGCTTTAAAAGTGATCTTGTATAACTTACCGCACTTAATCCAGAAAGCTGTTCTTTCAGTGAAGTCTTGATTAATTGCTGACGTATTTTGCTTAAATTAGCCGTATTTTGTTCCAAAACATAAGATCTTCTATGAGTAATTAAAGAACCCATATAAATTTTAAGTCGTAACTTTGAGATTTATGAAATGAAAAAATAGTATTGTTACTAAGTGATCTAACAGAGAATATCTTTTATTTCAGGAGGAAACCGTAATCCCACATGGGATCAGGTACATCTATCACAGTGTTGTCATGATGGCCGCAGTAATTGGTTTCACGATCTACTCACTACTTGTGTGTGCACTTATGTATACACCAAAGCGCGATGCGGAGGATCCCAAGTCGCAGAACCAAAAGATATGCATAATCAAAGCTGGGTGCAAGTCTATTTCAACAGTAGCAAAGGAACTGGGACGTAGGATTGAAAAATCCCGAAATCTACAAGTCCAATCTTAAAAAACGCAATGAACATTAATCAAAATAAGTGAACTTTGTCATCGCTGAATATAAGTGGCAGTTGTTTCAAAAACTTAATTTGTTCTTATTCTGTAAAAGATACTTATACTATTCTAAACTTTTAGAATCCTTACCAGCTTGCGTGTCCAAACATGAGTTCTTTTGGTAAGGCTGATTAATATCTTTTAACTGTCCTGGTTCAGGTTTTATCATGGTTTCCCTGGACCGCCTAGGCGAATGCCGGGATAGTTTCTTCTTATCCATGAGCATCTGTCCTGTCTTCTTTTGCTCTTTCCTGTCAAAATGGAAATAGTACCATAAGTTTAACTGGGATTAATAAGGAGCTGAATTATAAATATAGTGCATTATTGTCGCATTGTGTACACTTAAAGCTTTACTGCTGAGGTAAACATTTCATATGTTCTAATGAAAATATTGAAGTTTTCCTAAAACATTGTATTATATTATAACAATGAAAAATTACTTACAAAATCTAAACTATTTCGTTATGAGCCATAATAATGTATAGTTCCAAATGCATTCAATAACAAAAACACTGATATGGCATTGTATTTTTCAATATTCCTGTTGGCAGAATGTATTACTTCACCTTCAAATTAATAAATATTGAATAAAATAATAAAAACTTTTTTGTTTATCGCCTAAATCCTTTCATTACAGATGTTATAGATTTTATTATAATCATCCAGCCTACGAATTGAGATTAGACCTACGTGGTGCAATGGTGCCCGCGTGATTTAAATGATATTAAAAAATGCTTATGTTAAAATTGTCCGAAACCTCCTTTCTGGTCCTATTACGGCTGCAATCTTAACCCCGATCATGGCTTCATGTTTCAGGTAAAATATTTTTTGAAGCTGATATTATTGGACTAATTAATCAGTAAGTAACACCATCATTCGAAAATGCCCCAGGGTTAGAACAATGTGCAATTAATTAGTCCTTAAATTTGACATTTAGGTGTTGGTGATGATTCAAATTCCGCCCTTGATAATCCAGGCCAGTTTCTATTGCACGTTAATTAAAATTATCTGTTTGATGAATTGGTTAATATCAGGGGCTAAATAGTAAATACTCCAATCGAATAAAATGTAAAGGACAGTAAAAAGGAACCAAATATTCAAATCAAGTATTGCCTGCGCTTACATCAGGATATCCAACGTCTGAAAACGGATATTACCAAACTTATGGGAAATATTTAATCACAGTTGAAAGGAGTGATGTTCATCGAAGTTGGGTTGGCTGTGCACTGCCAACCGTTTAAGAAGGGGGAGGGGGGATAACTGCCCACTTCTTCGCTGACAACTCTGTGCAAGTGCTGCCCTCACTATAGAACGAGCAGAGAACTCGGTTGCATGTTTATACTTCTCTGCTATTTCTTGGCAACTACTACCGGTTGATGTTGAATAGTATCGATATATTGTTTATATCAAATTTAATATTTTCCCCTTTGTTTTCGCGCACGCATAATGTCCGTGTTTCATAAACAGAAACTAAACACTTTGTATTTGTGCTAGAATAGGTGTAACGAGGAAGGGTTCGTGAAATTCTCACGAAAACGTCAAACTCAGTATTACGTTACACATTGCTTTATATTATTATTACATAAATTAAGCAATAATAAAAACAGCACCTGTACTTTCAAGCTGGTTTTCAGTGTTTGGTTTGGCTCGGTTTTTATTACTTGTTAAATCCCGTTAAATGTCAATTACTGAATTAAACAAAATTAATATTTTTCATTTCGCGTGATAGTAGTACGCTTATAAATCTATATAATTCTTTCGCTTAGTTTTCTTGCCAGTTAAAGTTTGTGCTGTTGGAGGGTGGACAATAATTCTTTTTGGAAAGTTAACCTAAAAATTTATAGGCTCATAGGTGCAACAAACGAATTCTATCCTAAATGTTTTCTGAACCAAAATTCTGGTCGCTGTTAACAACAAATATTCACTTACTCCAATCGCACACTAAACCAAACTACACGCGGATTGAAAATGCAAAATACAAACTGTTTACCATTGCGAAATCTATAGTCAACCTTGCCTCACCGTTCACAATCGATAATTGACAACCGTAACTGCCACTAACTGGCCTCCCATGAGGGCAGCGTCTAGGTCGGTGGAGGGGTAACGTCAGTCATGACTGACATGCTGCTGACACGCTCCAAGCAAAGTGAGGCAGTGCTCTCGTGTCAGCGATGGATTGGCAGTTGTCAGTGCAGCATTGACGTATGTTGACACGCCACTGACATCACTGCCCTTCGTTTTCTGGCAGTCATCACTGCCCGTATAAACCTAGCCTTAGTTTTATTTAAACTGTAATAGTATGTTTATTATAATTCTACGACCATTATGAGACACGAAATGAAAGAAATTTTAATAGGTCGCTAATAAATACAGAATTATATGCAATTATCAAATTACAGTCATTTACGAAAATAATTTTTTTATATAAAATAAAGTATTTTTAAAACAGTTTATTGTTATAGGATAATTTGTATGTGCAGATACAGTTTTAACTATTAATCGCTTGAAACGCATAATGTTTATTGTTTCAAGTTATTTTTAAATTAAAGAAAAAATTTATGACATGAAAAGTATATTTTTCTTGAGAGCTAATAATATTACTAGAGAGAGATATGATAATTCGGTTTGTTCTTATTACTTTGACTTGGTCAATATAATTGCTGCCAACTTGCGAAGAATATGTTTTGGCAAAGTTGACAATAAATAAACGATTTATCTATCATTAATAACTTCTTTTCTACCAATATTTTTAAAATGAGGTAAAAATTTAACTCTGTTGCCTTATAAATGTACATATTTATTATTTAGACTTGTTCATGAAATTAACATAACCTGTACAAACACATGATCCCGGCATGAGGTATACCGAAAATTTTTGCGAATTGAACATGTCAACATTTCTCTAGCGTTGCATTAATTGCTTTCGTGTGTTTGCATGCAATTTCAAAAAATCAGAACCTGCAGTTCATATTAGTATTAATAAAGTTTTAAGTTAATCAATCTTTTTCACATTATAGCTCCATTGTATTATTTGTTGCAATGATCTTGTAGATAACAAAACTGCAAAGACAAAATATTGTTCAACATGATAATGTAATCACATATGTTCTGCGAGTACTGTAGTATTGTGTTTAAATAAATACCTAAGAGATTTTAAAATTGAAATATTATTAATTTTATAATTTGACATATGTCTGAATTAATTTGTCAGCTAATTTCAACAGCTAGTATTACAAATGCAATTTTAGTTCTTATTCTGCTTCAGTGATGCTAAACTGCAACAGGTGCCTGAATCCATTAACTTTTGTAATGAGGAGGAAAATATTTTAGAACTCTGGAAAAAGTTAGATGCATTTCAGACTTGTTTGAGACAGTCTAAAGGAAAACCAAGGTATTACATTTCCTATAATTTTCAATACCAATAACTGAAGTTTATTTTATTGAGTTACTTTCTCACTTTAAACAGATATTCTTTCTACGATGGCCCACCATTTGCAACAGGCCTGCCCCATTATGGACATATACTAGCGGGGACAATTAAAGATATTGTAACAAGGTTTGCTCACCAAAGTGGCTTCCATGTAGAGCGTAGATTTGGTTGGGATTGCCATGGTCTGCCTATAGTAAGTATTACTTTTGTTATGCTAACATTTCTATGATAACAATCATGTGCTTTGTTGAATCTAGTTCAGTGTTTTCCCCCCCACTAGTACTTCTTTCAATAAACACTTATGTTTCAATTTGTACATTTAATTAATGGTGTTAATACAAATTTCTTGAAACCATACAACATTAATAAACATAGCATCATGCAATTCCTAAAAACACTGTATTAGATGAATAAAAATCATAACACTATCTGAAATTCAAAAACAGTTTTACAACATACCAACACCTGGGTTCCATTTGATCAAAGTTGGCATACTGCAGGAGCTAACAAAAGAAAAATTTGAAGCCATTCATGCTGCCATTAATGCAATTCTAATACTTGGATATTTCTATTGTACAGGGAAAGTCTGCAAATCATTTTGCTGTTAAAAGAGGGTAAGAATCGTAATGAGAAAGTCTCCTTACCATCCAGTAAGTTTATCATCTGTACTTCCAAAGTTTATTGAGAAAATATTCCTTAAGAAGCTGCAACCAGTTCTAGATACCAATTAACTTACTTCCCTCCATCAGTTTGGGTTTAGATACCTTCACTGTACCATTGAACTAGTGAAATGCATACTTAATATAATCTAAAAGACTTTTGAAGATAAAATGTACTGTTCGTTGGTCCTTTGATAAGGTCTGGCTTGAAGGCCTTCTATATGAACTAAAATGAAATCTTCCTTTAGCTATGTCCTTGTTTTAAATTCTTATGTAACGGCAAGACATTATTCGTATCATGTCACTCTTATAAAACTTGTGTTTAGCCTATTTTGTTATGGCTGTATATGTTTTAATTTTATTGTTTCCATTTTTGTTTTCCATTATAATATTGCTTTGTTATTGAAATCATTATTTTATGTATTCTTATTCTATTATCTAGCTAAGAAACATATGCTGTAATATTGTCTATTTGGGTAGTATTTGGTATGATGTTTGATTTTTTCTTTTAAGGAATATGAAATTGACAAAGCTTTGGGAATTAGGAGCCCTGAAGATGTTGCCAAATTGGGCATTGCTAAATACAATACTGAATGCAGAAAAATAGTTAGCCGGTATGCTGGTGAATGGGAAATAATCATAGGGCGCCTTGGCAGGTGGATAGGTATGGAAATTTACTTAATATGAAACAATTGTTTGCTTAATTGGATATCTTCATATTTATTTACTTTAATTTTTTGAACAGACTTCAAGAATGACTACAAAACATTGTATCCATCATTCATGGAATCAGTTTGGTGGGTTTTTCACGAACTATATTCCAAGGGACTGGTGTATAAAGGAGTTAAAGTAATGCCTTTCTCTACAGCCTGCAATACTCCATTATCAAATTTTGAGTCTGGCCAAAACTACAAAGAAGTTGTGGATCCTGCAGGTATGCTATAAAAATTGTGTGTAGCATAGTTTCAATCAATTTTTCATCCATTAACTATAAAGTGTTAGAGCTTCTGCTGATTAATCTTCATTTGGTATGTTGATCCTCTTTCATAGATTGCATTTATTTGGCCATACCTGTTAAATTTCACTATACCTTCTTGGACACTAGTAGAAGCTTGTTCATAAATTTCATTACATTGTTCATCCAAGAGGTGATTTCGTGGGGTACTTTCACAATTTTATATATTACCAACTATCATCTCAATTTATCAAATTACTGGACCTGTAATTATTTTTATTTTATCATTCTTTGAGATCTAGAGCCATATCTTAAGTGATCAGGTTGGATTCAATGTTCGTTACTGCTGATATGTTAATAAATTGCAGCCTAATACATGGAATTATCTTTAAAATCAGCTTTTGTAAGTTACAAATCATTCTGAGCTTAATATGATGTGTTTTTTATCTATACTACTAAGTTATTCAGAATTTCTTTTGTAGGAGCTTACATTATGTGAAGTCAGTGCTTCACTTGTTTATAATCCTTTTAGGTTTTCAAAACAGTGTTAAATATATGATGTGGCTTTGGCTCCCAATATTATATTCAGACCTTCTTTGAATAAGAAAAACCTGTGATAATCAGAATGCTGTTATGCATTTACCTTTTTTTCTACAATTTTAAAGTAGCTTCAGATGTATGGGAAGACCATCAATTTTTCTGTTCAACATCATATTATTAGGATATTTACATTTTTATTTTACACTGAACTAAAATTTTATGCTATACCATTCAGGTAATATAAAAATAAACTATTCATAAATACAAATGAATTCAGCTTCTGATTTATTTCAGTGTGGCTGTGTTCAGTATTTTAAAATATCTTGAATTATATGGTGTTGATTAAAATAAATGTAATACATATTATTTATTCTGGTTTAATTTTAGTTATTGTCAGTTTCCCACTTGTTGAAGATGCAAAAGTGAACCTTCTAGCTTGGACTACCACTCCATGGACACTTCCAAGCAACTTACTTCTTTGTGTTAATCCGGAAAAAATATATGTCAAAGTTGAAGGTAAAGTTCCATTTTTACTCATTCTTACTTGTGTACGTTTACATTGTTTTGTGTTGTTCAAATATAATCATAAGTATATCTATATATTGAGCATTATAATTATAAAATATATATGGATATGTGATATTTGAAGTATATATGTATTGTGATGAAAAAACGCGGATTTTTGTGATATTGTGGTGTTATGAGATGCAATTCGGCCAACAACAATGTCAAGTCGGCTGAAAGCGAGTGAACCCCGAAGGGGGTGCCTGCGGGAAACTCCCTCGGGGTGTGTGTAAAAAAAAACGATGGGGATCCCCCGCGGGAAACTCCCGCCGGGTGTGTGTAAAAAAAAATGAGGGCGGGGAACCCCGAAACTTTATGAAATAAACTGGCGGGGAACCCCGGAGTTTTATGAAATAGACCTAGGGCGGGGAATTCCTGTGGGAGATTTTCAAAGGGGAGCCAACGGGTGGCTTGGGAGCAGAAGTCAGACGAGTTGAGGAGAGGACGGATGAGATGAGATGCTGTGAGAGGTGGTCAGAGAGCAGTCGTGAGCAGAAGTCAGATGGAAGGAGATGCTGTGAGAGGTGGTCAGAGGACAGACAACGGATGGAAGGAGATGCTGTGAGAGGTGGTCAGAGGACAGACAACGGATCTGTCAGAGGACAGATGAGTTGCGATCAGATGGAGTGAGAGTTGAGACGTGGTCAGACGTCGCCAGATGCTGTCAGAGGTTTGCAGAGATCAGATGTTTCGAGGAAGCATATGAGTTGCGGATCTGGTTCATACTACCTTCATCGATAAAAATCCTGCAAGACGCCAGAGAGACGCAGAAACATTTGTGAGGTGGATGTTTGTAGGCCCAGTAATTGTGGGTAAGTTATTAAAAAGCTGTGAAACTTGCTCATTGTGCTGGTTGAATAATATTTAATGTTTTTTTTTCTATTTTCAGTAACTGCATACTCCATCTCTCGAGAGACCCAAAATCCCCTGAGATTAAGCCCATGTAATCACTTTAAATTAATAAATGAAAAATTATCAAATTGATTATAATTTGTTGAATTGATTAATTAATGTTTTATACCCTAAAAAGGATATTACAGTATATTGGCACATCTCATTACTGTGACAATTATTGATGATTTTGAACCTTATTTTATTGTTTCCTAAGTTTTATTTTAATTATACCTTATGTATATCTAGTTTAATAAATTTTCTGTCATATAACAAATTTGATAATAAGAAAAGCTATGACTGGAAATTATTTTTTTTGTATTACAGATAAGAAGACAAATAATATCTTCGTCCTAATGAAAGCCAGACTAGAAGCTTTGTATAAGAAAGAAGATCAATATACCATTATTGAAGAATTTGAAGGTATCAAGCTGAAAGGAAAAAAGTATAAACCTCTTTTCCCCTATTTCTTAGAGGTAAAGTAATTTATTTGCAAATTATGGTTTGAGAACTTAATATTTTTATTTGTCATACAAGTGGTAAGAATAAATCAAAATATCCATCCATATAGTGAGATTTACTTTTTTCTTTGACTAATTTATTTGGAACTTTAGTTGTAAGGTTATGGGTCCATTCACACCCTATTTTTTGCTAGAGATGTGCAAACACATGAAAGAGCTGCTACCAGAGAGGGAGAAATTGCTTTTCTGTGTTCTAGCAACAGAGTGTTTGATCTAGTGTGAAAACACCATCTATATTGACTCTAGCATAGTTGAATATTTCTCTGCCACTCCTCTCTTTCTCTGTAGCAGGCATTGTCAAACTTTACTCGCTAGCAGCCTAGTATGTTGTTGTTCTTGGTATCTGATATTATAGTCACTTTCAACAAAGAAGAAATGTCAAAAAAAGAAGAAAAACATGAAGGAAGAAAACAACTGAATTATTTCGCTCAGTGAAATAGATAATACAACCAAGTTGGTAGAGTTTGGATGAGACAATTAGAAATAATTATGCAAATAAACTGACAATTTCCATTTCATTTTATTTATGCTATTATTTCTTGACTGAGAAAATAGGATTCATCATTTCTTAAAAATTACAAAATAAGTTTGTCTAATATTAGGTCTACCAAAATTAAAACATAATAATAATAAAATCCATTAACATTACTAAAGGTATAATATTTTCAGCATGCATACAAATTAAACATGAACTAGGTATAATACTTATTTAGACAATTAAATATCACAAATCACTGAATATGTAATCTCACAATACATGAGACTAAGTACACACTCACTATGGCGAAGCACAAACAGAAATGATGGACAAGTCACTTCATGGAATTGAACAACTGCAAATTAAAACAGGTGCAGCATCTGAATTCTACCCTAAAAGTTAATAACTTTGTTTGAAAAATCCAATTTTGTGGGACATTACAGAGCTGTAGAGATATTCATAAAATATAACATAATAAAATTGTTGCGGAAATTGTAAAAGATCTGCAAGATATCAAAACAATATGAAAATGTCAAATAAACAGAGAGTGCAGGAAAATATACATTAAAAGTGGACAAGCCCCAGGAGCATTTTTGGGGATTATTTTAGTCAATGAAGTTCATCCTCTTCCGATAAATAACTGTTGTTATTGCTTGATCTGCAACTCTCTTGTAAGAGATGAATATGACTACAGAAAAATGTCACATGTAAACGGCTACAAGAGAATATGCAGTAGATAATGAAGCAGCCAAAAAAAGTGCATTGTGATACTTTAATGTATTGTATACTTTAAAATTGAATATGGATGTCGCATTTTACATTAAAGTTGATAGAAATAAAGGTATGATATAAGATTTAGTTATTAAAAGTAAACTCATTGTTCTTTTTTATTTATTTAACATAATATAATTGATTTTAGTATGAAGCAAAAGGGGCATTCAAAGTAGAATGTGATGGATATGTAACTGAAGAATCAGGAACTGGTATTGTTCATCAAGCTCCTTTCTTTGGAGAGGATGACTACCGAGTTAGTCTGGCAGCTGGTGTGCTTTCTAAAGATGATGATCTGAAATGCTCAGTCAATGAAAGTGGAATTTTTGTAGAGCCAGTTAAAGATTTTTTGGGACAATATGTCAAGGTTGGATTAATCAATTTTTTTTTATAGCAGTAATTTAGGATTTTGTATTTTCTGTTAAAAATTTATTTTATTTCTATTTACCACCATTAAAATATGTTACACAATGTTTTTATGTACTAGTAACATTATAAATATTATTTAACATCAAATCACACAAAAAAATTCTTTTAGTACTTTTATGTCATTTTTCATAGTATTGATTTTCTTTTTAGTTTAGGGCAGAGAAACAGTTTATGCATACTTAATAGTTTTGATGTTTTTGAATTAGCCTGAAGTTCACTTTATAGGAAAACAATAGAAGTTATGATACAAAGATAGAAATAAGTTTTTCAGTAGTTTAAACAGTGTCATGTCCTATAAATTATATTAATTTATTTCATTCCTCAACAAAAATGTGTTTCAAGCCATTTACTGATCTTGTAAACTACATTTACATATAATTTAGTTTTATTCAAGCAGCTGACAATAATATTTTTATTTTTCATAGGATGCTGATAAAAATATTATAAAATATTTGAAAGAAATTGGCCGCCTTATTGACAATTCATCGGTGAAACATCAGTATCCCTACTGCTGGCGTTCTGAAACTCCTCTCATCTATAAGATTGTACCATCATGGTTTATAAGGGTAGAGCACATGGCTCAGAATTTACTAGAATGCAGTCACAAAACTTACTGGTAAATAATTTTATTTGTAAAAAAATTCTTACAGATAAATGTACAGACTGATATTTGGAAAGACTTAAAAATTTAATTTTATATTCATTTATAATTTGTACCTTGTGAAAATATAAATTTCGTACATATTATAGAATGAAAACTTTGTAATCAAAGTGCACTTCAAATTCTTGCCTATCAAGTTTTGTGTTGCTGTGTACATTTTTTCAGGTGGTACTATAATATACATTTATAATACTTTAACAATATTTCATTAATAGGGTACCCGATTTCGTGAAGGAGAAACGTTTTGGAAATTGGCTACGCGATGCCAGGGACTGGACAATCAGCAGAAATCGTTACTGGGGAACTCCCATCCCATTGTGGATCTCAGAAGATGGGTTGGAAATTGTTTGTGTAAAGAGTATGTCAGAGTTGGAACAATTAAGCGGTCAAAAAATCACAGATCTGCACCGTGAAAAGTATGGATTACAATACTAGTTACAATAAATTGATTAATCAAACCTAATTTTAATTAATTTATTTATATAAGGCTTTATTAATCCTGCTAATGGAAAGAAGTGATAAAAATAAATAGAAAATTTGTAATAGGATCAATTTGTTCATGAAAGCAGGTCTGGGCACAATTTCATATGCAGAATTAATACAGTTATTGGTAAATACAACAATCATCTTTTAAAAATGCAAATTAGATTGTCTGCACAATTGTCTGGCAATTTTCCAAGACTTGATCCAAACATGAGAGTTTCAGGGAAATTTGCTTTGATTAATTGTTAGGGTTATTTAATAACGCCCAATATTGACATTTAAAATAAAATATTTTACAAAAATTATCTAAAATTTGTACCCATTATCTCAGCAACAAAGCTCCTCAATCATTGATTGTTCCTCTTAAATCACCCTCTTATTGGGGCGCAGATGTTGCTTCATTTCATGAATTTTTGGAATATAGAAGTGCATGTAATATTGTCAAAACTCATGGTATCATTTCTTCACACCTTGTCAAATAATTGAAGTTTTATATTTACAAATTGATTATTCTTTTACTTTATCTATATTTGCTTTTCAAGCAACAATTTCAAGTAATATTTAAATTTCTGGAACAGTTAGATAATATATATTAAATATATTTTTGTTTTTAGCATTGATCACATAACCATTCCTTCAAAGCGCAGTGGACAACCCCCTCTTAGACGCATTCCAGAAGTTTTTGACTGCTGGTTTGAATCAGGATCAATGCCATATGCTCAGGCTCATTATCCTTTTGAAAACAAAAGGGAGTTTCAAGAAAGTTTTCCAGCTGACTTTATTGCTGAAGGCATTGACCAGACAAGGGGATGGTATGTTTAAACCACCATTTTGTTTAACCTACTGATAGTAGCTATATAGTGATAGTTAATTTACTGAATAATTTTGTAAGTCATATAGCTGCCTCATTTCCAAGAGAATTATTCCCCCCAGCCATTTAAGTTGCAAATGAAAAATATTTTCATTTAAAAGAATAAAGAAGTTAGGCCTGTTTCACACCAACCCAATTATCTGAAACCAACAGCAGGGTAGATTGCAGAAGGATTTAGATCAAATGAGAGTTTACACATAAGGGCTGCACGGTGGCTATCCAGTTGCCCAGCAGCCAGAAAGAAAGCCATGTAATCAATCGAGCCTGACTCTCCCTCAGCTGGTACCCGGTTTGTTGGCCAAGTCTACTAGCCACGGGCCATTGTGATAAACGGAGCACTTCACATCTGTCCCACATGATTCATCTAGTCTACAATTTGCCTTGTTCCTCTTCAGATTATCGATTGTTTTCCTCCACTAAAATATTTTTGCATTTATTACCATAGAGAATATAGATTTATTCTGCCATCCAAAGGTGAAAGGCAGTAAGTCTACAATAATGTTTTTGAGAAATCAAGAGATAAATTTTTTTGAGCTTCGACATTGACATAAAACAAATATCTCTTTGAAAATGGTTTTATCTGTACCAAGAAATATGAATTTGTCTTTATAAATTAATTAAGATACATTTATCTATGAAATATTTTCAAAAGTGGAAAATTTTTACTTACTGCCTTTCTACTTTGGACCACAGTATTGACCAATTTAGTTCACATTCATCCTGTTAAGTGGGATAAAACAATAGACCCATGAAGGTAGAATACATTTTATAAAGTTTGCGAATAATTAAAAATGGTTATGAAGATATGAAAGAATGGAATATGCTAAGTACAGTATAAAATATTGATTTTAAACACTCATTATACTGAAATATTATGTGTTTTAAATTCAAAAACAATATTTATATATCATACGACCTTATACAAGTTTTGTTTATGCATATATTAAATAAAAAACAAAGAGTGGCCTAAAGTCAGAAATGGAAAAATTTAACTAGAAAAGGTTTCATTCCCAACTTTAGGGACCACCTCAGTTCTTTCTACAAAAAGAATTATATAATTAAATATACATAGTTGTAGTTGAATAGAAGTGAATAAATAAAATTGGTATGAATTTGTTCTTACAATTAAAGTAATGCAAAAATTTCTTGTTGCTCCTGCAGCGTTCAGAGCTGAATTGAGTGAAAATAATGGCAAGGAAACAGATCACAAAGCTCACAGTGTACTAACAGAATATTTTTAAACTACAAAATTTACATTTCAAAGATTCCAGAATACACAAGTAAATCACAATAATATAGAATTATATTTAGAATTTAAATATTGTGTATGTTTTTAAATTTAAAGAATTAAAATTTGATTTTATGTGGAGTATTTCCACTCATTTATTATTTTAGAAGAAATACAATAATTTTCTTTCTAAAATATCTACGCTCCTGCTTGAGCTTCGGGTGAAAGCATTTCAACTTCCTTAGACTATAATTTTTTTTAATCAAAATGTGGTTATTATGTAATTTATTGTAATTAATTTTTCTTATTCTTTCATACATAAAATACAAAACGACAATAAGAACAAATTTCAAGTGGAAGATGGTGACTATTATTATGTGCCAAAATGTTGTGTACTGTATATACACTGTAATGTATTGTCCTGAGAACATTTTCTGCATCAGTGACTATGATTGCCTATTTAATTGATTTTTTTATTTAAGGTTCTACACATTATTGGTCATTGGAACAGCACTATTCAACAAAGCTCCCTTTAAAAACCTAATTGCAAATGGCCTTGTTTTGGCTGAAGATGGTCAGAAAATGTCCAAACGGAAGAAAAATTATCCAGATCCAATGGACGTAAGTCATGCATATAGCACACATAATAGATTGAATTTTTTCAAATTATTGTAATTTTCAGTGGGCTTACAGACTTTTTTCTGGAATAATTTTTGTGTATTGAAGAATTTTGTAGCTTTCCTTTTTTGCTCTGTTCAGGGCCAGTATCTTCAAATGATTGTATTTGTTAAATCCACTGTGGCCACTGCCTTTCCATTGCTGTCCACTGTACAATCTGTCACAAAGATGATTTAACCTGTATGTGATACATAAACTTGGCTCCTTCGCTTGTTACTGTCTTAAAGTTTCTTCTTCCTCATTTTACAGACTGTTAGAAGCCCAGCATTTTTTTGGAGCACAACATTGAAAACACTTCCAATTTACTTGTTTCAAATTGTTCTTATTTCAAATCTGTTTAATCCAATTATTGAAACAATATAGTTTCATAAACTTTTCTGACAGTCCAATTTCAATTTAAAGTTAGTATTATAATACTTTAAGTGGCATAGCCTTGTAATGTTAAACCTTAATTGAAATTGGTAGGAAACAAATACAGTATATAGTTAATCCAAGTGATGAATTAATAAAATATTTATTGAATTCTAGTGTATAAGCTCTTTAAATTTCAGGTTGTGAAGAAGTATGGTGCAGATGCTCTTCGATTATATTTAATAAACTCCCCAGTTGTGCGTGCTGAGAATTTACGTTTCAAAGAAGATGGTGTCAAAGAGTTGTTGAAGGATTTATTCTTGCCATGGTATAATGCTTACCGTTTCTTGGTACAAAATATTGAAATAACGTGTATGGTAAGTTTCATTAGTGCAAATTGATGGAAATTATGCTTCATAATCTTCTATAAAATCATGGCCAAATAATACCATGAAAGCTGTACATACAAATATTATGAAAAATCAAAGAGTACCATTTCTTTGAAAATGACACACAGTACTTGAAGATACTATGACATCATAGCTTTCATTATCAAATCTTATAAACTTGAAAGATATTGAAATTAAGAGAATTAATTAATAAGGAAAGGAAATAGAGATGGAAAGTAGGTGACTTACCTGAGGCTCATAGATGGTAGACACCTAGTGAGGTTTGAAGTTCTTGAATTTTTGGAGGCACCGCCCCCTTCCAGAAAGTTAGGAAGACATTTCCAGTGATCAGCTATTAGTCATTGGCTAGCCGATCTCTGGAAATGTCTTCCTAACTTTATGATGAAGGGGGCAGTGCCTGCGAAAATTCAAGAACTCCAAACCTCACAAGGTTGTCTACCATCTATGAACTGAACCTCAGGTAAGTCACCTACTTTCTATCTCTCCTTCCTTTCCTTATTAATTGTTTTAATTAACATGACAATGTCTTTCCTGACACAAACACAGCCACACACACAGATATATTTAACAATTAATAAGGACAGAAAAGAGAGATGAGGCTCATAGATGGCAGCCATCATGCTCGATTTGCATTTCCAGTGACGGCCAGTCGTCGCAAACTTTCTGTCTCTGTTTCCTGTCCTTATTAATTAACATGACAATGTCATTTTCTGGCACACGCACATTTCATTGAAGCAATATTTATTTTTCAACATAATCAATCTACAATTTACATTCAGTCACGGCTTGGAAATTTCCAGGTAATGAAGTGATTGATTGGTAAATTGTGGTTGCCTGCATGTTAGGCATATAGGAAGGAGGGATTTTGTCCAAATGTGGTGTCAACCCAGATATCTCAGTTAGTAATGTTTATGCCTAGAAAATTGAAGACCTGGGGTTGACTTTCGGTCTGGTCAACATTTTTCCTTTCTTGTATTAGGTTTCTTTGATTTATAGTTTAAGGCGCAATTAATGATATTCATCTGGTTTCCAGCAAAATTGCCTAAAGTTTGAATATGAAGAAGGAAGTAAGGCTATGGTATCCAATAACATAATGGACAGGTGGATTCTATCTTTTACACAGTCACTATTGCAATTTGTCAAGACCGAGATGGCAGCGTACAGACTTTACACTGTTGTTCCAAGGCTTGTCAAATTTATTGACAATTTAACCAATTGGTATGTGCGCATGAACAGAAAGAGGCTTAAGGTAATTTTTATAAATGTATTATTTTGTTTTTATTAATACACTTTTAATGAGTTTGTGAACATAATCCTTCACTTTTCTCAAACATGCTTCTTCAGTAATTCTGTCTGAGCTGTTTCAGAATCAGCTATTCTTATTATGTGCTAGAGTTATTAATTCCAGTAGTCCTTGGTTGATGGAATAGGAATAAATGAAATTATTAGAAAATAATTTATTTTAACCAACAATTTGTCACATTTAGAAGTTTGCAGTTTCATAACTGAAAACTAATATTTACAGTGTATACATACAGTACATATTATTAAATATATTCCTAATCACCTGTAAAGTAACAGACATAAAATACTCACTGAGAAAGATTATTGTTTACAGAGCAGCTGGCTTATATTATTAATTTGAAAAATATATGTAATAGTCTGAAAAATTTGAATGATATGAGAAAACAAAATGACAGAAATTATTTTCATTTCTAGTAGAGATGGAGACTGAATTTCAGTTGTCGTATCAAAACATGCTACATATAACCTGTATTTATATTTATTATTACATATTTGTATTTATCTATTAAATATATTTTCCTTGAGGCATGTGATTTATTGTTAACTTTGTGGAATATCTATTAATCTAATTTATATCATTTTAATTGATAACATACTTGACTGCAACATTTAAAAACATCAAAAATAAATAAAAAATCATTTTAAAAATTCAAAATGTAACAAAAAATGTTAAGTAGTTGCATTCGGTTGCAATGAGCATATTCCTATCTCTCATATTTCTATCTGATGTGTTCTTTAAATTTCAGGGTGAGACTGGACCTGATGATAGCAAATATGCTTTGCACACTTTATTTACGGTATTATATTCTATGGTTAGAATTATGGCTCCATTCACACCTTTCATAACAGAGTTGATGTACCAAAATTTGCAGAGAGTTGTAAAGAGCAACAATAATAAGAAAGTTAGCACCGAAAGTATCCATTACTTGATGCTTCCTGAGCCACAGTGAGTCATTATGTACCACAAGAGTTTGCATTAATTCTGTTGTTCTTTCTCATGAAAATAAACATAGAAATAGAATCCTCTTTTCTAAAGCATTAATAATTTAAAAATGTCCAACTATAAGAAAATAATTTATTTTCAGAACAAATTTAATTGATGTAAATATAGAAAGATCTGTCTCACGAATGCAGACAGTAATTGATTTAGGCCGCATAGTGAGGGATAGGAAGACTATCCCCATTAAGGTAAGACATCTCTGCAACTCAAAAACACCTAATCACTTTTGGGACTATTAAAGAACGAAGGTTTTGGGACTATATGCATTACTTCTTTCAGTACCCACTGCCTGGCATTGTTGTGATTCACCAAGATGAGACTTATCTTAAGGATGTGGTATCTCTGGAGTCGTACATACTGGCTGAACTCAATATACGAAACCTAACTGTGACAACAGATATGTTCAAATATGGAGTGACAAGAAGAGCAGAGCCTGACTACAAGACACTGGGCACTCGACTTAGAGGATCCTTTAAAGCAGTAACTCAAGCTGTCAAGGTGACAATTGTCATTTCTCAATTTATTATAAAAGTTCTTGAAAAATTATTTTAATAAAACAATTTATGACTTTTTACGTACTTTATTTTTAAAAAATTGATTAGTAACAATGTTTTGTCATATTTTCATGCGTTCTTCAGATTTTCTTCCAAATCGGTATCAAAACACAGTAAGAATCTCATATGGAGTCAAATAATAGCAAGCAAGATCTGAGGAAACACTAGCACTTAGACTGAGATTTTGGCCACTAATATTTAAATTATTATTTCCCAGCCCAGCGACACCTACTACCAGTTTAAAAGAAGTCATTAAAGTAGGTGTCGTCTGGCAGGATAGTGTGAAAAAACTGATTTTTAAGTGTTTGAATGGCATGGCAGCCAGTCACTTAGAGAGATAGAAAGTAGGTGACTTACCTGAGGTGGGGTTTGGAGTTCTTGAATTTTCGGACACACCGCCCCCTTCATCAGAAAGTTAGGAAGACATTTCCAGTGATCGGCTAGCCGATGAAAGAGCAGCCAAAATTTTCTGCGCTGCTAGCTTAGGTCATTAACAATTGACCCCACCAGCTCACTAACTTTCTGTCTCAATGAGGGTCTAGGAAGAGGCAAGGACTTGTTGGGGGTTGGGGAGATTCATACTTGACGCACACTCATTCAAACACATCCATCCTCAAAGATGTCAATACTTAAATATTTACAAATGCATACATACAACCACCCCTCAAACACATATCAAGGTATACACAACTTACACATACACATCAGGTTTTATTACACATAAAGTTACAATGAGCTCGTGCTGTTATAGGTTCTGTGCTGTGGGGGAGGGAGGGGGGAGAGGCAAGGTGAAGGTAAAGAGCTATAGGTTATTGAGTCCAGGGCATTGTCTGGACTGTATATATATAGGTGGAAAGTATATGAAAGAAAGAAAAGAAGGTGGTGGCTTATATGAAGTTAAAGATGAAAGCCACTATTGTGAGTTGTAAATACTGTATTCATATTTTTGGAGGCAACTTCCCCATGGTCAGAAAGCATTTATTTCTTTCCTGATGAAATGGGGTGGTTGTCTCCGAAAATTTGAATGTGTACAAACCTTGATGGTGACTTCCATCTTAAACTTCTGGTAAGCCACCACCTACCTATACTCTCTTTCCTGTATTTATCAATAGTGTTAATGATACTTCCATTTATATAAAAATAATCACTTGAAAATCTTATTGTTTTATTTATACATTTCAGAATTTTTCGGATGGAGATATTCAGAAGTTCCTTGATGATGGGTTTGTAATTGTGGAAGGTCACAGACTTGAGTCAAATGATTTACATATAATGTTCAACTTCACTGGTTCAGCTGCTAAAGAGCTGGCAGATCGTTATGAAGCGCATTCTGAAAACAATGTAATTCCTTTTATTCTACTCATTGTGTCATTAATACATTTATCTTTCTCATTCTACATTCCAAATAATTATTGTTTGGATACATATCTAACATTTATTTTCTTTTTGCCTCTTAGGTACTTATACTGCTTGATTTTAAGGCAGACAAATCACTGCAAGATGAAGGATTGGCACGTGAAATTGTCAATAGAGTGCAAAAACTGCGGAAGAAATCTCAGCTCCTGCCTTCTGATCTTATAACTGTGTATCATGAGGTCAAACAAATTGATAGTGAACTGTACATCATTGCACGATCTCACACAGAATTCATTGAAAATTCATTGAAGATGCCCTTTAAGCCAGCTTCACAAATACCTAAAGGTTCTGTTGTCATTGCAGAAGAAGTCCAGCAAGTATGTTTTACTTATTTATCTTTCCAATGACTTCTAATTACTTGTATTAATGTTCTTAACTACTATATTATTGTTGAAGCTGAAAGGCGCAGAGCTGAAAATAATATTGGTTGATAGTAATGTAAATGGAACTGGAACTAACACTGAACCAAATTGCAGGTTTGTAACTTATTCACATTATACATTTTAAATCTTGAGTAATGAGTTTAATTAAGATGAATTATTTTACTTTCAAAATCTTTCTGATTTTTGTGTGAAGCAGTAATTTATGTGAAGCTTATTAATATCTTCTAGAGAATAAATTAAATACAGATACAGACCACAAAATAGCAATCTGTAAACTAGTGTCAATGACCCACCTAAAGTGGAGGGCCATTCAAATATCAGAGCTATTAGCTTCCTTCCTGTCAACAAATGTGCACTGTGTGCGTGCACACACACTCAGAAAATGACATTGTCATGTTAATTAAAACAATGAACAGAACAGGAAAGACAGATAGAAAGTAGGTGATTTACCTGAGGTTCACAGATGGCAGGCGCCTTGTAAGGTTTGGAGTTCTTTAAATTTTTGGATGCTCCGCCTTCTTTATTAGAAAGTTAGGAAAACATTTCCAGTGATAGAGGAGATATTAAATGTTTATTGCAATTACTAATGTTATTTTTTCTTTGTGGAATTGTGAATGTATGGAGTTTACAAGCTTTCCTGTAGAATGTTTGTGTATAAATTAATTTAATCACTTTTTTGTCTTAGATTTGTTAATGTTTGTATGTATGACCCCTCAAAGAAATTGTTTGGCACTGTGCTCTTGGAAAACCCACGAGATGAAAATTTATTGTCTTATGAAGATCTTTTGGAAGAAGTGAGTATTTTCTAGTTGTTTTTAATAGTAATTGTGTAAAGAATTGATTGCATTTTGGTTTGTTTTTCAGGTAAGGGCATTATTTGCAATGAATAAAAACTTCAAGATATACTTGCAAGATTGTACAGAAGTAAAGGCTGTGGATGATCTGACAGTCCTTCACAAGAAAACATTGTTTGTTTGTGCAGATAAGCACAAAAACCTGCTATCAGATGTTAGTCCCAGAACTCAGCCATTTGTTAGGTGTGTATTTTATAACCTTCCCTTCACAATACTTTTAGGTACCTATGAGGCACTGGACTCAGTGCTGCTACTGGCAAACAGCAAGCACGCTGTGGCCTGTTTCAACTTGTCTGTACCTGTTAATATTTCCCCAATCCAAAACTCTATGGAGGCATATATATATTTCATACTTCACACTCTCTCTGTAGTAATTGGTAACATTCTTATCGGAAGAATTTAAAGTGTTCAGATGGAGCAACGATTAACCTCAAGTATCTTGTGAAATGGGGTAAAACTACTAAAGGAGATACTGTACAGAAGATGCTTATCAAGAGACAGGTTTTTGGGTGGTTTAAAGGTCTTTATGAGGGATATGAAATAACCGAAGACAACCCTCATCATCAAATATGGGTGATAATATTCAGAAAATTGTAAAAGTTACTGCTTAAATCTCATGAATTAACATACAAGTGTTCATCAGATTTTGCATTAATCATTGATTGTGCATAAAGTTAGCACAAAAATTGTGTCTAAACTTCTCCAGAGCAATAGGAAAGCAAGAATGACCAATTGTTTCAATAGCATTGATTAATTGTTAGAGTGAATATGTGTGAATCATAGTTTTTTTTTACCTATGATCCTCAAACAATGTGCCAATCAATGTATTGAAAGAACACAAATTCATCACAACACAAAAAAGCAAAAGTGAGCAAATCAAAATTCAAGGCCATGATGTTTGTTGTTCTTGGTTGTTTTTTTTTTGTTTTTTTTACAAGCATGGAATTGTCCATGTTCACTGGGTCCTCGGAAGGTCAGACAGGTCATCAACATTATTACATCAAAGTTCTGCAAGTGCTTCATGAACAAATGAGAAGATGACCATTTGTTGCTTCACCAAAACAATGTACCCACCCATTCCACCCTGTCCAATGTGTTGGAGCACTCTTCATACTCACCTGTAATTTGAAACTTAATAGAACAAAATTTTAAAGTGTGGAAGTAGTAAACGCAAAAGTGACAGTCTCTCAAGCTGACAGAAGCAGACTTTCAGCACTGCTTTGAAAGGTGGAAAATTTGTAAGGTACATTTTAGGGACCGGTATGGATAAAAGATTGTAAGGGAGGGGTAGACTGTGTAATGTAATGTTTTGCAGCATCACTCTGCTTCCTTAATTGCCACTAATCATATGACAGTCACCATGTTAGTGTAGGTAATGTAACAATATTACTCCTACTTGTTGTTTTAAAACATTTATTTTACTACATTTTTCTGTCACTATGGTTTCTCATAACATAATTTATCAGCTGTCCATAACTTTTATTTTATAAGCATTCTGATATTAATATTATAAGCTTCTAATTTTATGAATATATTTGTGTACAGTGTTTACAATTATTGATCCATAGCCATTCTTGAAACATCTGCCAGTGTTTGATCTATTGCTATGATGACTATGTTAATGTTTTAAACCTTCTGTTTTTCACTAAATTATATCTTTCAGTGATTTTTCTCTTGTAATGATCTGCCAAGTTACCTAGACTAAGTAACTTTTTCTAATTTATATAGCATCGAGTTTTGTCATTGTGGAGCCAATAACTAGCTAATGTTAGAGTGCATTAGATTACAATTGTTAAAGTGTGCTGTGTTTTTTGTATTTCAAAAAGAGAACTATTTCACCACTTTCTTGACACAGCCCCCTTTCAGACTAACAACCATTTAAATAGTGTTTATCCTATCAGAGTTTCTGAAGCGGCCATTTTCTTGTTTCTTAAATATCTGTTAAACTTAGAATAATAACCAAGTGTGCATTAAAATTACTTGTAAATGTGAATTTCATATTTTTAATCATTTCTCTGATTCATTTAGCATCCAGTTTCCTCATTTTATCATGTTGCACAACACATGCACACATGAATGTCTAAGCATTTGATGTAGTACCCAAACAGTATGGATAACAACTCTTTTCTTACAGGTTTGAGAATGTTCAATATTTGGAGAAGAAGAGCACTATTTTGTTGGAGAACCCTCAAGGTTGTCCTACAAAAGATGTGGATATTGTGAAAAAGAAGATTGCCAAGTTTTGTGGAGTACCGGACCATAAGTTATAGGCTATCAAGTTTACAGATGTTTTTTTGAAAATAAAAATATTTAAATATATGTTTTATTGTTTTCATCCTCACATTCTGTTGATGGTGGAATGTGTTTTGGTAATTATGTTATTTTATTGCTGACAAAAGTTTGCATACAACCTCCTGTGGTGTAGAGGTTAGTGTTGCTGGTTCACATCCCAGAGGTCCCGTGTTTGTATCATGTCATGGCCATGAATATTGTGTTTTCATGCTGTGGATCAACAGATCACGAGTTCTCCCTACCGTAGTCCTTAATAACCATAGTAGCTGATGCAACTTAAAATAAATATATAAAAAAAGGTGTGCTTAATTAAAAGAAATCGTTGATGACGGAAACAATTTTTAAAATGTTATTTAAGTGGAATATTTACATAAGTTTTATTTTTTGTACATGTCACAGTTTCCAGTGGGAAATCAAAGTAGTTAAAGACTGAATGTTATGTTAGAAGATTAACATAAAATAAATAATAACTTTCTCCACAATATTTCCGAGGAACTGAATCTAACAAAAACGGGTATTGGTAAATATATTCATAATACTGTGATCAGGTTTTGGTAAATATGTCCATAATACTATTATTGCTATAGACAGTTTGAAGTTGAAACCCATTTGGATTAACTTCTAGGGATGACTATGTCCTCTAAATGGTCGAAAGCTCCTTTAATGTGAATAAAGTTTCAATAAAATTAAACTCGAAAATTGTAAACCTCTATTTGCTGACCTAATTAAATTCCTTAGGCTAAAAGGATTCTGACTGCATGTGATTAAAAATATTTGAATGATAAAATATTTCAAATTAATTTGAAAAGTGTATAGTGACGGAAAGTATGACGTCGCCGTTAGTAATGGTCGTTGCTTGCTCGAAAAGGAGGGGGCTTCCACGCTTTGCGAATCAAAGTCGTCTTCAGCCCTTTATTGTTCAACATAACAAACAACGTTCTTACAGATTTCAAAAATCCAAACTATATATTGATAACATCTATATAAAATCTTGCAGAATACGTACTTAGCTTCTTATGCTGACATACATACATTTGCACTAATATTTGTTAGAACCGCCCAAACGAATTCCAGATAGTCTTGAAATGGCAAAATTTTATCAACGTAATTAAAATTGATATTAAGTTAGTGATCGGTTGTGTTTGCAAAATTCTTTATACATCACAGTGACCAAATTAATCCGTTTACTTCGGTTTGCCGCAATACTTGTTGTTCTCACATACAGTTTTTAAAATGAGAAAAACGCTTTTCAGGACGGGAAATATTTGAATGTGACGCTATCGAAGAACGATGAAAAACTTTAGAGATATTTTTTAAATCATGGAATAATGTACGGGGATCTCTATATGATTTTCTTTGAGTCTTGCAATCCTTGACAAGTTTCACGTCATTTAGGTCTTAAAGTCAAAATTGTAAGTGTAATTTGCTGTAAAATTGGGATGATTCAGAAAAATGCCGCTTATCTGTACACTGGCATGGGCGTAACATTCTTTCTGTTGTTTTGTTTATACTACGACAAGAGACGCAGAGTCGATCCGGACTATAAGGAGCGGATAAGAGTTCGTATGTAGAATTTGTTCTTTTGCACCTTTAAGTTTATGTTAACAATATCCGTTATACTCTATAAATATAAGTTATGACAGAATTTCCCACTGATTTAGAACTTTGCAATGCTAAATTTCGGGAAATACAACTTGTTGATATTTTCATATGTAGGCTATTAAATGATTTTGACGGATATACTATCGATTGTAACTCCACTTGGAATATCCTGCAATTATATTTATTTCTTTTTAAAATTAGGGAATTTTAATCCACTACTGCACTTGAATGAATACCTGCGTCTCAATTTTGATGATACAGAGACTTAACCGAAATATTAAACAATAAGTATATGCTATCATAATTCTGTGAATATTAACCCTCTTTCACAATATAGCCTACATTTAAATTATTAATTGCTTGAGACATCAAAAACGGTGATAAATATTCTTTTCAGCAAGTGGCTGATTGCAACCGTAGAACTAAAATGTGATTCTTACTCTTGTTGAAGTAGTCTTATAAAGAATAGAAATACACGTTATAAATACTTTATCATATTGCTGATTTATTTTGTCAGTTGATATTTGAAACACATTGTAGATTTTTACGTTGCAATTAAGATAATTTATGAAGCCTGCATGAATTTAGAATAAAACGTACGACTGCATCGAAACTAGCAACTACTAAATCTTATACAAAATTTGAATTATAAAAATTTTAAATTACAAATATTTTAATAATTAAGTATTATAATGGATGAAAGCCTCTTGGGGTTCCAACCGCGTGAGATCGTCGATGGTTCGCGACGTTTCGATGACATTCCTTGTCATCATCTTCTCAAGATCTCACCCGGTTAGAAACCCAAGAGGCTTTCATCCATTCTCTACACCAAGAAAGCTTTCGCTCTACTATACGTATTATAAAATATTCGCAGCAATATTTGCGACGTTACCGTTAGTAATAGGTGTGGCTTGTTCGGGGCGCGGAGGGACCAGGTCCTGACATATAGATTTGGGGATTAGTATTCCCCTTTAGCTAGAATTTATACATAGTCTGAAACTTGTAAAAATAGATATTTAAATGGCGTTACTAGTTTTAGTAATATATATATATATTATATATATATATATATTGTGTACAAAATGCTCTCCTTGCGGACTAATGCCTTATTTTTAATATATTCCAGTATCTACAACTTAAATAGAACGCCTGAAATTTTTCCTCGTTAGATACTTATTTTAATGAAAGTCCATTTTATTCGTATGCGCTTTAATAGCTTACTTAACACACCCAGACATCTATTTCTTAATGCTGAAGTTTGTTCATCACTTAATTACATACAACGAGTTATAAAACAATGCGAATGAAGGAAAGCAAATATATTAACAAAGTTGTATCATGTATAACTATAATAAAATATCTACTTCTTGTTGTTTTAGGTAGGAAAGCAGCTCGTGATGCAGTAAGGGATGATATGGGGATCCCTCAGGAGATGGACGAGCATGAAACAACGGGATATTTTTTGAAGGAGGTCAGTAATAGCAAATTTTTATTTATTGTTGTTTCCATCTATGACTATGGTGTTTAAATTTAAAGGAAAAACCTAGACCATTCATATATACTATGGAACCTCGTAGGACGCCGCCAGAGGAGTCACTCATGAAAACTGTGAACTGTATCTGAGGAAGTCAGCCATCAGTAGCCTGGCCGACATTCACGACAGACATCTTATCTCTATAGTAGAGTTATAAATATCTCGGTTGTTTATATGAAATGTCCCTCTTTTTTTAAGTAAAGCAATAAATTTGATTTACAAATTTTGTAGTATGTAAAACAGTCTCGAAATATTATTGTTTGTAGATTTAAGTGACTTCAGTGACCGTTTTCTTCCGGCAGGTCATGACTGCAGAAGACAAATTTTTCAAAGGCGGGATGAAGGAAGCCGTGCATCATTTCGCCAATGCCGTCGTGGTGTCCGCAGATCCAGGACAACTCATGGATATATACCAACGTCGCTTACCACCAGAAATCTACTGTAAGGTCGAGGAGCGCCTCAATTCTGCGGGATACTCGTTCTGAGAGTTCAGTTGTATAAAAAATTAGGGTCTGTTTGTCCTTATCTGTGCAGCCACTAGAAAGTCGAACAGCAGCTGGAATTCACTGGAATGAACAAGTGATTGAACGCAGCTCAATGGCACCTCTAATTACTAATACATATGAGTAGCGAGTTAGTTTGCAGGACGTTCGCTAAGATAGCGTGCATGGCGTCACGACGAGAGTTCAGTCAGCGAGTCGTCCTGAGCCAGAGCGGTCGCTGGTGAGTATCAGCATAGTGGGTTACAAAAAAAGTGAGGGTGCCATCAGTAAAACGCATTTGTTACACATTAATTTATTACAAAGAACAGAATAATGAAATTACGTATGGTTTCTCGTTGTATTTATTTAATTAATTAATTATTAAAACGCGTTATAGCGAAATGTATCAGGATGATGATAAACTGAGAATAATTACCTTTAGAGACAAACATAGTTTATCTTCGTGTTTACAATCGTACATTGGTGGAAATTGTGTTCATAAATCTAAACCGATTCACAGTCGTCTTCATGCGGTTCTGTGTGATTGTTTCTTATTTATATTACCAGAGAAATCACTCTGGAGAGTAGAGATACCCTGAAAGGCAATAAATGTTTGAATACGACTTCGTTTTATTGTCCTGTTGCATTGTTTGCCGGTCAGCGTCCGTTGCACTTCTTTTCGAAGCAGTTCTTAAAACAATCGTTTTTAAGAAAGATTGAGCCAATTTGAAATGGTAATCTTGATCTCAATCAGTAATAAAAGTGTTTTCGAAAATGTTGCAAACTTTCAAATAGCATTTGACTGATGTATGACATGCGTAGTAATCATACAATTTCCATCCCATTAATGATTTGATTAAATTAGTATTATTTTATGGTTGACGCAGAATGATGTATCGAGTGTCAAAGAGTTTCTATTCTTTTCCGTTAATAAACATATTTCGTGCAACGGAAAAGTACCGACTAAACAATAAATATCTACAGTCCTCACTTTTAAGCAACATTTCAAGTTAAATGGTTCACGCTTTTTTCACACGAAAGTAATTTTCTTCCGAATGCGATAGTATGAAATTCAACAGTACTGAGCTAATATAAAATTATTAGATTGGCAAGAATGTAACTTCCTTAAGATGAAAACTTCGATATCTAGGACAACTAGCAAGGTTATTAACGAGAGAGTGTAAGCCTACTGGATATTGTCGATAACAACGCGAGTTTCAATTAACAGTAATGTATTTGCGTGTTTTGGCATATCCTGTTAAGTTGATAGCGCCGAAGTAACGACGAGGAAGAGTAAAACTTTCACAATGTCATTTCGTCTTTCGAGAATATAAATGAGTTACTGAGAACTAAGAGACTGACAGCTTTTGAGTTTATCAACTGTTTGATGTGGTGTTTCGTTCTTGTGGCTCTTTCGATTCTGAATCACTTGACGAAAGCAACGAGAATTGCAGTATTTATTTTAACAATTAATTTCCCTACTTCTTTATCAAATTCCTATACTCACAGCAGCATTTTCTTATATTTTGTAAGAACGTTGGTTTCAATGTTTTTTCTTTCGTTTGTCTAGAAATACCGAGGCGACTTCAAAAGTAAAAGCTCAAAGCGAGTTCACAACTACATATTCTGCCCACAAAAATGATTCATAGTGATGCTACTATGAATTCAGAGCGAGTAAAGAAGTAGAACATCTTAAACAGTCTACAACAGCAGTCTTGGGTTTGTATTGAGGCCAGATCTTAGGAATTTGGGTTAACCGCAGTGACGGATGACTTATCGACTGCAGTGGAACTATTGACGGCGACGCCGACGCCTGGTACGCTTCACGTGCGTTCCACCTGTAGCACTGCGAATTCGTGTCCAAGGACGATCAGTGACCTGCTTAAAACTCAACAAAGGACTTATTAATTCAAACAGGTTCAATAACTATGGTGCTATAAACCGACATTAAAGTTGATTACAACACACATGGCGGATCTTTCAACATATACTGCGCAGATTGATGACTAAGAAAAAACATCAAAATTAAAATATGATAGTTTTACTCCATCCTGTCAAACATACATTATTTCCATTCCATTACGGAAAATCAGAAATTTTACTTCCACGTTCATTCTTACAAGACTTTATAGGGTATTTTTTTAAACTGCCCCGTTCCATAATTTTAAACTACTCAAAATATCAAATCACTTGTCACATTGCAGTAAATGGTACGATTTCTAACAACATTGACGGTTAAACTCATCTAAGGAATATTACCGAGGTAGTAACAGTTATTGTCGATATAATTTGTCAAATATCTTAAGTTAAATATTTCTTTTATAATTATGATCTTCAGTGGTGACATATCAGTTTGCAGTTGCATTCCTCGGAAACCTCGTTTGTACAAGATATGTAACGCAATGAAGTTTGATGCCAACAGAATCATATGTTGCAAAATTCTTTTATTTGTATATAAAAATAAAACCCAAGACGGCTTCAATCGACGCAGTCCAGCTGTCCTTCGGAAGCGTCAGGGCCTTCGGAGCCGTCGTCCGCAGGGAGGAAGGTGCTGATTTCTTGCGCGGAGCTAAGTTCGTCCGGGTGGGGAAAGTAACAGAAAGACGACAGAGGGTTCTTGTTGGCCACAGTTTCATTTAGATCCTCGCCAGCGTACGACAGCAATGGCGACACCTCGCATATGACGTCGTCCGCAGATTCGGCGTCCATGAATTTGCCTCCCGCCTTCGTCACGTAGTCATAATGCAGCCTGTAATACACGCACTTTAAATTCTTTGTTCCCAGTAACCACCGACTTTCTGGTATCGACAACCATTATACAGCATTCTAAATGGTAACTGGAACAATGTGAATTTTTGAGGTTCATGAAGCTTTAAAAATAAAACGATATAATGGACAAAATGCATTGGTATCATTTGGTAGTAATACAAATGAACTTGAATATCTCAAACAGAATAATGCATGGTTGTAATACTATTTTGAGGTAATAAGGAAAACGTAAGGATGATTACTGATTGGCCAAGAAGTCACATTGTCTTACTTGACAGTAGTTTACCTGAGGAAGTCGTTCCTGGCAGTGGCGGGCGTGTCCTTATCGTGGGAGTCGTCGTTTTTGATGGGACTGAAGTGCTCGCGGCGCCGGACCTCCCAGACACAAGGCCTCTCAGCGAAGGGCAGTGCGTCACCAATGAACTTCTCCATCTTGAGCGCATTGGGACGGTCGGGTACGCGGCGTAGCCCTCGCGAATCTAAATGCGTCACCTTCTTCTTGGCCACGTGGTAGGTTAGTCGTGGCTCCAGTTCCTGCGCAACCTTGCGCGCGAACTCTGCGGTTAGAAAAAGTTCGCATACGCTGCCGTCGCGGAAGTCATCGGGACGCTCTTGCACGCGGCGCGGAAGCTCGCTGTATTCCAGCACACGCATACGCCCCTCGGAGTGGCACACGATGCCCAGCTCCTCACGAGCGTCGCGGCGAAGTACCACCTTTAGACCGGCGTCGGCGTTGCGCGACAAACAGAAGCCGATAAAGACTGGATCGGCGGTACGAACGAGCACGTTGTCGACGCCATGGATGTGTAGCAGCGACACGCCGTGCTCATCCATGTGATCCAGGACACCGCGCTCAAGGAGTGCCCGAAACAAGCCGCCGTTGCCGCACGGAGAACGCGATATCCGGTGTTTCTTCTCTAGCAAAACCTCTCCTTCAGTGGAGAAGCAAGGTCGCGACGCCTGCCGGAAGAATACTACGTCGTCCTTCTGAAGCCCGAAGTAGTTGAGGCGTGCAATGAAGCGTTTTGTGGCCGTGTGAGTCGCGTCACTCGTCATCACGTACCAGGTGATCCGGCCAGTACCCGCGCAGCGTCGTTTCGCCATTTCCTGAACGCGACGAAGCCGCTCGGCCTGCAGCTGGAACAGGCTCTTTCTAGAAGGCAGGCCCACGTCCAGAGTGCCCTTGGGCCCCGGGTGCCCCAGACGCGTACCTTGCCCCCCAGCCAAGAGTACGACTCCCACGTGCCCCTGGGCCACACGGCGCAGCGCTTCCGTCTCGAAACGTCGGCGTTCTTCTGTGGTGTGAGTACATTCCACACCTCGCATCGTGTCAGGAAGTGGCTCCACGACGACATCATCGACGCGGCACTCTTGCGTCAAGCCTTCCACGGCCTGTTGGAAGTCGGCAGTCGCCTGAGGCACGTCCAGTTGTTGCAGGTCCGTCACCAGCTCCGTCTTCTCAACTGACGTTAGCTCGTTCCAGAAGCGGAGGAGATGGTATTGTCCACAGCTGGACAGTTCCTCCTTCAGGTCCATGGCTAGACGTGAATAGAAGAGCAGGCACTTGTCATTTTTGACTTCCTTGCTGTATAAACTCTGCGATCAAAGACTGTATAACCTAACAACGATGTTATGTTTCTACTGGTTCCTTTAATCGCAACTCTCGACTATCGGTAAGAAGATACATCGACAAAGTTCACTAAAACAGATAATTTAGAATTTTAAGTTCTCCAAAAATTATGAATCTATATCTATATAGATAAAACTATTTCTTTTTCACGAGAATAACAGACGGTGGGTTGTAAAACGAAGACTTGCATTCCTGTGGTCTCATGCAGCAAGGTTCATCATCCAATCGACTTAAAAACTATTTTCATAAATGTAAGCAAGCCGAAATTGTAACGTGACTGCAGTGTTCAGATATTTAATGAATGACATGCGTCATAATATGACCATTATGTTGTGTACTTTATAAAGTATTTGAGTTGAGATATTTCATCAAACTGTGTTGTTTCTTTAATTTGCCCGATTGTTGCTGTTGCAGCACGATGGTTGCATGGGGGCGTGCTGTGGACGCTCAAGAGCTGCGTCGACAAACGACGGATCCGTCCTCGACCGCGTCATTTCTCAGGCTTCAGGTTGTGACGATTGCCTCCTCTATCGTCTCGCTGACTACAAGAAGGGTGGCGAGCTCGTAGACGCATACAACACTGGAGGCCAGAGCGAGGTATATAACTGCCCGAGAGATCAGTTACCTGCCTTCTTTGTACAAATTATGAAAACTAATCTGGAATTCCTATCCGCTGCCGCCCACGTACGAGAACCATGTGTTATACACTCCTGCATAACGTTTGTTCAGCTACGTGGCTGATATTTCGGTCCACTGTCAAAATCTTGCGGTTCCGTTGCTTCCATATTGATCATTTATATTGCAGGTGGAAAAATTGATCCGCGAGCAGTTCGGGGTGCTCATGTATGCAGATGGCAAAGGACAGACTATCAATAGAGCAGAGTACTTGCGGTGGAAATTTCGTGACCAGCAGCAGGTTGGTGACGACGACTTGAGTAGAGAGTTTGACAGAGACATGTGACCTTTTTATGTGTTTGTGTAGGTTGTGTTGCCCATCGAGGCGTCGCTGTCGCCTCACGATCCTTTAGCACGGTGGGCGGACCACGAAGCTTGCTGGCAGATGCAGTACCGTGGTAGCCTGGGCGAGACACTGCTCCACGTTCTCATCATATGCGACACCAAGGTGCACACGCGTCTTGCACGTACTCTTATCAAGTGCTTCCCCAGGCTTGCGGTCGACATCGTAGAGGGCGAGGATTACTTGGGTTAGTACAATATTTGCAGATGATATTACGAATTGAAAAAATGGATTTATGGATGAGAAGGTAAAACAAGAAAGTCATCGAAGTCAATATCGTCGCCTCGCAATTCCTGATTTAGTGTAGAGTTCCCGAATGGCAGGGTAATTGTACGATACTAGAAGCTACTATACGACTGTGTGAGAGAAACCACAACCGTGTAAAGCATTTTTACGGTTCTGGGCAATACTGGCTAAGCTCTTATTTTGGTTGCAGGGGCCAGCGCTCTACACCTAGCCATTGCGTATAATAACAATGAGTTGGTCCAGGACCTTGTGGAGGCTGGTGCTAAAGTAAATCAGCGTGCAATAGGTAAGAACAACCATACGTAATCTTGTACTGAAGCAGTTACTAACCGATGTTAAAAAATATTCTTTGGTGATTTCGTAAATATTAATAAATAAAACAATCTCGAATAAAATATTACATTCTAATATAGAATACAACAATACATCCTGTTTCACTGTATTGTTAGACGACGGGTAAATAAACTACCAATTATTTTATTAATTTTAAATCAGGTTTCTGCTCCAGACTGGATCCCAACCCGAGGTTAGTATTGGTTTGTCACTTCTAATTTCTTGCGCAAGATAGGTTAGCATGTAGGGTTGCATCAGGCCAGTCTTAGGAGTGATTACCACAACAACAACACTTCTAATTTATAATGAAAGTCTGTTTGTGTGTGTCAGGTAGTTTCTTCCTGCCCCGAGACCAGCAGAGGCCCAGACCTGCTCGTCACACTGACTACGAAGGTCTGGCCTACCTAGGGGAATTCCCACTCGCATGGGCGGCGTGCTGTGCCAACGAGAGCGTCTACAATCTACTGCTGGACCACGGAGCCGACCCTGACGCTCAGGACTCCTTCGGCAACATGATCCTGCATATGGTCGTCGTCTGTGACAAACTAGTACGTTATTCTCATCTCCCTTATTGCACATTCGCCTTATGATTTTATTAAAATTGAGCAAGTCCTAACCTCGTTTGCGAACTTCGGTGAAGACGCCATTGAGTAGATGAAAATATATAGCGCCTGTTGCCTTATTCGCTGCTTTCAGTTAGACTGAACAGGATAATGCCTAGACAAATTGGAACATTAAATGTATTACATAAAATAATTATCAACTGTCAGGAAACTTAATCAAATGTTATACTCGACTTTGTTGCATGGAAGTTTTGAACCTGTAGTGTATTCATGTTTAATAAATTAATATGAAGGTTTATTTCATTTTATTTTAATTAAATAATTTTAATGAAATCAAACTTTCCGAGCGCCGGAATATAATTTTATTTATTTATTTATCATTATAATTAAATTTAAAGTCAGAAAAATGATGTTTGAAGACCCAAGGTACTTAAGCCCACTATTCAGTGAGAAAAAGAATCGGTTCCTTTTTTTTTTCAATTTTAATTGTAAAACCAGTATCTAAATTACATCTTTTTTAATAGCAGGATGATAAGATTTTATTTGTTTTTTTTGTTAAACATATTATAAATTTTTAACTTGCTTATTATTTATTCACCCTGATCAATAAATAAAGTAGAATCAAGTTCTGTATTAAACCACATGATCTTCTATGAAACAATTGTAATTTATGTACTTGAAGAATTTTTCTCCGGAGCTACACGTGAAAGTACGAATATTTTAAATATTAATAATATTTCCTAAATGGGATAAAAGTAGATAGTTAAGCTAATAAAAGAATTAAAATTTATTTTCCTATTCCCTTGGGGTTTTGTCTAACGGTTTGTATGCTTGTGTGTGGCAGGACATGTTTGGGTATGCTCTGAGACACCCCAAGCTTCCTGCCAGGAATGGTATTGTGAACAAAGCTGGTCTGACGCCCTTGACTCTGGCTTGCAAGCTTGGTCGTGCAGAAGTCTTCCGGGAGATGTTGGAACTAAGTGCCAGGGAGTTCTGGAGATACTCCAATATCACCTGCTCAGCTTATCCTCTCAACGCCCTCGACACCTTGTTACCAGATGGCCGCACAAGTGTGTAGATGTGCATAAGTTATAAATATAATCCTACTGCATATCACTCTGAAACTGATGAAATGTTACATGATAATTGTTTGCACTGAAACGACAGAAACTCATTTGCTACCGGTTACACACACATGACATCTGGAGCTTGAAAATGGCATTTATTTCGATTGTAACTATCTCATTTTCCACTAGTCAAAATACGATGGTTAAGCTACTAAATCTTTTATTCAATAAGTTCAATTGCTTTTGATTGTCATATTAAGCATTGGTACAAAGAAATATTGAAAAGTTGTTGGTTAACTTTCACACTTGAGAGATATGTTTATCTCAGCTCTCTTAAACTAATAATTTTACCCATTGGTGAATAAATATAATACCTAATATTTAAATGCAAAGAATGAAAATATTTCATTGAACAGAATTTTAAATTTGCGTTCGTTCTACGTTCCAGATTGGAATTCAGCGTTGTTCATCATACTAAACGGTACCAAGGAGGAGCATCTGGACATGTTGGATGGAGGTATCATCCAGAGGCTGCTGGAGGAGAAGTGGAAAACATTTGCCAGGGTATTTAAATATATTTAATTCAATATTTATGGTCAAAATGAAACATTAAATACAACTAACCTTATAGCACTGCCACTAATCAACGTAGTATCGACCAGGAAATATTAATTTATATATCTTGCGGAAACTTCTTACATAATAAAAAATTTTACACTCAGATATTAATATATCTGAAATCTTGCGGATTGCAGACTATAAAGTGATTGTCTTGAAAATGTTTTACGTATAGCATATATAGTATGTTCTGACTAAATTCATCCTCTTGATACTTTGGTGTTAGCAATGGAATTGCCTTAATGCTTATTGGTGTTGTGAATTCAATTGCATGGGATACAATCACAATGTGTTTACAGTTTGATTTAAATTCAGTCGGAATCACAATTTAAAAACTATATTAAAATGACGAAATATAGAAAGTTCATATGCAATGAAAGCACAATTTGAGTCCGGTTTAATTTTATATCAGAAATTGGATAAAGGACTTTACTGTCAGGATATATTATTTATCAATATCACCATTTGCTTTGCAGTACTTTCTTTAATTATATTGATCATTCACATAAAATTCCAGACCAAATGCTTAAACACTTCTTGTTTGGTTAAATAAACATTTCACTTGAACATAATCTTATAATACAGATACACAATTCTAAATCAGTGTTGGAAACTGAAACGTTTCGGTTTTTCAACACTTCTCCTTACCGTTTGTTAAAAAATATCTTCTTACTGCACCTATTACAAGAACTAAAATTCTGATATATATAACATATATGACACTGGTATCCCTCTACGACCTTAATGGGGTGTGAGTGGAATGAGCAAGACATTATTGAGGATAAGGATACCTGCGGGAGCTTTCTTTCTAATTCAAAGGTTCTCACATGCCGAGGCACCTTCATTTATTTTAGGAGGTGTATGTTCTGGGGTCTTAGACCTGATTCCATTGTATCAGTCAGCCAACTGCCTCCCAAAACTGGTGGAGACATGGAGAAAAGAATACTGCAAACTCCTCTCCCAGCGTAAGAATAGTACTCAAAATCCCGACCAACCTGATTCAGGTTTTCTAGAGTGAATAACCTGGTAGGATCCTTAAACTATACCCATGGGGCCCTATTCAACCCTTGGTTGCGTTGCTCTACCTTCAACATCCTCCCTTTTCAATTCACTTCCTATACTTTTAAAGGGGAGTTTCCTGTTTCAGGACCACCCTCATCTATCCTGTTACTGAGCAAGATATATATGTGTGCAGATGCAGTTCCTGAAGCGTCTGGCCATTTTGGCACTACACCTTCTTCTACTTAGTGTTGCCATCTATTTGCGCCCTGAAGACCGAGACCAACCTCTGTTAGGACCAACTGACTGGACTAGTGTGGCTCGCTACTGTGCCGAGCTGGGGACAATCGCTGGGGTTCTGTCCTACGTCATCCTCCAACAGGGAGAGGAGATCAAGAACCAAGGACTTTGTAGCTTTCTTAAACAACTGGTTAGTAGTTTTGTACTGCTCTCTAATAGGAATGTCATACACTAATATCAATTTCACATCTGCTGGGCAATGAATTCGGAAATATTCTTTATCATTCCATGATTAAAAATGTATCGTGTCAGAACTAAACGATTGGACCCGAATTAGTACCTACTTTTACTTATGTACTTTAATCACATATCTTCTTCTGCAGTCGCATGCTCCTGACAAGGCTATCTTCCTAGCGTCAAACCTAATGATTCTGGGTTGTATCCCTCTACGTCTAATGGGTGATCAACGAACGGAAGAGGCTGTCCTCGGATTTGCTGTTCCTGGATCCTGGTTTCTGCTTATGTTCTTCGCTGGGTAATAACAATAAGCTAGTTTTGGCATGCACTTAATTATTATATCATGACATCTAATGATAAATAGTTTGGAATAAATCATGTTTTCTCATGTTGTTCTCAGAGCTATCCGGCTCACTGGCCCTTTCGTGACGATGGTGTACTCAATGATCACTGGTGACATGCTGACCTTCGGCATAATTTATACTGTTGTTCTTTTCGGTTTCTCGCAGTCATTCTATTTCCTATACAAGGGCTTTCCAGGAGTGAAGACATCTCTGTACCATTCATATCCAACAACGTGGATGGCTTTATTTCAGATCACACTTGGCGATTACAACGTAAGAACCTCTGTTACCTATTTCAATCTGTAAATGTCACTCATGGAATTGCACCTCGTACCTCAGAACCAATGTCCCTGAATAGAACAAACAGACCAAGGATAGAAAAACAGGTGCAAGCATAAATTAAAGAAAAATGACTAAAGGATTTTCCATACCTAAAAATCACTATTTTTTCTTTCCTTGAATTTAGTTTTATGTAATGGAACTCCTATTAATTATAAAAGTATTGATGAAAAGAACATAATTTAGAATAAATTTCAAACAGAAATCTTTATTGTTATTAACATTGTGAAAATATCAAAACATAAGAATGAAAGTTTGTCTGTTTCAGTACTCGGAGCTAAGCTTGACTTCGTACCCGACTGTCACCAAGACAGTGTTTGCTCTTTTCATGGTATTTGTTCCAATCCTGCTGCTGAACATGCTAATCGCTATGATGGGTAACACATACTCTCATGTTATAGAGCAGAGCGAAAAAGAGTGGATGAAACAGGTCAGCAAGCTTTTGTATACCCTTCCATTATAACATCTAACTACTAACTAAAAAGAATTTGTTATGTAGAAATCAAGGCCTTTTAAGTGGAATTTAAAATAAACTTTTAGGTTAAATAATTGGTAAAGGTATTCTGGTTTGAAACTGAATTTCTTAAATTTATTCTGAGAGAATATGCTTCGGGGGAAAAGGACCTTGTTCGTTGAATATTCCTCCTCAAACCCAAATTGAAAGGTTCTGAGTAAGTTAAGCATTATCACATTTATTCACCTTAAGATTCTAAACTGTTAAATTTATTTTAAGTGTTGAATAAATGAGTATGAGGAACAATCATCCTAAAATCCTTACAATTATCCATTCATTTTGGACATATTTTTTCAAATGGTCTATTATTGAAGCTGAATTTTCATTTAAACTTGGTAAATATCTTTGTTCTTGCTCTCACAGAATTTGATAATAATCAGCTGCTTTTATTTTACAATCTGTTCAGGTTTACAACCTAAGGAACAACCAATTCCTGCCCGAGCTCACTTAATTCATTTTGATCTGTTTTAATGCTAAATAATATTACAATCATTTGTAGAATCACATTCATTGATGAACTTGTAACTTTATACAGAGTTAATTATATTGTAATAATTTTATAGTGGGCCAAGATTGTGGTGGCTTTGGAACGGGCAGTAAACCAGTCAGATGCTCATCACTATCTACAAGAGTACAGCATCTCCCTTGGGCCAAGTGATGATCCTAGCCAGGAGCAACGAGGTGTTATGGTCATCAAGAGCAAGAGTAAAACACGTGCACGCCAGCGTAAAGGAGCTGTCATGAACTGGAAGGTTATGATAAAAAAACTTTACAACATACTACTGAAAATGTTTTATAGCATTCACTTATGTCATTATACTTAATTTTACATTTTTTTAATAACTCTGTGCAAAGCTTTGGAGATAATTCATCCATTTTCTTAACAAATGTTCTTCATGAGGTTTGGATATCTAGTCATGTCACACCTTAATAATTTTTTGAATTGCTTCCTTCACATAAGATCACATTACTTGACAGTCATTGCAATATCCTTGAATTTTTTTTGATTAAAAATGTCTAATTAAAGCTGTTGTTGAAGTGTTAGCATTTAGAAAATGAAACTGAGGAAGATATTTTGCCGGATCTCCATCGATCACCTCAGATTGAATTGAGATATTGTATACCTTACAGTGCCAAAATTCTACTAGTTTCTTTAAATTGCTACTACATCTTTGGAAAGAAATATGTATAATAGTAATAACAGCATCCTACTCTAAATGGTCAACATACAGCAAGTATGAATGTCTCATATCCCTGAGGACAACTGTGTCAATAAGTATGGATTTCATAACCTAAGTTCTGATATCATTTTTGTAAGATACAGATCCATTTTAGTGGCCATCATTCGATGGTAATTATTATAACATTGTGGATACCTTATTATTGAATATCATTATTGTAAGGTTTGTTGGAAAGACATGACGGATTATTTTTAATTGGGAAATTTCTTTTCAGCTATTCAGTGTTTTGAATCTACGTTGCTATGAAAATTTCTGAAAATACATCAATGCTTTGCCAACAAAAATATTTTTATGTTGTAGAGAGTGGGGAAAGTGACTATTCGTGAGCTACAAAAGAGAGGCATGACTGGGGAGCAGTTGCGCAGACTCATGTGGGAGAGAGCTTCCATTTCTACTCCCGTTCGTATACCTGACACGTGAGTAACTCTGTGTTGTCCATAAAGTAATAATATTTATCTGTAAGTCACTGTGATGTGCAAGATGTCACTTGGCTCATCAATAGCACTGTAATGTTTGTTTATCAATGCTTGACATTGTCTAATTTCAATTATTACTGATTTACTAAAATTCAGATTCCATGGATTCTATCAAAATATTGTACCTACATAAAAAACATACATATGTTGCTAATAAGTTTGGTATAGTTTAAGTTCAAATCAAATACATTCAGTATTCAGTCCAGACCCAGCGGAGCTGGAAGCAGCAGCTGCTGGATTTGGAGATGCTCTGACTGCTGCCCTGGATGTCATGGCTTTCACACACAACCTGGACCTGGACATAACTGGGACTGCTCCTCCAGCAACACCCACCACAATCACCCAGCCAATCCCCACGACTACCGCCCCTTTACTTACTGTTCCTTCGCCGTCAGCGCCTCTTGCACCACCCATGGGTTGGGTTCCTCCGGATACGAGTGGTAGGACACAATTCAGCTTTCAGTATCTATCATAATCAACTACACCTATAAGCAAGCATTGCGCAGAGAATTTTCATCTACGCAGCTATACCCTAAAAATATCTACAAAATACTTGTATTTGAAAGTTAATTGATTGTCAAAGTACTTCAAAATTCATTGAAACATCATGTCTCCTTTGAATCCGTCTGCCCATTTGAGAATGCAACTTCTGTTAAGAATAAAGCCGACTACGACAACGGCTGCTGCACTTGTTGTATCTGCTTTCAGCCTTACAACCTCCCTCCGCACTTCTCGACATGGTAACGACCATGGCGCCACCTCCTTCGTACGCGGCGTCGGTTAGCGACGACGACGCGATGAGGCAACTAGTGCTGGCGTCAGAGGCAGCGGGTGTTCCGACTTCGATTATCACAGATTTGGCATTCCGCGCTGCGACTGAGCACGAGATGGCACCATCAGTTCAGCCCGACGAACAACACCGCCATTGCTGCAGCCGGCGCCTCCTTGGTGTGGACACCGGAGGATGGGCAGCCGGAACGCCTAGCCTTGACCCCAGCGACAGTGATGGCTTCGGAGGTGACCGTTTATTGTTAGTTTACTCAAGGTAAAAGTTTAAGACGATATCACATCATTGGCTGAACTAAAAGTCGTTTGAATAATTGTATGTCCGAAATAACCTATCAGCCATTATATGTGATAGTTCGAACGTTCAGTAATGTCCACTTAGATTGCATACTTGCTAATTTGTGTTCCCCAATTTACTGCGGAATGATTTCATTTGCTCAGTTCAATTCGTAGTCACCATTAACAGATCAATTTAGAGTTTAAAATGAAACCTGATCGACCTCACAGCATTGTGCTTCCTCTAAAACTTGGTCTGATGGTTTTTAGAGGGTCCGATGCTGGGTCGAGGTTCCCGAATGCGGAGAGTGAAATCTTCGCGACCGAAACTGACGCCCAGCAAGAGCACGGACAAAAGGCAACTGTTCCGGCACCACGGCCGTGATTCCAGCTCCAATTCCAGCAGTGCTTCAGACTCAGGCTGGGTGAACCCCGCCTTTATCGCCGACACTCTGCAGCAGGTCCAGAGAAGTGTCGTTCCTGAACAGAGTGCTCCAGAAACGGACAGGGTGGCTGACAGACCCAGGCCAAAGACAGCGAAAGTTAACAGGTATATAACATAACACTTAAAAAATTATGCAATAGCAAGATACCACAGAAATATTACACATCATAGCCATCTTTATTGATGTTAAAAGTAGGTATCTGAACATTAAGAGTCTTAGACATTGTTTTGAGGCATAACACATCTTTTACTTGACTAATAATAACTTTTCACTTGTGAATTTGAGGAAAGATAGCTGATAGCAGAAAGGTGTAATAAATTTGAGAAATGATAGCATTTAAAATTGATGAAACAAATATGGTAATATTAGTATTCTTCTGTACCATTATGCTCGTTATGTGATATCTAAGAAGAGTACATGAACATATTCAGTTCAGTATGACTATGTCTTTCAGTAACATATGTCTTATTTAACTTAAACTAGGTGAAAGGTGACAAAATACATATTCATGGTTCAAACTGAATTGGTAAATTCAATCAGTCTGCCAATTTTAATTGAACACACTTATCCCAAATTATAATAATATATGTTATTCTTTCAGAGTAGCACCTGCCATTATACAATTTACGAGAAGGACAGGATCAGCCCAGGTGGCACCTTCAACAGGAGAAGGCCGTCTTGATGCCTGGAGTACCAGGAACATTGCCAACATGAACACGCTTCTGGCCTGGGACAGACGTGAAGATGAAAGCTTATGAGAAGCTAAACAACCTCACAATACAATATGGAGCCTACGCAGTGCCTCCAACTTTGAATTCATATATCATAATACATTACGAGATTTCAACAATTTTCTCCATTGTCAACAATTGACATTTATTCACATTTTGAAACATTCGTTAATGATCTCATCTTGAAATTTATCTTCCAGTAGGTATCAATTTGCACATACAGTCATGTAAATTGTATCCCAGTAACATACGTCTTTAGCTACTAAACAGACGTAGGAATCATTAGAGCATTCATCTCACTATAGTGGCCTAAAAATATTCATAAGACCTTCTATTACTACTTACACAATAATATTTCAAATGCTTAATTTCATAATATGAATAATAGTACAAATTACAAAAAAAGAAATAGTTTCAAACAAATTTGACTTAATATACTTACTTAAAATGAAATTGGATAAAAACAATACAACAATATATTTAAATTAGGATCCCTTATGCCTAAGAGTATTTGTATATAGCATAGAATAAGTAACTAACTTAGTGGCACTCTCATTTTAACTCAAATTGCTTCAACACTGATTGCATACTAATATTATTTTCATATCAGAGGATAGCAATTTTAGCTCATAATTTTGTTGCAAGTAGTCATTTGAATACCACATTCACAATTATATATATATAAACTTTAAACAGATATTCTACATATTTAAAACAATTCAATTTCTGTGAACTCTATAAATTCACATTTACGACCATCATAGCACTGATACAGCAGTATACAACATTAATTTTTTCCATAGCTTTGTCATATTTTTAATTAGTTTATAGCTCAGTATCATCTATGGAGTACTTAATAAAAATATTGTAAAAATACATTTATATCAATCTGACTTTGTTGAAACTAAATGGGAGCAAATTCCAAATTAGTCAGAAATGAAGTTTAATAAATATTTAGAACATAGCTATTAGTAACAATAATTGACATTGTTCCTTTCATTGGAATCTCTTCAGGTGCAAATATAAATTATTATACATAATCTTTCACTACATATAAACAGATTAATTTTTTGCATGTGCTCAATGCACAAATATCAAGGCCAAAAATAGAACAATCATACACATAATGATTGTGTGTTGATCACATTCAAAATTTGATCTGCATATACATCATGAATGTTATTTATAACAATTTATATTTGCACCTGAAGAGGTTCCAATGAAAGGAACAACACATTGTGCTATTGTCATTAATACATACTAAATTTTACTTAATAATTTTTATTTCTGACTAATTTGGCTGTTGTACTCATTAATATCATATTATTTATGAATATTCCTATTAATGAATTATTAATTATATATGAGGTTAAAAATGTGTTATATTTTTATGAAGAGAATGAAATCTATGATAAAGGAATTTTAAATACATGATTATTATTACTATATAAAATATTCTTTCTCATTGTTAACCTATATATATTATGTTGTTGAAATATGATTTGAAGTCCCTGTTGATGACACATTCATATTGGTGCATTTTCATCTCCAGAATTATAGTAAATATCTGCATTACAATCAAATTAAGAAAAGCGGAGTCACTAAACATACACATATGGACAATAAAATGGAAAAAATTATTAGATGTCAGATTTTATGGATGATGATAAAGGGTTGGTGGTGTGAAGTCAAATATGTCATTGTGACACTCATGTTTCAAAACATGACCTATTAATGTAGCTCTTCTCTTAGTCAAAATCCTCCAAATTGTTCTCTCTTCCTGAATTCTGCTTAGAACATCCACATTATTTACTCTATCCAGCAATCTGATTTTCAGCATTCTTCTATAGCACCACATTTTGAAAGCACCTTTTCTTTTCTGCAACTCCAACCATCCACGTTTCAGACCCATATAATGCCAAAATCCATATGAACATTTTTAGTAATGATTTCCTAATATTCATACTTATATTAGCCATAAATAAATTCCTCTTTTTTGTGAAAGCCTTTCTTGCCTGTGCTATCCTATCCTTCGTGTCTACTATACTTCTACCAGCCCTAGTTATTATGCTGTCCAAAAAGAAGAATTCCTTAACTTCCTTCAAAATATTCCTGCCCAATCTTACACCTTCTGTCATTCCACTATTTCCCATACTACACTCCATCACCTTGGGTTTCTATGTATTAATCCTCATGTTGTAATCTTCCTCCTGGTACATATTCATGCCATTTATTATGGTTTCCAAGTCTCCTTATGACTCCCCTAATTCCACAATATCAGCAGCAAACCTAAGGGGTTTCATTTCTTCTCCTTTCATACTGATTCCATTTCCATATTCATTTTTAACATAGACCTGTTTTTTATTATCCTGTCTTCTAAAATTAAATGCCGAGAAAATATATCAACTCTTGTCACTACATTCTTCCTAAAAGCAAACTGATCTTCTCCTACCTCTCATTCTATATGATGTTTCATCCCCTATATACTATTTTCGTTATTATTTAGCTCGCACGAGATACTAAACTAATTGTCCTGGCTGTTCGCATCTATCTGCCAAAGTCTTCAAAATATTCTGGTATTCTTGATGCGTAGGTTGCGCAAACTATCCTGAACATATATGACGTTGTTTCTTTGTTGCTTATTTACTCAGCTGGAATGCTATCAATTCCTGGCGCTTTACCATTGTTGAGACCTGTCAAACTCTGACAAAATTTTGTCACCCAATTCTTCATCATCCACCTCCTCCTCTTCTTCTATAGCTGACAGATATAGATTTCCGCCGCGGTACAGCTCTTCTAGATATTCCTTCAATCTTCCCGCATTTTCTTCTTTATCTGGGATAGGCTTCCCATTCGCTTTCCTGATGTCCATGCTAGTATTTTTCTTCTATCCGAATGTTTCTTCGAATTTCCTATAAACTTAGTTTATTTTCCCTTTCACCGTGATATTTTCAACCGCTTCGCATTTTTGACAAAATAATATACTGCAATGACAGGTTTAACTAATCAAACTTAATTGGTTTATATACACACTATTTATTCATTGGAAATCGCATAGTGTGCAATTTTTTGGAACAGTTGAAACTAGTACTTTCTGTTTGTTGCTAGGAAACGGTTACTCCTGGCATCCTCACTGTATTAGGCAAGGAGAAAGAAATTGCATAATTTCCTGATAAATACTTTCCAAAAAAATGAGTGGGAAAACTCTTAACGCCCGCCAATGGGTCGAAGCACTGGAAAAGGAAATGAAGCATTTCCACCTCTTCGAGCACTTCACTCCAAATTATAAAAGTGCGTACTATAATTTACCGTTTCACAAAGTGAACTAAAAATTTATTGAAAGCACAAGTTAAATAAATTTTAGACATTATCATATACATTTTAATCATATTCCACTCAAAATTGATTTTTGATGTCTGATTTCAAAAAACAATGTTAGTTACGCGATTATTAATTAGTGCTTTTGTTCCCTGGTACGTGTCTGAAATACTCGTGACTAGTTTGACGAAGAAACAATTTATTGAACTAACTAGCAGATACGTTAAAGCAATCTTATATCTAAATTACTGAGAAAAACTTGTTTTGTCAGTATATAGGCCTATTTTTTTAAAAATTAAACTTGTTTTTTCATTAATACAAAATGTTTCGATTGACGCGGGTTTAAATGTACATCAATTGCTGGTCTACTTGTTCCTTGGCGTATTACAACTAATTTGCATTGTCTGTTCTTAAATGAAAACTGCTTAACTAAGAGACAAATTTTATTTAAAATTGCCAACATATTCTCCATTCAAGATTACGCTTTGTGTGAGACGTGGATACATTTTTTTGTACCGTGTGGGAAATAACATTCGTCTTTGTTCATGAGATGTCGGGATGATGAAATAATATTTTTACTGCCAATTCCTAATATTTATAAATATGAGACGGCCCTCAAGCAATATGTTTCAGACAGACTTCTTAAATTTTCGAAATATTTGTCAATCTCTTCAAACTAACAACATGCACAAAGTCGTGCACCGATATTGCTAGAATTCGATGGTTATTCTTAAAATGGATGCTACGACTTGCAAATGAAACACTGGTAGTACGAGCGTAATTTTTATAACACACTGCACGTTGTTTTCAATCCCATGGAATCAGTCGGCCAACTGCCTCCTAAAAATTATTGGAGACACGGAGAACGGAATGCTGCTACCCCACATCTCCCGTCATTCGGAAGGGCGTAAGAATAGAACCCAAGAGCCGGACCTACCTGATGCAGATTTTCTAGGGTTTTCCCTGTATCTCTTTTGGTTGGAACACCGGGTAGAATCCTTAAACTAAGCCCGGGGGTCTTAGTTAACCCTTGGCTACCTTGCTCTACCTTCCACATCCTCGCTTTTCAATTCCCTTCTCCTGCTATTACGGAGGAGTTGCCTGTTTCAGGTTCATCCTCGTGTAGTTACCGGGTAAGTTTATATAAGTTAACGTGTCCTTCTATCCCTGTTTATAGTGTCACCAGTCGCGGGTAAGTTCTACTCCAGGGCCGACGTTAAACTGAGCCAAGATCCGGAAGCCGAGCCACTTGTTCATCTCATCCAAACGGAGCTGATGAAAGGTCCCAAGGATAAGTCCGATTATCCAGTTACGACTGCGCAAGAGTGAGTTCTTACTTCTACTAAGTAATGTTGAAGAAAAGCTGACTCAGTAGAAGTCACACACGCAAAATTTATCACAACGATATAATAGAATCGTATAAAAATTAGCGGCAGCATCTCGAGAATTACCCTTGCTCACTGTTACTTAAAGTATTCATATATAACCTGAAGTGATATTATCGAAAAAATTTGCAATTCAAACATATTTGTATTACTGTAACTACTATCAGTTATGTATGACATTACTTCAGCTGAACCAACATTTTTCGATTTACATAATCGACAACTTTGATATTGAGTCCCACTCGTTCTACGCAAACATTTCACATGTGTAATCACTATATTGACCTTATTACACCATTGAATGTATTTTTCTTGGTCTATTCCCCAGCTCTTTTTACCGGGCAGTTATTGTCTAATCATCTTGCGACGTATTCCACGTCGTCGGACCCATTTGTTGATATTGATTTCACAATCTGCTAAATGAGGGTTTATATATAGCCCATACTCTGTAATTATCTTCGAATTCATTTTGGAATTGCATATAGATAAGAAATATACTAAAATGCCTTTTTATTTGCGTAGCTGTCCACCCCGTGAAAATTAATCTCGCTTTGACCTCATGTCACTGTTGTTAGACTAACAAAAATCTTTCACCGACCTGCTGTAGTGCAGTGGTCAACGACGCTGTCGCGCGTCACGCAGGTCCGGGATTCGAAACCTGCCAAGAACATGCTTCTTACAACTAAGAAAGTGAGTTCCCCGAACCGAATGACCTGATGCGACTATAAATATAGTTTAAAAAAGTATATCGGTTTAGTCTAAAAGAATGAGTAGAAAACGGAAGTTGGTTTTATTTAATCGTGTGTTACAACGAGATTCCATTAATTTACCATGTATATTAAACGAGTCTCAAGGTTGACTACTTGCAGATACGGCTGGTACGTGGAGGACCTAATCGACCTGGACAAGTGCGATAGACGTATACATTTCTGCCGTCAGGCGACGCCTATCTCAAAGTGGGGCGACTACGTAACGAAATTCAAATCTATGACTCGTTGACTGTAAATAATTATTTTCCAAATCAACCAAATAAAACGCATCTGTTTGGCCGGGGAGTGTATTTGACTGCTGGTAACAGGATGGTACTAGTTGTCCCGCGGTAATTGCCCGAGGCAAAGCAGAAGGCGCCACCAATTCCGCGAGGGCCTCCGTGGTTGAGCGACGGGAGCGACACTGTCCACGTCCTGAAGGGCCGTCAGGGCCGCCAACATGCCCTGCCTCACGCGGGCTTGAGGCTCTTCGGCCGGGGGCGATGGTTCCGGGTACATTGGCTGTAATATCAAGCAACAAACACATAAAGTGGGGTGCGTGTGATACTTGTGTCATGCAGAATTAGGGCTGTTCTTGTATCTATACCGACCGGATCCTCGACCTTGCGCAGCATACTGGTGACCATTTGTCTGTGTATTCTGACGGTGCTGTCGACGAGGGCGCGCAGACCGCCCAGGTCCAGAGAGGCAGCCATGTCCTCGCGCGTGGTGTTGGTCTCCTTGTCCAATGGCTCCATGTCTGCAGATGGTATGATACTGGAAGCAGCGGGCTGCTCCCTTACAGCGCGAGTCAGAATCAGAAGCTGAGAGTGCGTGTCAACCACAACCTTCAGCAAGGCGTCGTGCTGCTCCTGTTGGCGTTCGCGATGAATCGTCCGCCTAACAAACACACATCTTACTCAAGAATTTCAACTTAACTAACATATCATAAATCCCTTTGTCTTGAAGAGGGAATCAAATGGAAAATATTTAGTACAACATTTTAACACTTATTATTTATCTCACAACCCTGTGCTCACTTTCCATACAACTGGAACTCCTCTTTATAGCCTATGTGCCGAAAACGAAACCCATTACATAAGTCAACAATTGTCTCTTAGGCCCACATCCGCAATCATATGCAAAAGATGAGACAGACGACTTGGGTAGACTAAATTTGATAATGTATGAGTTATAAAATAGAGGTTTCATGTAATAAATTTAAATTTATAATTCCACTTATGTGTGCGTACAGTTCAACACCAGCGTAAAGCCTTCCTGTTATTCGTCGACGGTCATGTAACTACTTTAATCCCACGATGGTCGATATTTCTCTTCGTTCCCTCAGCTGTTTACCTGGTCCACGCTAATTTTGAGTGACCTTAACTCCGCCGGGGGCAGAAGGATGATACTAACCCTACCATCGTAGGCCAATGGCTTGTTTAAACGCTAGGTAATAGTCATCTTTATATTTCTGTGCTTTCGTATTTAAGCTATGAACGCGTATAAAAAACGGTAGCTGTGTGCATTTCAGAAACATCAGGTTTACGAGACAAATTACGTCCAAAAAGAAGATTCTGGTTGCTATCATGTATCAGAGAAAGAAAACATTCGAAAATAATCTGGCACTTAATATATAAATACGAAAGCACGTTGATCATTTTTTTAATTTCTATCACATGTCCGTTAAATTATTTCATGACTTATTGGAGATTATAGATATATTTCTAAGCAGGAATAATTTTGGAGAAAACAAATGCTCAGTAAAGGCCATCAACCACCATAAGTTAAAATACATAAAGAAATAGTTTTATTCGTTTAAGTAACAATAATTATTTATAATGCCTAAATTCTGAAGGACAACTCAAATGAGGCCGTACTGTTTGCCTGTTGCACTCCGTCCGGTCTCTAAAATAAACAGTGCATCCCAAAGCAGAGTGTCTTAAATAATATTAATTTTTTACATTTAATACCGACAACACAAGCTTGGTTTCGTTGAAAACTTGCAGTAAAATAGTTAACCGCGGTGCACCCTTCATGAAATCTGTTTCATCTGGACATGTTTCATGAAACAACACACATGATTCGCATACATCATGCCTTAATAATAGTAATGCATTTGAGATATTTCCCTATATTTCTTGATGCCTAGATATCGTTGTGAATGGTTATTGGAAAAATAAAATATGAATTTTTAATTAAGAAATTTTTAAGCTGAAAATTATGTTTGAAGACGGATTCCCGGGTCAAGTATTAAACATCGTCGCTTTTGTTTAAAAAGTGTTTCTTGAATCTACGAAAAGCAAGCGAATCATTTCAATACAGAGCAAAAATGAGTTCCGTTTCCTGAAATCATTCCCTGTCGTTTGACGGAACCCTGAGTGCACGTCCCTGTGTTGTTATATGTATCGGTTTCATGAAACAACGTGAAACGCTATTTCATGAAACCTGTTTCTTTGGCGTGCACCGGATCTTAACGGCCGCAAAAGACGGAGTGTTTGTTGATCATATATGATGTGCATCTTCCTGGAACGATACAGTTTGGTAAGACCAGGGCAATTCTAAAGATTATCATCAATACATTTGATTCTGGATCAAATCAGCGTTTGAACACTGCGGGTGCCGAAGTGCTGCAAAATTTCGACTTTCCGCGTTCTGATTGGTCGGTTTATTCACCGCCGCTGTTTCTGTCTTTATGTTTATAAGATAGGAAGAGCTTATACACAAAGATTCAGACTTCTAAATTAGCACGGCATGGAATCCGATCATCACCCGTCCATCACATCTGATCCGCCCGACATCAAGACAGAGCGTGGCGTGATTAATCCGACCAACCAGGAAATTTTGCACCACTTCTCCAATTTCATTGCAATGCACCCACCTGAGGGAAATCGTCTCGACAGTATGCATCCGATTATGACTTATCGAGAATCCTTTATTAAGTCATTACACCGGGAAAGTATACGTTATTTGATCATCACCTTTGTTAGATAATAGAGTCAAATCGTCTAGAGCGATTTTTTCCTTTATATATATGGATTTTTGATAGTTCAAATCCAATAATACGTAGCTTGTCTGCTAATCTACTGATTATTTGTCTGTCGCAAAGCACTATGCCACAATCACAATTCAACAATACCAAAATCACTGCAAGTAGTTACAACAAATGAAATAGGACCGTTTCAATCGATGATGAATATAATTTCACGTAAGTTGGTGCACATGCCAAAACAGATAATTGAAAACATAGTTTACTTCGAACTTTTTTTCTGGTATTCATCGATCAACTTAGGGCAGAACAGATACTGTACTCTGAGACACAATGTTGAATTTCTTTGGTATATAAGCTTATATATACTATAATTTTTTAAGTTAACAAAAATCTGAACACAAGTTAGGTTAAGCAGAAGTAGACAAAAATTATTTGACACAAAATAATTCATTGAAATCAGAATTTTATAATGTTTGATCCCTCGATCCGAACCTTATTAACTTACTTCGCTGTCAATCGCTGATAATTTGATATTACAATGAGGAATTAAAATTTGCCTTGTAATAATTTAATGAGTTATTGAACATAGCTTACATCAAATTAACGTCCATTGGCACCTATCTTGACAGAACCCAAAAATCAAAATTATACTTAACACTATACAAAGATTGTAAAGGTCGAGTGAATGCATAACAAAGATGTGATAAAATAAAGTTTCGCTTTAGCCTTACAGTGATTACATTATAGAATTACGACATATCCTATTTGTTAAGCATTAGAGAGATGTTAGTTTTAATTCCTGCGATCAGTAATATACACATTTACAAGTCTAATGATCTAGCAATAAGAAGTAAGCTAATGGCATCTAAGTATGGGTGACAAAATTTCTCGATTCGTATTTTAATATTATAACTAAGTAATTAATAGTTGAAAATATATTTTCGGCTATCCTCAAAAGATAATTTAAAGCTTTGTTATATCAGCCGTATTTATACAACAAAAAACGGTAAAACGGAGGAGTCCCAATCCTGCAACTAATCACACCATGAAAAATCATCTTTACTTTTATGCAACAATTCGTTCAGTATTAATTAGATGAATTAATAATACAGATGTAACATGTAATTCGGTGTTGGTCATTTTGTAAATCTTCTGAAATAAAAATTATTATTATTCTAAAATCGAACTGATTGTGTTTATGTAAAAATATTGCTTCTCGATAATATAAGTACATGGGACTTTAAATTCTCTCGAAATTACTTAAACGTAAATTATGGCCCAGCTGAATACAACTCGCATTAAAATGAACGCATTGGAGATGACTTGAAAGCCTACATATAATCTGGACAGATAATGAAGAAAATCATATCAAGGAGACTACAACATATCACATTTGATGAGAAATAAATGTTTTCATATCTAGTGAACTGTCTTTTGTAAGTCGAGGAAAACTCTCAACCTGTTTCTAGGGTAAGCCCAAAAGCTTCTATTATCTTATAAACGCAAAGAAACGTTTATTTTCAACAAAAGTTGCATTATTCTGAAAACTGGAAAGTTGCCGTGAGTATTCGCCGGACATATTGATATTTAAAATTCCTAATCCAATGGTGTTTCGAAAAATCTCAAGACACGAGATGCAGTTACTTTATCATCAAGAGTGATCCATCGATGGCCATGATTTGCTCCATATTCGTGTCTGACGTCGGAAATTGATGGTCTCTTTCATCGTCGTAACTTACAGTACGATTAGCTGCAATCTTCTTCCACCATCTAAGTGCCCAACATTTTCCTTACTATGCATCACCTAAGTCTTATAGTATCCCCCTCCCCCACGTAAACTACATAATCTGAATTATTCCCTAAGCGAAGCCTAACTACAACCTATTCGGGACCAAAAATTAGATTTGGAGAGCGAAAGGCTTATCCCGTGAATTAGTTCTAAATACAATTCTCGGGCTGACTGGCTCAGGTAGATTGACTACGATGGCAGAATTTGCGGACGAAACGTTGTGGAAACAAACATTGACCCGCGTTGCAATCCGAGGTTTATAATTATTTACAAAAGCTTGAGTCTTAAGAAGAAAATACTTCGAGATTATTAGGGTAAGACAGTAAGTATTCAAAAATAAAACAAAGAACTAAAATTCAAGTACAAAATAATTTATACGATAGATATATTTTAATTTTTAGTAATTTTTTAATAATTTCAACATGTAATGTCATTTCTTGGCGAAACTCTTGTACATGATGCAGAGAGATTATATGAGTCTTTTGAAAAGTAAAACTAATAGCGAGCTTATTTAAAATTAAGATACCAACAGTTCTCTTGTACAAGTATAATCATAGCACAGACGAGCTATTTTTCAAGACGACCCCTCCCCCTGTGCGGCGCAGGACCCGTGTTAGGAAAACAAAACTAGATAAAGAAGATACCAATAATTGACTAAATTAAGTGAAGGAATAAAAACAACAAAACTTTTTTTTATGTAGAATGAAAACTTAAGCCAACACTTCATACACGTTTAAACAAAGTCAATTGTAAATCCACGTTTAAAGAATTGTTAACGTAATTAAGAATTAACATTAGGAAATAAAAATATTGTTTTGAGATCAATTATTAAGTAGGCCTAGGTAATTTATTTTACAAATCTGGGAATGCTTATTTATTTGAAAATATGCACAAACTTTAATTATTTTAACATAAATGAGGACTTTTCTCCCAAAATATAATTGGTAAATACAGCTAATTTGATTTCTAGTGTAGCACAACTTCATCTTAATTTTTTTTTTGGCAGACTATTATCAATACAGTCAGAGAACTATAGCATAAAAACTAAATCCAAAATAGCACTGTATCATTTGTACATACGATGAAACTTTTAGGTTTCCAGATATGCACTAATGTGTGGAAAGGGAAAAGATACTGAATAGAAGTAATAAATTAATTAAACATTTCAGTCCAATATTAAGTGTTTGCAAATATGACAAAATTATATGAAATACTTGTTAAACTATTTCAGTAGAATTATATATGTTCTAACACTAAAAATAAATTAAAGCATACTTTAAGAACTGCAATTTCATCTCAATGTTTCATGCATGTAGTTATCACATGCAAGAATAGACACAATTACAGATTAACTTTGGATTAAATGTAAGACTCTTCAAGAGAGATTGTGGTGACTTAGGGTTGGACTACAAGACAAATTGGAAAATGTTTACAACTAATAAAGCCACATAATTAATTTTAAGTAATGCCTATAGTTGCTGCAATCTTAATCAATTTCACATGCTGCTAATGAGAAATGTGTTTCATTTATATTTTGTTTTACAATTCTGCAATTGTTGACACAGCACACATGAACATATTTTTAGTTAAGTTTGTATTAGGGTAAAAATATGCTATAGAGGTTTTGGTTAACATCTGAATGCTATCTGACAAGTAAATGTTTTTATTTGTATAAACAATTGATTGGTGACCTGAGGCTGAGACTTGATTGGTGGTAATACTTAAGAAATGAACATTTGGTAGATTATTAGTGTATAAGCTTCTTAGAAGACATTGCTCTTCCAATTGGAGCATTTATATATACAGACTGTTAGTGTGAGACATGCAATACTCAGATCCTAGTAAAGTGTGTATATTTTATTGATTTTTCTTTGGGAATATGGCCCTAGTATTAGTTAGATTGATCTACTTCCAAGTTCTCTTGTGCAATATTCACATTTATAGAATCTAATACTTACCCACAATTTTATGCTTCAGGACCAAAAAAGCTGGGATGCAGTGTCACACTTCACTAGGAAGGTACTGGAGAACCTACGGAGCGAAGAAAGACAGCATCTAGAAGCCAACGACGTATGACAGCGAAGTGAATGTCTAGTCGTGAGTGCGAGTGTCTACGCGATGAGCCATTGGATGAACGATCAAAGGCAGTTATATATTCGAGTGAATGCGTGTGTACTAGTTGTAATTTAAGCTTGTGAGAGTTAATGTATAGACTGTCACTACACCCCAGGCAGCTGAAGCCTGGCATTTTGGCAACATGAAGTATAGATTGGCTTGTTCTCTTGCAAAATTCATGAAAACTTAGTACACAAAGCAGCTGAGCACCATGCCATTGGGACAGTGTTGAAGTAGTGGCCTCAGGCTCTCAAAAATTTGATGCCAATTCTTCCCAGCCTAATGACACCTATCAATTTGAGGTGTCAATCTCTCTATATACCACTTTTTTTTTCTTTTTCTTGAGAGCCTGAGCCCTTTTCTTCAAATCTCTAAACTGTATGGCAACTACTATCAATTTATATTTGGCAAAGTGGCATTATTATAGAATAGTTTGCCAGCTAGTATGCCCTGAAGTCACAGTAGATAAGAAACTGTTTAGATTTAACGTGGTATTAATACTGATATGTTAGACAACAGTAAACCATATCTTGTAAAATTTATACAGTAATACATAAATTCACTTCTATGACATGACTGCAACATGGTTATTCAACTTACAGCGTTAATTATATAATGTTTAGTTATTACTGAAGCTCCTGCCAATTTGAGTAATATAGATGCAGACAATAACACAAAGTTGATGGAATTTTTAATTGGATGTATCCCGAGAGCAATTAAAACATTACCAATATATAGGCTGGTATAAAGATTTTATTCAAATCATTTAATGTTATTACAATACAAGAAATACAATTTAAAATAAAACCTCATTATGGGATACAATTAAATTGCAATTTAAAACAAACTGAGGGACAAAATTAAGATATAATAAAAAGTAACCCGAAAGATAACATGTGGGCCAATTTTGTCTGAGACTTTCCCATTATCTTAACCTACTTTCTCATACTGCCTATAAAAATAGTGTAGAAATAAACAGTCTCTTGTGTTCACACCCACACACTTCAACAACACTGTTCACATTCATACCAAATCAGTTCACAGAAATCACGTGGTCAATCATTTATATTCAATAACTTCGCAAAATTTTACAAGGCAAAGTATTTTGTCAGAAGCCACAGAAATACAATGAAACCTTTGGCATTGACACTTTTAACAAATACAACCACTATAATTTACAGATCTTCATCGTCTTCTGGCAAAGCAGTTTCTTGGGCCACCTGAAAGAAGATAAAATTAAGTATGAACAAAGTTAAAAATATTTTCATACTTTAAATAATTAAAACACAGTACAATTAACAATTGCATTAAATAGGTTAAATATAGAGTACGGAACAACTATGATTCATAGAAATATTAACAAGCTCACCTTGAGATCGTTTTCTATCTGTTGTTGCCAAGTTGGATCCATGGTAACTTCTGGTGGCACCAAAGCAGGCATAGCAACAAACTCTAAGTTAGGATCACCAATCAATTTCCTTGCCAGCCACAAAAATGGTTTCTCAAAGTTGTAATTGCTCTTTGCGCTGATGTCATAGTACTAGCAGAAAAGAATATACAAATTATAAATTGCCACAATTTAAATGACCAATAGATTAAAAATTTAATTACCTGCAAATTCTTCTTCCTGTGGAAAACAATGCTCTTGGCTTTGACTTTTCTGTCTTTAATATCTACTTTGTTTCCACACAAGACCATGGGAATGTTCTCACATACACGCACCAAATCTCTATGCCAATTGGGAACATTCTTGTATGTGACTCTAGATGTTACATCAAACATAATAATAGCACATTGTCCCTGAAATTGAAAAACAATGACTGTTAACTTTATATCAAGGTGTGTATAGAAGTGATAATATGGCAATCTTAGATAAAATTTCAACTTCATAAGCCTAAATGTAAGTCCCATATGGTAACACGAAATGGCAAACGCAAAAAAAGGAATACAAATAATGAAAGGAAAGTACTTTCTTACTCAGAATTGAACTGCAGATGGGAAATATAACATCCCACATGGCAAAGCTTTAATTTATTGCACTAACACACTGAACTGCAAATTTACATTATGATTTACAGAAAAGAACCAATAACCAACGGAATATAGACTGATTAAAAGAGGTAAAATGACAATACCTGTATATAATAACCGTCACGAAGTCCACCAAATTTCTCCTGGCCAGCAGTATCCCACACGTTAAAGCGAATTGGTCCTCTGTTGGTATGGAAAACTAAAGGATGGACTTCAACGCCTAAAGTTGCTACATATTTTTTCTCGAATTCTCCGGTCAAATGTCGTTTTACAAAAGTAGTCTTTCCTGTGCCCCCGTCTCCCACAAGGACACACTTGAATGCGGGCATATCAGCATTTTGAGACATTTTGGAATTTTCTGCAACTTGTTCTAAGAATAACAATTACAATTAAAAGTACGATAATTTCAAACGAAGCGATAGAGTTTAAACAAACTAATATTACAAACTCAGGAAGCAAAACTAATTCACAAGGTTAATGTTGGCCTAATGTTGAAATCAATTTACAATGAACACTACCAACGCGAAAAATATTTGATAAAAACAAAAAATGCTGCCCAAACGTGTAATAAAAGTAAGTAAACTACGTTCAAATTACTGTAAAATTGCCGTTAAAACCTACGAAAATTTACAAACGTACAAGAAATGGCGCGTTTTCGTTGTATCATAGGAAATTGATATCATTAGGCCGAATTCAAATTTGTTTTTAAAGTGAAATAAAGGATGAACAGCAAAAATAAAACGTTCTATTGAAAATTTAAAATGTAATAAATGTATCATACCACCGAATTTCGAAACAATTTACCGATGCACTGAAAATTGTACGATAAATCTTACCTGACACACAAGTCGTTACGGTCCACAATGGCGTTTCTTTGCAAAGGAGGTAGGTCTCCGACTCTAAAACTATTGAAATATTGTAGTTATAAAAATGAGCGAATATCGACAAAATTAAGGCACCAAATATTATTATACAATATATAAGATTGGTTTTATAATTATTTAATCAATATTTATGAATTTATAAAAATGAATGAATATATTTTGTGACACCTACTTGACGTCAGTGGCGCATGCGTAAAGGGACAGACGGCACTGCAGAACCGCTGAACTCGTAAGAGTATCGATTTTTACGATCGTACAGTAGTGTCTGTTTCCTTAGTTTTAGTGTCGGTTCGTGAGAAATTGGTGAATGGGATTTTTATATAAAGCAAGACGAATACGCTCTGTGTAACTAGGAAAGGAAGAAGATGACGAAGGATAGATTAGCAGCCCTTAAAGCGGTAAGTTTTTATATTCCCATCCTACTGTGCAAAGCCTAACCCACCCCATCACTTGCCATTCATGAAGTCAGAAACGTCAATTTGCAACTTCTTTTAGCTTATATAAACATAACAACTGATCTTGGTTTTTATTTGATACTACCCGTTTTAGTTCATGTTTAGTACTTGGTTTACAATTCGAATACATTTACTTCCATTTTAAATTATGTCCACTTTTGTGGCCTCGTATGCATTGTAACAGAATGATGTTGAAAAGTCAGCTGTTTAGCAACTATACCTTGCATTAATGTCTTTTAAATTAAAGTTAAAGGATGAGTTGAATCTTCTCTGACAGAGACGTGAAATGACATTTATATCCACTTGACAAATTAAGAAATGTGTTGAATAATTGACCATTCTCAATTTTAAGTTTCTGGTGAACTTTTATATTGAAGTGCAATTCTATTGACAGGCCCAGAGTGACGATGATGATGTTGGACCTGATGATGTTGCAGTTAATGTGGAAGGGAGAGATGGTTTTATGGATGAGTTCTTTGCCGAGGTAAGTCTTTATTTTTAGTAGATTTAATTAATTTATTTTAATTTTCTGCAGTTGTCAATATATTATTAAGTGCCGTCATTGCCTGCTTATCTCAAATAAGTGTTGATATTGAAAGCTTCTAACCATTTTTTATTTACTTTGAATTTGAGACTTTGTTACACAAAAGATAAGTTTTACAAATTCAACTGAAGCATAGGACAACTGACATTTGCTCAATATTCATAATGGTTGATAAGACAAACACTTAAAAGCAATATTACGTACTGCTTGGCCCATGATCATGAAATATGACAGCAGTGGAACCACAACTTTGAGAATAAGTTGTGCAGTATTCAATGCTAAAAATATAGAAGTAAAATATAATAATTCATGCATGTTAATCAATATGTTAACAATGTATGTTCAGGAAGTTTCACTCTTGCATTAACATTCTTATTCAATACAATAGTTTATAAATTTCAGCAACTAATTTTAGTTGCATTTTTGTGTTTACATTTCTTTTAAATGAAGTAAAAGAAATTTTGTCAGCACATGTATTTTACTTTCCTCTTGTAAAGCTTGGTTAAAGAAGTACTAAATATGAAATTCATCTTGTGCACTGTACTTGTTTAATTGACACATGGAGATAAATTTGAAGTTTTTATTTACCTATTCTGTTTATTTGTCCCTCAATGTGGACCTATCTATAATTAAATTTTTCTCAGTTATTGTTGAATAATCTCTTGGTGTTATATTTATTGAGGTTATAATTTGTGATAGTTCAATGTATAAATTTAGGTGCCATAGTTTCACACACAATTTATTGCATTTTCAAAATACAAATATACATTAATATAAGTGAAACACCTTTGTTATGTATTTATATGCTCATTGCTATTACAATTTTTTAAAATATATTTGTGAAAGAATGTCCCAATAGTAAGTATTATGTGAGCTTCTTTCGTTTTTTGCATTATGAATTTAATAAGGTTATTAATAATGTATAACCCAAAAATCATTGATTTTATTTTGTAATTTCCTTATATTGGTGTCCCGATTTTTTCTGTTTCTCTGTTCAAAATTTGGTTTACAACAACACTTCTCATAATTCCATAAAAACCTTTATCTCGTTACTTGGATAGTCAAATTAGTGTTGAGTAATAAGATTCCAAACTAATTATTATTTCAATTCATCAGTGTATTGAAATTGTTTTAATTTGTATTCTATCCATCTGGAATCACTGTGTTGTTGCAGTGTTAGTCATCTTTTTTATTAAACATTCTTTGTAATTCTGTACTAAAAATGTAATGCCTTTGAACTTACTTTGTCACCCAAGGAAATTTTGATGCTTTTGAAATACCGCTGAGTTACTACAGGCAGTAAATTAAGTTGATTTTTGTATGTTTTTCATAGGTGGAGATTTATGATTTTGAAGATACTTACCCACGTTAGGAATAGGTGTCATAAGGTTACTTTCTAGTGTTTGTAAATAGCAGATTTTAAGCCAATTTCATCAGATGGTCTATAAATATTTCACAGAATGATAACTAGTTCTGACATTTTCCACACACTCATCATCTGTTAATTATTATTCTCAATTGATTTTCTTGAAATTAATTAACCTTGTAGACTACTTAATTTGAGTGTGTGAATGGTTCAGTTAGTGAAGAATTTGAAGTTTTGTTTCAAATGTGACAGATTTAGTTTTTCTTAATTTATGTTCTTTATTAAAAGTTAATTGTAGCTGTCCATTATTTACTCGTCAATTATATTGACAACATTAATTTTGAAAGAGGTAATATATTTTCAGGCAGTTCATTTTTAATTGTTTCTAGTAAATTGTTAGGCATATTGACTAATTGCTCTATACTTTATTTTACATGAAAATATAATGTGAAAATCATTTTCCAAAAGGTTTATTCTACTTCTTTCTTTTAAAAAAATATGGTGATATTAAGTTTTCAAAATTTATATTTATATATCTCATATTTAAAAATTGTATTTTATAAATCTATTGCTAATATCCCATTTTAGTGTTGTTACATTGGTTACATTATTGATAAGTTGCCTTAAGCCATATTTCTGAATGTTAAAAATACATAATGAACCACTTGTGCATGCTTACACTGTGAATATTTGACAAATTTGTAATAACATCTTTATCTACCTGCAAATCAAAATCATGCCATTTTTCAATACCTACCAAGAAAAATAAATCATATATTTAACTTTCATAACAAATTGGACTTAATATAGACCCTACTTTTTACTTATAAAACATAATTGTAGCACTATAAAATATTTGGACCTTTTTATTTATGTGATTCAATGAAATAAATAGTCATATAAAGTATTAGTCAGTTAATTCATCTGATTGCAATAAAAAAATTAATAGTGATTGGAAAAGAGATGTGTGACTAACATTTTTATAAATATAATGAGCTACTACATTCTGAAGAAGTGAGATAAGTTTAAAATTTCCTATTTCTGTAATGGTGGACTCTTTGAATGTAAATCATGTTATGCCTCTTTTCCATTATATATATATGTATATATATATATATTAATATATATTAATGAAATGTTTTAAACGTGATGGATACACATTGGATACATGTATAGTAAGTAAGGAGAGAAACGTAGGAAATTCACTTCAAGTTACATGTTGCTCATAGAAATGCTTATGTAAAGTGGGTCTCGAACCCGGATGGTCACAGAACCTCCGCTATAGCCGTAGAGTGCTACGTCGCCGACTTACGGAACACACACATATACATTTATATTTTGTGTGTGATCGGAATTTTAAATGCTCTATATATTGATGAAAATTCTGCTGCAATAAATTTTACCGAATTAATATTAAACCTTTTTCTAGGTTTACCTACCTATTAAGTGTTTTGTGGTACGGTTTCCTCATCCGGGAAATAAATAATGTTCGCAGATATGCTTACTTGGTGCACCGGATTTAATCAAAGCATTGATTGCCTGTGGCGCTTTGTGATTTTTTATTTATTCAGCATCCCAATTTTATACGTTTGAAACGAGAAAAAATTAATCCAACCATTTCTTAGTTTTTGTAAGGGTAGATTATATTTCCATTGTTGGAATATAGGAAATTGTCATCACTATTTCCATTTCAATAGTTAAATATTGTTATATAAACGTTCCGACTCACTGATTACATCTTAACTCCATCCTGTTTTGGCTTCCGCCTTTACAAAGATACTAGTTGAGTTACGCGATTCGTGTGGTGATAAATATGCATAAAATTTCCTGTAGGAAAAAAGGTACTGTTTTGAAGGATATTTATTTTAAGAAGTCTTCATTATTCAACTTTATGTAGTGCACAGCTATATGTCATTCTCCAAAGAAGTTCCCGATATTTTCAATTTACTTGTTTCATTTGATCAAAAATATTATTTCTAGCTTGAGATGTGCACGTTTGATAAGTGCTAATTTTGTTCGAGGAAATAAAAAATATGACATCAGAGTGTCTTCTAGAAATACCCATCTTCTCTTTTCATAATTGAAGTCGAGAATGTATCTCCGCCACCTTTCCTTGAAAACTAGAAATAAGTTGAGAATTGCAAGGAGATAATTGAATCAAAATAATTGAAAGCTATTTAGTTTTGTCTGTTCGGTTGCTCACAGCTGATATCGGCGTTATAACAACACGAAAATTATCACTGCCGCCGAATCATGGCCATGGCGAGTCGAAAATTTCAATATTCAAAGATTAGTTTATTTGAATTCTTACTCAGATAAATCTTGGACTTTCAAAAGTATACTACAAATTTTGTTCGAGTCAATAGGTTGTGTGCTGCACCACGATAATGTAATACCACATATCGCTAATGTTACCGAGTATCTCTCAAAAATAAGAATGAAGTGGTTTTCTTATCCTTTTTGTTCAAGTTCAACGTTGTGTCGTCTCTTTAACCTCATGAGAAGAAATACTTTTGTAAGAAGGCCATTTTTGACACGTATTTGAAGGCTAAAAACTGTTCGAGAAATGTGTTCAAGTAATTGAGTTTACTTCAAGGAAAGCTAACATAAGTTGGAATAGGAGTTCAGGAACATTAACTAAGCACCTTCAAGGTTAAGGACTGAAGGCTTTCCCGGTGTAGATGATATATATAGACTTCTCGGGTTTCAAAACAAGTGAACTCGTTGAAGTCATACAACGTTTCAATAGCTGCCGTCATCTTCACACCTGAAAACGATGGGGTAACAGCTATTGAAACACTGCGACTTCAGCGAGTTTATATTGTTGGAACGCCGAGAAGACTACATATCTTCATGGTTATCAATTTACATCCTCGTCCGAATAATTACTAATGTAATAAGTGAATGGCCACTGTCCAATTCTTAGCGTTGAAATAATCCAATCTTAAAATTAATTGTGAATGATGAATATTTTCTATTGGTTTGGAAGTCCCAGAATTTCCTCTCTGATTCACCGCGCTCTACCCTGAATTGATTCTCGGATATTAATCGTTTATTTGTCCTGTATGAATCGCAGCGGCATATCGTCAAATTAAATATTGTAGGGTGGGCTGCGGATAGCCTCTCCCCATGACACTAACGACATAATTGATTAGCATTACCGTATTATTTCCCCCTCTGTCCTGGTTTACCACAATTTTTTCCATCGATTCTATTTTAGGTCGTTCGGCGTTCCCCACACAAACTTTTATTTATACAACCATTGTTCAATAAATATCTCCCGTAACGTTGAACTCGAGAATTTGTGTTAAATTTAATTTTAAAATTTTTATTGATATTGAAACTAATGTAAAAATTAACGTATGTGGATAATAATAATGATAGATCCGACAATCTTTTAGCAGATAAACCTTACAAAATAGAACTAATTTACAAATTGTATTGTCGACGTTACTATGATAGCTTTGAATCTTATTCAAATGGCTTAAACTAAGCTGACAAAATTTGAAGCAGGAACAAAACAAAGATATAATACCAAAAATGGACCAGAAACATTTTATTGTTAGGACCAAACTTCAATTTACTATGACTTTTTTAGTCAATATATTGTTATTATTTTACTTATCTGTGGTTTCCTTTGGTACATTCCGCCAAGTGCTTTCAAACTTGATCCAGACATGGAGCCGGGAATCTTTCGACCCCACACCTGCCGCTTCGGATGCATTTCGCCAAACAGCTCTAATGTTTTGCTTCTAAGCTACACATTTTCAACGCCTGCGCTAATGCGAATTTTGGCCTCGTTCGAAAGTTGATGAATGATAAAATTTGTCATTTTTCCCCCTGCATTCACTTACAAGCTTTTATTTGCCCACAAATTTTATTTTTCATTTGGATCAATAATTACTCATTCTTGTGGAAGATTATTAACGTAAATATACGGATAAATATTACTCTTAAAAATTCGGGGCCGGTTAAGTTATTATATTCAGGTAAATGAAGTTCCCTGAAACAAAATAATCATTGTGCACAAGTAAAATATTTTTTTAAAGATTTCGTGAAGATGCCAATTCAAATTGTAATGAAAATCTGCATGACGGTCATCCGCGTGGTGGTCTATCCCCTTTCACAGCATAGTAAGGCGTTTTAAATTAGGAATTCGGATGGGAGAGTTAGGTAGACAAGGAGTAACTTCAGGTAGATCAAGTCATCAATTCTTATTCCATGGCCTTCCGGTGACGGGAGTTGGATTTGCTGTAATGTCGTAAGAAGACAGCTGACGGAATATTTCAATTGGAACAGGGAAAACAATCTTGCCGTATGGCCAATATCTGCAATCATATAACAACTGACTGGAATGTCTGAGTTATTCCTCCTGTGCTAGTTTCATGATCACCCTTATGTAGTCCCCCCCCCCAGAAAAAAGCTAATCTTTGTTTTTTATTAATAACTTAGTTGGCTTGTTTTCTAGACGCAATAAATAATCTTTTGATTATAGTTACAATTTTTTGATCATTAACAACCGAAGCAAAAATAAAACACATTTTAGCATGCAAGGCTTGTACAAAATATTTTAATTGCATATACATATAGGAGTGATCTGTTTTACTTACATTTTCTACATTAACAGCCTGAAGGAAAGCATTCTTAATTTACTTGTCTCCCGATCCTTCTTACGAAGATTGGAAGCCAAAACCGTATTAAATACATTCCATATTTCCTGTCTTTCCACTTTTATACATTTTATTTGTCAAACAACTCCGGTTTTCCGGTTACGACCTACGTTTGCAGATCTCCGTGAAGTGTCGGTCTAGTAGGAACACACTATTAAAGATTTTGAAGAGGACTAGAATAAAATATCGATAAGAAGGCTTACCCATAACCTCTACATGAAACTGCTGTAATTTGAATTGAAGGGCAAGAAAAGAAAGCAGAAATCAAGAAAGGAGAAAGACAAGGATGCACTCTCTCGCTCATGCTGTTTAATTTATATTTAGAACAGGCGATGTAGAAATTAAAAACGGAATATGGAAGATGAGTCATACCGCAAGGAGAAGAAATGAAAACCCTATGATTTGCCGATGATATTGTAGTATTAGGGGAAAGAGTTCAATATAAGGACTAAGAGGGAAAACCAAGATAATAATGTGTAGTATGGGAAACAGTGGAATAACAAGGGGTGTTACATTGGGAAGGGATATTCTGCTACTTGGGCAGCATAGTAATAGGGACGGTAGTAGTATAGTAAACATAAAGAGTAGGGTAGCACAAGCAATGAAGTTTTTCGTAAAAAAGAGGAATTTACTTACGGGGAATGTAAGTGTTCATATTAAGAAATAATTGCTGAAAATGTTCATATGGAGCGTGACGTTATATGGGTGCGAAACGTGGACGGTAGGAGTTACAGAAAGGAAACGAATAGAAGCCTTTGAAATGTGGTGCGATCAGATGGGTGGGTAGAGTTACTAACGAGGAAGTTCTAAGCAGAATAGGGGAAGATAGAACAATTTGGAGGACATTGACCAAGAGAAGGGATAGATTTAAAGAACATGTTTTAAGACATAAGAGGGAGGGAAATGATGGAATTCCTCTATTTTGTCAGTTCTGTTGCGGAAAGCGGATTTGTTAAGTCTTCTAGAGCCGCGGTGGGTGGTGCACTTCTGATTATCTCCCTTAGCCTCTTTTCTTAAGGCATCCTCCTCTTATTGTCTTGTCTAACATACTTGGTGCAATCCAGTAGCGCGTGGGACACCAGCTCTCTCAGATTCGGTCTATGCCACGTATTTTCCCGCGAGTCAAATAGTTTTACGCCTATTAAACTATAATTTCAAGGCAGCGTGTGTACCATTGTAAAGATGAGAGAAATTTCCAAGATTGGATACAGTTGGACAGGGAAATTCACGACTAGTGAATTGGCACAATCCTGTCCCGCCATATTATTAGTTCGTGATCTGTGGAGACAAATTAAAATTCAGATTCCCATCGTAATTAGAAAAGTCCTAGACCTATGACAAAGAACACAAAGTCGGCTAAATTACTGACAGGAATTGGTCGGGGTAGGTGAGATTTCAGCAGAATGAAATATTGTGTTTGAGGGAGAAAACAAAATGTCGCGAATCAAAGTGGAGAGTTCTTGAGATACAAAGTGATGGAGTGTTGTTGAAATAGGTTTGGAGAGTTCTGAAGGACCAATAGATAGCTTTGACGGTGATACTGTAATTTGGAGTTTTAAGATCGTTTATTGGAGATTTGAGTCGCGTGGAGCCAGTCCTTTTTGGATAGAAATTAACATGGAGATTCAGAAGTTCACCCACGCTGCAGGCGCATTATCCGGTCCTGAATTACTGGAACCCACGGCCGTTCCACGAGTAACGTTCCAAGACAGGAGAGAAGTGTAAGTGGGAGGAAGTATTTTTGATTCTTAAAAAATTACTTATGTGCTACAAAGTCTCATGCTGAGTTACATAAATATCCTTAAAATTTGTATACCAGGTTTTGTATATCTAATAATATTGCCTTGTCAATTGAATTAATATATGGATTAGAACAGAAAATCCACATAACACCAGGAATCGAACCAATGTCCTCCGCTAATTAGCGGTTTCTCTAACACAGCGCTACCCTTTGTCAACATCCAATCAATTCGTTTAACCAAATTTTATGAAGTAAAAACGTTTTTATTCATGTTATACCAGGCAGATATAAGAATTTTTGGTGTTTTGCATTTCAGATTTATCTTGGTTATCGGTAATTAGCCTACAAATTAATACTAGTGCTAAAAAGTATGTGTCGTAACACTGTTTGGAAGTGGTATGATACAATGAATACTTTCGAGTTTATAAAACACCCTTGCAATAAACGGTAACTTGGCTCCCTCTTGAGTTCGTTTAACGAGTTTAATAAATATTGTAATATTGAAAGTTTTCGAGGACAGGGTCAAGTCTTATTCTACGCCTAGCTGACTTACTGCTGACATAAAAAATTTAAACTCTTGGTTCAAGTCATAATGTTTGTCCGCCTAGGGCTTCCAGCCGACGTTTAATTGCACTGCCCGGGTTTCTTTCGCGTGCCTCGGGAGGGGAAACAAGTCCGCTATTGCGACGTCTATATTCTACCTCGGCTTTTCCGTATGCCATTTGAATAAGCTGTTCGCAATATAGAAGTCACGCGTTCCTTAGGAACGCAGTGAACTCCGAAACAATAGAGAGCTGTTACTGTAAACGACGGCGTTAAGAAAACTCATTTACTCGGGATCACTAAAATGCTAATAAGGGCACTGACAACACTCGGTAATTAGATATTGATTAAATGTTGAAATAAATATTGAATATATGGTAAGATTATAGTTCCGTGTTATGCGTCGTTTATTCTGAATAACGCTAACCGTGGCAATTGTTCAGCTGGCTTTTTGGAGTGGAAAAATGAATATAAGAGAAGCTGTAGCATCCAGTTCGACTTATCCCGACTGACTGATACGTCCCTGCTCTCTCAATTTCTCCGATCCGATGAACTCTGCAATATTTGGCCTCATCGTGTTGCTACTTTGTCATTTGAAGATACTCCCCGAAATTAATCATTTTCCAGGACCACTTATCCATTGAAATAATCAATATTCGTTTTAGATTAGGAGGGACGCTGAGGCTATTATGAAAAAAGTACGTATTTTAGAATTGTTTTCAACCGCATCAATGGCTGTCCTTGTATAGCATAGCTTGTCCAATTTATACTCTGACATTGACCAATCAGTGAACATCAAATAGTATTTTAACTTTTTGGCAGTGCCATTACCAATAATTTTTAATGTGAATTATAAAATTAGGGTTTATTTATTAGCAAATACCTATTCGAGCTTTCCCACGCCGTCGCCATTCTTTATCATAGTCTCTTCCGCTTGTTGTTTCAAATTCATTTCCCACATCCTCATTAATGTAGCACTTTCAGAACTGCTCTTCTTATGTCGCCCCATTTCAGTGAACATTACTTCAATTAAGCCTTGATTAAGATACTGGAATCGAGGAATGAGACTTAGCATGACGAGTTTTTGATGTAGCAATGCCATATACAAATCCGTATTTAACTTAGGATTTGAAAAAAATTACTCAAATTTTTACTCAGTTATTTTTTATCATGCTTGAAAAAAATATTTATATGCAGAAAGTATACATCTTTGAAATCTGTTCGTGTAATAGATATCAAAAAATCTCTGTGAGTGACCGTAAATCGGCTATAGTGGCTGCAATTGAACGCTTACATTACCAATTGAGAATTATACAATGATTCAATTAATACAATATATACTTGATCTTATTTGCATTCATCGCGTTATTTATTTAGTAAGTTTACATGTATATTAGCACAGGATTTTATTGAAACAATTTTTTTTTTATTTTAGTAGATTGTATGTAATTAATATATATATATATATATATATATATATAATATTAAAATTGAGATCAGCGTGACTAAACATTTTTTATTTTCAAGTACTTTTGACAGAAACAGTTCAATTCACTTTGGAACTCGTCATAATTGTGAATCTCCAAACTTGAGTTGCTACAAGTTTGGTGGTATCGATTTAAATTAACCTTTTATTGGTTAGTAAATTATTTATCTCTCAATTTCCGCCTTCTCCCCACACCATTAACTTTGCTTACGTGATGTGGGATTAATTTAATGTTCCCTTTTTGGCTTCGTTCAGTTTTCATCCAATTGAATCGCTCAGTGTCATGAATGAATTATCAATTACGATTCTAGTCGCGGATTCTTGGAGCAGGGCGATCTCTCACGTATTTTCTGGAGGTACGACCTGTCTGCAGGTTACGTCATACTAATACCGACTCACAGACGAGGTTTTTTTCCAAGTAAATTTCCTGTACGTATTCTATAGTGATGGAATATGGTATTTTTGGCCATTGCACGTCTGCGTACCAAGTTGTTCTGTCAATGTAGCTTTTATATGTAGTCGTTTATTCTACATCTGCTGAAAATACTACTCGCTTTATATAAGAAAACTAAAGTGATACGAGTCCTTATACGAATACGTTACAATCGACATTTAAAAAATTATTACGGGAATCACTAGAAAATGCATGTAAACTATTCAGATTGTCTGTTTTAAGCATAGCAGTTCTTGAAACTTATTTCTAGTTATGGAGCTTATAATTTTAATAAGCAGTTTTATTCTGCATTTATTGTCATTGGCTATCTTGTTGGCTTTCTTCATCGGTGGAACTTTTTTACTATTGTGCTGTACCTAGGAGAACTATATCAATTTATTCTCTCTGGCAAATGGCTTGTCAACTTCACATTTTAGTCCCGTTTAGAAGGTCCTGAACTACTAAAGACATTTTCTGTCGTTAACTTATTTTGGAGACAAAGACTACACGATTTACTTTGGTTTTTCCCGATAGATGTATTATTTTACCCTTAGTTGAAGCTGCAAACGTTTCTGTATAAGAAATAAAATTGTTACATGGCCATTCCCTCTCCCCCTTCGAAGGAGCCCGCATTAGCCGATATACCAATAAATTAGACTTTTGTGAAATTACTATTGTTTTTGTATAGCTTTATCTATTTATTGTATAGAAACATTTCAAAAACCATTAAGTGATTTACTTTTTATTTAACATAAGTTTTATATAAAATATATTTTTGTATTCAAATAATGGTAATAACCTAATTATAATATATGGTCTTTAATTATTTGTTTAATGAAAAACTATATTTAAATAACTTCAAAAATATAATGTAAAAATATATTTAAATAAATTTAATGAGTAATAAAGAAATATAATAGACAATAATATTCAGTAGAAATAATCATTTAACTAGAAGTAAATGAATTTGTAACTTACAAATTAATGTAATATAAAAATAATATTTATAACCCAACAACAATACGTAAAATAATTTTAAATCAGATGTAAAATTTAAGTAAGTGGAATATTAGCATTTATTTCTTGCTTGAAAGTAATTCAATATTTCGATCCATCTTTGTTACTCCCAGCCTTAATTGATCATCTAAATGAGTATATAAAATTTTCGTACTTTAACTACTATTAATTTTTGTCATGAGAGAAAATGTTGTTACGCAGCTATTTGTACATCCAAAGAAGGAAAGTAAATGGCGTGTATTTTCTCGCAGACATGTCTTTTTAGCTGTAAAAGGGGATTTGACATTATCTTCCCCAACTCAAATATCTGCATTTGTAGTTGAAGAGGAAGACCTGTAGTTCAAGACCTGAAGAGGACCGAAACATGTAGTTGTTTTTAAATTCTAATTTATGTTTCGCTAATTTTGTGTCAGTTCACGGGTTTTCAACAAATAGAAATGACGTTTTCATGTAAACAAAACAACCATTACCGTATATTTAACATTATAACGTAAGTTTTGTGTAGATAATCGAGAAGTTGCAGATTCTGAAATGTGTAAACTCGAAACGAAACCTTCACTTCATCGTGAAGGTAAATTAAAGTTTTAAACAGTCTCTGTTAATCATTACAAATAACAATTCAATTGTCACAAGATTATAAAAATACTGTAATCACTATTTTGGGGTGTGATGAAATATAATGAACGAATATTAAAACTTAAAATATCAAACAATATACACACATTACTGAAGTAAAATCCAATCATATTTTTAATTTATACTCTGTGTTCTTGTTGATTATGAATATATTAATTATATAATTAATATATTATATAATTAATATAATAGTCAAAAAAATAAACTACCGCATACCAGTGTAATATGATCGTATTTTTTATATAACTGACAAACACTCTTACCATGGCACCTTGGAATACAGCTGTGAAATGCGGTGGCGTGTCCGCAGTAATGCAGTCTTGAATATGGCCGTTCATTTTATAATTTTGTATTTATGGATTAAATTCTATGAATTGCTTTATTTAACGAAACCAAACGGGATTGAAATCAATTGTGGTTCATTTATTGTTAATAATATTGGTGTTTTGATAAGAGAATAGACTTCGGCGTGTTTGTATGAACGACTGAAGTCTATGTTTAAATCGAAGTAGTGCCTCGACAGTTCCTGAATGACGATCCTCCCCGTTACTTTATCAGCGTGAGATAACAGTCAAGGACGCTCGGAGTACAACACTTGGCTTAGTCACTTCTTTCTGACCCAAATAAAACCGAACTGGACGAATACAGTAGCCACTCTTGTTTACGTACTGTGTTGTGGGAAGTGAAGGCACTCAAGTGTCTTAAGTTCCGTATATTATCATTAATAGAATTATAAATGGGAATTCTGTCTGCAAACTTAATATAAAATAGAGATTAGACCTCTGTAAAATAATTCATCCGAGAACAAATTCCATGAGGTTTAATTTGCCAACTTTCAATTATTTGGAATAATATTTATTACTCCGAATAGTTTTGTTTATGTATAATGAACTTGAACCTTTCAGTTGTCTGAGGAACTAACTTGTTTTATAGGTTTAATATAACGTTTGATTTATGTAATAATTATATAAAATTTTATGACCTATTTCAGGTTTTATTTTTTTGTTCGGTTTAAAAAAAATCGTTACGTATTTGTACAAGTTTTGTAAAATAATGTTTTTATGATTCACGCGATGTCCATCAGTATTTATGCTCAGGATAAAAACCTGCTCTGAACAACCGTACGGAGTCTATGATCGTGTAGTATTTTACTACTAATCATTCGTTAGAGTTGTCAAAATGACATTGTATAATATAGGGTCTCAAAATAATAATTACTTCACAAAATTAGATATAGTTCTATATTCCCACCTTTCTGTGACGTGTCTTTAACGTGGCACTAGAATGTGAAGAGTAACATAGTCCTTGTTATGAAATCTATCCATTCATTAAGTTCGCTTTCCCACAGAAAGCAGCTTGCAGTAGAAGATTCAGAGTAAAATGTCGTCCATCATGTATACTGGCTGTAGAACAAAGAGTTTAACTCGCCTATCTTTGTTATATTGTTTATCAAGAATGAGATTTAACTGAAATGTTTTCCGATAACTTAAACGTTAATTATTTATAAATTGGGTCAACTAAGGTACAGTTCATTTGGGCAAGGTTTTCTGTCACAAGCGGATAACTAGTTCCATCACCTCACTTTCAACAGAATGCGGTGAGTACCTGTAACGCTATTAAAATATATTGTCATTAAGAAAACAATTCCAGAACTGCGGATTCAACGAAGGTCTCCACTAAGTAATTTGAGAATTACCAATTACTTTCAACCACATTAGGCATTATTTCTGGTCTTTCGTTAGATCTCGTGGTTGAGTATTCATATTTCTTTCGAAATATTGCAAAAATTTTAAATATGTTAAACACAATTCACCGATCCACAGGTTTTACACTTGTGTGTATATATATATTTTCGTTACTCTTTACTCTGAGTCGGAAATTTACGTATTTAAATTATCCATTAATTAGTGCTACACCCACAGAAAGTCCGTTTGTTTCAACATGGCTGAAAATTTTTGCCAACTCTCGCGCGTCACGGCTTGTTTCCTAATAGATTTAAACTAGTTGATGCTTGAATTTTTTCAGGACGAATCCGTCCAGCCTCTCAATCGTAGAAGCCATAGGAATGTTACTTTCCTTCCTAACTGGCTCTCATGGGACATCTTCAACAGGTTTCTCCGCGGATCTTCTGAACAGGCCAATAGCGAAATGTTATTATTTCTGTCCAAGGTCAGTGACTGTGTTTTTGATCTGAAAACCTCGACTAACCGCGTGTTTTAACACATCTGGTTGGCTGTGGCATGAGCGTCGCTTTACTGATTCTTCTCGCTACTAACAGTCTTCCGAATTCAGTTCTCGGATTCTTCCAAGCTAATCTAATGTAACAAGGAAATCATCTATACTAATTCCTATTTACAATTCCCTTGCCTTCTTTTTTATCGTTGATCTGCTGTATTTTTCGGTTACTGATGACCCCTCAACTGAACACGACAAACCCAATACTTGTACAAAAACATTTAATAGAATTTTATTTTAATGCCTACAATCTGGACTGGGTATAAGGTTTATATGATGAAGCATGAATAGTTGGTGTGATCTGTGTTCGTATTCCTGTATTCTCTTTTCTTTGGTGGAAGTCTTTCATACAATGTTATGTCGTATTTTCCCCTCACAATGTCGACATCCTTTAACGTTTTGACATGATTTGTCATAATTCAAACGTAACCTTTAACGAAATGTACCCGGATTCATCTGTTTAATGATGCCTGCTGTTCAGACAGCACTGTTCCATCCGCAAATATGATTTTTGGAATTTGAGAACACAATTATCTTCTTTAATATCAATAACGACTATCTTAGTTCTTTTATTTTCTTTAAATACATTGTGGAATTGTGATCGGAAGATCATTGTTTTTAACCTCTGGTTACTCTGAATTTCGCATTAGAAGGTGGAGCTAACGAAAATTACTATTCTGCTGTGCTTTAATTTCGATGTGGTTTGCAATAATAATTTCAGAGAATATGAAGTAATTAATGACAACCATATAACCAATTAATATATTCAATCGATTTTTTCTCGTGTCGTGATCGTCGATAAATGTTATTATTTTTCAGTGTATACAATAACTAAGGAAGACCAGTGTTTTTATGTAAAAAGTCCGACAAGTAGGTTTGTCTACGAAGATACGAGAACAAAACAAAAATATAGAACTTGGGGTAAATTGATGGATAAATTATAAGCTACGTTAAATTGTAATCTCAATATACTTTTAATATAAATGTTATTTTGTTTTCCAAAATTTTCAGATTATCTCGTACAGAGAAGCATAATCATTTCAAATTACGCTTCATTTACTTATGTCTTCTGTTTTGTGTATAGGTGGAAGAAATACGGGAAATGATAGATAAGATCCAGGCAAATGTGGAAGAGGTTAAGAAAAAACACAGCGCCATCCTCTCTGCTCCACAAACCGATGAAAGTAAGTACATTTTACTTTATCCTTTATTAGCTCAGCATATATAAAAATACTTTGATAAAACTAATTTTACAAAGCTAAATGTGTTCGAGACTTGAGTTTGTTAGTCTCTGATGAAAAAATTATTTAAGCCTGTCCTTCAGGGAAAGATTATGCATATGAACATTGAAGAGTCAAAATCACTAAAAGTTTGTTCAAAGAAAAAATTTTTAGTTTTATCTGATGTATTAGTCTTGATGAATATTAAAGAATATCGTTTCACGTTAGGATAATGGCTCCACAGACATGAACTATCCACAAGCATTCTATATTTATTTAATTGTTTAAATGAGGGATGAATAGCTTCAATTGAAGGTCAGCCAAATCCTATGAAACTAAATTTAGAAGATGATAATGTCGGGAATGGAACCCGGGACTTCCCGTTTTCCGGGCGGAGCTCTAACCAATTGGGCTAGCCCAGATCGACTGCTAGATCCGATGCACTCTCACAACCTAAGCTAGCGTAGAATTTATTCCAGATTCTTAACAGCCCAACCTTGCCGTCCCACTGTGGTGTCAAATGAAATAAGAGCATAATAAATTCAATTTTCCTTCAGGAAACCTGTTAAATTATCAGATATACCGATTAATTTAGTGCTTTCAGAGACAAATACTCAGGGTAATTTAGTTATTATTACGGGAAATCTTATAAGTCCTTTATCTCTGCTAATTATACCTCCCAATTAGGTTTGTATCTTTATCACCATGAGTCCCTAGAAATTATTTTCAGGCACTAGGCTACAATGATAATACCCATAAGGAACGAATTTCATATCCTTTCATATCCTTGTACATCTACGGGCATAGACGTTATGAAGTCGACGAAGCAACGTTGAATGGCTTGGCTGAGGGTGGGCAGTAGCAATTACTCGGGAAGACCGTTAATCCACCCCTACCCTTTCCAACCCAACCATATCCCATAATTGCTTCATTAAACTGGGCAACGTCTTTCTAGAATTCCAATATGTTGCCGCTCCATTTGCGTTGTTGGTAGTCTTATGGAGAGAGTAGTTCCTTGAGCAATTCAGTCATCTCTTAAAACGTTGGTCCATGCATTATGGTTTCATTAATCTGGCTAAGTGAGGATAGGTGGAAATACAGTCGAAAACAAAGTGAAAAGGATTTTTTTGTAGGCAAGGTTGATTTTTGTTTAAAAAATTGCATAACCTGTTAGTGTAGTTCTTTCCACCGACTTTGGTAATTTTACCCCGAATGCTCTTACCTTTATACTGAATGTTTAAGTTTACAAAATATTAGGAGCATAATAATAATAATAACAACCATAGTCTGTTTAACTCCTTTCCTTTTTCCGTAATTATCCCATAAAGCCAGTTTCCCTGACTTTAAGGAAACGCCAATAACATACCTGAGCATTAAAATTAGTCATCAGCTATCAGCTTTTGTTTTTAATGGTTATCTTCAAAGAACGATAGTCAATAATCCCAATCTAGTATGACGCACGTCGGGACGTAAGCAGTGTTTAACTTTAGGCCTGATAACTGAACAATTGCTGATCATATGAGTTATCGGGCGGTTTAATACTTATCATTCAACAAATTATGTACAGGGTTGGCTAAATTTACTATTCCATCTGCGTTTGAGTTGCACAAATAATTTCTTCTATGACGGGACAAGGAACACATTATTTGAATTCGGTGCCAGAAAATTTTGCCTTTGTCGTCGTGGTGTTCATAATATGCTCAGTGCGTAATAACACCGATAGCATTTTCAAGGGCGATTCAAGTCAAGTTAAATCTTACTTGTTCGAAGCTTTCTTAAATTTCAATTGGAATGAATAGTGCGATTAACGGAAAACCCGTAGTCTTTCGTGTGTGACGTTGACGATCGACTGGCTGATTATTTCGCTCGTCACTGTGGCAGATGTTATCTGGCCACGCCTCGTTAATGAGTCAATGGCACGTGAGAATTGCATTTGACGTCGACTTTTATAATTTACTGTAGTACAATATAAGAGCGATCGTTGGTCGTCCACGGAAAAGTCTACGATCTAAATGACAACTATAAAATATCGAAAATTCCAAGAAAAAATAAACACTTTCAATCTTTGATAATTTACGTTCATATTCCATTCCTGTACGTTTTCATTTCCTTCCTGTTCATAAATTTCCAGTTACTGGCACATTTGGGACAGTATACAGTGTTGAAATTAATATATTTGTATATAATAATAATAATATGAATAGTACAAACAAGCCCACCCTTCCCAATTTATACGTTTGAAAAACCCTTTTCTACACAAACATGCTATGTTAATAATGTATTAAAGAGTCACATTTTATATCAATTTTATCATATGTACCGTTTTTTATTTTAAAATATTTAATAAAATAAAGGTGACCAGAACAATTTAGTCAGAAATTCCTCTCATGTTGACATCGTATGCGCAAGTGCCAAGTGAAGAGCAGATAGCAAAAGGGGATAAAATTTCGCTCTTTGTCTTTCTGTCTTATTCTTGCGGTACGAAACAGACGCCCGGTTGTAATTCATTCGCAAATTATATTACAGCATTCGTTAAGTTCGAATTGTTTTTTACTAAACGCGATACTATGAGGGTTCAATTCTTGAGCCTACTATAGATTAATAAGCCACGTTTTAAGACATGATGTTTTTTTGTAAAATTAGCATTAGAGGGAAATGTGTGGGGTAAGATCAGAAGAGAGAGGATGTTGTAGCTATGCGGAAGTGAAAAGGCTAGAGCAATATACTTTAGCATCTAGTGTTTCATCAGGCCAGTCTTACAACTGAATATCGCAAGAACAACAACAATATTTAACAAATGTTACTGTAATTGTAAACGAAAGGTACAGTGATTAAAAGAAATTTTTACCAAATTTAATTTTACTTATTTGTGGTCGCAATTATTAACATTTTTATTTTACGATTCTCCTTGACATATGAACAATTAAATTGTAAAACAACTATATTGTATATGATTAGGTCTTAAACTATGCAGTGCAGAGATAAGACTTCTCCAAAGATTTTCCATTTCGTATATTCGTTTAGTGACAGATAATTATATGCTTGTACGGCGTGGAAAAATAATTGTTGTGTGTATTTATTGCCGCATTGGAATAGATATCTTTAATGTCTTGGGTCCGAGTCCTGTGAAGGTTGTTGTTGGGGGCGTACGACTCAACTTTTGCTCGTTCATGACTCACCGGTCGCACCAACGCAACCAGCTGACGTCACTGCGTGATAATGCAAGTAAACCTTGCTGGAAACCTGGTGAATGAAGCTAGTAGTCATTCTATGCATCTGAACCAAACTGAGAAGAGTCTTCGATTAGACGACTCATTATCTATAACGTGATCCTCTTATCTAGTTTTTCCTCAATCCGTTTTGAAATATTTTTCCTCGGTTACTTATTATTTGACTTGGACAAAAATAAATGGTGTAGTAGTAAATTCTTAGAATGCTAATAAAATTAATAAGAGATAATGCCTGATATAAAAATGTTTATTTCTTTCATGGTGTCAGAAGATGCCATCATTGGAGAAGACATTGGGCTATAGAAACCTGTAAGAGTAATAAAAATTAAGAATCTGCTCAGTAGTTCCGCCTGCACTAAGGACAGCGAATTAGGTTTTATTTGATCGCTTTAGTTTCGTTTGAGCCGAATTCCCCGACAGCGACTTCAAAGCTAGCTGTCCCCGTTTACACAGTGAGCTCTGAATTAGCGTGCCACGTGAGTCGGGTGCTGAGTAGAGAGCTCTACAATAGGACGGTCATTACTTCGTTACGGACGTTCTAAACCTCCTATGAGAATCGTTAAATATAACCAAATCAGACTCACGGTCCTCTCCCACAAGGTCTCTCTTTTAGCCCGAGACAGTTCCTCCCGTCCGTACGTTCCCTGGGGATTGCAAAAGGGCAACAAGATTTATTTTGTAGCTCACAGGCCACGATGTCTCCAACGGTTTACATTTTACCCATCCAAAAGAGTAGTGCTAATTATGATTCTTCCGCTACCATTCGCTAGTTAACCGGTGAAATATTGCTTAATGGGAGTGACTTGCCTGAATATTGCTTATTTAGTTGGCTCAAAGTCTGATATGAAAGAATTTTAAAAATAGCTGCTCATCAGCACTAGAGTGCAAGAATTGAACTGTTTGCGTCACACTACAGATTGCTAGTTGCCACAGCGACGGAAAGTAGCTTCCGCAACCGTCGATCTCAAAGTAATTTTATTCGAGCTACGTCTGTCCTTTTTACGCTCGTTAAAGACTGGCGTAGCGAGGGCGGAACCTTCTAGGCAGGAAGTACCGTAGGTGGCAATTGTTTGCCGTAACCATGGCTACCGTCCTCTCCCTATCGCCGCGGAATTGAGTTAGGCCCTCGCCCCCGCACCCAAGCGTTATTTTTAAAGGCGCCGTCTGCCTTGATGTGATTTAGCGAAACCCCCGAATCTGCAAATTCTGCTTGGAACATCGATACTCTATCCCAGGCCACTGGTAAAGCAAATCAGGGCACCGAGGCTCGTCATCGTTAGTGAAACACATACAAAACACATCAGTATGATTCATTCGTGAAAGAAATGATAAATACAGATAATGCTTTGAAATGTAACGTGTCTCTCTTCTTTCAATACTTTTCATAGTGTATGCCATAATTTTTTTTCAGAAAAAAAAGAACAGCGTTACTTTTATTTTAGCATTTCCTAACTATAGCACACAATATCATAAGAATCAAGTAATAGCGGATATTTTATTATGATATGAACTAATGTATTTAATAAACAGCAATCTAGACAGAAAAAGTTGAACTGTGGATTACCTTTCCGCCTGACGTGACAAAATTGACAAAACATCGCTGATCAATCACTTCGGCATTGAATTAACAATTATTTGGCCACTTTCAAATATTTTCTTAATTTAAATCTTCTCAAGCCATACACATTTTGTTTTATTATTTAAAAAATATTTTTATATTTTGTTGTCGTTGTAAGAATTGTTTAAATGGAAATTATAAATATAAAATTATTTCTTATTCAACGTTTTCATTTCAGCAATTTCTCGTTCTACCAATTTGCACATGTTCGGCGAATATTTGTTATTCGGGAAATGTTCTGCGAGAATGAAAGGATTCAAAACAATGTCTTACTTTCTAAAACTCCCAGGCGTATTTCTTTCTACAGAGCTACTGTGCTATTTCAAACATACACGGTGAAAGTCTCCCTAAAGCCATTCTCCCTCGTACACAACTATTAAGATAAAATTTAACCCGTTACTACTTTGCAATACCTTCCGCATCCCCCTTTTCAATTCCCTTCCTATGCTATTAAAGGGGAGTTGCCTGCTTCAGGATCACCCTCATGTAGTCTGTTAACCAAAAAAAGATGGTAGTGTGTATTACAAGCCTTTATTAAAGTATTTTACGCAATTTCTACTAATACTCCTTCAAATAGTTTAGAAATAAATTTTTACTAATAAACTAATAGAGCATTTTTAATAATAGATCTGCAACCAGCGCTCGAAGTGCTTTGAGAAACTGCGATATATTTTACCGCAATAGAAAAGTTAGTAATTACAAATGAGTATAATTCGAGGAAAAGTTTTGTTCTAAATTTCATCCATGGGAACAATATTGGCTGTCAGATTTTCTAACCAGTTAATAAACGTATTGCAATAGGGTGTTTGACTGAGACGGTTCGCTAATAAAGCGTCAGAGTTCGGAAGTGTTCCTTGCCCATTAGCGAAACCCGAGACGACGCTCGCTGTCTAATCCTTTAGATTACAACCGCTGCCAATGATTAATCTTGTTCCGTCCCCGAGTAATTGCTCCTGGAGTCATAATTAAGGACACTTATAACTAACCGCTATTTGGAAGCAAGATTACAAAAGGTGACTTGTGCAAAGAAGACATCAGAAAGTAGGATAGGGAAATGAGAATTTACTATAAGGTAATAGCACACCGTACTTTCCGTTATCAAATCGAAATGAAGAAAAATTTTCAAGTGAAATAGTTCCGTTGAATAGACAGAAAAGAAACTGAATTCGATACGTATCGTTTTAAAATCATAATGAAACATAAATGTTAATAAATAATACATAAGGTTAATTAAAGTAAAAAAAATGCTTCGGGCTGAGGTTTTCTACTCGGATAATTAGACATATCTCGAAAAATTAAGTACTGTCGTCGACAGGTTATTTAACTACGTGAAGTACCAGTGATATTCCTAAGGAAAGTAGTACTAATCCAAAGAGAATGCAGTTATCCGTTTTGACTTTCCTTTAAACCTCCACTCTTACTAAAAATTTGGCAGAAATATGAAATTAAATTGAGTAAAGGCAGTTAATTGTCATCTTGAGCAGTTATTATTTATCGTATTCAAACAGGCACGTCAATATATTATTTATATAGAAGATAGTGTAGCTACCGCCACACTTACGTGTTTGTCTGAAACACGGCAAGTTTTTAAGACCTTCAACTGCACTCTTATTAGCGCTTGGCTAAATTATTTAAAGCTTTACAACATACCTAATAGATAATGTAAACGTTCATCTTGCCAGAAGACTCTGGAGTGACATCGACAGCGATTGACTGCAGGGGTAATTAAACGGGTTAGTGAGCTGAGCTGGTCAGTAAAAATAATGCGAAAGCTTGTGTGACTTTACTGGGGCAGTTTCACGGTACAGGTTGGTGGGCGTGTGAGGGAGGTAATAGTGATTAAGAGAACTGACGAGCGAGTAATTGGAGATTAGGTGAGTTACTTGCACGCCAGATTATCGGTGATGTGAGGGAGCTGGCCAGTGAGCCAATTTTCTTTGTGGAGCGAACACACTTTCTCGCTACAGGTCATAGAAGTGCTCACGGAGGCAATGAGGACTTCAATTCGAATTTCACAGCGTGTGGAATTCTCATTTAAGTTACGTTAAGGCGATTAGTGCATCGTCCGTATTGGGGTAATTGATCTTCAGTGTTGAATCGAATAAATTGAATTATCGTCACAGCCCAATAATACCTGGAAAATTGCACTAAACTCTCTGGGAAGAAGCAGATCATATCCGGTTTATATCTGAATCATGCGATACGCTGTTTCCAGTCTCGTTTCTTTACCAAAGATAAGAATATGATAATAAAGCTATTATAGAAATTAATTTATTCACTGTGATTCTTGGGCTACCTACTATTGATACTTTGTCTGTTGTGTTTGTGTAGAACCTTTGGGTTTATTATTTTAGCGCTGAATTTTTGTCACAGTTGGAAAAGCGTGAGTTTGTATAACATGTGCCGATGATGCCAAAAGAATGGAGGACTGCTTCGGCTGACTAAAAGAAAATACAACTTCTTCCATATATTACTTCTTTAAGTTATTGACGGTTATCGCATTTTGACTTTAACCTTTTATTTCCTACAGTCTTCGATCATCAATCCGCATTTTAGTAAGAAGAATCAGACTGTTTATTTAAAAAGGTGGTAGGTCATTAGCCTTGCCGGACGCCTTCAAAGGTCACAAGTTCAGAGGCTACGTTGTGCAGATCGATGTAACCGACCAGTTGCTGTTCATCCTCCTAAACTATTGTCTGTTAACTGACCCTAAGTAATACCTTTTGGTAGCTGACACGAAGGGAGCACGCCGCAGAGTTCTTCCGCAGATTTCCTCATTCCGTTTCTGCTAACACTGAATCGGGAAATTCGAATCTGTTCATCAAACTGATTAAAGTTGGATGGACTGGCATGCGGGCAGCTGTTTGTCGATCGAACAGTCATACTCCAGGAAGATTTCTCGGTGGACATCGGTAGTCTGATTTAATAATCGATCCGACTTCTTGACGTTCGTTGACTACTGTGCGTGTATAGTTATTGAAATGTTGAGTTTTTTGATTCTTTAATCACAGTATAATTTTTAGATGTGGAAACCGCCGTTTTTCCGGATCTCTAAATTCATTTAAGTATACATTGATCACCGAGCAGTCGACAATAGACCAAACAGGTGCGCGGTAATTCGAACTGATTGTATGGAACGAAAATAAACCATTACTTGATACATGACAAAAAATCCTTTATGTAAAGGAGGCAATGTATATTTTGTAAGTAGGTAATGCTAGACTGTCCGGGTATTGGAGAAACCGTCACCTGCCACAGTTGGTCTTAAGACGCCTTTGGTTCCAGTTCAGAATTTTCATCAACACTATGTAATTAATTGCCTTGCCGGCGGCCCTTTTCTAGATTTATTATTCGTTCCTGTGTTTATAGTGATCGTGCTGTTTATTAAATGGTTTTTTAAACATGACTCGATACGTACTTTATCGCACAACTTGAAATTTGAGCAGAAACATCTTGAGTCGAAGCTACTTCTTCATACTTACTTTTTACCTGAAATACTGTAGATAAATTACTGAATTTTAGATTGCTGTAATATTTAACTATGCAATTCACATCTCGTATTGCTCCTTGTAATTGTAATTCAAGGGATAATTATAGTTTCAATTTGATTTTGGCTAATAATCCACCTGAGGATTGGCGTTTGTCGCCCACGCTCTCAATGAAGTGTGTGTGAGTTGATTTAGGGTTAGTTTGCAACAGATCTGCACGTGATCCCGGGCGGACCCATGCAGCAGGCCAATTTGTCATGGCGGTGTCATCGACTGGCGCGTCGTTCACAGCCACGCGTAATTAAATTGCGGATATGACGTCATTACGTGATAGGAGATATTGGCCGCCGTACTTAATAATCCTCGTCTAGATCAACACCGACCGAGCACCGAGAGATCGTTTTTCACCTTAATGATTCTCACTCAGTCATATACTGACGCGTTAAATAAAGTCCAAACTTCTTTAAAAACTTGTAGTTTAGAAGAGAATGTTCATATAACGATATCGTCAAGGCTGTAAACTACGTCGTTCTTGTGTACTTCTTGGAGAACCTGAACTACTTCAATGACCGTGTTATTATTAATATAATCGCATCTCCTAACATTTTTGCGTGACCATTTCGCTGCCTGCTCGTTAAATTATTTATTTGGGTCAGTTAGTGTCGAATATAGATCCAGTGAGACGAAATACGCAATTGTTTCATTACCATACCTCGGTAAGACCGAAGTTAAGTTAGCTGTTGAAATTATTGCCTGTTTTCTTGAGTCGATTATGTTTGTTAGTACCGTTTCGCCGTTATCGGTGCCTCTCGGATAATATGTAAAGATTATCTCGATAAGGCTTCCCAGGCGGAGACATCCGTTGTCACACCGTAGTTTGTATCCTTCACACTCATACGTCCTTTAAAACAGTCTTTCTTTTCATTATATTATATTAATATGGTTATTAAAATTACTAAATTTAAATGAATCATTGACATTTGCGAATTGATGTTCAATCGTATTATTGAAGTTGATGAACAACTCCGCCACTTTAATTGATAATCAATATGTTCCAGTTCAAAGTTTAACTTGTAACCAACCTTATTATGATGATATCAACCATTTAAATAAAAAAAATAGCTAAGGATTCTAATAACATCAGTTTTTGGTACTAGCGCACAGTATATTCTATGATTACAGACTAGTTGAGATATTTGATGTGATTTGTCGATTATATTCATATATCTCCAATGTACAATGAAATAAAAATTGGACGCTATTGCCACAGTTTGAAGTTTTCATTTTTTTAAATTAATTGGTTGAACTTTATACAATAATTTGTGATGAGATATGCTTTGAAACAATTACCGGACACATGAGACGGGGAACTGCTTATTAGCATGCCACAGCATATGATGATTTTTTCCAGAGCAGATAGTTGCACAAGTATGCGTTAAAATGGAAAATAAATGCTTAATTACGTTGAAGACGGTGACTATAAATTAAGACTTCACTCGGTTAGAAAGTCTGTTGGACGTTTACACTTGAGTTTTTTTAAGGATATAGGGTTGTGAAAGGTTACTTGCAGTGTCTCATTAACTGAAGTTTTCCTTGTCGTTTGTTCCTCTCATGTGCATAATTTTCGTTATCAGCGGAGTAATGTTGGTAATCTTATCACATGTAGAGAGGAACAGCTGACGCACAAAACCCACAACGGTCCCTTTATGCACTACGCGTTTTATTGCCCTCGTTATCCTCATGTTCTATAATTACCTGATTACTGGTTTAGCAGAATCTACTAATCTTTCCGAGTTTCAGTTGGTATAAAGTCAGTTTGTTTTACTTTCTTGATCCATTCCATTGTTCATTGAATCTACTGCGTTCGAAAGATGTAACCTTTCTCCTGGACATTCATCCTTGTCAAGTATATTTCGATATGTTCATTCAAACACCTTACCCAATTGGATATAACTATGTATTTCCACATCGTTATGTATTATGTAACATTAGGCTCTTTTGTTTTATGCTGAAGTAGAAATGTCGGAACCATAAGCCCTCGTCGTCGATTGATGATCGTTGCTCGAGTGCAGTTAAATTAACTGGAGTGCCGTGGACATCTTGTCACTTTCACGAGTAAAAATGCTTTACCTGTATACACGCGGCTTATTCAAAGTTTTTGTACTTTTTATTTTGGACTCCTTTGTAAATGTAAAATTTTGTAACTTGCTGCCCATATGAATTTATCGTTACCTAAACGTTCGGTGCCTCGTTACACTCACGAACCAAAACAGCATTCGAATCAGAGGATCTGATGATACTATTCGGAAGAAAACTTGGTTATTGGTTGCCAAGATAATGGCCGTAAATATTTTTTAATCCCCCTGACGTTATATTCATAAACTTCCCGGGAAAAGGGACTGAAGAATAACGACGTTTCTCTATCCTCCTCAATTGCTTGGACTGGAGAAACAAAATTGGCGGGCTATATTACTGTTCTTTGAACCAGTGCACCTGTAGTAAAGTGAAACAGCTCTAGCTGCATTTGTTCTCCCCGTGTGATCTTCTGGCTTATCTAGATGTGTAAACATAGCACAGGGTCGGAAATATCGTGTAAATAAATAAGTGTACTCCATTTACAAGGTCTTCTATTTGTATTTTCGTTTGTTCTTTAGAATTGGAAAATGAAACGGCTTTGATTTTTGTGGCACATTACATTTCTAACTATTAACAGTTTCAGGTGTTTTCAATTGAAGAGAAATAATTTATTAAGTAAATTATCATGCATTGCTTTTAACGATGTGTAATTAATTCAAATATTGTTTGTTGAATAGTTAAGTTCATAAAATATTTTTTATTTTATTGAATTGTGTTTCCTACTCAATAGATTGTTTCATATTAATTGTAAATTTCAGTTTTTATATGTAATAATTTTAAATTAGCGTGGACTTGTCTTCGTCAATAATCAGAAGTGTGCTTTGTTTCTGAAATTAATAGTGATTAATATATATGTAAACTATCTGAAACTGATTTGTAATTCCGATGGCATGGTTACTTGGAAAACGGGTGTATTATAATGTTTGTTATACTTATTAAATCCACTAACATATATTTTCGACTCTTGCCCATGGTATAAAAAAACGACAATAATTCAGCTGCCGAAAAATATGACGATCGTGACTAGAGTGTTTTTATCAAATGTCGTTTGTTAGTATGAGTTAATTTTTATGACGATTATTGCGACTTTTTTTTACAAAAGTTTGCTTTGTACACACAAAAATGCTGCTTCTGACAAACATCTTGTTGATTACGTCACCAAAACCCTTCGTTTAACGCTTCTGTCCTTCATTTTCAGTTGGAATGTTATAAGTTCCCTATATTTCGACATATTTTGAAACGTAAGCACTTTCCAGGAAATACCACAAAATTAGGACCAAGCACGTATAGCAATTAATAATATATATATTTTTGCAAAATAGGATTATTTCTATTAGTAAATGAATCATATGTACGAGAATGGTGTATGTTAGTTGGTGTGTGTGTTGAGCAGGTGATTGCTGTAGGTGGAGGCGTGCGTTACGCACGTGCGTGGCGTGTGTTGTGCTCCCCGCCCTTCTTGTGGCCCGTCGCTATTGATCCGGCCATGTCCGCCCTCGTCTTCCCGTAACTACAAATTCCCCTCCCTCTCCAGCCCCAACACCGCAGTGCGTACACGCAGCCAACTCATTCAGGTCACCACCGCTCCGATGCTTTGTACGCACAAAAATGCTGCTTCTGACAAACATCCTAGCTGCAACTTTCAGGCGTGCAGTTTTCCGCAAATTACTCATCTCTACTGCTCTTTTGTGTGAAATTTTTAATTATGCCAACGACAGAAAATTAAATGTTTCTACTGCTATATTTCGGGAACATGCTATAATTGAAAAAAAAGCAGGGAACAATTCGTTAATGGAGTCATTTAGACGGTCCAATGAAATACCTGTTGAAACACCTCTAGAATAACGCCCTACTGTTGGCAGGACATAGATGATTCCTGATAGATGAACTGCCGAAGTTCCATGAGGTGATATGTCTTTCACTCGCGGGATACATACGTAAATATCATGGTGGGTATCACATGTCATATCATATTCGCAGAAATATATTAAAAAGGGTAGGTAGAAAAAGTCGAATACACAGTTGTTTTTGTTGTGATATTCAGTCGTAAGACTGGCCTGATGCAACCTTCCATGCTAACCTAACTTGCACAAGCCTTTTTATTTTCTCATAACTAGCACAATCAACATCCTCCCTAATCTGCTTAGCGTATTCTATCCTGCGTCTTCTTCTTCTGTTCTTACCCCACACACTTCCCTCTAATGGTAATTTTACAAGACCCTCGTGCCCTAAAACGTGGCCCATTAATCTATCCCTTCTCTTGGTCAACATCCTCCATATTGTTTGCTTTTCCCATATTCTGTTTAGAATTCCTCGTTACTTACCCTATCCACCCATCTCATTTTCAAGGCCACGATCCATACGAACATTTTTAGCGACAATTTCCTAATATTCACACTTATATTACCCGTTAGTAAATCCCTCTTTTCCCAAAAGCCTTCCTTGCCTGTGCTATCCCACTCTTTATGTCTACTATCCTTCTACCACCCATAGTTATTATGCTTCCCAAGTAGCATTATTCCTTATCTTCCTTCAAAATATTCATTCTCTTTTGTTATTCCACTATTTCCCAAACTACACTCTATTACCTTTGTTTTCCCTCTATTAATCCTCACGTTTACGTTCATGCCATATATTATGTTTTCCAAGTCTTCTTCTGATTCCCCTAATACCACAATATCAGCAGCAAACCTTAGGGTTTTTATTTCTTTTCCTCGAATTTGAATTGTGATATAGATAATAATCCTGTCCTACGTAAGGATATTATGATTTTGCTTGTGTGTTTCAATAAATCGGCATGTATCATCTGTTTTAATTACACATATAGAAACGAACAAAATTAAAAGTCAAGTAATAAACACGAAAAAGGGTTCCGGTTTTGAGAAATTTTATTCTTTTTTTGATAATTTTGTTTTAGTCACGAATTAAAAATATTTTTAACGGTATACATCATAATCAGGTGGTTTTGCTTGAGAGTTCTGCGCGTGTGAGTCAGAACGGTTACGTGACTCCGAAAGCATTTGTGGTTTAAGTGTGAGTCAATGGGATTCGGTAATGAACACTGCGACGGTTGAATAGCGTGACTCTAGTGACTAGAATCACCCTTGCAGATCAACAATCCTCAGGATAGAAGTTTCTCAAGGGCGAGCATGCCGAAGTCACGAAGCTTACTTAACTCCGGCAATGTGATGACACGCCACGAGGGAATGAATGTAGCGACGTTTTGTACCTAACACAGCGTTAAATCCAAAACAATGAAAATCAACCCTAATTTATTTGTTGAAAAATGTAACGAGGACATTCGACGACGTCCAAAGGAAATTTATAAGAGACGTAAAATTTTATATCAACTTCTGAAATGTGTACTGTCCGTAAATTAAGATTAATTCTATATCTTAATTCATTTCCTATCTTTTTATTTCATTCAGCATGTAGTTTCATATTCCAAATTATACAAAACTATTTCCTAGTCTAGATACGCCCAAAATAATAAATGTTTCTCATAGTCTGATTTAAATAATTCATAATATATTACTATCCATCTAATATTTTACGCTATATCAGAAATCTTTTACTCTTAATAAAAGTGAAGCTATTTTAACTATTATATATATATATATATCGCATAATTTCATCGGTTGTAATTATAACATTCCGTTAATTTAAGTGAAATGAGGAAATGTCTGGTTTTAAAATTACGTATATGGTCATAGTTCCTTCAGTAATACAGGAGAGATAATTACACATTTTCTTTTTGAGGTATGACTTTCACGAATTACAAGTTTGGTGTTTCAATTTTATTAAAAATATAAAAATTATAAGTTTGTATATAAGAATATATGTGTATAAGAAAAGCAACACACATTTGCCAGTGAATTTGCAATTGTTTTAACCACTTGAAAATAACAAATTTCGCATACTACAGAGAATTAAAACCAAATTATATAATCATCAGGGTTGGCAATATGTGCAACGAATCGAAATCTTTTGGTCATAAATCGTTCATCAGTCTGCTTTTCGTTGGAAAATCTGTCGATTCTGCGGCCAGTGGGCATGATGCATTCCTGCCTCTTTCCTCTGAAGATTGCTGCATCAATCAAGAGAATGCTGTAACCTTTTCGCCTTTCTTTGTTATGGTGAGCAACCTCTGCTACTTCAAGCAGGATTGAGCTACTGTTTCATATTGATTTTCGAGTCAGAGCAGTCTTTTCTTCTTTTTCCCCCCTCATGACTGGTAATTTAAATATAACAACGTATTGCTGAGATTTTCGGATTAGAGGTTTTAGGCAAATCGATCTTTCTTGTTATTTTTTCGTCAAATGTTATCTGTTAAATCCCTTTTAAATTAGTTTTATTTGGCATTGTCTTCAATTTCTTAATTTCAGAGGTACACCCATGCTTATGATTAACACTATAACATTTCACTCATACTGTTTTCGTCTCTGTAGATGTATGCTCTTCGGGAGGGAAAAAAACTTTGTACTGTCGACTTTTGAATAGAGCAACCTGACGAAATTAAGAAGAATGATTCATTCCATCGTTTTCGTTAATGATGATAGTTAATTCATTCAAAATCCTTGGTTTAATTTAGTCACTCAGTATGTAGTATCTGAAAGTATTTATTTTATATAGTATTCGTAAACGTTTAAGGTTTACGACATTAAATTCGTATGCCCAATTTTAAATTTTGTAAGATTGTACCTAAAATTAAGCAGGAATATATAGTTACATTCTTCAATCTGAAATAGATCAATTAATTTTTCTGATTTAGCTCGTAAAATAATTTAATTATCTGGTTCTATGAGAAATTTTCTTAGAGTTGGAATATATTCCCGATCATCGCCGTTACATCCCCTAATTAAATCTAAACTTCCGCCCTCGTTAATCATTGCCGGTTCGTATAAAGTTATGTCGCTTAAAGTATTTCCGTCTGCAGATGGATTATCCATTTTAGAAATATTCGTTTTATTTCCACTTCTTAATTTAAAATCACGTATACCGTTTTTCGATTTTAAGTTAGAATTATGAGTTCCAAAATCACTGCCCTAACATTTCACACGCATACATGCACATATAAAAGGTACACAGATAATTTTTTTAAATATGCCCCTGTCTTAGTGTTTTCAATGCATCTTCCCTAATTTTAATTCGAGCCAAACACGTTGGAACACCATAAATTATGTAGTTATGGAATGATTACTATTAATGAATGAAAATGAAATGTTAATAAAAAATTGAATAATTTTATTAAATTAAATTAAAACAATTCTGGTTATAAAAATTAAATTAAATATAACATTAAGTTACAAAGATCATTAAACGTTTGGGCTGGCTGCTTGCTAAACCCACCGGAGAGCAATAGAATCTTCTAGGGATCAAGTGAGAGTATATAAAAACAAAAATTGGCATAGAAAATTTCTAACACTCAAAATATAGCCAGTGGCTAGAAACGTGAATGTTGTACATCATCGGCTTGAAGATACTGGTGCATAGGATGATAGTACATCTCTGGTTTTGGTCAGGCTGTGGTCGGACTGTGCTAGCTGGCTTCTTCTTCACGAAGTCGTGACACCAACAATCAGCTATTGGAAGGTGATTAGAAACCTCCAAGTCATGGTCTTTATACTCGGCAAAATGCTGTAGACTCTTCTCAAAAGCAATGTATTGTAATTTAATGATATAATGCAATGGTGTTATGTCCTGAAATGGCCGAAAATCTGCTCCGATCCGGCTTATATTAACTTATGCCTCGCCTTCTTCTGCCTGACGGGGTATGTTGGCTTTGTCTTCGAGGTTGATGTTTTTCGATGGCTCGTGTCCTTTTTCCCTGGGTTGACATAGGTCGCAGGTCGGAGTCACTTCCTTATTCTTGTTGCAACACGTGTTTATATTGCAAGAGATTTTTTTAAAATCACAAATTCAGGCCGTTGCTCAATTTTTTTCTCAGATCTGAGGACTGACCTGCCAATCCTCTAGTGATACTGATACGCGTGTCTCGTTCTATTGAATCATCTCAATTAGATGTTAAATTAAGCAATCGCGTCATTATTGCTGTGCCGTTGTCCTGGCAAGGAGCCTTCTTAATAATTGTACTCTGTATACATATATATACAAAATAAAATTAATAAAAATATGGGGAAATTTGTCTTTCATTTAATGTGGGTGCAAACGCACACCGCAATAAATATAAAGACATTTTTTAAATGAAATTGATACTTCCATGCTTAGTCGATGTCCAAACGTTAATTTTTATACCCACATCTTAATTTCTTTGTGACGATATAACTTTAATTAAATTATTTTATAATCAGGATCGTGGTTCTGTATGTAGTAATTTTTAAAATGTTAAGTCAATTTTGTGTTTTAATTTGAATGGTGTACGTATATAATCGAATGAAATGTATAAAGCTAATTATTGGGAAAAAACCTAGTTCCTATATTGACATGTTTCTTAATTTTTATGGTATTCAATTTTAGTCAACATTACGAATTTATGAGATCGTAACCTGCATAAAACACATCTGTTGTTTGGAACATGATATTCACCCTAGTGTTTTGAAACAATGAAATGAATTATATTTATAGGTACAAGGTCGCCGTCCCTTAGGTAAACCATTTGTTTAGCACGCAACGTGAGATTTGGCTTAGTGGAGATTTGCCAGAAAAATTGAAGCAGTGGTCGGGCTGGAAACTGTAAGCTGTGGCAGGTGGAGCGCGGGGTTCGTCGCCGCCTGGCTCCGTTCCAAGGGTCCCATTGATTTTGCTTGCAGCCAAGGGTAATGGGATATTCCTGCAATTGCCACCCAGCTCTCCTCTACAATCTAATAACTGCCTAAATATCTGTCAGAAAGGAGAGACCCCCGTGATTTCGTTTACTTTGCGTTGCTTGTCTGTAATCGAGGAATCTGATGCCGACCAGTCGGAAGTTGTACAGTGAATTAAGACGAGGAAAAGATAGTTCTTAATTCAATTATACTCTGGTTGGCTGTCGAGACTATGAATTCGTATCAAATTAGTCTCAAATTCTTCTTTCGCTTGATCATTACGATTGAGTTAGTCATTTTCACGTATTCATACCTTTTCATCGAAGCATGAAGCGATTGTGTTGAATCTTCCACGAGTTGTTCGAATCGAAATTGTTGAAGCTTGCACATATATTTATTCAGTCTACAAATTGGCAGTTTGCCCTGTAGCATGAAGATATAGTAAATGAAAATACAATAATTATAATTGATATAAATAAACAAACTGGATGTATGGGTAATTTTCAGTTATAAAAGAATATTATTCGAAGATCCATTGTGAAAAATGACTATTTCTGAAAATTAATAACTTCGGAAACATACATATATCCTGGCTCTTTTCCTTTTTGTTTGCAGCGTATCCAACCCTAGAAGTTTTCTTACTCGCAGCCCTCTCTAGGATATCTAACTATAGTTCGGGGGTCCTAGTCAATCCTTGGCTATCTTGCTCAACCTTTCCCACCACCAAAAACTTCTCTTCCGCTGGCGTGAGACAAATATTAAATATCCACAACAGCCTGATGCAGGGTTTATAGGGTTTTCCCTGAATCGCCTTCAGATGAACGCCTGGTGGGATCCTTAAACTATATACCCCGTCTGTCTTCCTCTCTCTTCATATGCTTTTAAAGGAAGTTGGTTTCTGGATCACCCTCGTGTAGCCTGTTACCCAAGGAATTGTATATATATATATATATATATATATATATATATGAGATCGTTTAAATTACTTAGCACTCGGTAATATTTTTGTAGCAACTACTGTGATACTGTTTATTGCGGGGCATTAATCCTTTTTTTCGCTAGGACTGTAATATTGCAGATTGTTACGAAAGAGTTGAAATGTATTGAAAAATTACTACGATTTTACGAAATGAATTAACTTCAGAGATGTGTGTGTTAAAAGAACGTTAAGTTAACAGCTTTCCGTCGTTACTGCAGATTCCACAAAGGCAATTCTCCCATTGGGGATGAACTTGCGATGTTCGGGACGAACCAACCTGGTGCCTGTTCGCCAAATCTGTATTCAGCTGCCACTTGAAGTTTGCTAAATAATTTCTTAAGAGGAAAAAATCGGTGTATGTTCGTTTGATGATAATTTTGACTAACTCTCGTTTCCTCAACATTTAACTTCAACGCTAACGACAACCTTTATGAGAATTATTTGTGAAAAATATTTCAATAGTTATTTAGGACTAGAACTTTTTTCTTTACTCTTAAATGCCATAACTCGATTACCGTAATTCTAAAATCGTAGTTGATTGTTGTATGACCTGGAGTTATAGTGGTTAGTCTGTTTATCGCAATTTAAATTTTCACAGGTGTGTATAATTTTTGTTAGGACAATCTCCTTACGCCTATTATTAACTCATTAGCCTTGTACATTGAAAATCTAGCCTTGGTTCGAGCACTCTTCGTCAGCCGAGCGTCGATCGATCGTCGAGGATTGAACTGAAGACCTTGACGGCGTGGCAAATTTGTTTCCGTCGCGTGGAAATGGCGGAATAAATCGTCGAAGGAAGGAAGTTGGGTACTCCCTCTGTGCGCCATAATTCAAAACCGCTAACGCTTCTCTGTCGGCAATAATGTTGAGAGAAATAAGGACCTCTGCGTTTAAGGAAAGTCTCTACTTTGTCTTCCGATCCCCGATGATTTCATTACTTGTAGGCTCGCTTATTTATTGCAAATATCGTAGTAGGAACGGCAACCTTTCTGTTCATAATATAGTGACATCAGGCAATGATATTAACTCAGTTAGTAAAGACATTTTATCGGGTATAATTGCGAAAGAACCAAAGAGGGAAGTACAGATTTAATGCAACGCGTGGAGCAGCATTAACTATGCTTGAGACTGAACAGACACGAGGAGTTTTATGCCTGTTAAATCAGCTGATATAAGAATCTGCCGTTTCAACTTTTAAAAAAGCAGGCAAGTAGAAGAATAATATTACTCTATAGAGCCGACGGGTCACGTAAAGTGCTATAACGTGCTCTGTAAATGAATGTGTACCATACTAAAATGAGTTTCTCAAAATTGGAACAGAACTGTAATGGAATGTGTTTTACCTATTTTACAATTTTGAAAGATAGATGATATAGCCGCAATCACTGGATCAGCCAATGTATTAGGAGATTAAATAATGCATTGAGGTACCTAAATAGGAAAATCAGAAAAGATAAAAATTTGTTCCGGGAAAAATGATTGTGATTAACAAATATTGAGTCGTCTGACTGTATTCGTTTAAAAATTGATTTATTATTATGAATGAATCCAATGGAATATAAAAGCAATGGAATTTAAGTACCCGTGGGTGGTCATAGATGGCAGTGAATATTGCACGTTTCCGGTGAGCAGCCTGACGTGAACGAAGAAAGTTATATTGGGACATTAAGGGACCACAAGCGAAGAAGTTGACAATCGTTATATGGTACAAAGCGTAAGAAGATATTATCTTAATAAAGTCAGTCTAATGAAAAGTTTACTGAATGTAGACCGGCTAGGATATGTGAAATTCAAAGGAATAGTACTCATCCGAAAATTAATTAGCCTCGACACGAGAGGAGTATTATTGTGGTTGTCAATTTTTAAACAAGAATGTCACATACGAGACAGGTGTTATAGTCGGTCCGGTGAATTGGTTTTATTCGTTTGATTTTTTTCCCGTTGTTAGGTACATTTGTTAGCCTTGTCGCGTGTAGACGCTGGCGTAAATCGATTTGTGCTCTCGCTTGGGTCAGCTCTGAGAGACAATGCGTTGCGTCAAGCGTGTCCGTCCGTCCATCATATGTAATCTCTAAACATTCTGATTTGTGCAATTAATTATCTTTATATTCTACGTCACCATCTTTCTTTATTTGAAGCTAATACTTTGAACAAAATATATTGGAAAATGAGGATTAGAATGGTGATTTTATAATTGGAGGGAAGTAAGTTGCATTTTAAATCTGGTCCTTCTGTTGCGTAATCTCCAATCACAATAACTAAGTATCTCTCTTTCACACAATGATCCCTGTTAAATGACCTACTTCCCTATTTAGTCGCTTCCTCCACTTACCCTTCTTCTTCCCGCACCAACCAACTCTCTGTGGACAAGCGCAATTCAAAGTGGCAAAAAACCCTGGTTGGCTGCCAAGTTATGCCAGTTTTTTTAATGTAACTTTCCGCTTTATTCTTGTTTAACTGTTTGTTAATTAATATTTACACGCGTTTCTATGTTTTCCTGTATAACATTAAGGATATTTTAACCGGTGACACCTGTTCATCGTTGCGGTGACACCCGCCAACCCTGACTATAAAACATTAATTCTTCATGCAGAGTATCAACAACTTGTTGCGCACGAACAAGATGCTCGGGGGACGCTGATAAAAATCCATTTATTCCGCATCGTCTTACAGATTTCACTGTAGTGGAATTGAAGTGGTTTACAAGTGTTAATGAACATCTAATGAAGTTATAAGCAGAAAAAGAGAACAATATGGAGAACTTTGACCAAGAGAAGGGATAGATTAAGAGGCCACGTTTTTGGACATGAGGGGCTTGTAATAATAGATGGAAGGGTGTTGGGTGACAATAGAAGAGGGAAGCAAAGAATGGAAAATACTAATCAAATTGTGGAGGATGAGGTAGTCACGTTGAAATGAAATGGCTTTCACAGAATAGGATAGCATAGAGGATTGCTTCTGGTCAGTCTAAGGACTGAAAACCACAACAACGATGATCTTTCGTGTTAATGATGAGCTCAACCTCTTACCACTCACGCTGCAGAATTGCCATGATCCTACAAGAGCATACACCTAAATAAATAAGAAGAGAATTGCATGGGCCATTCAAAGTTTTTGTCCTTTTAGTTAAGCTTCTGAAAACTTCTAAAATAAATTTTTTAAAGGGCCTTTACATCTAACGTTGTTTCTATTGAGGATGGGAAATTTTAGTTTTAATTGTAAAGTAATATCATCATGTTTAATCTTCATTGTTTTTAAATACGATAAATTATAAAGTATACCGTTCAACGAATTCTATCTTTGTTCTTATAAATTTACCACAGTTGGTTGTAAAAAAATCTGCCGGGTTATTTTAGGCTTTTGCAAGTTGGTGGCTTGGTGGGCGGATCCCTAATACCGTCAGCTGTAGTCCAAGTAGGAGTGGGCGGAGGATTCTCTCTTCTTAAGCCTCCTGGATATTCGGCCACAGTTATTGCGGCCGCTGCGAGTCGTCCTACACGGAATGACTTCCGCCTCTAAATCCAGATAACATTTCAATTCTTCAGTTTCAAGTAGATTCCGTTCACTCAACACTATACAATTTTATGCTATTTTATCTTCTTTAATTTCAACCTTAGTCATAGTAAATATTGAACCTGAAACATGCATTTTTCCGACAACAGCTGAAGAAATTCAGATATACTGGTTTTGACATAATTAATTTGGGCATTATTACCCGTAGTTACAAAAGTTCAGTTTAATTCGGAAAGTTTTCTTCAATTACCTTTCATTTCTTGTAGTTGCATTTTCCAGATTTACAGAATTTAATTAAAAGATAACGCTGGGCTCACCTGACTGTGTTGGAGATGTCTGGTTCTCTCTGGTTTCACACATTTAATACACTGGGGCCGAAAACATTCGGCGTACGGTGAGAGTAGTCCACTGACCCCTTTGGACCAGTCGGACAGCTGCCTCCTAAAACTCGTGGAGACACGGAGAATGGAATGCTGCGACCCCACAGTAGACTCATTTCCCGTTATTCGGAAAGGCATAAGAATAGTACCCAATAGCCCGACCTACCTGATGCAGGTTTTCTAGGGGTTTCCCTGTATCTCTTTAGGTGAAACAGCGGGTAGGATTCTCAAACTAAAGCCCAGGGGCCATAGTCAACCCTTGGCTACCTTACTCTACCTTCCACCCCCCTTTTCAATTCCCTTCTTATGAATTAAACGGCAGTTGCCTGTTTCAGGATCACATCATGTAGCCTGTTCCAAAAAATCCGAATTTATAATTTAATGTTCGGTTTTACAGATACGTTATGTTAAATAAATAAAGGAACTTGTGTAAAACAGGAAATATTGGGTTTCTCTATGAGGGTGGATCCAAAATTCTTTTTCATTTGAAATGACTCTCATGGGCCTTTCAAATAAAAAGAGAATTTGGTTATAATCTCGCACACAGCTTGTTTTATTCGACCGCTCTTGTAAAAGTATATATAATTTGTTTAAGCCATCCAACTGTCACCGGCAAATAGATTAAATTTGACTTATTCTAACGATTAATGGAAGAATCGAAATAATTCTATTAGCCACTTCTTAGCGACTTCCAGTTAATTATGCTGATTTAATGTATATTGTATCAATGAACTAGGCATATTACTCGAAATGCTAATTTGAGTTTTCGTCCAAATAAGTCACACGATCAGAAACAGTGGTGGTTCTATGAATTTTGTTTTCTTAAATACTGGAGTCAGGAATCGATGGTTTGCTTTGCAGAAAATACTGAAATGCATTCGCAATGTATACAGTCTCCGTTCCGATTATACACATAACCATCAGGTTTGTTCAATCTGTACGTCTGATCTACCGAATAGAAACTCCTGGTGTAGATGTCTCATTGGTATGTGAACCAAGTCGGTATTAGAGAGAAGTGAAGATTGGGAAGTGTTGCGAAGGCAGATCTTGGGATCCCCGGATAGGACCTTGGTGACCGTGGTATTCCTCCTCGGAGTGGAAGGTTAAGTCGGGAAACAGCTCTCGACGTGGGATCAATACACGGGTTAAGGCGAATCCCGATTTGCCTGCTGCACATAACTGGAAGCTTGCCAGCCCAGAGGGCCTCTTTGTGAACCGCCGAAAATACCGATAGCGACGGCCGTAAGCCCCTCTTAGCACCCCGTCAATTCCTCTCTTTGGTGCCTAAAATATGGACACAAAATACCGCAAGTATTGATCCTCGGCGATCTTCATGAATTCGGAAACAAAAAATTTGGCATAAAAATTGAAAATAGCTGAGCATTATACATTGGAATAGAATCTGGACAGCTTCAGTTTAAGAAGTTTTAATTGTCTTAAGTAGGACTGTTCCTTCTATTTATTATTTATTTTAAGCATATATCGAATGACGGAACCAAATGTACGAATTTTCTATGACTATGCATTTAAAAAACATTAGATCAGTTAAATATTTGTTTGAAGAATTTATAAGTTGAAAAAGCTTCGTCTATGATTCATGACGCAATGCTGTGAACGGAAACCTGATTTTCTGCCTGGCAATATTTATTGGAGTAATATCAATTTACTGTTTAATAAATGACAAAAAAACGTATATTTTTTATAAGAAACATTCTAATCATAGCGACTGTTTAGCTCTCTCTTTAGTATGCAGTAGTGACGTGTCCTCTCGGCAATAAACCCAGAAATATATTTTAATGTTCAATATCAGCGGCCGACTCATATTAAACTCTATCAATTTTTTTCTTTGGATAACACAAGGCATTACATTTTAATAATATCTTTCTCAACCCGTGCTTTATCATCGAAAGTATGCGTTTCCAGACCATGTTTGTTGGACTATTTTCTTTTTTTCTGATAGTTACTAGCTCCTTTCAAAATATTGGGCACTTCTTAAAATAAACTTTGTATAGATATAATTTTTTTGTTTCCATTAGTCCTCATTTGAGGAAATATGATGCTTCATACATTACAAATAACAATTATAAGAACAAAATAAAGTACATAATTAATTACAAATGTTCTTTAAAGAAATAACTGAAATAAAAATGATATAGTATAGCCATTAAAACACTTCATGCACACTAGAGAGCACAAACACAATGTGAGAAACACGAGCACACGCATAAGCAATGGAGTTTCACTTCTTGGAGCTGCGCGACCAGGAATCTGGCCTTCCGTAGTAGCTCCAGGCAGCTCATGAAGCATGCAACAGAGTAGAAAAACAGTACAGAAAGTTGAAAGCTATGTAGTAGAGAATTTTGCCGGGTAACACATTCAATACTTATGTAGGAACGTTAATTTTAATAATGCCTTAACAGACATCCCATTTTATACCACGTCCCACTGGCGTATGATTTTCTTCTTTCCGATAGACACTCAAACCATGTAAACATTAAATTTTTCCACCTCTGGTGAATATACGGTTGCTCGTTACATTGTTGACAATTTTCACGAAATTTTGATCCGGAGCCTATTGTTGAGCCTTTGTTTATAGTTACATTACATCCCGGGTGCGTACTTTAATTTTTTTGGAATCTAGCAAACTGGTTCTATCTTCCTGGAAGAGAGAAATTTACGCAACGCTCGAGTCGGTGAAGCGAGTCAGGAGCTAAATGCGTCAATCCATCTATTCCCTGCAATCAGGGGACTGACTAATCTGCTCGCAAAGATGGCGCAATCGGACAGAAAACTCTATTACTTCCTCCATGTCGCTGATTCCGAAAGTTATGTGATAAACTCCCATAGTGTTATCACATCACTTACTATGATTAACATAATGTTTTAAATTATGAACCATTTATTAGCTCAGGGTGGAGATTGCTATGATGAAGTTGAAAATCGAAGAATTTTCGTATTGGGTATTAAAAAAATTGAATATGTGATGTTGAACTAAAACGAAAGCAAACAAGTTCGTAGGTGTGGAATCGTTGCTTTGCATTCATAGTCGTTTCTAGTGAAGAATTGCACTGTTTAGTCGGTTTTATTAGTTACTAGCGTGATGATGGCGTTGCTCGAGTATTTATTTATATTAGTCCGGTGAAGTATGGGTTTATTGCCACCAGTGATTGTCACGTCACGAGAATCGTGCGAATAAAATTTGATTTAAATTGCTCCACCCGTTTGATATAGAACGTATAACAACTAAAATCGCATGTTTAATATCAAAATTATAATGGGAGTGAAATGTGCACAATATCAAAGGGAAAACTGTCAAAAGTAATTAGTCTAGAAAAATATTTATTCTTCGCAAATATCGGCCGTTTTTCTATAACGTATTAATTTTCCTCATTCCACCCCCGCCCCGGGAGGTTAATAGTCGTGCCCTTCCCAATAGTGTTTATTCCCTGGTCTCGAGGAACAATGGTATAAAATTTGATCAATATTGTACCTCCCGTTTAAGAGCGAATGTGGAATTTTGTTTTACCTCTTTCAGGGGCTGAAATGTTACTTACCCGGCATGTTGAATGTCACATTAAATCTCGGTGACTGCCATAACATTGAATGGGGTTGAAATTATATACAACCAACATCGGAAGAAATATTATAAATATTATTCATCGCAAAATGGTAGTCGTTTCTTACCCCGACAGGGTTTTTTTTCGGATCGCAAGGAACGCGTGTGCAAAATTTGGTCGAAAATGCTGCACACGTTATATTTGTATGCTGCTGTTGCACATACTAACCAGATAAGATGGAATATTAATATGAAATTTTCATTCATTCTGCCATACCTTGATACGCTATTTTATCTCTCCTGAAGTGTCTGGTCTAGGTGGGCTTTCCTGTCAATTATATGATCTCTGAACATAGATATAATTACAAAATTCTCGCCAGCATAGTCTTTACATTTGAATACATTGCAATAGATAACCGTATCTGTAAGTACACGTATTCGGAGACGTCTTCATCTCGCGTTATTTACGTAATGAATGGATTGTCCGATATCAGGAGTTCGTAGTTTCTCGTTCATTTTCTTTTGTTGGCTCCATCTCTTTGAGACGCATTTTTTCCCCTTTATAAGTATTCTCTCTTTCTCCGTACGCCTTTCTCGTTCCCAATTTTAATCACTCGAGTTGTTTCTTGGCGCGGCCGTATCTGCATTGGCTGCGGCTCCGAGATCCGCCATTGTACTCAATATGACGTTAAGAGCTCCTACCACCTCCCCCTCACCCTTTTCGGAAGAGGTGTTAAGAATTTCGTATACACCGTACTTTCGAAAAGTCTGAATGGGAGCGCAGAACAGCAAGTGTGATGGAAAAGTTTATGCGCTAGGCAGAGAAAGTCTTGGTCTTTTACCGGTTCAGAAGCTTCAAACACTGGGCGCCAGTGATTTGAAAGACCATCTTCAAGCCGAAGTTTAAGCACCCAGTAACGGTGACATGGTATTTTTAATCTACGGTTCATATTAAAAATTTAGAATTTGTTACGTAGTACACAAATGGGAAGCTAGATTTTTTCCTAAGAAAATTGAGTTCAATATCAGCCGTGAGAAAAGAAATGGCTGTTGAAATTTGAGTTTAAGCAACTTATAAATACTAATTTAATGTTAATTTCGAAAAAAAGAAATGGTGAAGATTTCAGTTTATTTTAAATTTTAAAACTATTAACCAGGAAAGCAATATACCGTAAATACCAATAGTAATGTTTCATTAAGAAATAAAACAAAAACAGTATCTCAGCGTTGATTGAAAATTTTTCAATTCTAACGGACTACTTTCTAACCGATAATTGGCTGTATTTCGATGATTTCTAATCGTTAAATTAAATGTAACTCATAGTTGAACTGGTTTAGTAATTTTATTTATTTGATTATTTTACCTCTACAAATTTCCATTAAGTATTTGGAGGCGTGAAGGTTAGGATTTCTGCAGGAAAGGCCGACCAGATTAAGTAGGAATAACTGACGACCTTCATCATCAGATTCGTGATGGAACTCATCCTTTATTTATCGGAACGGCCATCTAGGTGATTTTCTTTTTTTTTTGCGACAAACTACATTAGCGTCATGGTGGTAAGCATAGTAATTGACTGAAAGGGGGTAATGCGGAAGGCATATCAAAGTAGCCAAGAGTTTTTATTATATTGAATTTTAAAAATATAGTATTAAAAGGTACATTTACCAGTTCAGTATTTTCGGTTTCCTGGATAATCCTTTTAAATCAACCGGGGAATTCAATTGTATTGCTTTGAAATATTTCGCGGTTTATTACTAAGTTCTCAGACATAATGCAGAAGGAAAAAGTTTCTCTGTTTTAAGCTACAGCAGATTTTACAACCCTATTAACCAGTTTATTGAACTTGATGGATTGTTTACCACAGTTTACTACAGAAACAAAGCTCCTAAAAGGAAAAGTTCTGCTTTCGTCGCTTTTATTTTAAAATTTAGTTTTGTAAAAAGGGATTTTATTCTAACACAAGTCTTAACTCATAAAATTAAACGTTGGGTCCACAGCACAGCTCTATGCAGGAACTCGTCTGAAGAGTTTTGAAGTGATTTTAAGAATGGGCTTTACTAAATGCGAGTGCTCATTCGGAGATCCTGACGAAGTGTAATAAGTTTTGTACTGATCGGACGCGGTTACAAGATGTTCAAGTCCACCTTAGTCCTGCCTAGCATTTGAATGATAATTATCCTGCAAATATTGTCAGCTCAGAATTCATCGTCCCGTCACTTGCAGTTTTAAGTACGGAAGTATGCTATGTACTGGTCTTAAGCGACGAAATACTTTAATGAACAGGTAACGCTGTACAGTCACGATAAAAAGGTGTTGTCCAACTTTCAGTTGAAAAAGTCTTGATGACGATCAGCGTATAGGGCTTCTAAATTTTCCGCTTTTTTACTGTTGTTTGTTTGTAATTCAGTCTCGTTTCCTTAGATAGTTCTTGGTTCTCTCTGTTGGTCAACTTGTCGTTTTTTTTGTCGCCTTTATACTACTAGTGTATTTATTATTCCATGCATTCAAAAACGCTATTATTAAATAACTCAGGATTAATACTGCTGGAGATAAACGTTTTGATGGGGATTCGAATAAAGAGTTAAGTACATCGATCCAAGCGTAGTAATTTAGGCCTGTCTGGTTGTTGAGGTGTAGAATAATATAAATAATTGAAAACACGCTCAATATAAACAGCAGGAAAGAAAAAAACAGAGGACAATAATTCAAAGGAAGCACACAATACGGCGTCGCACGATGGAGAATAATGGCGGAACTGTTTCGGGCGAATTGTAATGGAAATAAGAGGAATTGGTGCGGTCTTTGTTATATTGAACGAGAGCGTCGCAGGGGTTGCCAAAACTGGGTCGTCCTGGCGTTCAACAAGTGCGAAGATCGTTTTCACGTTCGTCAGACTAAGCTCAACAACAGACTTTAGATAGGATTTTTTTTTTCAGTAGCAAGTTTGCTCGATGGGAATCGATAGCTGAGACACTTTCTTGGTGAACACTATCTCTCTTCAGGATATTACTAAAATATTTTATGCTGTGAAATGAAGTGGATATGTTCTTGCTGGCTACATTATTTTTCAGTATTGCTTCCTTTACCTCACTCCGTTTTTATCTTTATCCTGTTTGGAAATATGTATCGTACTTCATATTTGTCTACGTCACTCGTCTCCACGCCGCAGGCAATGGAATTCCAGCATCCGTGGCTTATTTTATTAGTTCATCTTTGTATTTATTAACAACAGACAGACTATTAATTATACGATTAGTGGTGTGGGAAAGGTTACATGTTTGCAGATCCATGTTCTTTGACCTTAGTTGCGGGTCGATAGCTTCCAGCGTCGCAGTGTCCTCTCGGACCACAGCCGCCTAGAAAGCAGTAGGTTCCGCGAATTATAACCCATTTTCATGTAATTACTAGTTTGCAAAGTCTGCGAGAGGCCCAATTAGATGCGTAATGGTCGCCGATATGTTTTCCTTCCCGTCCACAGCGCTGTGCCGGAAAGATAAGGAGCATGGTCATTAACATCCAAGGCAGGGAAATCGAAAATTCTCAAGCGTTGCGGCTCTTTTACTTCAGATTTTTTCGTAGATGTGTGGAAAAGTAACTTTTTCGTTACTTTGATATGACAGCTCCTGTGTACACTAACCGAGAATGCTATTCAGTCACGAAAATGAATATTTTTCCCCGGCTTACGGGATGATAAATTGTCTCCAGGGAGGACAACGTTAACTCGTGTCTAAAGAAGAAACTATTAATAAATGATGTAGAAAAATCTGTTTGAAATGAACTGGATATACGGAACGACATCACATTTCAGGCCACACAGTAACGCTCATCATTTTAGATCTACGCCCATATAAAATGTATTATTTTGGTAATAAACTGTTATAGTTCTGCAGACGTATTTGTAGGAGGAGGATTCAAGTGGCTCTTGTTGACACAAGTATTACTTCGAGGAAGATCTACTTGCTTTTCTGCACGTTCAAAGCACGGATGGAAATTGCAGTTGTATTTTTATTTTCCAGTATATCTTCTTAACTAACAACGAAAAAGTCGTCAATATGTTTCCGTGAAAGACAGTTTCGAGACAGGACTCGACAACCTATTCCTATGGTGACCTGACGCTATGTTAATCGACGGTAGGGTACAAGGCTCCTGGGCGGGCATAGAGCTGTGATTCAGTCCTCCCTTCTGATAAATAGTCTATACAAGAAATAGTCATCGATTAGTTGCATTTAAAATTTTGAAAAATAAGATGGTGTTTAACAAATCGCAAAGAAAATGATCTAGTCGGAAAATTTTAAACTATACTAAAGAAATTATTACTAGTTAATTTACAATAATATACATTCCATTACAATAATATAATAAAATATAACAGCCCTGAGTAACGCTCGGGACACACAGGGTTCTCTTGGCTTTACCTTCTTCAGAGAAGCCTAAGAAAAAGTTATAAAACTAAAGCTAAGATTTTTTCGTTATTATAATTAATAGATTTTTGTCTATTCCACAAGTGAGAATTTTCGTTGAACTTGCTTAAGTGTGTATTTAAATTTTATGTTTTTGTTAATTGCATGCTTTTGCCAATAAAAAATTGCAAGATTATTTAAAACGCAAAATTAGAGAATCGATATTTATTTTGAATGCGCATCATGTAGATTGTAGAGAAGTGAGTGGTGACGTCACAGTGAGATCTCCTTAATTACGAGTCGGAATTGAAACAGAAATTACGGGTGTTTGAATTACGATGGTTATCTACAAAACCCTAATAAGCTGCGATTCACTTAGTTGCATTACATATATTTCCCTCTCTTATTAAAACTTTCTAAAATCGTTTTTAGAACCAGGGGATAGACAAGCCTCGCAACGCGCTCTATACCACTTAAGTTACGTTCGTGTCGAATAGAATACTGTACACAGCTAGTTTTATATAATTTCACGATTAAAATTGCGTTAAATTTGGCTCCCTCGTATAGGTAAGACAGACTAGTAACTTATTTAATTCCGTAAACGTGCAGTCTTGGTAGGATGTGTTACCTTAAGGTACTAACAAAATGTCGTGTGTTCTCATGAGAAAAAAGAACTTGCACATTTCGGTAGAAAGTCGACACCTTAAATGAAAACTTACACTGTTAAGACTTGCTCTTTCTCATCTGCAACTTGAAGAATAATTAATCATAATTGCGGCAATTCTACTGGTTAACCTTTCCTCTCATCCCAAATTAGCGTTATAGGTTTTATTCCGAGATATGGACAACCTTTTCACGTCATAGCTTACGTCTCAATAGTATAGCACCAATAGGTAACTGCCACATCAACGGGTGGATTTAAACATTCATTACTTATTAGTCCGTTTCGAGCCATAATGAACTAGTTTTCTGTAATAATTGAGAAATGACTCTTCTCAGGTAGGATGGAAAGGGAGAATTATAGGAGGGAATGTCTGCAGTCTTCTCTGATTTTAAGTCGTTAATTAACGTTTTCTTAAGGCATAGCTCAGTTTTCAGATATGAATTCTTTCCGAATCACAGATATTGCCTGCCATACCAGAGTTGTTTTTCTGTTCTAAGTGGAAAAGTGGTCCACCTGCCTAGAAACCTTATCCAGTTATCGGAAGGACGTGGAACAAGCACAGACAGCCGGATATACCTGATGCAGGTTTTTTATTTCGGTGAATTCCGCGTAGGATTCTTAAACCGGGCACCTAATAAATCCTAGTCTTTCTCGGTTTTGCATCCCCCTTCCTATAGCTTCCAGTACCACCACCCTGAATGGTGCTGAATGTAGCCTGTCACGTCCAAAAATTTTAAATTATTTATTAATATTGTTAGAACAATATCTTATCCTCTTGTCTTATTGGGACACATCTATGGGATCTACACTAATAGAGAAATGATTCCTTAGTACATACCAATAAAACTTAATGTTTGCAATTTAATTTTGTTAATCGAGTCTCTTTGTTTAGAAAATTATTAATAAGCTTTTAGTAAATACGTAACGCATAAATTTTAATTGCACAGACAATAAGAGAAAATATATAATGACGATTGTAAATAATTGCAAAATAATGTTGCATATATATTGTAATATTAAATGTTTGTACAACCTTTCTTTAGTTAACACTACTTTTTGCAAAATGTCTGTATTTCTGTATCAGGTTGTAATGCTATTTTTTTTATTTTTTTTCAGGTAAGTGAGGCGTTGGGCGTAGGTATGAGTTGTATATATATATATATATATATATATATATATATATATATATATATATATAGTGAGAGAGAGACGTGTGTTGTGTGCGAGGGTTGTTGACCGAGGAGCTAGTTGCTGGTCCGCCCAAGTGAGAGCCACAAGTGGGACATGCAAAGCCTCATCGACCGCAGGGTTCGCACCTTAGCCAACTCAAACATTCAGGCCTGGCCAGGTCCCACAACTCCAAGGGAAAAATAAGCGGCAATCATGGACTGGATTTTGTATATAGCAATACTGTATTTCATAATGATGAAAACATGCTGATGTGCCAACGGGACAATTATTTATTTTCTTCTTTCGTCGCATGTGTAGGAAGGTCGAGAATAATTCAAAATCATAATATGTCACTAATTGCGAAACCACGTCCATGATTCTGTTGTACGCGCTTCGGTTTATGACGTCATCAGTGACACCCACAGGCATGCAGCAACAAAACCTCATATTTTGCACTTAGTTCACAGAAATTTATAATGATATTACTACCTCAATATGTAGATAAGATTTTGTATTAGTTCCAAGTTTTCTATTTGATTGCGTGGTTGATAATTCTAAAATTTTCCGCAATATAGCTATAGCATAAAATTATGAATCGTTTCTTGGTTGAATTGAATAAAATTGAAGTTAAGATTACATTTAAAGAATCACACACAGTCTAATATATCGCGAAAGCTTTGAAATTTGCTACCTAGCATTGTTGTATTGTCGGGCGTATTTTGACTTATGAAATAAATCCACATTTTGCAATAAGATAGAAGCCCGAATGCGTTTTCTCCAAAAAGTTGAATCTTGAAAACTACTCAAGACGTTAAGAGTGTTAATAATTGTAAATATCGATTTTTGTTTGAAAATTTAACCACTTCATTAGTAGGAGTGATAAGGCGAATATTTTGCTCCACAGTAACGATGAGTTCTCCGTTCGTACTACGAAAGAATTGAATATAGACACGTTTTCGTAACGAGTTTAGAGATAAAATTCAAAGCTCACGTGCAGGGAACATTCTGCCTCTGGTACCACAATTCACACCGCAAAACTATAATTAAAAATTAATCTCCAGCCTTGAGATTGGTGAATTAAAATTTTAACACAAAACCTCGCCAAATCTACTATAGTACTAGTCGAATATTGTCTGCCAGCTAATTAATTTTGCATCCCTTTGATTATCACTAAGTCCATTTTTCGCTCTCCTACACTGGTGGATTTTGCCTACGTTAATACATCTGCACAATCTTTGCAAAAAATACTTCTTTTGTAATCTCCTGTTTCGATTTGAAGGTTCTGGGATGTTACTAAAATTCTACCCTGGATATTTTCAGTTGCATGAATTATGTTATTTTATATCAATTTAATTAGTTTCTTTGTTTAGTTTTGTCTCTCCCCATATCACTATAAATATATCTATATATAGCAGCATGTTTCATTGTTTCGGCTTGGCTTAAAACTAACTAGGCATGCAATGCAGGCCCTGCATAGATTTTTCAACGATGATACTATCATCACATGTGGTTTAATGGGCAGGAATCCAGAATAACGTAGTCGCAGACCAACAACCCATAACCATCATGTATCATTACTGTGGCCTGTGACCGCGGAAATTACACATGGGTGATCACGAACGCGATGATAATAATAATAATATACATACGTATTCGAATTTTAAAAAACAATCTGGTTGACGTACCTACTGCATTCAGCACAGCCACAGTGGAATAGCTACGTTTTTTCTTTTTAGCGACTGCGGTTTTCATGAATCTTCTCTCAATTAAAATTCAATTCAAAACTTTTTCTTGCTACTTTGACAAACAATGTAGAAAGTGTATAGGTGCATTGAGTTTGCTGAGGTGACTGATCTACCTCAAGTATGTATGATTTTCTGAGGTTGTTCAAGGATGCGTTCTGAATTTTTTGGTAAAGGTAATTATGATTTATTCGTTTTTCTTACTGGAATTACCCTTGTTTCTGTGAAAGTACCTTCACAGCACTGTCAGTTATGTACAATAACCAAAATGTACAACTCATAACTCAGTAGCACAGTTTGGATGAAATTAGATTGGTCGCGGTGGTCCGAAAGTTTGTTGGCGGAATTATCGTATGTAATAAGTCGGATTGGGGTTTTCCTTAATCCATTCTTGACTTTGTTGCACATGTCATTCATCGCTGATTACAACCCATGTTCTCCCCTTCGTACTCTTATTTCTGTGCCTCTACGTTTTACGTCCCACCGGTGCCCCTCGGATAATGGGAAACCGTTGCTAAATATAGCTTCTAGTGTCGTGCCGTGAGAATAAGGGAAGGAGCCGACCTTCGATGAGCTGGTCGTCGTGAATTGATTCGCACAGCGTTTACGGGCGGTTGGGGAGACGATGGCAGTAAAACGGACCGCGGTTTATGCTTCCCTCATTGATTTCTGCACGCCGTAACTTGGGGTTAATGACTTTCGCTTCCTCAGCGCAGCCTCCTCCTTGAACGTCCTCCGGGTCTATCAGTCTGGTTCTGGTTGGTGCTCACTACGAGACTTACCTTTTAGAATTTCCGATTGTAAATATTCATTTGAATGCTTCCTGAATCAAAATCTAGTTAGGTAACTTCAAACTGCTCTTCTCCTTAAGTCAGACGCTGTAGTACGGATGCCTTTGCGTGGTTAGACTCTAGGGTGAGGTTGGTCGTAGTCAAGAAGCGAAGCGTTCAGATAAGATTAGACGAATTAATCTTCTGGGAAGGTAGTGTTTTTTTATTGTTAGAAATGATGGAATTATTTTATTCATTTACTCAATCATTCTCTTCATCTCTACCTTTTCACTAAACATAGACAAAGCAATAAGGGAATAATGTCTGTAAAAATTCCTCACACCATTGCCGACAAATTTACAATCTAGATGAGGTTGTTGACTTCATGTAGAACTCGACGCGAAAAAGAACCGGCCAACTAAAAATATAAATTTTAATAAACACATTGCGACAACAACAGTAATATTAACAAATAGACAACTCTATAACTGAAAATAAATTGATATGGAAATACTATAGACAGCAGCCAAAGATAATTACTATGGGGAAAAAATCCAAACAAATTTTTAGTGAGAAGTTTGGTCTACATTTTCAGACAATGGCGACAGTTTCCTATCGCATGTCGTTTAGCCTCGATCGGCTGTCGCTTTTAATTATTTTTCGGCAGCAAATAATTTCCCGTAAACATAAGTACTTCCCAAAGGTGTTATGCTTTGACTTTCATGCGTGACTTATCGTAAAGAAATTGTAATGAAACTTTTGGAAGCCCACAATTTATTGCTGAAATCAGTGTTAAGTGAATCTTTCAATTGCATTTGTAACCCTCCCGTTTATATTAAATGACATGGAAAATCTTAAAACTAAGATTGTTGTTTGCGGATCTAAATATTTTTAATAGTGATTCAAATTCGGTTATTATTGTATTTTCCTATTGGGAACCATAATGATACTTCAATCACAATGATTTTCAAAACTCTTGCTTGTGCTATCCAATTAAATTCTTTCGACGTTGTTATATTATTGTCCACGTCGCTGAAGTGAAGGTTTGTTGAGGGGGAGATGAGGAGATGCGCCAGAACGACTGCCATTTGAAAAGAGCTGTAGGTTGATCGCTTTCAATTGTCCTACTGTGCAGCTTCATATCTCTTTCTTGCGTGTTTCGTTTGGAGGTGTAAATATCTCATCTCTTCTGTAAGTTTATCATTTCATTCAAACCTAATGGGGAAACGTGTAGAATGTATACTTAAGAAAGGCAAAAGTAGAGCCTAGGCGGGCCGTTCAAAATTATTAGCAGTGCCGCTGATTGCTAATCCCTGTATTAGACTGATATGGTAGGTGAGGACCTCGATAAAGAAATTTTTATTGTTATACTGCAGATATTACAATATATATGGGGTCCACTGAAGTTGCTAAATGTCGAATTTCTTCTTTTTTCTTAATTATTTTTACAAATTCTCTTTTATTTTACGTTATACATCTGACATTTGAGACCCAGCGCGAAAATACGATTGAGGAATAGTAAAGTGGCCAATAAACAGAAAAAAATTAGGACATAAAATAAATACTGCACAACATTTCTGCAAATCTTGTTGCAGGCATAAAAATAGTTAGATGATGGAATGGCAGTCCTGACGACATACACATTGCATCTGTTGAAAGCAACAATGTTTCCACAAACGTTGTTAGTGGTTATCTATTTCCTAACTTTACATTAATACAAACTTATTATATTTTTCGACAATCCGACTGCTTAGGTAACATGAGCCGGTAACACTTGTGTATGAATATATCTATAGTTTGAGTTAGGCTTAGTGAGGCTAAATTCCTGATGTGTGTGGTCCAACGGAGGTTCTCTCCCTTTATGCCTCGTTAAGCAATACTGCCATGATTTTTCGACGGCGAAATGGACAACCAATCAAATCTCGACGTAGCTTGGAATGCGGAGTCTGTGCTCCAGATATTGCAGAGGAATTCCATTTCCAGTAAATTCCAAAGCTTCGCCATCGACATGGCCAACTTTGACGTACCGGATTATGGAGAAATAACTGCAAAGAGTGCTGATCAGAGCATTGGTTCTGGGGTTAGACTTGACCAAATGGCGAGTTCGTGACGATGAGTATGTCCTGTTCTTGTATTGTAATAAAATATAATAGTGAATGGGGATTTATTTACTTATTGTGATTAATTAACTAATAATAAGCTCCACAGTTCGTCGACAATTGTGATGATTAGCGTTTAACTTAAATGGTCAAAAGGATAAATTTTACTAGGGTTCAGAAAATAAAAGATTTAATGAATGACTTTGAATTTAATAAGAATGAAATTAAGATGCTATATATACACAGTAAGACATTTAAAAAAAGTACAAATAAAAACGGTAGAGCATTAATAATTTTACCTACTGAAACCCTTTAAAGTCAGGTCAACTGTAGGGTGAGCCAAAAGAAGCCCAGTTTCTGTGGCAAATAGGTCTGGCAATGTAAACTAATGTGAACTTATGTCAACGATACCGGCATGACTGTATCTGTTTTCTCTGATGGTGACTACGTTCTGCTTCGAGTTGACGAATTCAGAGGTGCCGGTTAAGACGATTCTCGTTGCCTGCATCTGGCTACATTGATGACGCCTTGGGTTGAAAATTAGACGAAACTTTTACTAAAATTTCACAATTCATATCTCAGAACTCAAGAGCTCAGCTCTCCTCGTCAGCGGTCCGGAATTTAATCTTTCTGCACCAAACTTCTGACCACTACTTCCTCCACACTACTTCAGTAGCCATTCAGCTGCAATTTCAAATAGTACCCCTTGGTTGGTATTTACACAATTGCAGCCAATAGGAATATCTTTAGCCTAGGATGTGAAGGAGTGTCTCCACATGTTTTGCATTATTTACACAGTTGGCTGTTTTCAATTATCTTCGCGAAGCTTCCGACTTTCGAACCCAATTTTTCTTGTATTATGAACGGATGGCATTTATTTAAGAGATTACCATCCATTGTCAGTAAAGCCCTTTTCTGTATTGTGTGACTAAAGGGCGGTCTCATTGTCCGAGGCAGGGTATAGTGCGACCACGCACACACCAAAAGTACTTCGCAGACCTTCAAACTATCACGAGTGTGGCAGAAACCTGCATAGATATTTGCTATCTCCCTGGAGGGGCACTCATATATGAACTCAATATGAATTCGGATATAATTTCAGTTTAAATTAGGTTAATAAAAATAAAGTAACTAAAGCGTACAGAGGTATGATTTCATTTTGCCTCATTCGATATGAAACACCCTGTATATGATTTGCATATCCTAGCGTGATTGATATATGGCTCCAAGAATTTAGGTGTTTACTTGAATCGACAATTCGGTCATCAAGCAAAGGAATCGCTGGACTGGCGGGAAAGTTAATGTGAATGGGAAAGAAGTGAAAGGCGTGAGAACTTGGTACACATGTCAGTGGCTTTGCGACCCTCTGAGATGGGTCACGCGATGTTGGAAAGACTCATTTGTACCTGTCAGGGTCGTTCTGGCCCCGCATACACATGGAACGAATACATAAAGGGGAGGAGTCAACTGTCGAGTCGATACCCAAACGCGCGGATCGGAACCTTTTCTCCACCGTCCTCAGTTGTGAAGTGTAACATTCTGACCAACCCATTAAACTTACCAGCAGCAGAATGATTAAATATAACTAGGAATAATTCGCTTGCATTACCCTTTGAGGCTGTCCAGTTTGTATATTTACACATTTGCCATATTTTAATATAAATGTATCACATAAAGTCACAAATGTGGTGACGAAACGTCGTTCAATCTAATGAAAAACAGTTTGTAAAACTGGTCGTTCATTGATTTCATATAATTATTTAAATATCAGATGTTAATTGCTTATTCAATTCAATATTAAGAGTACTTCCAAACAAAGTTCTATAGCGAATTTATATTACTACACTATTGACGTTTCTTGGTCTCTAATTATGAAAATGGAAAGAGTGAATGTTGTTGGACGTTTATAATTTATTACTTTACATAGTCTTCTTTTAAGTTCAAATAATATATCCAACCGTTTTCAAATTCGTTTTTCATGTGCAAATTAAAATACAAATTTTTATCCCTGTCAGATTTTGAAAATGTAATTCAGTGGCAAAGCAACAAATGATGAATGGAAAGTTGTACGTTACTCAATTTATTTTGTCACATTTGTTTCAATTTTTAAAACCTTTCCCGAAGAGTGGGCTTTCATAGTGCTAAGTCACAATTTAAATTATCAGTCTTTCCACTTTCTGTTTTATCTTGTCGAAGATGACTTGAATGAATTGTTTACCTGCAACCCTTCGGCTTTTGTTGCAGTCATGTTTACTTTGGAGTGATTCCATTATGTGGTCTCTGTTGATTTTCCGCTCCTAATAATAAATTTAATATTTTCCAGATAATCCTCTGTCGCAATCATCTCTAACATCCCCATCAATCCTTCTCGTTTCTGTCTACAATAGAATTTACTTCCTGTTAATCTCTGTAACTACAATTCTTTCTTTTTTTACTCTTATCAACTATTTTCTCTCTCGTCTTTCTAACCGTCTGTCTGGTGTTACAAAGTTTTAAAAATGTCTCCTTTTTGCTCTATTTTGTCCTATCGTGATAGATATGCAATGATTTTTTTCTGTGGTCTCCTTTCCCCGCGAATTTCATTCACTGATTGCATTCAAGGTGATGCACACCAAACAGTCCTATTTTGCCTACTCGGTCACATCTGGTGTTGACGGACTTCCTTTGCCGACTGCAAGACTTTCTGGGTAGAAAATTTTTCTACACTACATGATGCGGTCTTCCTCTAAATTATGACAGCCTAAATGTTTACTTCAAAGGATTGAAGCTTTTTAAAAAATATTCCCACTGTTCATAACGCTTCTTTTTAACGACACGAATAAAGGTTGGATTCGATAAGATGTTTTATGGGAACACGAATATTTTTGCATTTTTTTGTGGATGAAAGCTGAAAAACGTACGTAAATTAGGCCTAAAGTGTCACGAGACTTGTCCACTGTAATGAGACGCTTTGCCAGATGATGATTGTCTATTATACGCGTTTTAAAGTAATCTGCCACCGCACAACTAAAATTACATCAAGAATATGGCTGCCTGAACTGGATGGATTGCATCAGCATCAGCGATATGGTTCACAAAGAAAGATAATACCGAATTGTCCATAAAATTAATGACTTCAATAAATTTCACGCGACAGATATTAAAATGTCTTGACTAAATATTTAAATTTAAAACGCAACCTGTTTCGCTAGTTACCACCTCGTCCGTTGCACATTTGACAGGCGAGACAGAGAACACAAAGCGCACGCTGTCATCTCTAACACTTAGACTGACAAACTTTGACTTCCCGTCGGCGTTACTCCAGTCTCGCTGCACAGAATTCACGAAACAGGAGAAAGATTCGAAGCAGTTTCAGTAAATAATAGAAGCTCTATACCTGCTATTTTTAAATGCAAATTCGTTTTACTGATATGTTTTTTTTATATCTTTCGTACTTTCGTAGTTCTGCTTCACAAGGTGCGGCCACCCCCTTCTTCAGAACGAAGAGGAGACAAAACTAATCAAGAATTTCTAGCATTTAAAGAACGCGTATTGCCCTCTGTTCCAGGACGGATCCAAATAGGAATACTTCAATATCAACACCCACGAATACTATTTTGTTATGAGACATTTGAAATGCATATAGAAAAGTTTGAAACAGACGAAGGTCAAGACTTAGTATCTTCATCCACCAGGGAAAGATCCTTGTTGGGTGACTGAGATGTAGAATGTTTGCAGTCTGTTAGTGCAGGTTGATAGTTACATTGAGCATATTTCTCACTGTTAGCATTGTCGGAGTTCCTGTTGGCGTCAGGAGATGCAGATTTGTACATAAATGCTATACCAATTGCCTCCTTACGAAATGACCGTGATGCGCTATAAATCATAATTACGTGATTAATCATTGTCTAATTTGTAACATTTAGTGGAAAATAAATTCACTAATCCTATATTCCTACATACGGACAGAGAAACAGCACGACCATACAATTTTCTTAAATAGAAAAGTAATACAAGACTTAGCTCCCATAGCGGGATGTGCACAACCAAGCGATTCCCTTACCCGATTAATGGCGTCATTCTGGTTGTATTTTTTTTTAGAAAAATTCGTAAAATACAGAATAACGATATTAATGCACCCTGCATAAGGAGCAAGTGTTACACAACTTCTGTATTTAGACATATACAAGCTCCACCTGAATTTTGAGACATTTGTTGGGGATATATATTTTTTTCTGAATCCCATTGTAGACGCAAAGTAGTTTAGCTATGCGAAATTTGGCATTGTTATACATTCCTCAAGCCGCGTTTTCGGAAAATTCTAGATAATTTGTTCTGCTAATTATGTGACAGCGTCAATGAGAGTGATAAAGTGTCAGGTGATGATGAATCACAAACTATTTTAATGAGGCTAGAATGCAATAACTTGTCATGTACATAGATACTGAAGTTTTACATTAGATAAATGTTCTAAACTGAAGTTTTTTCAAAAAAAGACTTGTACAAGCCGCACTCCATTTTTTCCTACATTTTTTTTAGGAAAGTAGTGGCGCTCATCACGCCTAAATACGGTACGTAGAAGCAATAGTGTATGGTACGAAAACTTAATTTTTTTGCCCGTGGCGCTACAGCCCATTTAGGGCCCAAACAACCATACCATTGCCAGGATTCGAATTCTGGACCTCTGATTTGAGGTGGTAACGCTAACCACAACTCCACAGCAGGTCGGCAATTCATTCAAATTAACAAACTGAATTATAGTTTCGATTCCATTAGCCAACGAGCTAACGTGGGACACAAATAATTAAAGTCCAAGAGAGTCAGTATGAGGATCCATTCCAAATATTTAGATTCTGTTTTTGTATATATTAATCATAAACACACTACCTTCTAGATGCTTCTGTTTTCCTCCCCCAAGGAGCTAGATTTTCTTCAATTCTTTTCAACTGCCTCAACAGTTTGCCGACGATACAGTATTCAGACCGTCAAAAAAATCTTCATCTTATTAGCTATCTCCCAAATCTCTGAAATGAAACTGAGTACAGTGACACCTAAGGTGAAATGAAAATAACGAGTTTTGACAACACAACCAATTTCAAAATTTCCGAGAACTCATTTGTAGGTTAGCAGACTTAATGAAAAATGACGAGATATCAATTAATATACATATTTGAATAAGTCAAAAAATATTGTAGAAACATCCAATTTAGAAATTTTGTCCGCTGATTAGATATGTAATCCGGAATTACTAAGAACGTTTTACCGTAAAATATCCAGGTTTTGCAGAGAATGAGACGAAACTTTACGTTCATATTTCTCACTTTTTCTGTTGTGTGTTGTAATCTTTATTCCATATACTGTACGAGGTGCTTTCTTTCTAATGTATTTTAATTCTAGCTCATCTTTTATGTAAAAGATCTCAACTTTAAACATAATCTCCCTCACTTCCATGCCCAGGACCACCGATTTTTGGGCATTTAATGTCAGTAAAAATTGGGTTATTTTTTCTTGGAGGTGATAATATAACCTCTCGGCCGCTTTGTGAGACTTATTGCTATTTTACGTGGTTTTCATATCGCATACAGTGAGCTATCTTACGCGGAAATGCATATTCTACCGTTTTTTGTGGTGGCGCCTAGAATCTTATCTCTAAGCCGAGAAGAATCGCGACGCCGACGCCACTAAAACTTCGCAAAACTCAAGAACGTAACAAACAACGTCACAGTCTGCCACCCTTAAAACGCGTTGCAAATAAAAACAAAAAGTGCGCAGAGTGCGTAAATGTGTCGCAGATGAAAGATAAATAATCTACTTCTGTAGTGCATTCTTCGTTTATCATTAAATGGAAAACAAAGAAGAAAAAGTATGTCAATATATGGAAACATAAAATGTGTTAGAACATATACATTGCGATGTCAATGCATTAGTAATTATAAATAAAGTATTGTTTAGATTTTTAAAAAAGAACCCGGGTATAATTAATTCAAATCAGTTCTAATGGGAATATTAAAAATTGTTTTATTACGTCTTGAGTGACATTTTAAATAATAGTGGCCTTCATTGTGAAAAACAAATCAGTAATTAAATTAAAAATATGAAATCGAAACGGACTACCGAAATAAAATATCTTTATCTACATTACAGTTCTGAGATTTATACAGAAGTTAATTTTATGTATGTATTTTAGTTCTTTTTTGGGTATGATAAATGATTTATTTTTGTTTCTCCCCGAGCAGCACGTTTACCTGGTCTTTGTATACCGCCAAACTTTCTAAGAAAAGTTCAACTCTATAATTTATTTAGTTTCCACGTTTTCCACACTGACTTAGTGACGTTCGCATTGAGGTCCCTGTGTCCCATTAGCTGCAAGTGGAATATATTTTTGATGTGCTGTCGTAAAAAACTGGTTTGCGTATTCAAGTTTCGCCCTTAACTGCTGCTCTTGGGCACGTCGTAAAAGAAATATTCTAAAAAAAAAAGCGCGAGGCCTATAAAAGCTACGGTCATACCTGAGTCTGTGTTTACTTGTTACTCTGAAACAATGTAAACACACTCGAATGAAATTCGACAGTTCTAATCCTGCCCGGAAAAACTCTTGAATCTTTCTGTGTTATTAATGCAGATGAGTGCTTAAACCCGTTTACTCTAGAGCAACAATAATAATGTAATGAACATTTCAGACAAGCTGTCAAAGGCCAGTGTACAGTTCGTACAATTTAATCTTGTATATAAAATTTACTACATGTATTTGTAATGGTTATAAGATAGTAGGATAAAGAAAAGTACTTTATTTTAATAATTTTTGTAACCTACATAATCTGCTCTACGACTCTGAAAGCTGACTCTTTTCGCTTCGAACTCTAAAAACAGACGAGTACCTAATATAGAGATTTATTTCTTAAGATAATATTATAATTAAATATATTGAACAGGCGATGAAGGAAGTTAACACAGAATATAAAAAAGGAATCATACTGCAAGGAGAAGAAACAAGATTTGCAGATGATATTGTTGTATGTGGTGAGTCAGAAGGAGACTTGGAAACCATAAAAATGACATGAACGTGGTCATGGAGAAATAGTTCAATATGCGGATTAATAGAGGGAAAACCAAGGTAATGGAGTGTAGTATGGGAAACAGAGGAACAACAAAGGGTGTTAGATTGGGAAGGAATCTTTTGAAGGAATCTAAGGAATTCTCCTACTTAGGAAGCGTAATAACTACGGGTGGTAGAAGTAGACATAAAAAGTAGGATACCACAGGCAAGGGAATTTTTTACGGGTAATGTAAGTGTGAATATTAGGAAATCGTTGCTAAAAATGTTCGTATGGATCGTGGCGTTATATGGGTGCGAAAGTTGTGGAAAGGAAAAGAAAAGAATAGAAGCCTTTGAGAGTGCTGAAAATCCGATGGGTGCATAGAATCACTAACGAGGAAGTTATAAGCAGAATAAAAAGAAGAGAGAACAATATGGAGGACGTTGACAAAGGGATAGATTAATAGGCCACGTTTTAAGACATGAGGGTCATGTAAAATTAGCATTAGAGGGAAGTGTGTAGGGTAAGAACAAAAGAGGGAGATTAAGGATGAAATACGCTAATTAGAATAGGGAGGATGTGGGATGTGCTAGTTATTCAAGATAAGTTATCGTGGAGGGTTATATCAGACCAGTGTTAGGACTGAATACAACACAATGTCAACAAAGATAATATGAAGCAGTAATTTTATATCAGAGGTGCCCAAACGTGGCGCTTTGGACGATTAAATGTGGCACATTGTATCCTTGATCCAGTTAGTATTTCGGACGAGAAGTCCTTTTACATTGTTAAAAAGCATTGTATTGTTAGAAACACATTTTAAATAAAAAATATGTTTGGCCAAAACTCGGAACGAGAATAATTTAATAATAGCTCTTCTGGTAAACAGAGAGAACAGACAATTTCAAGTTCCAAGCTGATCTCGTTCTCAGTGTCTGCAACAGAGTTATCTTCATCAAACGAGCATCATAACGCGATCACCCTCTCGTACAGGAACATCATTCTTGATTGGTGCTTCACTATTTGGCGTAAATTCTTTAATTTGCGTCAAAGTTGTTCCTTTCCGTTCCCTAAGCGAAACAGATTCTATCCTCATATCTATTTACCAACCCCTAACCATAAACGTAAGACTGTATAAAGTGTGCTCAAGTCATGTGGCACATCTGAACTAGTCTGTCAAAATATTGGCGCTTGGTATACAAAAGGGTCATATACTGGGAACAATGCTCTGTCCACAACCAGGTGGTTAACCGTAGGAGGAACATTTAGATTAGTTATATTGTTTTTGTTATATATTAACGAATACGGAATCACCCACTACAGAGTTCTACAGTGTTTGCTTAACGAGATTTCAAATAAGTCTGGAGACTTTCAAAACTAAAATTACAGTATAATAGGAACGTGAAATTTGAAAGTGTGGCATTAATTAGACTTTCGTAATTGACTTCTTTAAAAAGATAGATGATGTAGTTGTAGATTAATTCTATCTATTTATTTCTTAGCCGATTGATAAGATACGATGTCGGTGTTAGACATTTATATGTAACAGCAGATAACCACTTCTGACCACGTGTTTCATTTATATAATTGACAGCATTAAGTGGTTGGCGTATTTGAAAAAACGTGTATAAAAAATTCTATATTATTTGCAACTTCTATTCATTGAAACCTTTAAATTTGCGTCTTTTTGAATTAGGACAAACGGATTCAGTCTAAAATTCGAAAAAGCTAGTGTTTTATTCAAGGCCGTTTTCAAAGGGAAAAAGTAAACTTGCGATAATATTAGTAGTCCACTTCCCTCCGTTTAGAAACATCATCTAGCCGTACTGTCTTAACTTTATGAAGCATTAGTATTGAAATGTGAATCATTTCTATTATAAGATGAAGTCGATAAATTGACGCGCGCATCTATAAACCTTTTGTTCATAACTTATTATTAGTGAAGTTTCCGTAATGTATTAAGATTGGCATTGTACTTTTCTGTGAAACTACTTTTGCTTGGTTCACTCAATCTGCACCTACATACGTATAATTGAAACAATGGGTTAAATACATATTTAGGCTTCCTTGCTTTGACTTTAGTTGTCCTAAAACCGAAAAATCTACAGGAAGAGTAAACGACGGGGATCAGAGGGAGGCAACAATAATAAACATAATTCGTAATTTAATCACAAAAATAAAAACATTCATATGAATAGAAAAGTTACGTCAGGTCAAGTTCGAAAAGTGAAAGGAATAGGTTACGTAAATAGTATTTAGTAGTAATTCAATGGTAGGTACGATATAAACCGTATCTCTGAAGTTGGAGCAATTTAAATCTGACGCTCTTTTTTTCTTCTATCGCCTTGTGTTCCATCTTAAAATTAGGTCTCAAAGTATTTTTTTTAATGTGTTAACAGTGTAGTCCAGTTTACACACTTATAAAGCCCCACAATTTTTCACAAATGCCGTACTTTTTGTTTCTATTAAATAAGTCTTTGCCTTTTTTACTTTCCACAGCTCTGGGCAATCCCGGTACAAATCTATTAACACGCTAGTAAACTCACGTTTTGGAGTTGGAAGCTTGACAGTCAAGCTACCTCTTCAATAATTTGCGTCAATCAAAATTTTCTATCAGTCACCATCGTGATTGTCTCCAGCATCAAACGAGTTCCTAGTTGGTAAATCATGCTTGACTCACTTTTTTATCAAAAGGATTGAGCGTTTAGGGCCTACATTCTAATGGAGCATTGTTCTGCTGCTCATTATTATTATTATTATAAGTGGTATTATTAAAATGACTATCTGTACTGTATGCACTATAAGAGTATTTCTGTATTAAGAATAATGGTCTTATATCTTAAGATTTCAAATAGTCGCCCTGCGAAGTATTACCTATTGTTGATTACAACTTTGACCTAAGTTTTTTCTTTTCTCTCGTCTTACTCACTTTAGGTCTCCTTATACTGCTGTAGACGCTTCCTTGTACCGTGTTTCTTATTCTTCTATATGGAATTGTAGGCTACAAGTATACGCTACTTTTGCTTAGCCATTGTTACTGTAGAACAACGGCCTGATGACCTGTGGATTTTTGTATTGCAGACACTCTTATAGACTAATTGAGGAGGCAAATGCCCGAATGCTGGCCAGAATGCTATAAGAAGAAGATACTCTTATAGATTGGTAAATCAGCGTAGTATTGCCTTCACATTATAGGGAATGGCTTGTTGATGGAGGAGAAATGGCAGTGGGTGCAGTGACAGGGGTTCGAGAGGACGACATTAACTGCGTGTGTGGGGGAGGAGTAGTAAAATATCTGCTAGAAAATACTGGGGCGCGCTAAATAGAGACACGCCCTCCCGCTCGCTCGCTTTTCTCTGCGGAATGCCATTTAACACAAATGATGACGTCGTAAATTTTCTGGGCCGAATGGCCGCCGCTAAAGTTGCAATTACAGACGGACGCGTCGCGACTCTGTCCGCATCAACAAAGTAGTCGTCACTCCGCTACTTCAGACAATTCCATTAACTTATCATTGTCAGTTGCGCCCACTGCTACATTTGAAATTTGGTAGTAATCAGTTGTCCGAAGCTTGAGTAAATCCAATCGCTTCTTTAATCATCCAATATTTGCGGAAACGTTGTATAGGATGAACGAAGTGTAATGAGACGGAGTCGACAATAACCTACATTTGGCGCATGAAAAAAACGGTCAGTCCACATATCTTATGGACTCCATCGACTAAGTGAGGAGCAAACATCATTCCAGATTTAAATCCGCGAGTAATTTGAGCAAAAATACATCTTGACTTAAACGAAGCGATATAGATTACTGAATCGTAATAGTTCATGTCATGTTAACAAAGCATAAAAGTAAATAAAAATGACACTCTTCATTATGATTCCTGGAGTACGGTGGCGGCGCGGCGATCACCGGCATCAGTAATTCCTTCGTTGGTGATATGAAACATTCATTACTCTCTGTCAACTTCTATCCATCTCTTCTGGCTCTGGAATCCTGTCTATTTATAACAAATTTGCCGCTTAAAAATACTGAGGTCCACATTCGCATTGGAAACACTAGGAGGAAAGACGCCAGATGACCTGATCCTTTAAAAATAAACGACTTTGATGGACTATTTTTTACAAGCTTTCTCTTTATTTGTATGATAAAATTTTCAATTATTGCTCTTCATTCACCTTGTAGATAAATTCTGATAGTTAATGAGTACGATCCCTATAGAAGGTAGATTTGGAAAGTCACACATTACTTCTTCTGGTACTGTATGAGGATCATAGACCTTTAAGCGAATCTGATTAATGGTGTATTTCCTTCTAGTGCTTCCAGTTGGGATGTGTGTTGAGACAACAAGATTCGGGAAATGACAATATCATCTGTTCAGCCTTCCGTGATTTTGTTGAGTCTCGACTTAAATGTCTGCACTGCTCGTTCTGCTGCGCCATTGGATGCAGGAAGATATGGTGGAAGATACCTTTTGTATGTTAATTTCATTTTAGGAAATCATTAAACTTGGAACTAAAAAACTGGGTATTGTCTGACTAATTGATGAGGTAGTCCAAGTTTTGCGAACAGTTGGCGCAACACTGTTATGGAATGTCTGGTGGTTGTTGTTCAGGACTCGTTGGCTTTCCAGACATTTGCTTGTAGAATCTGTCACTATCATGAACATGTGGCCTTTATATGGTCCTACATGATCTATGTGGATCCTTGTTCAGGATCGATCGGGTGCTATCCATAAACCTTGCAAATTGTGGTGGAGCTTTGGCATGAAGCTTCAATCTTATTGTCCGTTTTCGGACACAGCACGTGCACAGGACTTCATCCACATGGCAAGATTTGTTCATTTCTTGTGTGGTGTGAAAACCTTTTCTGATAAAAGCAAGATTTTTGGTGTGGAATCTTCAACTTAGAATTCATATGTACGACTGGCAAAATAATAATCAACAATGAAGACTCGTTGTTCTTGGGAAAACGGCATGTTTACGAAGCTGTAAACGCCGCAATACTAGAAACGTTATATGACCAGTACACATTTTAATGGCCCCTACATTGTCACTTGTAATACCACTGGTGCTATGTCGATAGAAATAATTTAAACACACTATTTACGGACATATTTATTTCTATGTGCGTGACTTTTCTATCTGTATCAACTAAAATAGTTAACTTTTTCTCTGCCGTGTAAAGCCAAACGGAAACTGGTTACTTCATGTCAATGTTCTTATAGGCAAGAAGCTTTATATCATCATTGCGTATTTTTTAATGATATATTTGGTCACGTTTTAGTTCTTATTTAGTCTGAGATTCTTCAAATCTGAATACTGCTTTCATTGTTGAACGTTTGAAAATGATCACTTCCGGGGGCATGGGACTCTTCAATACGTTTTATCCCTCGTCGATCTCTCTTGTGCCGATATTATATACGACCCAGTTATATCTAGATATGGAACAAAATATTGACCGTGATACAAAATGTTATCCACTGTCTGACATTACCGACTGCGATAGTCGTAAACGTCTTTCCTTCACTGAAGGCTTACTTCTGTTGTTAACTGAGATAGCACAATAAGCAAGGTCGTGCACTATATAGCTGTCAGATAGGTTCTATGCTGTTGGACAATATGTGGTATCCATTTCTAAGGTGCCGGTGGACTCAGAAACAATCAAGTCCTTGGAGGATAATATGCGCTTCATAGAATTCCATAACTTTGCCTACGATAATTGAAACATATATCGGATTATTAATAGGTGCAAAGGTACTGCAGGTTCTGTCTGAACGACCATATTTTCCTCCTAAGTCAAACAATTTATTCGTGCATAGCATTATTTTGACAAATCCTATAAAACTATATTTAAATTAGAACAAATTGATGCCCTGCTTTTTAACGTTATTTATACTTTTTCAATACGTCTATAGACAATCTATCCGTTTTCCGACCAAATGAACTGTTACTTTTATTAAGTTCGCCTACCTCAGTGTTTTCGTTTCTCTTGATGATGGCTGTGTAATGACTTCTTTTTGAAGTGGTAGCGGGGGCAGCGTTGCTTTGCCCACTAATTGCGTCGGTCGTATCGGTGATACGATTGGAAGATTTGAGCGGAGGAAGGCATCGTTATTCGGTCGTCGCCGTCTGATTACAGCGGTCGATATCTTCTCTTCGGACCCCAAGACTGTCAAATCTCACGTCAAAGAGGAAGTCCACACACAAAATAACTTGGGGTAGGTTCCGACAGAATCCATCTTGAACGATCACGTTATTGTTCTGGTCCAGAGGTCAAGTACTGGAAGTAGGAAAATGTCGAATTTAAGCAGTTATAATTTAATTTACCAATTACTCTGAATAAAATTCAACTAAATTAAATAACTACAATATTTAATATGATTCGTGTGAAAATATCTAGCCAAACTCAAACTCTTCAGTCTTGACATTCAACGTCTTTCCCCTTTGTGTTTACGCTGCATTCGCACTCAATTATTTTGAAAACTCGTTTGTCCCACAATTCGTTGAGAGAAAAATGAGTGTTTTCCTATAGCTCTTCAGGAACCAAAGAAAACCTGACAAGTCAGATTCTGCTTTACGATGTTTCGTAAAATGAAGCTAAAGTAAAATGTTACTATGTTTTAGAAGAAAAGGTGAAAAAGTAAAACATTATTAAAGATAGAAAGTTTTGGCGGTGAATAGAAGTTGTACGTGTAGAGAAGATGCCAGTCGAAACGTCGGTGTTTACAGAGGTGATCCGGGTGGAAATCAGAGAACCTTTTATTAAATAAAACATTTTTCCATGCCTAAATTATCTCGTGAAAGTCTCTTCTGTTAATATTTATAACGTTCTCCTGAACTTACTATTCATAAGTTTATGAATAATGCAAAATATCCGTCTTCAAGTGTCATAAATTAAAAAAATACAGTTATCTCGTTTATAAAGAAATGCCACCGGTATTCACCAAGAAAGTGTTATTTATCCTAAGGCAATGCATTTATTCTTAGCCAAAACTTCAACTCTTGACTTGAAATACAGAAAACTATATTTTTCATGTTGTATCTTCAGAAAACATCTATAACAATATGAAACATATTCAGCCGTTCAAATGTTAAATGCGTTTCTGTATTATTTGTACCAGTTAGTCGCATCATACAAATTGGACTTCAAAACCACTTCTAGTGGTAGGCTTATATAATTGTTAGTTACACTTTGTCTTTATATAGGTTTTGTTTCATAAGAGCTGGTTGATATTTAAATGGAATTAACGTTTCGCCGAGTTGAAGCCAGTGGTTTACCGAACCGGCAGTCTCGAATTTGGCCGTCGACTTTGAAGGGCCACCGTTGTCACGTTTGCACTGACGAACAATCATTTTGATAATAAAGATTTATCATTTGACCGTGGTGCTCAATCGACTGACTTGCCGTGGTGATTTGGCATCAGTGACTGAATAATAAACAACAGATTAGACAACATGGCCGCCACAGGCTGCCAATATCGACCAGCCCCAAATGAAAACCCATATATTACAGAGTTTTCTCATTATATTTAATCAGAATCGATGTTTCATCAATTTTTTGTTGAATATTGGTAAGCAAAACATGTCAGTTTTCGTAGTTATGTTTTATAATATTAACATAATTCAGACAAATTTACACATGTTCTTTGAGTGAGTATCTCAAGTAGTACTCGGTGTAATGTTGTACACTCATTGCATGCTCTCAGATGTGAGACGTTCCTGAAGTCATGGTCATGGTGAGGTTCAGCGAGGCGAGAGGCTGGGCGGAAATTTGCCTGGTGAAATGCTATTATCGGAGGGCGGCATCTCCTCGCAGCTGGCCGTGGTATCCGCTCATTATCTGACCGCGGATCGATCCTCGTTAATCGCCTACCCCTTACGCTTGTTAACCTGATCTCTCGTCGCAACTTGTGGTATATAATATAATTTTCATTTATCTTTGTACAGGCTGACACTTGACGCGACACGTCGTGAATTTAGCGAGGCAATTGGTATTGCACTGTTGTCAGCTCTAGTACTAAGAATTCACCGTAGCATCAGTCTAAATGTATTGGGAGAACCGGGAATAACAAAAGTCGGGATGAACTAATGGAAAGATTTGTAAGCAGATGCTCTTCCCTGCTTACTGTAGTATCGGATCGGTTATTTATCGAGAGGTTACATGGCTGTATTAAAGAAAAAGAAATTGGATTTAGCAGAAGCTGGTAGAGAACGGACTCGCAAAGTGACAGTGGGAAAGAATCAATTCTAAGGGTTGTTTTACTTGTATCATAATTTTTTAAATTTTGTATAATATGATAATACGTAAAGAATTACAAATTTTGCTGTTACAAATATTAATATAAAACGAAATCTATTGAACCTTAATTTAAGGTCAATTACACTTGGGAGATATAAAGGCAAAAATTAATTTATTGGCATAATATGAATGAGATGTTGTACAAAAAGTTTATATATAATTCTAAATTTGATTTTCTAGAATAGTTCTTCTCCTCCTCATGAACTTTGTCATCTGAAGATCACTTCACAACCCTAAAAAAACACTTTCCTTCAATTTTACATTTTTTTAAAAAAAATTCCTTAGTTCATCAAACACTCCGAACCTGATACTTCACGCAATCCTCCCTTTCTTGGTAACTGTCATCAGATCCGTGGCCCTCTTAAAGTCTAGGAATGCACGACCAATCATTCGACCTAACACATTCATCAAAAGTTTACTCTCAAATTAGGAAGAATAATTAATACTTCTTTATAGTATTCATTGTCGAAAGATGAACGTAAGAGACGCGTTAGTTCTCGTAACAGAAGTTACTATGGGCTAGAAGACAAGTAAAGTCACGCAATCTGGGCCGAGTTTTAGACAGTTAAATGACAGTTCTACTACATATGCGGAGTTATTAAGGCGTGCGGGTTAATGGTGTGTTTCATGGAAGGAGGGGGTGATAGATTTCTTGCCCGGAGCATTAATCATGGCGGTATTGATTGGGAGTATGAGGCTGAACATCTTGTCCGCCGTGAATAACCCGACCACGCCAACTATGACATGAAATCAACAGTCTTCTCCATTGGACATTATTAAATAGAACACGTAGCGTCAGCTTTCCTCTGAAGGCGTTTCAGTATTACCTTTATCACGTGGCTGTGATATGCTTAATTTTATTTCACTTCAAAATAGCAGTATGCTTTTTTTGTCACGGAACGTTTCAACATCCGTGAAGAAAGAATAATGATCGTTATTTGTCCAATAATGGACGGTAGGAGTTTCAGAAAGGAAAATAATAGAAGCCTTTGAAATGTGGTGCTATAGGAAAATGCTGAAAATCAGATGAGTGGATAGAATCACTAACGTGATAGTTCTAAGCAGAATAGGGGAAGAGCGAACAATATGGTGGACGTTGATTAATAGAAGGGATAGGCCACGTTTTAAGACACGAGGTTCTTGTAAATTAGCATCAGAGGGAAGTGTGTGAGGGCAAGGATGGAATATACTAAGCAAATTTGGGTGGACGTGGGATGATGTAATTGTGCGGAAATGAAAAGGCTTGCGGAAGGTAGGTTAACATGGAGGTTGCATCAGGCCAGTCTTAGAACTGAATACCACAACACATTTGTCCAAGAAGTAATTGGAAAATAACTTCCCGTGAATTCGTCAATGAGTGGCTTGACGATCCTGTGGGACTGCAGATTGGTTGAATTATCGTGGAAACTAATACACATCTTTTAGTACATAATAACCTTTCGGTACATTTGGAACAAATGTTGATATTCGTAGTATCTCTCGAGTCTTGTTTCAAGTATTTTAAAATTAACTGCTAAGAATCGTAATCCACAGGCAAATTGCTCGAGTTTACATTTCCTGTCATTTGTACGATTTGTTAGGGAAGCCTTAATCTTGTTTTGAGGGTAGTCGACAACGACGTTCTGTGCTTTCTCAGTAACGTGGTGGTTAGAAAACTAGCTTTAATCTCTTCCGTCCTTTCTCATTTCTTCGACAACTGCCCTGACTGAAACATTATCAACCGCTTCAACTACTGTCCATTCTGTCTGAAATCTTTATAACCACTTATGAACAAATGCTCTCTTTGAAATTTCCTTTACCACTCACTAAAATTTTAACCATAACTTCAACTGCTATTTCTGAATTCTTCATTCCAACTCAACAATTACTTAACAACCACTTCAATGACTTTACAACAACCTAACCATTTCACAACTGACTTCCTCAATCTTTTTTCACTTCTGTTCTCCCATTCTAGATGCGATTTATCCTCGACTTAAGCCAATAATAATTTGTCTTAAATTTCCGAGTTCCCAATAGGGAGTACTCGTGTCTTGCTTCAAAGACGTGAAAACCGACGCAACAGGTATTGCACTTTCTGTGGAAAAGTTTCAGGCGTGTCAAAATGTTGAGATCGATGCTATCCTCCCGACAAATTTAAGATCCTGGCTGGGTCTCTGAAAAGGCCATTTCAACAGACGATGTTATGCCAGGCCCCCTGAAGAGCAACGACTCCACGAGTTCCGCTGCTCGGAAAACTTAGTTTAGCAAAATTATTTAATTAAAATGGAATAAAGTTGCCCTCACTAATAATTTATTAAACACGTGCACAATACAAATATAGCTTTTCATATTATTATGCTAATTAAAATTTAATTTTTCATTAACTGTTCCACAAGCATCTTTTTAAGATAACAAATTATATATTGTTTAAAAAAGGTTAAAAAGAAATAGTGGTATTGTACGAAAAATACGTTTGTTAACGGTGACGGGAAAGTTAAGGAGAGAAATCATTTAATAAAAGGAAGAATTGAGTGCATCACGGACAGTAATACCATGGTCGTACTTAGTTCAGCCGAGCACAATATTTTGCAACTATCAAGTTTGACAAAGATGTTTCGTGCCGTTATGTATAAACCTTCTACTATTCCTGCTGAATCAAAAACAGAATATTAGCTCAGCTTCTTACTGGAATACTCCATCGTAATGCAGATAGTTTTTAAACTAAAACAGCACGTTGAAAACCTGACTTTCCGGGCAAGTTGCAACTTTGTAGCGCGAAGCTTGAGTCGGATATTTGTAGTAATTGAGAAAGCAACGTTAGTGGGCGTCCCATAGGTCAGGGAGCAAAGCTCGGCCCCCCACGTCTGTCTGCATGCAGATCGCAAGTGCAACGTTGCCTGTCGTGTGCATATTATTCGCAGTTGGCGTTGTCTTGGACTTTGAGCATGGCGGGGGCGGACAAACGTTATTGACATTGCGCCGGCGGCGTCGATAGCAACGTGACGTCACGGGATTCCCCGCCCACTGCTGCTGCATGACGCAGACATACCGCGCTTCCTACGATCTCTGCCAGTAATCCATAAGTCCCGTCTGCAAACAAACAAATCATCTCGCAGACCACGAAAACGTCCTCGTATGGATACTTATAGATTCGTATGAAACGTAAATGTAGTAGAAGGCGCCCTGCCTAGACGTAAAAGTCCCGAGTCATTGGGAATACTCTTCACCCGGCGGAGGGCTTTTCGAAAATAGACGAAGGAATGAGTTATCAATCCGTCCTCTATATACCTCGAAAAGTAAGAGTAAACTAGCAATTTCCTCGTTCAAATTATCACTAATTATATATTGAAATGAAATGTAAATATGGTTAAATAAATTAAATGGTTGAGTAGGACCTGTTATTTAACTGACGTTTCTGACTATGCTCATTACAAATATCAGATCAGAATTCAGGATGGTGGATGTCTTTAATCTAAAATTATAAAAGTTTTTAGAACCTGATAGCGGAATTGAATTAAAAATTTAAAACAATGGTTCAATTAACGTTACACGCGCAATATTTTTATAGTTCAAAACTGTAATACAAAGTCATAAAAGAATTGTAACACGTTGTCACGAAAATCGTAGCTCTCGATTGTATCAGTTGACTTTGAAGTGATAAAATTTATTTTTGGCTTGTTCAAATATCATATATGGAAAACAGAGTTGCAATTTTTTTGAATTATTTTGTGACGTTATACATTAAATTCCAAATACTATTGAAATGAGTAGCAGACTGCTGGGAATCGTTTTCGAATTGCTTGGTTTTTAACATTCTTCACAAAATATTAAAATTATTAATTTCCCAAGTAATTATCTTGTCACAGTAATGTGCTACATGCCAACAATTAGGTTTGTTTAAAATGTCTCTTTTATACACTTGTTTCTTGCCATCTATTCTAGATCTCCGAATCATTAGAAGTGGAGTTTACTTAACCGTTTGAAAATAACTGTTTATAATAAAACACTTGAACAGATTTTCTCCTGTTGTAAATGCCTTTATGCACCATCCACCTTAAAGTTTTCTCAATTTCCAATAGTGATAAACTTCCTCCTCAGGGCAGAATCATAGGTTCGAATCTCAAGGCGTGGATCGAAATAAAATGGTCTAGATAGTTTGCATTTTATATACGAAATGCGATAGTTGTCTAATTAACTACATACTCTTTGCACTTTATCTTGCCTCCTCGAAAATTAAGTTTGCTTACGATTTGTCGAAGGCTTTGCATAATCATGTTACAATTTGGTACATGCCTTATTCTAGATTTAAATGCCTTGTCACAAGCGAATAAAATTTTATTTATTGTCTCTACAATTTGGATCAAATGTTTTCATTAAATTTCATTCCTATTTCTCCACCAATTTATCGGTCCGAGCGCCATTATTTTCTAAAAATTTTATTCCTTCCTATTTCTACATTTGTCCAACTATTTTTCGGTTCCAGTGCACGAAACCTCCTCCAATTCGACACTCCTCCTCTTATTAAAAAGGAAATCGTGGACCACAATCACTTCTAGGCACCTTGATGCTGTACGTTATTCAAAATATATGTTGTTGTGGATGGTGGAGTTCTCGAGCAACTTCCAAAACTAAAATGTATGTTGTTGGTATCACGTTGCCTTCTATGAAATAGATATCTATCGCATATAAGGTGAGCATTATTTAAAATAAGGTAGTGAATTGAGTTCCTGTTGAATGGCTCTTGAATGGCAATGAAATGTATACTGGAGCCTCCCCGACGCTGTGACGGGTTTGTTTTCCCGGAAACTCCAACCCCCCTTCGAAACTAAATATAACCAGTCCTGTTGGTTAACATATATTCTTGTCACGGACGAGCTCTCATGTTGCTTCTATAAACTTTCAATCTCATAGCGTGTTTTTACTTCTGAAAAAATCCTTCTACTTCAGTTTTGCATAATCGTATGAAATAGTCATCGGCTATTTGCGTTAGGCGTGGATCGTGGTAGGTTTAACGATGCAGGGTGATGGCTATTGTGTTTAGCTTTCATAGTATCTGAAATATTTTACATCAACTAATGGATTTTCCTAAATCAAGAGGTTTGAAGTATTTCACTGACTATACGGAACGATGTTTTGATGACAATGTTGGTCGTCCTTTTCCATTTACGGGCATTTTAGTTATTTGGGATTGACTGAGATGGTGCCAAGCACAAACGCCCATTTTTGTAGTTTGTATCAACCTTTTTACAATTTTTTGATACTTATCAAGAGTGTGTTGGGTAAAAACAATAATATATAATAAATACTTCATTATAAAAGGTTTAACGCAGACAGTTGTTGAATTCATCACCAGCGTTTTCAGCCATGAAAACAGGAATCTATCTGAATTTAAACGTGATAGAACATCCATTTTGGATTATGCACGTTCTGAACAACAGATGCTCTATGTGCCACGTTAAAATCGTAGATACCGATATTGACCTATTGAAAGATCGCCGATTGAAGATACGCAGCTTTTCCGATTATAAAGGTATGGTTAAATTACGTCTGACACTTAACATGAACATTTGGGTTGAGAAAACAGACAGCGCACTAAAATTAAATTACTCAGTATTTGGATCTTTTTAACCTCAATTCAACAGTGTGTGCGTGCAGCATTATATTACTGTTGTTGAAACGTTAATTCCTTACTTCACCGGCGAGTCAAAGCAACTGTCCTAAAAATTGACGAAACGGGTGAAAGTGTTCCGAAGGAGGCGAAAAGTGTTCGATCAGTTTGGATGAGTTAACACCACTGTGGTTTGGGATGCTAAAGACATGAATTACTTCCTTGCACAGCATATTTTTGCCAGATTTAACTCGTTATTTGGTCTTCCCGATTATAAAGAAAATACTCTTTTTGCTGAGCAAATGTTCCGTATTGATGATGTAAAAAAGCTTGAAGAAACTAGGCTTGGTGTAATGAGGGAAAAAAAATTCCTCTAGCCGACCACTTTTAGAACTTCCCTTGTATTTCTCCAAATATCTTTGTTTAATGTAAGAGGATGTCTGTGGGGACACAATTAACCGTATATGAAGAAGGCATTTTCCTTAGGTTTTGAGGAGCTTAGTATGCTTGGGTTTCATCAGAAATTGAACATACAGCACGATGGTGATTCCGCAAATGATCTCGTCTTGCATTGTTGCGGGTATTTCCTGAGCATCCGATTGATTGTGGGCCGACGCAGGTAGCTGCCAGCTGTTAGCAGGCTGCTGCTGCTCCTGCTCCTGCTCTGATATCGGCAGACTGCGCGACGGATGCAATTTGTTGTGCATTGTGGCCGTTTCGCTGGCGGATCGTATCGCCGCCAATTTGTCAGGACTCGATCACTGACTCGACTAACAACGCACAGTCTAGTTCGCAGGCGTCGATCCTGTTTACTTCCGAGCCTTAGTAGAAACCTGGCTTTTAAATAAATTTGGTCCGGCTTTCCAAAAATTTTTACAGGAATATAAAGAACGTATTTAAGGAAAACTGGACATCTTAAATAGTCTTGCCTTCATCATGGTAACATGAATATTCATCGTGATCCTGACGGAAAAGAAGTTCATACAAAATATTGGTGAATTGAAGCACTGAGAAAGGACTACAAGACATTGAAGTGTACCGAAGAGTACCCATTGTATCGGAAAGTGGGTAATGAAATTTCTTCTTATGAAAGGGAGAAATGAAATGATAGAAGGCGACACATCCACCACCACCACCTGTTAGGACGGGAGACAGAGAAAATAAAATACTTAAATGAGATTGCCCATTTTCGTTACAGATTCTGCGCGAAAGTAAACATCGACTTGACCAAATTATTGATGTAATTTCTCATTTAGATGGCGCTACAATATGTTGAAATGGGAAAACTTCACTTATTCGTTTATCGTTACTCGGGAACAATGACAAGTTCCTTGTTTAATATGAGTCTCCTTGCCACTCTGAAAATGTGGTGCTTGTTTTACATGATCTGATGTGTATTTCTCGAGATATTCCTATTTTTATGCTGGTTTTGATCCTTTTTGACTTATGCCGATTACAGCGTCACTTGTGAAAGAAATCGTAGGCAATTCAATTTAAGAAATGAAGAATGATTTAGTCAAAAGTCAGCTCTAAGGGCTATGAAACCTAATTAACTGTTCGGATAGAAAAATGGAGGTTTTCATTCAAGTATTTCGTCCACCACAAGGTGATGGGGAGTCTACTTTGGAATGATTGAATGTTCCCTTTCGAAACGACAGTAAATTTCCGATATATTTCCATGTCTTCGGATTACTGCCGCTCGTAGTGGAAATGGCCAAGTAAGATGTTGATCAAAATCTAGAGTTGCCATGAAAGAACTGATTCGCACTATTAACATTTATTTCCTGTATTGCAATACCTATAAAAGTAAGGTAACGAAATATACAGTACACTCACATGAATCCGGCAGTAGTGTAGACATATTATTTGAATTAATTCTAGTTGTGAAGGGGTTTCTAAAGCCTAAGAAGAGATACTTTTTAAATATGGTCTTATAGAGGCTTTTTTTAAAGATTCATTTAAGGGTGTAAGTTTTGGAAAGAACAATGAAAGTTGTTGAAGTATGTGCGTGTAAACGGTACGATAAAATGAATAATGACTGTGAATAGTTGTTGAATACTGCTAAACAATTGTATCGAAACAAAAGTTATTCTGTTTATTTCTTCAGTGCAGGTAAGCCGTTTGAGAGAACTTTCATTGTGAATGGCGAATCAAGAGCTTTTCTATCCAATATGTAAGCAGTAATTAAGATTAAACAGAAGTGTGACTATTTATTAGCCCTAACGTGCGTAGAGAATTCTTGAAGGTTGGCCCAGTGTCCTGACGTCACTGTCGATAACATCTCGCCTCCACAATATGCGACGGACACTCGAGGGCGAAGACGGCGATGACGACGCCAGCTTGCAACTTCCCAACGTCGCTGAGTCGGCAATCTCAAGCCGAATATGCGTCCCTCACTGTATAGCCGACGTTAACAAAGCTGTACTGTCAACATTATCCTAAAATTGAGATAGATTGAAAATTTTGGTTATGGCTTCGTCACTACTTTAGATTTAGGAACCGCTTATGCCATTCTGCGCGATTAACCCACTTATTTAATTATCTCAAAATTTTACATGGTTATGTATTTATAAATTACAATACTAAAAATGGCCTGTTTGACAACAAGAAGTGCATATTTGATTTTTCCTTCTCATTCTATATAATTGTTCAGGTGTATGCAGTTTAAATACACGTATGGTTTACTCAGATATATGCTTATGACATTTGAATGCTAAAATGAGTAATAAAATGTGCAAATAATTCACTATATTTTGTTTAACTCCTTTTTGATTTACTGGCCATTAGCACTATTGATGTCAAAATTTGTTACTTAGCACGAATCCCTCCCTCAGAATGGTCAGTTTCGTTATGAACATGTGCTATCTCAATGCAAAAGACTTAGTGGTATATTTCTTTAGAAATTTCCAAAATATCATAGTTCTCTTGTCTTTTTTGTATATATATATATATATATATATATATATATATATATCGTACCAAAAAGTTTTTTTTTGTAAATACTGGTGTGTTGGATATGAAAGTTTTGATAGCTTTTCTCTTAGACATTCAGTATTGTAGTGTCCAAGTCAGAATTTCACCTTCTATGATTCCCAGACATTTCTGCCTCTTAATTTTAGTTTCCTCCAAATTTTACGTCATCTTTGCACATGGAACATCAGCTCAGATGTTCTACTGCCTACTACATGTTGTACCTTGTAAACAAACCTCCATTTGTAATAGTATTTGTGAAGAAACTTGATGGAACCAGGCAACTTTGGAGTAGGTTATTAGTAAACAATAACTGAAATGAGGAAATAGAATGTGTTCAATCTGTAAAGTATGACCCCTAAAATAAGTGCAGTTTTCAAAGACACATTAAACACTCTAAAACATTACACATATAATAATTGAAGCTGAGAAACAACTTGGAAAATCTTAATTTCTCAACTTCTCATCATAGAAAAGTATTATACTTTTCTTAATAATTAGCAATCCGTTGTAAATAAGCTAACATCTAACCATTTAGTATGTCCACGGTCAGCAATTTGATATCAGAATTGTTAATTTCAAGATTGTTTTAAAATATGACTGTTATTTAATACTAGGTAATTATTTTTAGGTGTTATGTTTCATTCTTTAATTTTCAGAAAAACCCCCCAAAAATTATTTTTTGCTTATATAGAAACCTTCCTTTATTTTCTAGCAACTGTGTTTCAAATTTTTATCTAAGGTTAATTTACAGAACTGTTTATTAGGACTTTACTTTGATCTTTTATAATGAAATGTGCTACATTAAATATGTCAAATGTGACCCAAATTAAAAAAATATCCCTTTATTTTACAATTGGCAAGATTCTCATAATGTTTTTTGTTGCAGAGGTTAAACAAGAGCTGGAGGATTTGATGGCTGATATCAAGAAAACTGCCAACAAAGTCCGTGCCAAATTAAAGGGCAAGTATTTATCTATACATTTTGATTTGAGATTTTTTCTTCTACTTTTTAATATCAATTTTGCTTTATGCTTGTGCAGTGATTGAGCAAAACATAGAGCAAGAGGAACATACAAACAAGTCATCAGCTGACTTGCGGATACGGAAAACACAGCACTCAACGCTCTCACGAAAGTTTGTGGAGGTGATGACAGAATATAATCGCACGCAAACAGATTACAGGGAGCGGTGTAAGGGCAGGATACAAAGACAGCTGGAAATTAGTAAGTATATACTGTTTAGGTACTTTTTTGTTGGTATCTGTAGTTACATGATTTTCTTCTAATGGTATGAATGTTGTGAAGTACAGATTCATCTCACAAGTAAAATTATAGAATGACTTCTGAGTTTTTGTTTGTTTTCTTGCATTGGGAAGTTACAGATTTCTGGTTCTCCTAAATTCTTTTTAACCCAAAATGTCTAATTCAGTAGAGCAAACTAGAATTACATCTATGCTTTTCTATAGTAATTAGTATATATAATTATTTAAATTTTTTTGTGTTGTCCAAAATATGTAACTTAATAAAGGAATTTGCACATTTAGAGACTGATTTTACTTAAAGAAAATGTTTATTCCTAGTAAACCCTTTTTTATGACGAAATAAATGGAACTTTTGGCTCTTCTGTATAGCTGGAAGATCAACTACAAATGAAGAGTTGGAAGACATGTTGGAGCAAGGAAATCCAGCTGTATTTACACAAGGGGTAAGAAAGGAAATAATTATATTGCACCATATTAATGTAAATGCATTGGGTGAACTGTTTAAGTCATACTACCAGTATTGTGTCTTTTTTACTGTTAGTCTAAGTAGGATATATTTTAATACTTTTTCATAACATGTTTTTACATATCATAAAAGAATGTCATATACAGACACATTTCAGTGACTGTTTAGTTCTTTGAACAGAAATACATTGCAGGGAAAATTATTTACTTAACAAATTAACTTTTCATATATATATATATATGGGATAAGTGACGAAGTCACGCATTAGATAATTGGATAGAAAGAAAGATAGAAATATTTGGGAGAAAGGCAGGAAATTCGCTCTTTAAATCATATGTACGGCATGGAATCATGCACAAGGAAATACATATGTCAAGCGTAGAAGGGAATGGAAGAAGGAAGAAAGACTGGAAAAATTCGATGTGGCCAGGACACATCGAATTTTTTCAGTCTTTCTTCCTTCTTCCATTCCCTTCTACGCTTGACATATGTATTTCCTTGTGCATGATTCCATGCCGTACATATGATTTAAAGAGCGAATTTCCTGCCTTTCTCCCAAATATTTCTATCTTTCTTTCTATCCAATTATATATATATATATAAAGGACAGAGAGATAGAAAGAAGGTGACTTACCTGAGGTTCATAGATGGTAGACCCCTTCTGAGGTTTAGAGTACTTGAATTTTCGGAGGCATCGCCCCCTTCATCAGAAAGTTAGGAAGACATTTCCAGTGATCACCGGCTATTTCATTATATAATGAAATACATAAAAATATTTAATTATTGGGAACATTTATTTGTGTGGTTTAGGTTCTTGAAATTGTTCATCACTTACTGTATACAATAAATTATGCTTGTATTTTTGTCAGTTGTACAAAATAATATATTCAATATTTGTTCTTTGCAGATAATTATGGAGACCCAACAAGCAAAACAAACTTTGGCTGACATAGAGGCAAGGCATGCAGACATAATTAAATTGGAAAACTCAATAAGGGAACTCCATGATATGTTCATGGACATGGCTATGTTAGTTGAAAGTCAGGTATGTCACATAGATCATTTTAAATTTAATTCAACTTTACTGGGTTTTCATTCAAATTTACAGAATAAGAAGAATTAACATAGACATCAGTTTTTTATTGTATCTGCTTATTGTGGCTGGCCGCCACAGGATTCAAACATTCTGTCCTAAAAGGGGGGCTCAGGCCATCAAAAATATTACATTGTCTGCTTTCCAGTGTGGCAATGACTATTTTTGTTTTTTGAATATATGTATACACAAGTTAGAAAATGACATTGTCAGACTAATTAAAACAATTAATAGCAGGAAGGAGAGAGAAATTTAGAGGATAAAGTTGGCAGCGACCATGCAGACTGCAGAGTTTTTATTATTTTTGGATACGGTCGCCCCATTCATCAGAAGATTAATAAAATCATTCAGAGTGACGGCCAGTCATAGACATTTAAATAAATAGTTTTAAGTGTTTTTAATGAAGCTTGCTTTGTAGTATACTGTTTTTATTTTTGAATTCAATTTATGCTCAGAACATCGTATTTCTTTTTTATATTCTCATATTCTCACAAATACATCTCTGATTACACTGATTACAATTTTTAATGATTTCCTGCATATCCTACTAAACACTGTGTAATATTGTATAATTTGCTGTTCTTAGCCAATATATTTTGTTTCTACAACAAATGTTTCTGAAATTTATAATACTATTAGAGAGAAACTATCATAATAATTTTGTTATGACCAAGCTAGCTCATATATTTAATATATATTTTGTTTCAACTGAAATTTTGCTTGTAAGTATGCAGCCATCTAACTGTTACTATTTTTTCCAATTGCCCTGGTCCTGCCATTGATGACTGAAGGGGGAAATGATAGACCGTATTGAATATCATGTAGAACATGCTGTGGATTATGTCCAAACAGCTACACAAGACACGAAGAAAGCACTGAAGTATCAAAGTAAAGCTAGGCGGGTAAGTTTACATCAAATTTGGTAACTATCTTTTACCTCTCAATACCTACTTATGGTTACTAGAAATTCCCTCCTAATAATGCCATTCTTTTCAGTTTATTTGTGATGTGTATCTGTAATAATTGGTTTGTGCTGAATATTGTACTTTACACATTTTTTCTTACTGCATAACTCTCTCTTAAAATGGTGGTTGCCTATGTCATTTTCTGTGCTAATATGTGTACAAAATGTAATACTGTTATCTGTTCTGTCTTTATAACAACTGCTATTTACTGCCCCTACTAATCTTGTCAAAATGATTGGTGTGTTAAGTTTTGTCGGGGGCTTTCATTGTTTGGTGCACTTTCTTCACAAATTTGTTCCTCTAGTCCACTTCCTACAATCCATCATAAACTGGTATCCCTTCCTACATTTTGTGGTGGCTTCTATGAGAGTTGATTAACAGGATAAAATACATCATCTGAAATACAAGAAGGAAAGCATCATTGAAATATTGGAAACCCAGAAATAACTAAGGTAAGCAGGGGATTGGACATGCTTTAATGCCTGTTGATCAGCACTCTGCTTTCTATCTTTCTACATTACTTTTCTTTCCTTTTTATTTCTCTAGTTGTGTCCATGTATTGTATTGTAGGAGCTTAAGCTGTTCTTTTTCTCTTATGACTACTTATTATATTATACTTTCTTCTTGGTGGGTTGAAATTATCAGAAGGAGATATGAGCTTGATATAGTTAATACACTTTCACTTTGATTAGTCTTGTCACACAGTACTTATCAATAGCAGTAATGTACAGTAATTTAAGTTTTACTTCATTTGTACTCCAAATGTAATGTTTTGGCAACAATTCCAATTTTTATTTAGATATTTTGACTTTACACCTCATTTTTATATTTGTAACTTCAGCTTGATACACCATTTTATGATATAAAACAAACAATTTTACATGTAAACATTCATTACACTTTTACTAAATTACGAGGGTGTTTTAGTGCACCTAAATAAAATTTGACACACAATTGGAAAACACTTTACAGTTTTTATTTAAAAATTATTTCAATAGCCAATAAATTTTTTTGTAAATTATTACAACAATACATTATATCAATTTTTTGCTTTCCAATTGTGTGGAAGAATTGAATTGAAGTAATTTGCATTATTCAAAAAAAATTAAACTGTAGAAAGCATGATAATTCTGTAGCAAAGTGACATTACTTTAATATTTTCACTGCATTTGTAGTTAATATTTCACATAATTAATTAGTTGATATTTATATCTCTCACAAGTCAGCCATATTGAAGCTAGTTGGAAATACTATGTCATTTCATTTACATTGAGTTTGAGACTGTTATTACTTACAATAAGCCACACTTATACTGAAATATAACTTATGAAAAATATAATAATTAGTTTCAAGGAATGTTTCTCCAATTATAATATAGTTTTATGTTACTGCGCAAGTATTAATCATACTAAGAATGTGTGTTCAAGTAATATTATTCAATTTTGTAGTTTTTATGTATCCAAAACATCTACAATAAAGCATAAAACTTTAAAATTTAATTTTCTGACTTAGAGTAAACAAATAAAAATATAAAATTTATTTATAGACCATTTTAGACACTATTATAATTTGATTACTAGATTTAGGTACAAATCTCACATGTAAATCAACTGGGGTGATTGGTTTCATTTGCAGCTAACGTTTGAAGATCAGTTTATTTTTTGTATGTTTTATTTCATTGTCACTCATGAATGATTCTTTAACAAAATAATCTCAGATCTGTATGGTGCACACTCATAATTCTCAAAAACCTGTTGAAACACTTAATTTCTTGTTAACTCTGATTACTAAGTTTATTCTTTAAAAAAATCCTCTGAACCCATTTGTTACAGTATTATTTAATAATGGCTTCTTCAAAAGCAGACAAAATTTCATTGAAAGTATCATAAAAATTGTTGTCGGCTCTTTACTTATTTAAATGTTGTATCTGCTTATATAATATGAAGCTGACTCAAAATTTTTTTAACTGTAGTAGGTTATTGGATGTAAAGAGACAGTGCTTCCTTCACCTTTATGAACCTCACTTTTTACTATATTATAGAATACAGCCTACATCTGTACAAATATTTTCTTAGCTAATCTGTATGGTTTACTCGTGATATACAGTTTTATTTATAAGTGTAATTCTAACTCTTTTTGTCATTTTTTGCAATCATTATATTTTGTCATGGATTTAAAATAATTGCATTTGGATGAGAAACTTTTTCTGACGTTGACAACTTTGTAGTTATTACAGTATGTCACTAGTTATCTCATCTCTTTTACAATTAATCTGCTTGGAATGTGAAATTTTAATTTATCCCTTTTTTATTTTTTGTTCACAGAAAAAGATCCTGTTAATAATCTGCGTGGTTATAGTCCTCGTCATATTAGTAATTGTTTTGGCAGTCAGTTTAAGTTGATGTGATGATGAGTGTATCTCTGTCCCTTAAGACAATGCCTTGTTAGTCCCCCCCTTAATCCCCCAGACCTCAACTAGCAGTTGAGGGAGACAGTCTGTTGCTTGAGATGGTGCAGTGCAGGATTAATTTGTGAAGTAATTAAATTTGGTAGGTATTTTGTCTCTTTGTGCTGGGAAGTCTTACGGTGGCGTGTCCAGACCATTATCCTTCAAGAAAAATTGGTCACTTCTGCCATATTAACAGTAATGAATATTAACTAATTCTCAGATTGTTCATATTACACTGAGAAATTTCACGTGTGTAACATATTATTCTCTGTAGCTTCCCCTCAAGAACGGTAAACCTGTCTGTGCAAGACTTGTAAAAACTGGTCTTGAAATAGTTGAAGGAGGAAGAAACTGTGTATAACATATGATAATGATAAGAGTGAAAAGTATTAGTAATATTCATAGCTGTAGGGATAACCACTTGATTCCTGATTGTGGTGTCACTAATTATTAAGTTTCCAATTTTATTACTATTGTCAAAATCTGACCTTTAAATTTTATATCCTGAAATTTAAAAGATCTATGAAAAATGCTTAGCCAATGTCGCTAATCTAATTGAATTTGTTGTTAGTAAAATTGAAATGCCTTGTTGCTAAATTGTTCCATGCATTACAGTATTTTTCTGAGCTTCCACTTTTAATTCTCACAGTTAGTTATAAAAATGTGAAAAATAAACTTAGTTACTTATTTTGTACAGAAATGCATGCAGTATTATTATTATTATTTTTTATATGCTAACACATGTTGTGCTGATTTTTTATCTTAATTTACTGATTTCCAAAGAGCTTTAATTAAATTCTCTTTCAGTTGTAATGCCATAATGGTGTTCAGATTTTGCTCGAGAAAGTCTTCTCAAAATATTTTTGCACTGCATGTGGATACAATCCCTAATATTATTTTTCTTAGTCTGTCAATTTCTCATAATATTATTTTATTTTAAATAGTATTAGGCCAATGGAGATATGTGAAAGCTAATATCAAATTTATGCTTGAAAGTAATAGTGCAAATATTTAATGCCTAGAAGACTGGGTGATATGCCAACTGGGTTGTAAATTTTGTAAATAAAACAGCATAATATCTGGTCTAAATAAAATATTTTTTAATAAAATTTAGAAATGGCATTAATAAAGCTTGAAAGGTGCTAATATCAAAATTCACTTAAGAGAAAATGCCATATTTCAAGTATTCAATAAACAAAATTGCAATACATTATGTAATATATGTAGAATCTCAAGTGCCTTTATTTAATGAAGCATTGTGTGTTTGAAAAATGCTGGGATTCAAAAGATAATATAATTTGTTACTGTATTTTTGTAGGCAGAATGGGGTATAACTACATTTTTTCTGTAAGTAGGGAGATATTCATACTGCATATAGTGACAATAAATGTGATAGACTGTAATATACACAGTGTATTATATATCTATTACAATATCAATGACTGGATTATAAAAATTTGTGTAATAAATGTGGAAGTATCTGATAATACAGACAATATAAGTTAAAAGAATGAGTTAAATAATGTCCTTGCAAATGATAGAAATAGATATGGGGAAAATGGTGATAAAAATCCTAACTCTTATGATATGTTATTTGTTATAGATTCATATCTGTAACATTGAACATGCATTTTAAGTTTGTTGTTGTATTCATGAGTTATATTTAATAGTTCTATGCTTTGGTTAACTGGTCAAAATTTTAAAACAAGAACAATGTGTAATATTAAGTTGTCATAAATATTACTAGGTATATTAAATGTATCTATAGCAAGTTGCAGTTTTCAAGCCCTTTGTAAAACATTTTGGATGTGTGATGATTATTTGTGCTAGTAATAAAAGCTTTAGTAATATTTGTTTCTGTTTTTAAAGCATGATGGCAATAAGAGTTACATTAATAAATTAAAATGTGGGGAAGAGTTGGCATATCTACCATGGATAGTCTTGTCATTAAATTACAAGCAATAATATCCACTGCAAATTTGATGTAGTTGCAATTGATGATTACTTTTTTCTAAGAGTATTTCTTTTACTTAATGGCCTATAAATGTGAATGTAAGCCTATGGAACACTGACAGTGTTGTATGTTATGTCATACACTGATTTAAATACATTTATTTACACATTTCAGTTAAATCATTTACTACATATATTCTATAAATTGAATTTAATTAATATGTTTGGAATTTACCGGAAGTAGAATTGATTGTGTTCAATTATGCCAGCACAGAAATAATTTAAAGTATGTTACTTGAATTATGCTTTTTTTATTTACATGAAAGTAAAATCTAACACATTTTGCAAATATTGCATTTAAAGTCTAATAAACAATTCTTTCTTTACCTAATAATGTCTAATAGCAACTACATTCAGCCATAACAATATTAATTATAAAACTTGTCAATATCACATTATTATTAGATGAACTTCATAAGATATTCGCTTCATTAATTAATATGTACTAATTTATTACCTTAATATTTGTCACATGTCTCTGTTGGTTTAATTTTAAATTAAACGGTAAAAATATAGATGATATTTTTCTGTGCTTATGGGTCAGTATACCAGGCACTGCAGCAATAAATGAAACTGTATTCAAGGAATGCCACTGTTAATTATTATAAATTTTAGCATATTTACAGTAAAGCAGAATGAGATTTTGATTCATTAGTAGTTTGAAATTCTTGTTGTTTTAAATTTATTGCTCTTTCTCTCTCAAAATTGTTTTTTGTATTAATAGACTTTTAATTATGTTTCAAATATGTTTTATAAATGAAAAGTTTATATATCATGTTTTAACTAAAAGAATATTGTACAATTGAAACTAATTTAATGACCAAATTAGATTCAGTTTCAGTTGATTTTTACCTTTTATGAATAAGCCTGTTATAGTGTTGTAATATTGTAGAATATTTAAATTATTAAATGCAGTAATAGCTCTTTAAACTGTAAATACATTCCGTATTTTAAGACTTCCCAGAGCAAATAGAAATTCATGTTGAATACACACGTACTTAAGTCAAGGTGAGATCTCTTAGATGTCATACCTAATTCATATTTAGTGTGTGTATTGTATATTTATTCTAGAAGTTTTTCAATACTCAATTTTGTTATTTTGAAATTGCCAATAGTAGTGTCAATTTCATTACTGTAGAAAAATACAATTTAAAATTTGTATCATAATTAGTAATTACTAATTGAATTGTTTTTTCTTTGTTCATATCCAAAGAAATTTTTCAAGGTGTTTGTTGTATAAAGTCTGCCATGCAGCAAAGATTAAGAATATTTTTTTTGTAATTTGTATATTTAGCTGCATGAAAAAATGTAATCCTTGTAATTTAATAAGGTTTTTAAAGTTTCCATAGTTAATTGATTTATATAATTTGGGAAATCCCATTTAATTTCATAAATACAGATGATATCCATATTTTTCAATCTATTATGGAAAGTGCCTTACTATTGCTTAAAGTGGAAACTTTCTGTTATCTCCTAAATAATCTTGGTAATTGTAATTTGTTTATTTATTTATTTATTCATTCTGTTAGTAATATATAGACTGATATTTTAAAAAATCTTCTACATAATGTATCCACTATAGACCTGTTCATTTCCTATATTTTACTCTCTTGCTCACTTTTTTAGATCACATTTTCTTGGTCTGTTTGTGAAATATTATTTCCTTAGTTGTCTTATTTCCTTTAATTTTAGCAAATATTTAACAAATTTTATTGAATATTGTTGATTTTTGAACTTTTAAAGCATAAAATAATAAAACTATTTACACTTTATTTTTGTCACTCGCATTTGCTTCCTTTTTTTACTGGTGATCATCCCTTAATAATTTTTCACCTTCTTTCAACAAGGTTTTTTTTGCACTCCAACTTCTTATAATTATATATAAAGCTTTGTAAATTGGTCATAAATTTATTTGTTTTAATTCTTGTACTTATAATGCCTTTAATGATATTATGACTGAGGAGGCCAAGTTAAAGACAAATTTATATTTCTCTTATGCATACAAAGCAACTGTGTACAGTGATAGTAAGAGAAGAAAATTGAGTAATATTTATGACTGGCAGACTTTATAAAATATCATCCAACACCAATTATGCTAAATGTGTTTCACAGTAAAGATTGTTATGAGAAGTTAGGAAAATAAATGTAATACTTTCATTAGAATTGTAATTAAGGGTAGCATCCCATTCCAAAAATATAATTGCCTAAATTCTGAGGAAATATGCCAATTCTTCCTGATTTGGATGTTTCAAAGGATCAAGAGTGAACATCACCCTGTTTTATTACTTCACCCAGTGCTTTGTTGAACATCTTGTAAGTAAACTTAAAGAATTATGCTGTTTACTATTTGTGTTTATTTATTTATTTTACTTGGTTTTTATCATAGTAACTTGTGAAATTGTTGTTTAGTTCATCTACTTGATAATAAATTAAAATGCATATAATTATAGTATTATTCATGTGTATTGTTAAATATATTTCATATAACAATGCTTTCTAAAATTTGGATGTATTCACAATTCAGTACTCAACATTTTTAATAGTTATAATCTATAAAATAGCGCATTTCTCGTTATTTTAATAAGGGATGGTAAGGCAGTATGTAAATGAGGTTAAAATTTTACACATATACAGAAAATGACAAAGGTTTTTCTCATTGGCAAATCTGTTAAAACATTACTCTCTTGCCTGATTAAAGTTTTTCGGCAATTATTGATTGTGTTATGAAATGTCATACCTGGAACCCTTATCTTCAAATTGTTTGTTGTTGTGCTGCTACTTGTCAAATGGAATGTCCAACACTGAATATTATAATGGTTTACCATGTGTGAAAAGAAAACTCATATTTTTTATTATAGTTTCAGATTCTTTGAAAAACTTGTGTTGATTAAAATTTATTATGAATTCATTTTTCATACAAAAAATATTGGTAACATTAATTGAGCTGAAATTTTTAATATTAGGATTGGATAGGAATAAAAAAAGTTATTATTTTGTTTTTCACTTAATTGTGCCACTAATTATTCAATTTCACACCTTACAAAAGCAATAAGGATTGCTTAAACATGCATGACAAGTTTTTATAATCACTCTTTTTGTTGGTCTGTTTTTTTTTGTTTGATGAGACAGAACTTTTAAACATAACAATGATGATGGAATCCTCAACTTTCATTTAAATTGTTTAGCTTTTGCTGGCTCCTTCAATATTAGAACTTTTTGTTTATTAAAAGCAGATACTTCACTTTTTCTTGAGTATGTATTATGAACTTAATGTAAAGTGTGTTTAAACACTAACTTAATAAAATTACTAGATACAATATGCATTGGAAACTATTTAACAAAAATTTTCAATTCATTTTCAGTGGTGGTTATTTACATTTGAGCAAGATAATTGTTAATTGAAAAGTGGCATTGTGTTAGAATCTTTAATATATAACAATTTAAATTTTATTGCATTGATATTTGTGAAACAAATTATTATCTATTAATTGTATATTTGTAAATTTCAATTTGCAGAAGAAGATAATGATTATGATCTGCTTGGCAATACTTGGAGTCATTCTAGCTGCTACGATTGGAAGCTATTTTGGATTGTGAACTAGCTTGCGGTAGGTTTCCTTTGTTTTCAGGAGTTACTGATTTGGTGTAAAAATATAAAATTTGTGTTAATATTGTCTCATGAAAATAGTATTTTACTCCTGCTATGATTATTATATTTATATGCTCTATCAACTCTTGTCTTACATTAAAATTGACTTATTATTTTAATTATTTATCGTATGAAGAGGTTTTATATCTTATTATTTGCTCTCTACTGTTAGAAATGAAATATTTAAATGTCTATTAGTCTGTCAGCATTAGCTTTACATTGCACTACTGTCTAGCAGGTGAATTCCATATGTTGTTAACGACAGATAAAACTTGCATTTTCGACATTATCTGAACATTTCAACTATATTTGTAGTTACAGAGAAATAGCGTGGTTCAAATTGATGGAATGTAATATATATAATTTTTCAGTAAAGGCAGGTTGATTTTGAAATGGAATGAAACAAGCTGTGTGTGGGGTATTAATGAAATAATTTTTTTATTTAAAAGGCCTATTTATGCTCGTTCAAATAAAGAAAGAATTTTGTTAATACCTCTCACACAGCTATTTTTATTCAATTTAAACATTAGGCTGTTCTTATTGAAAATCGTATACAAGAGGCATTCAATAGTTAAAGAAAATTGATATAGAAAGAAAGTTTGTAGGAGAACAACTGAGATAAAAATTGTTGTATATAACCTTAAAATTGCATTTGATGACTGCCTGTCTTCTTGAAGTTAACACATTAGTAAACCACTCTTATGCTGACAACCTAAATTGAATTAGCTTTTGAATGTGTGTGTATCCAATATAACTGTTCAAACAAATTAATATTCAATATTCTGGACTTGTACTGTAACAATATAGTGTTCATAAATTTAAAGGCACTTTAACTGCAATTATGCATCAAGGAATCCCTTTCAACCTCTTCTTAGCAGCCAGCACCTAGGAACTTCGTTATTCACAAAAACCTATTATGTTGGATCCAAGAAAATTAAAATAATGGGAACTATAATTTTGATGTTGGATAATTAATCTACAACACAATTTTTTCATACTTCTTTCCTGTTCTACTCTTAGCAGCAAATTAAAATAGTCTACCCTTTATAAAAAATTGTCATTTTGCAAAATGATAAATAAGAATAATAAGAATTATTTGTGAAAGGTTTTGCATTATTTGCAACATGTTTTTTGTTTTAATTAATTACATACAGTTTCTTTAATTTTGTTCATTATTGTTTACTGAATGTGTAGCTAACCAAACAAGATAAATATTAGTTGTGTTGGTACTTTTCAGATGGTGGTTTACATGTCAGTCAGTTGGTGAAAATGAATTGGCTTCAAGAATACAACCACAGGCATCTCTGGACAAATTTCTTGATCTTCAAACATCACTTTTTTTGTTTTCTAGTACTTCCTTTATTGCTTTGAATATAAAACAGGATTGATTATAACCTCAAGTTGTTTTATGTTACAGGAAGTGTGTAAATACCTAACTGTAACACTGTAAGCCATAAAAGTACATTTTGTGGCCCTCCTTTGAAAGTAGGAACATTTGGAATAAACCATGAAAAATTTTAGTAACATAATTATATTGTTGAAATCAACAGCATATCAAATGTAAAATAATATATGCAGTATTACAGGTAGTTATTTGCTAAGTTACATTTCTCAAATAGTTTGACTTTTCTTCTATTATTATACTTTACGTTTAGGAAAAGTTTGTGTGTGTGAGTGAAAATTACGGGAGACAGTGTGAAAAGAAGACTGTGGAGTGAACGTTAAGAAATAACAAGAAAAGACAACCATAACGTCATCTATATTTTCAGGGATAATCAAAATAATTTATTTTACATAAGCTTGGAGAAATATGATGTGGTTTCAAAACTTATTGCCTTGATATTATCAGTTTTAGATATTTCGTTTGATGATACAATTTTGTTGATGCTGCTTTTACTTTTCTACGGTGTAGGAATTATGTGATACTTTTAAAGTTTAGTGTTTGTATTTCATATAAATGAATGTAACTTTTAAGTATTAAGATAAGAGATGTCGTTACAACATACCAAAAGAACAACTTTTGCAGTAGCAATAATATTCAATGTTTAATGACTTTTTTTCATATGTGATATACAATTGCTAATGTTTTGTTCTGAAGAAATAGTAGAGAGTTCATATTTTTTTTGTGAATGTTAAAAAGTATATACATAGGGTATTTAATCCAGTTGTACAGTATAGATTATAAAGATATTAACAGTTATGTGTATAGAGAGTCATGTTATATATTTCTCACTTTTTTGAAAAATGTATCATTACTCATTTCTCTTGGCTTCTATCTCGGTGTGAAAACAATGTGTTCTCATGCTGCCCCTTGGGCAGTTTATACGAGTATAAAGGATGATCTCATGCCATTTACTGGCTTTTGTTTGATATTAGAGTCATTGAATATAATTGGGGAAAAGGTGAGGGAAGGGAAAATAGAGCTATGTGGCAAGCATCCTATAAATTTCAAGTAAGTTTTGTAATTTAAAAAAGTAAGAAAGTGTTGTATACAGAGGTAAATGCAGTCAGTATCATGGTAGCTATTTTCATGTGAAATATTTAGACTAGTTTAAAAAATTAAAGGCATTCAAGTTAAAAATCTTGGGGAATTGACATTTTCTATGTGTATATTTCTCTAGGTTAGGAGAGAAACAGCACAATCAACAACTTGTTGAAAGGATCTTTGGCCTAATATTTGCAAACTACTTGAAATTTTTCAACGATTTGTTTGAGAGCCTATAACGTTTTAATAATATAGAGCACATATTCATTCACCTTGTGAATGTAATCCTAGTTTGTACTTGTGAATTACTTCTGTGTTCTGTAAGACAATTTTATTTTGTCAATCAATGTCATGTCATAGTAATTAACAGTAGTTGGAACTTTAAGACTGATATCAGAAAAAAATATGCTTTGTTTTCTTGTTTCTTTGCTGAGTCAGGGAAAATGAAAGCTGTATCTAAGATTACAATTTATTCGTCATACTACAGGGGATTAATATATAAATAAGAAAAATCAACAGTCTTAATACACACACAATTAATTTCCACTAAAAATTTAGTTTCACTTTGTTTCTATTATAACTTAGGAATTATTTTGTATAGTTTTTGTTATAATTAACATTAAATAACTTTAATTTAGCCATTTTTAAGTTTTCCACTGGTTTGTATATTCAATTTACATTGTAATATTTTTTTAAAACTGCATTTTACACATTTAACTTTCCAAATACTGCTTATAACACTACATTTTTCTCTTTTAGATTTAATGTTCAGAACACAGAAGTTTCATTTCTGCTGAAAGTAAATATGGAAATAATAAGAACTGTTACCTTGAATGTAATATAACTAGCATCATATTAAGTTTCGTGTACATAAATGAGATGTGACATGTCTCAAACAAATCTTTATTAAGGAAAATGTATTATAACTAATGTTGTTGATACATTAAAGTGAATATAGTTGCATTATTGTTAAAAATGCTGTTTTACTAATGGTGATGCTTCATCATGAATTCTGCAAAGTTTTTGTCTGCTCATTATAATGAATGCAATGTTTTCCTGAAGAAGATTTTACAATACACTTAATGATCAATATAATAATACACAAAATCTGAAAGTAGTATTTTATATTTGTTTTGTTGCTTTTATAAAAAATAAAATTATTTCAAATGTTGAAACATTGATGTGCATGTGGTAATGCACCACTTTATTTTCAATCTCAAAGTTGTAACAATTGTAGCCCATGTAGTTTTCACATGTGACAGGAATTTTATTTCTCAAATTACTTACAGCTCAAACAGTATTGCCATAAGATTCCCTAGTTTAAAATGACGTTCTAAAAGGATTCTTGGATTTGTTCTTAGAAGAGAATGAGAGGTTGAATATGTCCAACAAACTCTAAAGCCTATTTGAAGTCTGATTGTTTGTTTTTTGCAATGTGAAAATAGTTAGAGAGAATTTTGTTCATAAACATTGCATTTTCTTTTAAGTTTTATGGCACTTAAATTGGTGAGTATTTTAAGGGTATATAAATTTGATCAATAGTTCCATTTCTAATTTTAAATATAAGTTTTCATGAATACTTGCTAGAGTTAAGAATAAATTACAGGCACATAGTGGTTTTCATATTTCAATGGCTTTGCAGTAATTTTTGTTAGCATTCATTTGATGAAGAGATTATTAACCACACATTACTCATCACTATTATCATTCTATAATACAGTTTTCAAAATATATATATACATATATATAGTGAGAACTTTGTTTATTTCTATTTTGTGTGTATGAGTTTCGTATGTCAGTTATATTACATTCATGTTATGTCTAATTATTAATATCAAAAAAAATAATTTAGCATTGATTATTGCTGTGTACCATTGTTCCTGTCTTCCGTGCAATTTGTGAAATCGTGGCTCAAACTGATTACTCTTAAAAGTGCTTTCAAGTTATGCATATTATTTTGCATACCAGTATTTGTGCAGTTCCTAGTTTGAGCAACGGTTTCTTGTTCTTAGAGGGAGTGAAAGATGGAGCTGTGCATTCTTTTATCAAGAGAGCTATCTATATATGTGGCCACAGTTTCACCTTTTGCAGTTTTAACCTGCGAGTGATTAATTATTCAAGTCTGTACTTGAAATGTAAGTCTAAGAAAACATTGCAACATCAAAATGTGTGCACATGCAATATATCATGCACAATTGCAATTAGGAAAGAGTAAAAGAAGTACGGCATGACGTGTGATGATTATTGAAGATTATATTTTATCTGATCATTTCTGCAATAATGAATATACTGGCAGAGTGCTTCCGATACTGAAATTACTGAACAAATTGTACTGCCCAACCCATAGCAATCTTCCTCGATGCCAGGTGTATTAATATACTAACTGCTTTTCAGTGTGTGTGGATACATCATACACAGAAGCCACAGCAGTTTTAACATATTTACAATATTTGAGAGGCAGAGGGGGGCCTCTTTAGTATAATTATATTTATCACTGTCTTGTTAACTTCTTACATTTGATCATATATAGTTTATAATCATTATATTTCCTGCACAATTTTAATCAAAGCTTTGCATATTTCGAGCACATTTTCACAATGTTTTTGTGTAAGGTGTATAGGTAGTTTTATACATATAGTAAATGCTATGCAAAGATGGTGGAAATTGATGTTTTAGTTCAATTTTGGATAGCAAAATATTTTTTCATTGAAAGAGTAAAATAAATTTTGAGTGGTTACAAAATGAGTGAAATTATATTTGTTATAAATAAATGCATCCTTGAGTAAACGAGCAACAACAAAAAGAACAGTCAAAGTATAAAACTACTTGTTTAAACTTCAGGATATTGAATATTGTAAGAATCATAGCCTAGCTGAAAAGTTTGAAACACAATTTTCTCTCTTGTACATGTCAATTCTCCCCACCCCAGAATCACCATGTGAAGCATTTGTTGCTAGTGCAACCAAACAGTGAGAATAAATATTAAATAGTAGGTCATACATTATACATATTATGAAAAATTCTTAGGAATATGTATGTTGTAGATTTACAGTTCTTAGTAACAATGTTATAAATGTTTTTCTCCTATAAATTGAGAATAGATCAAATTTATCATATTTTGTTCTAATACTTTTGAATGTTTCTTAAAGTGTACAAATATGGCAATATATTACACGAGGTTCCTCCCATAATCATTACTGACGAACTCTCCGCTGCTTTATAGATGTTAGTGTATAGCAGAAGTTTTTAGGTCTGTGAAATGTTCCTAAAATGTAATAATGTTATGTATTTATTTTGCTTCTTTTGATATTCTTTTCAGAAATACAAGTGATGATTATGGGAGCTTTAATATGTGATCAACTTTCAATGTGTCCTTTCAAATTATTATTGAAGCAGCACAAAGATACCTTTTATAGATTGTTTATAACAAAGGTTAATAACTGAGGTATGGTGCTCTCTTTTATTGAAAAAAAAAATAGAGGAACACTTAGAAAATCGGTTGTAAAAGAAAACTTAATTGATAACTATTACTTATAGATTTCCTATAGATGTCCCACAGTAAATGCGAACTGTTTTTTAGGTTGTAAAAATTGTAATTAATATTTATGTTGAGGAAAAGTTGAGACTAATCTAAATATATGAATATATATATATATACTTAAAACAGTTGAAGATAAAGTATTACTGAAAAATGAGTTTTTTTGTAAAGTTACCTTATAGTTACTTCCTTTTTTAGTGATAACTTTATTTTATCAATTGTTATTTGATTGCAAAATAAAATTTTTACACAAATTATAAAAAAATTGAAACATTGAACAAATATAAATGTGTGAATTATACTGTAAAGCTTTCCACTTTAGCTGTTAAAATGAAAAAGGGGAAAAAAGGAAAAAAAAAACATTTAACAGGAGGCATGTGCTGACAACTATGGCATTGGTCTCACTCGTGTGTTGTGAAGCCCTCGGTTCCCCACCCCCCCTTTGTGTGTCTCTCTCTCATAGTGGCACTCACCTTGGTGACACTGCCATGACTAATTCCTTTACCCCTTGCACTTGTAAATACACTACCCCACCCTTAGAAAATGATGCAAGAGAGTTAGACAATAATATCATGTAAAGCCTAAAATTTGGTATTGCAAACATATATATATATATATATATATATATATATATATATATATATATATATATATATACTTTTGGAAACTTTAATCTTGGCTTTGTAGCTTGGCAGTGTCAACATGGTAAGATGCTAGGGAATGCGACAAGAAACTTGCTGTACATTTTGAAATTTGAAAATGAAAATACAAATTATCTTCCAAACTTGTGTATTTCATATCAATCCCAAATGTATACCTATTATGCTAACCTTTTGACTAACAAGATTATTTATTATCAGGGAAAATGCTGACAATATGTAATATGGGTAAGTTAGCAGAAATTAGAGAACACTACTATGAAAGTAGCTACTTTTTAGCTGTAGTATTATCTATAACAAAGTATTGAAAAATTGAGTGACTATTCCTGTGTAAAAATTTATATTAATTAAGCTTATGGAGCAACATTATAATAACATTGTTTCACAATACCACTTTTGTGCCCTCTGAACTTTTATTTCTGTTGTGAACTCACTTTTCTCATTACAACAATATACAAATTGTTTCAGAATAACCATTACAATTTTCTAGGCAACTTAAAGGTTGTGATAAAGAAACCATGTCCAAAATGTACCATTTGGATGCAAAATAAGTTTGATGATCACAGTAGGAAACAAACTGGGCTAAGGATGAATGCCAATATTGTGTGTCATATTCATTGTACAGCTTGAGCAATACATCCAGCTTTGCCATATATTACCAACATCTTAGTGCAATCCTCAATGGCTGTGTGAAACAGGGTACCTGTGAGGTTAGGAGGGGTGACTGATGTCCACAGATGAACCACACACACACACTACTTATTCACTTATTTTGGATCCAAATTGTACAGCTCCTTATCAAAACTTTATCTACGAAGTCTCCTATACAACCCCAAGAAATCTACAATAGGGATTCTAAAACACCCTGTATAAACAATAGTGGTACTAAACCCAATCTCATAGCTTGGAAGATTTGCAAAACTTTGTTCTAAAATTTGATATTGTTTACAGTGGCACACTATTGATCATCAGATGTTGTGCAAATATTTGCTTGGCTTTAACACTATTTCCACTAATCCAAATGAATTCAAGTTTCCTGTCATTGATACAATAATTTTTTTAAGTTTGGTAGTACCTCTGTCATGTACATTTTGGATTTCAGACAGGTATGTCATTGCATTTATAAGCACATTTAACATATACTTCATCTTCATCAAGTCAACATAATTTCTCCTTTCTTTCATGTTTAATAATTATTCTCCATATGTAATAAAAACAAGCTATCACCCATATTTACAATTCTAAAACAATAAAATTATAATTACCATTTAAGGAATCTTATCTACCAAGCCCTCTGTGGTATGAGGCGGTGACATTGGCCGCTAGACCACAGAAGCTGACAACTATCAATGGTAAGTGAAGAAATTATATTAATGTGATGACCATTATAAAAAGAAAACTGAAAAATATTTCACAACATTTATTAACTTTCAAATTAATGTAACTATACAAAAGTCATGAAAATTGTAATTTACAACAAAAAAAATACATGAAAACATTTTTGCAGTAACACTTCAGGAAGACACGCACTCACACAATAGTCATTGGTTTGAATTTGAAATTCTTCCAATCTTCTTTCCGTCAAACAGAGCTAAAATTCAAAACAGGAGTTTTAGAAATTACATATTTGATTTTAATTATATAGATTTTTTTATAGATAAATAGTATGAAAGAGTCAACAGGTTGTCATTGCAGGTCAAAAGAAATTTGGAAAATATTGTAGAGAGACCACAAAACAGAGTTATTACTTGGTGCTTTGTTAAGATGAGTTTACATGATTGAATTTTAGATTGAACAACAGCAAATTTCACATTTATAACAGCACCCTTTATTATACATAAATAACTGAAAATAGAGTTTGCATGTTCAAGTCTAGAGTATAACGATTTACACCATAATATTAAAAACACTTAGATTATTTCAGTGAAGCCTCCATACTGGTAAATGATGTACAAACTTCAATTAAACATTCACTTTCTTAAAATATTTGTACATACAGTACTTTCAATTTTTGAGAATCCATTTTAAAAATTATACATACCTAAGTAATGTATGGGCAAAGCTCATCATCCTGAAAATTTGAAACTGTTTCTGATTTAGATTCAAGCAGATAGTCATAATGTCCATCCTCTGGTTTCATCTCTGGACCTTGGATAGCATGATCACGTATGAATTGTTGTACTAATTTTGGATGGACAGTTGACATTGTCAGCTTCCAACCCCATGTTAGCAATGCCAATGGCTGGAAGGAAATGAGGTACCAATCAATTAAAATATATTCAGTGAAATGCATATGAAAAGAACAGCTTGGTAATTACCCTTTCTTCATCTAGGAGGTGGTCAGGCGAGATTACATATCGCCTCAAGCACTGTTTAACCAAGTGTTTCAAGAAACGAATTTGCCCTGGATCAGCACAAGGGTGGTAAAGCATGACAAGGCCCCCATGCTATGAAATATGTGAATAAAAAAAATTAGTATATTGTGCATAAATTTCACACAAGAATAAATAATTTATTATAGATTTAGAAACATTGAAAAACATTAAGATAACAGAAAATTACTATTTCTCTAATAGATGGCAATAGTATACATTTAAAATTTATGGTAATAAAATGATCGCTGTTGAACGTCATTCTGTTAAGGTGAACTAGGGTAATTTCGATTTGATACAATGCAAGGGAATTATTGTGAAGCATTATCAATGTGTCATTTATATGTGACTGAAGGTAAAACCAATACAATAATTCACACTGCCGTCAAACTTGCATACAAAATTGTCTAAATTGTAACAGTTGATCAACCCCACATACTTCTTTGAGAACTGGACTAGTTTGATACTGTCGCCTCCTTCCACTTCCCCTCCTTACCCCACTAGACTTGCACAGCAAATAAGATCTGACATCAATCTTTTCTTAAATTGCAGATATTTTTGTCAGGATACGGGAGTTACAGATGATGCAGAGGGGCGTGGTTGGTAAGTAAGTAAGTCTAGTAAGTATAAAATCATATTCCATAAATCCTATAGAGAAGCACAAGCTTCAAGGATGTGTAACGAGTCAGAGATTTTACATAGGTTGTTTTATTAATATTAGAAAATACTGTAACTATTCATTAATTTTTAACTTATAATAAGATTTTCTTAAGTTCTATACAGAGGACATACAATTTGTTCCTTATTTATAAAATTGATAAATATTTTTACATCCTATACTAAAAAATTAGTGTTCTAATAATGTTCTTACATAATTATCTTTCATAATTATAAATATCTACCCTATGATACATTCGGCTTCATAAATTCTTCAACAGAGTAGAAGGAGTGGCTTAGTAAGAACTTAGTTCATATTTGAACTTGTTTGGATTTATTTTTAATTGTTTAATGGAGGTGGGAAGTTTATTAAATATGCTAATAGCATTGTAATGTACACCCTTTTGTATTACAGTTAGAGACTTCCCTTCCTTGTGTAAATTGTTTTTACTTCTGGTATCAAAGTCATGTATTTCTGAGTTTAGTGTGAAGAGGTTACTGTTATTAATAACAAATAACATGAGTGATTGAATATGCTGGGAAGTGAGTGTCAGTATTCCAGTTTTCTTGAAAAGTCCCCTACAAGATGTTTTTGGTGAGACCTGACATAATATTCTAACAGCCTTTTTTTGAAGTGTAAATATTTTATCTTTCCCTGATGCATTGCCCCAGAATATTATACCATATGTCATTATAGAGTGGAAATATGCATAATAAACTAATTTTCTTATGTTAGGATCACTACAACTTGACATAATTCTAAGAGCAAAGGTTGCCGAGCCTAATTTTCGTAGGAGAATATTAATATGATCCTTCCAGTTTAATTTATTGTCCATGGATATACCTAAAAATTTTGTACATTCAACTTCAGTTATTTCACAATTATTTGTTGCTACTTTTATTGAGTTCGAATTGGCATTCTTTGTCTGAAACTGCATGAAGTGAGTTTTATCACAATTGACTGACAAGCCATTGGCTGAAAACCAGTGAAGCATCTGGCTTAATGTAACACTGGCAGCATTTTCCAGACTATTTTGTTTATTTGTAACCAAAATACTAGTATCATCAGCAAAAAGTATAGTTTTAGAAGAATAATTTATGGATCTAGGTAAGTCATTTATATATATTAAGAAGAGCAATGGACCTAGAATGGAACCCTGTGGAACCCCAGTCTTTATTTGTCCCCAGTCTGAGTTAATAATTTGTCCAGAGTTAGAGTCTTTTAATGTAACCCTCTGTTTCCTATTTGTTAGGTAAGAGGAGAGCCAATTATGGGAAATTCCTGTTATTCCATAAAACTTCATTTTGTTTAGAAGGATATTATGGTCTACACAATCAAAAGCTTTGGACAGGTCACAAAAAATTCCTAATGGGTATCTTTTTTTGTTTAGTTGTTCCAAGATTTCATGAGTGAGAGTGAAAATAGCAATGTCTGTTGAACATTTTTTCCTGAAGCCAAATTGTGAGGTGGTAAGTAGATTATATTTATTTAAGTGATCAACTACTCTATTATAGACTACTTTTTCAAATATTTTAGAGAATACTGGCAGGAGGGATATTGGTCTGTAATTGCCAGAGTCATCCAAACTTCCTTTCTTAAAGATAGGAGTAACCGTTGCATATTTTAGCCTATCAGGAAAAATTCCACTGCACAATGACTGATTACATAGGTAAGTTACTATGGGGTGATGGTGTTAGCTATGTTTTTTAAGACAATACTTGTTATTCCATCATAACCTGAGGAATGTTTATTTTTTAATGATCTTATAATTTTTTTAATTTCAAATTCAGTTGTCATCGTAAGAGAGATCACTTATGTCGCTAGATATAGTTCCTCGAAGTAAGTGTTCTGCTTCAGTATTTGATTTACTCTTATACCCAACTAATTGTTGGGATGCAGTTAAAAAGTAGTTATTAAATTGATTAGATTTTGTCACTAACTCTGATTTAATCTCACTTTCCATTGAGCATAAGTGATTTTTGTTTGTTTCATTTTTAATTATCTTCCAAACTGTTTTAATTTTGTTACTGGAATTGCTGATAACCTTATTGAAATACATATTTTTAGCTGCAGCTATGACCTTGTTTAATACTCTACAATAATTTTTGTAGTGAGTTTTTAAACAATTATTGTTTTTAGTTGCCAAATATAGTTCTCGTTTGTGTTTGCAAGATATTTTTATCCCCTTTGTTATCCAAGGAGTAGTCACATTATTTTTAGAAACAATTTGTTTCTCAGGAAAGCAAGATTCATAGTGTAGATGTAAAGTTTTAAGGAAATAATTGAACTTATCATTAACATTGGACATGCAGTATAAATCTTGCCAAGATTCTTCCATTAGTGTGTGTTTAAAGTTGTTTAACGAATAGTCATCAATTTTCCTGAATCTGATTATTTTCTTTTGATGCGAGTGTTACAGACGATGCAGAGGGGCGTGGTTGGAGTGGAGTTATGACTGTATCAAAGTGGTTGTTACCCCCTTCTTTGTTCCTTACCTCCAGGTTATGAAGCCACCGTTGTCTGGGAAGAAATTTATATTCACCCCAGGCAGCCCATAAGGGCCGATGAGGCCCACTGCAATTAAAATAAAGCTAATACTGGTCATGTGTAAATAAAAATTACATATGATATAAAAGTAGCTCTGCTTTTCACATTAATGGAAACAATATAAGGTAGGCCTAAACATTGAATTATATTAATCATTTGATATAATTTATTAAATGTTTGAATAAAATGTTGAACTTGTGTAAATAATGAATTGGCATAATATACTCACAATGTTGGAAAATCAGAAGTATAAGTTAAGGGAACATTCATACAAAAATGCTGTGCCTGTAAACAAAGGGTAAGTGTAATAAATGAAATATGTTGAATAAATAAAAATTAATAGGAGTTGAAGCTACAAGATAAATTGATCATAGAAATGATACATACTACATAATTTGTGGGTATATTTTCTTTCACAATTCTTGGTGGGATTTCCAAATCTGGAACAATTCTTCTTGTTGGTTTGAAGCAGGTATAATTTATTGGTGAACTGTCCCAATCAATTGTTAGGTTAGTCTGAAAGTATAAATAATATATGTGTAAATAAATAATGTTTTACGAATTCACATGAAGCAAATAGAAAATGCTAATGCTATGTAAAATCAAAGGTAAACTCATCAGACAAACAAAATTTCCAACATATGAGGACTGATTTCCCTGATGATTGTCAAAGATTTTCTATCGTACATTCTTACCTTAGCATCGTCACAATAAATTGATGGAACACCCATTTCAATACCATGATGTGGATCTTTCAAGTGTTTTGGAGGTTCATTGGTGGGTCTCTCTGGTAACCAACGTCCTGTCCACGTTTCAATCTTCGGTGTTGTTGGCCCAAAAGTACCTTGTCCGTGAACAATAATCACAGAAGTAGTAATTAAACATGCCGGCAACAAGAATATGCGAAGATTCATTAATTCGATCCCTAGCTACTATTTCCTTATGCTAACAAATGTCAATTTGACACTAGTGCAAGTGAAGTTTTCATAACAATCTTTCGGGCGATCTCTCGAAACCATGAATGAATGTCGATTGTAAACTTAAGGTTAAGTTTACACGGGCAGAGATCACTGCCAGATAAAGAGGTGCAGTGTTGTCAGTGGCGTATAAACATGTCAGTCCTGCACTGACACGACAGCACTGCCTCAGTTTTCTTGGAGCGTGTGAACAGGGTGTCAGTCAAGACTGGCGTTCCTCCTCCACGATCCTTGGCGCTACTCACATTGGTGGCCAATAATGGTGACAGCTGCGATTGTAAACAGTGTGCCACACTGTTGAGTGTGGTAGAGATGACTATCCATTGCGCGAAGGTAAACAATTTGTATTTTGCGTTTTCAATTCGTGTGCAATTTGATTTATTGTGCGGTTGGTGTAAATTGATCTTTGTTGTACCAATGGTGAGTAGCGTTTGGGATAGTGTTTGTATGTTGCACTTACTCGCCTATCTTTGTGTAATTTCGTCACATAAGTATTATTTCTTCGTAAAGTTAACCAAAAAATTATACAGGAGTAGATGCGACATCCAAACTCAATCCAATTTCTGTATTCAGTTGTAAACAAATAAAGTTTTATTGAAAATGCTGACTTATGAAAATTAACACAACAAATAAAGTCTTCGTAATGTTTTGTAAAGATTTCAAGTTCAAGAGACATTTTCAAAATTGTAAAAATATTTGCAATCTCTGAAAGCAATTACTGGTCTCATTCTGTTATGTCACATGACATGAAGGCTGTAATCAGGGGAAAACAATGTTTTGCTTCCTATCAAGTATGCTGTGACAAGAAAGTGCTATTGTCGTTTGTGAAAAACTGACTATTCTATAGTGGTATGAAGTGATTGATGATGTCATACATTTTCACATCTGATGTGTTAATAATTTTGAAATATAAAAAGCAGAATATTTAACATTAATTAACACTTAATTTTGTCTCTTAACTGGCTACTTCTTTGTTTAATTTAAATACTTTTAACTTGGATATTTCATATTTTCAATCTTTGTGCCTGTATTCTGGTATTTAAGATACTCTAAATCATCGAATTACGGTCTGTCTCACCATTATTTGTAAGCCCTTGCCACAAATTAAATAATTTCAGTTATATTTACCTTATAGACTAGTTCATATCTGTATAGAAACAATAACTTCAGTCTTTATGAAATGAACAAAATAATTACTTTATTAATCATTAATGGTGGTTATATATAAAAGCCAAGTTAACTTTTTGAATTAAATATGAGTTTGGTTACAGCAGTGACATCTCGACCACACTCCAAATTGTAAATTAAAAATGACAATATATCTCCCTATTTTTTTTATTTTTTTTAAATTTATTAGCTCAGTTATTTATAATTTAGCATTGGATTTGTCTTCAATTAAAATTGAATAAGGAAATGAAGTAACATATATTTTCATGTACCTTGCCTTCATAGACTGTTGTCACTGCTACTTAAACTCATCTTGTTCCACATTTCAGCGACACTTTGTGGATTTTAGTTTGTTGCTAGTCTTCAGTTTTGTAAGAGTAGTTTCTTTCCTGCCACTTTTTTTTTTTTGTCATTTTGATTAAATTACCAATACATTTATTTGCCTTGCTGTCTTAATATTCCCCTGCGTTCAGCTCACTAGTTATGTATTTCCTTGCCTAACAAATAATATCTAAAATTAACTTTTGTTGTCAGACCAGATTGTTTTTCAAATCATTTAATTTGATTTCTTAATATCTCCTCTTACATACTCGCAGCTTACCGTCTTCTATAATACCACAAAGAAGACAGTTTTTCCTTAAAATGTGTCCAATCCACTTTGCTTTCCTCCTCAGAATTGATCTTTTCTTGTAACTTCCTTGTCTGTCACCATGTCATAGCAACTAACTTTTTCATGCAGCATTACATTCATAACATGCTTCCTTCCATTTTCCCCAAGTTCCTGCACTAATATATTGAGGAATGCTTCAAATAGTGTTTTATGAGTTCCTTCCTTAATTCTGTATATATTTTACTAGTCAGAAGTGATTGCTTCTTAATGAATACTCTCTTGGCCACAGTGATTTATGATTAATCAGTTTTGGGCCCATCTCTCAGATATTGTATAGTTGTAGTAGAATCACAATTTTGTAAATAACATTTGAGCCAGCTTCCTCCTTCATGGCATACCATAGTTGTTGACCTTTCCTGGATTATAGTTGTTATTCTTTTTCTAATAACATTTTTCTGCTATTGTTCCATAATAGGACAACAATTAGAATTATGGTGTTTGTTTCTTTAGAGAAATTTTCAACCATAGTAGTTTTCAGGAATTCCAGAAATAAAATCATTCATTTTCAAATACCACCTCTTCCTGCATAGGGATCTCACCTAACTACTTCTGCATGCTATGAATTAATATACTTTAAGTCTCAGCTCTCTTCCAACTCTGAATTTGTGTATTTTTCTGTTATGCTACATCTGTCTTTTAACAACATGTTTATTGACCATTCTCTTTTGTGAAATCACTGGTTCTAAGAGCCCAAAAATAAACTATCTCCAAATTAACAGCTTGAAGTTCAGAAATTGTATTCCTGGTTTGTCCTCGTCTCCCTTCCCCACCATTGCAATTCTCTCCAGCTTTCAGCACTACGACTCGATATCCTTTCATTTTCAACTTATCTTTCAATAAACAATTGCTTCCTTCCTCTGTGGTTTCAGAAGTCCACAAATAAACTATTTCCAAATTATCCAGGTTTCTCCAAGAGTCTTCTCCCACCACTGTGATTCTCATATCTCAAGCTTTTAACACCATGAAGTATGTCCGCTTTCTTTCAATATTGTAGTTTCACTTCTATTTTCTTTGATGTTTTATACAACTTGTTCTTTTTTGCAGACCCACCTTTGAGGAGCCTGTAGACCGGGGGCTTCAAATCCCTCTGCCCACTCGCTCCTCGAAATGTCAGACCGGGAAGCTGTGGAATCTGAAAAATTTATATGCTGGACAGAAAAGCTTTTTCATCTTGTTGGACGTAGGGTGATTTTTACAGCTCCTGTAACCACCATGGCACCACACCAATTGCTAATTCAACCAGCTTAAACAGGATATTTTTTTAAAATAAAGGGAAGGATTTAAAAATATGTAAATTGCTAAAGACAATAAATTGTAAAGATATAAACTGTAGTATTTATTCCAATTGACACTAGTATAACAACATTGGGTTAGTAATGAATCAAACAGAGTATTTAGACATTTAATTGAGATTTTGTAACCCACCAAAGGAAGAACAGTACAAAGTAAATATACAATTCAAACACTTCAAACTAAGGTAAAAAATAAAATTGTACAAGTCCATAAAACTCGGCAGCAGTCTTTAATAAGAAGCTCCACAGCAGTCAGGAATCACTCCTACAAAAATAAAGAAAAAATATTTTGAAACATTACTGAATTCAATAAAACCAGAAGCCATTAATCTCTACTAAATCAACTTACATAGAATCAATTAGTCTGTGAAGTTAAATAAGTCAGTACAACAGAGCAAGTAAATTAGATAAGATAATTTTTTAAAAATATTTGACACTTCAAATGAAAACCAAAACATTTGTATAAAATATTTACAATAATATAATTTAGAATTATGGGACAAGCAATCGTCTTATAATAAATATATAGGGGTTGTTATAAATTAATATTTTTATAATAAATGATAAAATTTTATGATAATATCAATAAGCAATATACATTAACAAGAACAAACATTTATACAATAATAATTACAATTTCTTAATGCTTCAATATTTGCGCCGGCACTTATTTTCAATAAAACTACAGATATATTTACAAAAATTATTTATATTAATTACTTAAACCTAACAATTTATAACATTCATCTCAGGGTCACATTTATGGGCCTTCTAATAGAACAGAACTAATCCACTCAGACCTGGAAGCAAACGAAAATTACAAAAAGTTACAGAGGCTTTCCAATTCTTCCTGGTTCGTCCTCCCTCCAGATCAAAGTTGCCGGTCACCGCTCTCGCACCATCTGGCCAATTCTCATCTAAAACGCTCTCGACCACCAATCAATCTGCTACGTATCTCAAATTCACTCTCTACCACCAATATGTCTACTTCATTCTTTACCACTAATCTGCTACCAAAATGTCTCTGCCTGCCTCTTTAAAACCTCTCCTCCACTTCTGCGACACCTATCACCAAGGTGGCAGGGATGGATCTCCTCCAATAATGTCCCGGGTTACACTTGACGAAAACACGCCGCCCGGTCGCCGAATCTCACACAATTTTGGGAAACTCCCGAGCCGCGACGCCGAGTCTAGGTTTTATAACCTTAGTGTCAACCGCTGTCTCCTTTGTTTTGATTCCGCCGCCAAACCCCGAGCAGATGTATTTGTTCGTTACAATTGCCCCCTGAACAAATTAATAAAAGTGCGATCCGCGCTTTGATGAATTTGGTTATTAGACCGCAATAAAAACACATCTGTCACTTGTCCTAAAGCTGCGGATTCCTATAACACTTAAATAGCATTGATTGTTCTTAATTATCATTTTTTACACACACACACACACACATATATATATATATATATATATATATATATATATATATATATGCCCAATGTTGATCGTTTTCTATTTTAACATTTAATAGTTTATCGTTCTTTATTGAGTCACACTGCACCGCAAAGACTTGTAGATGGTTCTTGCATTTACAATCCATAAATAAATTAATGTTCATTGACATCGTTGCCCATTTTATGCCGCACCATTGTTTACATTTAATTTTCAACTTATCTCTTTGTAATTTCCTTCACAATATATATAAACATGACATACTTTCAAATGCAGCCTATCTTATTTCGCGCTCGCGTATGCAACGATCGTGCAAGATTTTAAACATTTAAGTAACTAATCTTATATTCTATTATAAATATATGGGATACATGAATTTTACATCTGCCACTCAATAGGCTATATTAAACATTAATCATAAACAATTATCCGTTTTTTATCCTATTCCAATTTTTTTAATTAAAATTTTCTGATTATATTTACAAAAGAATTAATATTAAATTTGTTACGAATCATAGAAAGTTATCCTATAAAGTTGAAACGTCGTCCTCCTAATCTCTTCCGTACAAATACAATTACATTAAAAGGATTAAAATATTTTTTAAACTAATTAAATTGACTCTACTCTTTAACATATTTTAAATTCTACAGAGTAAAGGAAACAGTTTTATATTTTGACATGTAAGTCCGACAACTAATGGGGGAAATCTCACGACTATTATTTTTGACTTCATTGGGTTCACTACCTCCATATGTATTTCCATTTCTGCAATCTCGCTGGATGCTAACTTTACCACTACAATATCTCACGTACTACATATAAGACATCAACCCCGTAAATCTGATTATACTTTCCTTACATAAGTATCTTACAACTCCGTTAACTTCGTAGCCTATACTTCATCATTATACAGCATTATTCTACCAACAACCGTAGCTTATCCATCACCCCTAAACATTAAGCATAATTTCACTATCACATTACAACGACACGAACTTTCTCCTTCTTCCGGTATCTTTATCCCTTAAAAGCCTTCTTATTACATTGATTGTAGCCCCCTTCAACTCTCGTTAAACGACGACATATATGATGAATTTGTTTTTAATAACCCAGTTCCTCCGAAATTATTTGCTTCGTTCCTTGCATATTTAAATTCAAATGAGACATCCATAAAAATAATTATTACATTAGATATGTATATTATCACTCTTAAACAATATAGTACGACTGTTACAACATAGCGTAAATCCAGTTCTAATTATGACTGACTACTCGTTTTCTAATTGGTGCGTTGGAACATGCTTTGTTTTGGCAAAAGCTAAGGCGGCTCCTTGATTATACTACAAAATTGTTGTAATTGATAGAAAGAAATTAACGATTACAACAATATTGTAGTTTTTGATAATTGGATTTTAACAATAATTTATGATTATAAACCTGCAGAAGGCGCGAATATGCGCCGAAACGTCGTTTAAATAAAAAATAAAAACTGTCTGTAAAAATCGGTCGGAAATTATTTAATTACATTCTGAGTAATTTGGTCTCGCGGACTATCTCCAGTCACGGTTATTGCTGAAAAATCATTAATTAATTTTGTTTGCTGACATATCTGACCATAACGTCAATTTATTTAAACCATTAAAATAATGTTTTCGTCAACACGACACTGTATAATTGATAATTATAATGTTATCATTTTTATATTATTAATGTGTGTAAAATACGTAGGAGTATTTTTTCATATATCTGAACATTAAAACTATAAAAAATATTAATGATTGCAAATAAAGTTTTATTCAAATTTAGCAATTCATGTCCTTGACTGTCCGAAATGATTATTAAAATGAATTAATGATTATTTAATTACATTTTTATTAGTTTGGTCTCGCGTACTAGTCACACGGCCGAAAAGTCATTAATTATGTGATTTATTTTTTTGCCATCATATTTGACCGTATTTTTGTTTATATTAATAGTGTCAATTAATGTCAATTTATTTAAAACATTAAAATCATTTTTCTTTTAATGTAGTCAACCATGTCAATACGACCCTGTATAAATGATTAATAATGCATATTTATATTCATAATATGTATTAATATTTGATTGAAATAAAGTTAAAAAAAGAAGCATGCGTAAAGCAAAAAAAATCTTTCCAATTCTGGTCGTACGGCAGAATACGACCATGTATTTAACACTAGGGGAGCATAAGAGTAATGGATGTCCTCTTCTGGGAGGAGTCTAAGGTATAAGGGTGGGGCCTTCTGCCGAGAACCGCGCCACCTGCTAACCTCCTTGCATCTTCTACTATCCTAATGCTAAAATCTGAAATCAGGTTCCTACACGCAATGACGACGATGGACGGAAGTGCTGCCGCCAACGGTTATTCTTTGAACTATGAAAGAAAATCGCGAATATGAAACGTAACTCAATCTTTATATTTTCAGTATAATTAATAAATAATTGTCTACGTATATTATTAAATAATTTCTTTACGTTGAAATTAATGAAACTGAAAACATTATTTTATACAAAGAATGACCAAAAGTGTGGTACAGGTGACTGTCGATTGCGCGATGGTAAACAGTATTTACTATTTTGCGTCTTTTAATTCGTCTGCAGTTTGGTTTAGTGTTTGATTGAAGTAAGTGGTTCTTTGTTGTGAACAGTGGTTAATCAAGTGTTTGTGATAGAGTTATTTATTTATTCAAATTAGCTTAAAGTTAATTAGGTATTCTGAATCCTATTTTTTTTTTAGATAATATGAAACATATTTTATACTACAAATTCACTCCTTACACGCAATCAGTCTTTTTTAAACTATTTTTAATACATTTATACTTTTGGTGTCCTTAACAGCAACTGGTAAAAATTTTCTCTCTGAAATTCTTTTCATAAAATATTTAAATAATTGATGGCTGTCCCTTATGTATTTTATGAATAAAAAATTAAAGCATCAAACCGAATTTGGTCCTTAACACCTAAGGGCTAATATTTATTGCATGTAAGTGGCTGAGATAAAAATGAAACCTGGTTAATGTTGTCCATTATCATTTCTAAAGAGTATTTGTCAAATAAATTTTCTGCAGACAGCAAATGTAGTCTGTGCAACATGTTTTGTGAAGATTTCAAGTTCAAGAGAGAGTTTCAAATTGTAACAGTATTCTAGCCTGTGTTTTCTTCTGCCATTTTCAGGCGCCCACTATTCATAACTTTGGCTTGTGTGGTGAATATTTGTTTCTTATTTTGCAGGACTCTCACGTGCTGCCACACTCTTCAGGAACAGAAGGAAGCTTTGCAGGGACTCCAGAGGAAACGAGCGTCCAACTGGGGTGAGTGGACCTTCACTCTTGACAAAGTTATCTTGGCTCGTGCCTATTCAAAAAAGAATATATTTCTGGTATTTATGTCTCACTGTAACATGCATTTTTTTTGGAAATCCATTGCAAAATTAAAATAGTCAATAAGTAATCAATAAATAAATAATTCAATACAATCAGGTAGGGTTCCTAATTGGAACAGAGTTATAAATGATTGTGGATTAATTATGCAAACAAGTAGCCAAACTACAGAGAAAAAAGAAATATCAGATGACAAATATCCATCATTTACAAATCTACTAATACGCAAGGATCCACATGTCAGACATCTACAGTAAACATTGTTTTTTTTTTACAAAATCACTTCTTTTAATCATATTTCCTACATGTTTTTATTTGCATTAGAATATATGTTTGATTGTTATTGGGCCATTACAGAATTCATAGTGTTGGTGTACTTTTGGATAAGAGGTGTTCATGAGTTAGTTTGGAGTGACCTATGGATAATCTGGTCTCTTCTGTTGTCTAATAGGATTTGTTTTTCTGTGGAAAATGTATTCTTACATTGGCAAGTCATTTTTTTGTGTCCATTCTTGATGATTTTATTGCTTGGGGGAGATGTTATCTGAGGTCTGAGTGTGATGCAACATGTACAGGTGCACCCAGGGTGCTACATCTGCCATCTGTTTGCTGTTGATTCCAGTATGTGAAGAAATCCATAAAATTATTATTTCTTTGCTTTGGTTTATAATTTTGGGGTATTTTTTTTCTACTGTTGTTGGTGACGGTTTTTGTTGTCTTCGTTATGCATTCTGGTTATGACACCTTTTGAGTCTGTACTTATTACAAATTTGGTAGCATGTGAGTTTTGGATGGCAAAGACTTCACAGAAGAAGATGGAGCTTATGTTGTTGAGTTTGTATTTAGTGATTTAGTTGCTTGATGCATTGCATATCATGCTCCATTTTCATTGACTGATCAATGTAAAATGACTGGTGGTCCGAGAATTCGGCGGATGACTCATTGAAGCACGTTTGGATGATTATGAAGTTGGTTTCATTTTTCTTAAGGTCAGATAGCAATAGGTCTATTGTGACTATCCGATAACCATGGGGGAATTTTGATTTGGTTTTTAGGGATGATTGGTGGTAGGGGGAATTGATTTCTTTTAGGAGTTTGTTTAGGTGGAAGTAAAAGGGTTTTGGGAAGGTTTTCTGTTGTTATATTCTGTGACATGTCTGTTGGTTATAACATAATGATAGAGAGGGTTTGTAGGCATGTGAAGGATTATTGTTGCGTAGTTGACTCTTAGAAGTTTATGCCTTATATGGAGAGGTATCTTCATTGCTTTCAGCTAAGATACTTAGAGATGAGCTGATCCTATAAGCCCACATAGCTTTTCTCAGTCCGGCAATGTGGACGGAATTTATTGCATTTAAAATGTTTTCTTTGGCCAAGTTGTAGCTGACTGCTCTGTATTCTAATTTTGATCTGATAAGGGCTTTATATGTACTTACAATTACATCTTCGCTTGCGTCCCAGCGGTTTGAAGATAATGCATTCGCAATGTTTAGTCGCTTTTGACACGCTTTTAAGATTTGCTTTTGAGTTGGTCACCCTGGTTAGTTTTGTGTTGTATTTCTCTTTTATCGCTGTTATTTGGCTACTTCTTTGTGTAATTAAAATACATGGATGTTTCATAATTTTAATCTTTGTGCCCGTATTATGGTATTCAAGATACTCTAAATCATCAAATTACGGTCTCTTCATTTCTTGTAAGCCTTTGTCACAAATGGAACATCAGTTAAAATTAGCTTATAGACTAGTTCTTTTCTGTGTACAAACAATAACTTCAATTTTTGTCTGCATAGTACGAAACGAACTAAAACTAAATAATTTTCATTCTATTCATTGTAATAGACAGTAATATCCAAAAGCCAAGTTAACTTTTTGAATCAAAGATTAGTTTGGTTACAGCAGTGACGTTGCCAACAATGGAAAGTATCTCTGCCTTTTTTGTATTTATTAACTCAGTTATTTAATTAAGCATTGTATTTGCCTTCAATTAAAGTGGAATACGGAAATGAAGTAATATATATTTTCATCTACATTGCTTTCATAGACTATGTTGTCACTGCTGCTACTAAACTTGTCAGTGGCACTTAGTAGATTTTAATTTTTTGCTAGTCTCTAGTCTTCAATTTTGTAAGAGTAGTTTCTTTCCCGACACATTTTTTGTCATGTCAATACATTTAACTGCCTTGCTGTCTTCATCTACCCTTGCATTGAGCTCACTAGTTGAGTATTTCCTTTCTAACAGATAATATCTAAAATTAACTTTTGTTGTCTTCTATGCACAGTTTCTTTTCATTCTAAGCTGGGTCAATTTTTATGTATTACTGTAGTCTTCTAAAGTCAGTTGTCTGAAACTTGGGATTTACAAATAAACAGGCCACACTTCCCCTTTATAGCTGATTCTCAACTTAATTGTATATTTCAATGTACCCTGAAATCATTTCATTACTCTCCTCACCCGTCTCTCAGATATTGTATAATTGTAGTAGAATGACAGTTTTCTAAATAATATTTGGGTCACTTTCCTCTTTCATAGCATACCATAGTTATTTAGATTTTTGTACCGCTACACCAAGTCCAGGACAACACTTAGAATTATGGTGTTTGTTTCTGTAGAGAATTTTTCTAACCATAGTTGTTTGCAGGAATTCCAGAAATTCATTTGCTAATACCACCTCTTCCTGCCTAGTGGTCTCGGCATAAACCTTCTACTTCCGCCATGCTACAAATTGCTACGCTTTAATTCTCAGGTCCCTTCAGACTCTATGAAATTGTGTATCTTCCTGTTATGCTACATTTTTTGTATCTGCTATTCTCTGTTGTGGAACAACTGTAGTGGAATTGCTATGGTTTTAAGAGTCCAGCTCTCAGCACCAAGAAATTTTTTAATAACCGTTCATGTTCTTTCAATATTGTGTAGGTTAACTTCCACAGGTTTTCCCAGTGAACTAATTGTTGAAATGATTCTTGGGACAAAATGTCGTGTATTTACAACGCCACCCGGCTCCAAACCCAAGAATCATTTTGACATTGTGTAGGTTATTTCCAAGTAACACGTCTTCCTCTATAATGGTTTGAATATAGTAATTCTCAGTCTCATTTCATCTTATATGCAAAGTGTGAACTTTCACCCCCTTGCCGTGAATCAGTGTGAATTTCCCTATTTTTCATTTATGCTTAATATCCCATTCTTTTCTTTCATGGAACAACCAAAGTAGTCATGGTTGGAATCACGGCAGTTCCATGAGCCCAAAAATAAACTATCTCCAAATTATGGTAAACTTCAGTGGTTTCTCTTCTCCCACCCCCGTGATGCTCAAAAATAAACTATCTCCAAATGAACAGCTATAAAGTAGTTCTGGTTTGCCCCTAGAGTCTCTTCTCCCACTACTGCAACTCTCAGAAATAAACTATCTCCAGCTTTTAACACCATGAAATTTTTTCAAGTGTCCACTTTCTTGCCATATTGTGGTTTGGTTTCTTTCCAATTTCCTTTATGTAACTTGTTCTATTTTTTGCAGACCCACCTTTGAGGAGCTTGTAGACTGGGGGCTTTTAAACCCTCTGCCCACTTGCTCCTCAAAACGTTGGACCGGGAAGCTGTGGAATCTGAAAAGTGTCTGCGCTGGACAGAAAAGCTTTTTTATCGTGTTGGACTTAGGGCGATTTTTGAAGCCTTTCCACCCGCCAGGCAGCTCCCTGAACCACCATCAATGCAGCTGCTTTCAACAGCTAAAGCTGGATTTATTTTTAGAGGAAAGGTTTAAAAAATTTGTAAATAGCTGAAGACAATAAATTATATATATATGAACTAGTCTTTTTTTGTCCACATTAATATAGCTATATTACATTAGAAATAAATCAAACATCAAGTATTTAGACATTTAATTAACAGTAACAGATTTTGTAACAAATGTACAAAGTAAAGATACAAATTCAAACACTTCAAGCTAAGGTAAATAAGAAAATTGTAGAAGTTCCACAGCAGTCTTGAATCATTCCTGCAAAAAAGAAAAATATTTTAAACTAGATAACTTGCATAGATCAGATGAAATCTTCACTGTTGACCAACCAGGTCAGGTATTTAGAAGAACATAACATTTCTGCAGCAGAAATGTTGCGTTCTCTTAAATACCTAACACAGTTAGTTAACCGTGAAGATTTCATCCAAATTATTCACCTGAAAAGTCTACGTTCATTAATTTGCATAGAATCAATGACTCCAGAGTTAACAAATAAGGAAGTACAACAAATTAAGTGAATTTGCTAAGGAAAGTTTTTTTAAATTTGACTCTTCAAAAGAATACCAAAAAAAATCTATCAAATAATTGCAATGTACTTTAGAATTTGGGGAAAAGCAGTTGTCAGCATTTCAAGAATTAGTCACTCATGGCTCACAAGTGACTAGTGTATTAGGAACCTGCTATGAAATATATTGTCAACAATTTGAGAAATTACACAAGGTTTTTGAAAATTATGTAATGATTACATTGATTTACATTACAAAGACAGTTGATACTCTTTTTCAAGGGATATTGTTAGGTCTTGCAAGAGAAATCTTACAGAATATAAGTCATTAGTTTTATTCTTACCATAACTGTCATGAGCTGGACTCTTCCTTCATCCCACCCACAGATTCCGTCTCAACTGAAAGGGGAAACATGCACATTAATCACTTCATAATAACCTTGCACAATTTTATTCATAAATAAGCATTACTGCAAGTTGCAAATTTTAGGAGGTACAACATGAGGGGATTTGCCAGTTACTTCCATCCCTATTGGAATTGGGGGAAGCTCACCAGTTCTGCAGTGGGGAAATAAAAATCTGGAATGATCATCCAGTATGAGGGTTGATCATGGGGCTAACAACCCCATATCAGAAAAACCTAGCAGTTACGAAAATTGATTGATGATACTGATGAACGACCTATGCAAGGAAATGGAAAATGCAAACTGAAAAATGATATATACATTACAACCTGCAATGTCATAACATTAAACAAACCTGGAGCTCTACATGGACTCAAACAAGAGAAGAGACAAAATGGTAAGGAAGTGGTAGCCTTGGGCACAACAATTACACAATTCTTTGTAAAGGAGGAGAGAGGTGACAGCAAGCATAAAGCAGCAATCCAATACATGAAAGAATATGAAGGCCAGCTTCTTCAGCATTACACTTGTACGAGTCTATGCACCTACACAAGATGCTAAAGATGAATTCCGTGAACAGCTAGGACAGGAAGTAGAAGGCATCCCAAGGCAAGATGTGAAGATAGTGCTGGGGGCCTTCATACTCAAAGGTGGGAAAAGAGGAAACATTCCAAGAAACTGTAGGAAAGAAAGTCTGCATGGCATGCCAAACAATAATGGACAAAGACATGACTTACATGGGCAATGAAATGATAGTGATAAGTACATGGCTCCAGAAGGAACCTAAGGAAAGCCATGTGGTGCTCACCAGATGGAATCACTTTCAATCAAATTGATTATGTAGTAATTGACAGGAGACATTCTTGAATCAGATAGCTGTAGGGGAGCAGACTGTGGTTCGGATCATCATAGGGTCAGAGTAAAATAAAGACAACGTATTGCAGTCTATAGATCTAGAGGAAAGCTACGAGAATATGACATTACAAAATTAAAGAGGAAACATCTCAACTGTATCAAGCAGAATTGCAGAAGTAGTTTGAAGCGCGACAGAAGTATCGAAGGGAAATTCAGAATGATAAAGAATACCCTACAAGAAACTGCAGTAGTCCCGAGGATGAAAGAAAGGGGGAGAAGGTCAGACTAGTTTGATGAAGATAGTAAAAGGGCATTGGCAGAGAAAATGAGGCAAGGAAGAAAATGATAAAAAGGGCAAAAAATTATAATATCAAAGAAGTCAAGAACAAACAGTGGCACAGTATGTAGAAGAAAGAAACTAGAAGCAGGGGGAAAATAGATTACTGAACTAGAAGAGGAACAATACCCAAGAAGTAGGGAAATTATATAAGAATTCAGAGCTGAAGAAAGGTTTTCAACCAGTGTGTTGTGCAGAGAGAAAGACTGCAATTTTATAAGAGAAGAACAGACAGAATATTTCAGTAAATTGCTGAATGTAAATAGAAAGACTGAAATACCAGAACAAAATTAAATCAAAAATGACAAACCATGACATAGGTCTAGCCAGGATGAAAAGACAGTTCCCACACCTACAATAGAGGAAGTTAGGCAGGCAATTAAAAGCTTTAAAAATAATAAGGTGCCAGGAAATTATATCATCTAAGCAGAGATTAAGGGAGGAGGTGAATTTTTGACACATTTTATCCATCAACCAATCAACGAAGTATGGGAAAAAGAAGAGATGCCTGAGGAATGGAACTCTGCCATTATCTGAAGAAGAATGACATGGTAAAACATGAAAATTACTGTGGTATAGCTTTGCTCACTGGTGTACAAAGTCTTGACAAATATCATTGCTAAGAGATTCACTCCACTGGTAGAACTTCTTTGAGATTATCAGAGTTGATAGATTGACAGATATATCTTCACTATAAGACAAATAACGGAGAAGTGCTCCGAATATAATGTTTATGTACACATGGATTCTAAACAGGCTTATGATAGCACAAAAAGGAAACAACTGTGCCAGACTGATGGATATGCAGTGTCCATATAAACTGATAAGGCTCTTACAAATGGCTATTTGTAAAGTTAAAGTAGAAGGAAAACTTGCCAACAAGATTGAAGTTAACCAAGGCTTATGACAGATGTATAATCCACATTATTTTTCAACATAGTACTGGAGAGAGTGATAAGAACAGTGGAGATCAACATCCCAGGCTGCACTCTGATTACCTGCATGAACCAGAATCCAGTTGTCTAGAAAACCGAATGAGCAAGAGGAACAGTTGGGCAGGCTTGAAAAGGAGACTGAAAAATTGGGGCTGTGAGTGAATAAGGTAAAAACATAATACCTCTTCTCTCCCAGGAGAAACACTGCTATGAAAAACAAATTCATAAAGCTGAATGGAATCAACTGTGGGAGTTGTGAGAAACTTAAGTACTTGGGAATACTAGTGAAGAATGACAACAGCATAATTGAATAAATAAAAGCAAGGATTGCAATAGGAAATATAGCTTACTGGACCCTAATTAAGATTCTCAAGACATGTAGTCTGAACAGAAAACTGAAAGTGACTGTCTATCTAACAATAAGACTGGTCAGCTATGGCTTGGAAACTGACAATTAATGACAGAAAAAGAGTATCTAAGAAGATGGAAAAGGAAAATATTAAGAAAGATTTTTGGAGCAGTAAATGAAGCAGGGCAATAGAGAATACAGGGAACTGGAGGAACTATATGGGTATGCAGATATAGTATTGGAAATAAAGAGTAACAAGATGGCTGGGCCATGTAGAGAAAATATCAGAGGACAGGGAAATCCAGGTGGCAGAAGGTGCAAAGGAAGACCACAGAAGCGATAGCTGGAAGACATACAAAAGATGGGAGCCAAAAGATTGAGGAAGCGAGGTGAGGATGGGCAAGATTGGACTACGATTGTTGGAAAGGCGAAGGCTGTAGCGCCGAGGAGTTAGTTACGACATGAAAATATTTAATAATTTGTCGAACAGCAAAAGGACTTTGTCGTAATGGATGAAAACTCAAATTCAAACAAATTCTGCCTAAAAATTTGAATAGATATTTTTGAGAACACTGGCAGCAGTTTTGACCCAAATGATAAAAAAATCTTCAATAGCTAGTTTCTGCCAGATATTTAGTTCCTTTGCCAACACAAAATTATTTCTGCACTTTCATGAGGTTGCTTATAATTCTAAAGTCACAGAATTCAGCGTAGTAAAATTAGAAAATATTTTATTTCTCAATGAGTCAAATAGATAACATTAGTGAAAAGATACCCAAGTCAAAAACTGCTGTTGACAATGACCAAAATCTAATAAACGGGATTTTCACTGTTAGGAGTGTTTGATGTTATTCAACTACAGATGTAAGTAGAATTAATAGTTCATTAGCTAGTCTTTTTGTTTTCTAGTGAGCCAACTATATTAATTTGAATCTAAAGGGGAAGGTTTTTTTACACAATGCTGAATTTAGTGGAATTGTGAAATTTGTTAAATTATTTAACGAGAATCAGTACCATGTGACATGAAGTGTGAGGAAAAAGTGTTCTATACAAATATTTTAATAAAATCAAGGATAAAGATAAGGGAGATTTGAGTATTATTACAATTAATAATATAGTTACAATGATAAAGATTATGTAGGAATTACTTGCATCAAAGGTGTGAGTGTCGTGATGACTAGATCTAATAATGAAATAGTAGAACATTTAGACAGTATCAAAAACTCTATAGATGTTCAATGTACTGATTCTATTTATAGGATCATCTGGGCAGATTGTAATAATAGTTTTCGGCTGATATTTATTGTATGTAAACGGCTGGGGTAAAATGAAACCCCGGTTAAAGTTGTCTATTATCACTTTTAAAGAGTATTTGCCAAATAAATTTTCTGGCGGCAGCTGATAATTACGGAGATAGAAAATTATAATGTGTGACATTGTTTATGGCGCTTCATGCTACCCGTGAAAAGTGAAGATGGGAGGCATAGTCTTGTCTGAAATTTAGAGCCGATGTTGGCCTTACCTAAAAATTAAGGGCCGATGTCGAATTCACAAATTTTCGGAGTCGCGCGCGCCGCGAACTCTCTCCTGGTTGTTCAAAGGTGTGGCCGAGTGGTTATAGATTCTACATCTCATGCCGTGGAATGGGGTTCGGTTCCCGATACCAGCTAGTAATTTTACCGTTTGTCATTATCTTTTTTTTGTTGTTGCAATTAATCATCTTGTTTTTAATTTGCAATTAAAATTAGGTCTACATTTTTGTACACTTTATACTATAATAAAATACCACGTCTTAAGCAGCGGCAATGCTCGATATATTTTCGTAAATATGCGAGGTAATATGGAAATTAGAGGGTTCGAGGTGTCATTTTAATTATTTCACTCCTCTAGACTTGCCTTATTAAAAAATTACTTCTGAAAATACGCGGAATCTAGCCGTTACCGGGTGTAAATTTGCGTGTAAACGGGCCGCACATGAATTGAACCGAGCCTAAAGCGAACTCTCAACCTGTACCGGACTATTGTTAAAGAAAAAAAATACCCGTAAATATATAATTTCGGAAATAGAAAGAATTAAAAATTTGTCACTGGACTGTCGAGAACCGTATGTCATCTGTAAATAGATTTCACATTAATTTCTTTTTAAGAATAAAATGTACTTTCAAACATAGAACTATATTTTGCCACATGAAAGAATCTAAGGTCAATAAATATGACTGAACTTTGTGACTTTTTCCCCAAGCTATAATGTTTTAACATGTGATTTGATAAAGACTTTAAACATTGCTGAAATTTTTATGCTGAAGATCAGACTATGCGATAGTTAAATTGTGATTCACCTTCCTTTGGTTGCCCAAACTTTGCTACATTTTATATAGCCACGCTCCTTCCAGTTAAATCTTTATTACAATGATGAATGAATTAACCATTTATTTTGACAACTCTAGCAATGGTCTTAATTAAAAAAGTAAAGCAGTCAACTATTTATCAAAATAAACAAGATTTCTTGAAGATCATAGGTTTCCCTGGTAAATTTGTTGAATCAAGAGTTTTACTTAATAAATATATGAATGTGTCTAATATCGAAATGTCTGTTTTAAATTCCAACTTGACCTGGGTTGTACCCAAGAACTCTTATTCAATAAATTCCTTCATATTCAAATCCTCAGATTGGTGCTGCAAAAGGAAGAGAAAACTGCTACTTAATTACAAAATTTTAATTAATGGGTTTTAAAAATATAAAACATAAAACCTTCACTATATTACAAAAGTGTCAATGATAAAGGCTATAAATAATAATCAGGAGAGGCTTAATGGTGACTTATTAAGTTTGGGGGATACTTTCCTCTTTAGGCAAAATAAATATGAAGAAAGTTTCATTGCTACCTCAAACTTTACAAACCTCATAAAAAGTAACGTCAGACAAAAGTTGACATTTTCTTACATGTACACAGAACTTTATAATTACACAATATGCAAAATGGTTTTTATTAAAAATTTCAGGCAGAGTGCTTACAGGTAGATCATGATTGTGCTAGAAAAACGGATATAAGGACTACAAAACTCCCTAAGAAACTAAAATTGTACCTGTGTGGATTCCACATAACAGAAAACAAAACGCTCCATTTCGTATCCCACAAAGAAATAGTCCAAGGGCAAGCAGTCAACAGGACTGTGTGTCAATATTACTTTGTTGAAGTAATAAGGAGAAACTATGTAGAAATATTTACTTTCCCTGAAGACTCTGAGACAGAGTCAAATTGTGATTAGTCTGGCTTTGGTCGGTCAAACTAACATAGTATAATAATTCATAATGAAACAGTCAAAAATAGTCCAACAGAGCACAAGTCCCGAAGGGTAGTAAATGGCGACATATTTTAAACATTTCGAGGAAGTTTTTTTTCAGTATAAATTTTTAATTTAATGGCCTGTTAAAGGTTGTATTTCTCATTATTACAGCTAATAGGTAATATGTTACCCCCAATCGTATACATCAGGATTTTCCCTTCATATATAAAAAGCCTTAAAGAACACGAGTCGAAGTTTGGTTGAGAAGGGCAAGTCGCACGGTGAATGATAAATATAAATAATGATTTAGATGCACATGGTCCTGTGCCAAACTATGAAATGTACCTTATTTCGGAAGCCTGCAGAACTGAATGGGTCCAACGCACGTAGGGAGATAAATGGCACCGGCCCCTAAAATGTTCTGCCAACCAAAGATTATCTATTTAAGATACCCTTTGCTGCCAACATTTCCAGTTTAACCGTTCTGTACTCAATGATCTCAGATAAAGGTGTAGTTGCAAAGCATATTTGTGTATATTTCCTTAAATTTAATCGAATGATTAGAAGAAACAATAAATTATGAAAAAAATCCTCCAAATATAACAACTATCTTTTTGCAACATAGTTTTCTGACTTTAAAATTTACAATAAATAAAAAGTCAGAATATAAATTATCACTATTTATTCACAAGCGACGTTTCGTCTCCATTTTAAAGTGTGCGCCGCACTCCAGAGATAAATATTATTATATATTTTTTAAGTATTTAAAATCCGGTTTGAGAAGCAATAGAAGTCAACAAATATTGAAATTATAAATAAAGTAATTGACTTAATATCTCTATAATCAAATTGCCTGTATGTATGTTTCGCATTTCGTGCAGAAAATTTTGATGACTTCTCATTATTTGAAATTATGGAAAATATGACGATTACAGCCATTCAATATCTCTCGGGGATACGCACTGCGCACGTCAACTGACAGCAAACAATCGAAGCAGCGCGGCACTTTGAACGTTCAATGCCCCATAACAGCTGACTGTACACAATCTGGAATTTATTGACAATTAAAAAAAAACTCCTGTTATATAAATTATTCCTTTCTTATAACAAGGACCACGTAAAAAAATTGGATCAGGAATAGTTTAATATTGCCAATTTCAATTTGACCTGACTTTTGAACGTAAATTACGAATAGCAATAACTACACACTCAAATAATTGCAAATTAAAGAAAGAATATTAATAAAATTAACAGACCAGAATCCAAGTGAAACAAGGGAATCAGGAATAGTTTCATATTGCAAATACTAAAATGACATCAGTTTTGATAGAAAATTATGAAGAAAAACTACTCAGAAATAATTGCAAATTAATGAATGAATCTAACTAAAATTATTAAACAACAATCCTAGTAAAAATATGGGATTCAGGAATTGTTCAGTATTGCAAATTCTAAAATAACCTGTTCTTTGAAAGTAAATTACAAATAGCAATAACTACACAGTCAACAATTTTCAAATTGAACGAAGAACATAAATTTAATTAACAGGCAACTATCCAAAAGAAGTAAACGGATCATGAAAAGTTTAAAATTGCAAATTCTCAAAAGACCCAAGATTTACAGTAAATTACGAATAAGTAGAGTCAAACATTTAAAAATTAAATGGAATCAGGAATAGTTAGTTATTGCAATTTGTAAAATGACTAGGCTTTTGAAAATAAATTTCTAAAAATTATAGCTACACACACACCTACTGGCTTACCTTCCGCTATTTACACTGATGAGCTCCAACTGTACAAACATCCTTAGCTGAAATTAGAAAACCTGGATAAGGATGAAGGGATATTTATTTATTTGTTAAATAATCTTTTCTAGTTTCCTTTGTGAGGGCCTTAACAAAGGCTCTCAAACATAAGGAACAGTGCAGGAACGCATAGCCCTAAAAAGGACTAGCGATTGCTGCCCGTTTCCCGGTGCAGGTGTGACAAAGACGGTGGAGCGGCGAGGGCTTGCCCTTGGTAGACGATGAAGGCAACCTCCCATAAGATTCAGCTAACTGGTATCTCAGGCACGTTGTCTGGATCTTTGAGGAGTTGATCTTGACTGTCCAGTTCCCCAAGTAGGCTCCCAAGACATTCGGGTAAACTTTGAATACAAAAAACACAGTTTAGAAATCAACAAAAAAAAATTAAAAAAATAGGAAATGCTTTTGATGAAAATTTGTGGCATTTAGCATACAGTGAATGGCACAAAAAAGGCATGAGGAAAGTCCAACAGAAGGGAACAGGATCACAGCCTATTTAAAGAATACATAGTTTTTAAATGCTAATAATTGATAAAGTTCTCGAAATGTTAAATTTTAATTAACACAGGCAACACACTAAATTATTTTCAAACTTAATAAAGTAACAAAAACAAACATTAAACTAGAAGCTAAATAAAGAGATATTAACAGTTATAGGTTTTCTAATGCATAATTTAATGCCTATATTTTTACTTACAATTACTTAAGATAAGATAGAAAATAAAATGGAAAAAAGACAGCGGAAAACTCAGAGAGCGAGGACCGCCAATTAAGACTCGGGATGCCTTTCCTACTGTGGAGCGGCGAGGACTGCTACACGCTGGAAACCCAAGCCGCTTCCTTCCTATTGGCTGCCCCTGCGCTCTAGTAATTCGTAGGTAATGCCTAAGAAGAATCTGAAATGAAAGAATTTGACTCAATTTTGGATGTTAAATTTTACAGTTGAAAGTATAAATTGCATTAAAATTAAAAATAATGAGCATTTAATAATGCAAAAATCTGAAATAATTACATTATAAATAGTGTCCTTAACCTTACATTGACCTTATTTACAACACCCTTAACTTGTTTCTCGTATCCGAGATTACCTTATGAAACTTGCTCATCACAGACGTTGAAGGCAACCTCCCATAAGATTCGGCTAACAGGAATCTCAGGCAGTTGTCGGGTGATCAGCAGTGTCTGGATTTTTGAACTTTTGTATGCTAAATTTTACAGTTGAAAGTATAAATTGCATTTCAATTAAAAATTATGAGCATTTAATAATGCAAAAATCTGAAATAAATACATTATAAATAGTGTCCTTAACCTTACATTGACCTTATTTACAACACCCTTAACTTGTTTCTCGTATCCGAGATTACCTTATGAAACTTGCTCATCACAGACGTTGAAGGCAACCTCCCATAAGATTCGGCTAACAGGAATCTCAGGCAGTTGTCGGGTGATCAGCAGTGTCTGGATTTTTGAACTTTTGTATGCTAAATTTTACAGTTGAAAGTATAAATTGCATTTCAATTAAATAGTTCAATTAAAAATTATGAGCATTTAATAATGCAAAAATCTGAAATAAATACATTATAAATAGTGTCCTTAACCTTACATTGACCTTATTTACAACACCCTTAACTTGTTTCTCGTATCCGAGATTACCTTATGAAACTTGCTCATCACAGACGTTGAAGGCAACCTCCCATAAGATTCGGCTAACAGGAATCTCAGGCAGTTGTCGGGTGATCAGCAGTGTCTGGATTTTTGAACTTTTGTATGCTAAATTTTACAGTTGAAAGTATAAATTGCATTTCAATTAAATAGTTCAATTAAAAATTATGAGCATTTAATAATGCAAAAATCTGAAATAAATACATTATAAATAGTGTCCTTAACCTTACATTGACCTTATTTACAACACCCTTAACTTGTTTCTCGTATCCGAGATTACCTTATGAAACTTGCTCATCACAGACGTTGAAGGCAACCTCCCATAAGATTCGGTTAACAAGATCTCAGGCAGTTGTCGGGTGATCAGCAGTGTCTGGATTTTTGAACTTTTGTATGCTAAATTTTACAGTTGAAAGTATAAATTGCATTTCAATTAAATAGTTCAATTAAAAATTATGAGCATTTAATAATGCAAAAATCTGAAATAAATACATTATAAATAGTGTCCTTAACCTTACATTGACCTTATTTACAACACCCTTAACATGTTTCTCGTATCCGAGATTACCTTATGAAACTTGCTCATCACAGACGTTGAAGGCAACCTCCCATAAGATTCGGCTAACAGGAATCTCAGGCAGTTGTCGGGTGATCAGCAGTGTCTGGATTTTTGAACTTTTGTATGCTAAATTTTACAGTTGAAAGTATAAATTGCATTTCAATTAAATAGTTCAATTAAAAATTATGAGCATTTAATAATGCAAAAATCTGAAATAAATACATTATAAATAGTGTCCTTAACCTTACATTGACCTTATTTACAACACCCTTAACATGTTTCTCGTATCCGAGATTACCTTATGAAACTTGCTCATCACAGACGTTGAAGGCAACCTCCCATAAGATTCGGCTAACAGGAATCTCAGGCAGTTGTCGGGTGATCAGCAGTGTCTGGATTTTTGACCTTTGTATGCTAAATTTTACAGTTGAAAGTATAAATTGCATTTCTATTAAATAGTTCAATTAAAAATTATGAGCATTTAATAATGCAAAAATCTGAAATAAATACATTATAAATAGTGTCCTTAACCTTACATTGACCTTATTTACAACACCCTTAACTTGTTTCTCGTATCCGAGATTACCTTATAAAACTTGCTCATCACAGACGTTGAAGGCAACCTCCCATAAGATTCGGCTAACAGGAATCTCAGGCAGTTGTCGGGTGATCAGCAGTGTCTGGATTTTTGACCTTTGTATGCTAAATTTTACAGTTGAAAGTATAAATTGCATTTCAATTAAAAATTATGAGCATTTAATAATGCAAAAATCTGAAATAAATACATTATAAATAGTGTCCTTAACCTTACATTGACCTTATTTACAACACCCTTAACTTGTTTCTCGTATCCGAGATTACCTTATGAAACTTGCTCATCACAGACGTTGAAGGCAACCTCCCATAAGATTCAGCTAACAGGAATCTCAGGCAGTTGTCGGGTGATCAGCAGTGTCTGGATTTTTGAACTTTTGTATGCTAAATTTTACAGTTGAAAGTATAAATTGCATTTCAATTAAAAATTATGAGCATTTAATAATGCAAAAATCTGAAATAAATACATTATAAATAGTGTCCTTAACCTTACATTGACCTTATTTACAACACCCTTAACTTGTTTCTCGTATCCGAGATTACCTTATGAAACTTGCTCATCACAGACGTTGAAGGCAACCTCCCATAAGATTCGGCTAACAGGTATCTCAGGCAGTTGTCGGGTGATCAGCAGTGTCTGGATTTTTGAACTTTTGTATGCTAAATTTTACAGTTGAAAGTATAAATTGCATTTCAATTAAATAGTTCAATTAAAAATTATGAGCATTTAATAATGCAAAAATCTGAAATAAATACATTATAAATAGTGTCCTTAACCTTACATTGACCTTATTTACAACACCCTTAACTTGTTTCTCGTATCCGAGATTACCTTATGAAACTTGCTCATCACAGACGTTGAAGGCAACCTCCCATAAGATTCGGCTAACAGGAATCTCAGGCAGTTGTCGGGTGATCAGCAGTGTCTGGATTTTTGAACTTTTGTATGCTAAATTTTACAGTTGAAAGTATAAATTGCATTTCAATTAAATAGTTCAATTAAAAATTATGAGCATTTAATAATGCAAAAATCTGAAATAAATACATTATAAATAGTGTCCTTAACCTTACATTGACCTTATTTACAACACCCTTAACTTGTTTCTCGTATCCGAGATTACCTTATGAAACTTGCTCATCACAGACGTTGAAGGCAACCTCCCATAAGATTCGGCTAACAGGAATCTCAGGCAGTTGTCGGGTGATCAGCAGTGTCTGGATTTTTGAACTTTTGTATGCTAAATTTTACAGTTGAAAGTATAAATTGCATTTCAATTAAATAGTTCAATTAAAAATTATGAGCATTTAATAATGCAAAAATCTGAAATAAATACATTATAAATAGTGTCCTTAACCTTACATTGACCTTATTTACAACACCCTTAACTTGTTTCTCGTATCCGAGATTACCTTATAAAACTTGCTCATCACAGACGTTGAAGGCAACCTCCCATAAGATTCAGCTAACAGGAATCTCAGGCAGTTGTCGGGTGATCAGCAGTGTCTGGATTTTTGAACTTTTGTATGCTAAATTTTACAGTTGAAAGTATAAATTGCATTTCAATTAAATAGTTCAATTAAAAATTATGAGCATTTAATAATGCAAAAATCTGAAATAAATACATTATAAATAGTGTCCTTAACCTTACATTGACCTTATTTACAACACCCTTAACTTGTTTCTCGTATCCGAGATTACCTTATGAAACTTGCTCATCACAGACGTTGAAGGCAACCTCCCATAAGATTCGGCTAACAGGAATCTCAGGCAGTTGTCGGGTGATCAGCAGTGTCTGGATTTTTGAACTTTTGTATGCTAAATTTTACAGTTGAAAGTATAAATTGCATTTCAATTAAAAATTATGAGCATTTAATAATGCAAAAATCTGAAATAAATACATTATAAATAGTGTCCTTAACCTTACATTGACCTTATTTACAACACCCTTAACTTGTTTCTCGTATCCGAGATTACCTTATGAAACTTGCTCATCACAGACGTTGAAGGCAACCTCCCATAAGATTCGGCTAACAGGAATCTCAGGCAGTTGTCGGGTGATCAGCAGTGTCTGGATTTTTGAACTTTTGTATGCTAAATTTTACAGTTGAAAGTATAAATTGCATTTCAATTAAATAGTTCAATTAAAAATTATGAGCATTTAATAATGCAAAAATCTGAAATAAATACATTATAAATAGTGTCCTTAACCTTACATTGACCTTATTTACAACACCCTTAACATGTTTCTCGTATCCGAGATTACCTTATGAAACTTGCTCATCACAGACGTTGAAGGCAACCTCCCATAAGATTCGGCTAACAGGAATCTCAGGCAGTTGTCGGGTGATCAGCAGTGTCTGGATTTTTGATCTTTGTATGCTAAATTTTACAGTTGAAAGTATAAATTGCATTTCAATTAAATAGTTTAATTAAATAATGAACATTTAATAATGCAAAAATCTGAAATAAATACATTATAAATAGTGTCCTTAACCTTACATTGACCTTATTTACAACACCCTTAACTTGTTTCTCGTATCCGAGATTACCTTATGAAACTTGCTCATCACAGACGTTGCAGGCAACCTCCCATAAGATTCGGCTAACAGGAATCTCAGGCAGTTGTCGGTTGATCAGCTGTGTTTGGATTTTTGAACTTTTGTATGCTAAATTTTACAGTTGAAAGGATAAAACGCATTTCAATTAAAAATTATGAGCATTTAATAATGCAAAAATCTGAAATAAATACATTATAAATAGTGTCCTTAACCTTACATTGACCTTATTTACAACACCCTTAACTTGTTTCTCGTATCCGAGATTACCTTATGAAACTTGCTCATCACAGACGTTGCAGGCAACCTCCCATAAGATTCGGCTAACAGGAATCTCAGGCAGTTGTCGGGTGATCAGCAGTGTCTGGATTTTTGAACTTTTGTATGCTAAATTTTACAGTTGAAAGTATAAATTGCATTTCAATTAAATAGTTCAATTAAAAATTATGAGCATTTAATAATGCAAAAATCTGAAATAAATACATTATAAATAGTGTCCTTAACCTTACATTGACCTTATTTACAACACCCTTAACTTGTTTCTCGTATCCGAGATTACCTTATAAAACTTGCTCATCACAGACGTTGAAGGCAACCTCCCATAAGATTCAGCTAACAGGAATCTCAGGCAGTTGTCGGGTGATCAGCAGTGTCTGGATTTTTGAACTTTTGTATGCTAAATTTTACAGTTGAAAGTATAAATTGCATTTCAATTAAATAGTTCAATTAAAAATTATGAGCATTTAATAATGCAAAAATCTGAAATAAATACATTATAAATAGTGTCCTTAACCTTACATTGACCTTATTTACAACACCCTTAACTTGTTTCTCGTATCCGAGATTACCTTATGAAACTTGCTCATCACAGACGTTGAAGGCAACCTCCCATAAGATTCAGCTAACAGGAATCTCAGGCAGTTGTCGGGTGATCAGCAGTGTCTGGATTTTTGAACTTTTGTATGCTAAATTTTACAGTTGAAAGTATAAATTGCATTTCAATTAAATAGTTCAATTAAAAATTATGAGCATTAAATAATGCAAAAATCTGAAATAAATACATTATAAATAGTGTCCTTAACCTTACATTGACCTTATTTACAACACCCTTAACTTGTTTCTCGTATCCGAGATTACCTTATGAAACTTGCTCATCACAGACGTTGTAGGCAACCTCCCATAAGTTTCGGCTAATAGGAATCTCAGGCAGTTGTCGGGTGATCAGCAGTGTCTGGATTTTTGAACTTTTGTATGCTAAATTTTACAGTTGAAAGTATAAATTGCATTTCAATTAAATAGTTCAATTAAAAATTATGAGCATTTAATAATGCAAAAATCTGAAATAAATACATTATAAATAGTGTCCTTAACCTTACATTGACCTTATTTACAACACCCTTAACATGTTTCTCGTATCCAAGATTACCTTATGAAACTTGCTCATCACAGACGTTGAAGGCAACCTTCTATAAGATTGGGCTAACAGGAATCTCAGGCAGTTGTCAGGTGATCAGCAGTGTCTGGATTTTTGACCTTTGTATGCTAAATTTTACAGTTGAAAGAATAAATTGCATTTCTATTAAATAGTTCAATTAAAAATAAAGAGCATATAATAATGCAAAAATCTGAAATAAATACATTATAAATAGTGTCCTTAACCTTACATTGACCTTATTTACAACACCCTTAACTTGTTTCTCGTATCCGAGATTACCTTATGAAACTTGCTCATCACAGACGTTGAAGGCAACCTCCCATAAGATTGGGCTAACAGGAATCTCAGGCAGTTGTCGGGTGATCAGCAGTGTCTGGATTTTTGAACTTTCGGATGTTTAATTTTACAGTTGAAAGTATAAATTGCATTTCAATTAAAAATAAAGAGCATTTAATAATGCAAAAATCTGAAATAAATACATTATAAATAGTGTCCTTAACCTTACATTGACCTTATTTACAACACCCTTAACTTGTTTCTCGTATCCGAGATTACCTTATGAAACTTGCTCATCACAGACGTTGAAGGCAACCTCCCATAAGATTCGGCTAACAGGAATCTCAGGCAGTTGTCGGGTGATCAGCAGTGTCTGGATTTTTGAACTTTTGTATGCTAAATTTTACAGTTGAAAGTATAAATTGCATTTTAATTAAAAATTATGAGCATTTAATAATGCAAAAATCTGAAATAAATACATTATAAATAGTGTCCTTAACCTTACATTGACCTTATTTACAACACCCTTAACTTGTTTCTCGTATCCGAGATTACCTTATAAAACTTGCTCATCACAGACGTTGAAGGCAACCTCCCATAAGATTCGGCTAACAGGAATCTCAGGCAGTTGTCGGGTGATCAGCAGTGTCTGGATTTTTGAACTTTTGTATGCTAAATTTTACAGTTGAAAGTATAAATTGCATTTCAATTAAATAGTTCAATTAAAAATTATGAGCATTTAATAATGCAAAAATCTGAAATAAATACATTATAAATAGTGTCCTTAACCTTACATTGACCTTATTTACAACACCCTTAACTTGTTTCTCGTATCCGAGATTACCTTATAAAACTTGCTCATCACAGACGTTGAAGGCAACCTCCCATAAGATTCGGCTAACAGGTATATCAGGCAGTTGTCGGGTGATCAGCAGTGTCTGGATTTTTGATCTTTGTATGCTAAATTTTACAGTTGAAAGTATAAATTGCATTTCTATTAAATAGTTCGTTTAAAAATTATGAGCATTTAATAATGCATAAATCTGAAATAAAAACATTATAAATAGTGTCCTTAACCTTACATTGACCTTATTTACAACACCCTTAACTTGTTTCTCGTATCCGAGATTACCTTATGAAACTTGCTCATCACAGACGTTGAAGGCAACCTCCCATAAGATTCGGCTAACAGGAATCTCAGGCAGTTGTCGGGTGATCAGCAGTGTCTGGATTTTTGATCTTTGTATGCTAAATTTTACAGTTGAAAGAATAAATTGCATTTCAATTAAATAGTTCAATTAAAAATTATGAGCATTTAATAATGCAAAAATCTGAAATAAATACATTATAAATAGTGTCCTTAACCTTACATTGACCTTATTTACAACGCCCTTAACATGTTTCTCGTATCCGAGATTACCTTATGAAACTTGCTCATCACAGACGTTGAAGGCAACCTCCCATAAGATTCGGCTAACAGGTATCTCAGGCAGTTGTTGGGTGATCAGCAGTGTCTGGATCTTTGAGGAGTCGATCTTGACCCTCCAGTTCGTCTGCAACCAACCCCATGTTCAGGCAGGCTCCCACGACATTCGGGTAAACTTTGAATAGAAAAAAGACGGTTTAGAAATCTCAAATGAATTTATTAAAAAAACAGGAAATTATTTAATGAATATTTATGGCACAGTGAATAGCACACAAATAACAGATGGTACAATCAAAACTGACAATATTGGGAACGTCCGGAAAGGCAGTCACCGGAAATTTTGGTGTCTTGATAGACAGAAATATTTTGCCTATTTAATTTAATTTTAACTCAAAATTCTTTAATTGTAATAGCGCCCTTGCTAGGAACTGGATTATCATATATCGAAAGTATACACACATCAAGGTTTTACCATATACATGTGCTCGTGCTGATAAAGGTGATAGGTACTATCTATAGGATATTGACTCCAGGGCTTTGTCTGGATTGTAAGACATGTTGAAATGAAAGTTCCCATTGATGAAATTCAGCTTCTGAAGATTTCATAAGATGGAAACACAACAGACAATCTGCAAGAAGCATGTTTTTGACAGATATGTTCAATATTTCAAATCAGTTCGTAATCGGCGAGAATTGTAATCAGGAAAAACGTTAGTGATTGCAAGAATCTACATGCGACAAAAACATTAAATTAATTATATTTGTAAAGACAATGGGGTTAAGTAACGTCAACTAAATCAACCAAACATTTTCATGTGCAATCACTGGAAAATACTGGTACAATAATCGAAGAAAATGCAAACAATAATTACATGTTTAGTCTGTAGAAACATTTATTCAATACATTGAGCATCTAGAAAAATATTTTGTGTTGGTCAATATTAAATGAGATGAGAGAAAAAGTCAAAAATTCTTATAAATTGTCTGGGTCCAAAGCAGTACTCACTTCTCTCAAGGATCATCTCACCTAAAGTCGGTGATGTTACATATAAAGAAACTATTAGTATTCATGCCCCAAACCAAACACCATAGTTGAACGACATGAATTACCGTCTACGATGCAAGATTTATTTAGCTGACCTCAAACAATGTGAGTTAAAATGCAAAAACTGTCAAAATGAGAGTCCCAAACTGTTGCCCGTGTCTCAATTCACGATAGGAGTTGCAGAGATACCTTTGAAATGTCGTGCCATAGGCGAATGCTGAAAATCAGATGGGCGGATAGAATCACTAACGAGGAAGTTCTAAACGGAATAGGATAAGACCGGACAAAGAGGAGGACTTTGATCAAGTTTTAAGACGTGTAAAATTAGTGTTAGAGTGAAGCGTAAGAACGAAAGAGGGAGGCCAAGGATGGAATGCGATAAGTAGATTAGGATGGATGTGGTAGTTACGCGGAAATGTGAAAGATTGCGCAATATAGGCTAGCAAAATACCACTATAACACACGCACGCACACACATATTTCGGGTCCAATAAATTATACTTTTAAAACTACTATCGATGGTAATTGAATTTGATTGACTCTAAAATAATTAAATTGAAGTATTTAAATAGAAATGTTTCGTTAAAACTGTAAAAAAAAAATTAATTGAATCAAGTAAACTGAATCTCTACTTTGGAACTGCGATGTATATTAATAATAATAATTATATTCTATTCAAATTCGAGATATCATTCGTACTTGGGCAAGATGGCGCCGTCAGGTTGTCCGCCTTGGCTGACGTCACGGAGCACGGTGACGCGGACTTGACGCAGACAATGTCAACGGCGCTCTATTCGAATTCGGGGAAACGGGGCATATTTATAAACAACCCCGTCCAATCAGATTGCAGATCGGGGTTTTTTGACGTCGTTTAAGGCCGCTGATTGGATGAAGAAGCTCCTCCCGCTGAGCGTTTACGTGGAAGGGTTCACACACGTAAATCCATGGCCTGCTTCTTCACCGCCATTTATATCAACAAACATAATTATTTATTTCTCAATGCTAAGTAAAGAGACAATACCCAAAATAAAAATGTGGACACCCTACCCTTCTCGAGAATCCTTCACAACACAACACACACAAAAAAAAGAGGACTCCAAATCTCCTGTTACCCTAATACCTAAACCTACAGGACTTCCGACGCCAAGCTGAAGTAACTGACCACCTTTTCCACGGCCAATAACAACAATGAACGAAGAAAGAAGAGCCAAAATCCAACAGCGGGCTGTAGAGGCCAGCGTGGCACACGCAAACTCCAATAAACTAAACTAAACCAAACTACCCAAAATAATAAACATAATGACAATGCCAAGCTCCAACTTAACTGTCCTGAGTTCGACGCCTCCCTGCGCCTATTCAGAATGACAAAAAAAACTAGTATTAAACATTAGCAAAATAATAATAATAATAAGAAAATTATCAGCCAATATACGGGACATCGAGGTGAATAATTCGACCAATCAGAACGCGTAAAGCAGGAATTTTGAAGCGGTTCGGCAATTTGATTGGCCGGCGCAGACAGCGCACTACGGAAGAATATATAAGGGGAAAAAATCAAAAGCAACACCGCGAGCCTTAAACCATAGCCCTTGCTAGGCTACCTTCCTTCCGCATCCCCCCTTTTCAATTCCCTTCCTATGCTATTAAAGGGGAGTTGCCTGTTTCAGGATCTCTCACCTGTTTTCCAAAAAAGAAGAAGGCGTAAAGCTCTAACATGAAAAAGGCCCAGGCAATCCATCAGCAGATATTCACAACACTTGGATACATAAGGGAATACGTTCACTGATAAAAGCCAAATTTAGTTTTAACTTTTGCATGGCCTGTTCTATATATAACAGCATGGGAAACAAACTGCAACTTTCTAGATTTCGGCTATATTTTCTTCATCTTCAATTCTAATTACTGCGGACTGCCATCTGTACAGGTTATGTATAATCCTTTATTTCGGGATATATTATTCCTGCCCTCTTGAAAATCGAGAATATTGTGTTCCTGTTCACACTTCTGACTCCACCTAATACAACAATAGAAAACTAACTAAATAACCTTTTTATCATGGATAAATCATCAACAGTTAAGGAACAGAATCATCTACTAAGAGAAGACTTAATCCATTTTTTAAACTGTTACTTTTAGATAACTTTGAAGAAAATTAAAGGAATGAAAATAATAATTTGCAAAAGATTGACGGCAGATTCTTTTTACAGCCTTTTCAAAATACCTCTTTTTTTCTGACACACCTTGTATAATACTGTTGCAATATTAGAGTGGCATTTGAGTGTACAAATAGCAGGAATATATTTTACTATAAGACAACATTCTCAAAGAATATCTTCAACTCCATAAACAATTCCACACCTCGGCAGATAGTAGAGATATTTTTATAACTCATTTAATAAATTGGCTCATTTTATATTAAAAAAGCTTTTGGAGTAATAAAGTAAAAAATAACAATACTGTAGTCATTTATTTCTCTTGTAACTAAATTTAATTTTCATCCATTGAACAATTAGCTTTCCCTCGCAGGTGTTTCTCCCCAAATTCACTGCAGGCTTTCCTTTCTCGATGCCTCGTAACCTCTGGTTTTTTTTTCAACGTTCTCAAATGCCGAGTCTCCTTCATCTCTTTTAGAAGGTGTATATACTGGGGTCAAAGGCCTTGGGCATCCCATTTGATCAGCTGACTCCTGAAACTGGCGGAGACAACTGTGTAGGGAATACCGTGACTTTCCAGCTTACTCTTCCCCAGTCATTCAGATGGATGTGATAGTAATATCAAATAGACCAACCTACCTCATGCAGGTTTTCTAAGTTTCTCCCTGCATCTCATTAACATGCAACACATGGAAGGACTTTGAACTATAGCCCGGGGACATTGGTCAACCCTTGGCTACCTTACTATACCTTCCATTTCCCTTCCTATCCTACTAAACGCGAGTTTCCTGTTTCCTGCCTCCAGTCCTCTTTGGTTTCTGTAAATTCATCAGCATGACATACTTATTAAATACCCCATAGCTTATATCGTCGTATGTAGTTTTCATAGCACTTTATCGCTTCATCTGCTTTCTTATTTCATTCGACAGATTCCTTTCAGATGCAAACAATTCAGAGTCTGTAATTGTACAGTTGTAAAGCTGAAATCTGAGGTAATTCATGAAGGTTAACTATTAGATTCATAAAGTCTGTGTATGGTAAACAACCTACGGTTAAGAGATTGTTAATTTTGCTTTTATTTTTAGGTTAAGAAACTTGAGGATTAACTACTACATGCAATGGAAAACAGATTTCAGCAGCTCTCGGAAAGTCGGATCCAGTATTTGCAGGTCAACGACCCACGTATGCCTCGTACGAAACAAACGACCGGGACAAGTATTTCAGGAGTGTAGAGTATCCACTAAACAGAATACAAGAACCATTAAATTGAGGTTTATGTTATTTAGGTGGATGGCTCGCCCACAAACATGCACGTGTTCCTTGTGTATACTGTTTACGTGCGATGGAGAAGTTCCACAACAACTGGACAACTGCTGTTAATGAAGCAGACTGAAATAATCATATATCAAAGGTGACTCTGTGCATGACACCAATTAATGATTACAAATATACTTTAATTTTAGCCTGAAGAATGTATTTATTGGTGTTTTTATAACAAAAGTTATTCTGCAGCCATGTTCAAGAAAAACTTCTATTAATTTGTATTTTTTGGGGGTTAATCATATCTCAAAAGTGACTTTGTGCCTTGGCAAAGCTTAATGATTGCAAATATGCTTAAGTTCAGCCTGAGGAATGTATTTATTTATAAATTATAACAAAAGTTATTTGGAGGTTAATGACTCAACCTAGGTTGGAATTTGTATTGGAAATGTGGTTGATTTTATTGTTATAGTGTGCGATTGGAGTAGGTGAATCTTTGTTGTGAACAGCGGCTAGAATTTTGGTTCAGAAACATTTAGGATAGAGTTCGTTTGTTGCACCTAATCGCCTATAAATTTTTAGGTTAACTTTCCAAAAAGAATTATTGTCCACCCTCCAACGGCACAAACTTTAACTAGAAAAAAAAATACGCAAAATAATGATTTATAGCTATAAACATTCTCCTATCACACGTAATGAAAAATAATTCATTTCGTTTTGTTCAGTAATTGACTCCTTCAAGGGGAATAAAACAAGTAATAGAAACCGAGCCAATTAAACAATTAAAACCAGCTTCAAAGTACATGTGCTGTTTTTATTATTGCTTGATTTCTGTAGTAATAATATAAAGCAATATTACTAAACAACTGTTTTCATTTTTATGTATCTATAGTACAGTAGCGTAATACTGAGTTTGACTTTTTCGTGAGAATTGAGGAACCCCTCCTCGTCAAGTCTATTCTATCACTAATGCAAAGTGATTAGTTCCTGTTTATGGACATTATGCGTACACGAAAACACAAAGGGGAAAAATATTCAACTTGATATAAACAATATATCGACTGTATGCAACATCAACAATCCAAGCGGTCGTAGTTGCCAAAAAAAATAGCAGAGAAGTATAAACATGCTACAGAGTTCTCTGCCCGTTCTGTAGTGAGGGCAGGCAGTGCACAGCCAATCCAACTCCGACGAACATCACTGCCCGTGTAAACCTAGCTTTAGCCTTACATATGAGTTTGTAAAACGCCGCTGTTATTCTTTACAAATATTCATATGTATGTAACGATTTGCACCTTGATATTTTTTATGGCGTCCATCATGCTAATCCACTATGGGTTGATTAGACTGGCTTAAAAATTGGTTCTATATTAGCCTGAGGTGCTATTTCCCTAGCAGTGATTAGAGTAATTAAATTTCAAGTAGGTTTCCAGTAATTGTGATGCTGATGTTTCCGGCATCCCCGTCACATGGCGCCCTTTTGTACTCTTTAGTTTCCTCTTCAGGCTGTGGATGATGGAAGGGTTTAAAAAATTAAATACATTTAGAAAATTTATTGTGCCAAAGTTACAAGTTCCTATGGATTGATCACGCTCATCATTTAAGGCCTTGGTTATCATTTTTAAATTACACACAATTTAAATCTGCCAATTATCATGTATTAGTGGGCAACAACAGTATTGCTTCCATTAAGTACCTCACAACATAAATCCTAACTCTTAAATGACACCTATTTAGTTATGTTTATGTGCCAGTTCTCATAACTCGTCCATCAACTTCCGCCTACTTCCAGCAGTTATCTGAGGATCTAAAATACCAACAGAATCCCAGAACTTCCTGTTGCCTAAAATAGTTGAAGCTTCAACACTAATTGTGGGTCCATTCCCAAGCAGCAAAAAGTCAAGCTCTGTGCTATGAGCTGTCACAGGTGGCCAAGTTCTATTAAGAGCAGAAGGTGTAGGGTTCCTGTCAATATGATAAACAGTTACTTCATAAAACTTTTATGAAAACAACATGATTGATAATTATAAATTATCATTATTCAACAACATAATTTACTTTGATCTTTTAAAAATAAGGATTTGATAATGAAGATAATGTTAGTAGCCTTACAATTAATCTAAATTGGAAACCAAAATATGTTAATCCTTTCAAATCTGCAAAATATAAATGTTTTATAATTATTTTTCTTTATTTGTTTGTATTGGTGACTCAATTCATGTCAAAGCTAATCACGACATTCTCTTTAATTGTACTTTACCTCCATTTTCTGGGAAGTTATATATGCTTATGTAAAATATTTGTGAGCATAACAATCTAATCTTACCCTGTCCTAGAAAAACTTGTATAGATGTCAACCATTAGCTTCATCATATTTTTGTCTTCTTCCGTTTCATCAATGCTTAAGTTCAAGGACTTCATTTCAAATACATACGCAATGTCATCTCCGTGTCCAACACCTGACAGTAAAAATGTTCAGAAATTTTATATGTACATTTTTAATAAACATTGTATTTTAGGCATTATTTCCATTTAACAAATTTCACAAATACATTTATTTTCCCAAGAATGTAACATTTGTTATACTATTACTACTCATTTTGGTTTAGTATTCTTACATTGAAAAATCACTAATAGCTACAAAGAGAAACCATATGCAAAATAATGTGCAATTTCCATATCAGCACTTTTTACATACCTAAGTCAATGTTCTTCTTTGTCATCAGGTCGTAAAGACTGTGTGTACCTTTATGACTGAAGACATAGAAGAAAACTGGTGATTTGTTGAATTCAGCTTGTAGCTGAGCTGCTCTAATAGCATCAGCTACAAACAGCCTGTCACCTACCATCTGTGACAGAAATGATCATGTTCATATGCTATAGTGGATGATAAATCTTTTATCATATTTTATGCATTAAATTTCCATTGATGATTATGTGTTAAATGTATTTTTACTAAATTTTACATGGTTTACATTAAGCTTCTAAATTGTATTTGTAGAACTCTGTTCCCATGATTGTTAAAACTGGGTACTGCTTACTCATAGATGACTATATAATAATAGATAAGCTTTTCTTCTATTACATAGTTCAGGCAAAATATTGTCCAAAATCTCAAGTTTGTTACACGTTTTGTCATCTTCAATTAAATTAATCCTATTGCTTGATATATTATTTCTATATTGACTATACTCATCAATTAGTGTTCATATATATCCAGGAAAAGTTTACAGTTTGTTCTTTTTTCTTCTACATTTCTTGTGTATAATTGAATGTTTTGGTCCTATGCCCTTCCTATTTTGATTCATTTCATGGCAATATAAGTGAAAATCATAAATGATTACGAATTGTGATTTCAACATTTCAGTTTCAATATTGAGATCCTTCTTCTGATTTATGATCTTAGATTAAAAGTGAAAAATATCCCATTAATGATAAATGTTTTAAAATAAACTGATAGTGTGTTGTGCTCTAACTGCTTAGAAAATTGAAATATCTCAGAATGAGTTTAATGGTACACTTTTCTAATGGGCCTGTATGAAAGAAAGAAGTCACAGTCTGGGGAAATATTAAGATCCCTATTCATAGTTTACCACTTACATTATCAGGACTTGTAATTAAAACTTTGCCCATTCACGTTTATACATTTACCTGAATAAAGCTGTCATATGTTTCCTCTGTAATGGGCTGGTTATCCATATACTCTTTCAATGCAAGCAGAGCTATTTCACGGTGTTTATCTTTTGGCGCTGTGTTGTTATAATCAAGAATGTAAGGAGATAGTTCTATAAAACGTTGTTGCAATTCAGTGAGAAGATCCTTACCAGAGAGATATTCTGAAACATAAAATTTGGAAACATTTTTAATTTTGTAGAATGAAGTTAATGATTTCATTATTGTTTTTTATGCTTCTTTCATTTCCTCTTCCCCTTATTAACACTCCTATTTTATTTTTATTTTCCAAAGTCAACTGTAATCAAACAATTCAGATATTTTTCACACTTCTTGAACCATTAAAAAAACAGCTTATTCATGAATGTTTTTATAAACTTTTATAAACATAAAAACTGATATTCAAAGTACTGGTCATTTTTAATAAGCTCTTTTATGAGTGTCTAATGTGCTTGTTGTGATTACTTTACATTTTATAAAGTCTTAAATGTATACATATCTATAAATTATTGCTGCACTGCCCTGACATACATGTTGTAATAAGTGATTTTGCCCTTCAGGCATGTTATAATTTTCACAAAACTGAGAAAAGTGCACGATTGGTCGTTGCAGCAATCCACGGGTAAGGATCATTGTGTTTGGCAGGTCAGATGTTTTGATCGTTGACCTGGGAGCGGTGTGAAGGCATCTGGACAGGAAGCTGGATTTGGAAACCCTCAGGAAGTGGGGGCAGGCCTGGGACCTATAAAACAGAGTGGACTGATGTGGTTTTTATTATTATTATTGATGTTATCTGTGAATGGTGGTGTGGAGGTTGTTGTTATTACTATTTGTGGTGTTAATGGACTTGTGTGGATGGAGAGATTGCCATGAGCGGCAAGTGAGGAAAGTGTATTTTGGTTGGAGACAGAGGGTGTGGTGCGGTTTTGGGAGAGATGGAGGAGAAATGTTTGAGGAGGAATGAGACAAGACAGTTTGGTGAGTGCGGATGGTCTAATACATTTATACAGCACAGAGGAGTCAAGAACCGATCCTGCTCAAGGTGATACCACATGTTCCTGCTTCGGCATGTGCCTGGGCACGATCTATGGATGACACACCAAGACCTGCAAACCGTAAGCGCTCCCCTTTCCCTTTTACTTCGTGTGGTTGCGTGCACAATGACCGGATGGGCCACTGAACATTATAATGTCCTGTGTAATTTGCTATTATTGTAATCATATTTTAGGTTAGGTTTTAGAGTTTAAGTGAGCGGATGACTGTGCGCAACATTCAATGATTGTGGAGTCAGAGTGGGCTTTAGCCAGGTATCAAATATCAAATTGTTTTAACCCCTTGTTAATTATTGAATAAATCACCCCCCTTCCCCTAAATTAATTCAATAAAGCTCGATTCTGGCCATCTCCCTCAGGATCTCGCGGTTCGCAATTGCTGTTTTATTTATTTGAGAAATATATATAGTAATTCTGCATATGCAGTGGCACCCAGGCCGGCATTGCGATGCAAAAGATCAGAGGGGATGGGGAGCATTACAGTGTATGTGATGTAATTCAATTCAATTGCCACTGTCTAGACAATTTTTAACTTCAGTTTCTGCAGTTGATAAAGAAGATATCCAACAGCCCCAAAATTTAATAAAGTTAGACATTGACTTTCAAGCTGATTAAGTGATGATTTCTTGCAGTCTTTCTTATACTTGTAATTGAGGATATATGTTACTTTATTTTATAATTAAATGCCTATAGTAAGGAATCAAAAAGCATTCCTATTAATGTTTGGTGATTTTCTGAGTAAAAATTAATTCACCTGCTGTAGGGTATGTGCCTTCTTCTGTAACAACGCTTGTCAACCAAGGAATATCATTACATCGTCCTTCCAGCATCAAATCCACTGGTTGCTTGGATATAAATGGCTTTGCTCCAGCCTTCTCTATGATTGGTCCAAATGGGCATAATGGTAGATGCTTCCACACCTGAATGAAAAAGATGAGTTTTTTATAATATACTTTTGGTCCACATTTTTGGACTTCTTCAGGTAAAAAGAAGCTTGTTCAAATTTATTCTGGTGTTAACTAGAAACAATTTTTTACAACTTAGTAATGTAATTGACAAAAAATTTGTTAAAATTATTATTCAGTTTTGAATTAATGAAGTCAAGATATATTAAAAACTTCCATGTCTTGAATGGATGCAAATATCTCTATTAATTACAAAACTGGGATTAAAAACAGAAAATTTTGCGTCATGGACTGGACAGTTGTAACTTAAATTCAATTTATGAATGCAGAATAGTGTTTGCATTGTAGACTGTTCAAATACATAATGATACATAAAATTAAATTAAATTATTATAAAAACAGGGCTCTGCCTGGCACAACCGACACATTTTTAAAATCAGCACCATTTATATTTTAATGTTTATATGGCTGTATATTCAGAAAAGTGTAGATTAACATCTACACTTTTTTTAAATCACATGTAGCGTAAAATTTATTAGGTTAAACAGAAAATATGGGCTTGGGGCCTGACAGGCCCCACACGACTACTTATAGGTTAATGTTTAAAGTTGTAGCATTAAATGAATATGCAGAAATTTGCTCTTGTGAAATAATTAAAAATGAAGATTTATTTTGATTGTTTCTGTGAATGCACCCCTTTAGTTTTTGAGCTTCTTAAAATTGAAAACTAGTGGTGCTTGCATTTGCCTTAATATGGTGACTGACCCAAATTTATGACCATGGCAAAAGGGGTATTTACTTCTTTTTGAAAGTCCTTTTTATCATTTGGGAATTAAATAAGTTCTTCTCAGTTTGCAAGAAACAATGTAAAAATTACAGGCAATGTTGAATGAAACTCAGATCAATTTTTTATGTATGTATGTTATCAGAATGAAAATCTGTAAGGTAAACGCTGTTGTGTTGTAATTATCAACTATGTAAAAGCTTTCTCTGGAGAACAGTGAAAAAATTAGTAAATTCTTATGTAAAATACCCACACAATTCTAAGGAAAATTTTTTACTTAAACTACTTCAATTTTTTAAAACTCATTAAATTTGATGCACCTAACTAGTATCAAAATATGGAATCTTATTTTATTCAGCCATAAATCATATTGCAAAAAGTAATCCCATTGACCAGTCACATATTGCTTACATAGAAATTTTGAGTTTGCTGTACAATGCTCCTGGCAGGACGAGATCTAAGACAATCTACCAAGATCTTTGAGGTATGAGTGTCACAACCCATGAGGAAGGCCAGTTTCAGTGTTGAATCTCGTGGAGCCTCAATAATAGACCATGGTTGTAGAGAAGTTCCAGACAATGACATTCCTTTCTGGAACAACCCTGAAACAAAATGAATACATTCACCAACATCCTATGTCAAGTTAATGTAAATAATATTTGGAAGTTGAAACAACTGAATTGAATTGAAACTAGCTTGTTTCTGAAAATGTTATGAAGAATTTTAGATATTAATATTGATTTTACACATGACTTTTAATTTATTCTCCACTAAAGTACGATCATTGTGTTGAATATATATTGATGTTTTGTTTTTGGTATCTGAATGTATGAAAGCTCTACTTATATTGTAAATAAAGATTATAATTAATATTTTCCACCTTAAAAATGCTTTGAAAAATGATTTAGGCCTAATGGAAGTTTATCGACTGTCTTTGTTACATAAGAGAAAATAATTCATACTTCTGATAAAGTGGTCTACTATTGAAAAAGCAATGTTAAATGGTAATAAAATTTTTAATGTGTTTTATGTATAAGTAAAATTGATTTACTATATTCTCCTCTCTCTTATTTTATCCAAGTGTTTTGTTAACATTATATAGGATAAAATAGAACATAATTGATGTAGAAATAGCAGTGTGTAAAAATGTGACAGATTTTGTGCAGAAATATTTTTACATGTTTTTTTTCTTACCACTTCACCTATACTCCTTTTTATTTGTTATCTGCTCATACCTCCCCTACTAATGCCAGCCCTTTATAATGTTTCTCCATTTTGTTGTTTTAGGTAAAATGAAATATCACATGCATTTTTCTTCTTGAAAATAAAAATGTTATGGAAATTCTAAACCTCTTTTTTTGAAATAAAATTTATATAAACATGTATACCTTTAGATAGAGGAGAAAGATAGTGAAGGTGAACACTGGCACCGCCAGCTGATGTCCCTGTAAGAGTCACACTTGCTGGATTTCCTCCAAATGCAACTATGTTCTTCTGTATCCATTGCAAAGCCAATACTTGATCCTTCAGACCATTATTACCAGGCACGATGTCATCTTCAGTGCTTAAGAATCCTGTAATAATAATACTACAACAGAAGTTTTGCAAAAAGTAATATTAGTAAATTAATAAGAGAAAATGTAAAGGCAAGAAAACACCATGACAGTGATTAATTAAATAAACACAGACTAAGAATAGAGACAAAGTAAGATAACACCCATTTATTTCATGTTAATTAAATGTGATAATACTTCTCATGTGACTGTTTGCTACCACAAAATGCTTTCATATAATAAATAAATATAAAATCAATTACCTAAAATACCAATCCTGTAGTTAAATGTAACAAAAACAACATCTTCATCCATGAGGTACTCTGGTCCATGATTGTTGCTTGATCCTCTCATGAATGCACCACCATGAATGTTAACCAAAACATCAAGGAAAGGTGCTGGAGTTTCAAGAGAAGGTAGCTATAATGCCCAAAATTATACACATAAATATGTTTTATTTGTGAATTGTACAAGAGCTCTGTTCTCGGTAAGATAAATATTATTTATGTAAATCTTTTATACAATCCACAAACATTTCAAGACTTTTGTTCTAGATTTATAGCCAGCATGTGTACCACTTTTCCTACCTATCTTGTTTTCCTTGGTCATATTTTTTGGGAAAAATTGGGTTGTAGCAGCCTTTGGCCAATTTAAGAACTTTATACCTGAATGGAATTATTTAATTAAATAAATCAGGACAACAAGAATGGAATAAATTCAGCATTCCCCATTACAATTTATATGGATAGGAAAAATAAATAGTTAAATTGAGAATGAATGACAGATATGAAAACATTAAAAGATTTTGAGATACACCACTTCCACCTTCAAAAGATATAGTAATGTGCAATTATGCTAGCATGAAGTGTAGCATCATCTCTTGACAGAGATGTATGCCTCTGAAATTTTTAAGTTTCCTGACTGAATTAGTCCACAATTTTGGATAAGCCATGCATTTTCACTTCCTAATTCCTTTCCATATGACAGAAGTCATCTCAATAGTAATTTAAATAATGTAATCAAACATGTAGGTACTATAATGAGAGACTCAATTTGATACCCCAGTTACGGATGGGGTTCAGCAAACAGTCAGCTTCATAAGAAACCTAATTTAATTTGCAAAATTTAAATCAAATTTATACCTCCAGCTCAATCTTATGATCATCAATTGTTAAACATTGTTACATTTGATTTAGACTCAAAAAAACAGCACATCAATTAATTAAGGAATCATCATTACATAATTTTAAGAACCTTTATAATAATAGTAATATTTCTTCTTTGGTTCTGAAGACTTTAAACTCTCACTTCTGTGCTTTCATGATTCTAGCTGAAAATCCTGTTGGGAACAACAAATGTGGATGGGCAGTATACAGCTTCAGTCCCCCTGCTTCAGGCATTTCACCCAAAAATGGATTCCCCTTTCAGCTACAATGTCTCGTAGCCGTGACATTCATGATGCCACTGCCTAGCAATTCACACATTGAAATTAAAATAATTCTAATCATTTAGTAATCATATTTTTTAAATAGTATTTGTGCATTTTGCATTGTAATAAAAAATCACAGGTGAAGATTATTTTAAATATAAAGAAAAATGCATTTCGAATACTTGCACCAAACTGCGAAATATAACACGGGATCTTTAATAAAATATTGCCATCATACTTATTCCTAAAAAAGTTTAAAATGTGTTAGAAGGAAAAATTCTTATGTATCAACTTGGTTTTAAAATTTCGTGCTTCTAAAATTTATGCATTATTCCATGTTATGGAGACGGAAATAGAAATGCAGCATGTTACGAGCCGCAGAGTATTGATAACTCTATCACTGTATCCTCGTGTTGTAACTCATAACATAAAAATATCACTAGTAAAAACAAGTCAAAATGTCACCTCGGCCAACAGCACAATATATTCTCGTACCTATAATTACCCAAAATTTAATAAAAATTCAGAACTGGTCAAAAACTCATATAGCAAATTGAATAGCAAAGGAGAAACTTGTATTTGTTTTTGATGAACCAATGAATCACGTCATATAATGAAGCCTTGATGAATAATTGATTGATTTTACTGCACTTTGAGTACCTTTGGAGTGAATACGTTGATGAATAAGCAGTTTTCATCGCCGATAACACTTGGACCAGAGTGTAACGAGTTTCCTGTGTATTGTAGACATGGACTTCCCGGTATGGAAGCATTCCAAACTCCTGGCCAAGGTTTGGCCACCACCGCTTCCTGAAACAAAATATATTCATTTATATTCTAAATCATATTTTAAAATAATAAATATTACTTTGATTTTTTATTTTACCTTAGCAACACAGAGACTAGAGACTATTGTTAATAACTAGCTACACCCGCGACTTCATTCGCGCGGAACTTGGACAAATAACTCTTTTATTATGCCCAAAAAGCTTAACAACAGGTACAGAATATTGATAAAGTTGAATTCATTAAGTATATAAAAATTACGGCATCATTTATGATCACTTCAGGGCAAACGTTATAACTCGCAGTAGGTTTTGAATTCGTTTCGGAGCCAATTCGATACAAACTTCCATACAGACAGAAACTACATTTAATTTATTGGGATAAATTATATTTATTTTATTAGCCTTTAAAACTGAGCAAACACTAAATATCAAAATTTACCTAACGTGACAAAAAAAATATTAAGTATACATCGTATCGACGATCCAAAGAATAGTATTTCTGCCGACAATAGGTTAATTACAGCGTGAATCCTGCTGCAACAATAGAGAATGCTCACCATCCCTCTCTCTCTCTCTCATGCTGCCAAAATAACGCTTATAATAACGCAGTAAGTGGGATGAATTGTATAGGAACGCCTAATAGAACTTTAAACTCGGAGTTAATTTTCAAGCCGGCTTTCGAGCGACAGTTCAATGGATTTATAAATTAAAGAACGAAGGTTTTCCCGGCATATATGCTGAATAAAGTATTCTTGGTTTTCTATTCGGATTTATAAATATTTATAATTAGTATCTTCTGAACACCGCAAAATACCAAAATGAAACGTGCTCGAAAATGTAAGTTAAAATTCCTGTTTCAATCCCTGAAATTTTCATTTAAATCCGTTAAACCGTTTCGGAGCATGAATTGATCAAGTGGTATATGCAACCGCATTCACATTTTGGAGATTTGGACGCGCGTATGCCAAGAAACATTTCCGGAATGTTTTATATTTATATTTTGATGATGTTTGGGGAAATGTTTTCCTAACCTTCTGATGAAGGAGGCGGTGCCTCCGAAAATTCAATCTGAAACCCTACATGGTGCCTGCCAGCTGTGAACTCCAGGTAAGTCACCAGTTTTCTGCCCCTCTTTCCAGTCCTTATTAATTGTTTTAATTAACCTGACAATATCATTTCCGGACGCATATATATATATATATATAACTTATAATTAAATAATTTCATAATTATGCCACAGATAAAGTGTAGTTGCATAACTGATTACAAAATTAAATGCATTTATTTAGGTATTGTTTCATATTACAGACTATATCAACAGGTTTGTTTCTTGGTACGTCTTCAGATAAGCCGAGATGGAGTTTGCATAGCAAGAAGCCTGTATGAAATAATGAACGTAGACTTTCCCGGTGAATAATTCGTATGAAATCTTCACGGTTAACCAACCGGGTCAGGTATTTAAAAGAACACAACGTTTCTGCGGCCATCTTCTGCCGCCGTCTTCAGGCCGCAGAAACGTTGTGTTCTTTTAAATACCTGACCCGGTTGGGTAACCGTGAAGATTTCATCTGTATGAAATAGTTTTGTATAGCCCAAAAAGACAAGTCATCCATTGTAGTTTCATATTTTCATTTTTTAAAGTTTAGTTATCACTGTGTATAGTTTATTTCATGAATCCCGTGATTATTTCGCGTCTTGGCCTATTTAGAATAAATGGTTCAACATTTGATCAGTATCAACAGTGCTCTTGTTTACACGGAAATTAGCTACATTATAACTAAACGGATAAACGTTCTTCCTGGTTGATAAAACACACTTCCATCGGAAACCATAATTCCGGAACGAAACATTTCCAGAAGAGATACTGAATTTAGCCGACTTAAAAGAAAAATGTTTCTGAACCGAAATCGCACCACGGACCATACGTCACAATTATTGGTTTAAAATAACTTTTTTTTTAAAAAAAAGAGCAATACATTGAATAGGATACAAAATATATGTATTTTATATGTAGAACATAACAAATAGTGTACAGAAAAAAACGAAATATAAATTATTCGCATGCAAATGTGCATTGAAAAAATGAAGGAATTAAAAGTCGATGGGGTTGCTCCCGATTTCTTTCATTACACAAGTTTTGAATTCTGCTAGCTATTATTGTTGCAGTAATCTTAAATCAATTAACGCCTGATATTAAAATATTTAAATGAAATAATTTTACGACCACTTTTTTTTCAATTAAACGATGTTTCGGTACATATTCGCACCTTCTTCAGGTTTTTTCTCTATCTGTGGAATACATATTTACATCCAGTTACAATTGAATTAAAACATAGCCCTTGACTGTCCCCATACCATGACTATACCAACAACTTACCAGGCTATTGTAACTTCCAATCAATTGTTAAAATTGAACATATTATAAAACTGCAATTTTTTGGTTATGTTCAAATTCAACTGTAACTGCATGTAACTACGTATTCCTCAGATCGATAAAAAACTGAAGATGGTGCGAATATGTACCGAAAAGTCGTTTAATTAGAATTAAAAACTCTCTGTAAAAAAGAAATGTTCTTAAAATTATTTCATTTAAATCTGGAGTAATATTCAAGATATTTCTTAACTTGGAATCTATATGCATCATTACAGACAATTCAGATCAACATAACTAGTAGTTGGAAATCGTAGCAACACTCTCATTACTTCATTACATTACGTTTTTTATGTTAATCAGCATACTCATGTTTTACCTTAACCGAAAATTGTGGCATGTCTTTCAGATTAAATTGTAACTTGATTCAAATTATTAGTTCTTTAATCCCAAAATTATAAACCATGGAGAAACGCATAAATTTATACAGCACTTTTACTTCAAAAATTCTCTGTTCCTTTCTTGACACATGTTTGTTATCACTCTATTTGTATCATAATTTAGTGTCTCATTAATTATGTACACTTCTAGAAGGATTTTTTTAATGCTTCATTATTTAAAGTTATTTGATGACCATGTTAATGTTGTGACTGGTGACTGACAAATAATTTATATGTATATATATACAATAGAAATAGAGTTAAATATTTAATAAAATGTAAGCATTAAGCCTAAATAAGAGATGCTATATTTTACAATTCTTGTACATATATTGGAAGTTATTCAGGACTGTAGTATGTGCATTCAAATTATCAGTTCCAAGTTACCTACTTTCATTAACTGCTTGAATACTAAGTGGAGTTACAGTTTAACAAAACCAATTTGTTGTCTTGTGATGCAATATAATAATATATTTTTAGGAAAGGCTTCTTTTTAATTGATGTTTAATAAGCTGATTCATATATAAATCCTCATGTTCAATTATGGCAGCTTATGTTGGACAAATGTGTTTACAATACAGTCTTCCCTTTTGCTTATCATTTTCTTGTGTAAAAAAATCTTCGGTCGTAGAACAATTCGCTGATAGATGTTCACAAATGATATTTGACAAACCGTTAGCAGGAACTTGTATTGTTCATTGCATAAAATGAAAATATTAAGTTCAGGGTTGCGAGACATTATTTTTTTTATGTTAATTATGTTTTACCGTCCACTTAAATTATCCTACCAACCAACCGGCTGAAAAAGACTGCTCCATGTAACATTAAGTATCCGTAAAATAGTTAAAAGTGGTTAGCAGATCGAAAGCTACACAAAGAATATATTTTTTAATCATAGTACAAAATGGGATGAGTGAATTCTTTTAAATAGCAACTTTGTTCTTATAAAATGAACGGGCATTTAAGAGATGCTTTTTCATGTACATAATCGCATTACATATTGTATATCGAAGTAATTTTGTGTACACCAAGTCTGACGAGTATTTACGTAATCAAGGGGGCGTAAATGTCATAGCATTTTCGTTATCTTTTTATACACTAAAAGAAAACAGAATTATTATGTTAAAAAAAGTTACACATAGTTGAAACTGTCGTCTCTGCGTTGCTAGGACAATCATTTTACGAGAAATATAAATTGCGAGAGCCTGAGGCGTGGCGGATTTTTATGATTTACCGCCATGCTTACAACTAAATCACGTAAAACATTAAAGACATTTAAGTGTGTGAAATAAAGTTTTGCCAAAAATTTATTAATCTTGTGGTACTAACCACCTCGGTTTACTTTGATTAAATTTTGGTCAAATATACCGGAGCCCATTTGAGGTTATGTAATACCTTGAAGCGATGTTTTCCAACCGGAGGTTGGGCGTAGGGAATCCCTCGGAATGCGGCGAAAGTTCTGTTACTCCAAGAGGTTTGCCAGGATCCTCGAATCCTACCCTGTTCGACAATCACTTCCGGCGGAAGACCTTGGCTGATCACCAGTTTCACAAATACGAACGCCAACACCAGATCGCGCATCATGACACCAGTGTAATCATTGAGACTTTCTGGTAGAATGTTTAGGGGACATCTTCGTTAAAACGCGCAAACAATGTGTGTTATCTAACTGAATCTCCTCACCCAAAGACGCTGAGTCAGCGACTATTGCGTCAGCCGACTGGCGGGTCACTTGAATTACAAGTCTCGGCGGTTTCAAAAAACTTACATCTAAATGCAAACTATAATAAAAATGGAAAAGTTTCACAGTTCGAATAAAGGAACGATAAATACAAAAAAAAAATTGTAATAGTCATGTTTCCATAACTATTGGGAGTGTAACACACCGTTTTCGGATATTATTTGACTTGCGCGTTGACAAATAAACTACGTCTATATTTCTGTCTAATTTTGAGCCTCCATTATCTGCCAACAGATAAGAGACATTTGCTTGTCGACTGGTTACATATATGCGAATCTGTGCTGTATTACTGTAAAAAATGCCAGCCAATTTAAACTAAGTGATGTTAATAACGGAATGCGGGCAGTATAAAATATCAGAGGCAAGCTATTGCAGTTGGATTATTTAAGTGTTAAGAAAGAAATATTTGATATGTTAATGTTCTTTTAAAAATATAAAGTTATTCGCTACCAGGATATTTGAAAAACCTATTAATTGAAAATAAGGAAGTCCATTGTAACAAGCTACTTGAGGGTGATCCTGAAACAGGCCGCTCCCCTTTGATAGCATAGGAATGGCATTGGAAAGTGGGGATGTGGAAGGTAGAGCAAGGTAGCCAAGTCTTACTAGGGCTCCCAGGCTACAGGTTAGGGATACTGCCAGTGTTTCACTTAAAAGAGACACAGGAAACCTACATCAGTTGGTCAAGCTATTAGGTACTATTCTCATTCCATACCAAATGATGGGAGACGAATTTGCTGTGGGGTGACAGCATTCCCTTCTCTGTCTCTCCACCAGTTGTAGGAAGCAGCGAACAACTCTTGCCATATGCCCAAGGTCTGCAACCCCAGAAAATACACTATCCTTAAGAGAAGAAAGTGCTTAAGCATGTGAGAATCTTAAAAAAAAACAGAGAGAATGATTTGGGGGGGGGGGGTTAACAGGCTATGTGAGGGTGATCCTGAGACAGGCCACTCCCCTTTAATAGCATAGGAAAGAAAGGGGGGATGCGGAAGGTAGCCAAGTGTGGTTTAAGGATCCTACCTGGTGTTTCACCTAAAGAGATGCAGGGAAAACCCTAGAAAACCTGCATCAGGTAGGTCAGGCATTGGGTACTATTCTCATGCCCTTCCAAATGACGGGAGACGAGTTTGCTGTGGGGACACAACGTTCCTGTATCCATGTCTCCACCCGTTTCAGGAGGCAGTTGGCTGACTGATCCAATGGGAGCACAAAACAACTCTTGCCATATGCCCAAGATCTTCGACCCCAGTACATATACCTCCTAAAATAGGTGAAGGTGTCTCGGCACGTGAAAACTTTGATATAAAAAACCCGGAGAGAGTGTGAGGCATTCCCGACATAATCAGGTGAGCCCCGCAGTCACTTTGGGGTGAAGCGCCTGCGAGAAAACTCCCGCAGTGCCTCTTATATGAGAGAATGAGGTATCTCCAATGGTAGGCCCTATCATCACTTGATAGGAAATCTTCCATTGGTATTCTTCTTTTCTTATAGCCCCATAGTTACCACAGACTGTTGGTGCGATGAGCTATATATTTTATGAAGTAACTGCAATATATATTTATCAAAACAGGAATAAAAATAAAAAATTAACAACAGTTAAATGGCCAATTAAAGTTTTTATAAAAAAAATTACAATTAATGTTTAGAATTATAACTCATTTGAATAGGAGAGAGTAATAGAGAGAATCTGAATGACATCAAATTTGATGTTGGTGTTACTGGACTGGTAAGCAATAAAATATTAAATAAAATTCAAAGAATGGCCAAAAGTACGAAATAAATGAATTTAATTTGAATTAAAACTTTCATCCCAAAATTTCAGAACCTTCTCAGTTTATTCTACCAAAAATTTATCTAATTACATTTACATACTTAAATATAAATAAATAGCTCTGGTAAGTTATAGTTACTCTATTTAAATATTATAAAATTTCATGTTGCTGCCACATTGCCTGGAGTCAGAATGAGGGAAAACAATGCCAAAGAAACATTTTATTTATAATATTAATCCAGCTTAATTTACTTTCTTTATTAAAAATGACAATATTTAAAGGTCAGAGCTCCCTACTTCAGGACAGACAGTCTGAGTGGTGTGGTAGCCAAATAACAGTGTAAATATTTCTTCTTTTAACTCACCCACAATGCCCTAAAATTCTGTGAGAGTCCATTTACCAAGAACTCCTCGGTCCTGAAGGAGTCTGGTGACATCCACTATCAAATTAAGGGGAATCGATAGAGGTTATCTTACTTTAAGTGGATAAGTAGGTTTCATTGAGATTGGAAACAGTAACATGTGAAATTTTCTAGAACCTGGTGTGTGGCCAACCACTTAGTTGACAGACCATCATGCCATTACCGCTTTCCAACTTAATTAAGTTAAACAGATTTAAGGATACAAATAAAATACTGCAAATATAACACTTTCATAACTAATAATAGCGTGTATTTTACTGATATTGTTACACATTATAAATTCACATAGCACAATTCCTGTTAACATCAACACTTAATCCAAAAATAATGAGTAAGTATTCTAACAGAAAAAATGCACATATATTCAAATAGACATTTTCTTTGGCAATTTTTCACTTCAGTAAAATGAGTTTAATTAGAGATACCCCTTTTCTCAATTAAAATAGTATAATTACAACTTTAATGAAATAAGCATACATTGTAATAATAATAATAATTTGATTAATGGTAAATATTTAAGTTTATAAACACTTACAAAATGCTATCACATTAAATGATATATTTTTTATGAATCTACCTTAACAGAATTAAGCAATGCTATGGCACTTTGTATCACTTTTACATAACAATGGCTTTAAATAACATTGGTTAAATTAGTTAGGCTATCATGGTACACTAAAATAGTAAGAAATATCTGAACAAATGTTTGGACACATTTAGCTCAACACAAAAACAATTAAAGCCATGTAAATATAATTATAATATTTAAAGTTTTCAGAAAAATAATAATGTAATTGAATGAATGTGGATGAGATTGCTATTTTTTAAAAAGAAACCTGGATAATAAGCTGCCATAATTGAACATGAGGATTTATATATGAATCAGCTTATTAAACATCAATTAAAAAGAAGCCTTTCCTAAAAATATATTATTATATTGCATCACAAGACAACAAATTGGTTTTGTTAAACTGTAACTCCACTTAGTATTCAAGCAGTTAATGAAAGTAGGTAACTTGGAACTGATAATTTGAATGCACATACTACAGTCCTGAATAACTTCCAATATATGTACAAGAATTGTAAAATATAGCATCTCTTATTTAGGCTTAATGCTTACATTTTATTAAATATTTAACTCTATTTCTATTGTATATATATACATATAAATTATTTGTCAGTCACCAGTCACAACATTAACATGGTCATCAAATAACTTTAAATAATGAAGCATTAAAAAAATCCTTCTAGAAGTGTACATAATTAATGAGACACTAAATTATGATACAAATAGAGTGATAACAAACATGTGTCAAGAAAGGAACAGAGAATTTTTGAAGTAAAAGTGCTGTATAAATTTATGCGTTTCTCCATGGTTTATAATTTTGGGATTAAAGAAAAATAATTATTATACACAGATATGTTATAACTTTGACAGGAAATATGTGAAAATTATATGGCTTATGTTGAAGGTTCCTATTAAATAGAGACAATCTACAGAAATGGATCGCTTCCCTTCATCACACAATGGTAAAAATATTACACCGAAACCACCTTGAACACTCAGATTATATATATATAGTTCTTTTTATAAGGGCAAGTCGATGTTGAAATGGAATAAAACAAATCGTGTGTGAGGTATGAATGAAATTATATTTGAAAGGTCCATGTACGCTCTTTCAAATAAAAATAACTTTGTTAATACCTCACACACAGCTTGTACCATTCCATTTCAACATCGATCTGCCCTGATTGAAAAAACCTATATAATATACAGTATTATCTTCTAAGTTCATAGAAATATTTTAACTTGGTAATATTTCATGTCAGTTTGTGTGTACTAAAATAATCGCTAATATGTTTTTCTTTTTCAAATGTTAATTTTGGACACTGTCAAACTCCTATATGAACAGTTCCTATTTTAAAGTGCATCTTTTATTAATAAAATATTATAAATTGTTTGTCCAGCTCTATCATGTTGTGAAGATCGGTAGTTAATCAAATACATTACTCAAATGAGGTTTACTTGACTGTTGTTAACTTAGAAAAAATAAAATCACTTTTGAAAGGTAGTGCATACTTACCTATGCATGCCTGAAAAAAACTACTATATTAACACCATTAAAATTATGACAATATTTTATAATTTTAATTGTATGAAATCAGAGGCTCAATGAATTTAAATTCACATACATGTTCTTACAAGACCTCACCAACAAACTGATAAGTATAATATGTCATGTAAAAAAAATTGTGAAGGAACATATATTCCCAAATATTTTGTTTATGAGTATCAAGGGGTACATGGAGCACAGACACCCAACCAACCCGTACATTGTTCATCTGTGCTGTCAGCTCTCACTCTGCCGTAGCAGGATTGTTTGTTGTTGTTGTAAGTTCGGGGGTGTGAGATGTTATTCAACAGGAAGTATGAGTTATCTGAACATGTCTTTTTCAATAAAATGTTATTTGTATACAATTATTTGCATCCATTTTTACCCTTATGGAAAAACATCATTACCCGTGCATAACTCATCAATGAGTTTGGGAGTATATGTTCCTCTACAAAAAATGATCATCTCTGCATGGCCTATCACCCTTTGTTGCTGAAGTATTCCAGTATATTTAAATATGAAATATTTATTGAAAAATATAAGATTTCTCATAATCTATGGAAAGATGCACAACTATGGAGAAATATTATACATAAATACAGTACACTTTTTTCTCCTTTATTTCTCACTTTTAGGACTTGCTTTATTAAAGTAAAATTTATGTAAAGCATCAAACAATTATCTTTTCAATTTCACGTTGTGTTTCTATGCAGTCAAGTACAAAACATATAACTTATGGAAATTTGCATTAACATATATTTTTAAATAATTAAATTAAATTATTTACCTTATATTTGATCCATATTTAATAAATCATGTCAAAAGTTGTATATTTTCAATCTCTAAAACACTCTCCCCAAGACATATTTTCTATTGAGGTATTGACACGTTTGATACAGTTTTCTCAAATGTTCAATAATTCCTGTTTTATGTAGTAAACATCTCACAAAATTAATAATGAACTCATGCATTGATAAATTACTGTATGAAACAAATACATCTATCAATTATATATAAAATACAAAATATGAAAAATATTCTTTGGTTGCTAAATGAAACATTTAGTTTTCAATCTATAGATACAACATTTACTGAGTTATAAACTATTACTAAAGTTATTTAATCTATCCTTTAATTCATTTCATTCAAGAGATCCAATTTGGTGTAAATTATTTAATAAGTTAAATATATGTTGAGGTTTTGAAATAATACAGTTGGTGTGTTTTGATTTGACATAGGCCTTTTTGGAGTACTATAACATCTTTCTGGAAATGAATAGAAATCACAGACCATTCCATATTAAAAGACTAGAAATAATTGCAAGTGGAGATGAACTAATATAAGGAACATCTTTACAAATTAGAAAATATATACACTCCTTTTACTTGTCCAAAAGTAATAAATAATAAATGTAAACATTTCAACAATAGACATAAAGCATCAGTAATTATAACATACTTTATAGTAAAGTTATTTGTATTTTTAACAAGTACAATTGGATCAATTGCTATAATAAATAATTATTTAAAGTACTAAATATTTTTATTTAACATAACATAAATAACTTGTGAAAGGAAAGAAATACTGTCCTACATAATAAACGATTACATCAAAATGCCAACGAGTAAAATTTAAATTATTAAATGAAACATACATTTTAAATACATCATCATTTTGCTAATTACTCTGAGGCATACTATCTAATTATTTCACAATAGCTTAGTGAACATATATGTCCATCTAAATACAGACAACAATGACTAGCAATAGAATAGTGTGGTAGACTAGCTTACAATGAAATATCATAGCGTAGAGTGTAAGTAACTAATAAATCCAGTTATCTAGAGTAGTTTGCTTGAGCAATAGCCACGGAAAACAGGCTTATGAATTAAGAGAATGAATAATAGCAGCTGAATTCCTACAAATATCACAAAGATTAGTAGCAATGCCTGGTGTACTTTGAAACACTATGATCACAAATTGCTGTTAGAAATGCCTAATAGTTTTACAAACAAATTTCTTCAGAAACATTTCATTACATCTGAAAACAATTTGTAGTTTTACAAATATGATGTACTTTGTTCCCAAAAGTGATTGCAATTAAACTTTGAACTTAAATAAAAATAAAGGATCAATTATTTCTGGGAAAACCTGAAATTAAATATTTTTACAATTGATATGTAGAAGTACACATTTATCTGGGTTTAATAATTTTGAATTGAAATATTTGCAATTATTAGCTATGACATAACAGACCACAAAAAGTTAGAATATTATACAGGAAATGCTTATTCATATTCAATATTTGAAAATCAAGAAGTTTTACAATAATAAATCAGCACATATTTCAACAAAATAACAATGATGCTAGCAATAATTAATATAGAACATAAAAATGTTGAAATAGAATCCACAAAATAAAATAAACGAATAGTAATACTCTTATAATTTATCAAGTTTGGTCTGTCATGGTCACTATGTTTTCTCACTCAACCTTACTACTATCAAAACTGATCAATTCTACAACATACAAACAAGATTAAGAAGTGGCATCCACTTCTACTGTATTAGTTTCAAAGTTGACAGTTATGACAAAACACATCACAATCCTGTAAACTTACACATAGTATTCCACGAGATATGATTTTATGCATTCAATGGTAATATCACAGAGTACTTTAAAATCATAAAAATCGGTAAAAAACTACAAAGTAAAAATAACCATTTGTAATATAATCCCAATATGTGGTAACAGGAGAATAATTTGATTTTTTAATTGTACAATATGAAGTGAATATTTACAAATGTTGATGACAATAAATAAAAAGGAGGGATCCAAGAGATAAATTCACCACTCAGTCTGCAAAGAAGAAGAAAAAATTGCTTTTTAGATACTTTAAAATAATTATTTATTTTAATAATACAGAAGATTAATTTTTAAAATTGTAAGATTAATAGTTTGTGTTATATACTATACTATAAACTGAGAATGATACTTGCAAAAACAGAGCTATAACTTCAAAAATTATTACAGTACCATCCTGAACACACCAAAGACTCCTCCCATACAGGCTAGCTGTTAAAGAAGTTTGCATTTATTCTACATGAGACACTGTTGTCTTAAACTAATCACATCCTTGACACATTCCATAACAGAAAACAAACACCCCACAGACCTCCTGCAGAAACAAATATTCTGCGCCCTTTGTGATGCCCAAACATCCATACCCACCCATGACAAATTGACAATAAATAGTCCACACTTACGAACAACCTATTTTCCTCAACTACATAAACTCAATTTCCTTCTCTGCCTGGCCTATACTAAACTGTAATCCAACCTGGAAATAAAGAACATTTTCCCCACCTGCCCAAGGGTTGCCTTCAGGTACCTCTGCAACATATTTGATCAATCCAACAAACTCCTCACCCCCAATACCTCATCCACAAGAGACGCAAACATTGCAGTAGAAACAAGTACAATGTCTTCCCTATCATTTTACCCACCACAATCCTCCAGAATCCCACTATGAACACAACCTACAAAATTAAAGAAAACATCATCTGTCCTCCCATATTCTGTACAGAATTAACTGCAGGCCTAACCTAACATTCTACATTGTTCAGACAAAGAATGAATTACAAGGCACCACCGCACAGCCAAACTTTTCAAGACTCAATTTCCTATAGCTGTCCATACTGAGACACACAACAATTATTTTAGCCAGTGTTGCACACTGACCCTCCTCAAAGCCCTAACCCCCCACCCCCCAAATCTGTGGGAACTCTCCTTCCAACACATCTTGCAGTTTAGACAAAACCCTGGACTAAACATCCTCTAGATAGTAACCTCCCCCCCCCCCCCCCCCCCGTCTCTAATTATGCATGTCTTGACCTGTGCTGTCAACCACGTGTCTTCTTTTCTCAATATGAGGAATCCATTACTAAAATTTTGCTGTCAAGATTTGTTACAGCCTGAGTATATAATTAAAATAATTGGTATGAAATTTCTTTTCAGTGGGTGGCTTACTATTTATTTAAGGTAAGTCAACTGTTCTAATAACTTTTGAGTTAATTATTTTGTCATTATCTCATTATCTTCACTTGTTGCATATAGAGAGGGAGGCAGTAGGGGAAGAGAGAATATTTCCTCACCTTCATTTAAGAGTCAATCCCTCTGTTCCAATTTCTTCTCATGTCCACTACCTTCTTCCTCATCATCATCATCTTCTTCCTCTTCATCATCAATAAGCAATGGTTCTGCATTCAGAAGTAAGTTGTCCTTTGATGGAGCAGGCCCTTGACTGAGAATGTTTTTGGCAGAACTTCTTTTCTTGCGTCTTGTGAAGACTCTAGCAAGCTGAGCAAACTTCTTACGAGACACTGAGAGTACATAAGTGAAAGTGATAAATTTATGAAAATAAACACTGAAATGTTATAACTTATTACGCAAAAGAATTAATTGTAGAGTATGGATTATTCACAACAAAATTGCAGACTTAAGTTCAAGTAAGTTTTCATAAACAATCAAACATAGCTTAGAAGTCAACATGAAGGTAGGTATTTAGAATTTGAGCCACTTGAAAATGTTATTATTTCATCATCCAGATGCTAAATGCAGCAATATTAAATGAATATTGCATACAAAGTTTGTATATTCTAAAAAAAATTCTATCGAGTTTTGTTCTACGCAATCTGCACTTGAGCCAGAAAACTCAAGATAACCATCTGATCCAAATAATATGTACTGTATATTTTGTCTTTTCTATTTAGTACTCACTTTTACCCATATTCCTTAGTCTTTCCTTGAACAAAGCATCTTCATCATGGTTAGAAGTTAAGGACTTGCTGAAAGGGAAAGTAGCCAATGTCTCCTCAGGAGGACTGTCTTCAGCTTGATCTAAAGCAAAGTTAAAACACACACAATAATTACTTAAGAGTACTTAGGTAGTATTTAAAAATAATTTAAAAGGTGCAAATTAAAGGGGTATACATTGAAACTGTCTGTTTATGGGATACAAAATAATATATCAATCAAAATTGTGCAATTTTAAATAGAATATTCTTAACTTCCTCCCTTTATTTAAGATTTTATAATTTCATTCCTAATTCAAAGTGTGTGTTAGTATATTAATTATTACCATTCAAAACACAAAGTCACAGCCCCAGAAAATAATTTCCGTTTCAATATTTAAACTAATGTAACATTTCTAAAATAAATGTTGAATATTTCACAAGACTAATGACTGAAATGTTACATATTAGTTGCAATCCTTTAGCATAAAATGCCAAAAATTATATTAATAATTTGAACAAAATTTATGATACCTTGCTATTGTAATGATTTAATTTTATGTAACATTATTTATGTCAATTTAGATTGTCAAATTTTAATGGTCTACAATTGCAACACATTTTTAATTCACATTCCAGGCATAACCATCGCCGGGTGCAGTCCAGGAAGCACAATTTTCTATTTTTGGACCACTAATATTCAAGTGAAATGTATATGCCCATTTAAAATGTCTGTATTATTAATATATAGTCAATTTAATTTTATAATTTGTCTGTAGTTATCTGGATAAGAAATGATTGCAATTGTCTCTATAATAAGTTCTAAATTTGTGGATGAAATGTACATAATATAAAAAATAATATATAAAATCTCACATATGGACAGATGTTTATTTTTTCATTCACTTCCATATCTTAATAATTACAACGAGTTTTTTGTAAAAATAAAATCACAAATTATGTCATTAATTGGTACAATCACAATTTCATTATGGATCCATTTATCACACTCTTTAATAGAATAGTTCCATTTATATTTTGGCTTGGTTATTTAGACAATGAATTCACAATTTTAGAGACAATTTGATCTTATGTACTATGCTGAAAATCTATCTATATATTACCCTTCTCCAAAGTGGACAAGAAGTCTTTATTCCATCGTAGCTCTGCCATGAACTCCTCATTCTGTAGGAAGAGAGCTATTCTTTCATCTTCAAGGTACCGATCAAGTTCAGGATCACCAACATCACACAAAACACCTCTAACTCTTTGGTTCTCTGCATATTTTTGCTGCAGTAGCTGTTGACTCAGCATCATGACCTGAAATGTAAAGCAATCACTTCAACATGATGATTGCAACAACATTAGCTTTTATTAAATGCATTAGGAAACAGCTTAAATGATGGGAAGAAAAACCATATGCTCATATAAACTGCCCTTTACAGGGAAAATAAAATATGTTTGTAGTTTCAGAATATTGAGAGAAAACTGGACAGCATAATGTGTCAAAGTAAAAGTAGCTAACTTGTATAAATAAATAAACAATTATGTAAAGTTTTGTTCAGTATACTGAAACTAAAATTGTAATACTAATTTTATATTATAAATCACTAACAATATTAATATCTTGTAATATTTTGAAATGTTCTGTATTCAAAATAATATTATTATTTTTAATTTTTGGCCAGTTACCTGAGGAAGTCCACAAATATTGAGAAAATGCTGGAGATGTCTTAAATAAATATTAATATTGTTTGCTGACAAACTGAATAGATTTTTATTAATAATTGATGAAAATGTCAGATTTATTGAATTTTATAATATGAGTAATTGGTTCTGCATAATTTAGTAAATTTAATAGTGGCATGTATGAAATATTTGTAATATATTGGAAGAAACCTAGCGAGAACCATAGTATTAAAAAAAACTGTGATTTTCTAAATGGTAAAAATAATATTATTTATTGTATTTTTAAGTTGTACCAGAAATTTACTAATTAATAATCACATTATTGAACATAATTTTGTTTGTAAACTATTTTAAAGCTGTAATTCCTTTAATACAGTACATATGCCTATGCCACAGTTACTAATTGTGAACTTATAACTTCATGATTAATAACAGTAATTAATGAATTATGCAATCATGAAATTTTAATGAAACAAATTATTCTAAAAGCTACATTATTTTGACACTCAATTAAAATTAGAATTTAATATCATGACCTGTTCTGCCTTACGCCTCTTCTTTTCTCTTCGTAGGTAACGTTGTCTAGCTCGTAGTTCATGCCAACGCAATGACAGTTTCTGTCTGCGTGCCTGGAACCGAGCTACCAATTGCTTCCACATAGTGGGTTAGACTAAAGTGAGGCCAGCTGCACTGGTCAGCCCACACAGCCTATCTTAATGATCTTAACAAGGTAATGGAGGTTCATGACTCATGCCTCTGCTTTCAGACATCACACAGAAAGCAAGCCACCAACATTCACTTCACACTTTCTCACAGACTTTGTAAAACACAAGGTTATATATGTTTGCTATCACTTGTTAATTCCCTGTGTAAACTATTGGTTGAAGGCAAAGGGACAGAGTATGCTGATAAATTAGTTTACTCTGGTCTATTACAAAGACCAAATGACCTTGGAATTCAGTTAGTAACTCTGGACAGAAGCAGGGAAAGTCACAAGCACATTAGGTTTCAGAGTTATCAAAGGAGAGTTTGCTTCCACCAATTTACATTGTGTCAGAAAATACAGAATCAATCGTACATAAAAACACTTTCATTAATATGATTCAAAAACTCAAAAAAATTATAATTATATATCAAGAAAGACAAACAGCTGATATAGTTTCAAGAAATATTAAAACTTGTTTCTCTAGTTCCATGGATGTGAAAATAAAACAAATACAAAATATGCAAAACAAACTGGTCAAGTACAAAAGGGACATTCATGTGACATTATACTGAGCACATAATAGTGCATAATAATTGGGGCCTAAGTTAATTCTAGGTGTATTCTAATGATATGGTATTTTAATAACTCTAAAGCAGTAAAAATATAGAATAGTATTTTCTGATTAATAGTCCTATTGTGGCATCAAATACATTTAATAAAAACCTTAAAGTGCACTTGTAATTTTTTTATAAACCATTACAAATTTACTTTTAAAATAATTTACGAAGTAAATCATCAGAAATCATATTCTAAGAAAAACATTTGGCATGTGATTCTATTACAATGTCAGACTCTCTGCTAACATATTCCATAAAAGTTCTGTAAATTAGCACTCTTAATAGCAATTGAATGTAAATATATGGTGTATGAAATATGACTTTAGAGCTTATAAAAATTTATTGAAACAAATTACAGAAATGGTAAAGATATTACTTTAAACCAAACCGCAACATCTTTCAACCAAGTAGTTATTGTGGTCTTCACAAGACAGAATAATTTTCTATAAGTATTTTTATATGTACATATATTAGTGACAACTTCACATATATGCTATAGAGATTCGAGGTACCTAGAATTTTCTAGATTAGTTTACCTGTTTTTTGTGAGCTCCTCCCCAGCTCCGAGCAGATAGTCGGAGGAAGTCATCCGGTAGAGGCCCCAACAATGGTGGTGCCCAGCATTTAAGAGTTCTCAGAGGTGGTTCTGTATGATTGCTTTCTTCCATTGATGGTTGTGGACTCCTGTGTATAAATATTTAATTAAGTACAAATTTACTCATTTGGGAAATTTATTGCCATGTAGAAACATAAAGGAAGATGAAAAAAGTACCATAATTTTTTTAATTAAGTAAATCAGCACTTTGATAGTTTTTCCTTAATCTCAGAATATTTTAGCTTGGTTAAATTAGGAGGTTGTTTAAAATTACTATTCTGAAATTGAGGAAATATTGCAGTGCCAAATATAAACAGTAGAATTCTTCAGGAAAGCTTGTTTAGTTCCATGTTGGTACATCCTATGAACAGTAACATTTTAATGCCAACTTCTTCTAGACAAAATGTCACTGTTAACAGAGTTAATCAAGTTGGAAAACTGGATGTTTTCTTATTTCTATTCATCAGGAAAGCCTTAGAATTCCTGTTTTCAAAATGAATTTAAGTTGAAAATGGTTGCTTTTTTCCCCTGAGATGTTAATAAGTTATTCAAGAATGTAGGCTTTCCTGGTGGATATACTGACTGAAAAGTTCTCGGGATTTCACTCGGATTATGTCATTATAAAATACAACGTTTCGACAGCTAACTCCGCCATCATCTTCAAGTAATTGATGCTGAGGCCATGTCTGCGCCATTTATATCTGGGTCCTTGATCCCCTCCACAAGACCTCACCACAGAACAGCAGGGTCCTGACAGAGGAGCGACAAATCAGGACCCTGCTGTTCTGCGGTGAGGTCTTGTGGAGGGGATCAAGGACCCAGATATAAACGGCGCAGACAGCATCAATTACTTGAAGACAATGGCGGAGTTACCTGTCGAAACGTATTTTACTAATGACATAACCCGGGTGAAATCCTGAGAACTTTTCAGTCAGTATATCCACCAGAAAAGCCTACATTCTTGAATAACTTATTTAACAAAAAACTCACGAAATGTCTCAAGTATTAGAAACTAAAACCAACAACTATTTTACATACCTGGTAGGAGACGATTCTTTTGATGTGATTGCACAGATGGCAACAGACTGACCAGTAGTTTCCTTCTGCTCTATCTCATTCCGCAACTTTTCATTTTCATTGTCAGTGGTCATAGCCAACAACTGGTCAATAGTTGCATCCACAGCTCCCTGGTTGGCACGCAGCACAGCCTGGGAATAAGATTTCTGATCTGTAATATAGCCATTCAATACAGCTTAAATTCATGCAAGACTATAATATATAGCTCAAAACTGTTATAGTGCACCAAACATACCATGTAAATCATTCAAGACTAAAGATATACATTTTGGTATGACCATAAGACAAAAACAAAAGGGATTTACAACTAAGCTAACCCAAAAATCAAAAACATACTCCCCACCATACTACCCACCTGCCCAAGGATTGCCTTAAGGCGTCCATCCAACCTCTACAACAATCTGGTTCAACCTTACCAACCCCACAAACCTAGACCTCCACTAACAAGTGGCTACAAACCTTGTGGTAGGAACAGATGCCATGTCTACCCTATATTTCCACCCACCGCAACCTTCCAGAATTCCACCAAGAACACAACCTGTAAAATTAAAGAAATTATAGCCTTCCTCTCCTCCCATACGACTACTGCACACTCTGCCCTGACATCTACATTAGTCAGACAAAAAGACACCTTCCCCAATGAAATATCAAGCACCACAGCACAGTCAAACTTTCAAAAACCCAATTCCCCATAGGTGCCCATGGCTGGATCCACAACACTAATAATTTCAACCAGTATTCATACTAACCTTCCTCAAAGCCCTACCCCCTGGTTCTTCAGAAGCCGAGTTCCATCTATGGGAACTCTCCTTCTAACACATTTTGCAGTAAAGATAAAGTCCTCGACTAAACATAATCTACAAAGAAACCTTACTCTTCCCCAAACTTACCACCCATAACTGCAAGAGTGCATGGATACTCATTTTTCTCTGTACATATGTGTTATGATATAGATATGTGAGTTCATGTGTACTTATTTTAGAATGTATGTGTGTGTGTACATGTTAATATGTGTCTGTATTAATATGTATCTTCCCAGCCCCTTAAATTCCTTGCCTCTACCCTAACCGTCATTGAGAGAAGTTTGTGATCTGGTGGATTCTATTGCTTAACAGAAAAAGCTAGCAGTGCAGCAATTTTGACTGCTTAGTTAATGGCTGGCCGTCACTCTGAATACTTTTCCTAATCTTCTGACCAAGGGAGGTCAACTTTACAATTATGGTAAGCCACCAAATTTCTCTCTCTCTTTCTTGTCCTTCTTGCTTTAATTAGTCTGCTAATTTCATTTTCTGACTGGACGTATACAAAAGAAGCAGTGTATTTAACACACGTGAATTTTAAAGCATAATACTGGCAAATAATAAAATTATGGGGAATATGTTTAATAAAATAACACAGTTGAAGCAAACATTCTCTTATTAAATTAAATTGTTTGGTAACATTTACTGGAACAGTCATAATACATAAGGATTAGTATTACAGAATGTGCAGAAACTTAACAATGGCTCTTGCAGTGTCTATGATCTCAGCTTTTTAAGTTTGCTTTTCATACAAACAGTGCAAAATATAATAGTTGTAGTATAAAGTCTGTTATGTTTCAAAGGTTTGAAAGTTTTTAATTATTTTTGTGGAAGTATTATTAGGATGCATCGATCAGTGCAATAAAGCAAGTTTATGGTGCACCTAAAAAGCTGTTTGTAAGGGGAAATTTAATAATTACTTTGAAATTGACCTGCCCTGCTTGTTTGTGTCTGAAAATTTCCATGCCAAAACTTTCAAGGAGTAGCAATTATTATTTAATCTACTTCATTTTCTTTTTCTTTTCTCCTTGTGTTCTAATTCTATGCACTTTTTGCATGCCATAATTATGTATGTTTTTTTAAAAAAATTTCAATTAAGTCTGTCCTATATATTTTCCACATAAACATTTTATTCTCAATGAGGAGTCATGGGATGAGTATTCTATATTTAAAACATGACATTAAGTCCACACTTTTGCAACTCCACATTTAATAAATCCTCTAAAACCACAGCATACTCACTACAATTCAGTGCACACAACATGCATAACACCTACGTAAAGGTCAGGATCTCACCTCAATTACTTCATCTTCCATGTCAGGAAACATTGTCTTAAAGTCTGCCATAGCTTGATGAAATTCAAGCTGGGTTGTGGGTTGCTGCACAGTAGCCATACTGTTCACAGATTTTCAGTTATTCTTTCAAAGGGAATTTATATTTAATTTAGAAATGAGCCAAAATTCAAGACATCCAAAATGTTTCCTATAGATAGAAAGGAGGACCAAGTGTTGAGTTTAATGGCAAATATTCATTAGAGACATTTCTATCTCAAAAATATGTTTTACATTGGTTTCATACAAAATACATTACATCTTTATTTCAATTCAAATTTTATTTGACTATCGTTTACTGTATTTTGTCCTCTTTGAAAGTAAAATATAGAACTGCAAAGAAGAGGCTATTTAAAACAAAAACAAGAATCTTAAATAAGATTTGATTGCTAAGGAGATAAGTCAATTCAATTGAGAAATAAAAATGTAGTCAGCTCAGAACTGTTCAAAACAAAATGAGAAAAAAACAGGTTATGTGAAGAACTAACATGATAATGGTAAGAGAATGAAAACTTTCCACCCAGTGTAAATTAAGAATAACTTTCTCTGGTCTTCAACTGAGTTAATTATTTAATATTACTTATTAATGTAATAATTACACAGTAATAAATAATAATACATAAATATATAAAATATATTTTAAAGTAAAACAGAATATAGTATAACAGCTGAATATTCTACAAATAAGATAGTCTGAAGATATACACCAAAAGCTACCATTGTCAAAATTAACAGTGCATATATACAATACAGCTGTATTTTGTAGTCATAAATATTCCATTCATCAAAACAATAATAAAATAATGCCATCCCCGCCCAACACCCAAAACCCCCCACACCTAACCCCTCGTTCATCCAAACACAGACCTCTCCCCACCATATGAAACAAGCAAACACACACCTCCCCACCTCTCCATCGCGCAACCCTCCCTTTCCCACCCTTCACCCTGGCCCCCAAACCCCCCCCTCCACCGTCAAAACCCGAACCACACATCACCCCTATTAAAACAGCCTGAACTTACCAAACGAGATAGCCAAACAAGTTAGTGGTTTTAAATGAGGGAGAAAAAACTCCACCAGTTCTATAAATACATTATTAAAAATCTATTAAATAATATATGCTATACACCACATCCCCTCCGCAGACATTTTCGAAACCGCAACCCCCCCCAGCCCTAAACAAAACAACATGACCCGCCCAACCCCCCCCACCCCAACTCCCCATACCCACCTATCAACCAAAACCACACCAATACCACACACAGATTCTCCCCATTCCCACACCCATGAACCCACACCCACCCATCTAACCCCACACGGAAGAGACCACAACCAGCGCACTGTTCGACCACGCCCAAGGCCAAAGATCACCCAACCAAAATAATCAGACACCAAAAATACAGAGCTTAGTTTTACATCAAATAACTATTTCATCATTGACATACACGTCATTTCCTCTAACACTAGGAATCCAAGGGTCTCAAATTACATTACGACTGTAAACAAGATTTCTAATCTTGTTAGGTTAGGGATGAGTAAATGTTAGCTATAGCAGACAAACTGTCACAGGACAGTTTTAACTGCATTCCGTAATTGTATTGTAATGAGTACGCTACATTTTTTCATTTATAAGAATTTCAATTTATATTTTTGTTCTCCTACGCGGGCGTACCACTTTGAAACAACAGACGCACATTTCCCAGTATAAAACCATTATATTAAGAAAGATCTGTCAAACATTTAATTGACGGCCATTAAACATACGGGTTGTAATCAGAGCCATCTAGCAGCTATGGATGTAGTTATTAGGGCGATAACGAGAAAATGTATTTATAAACAACGTAATTAAATAAATTTGACGTATTATTATAAATGAAATACAAAGAATGGCCAAAAGTCAAAATCAGAAGAGTTTAATTTCACATAAAACTCCTCAGTTCATTAATTAAAATATAAAATTTCCGGTTGCTGCGGTCCCGAAAGTTGGGGAAGGAACATTTTAATTCAAATTAAATTCTTCCCTTTGCGATTTTTGGGCATTCTTTGTATTTTATTTAGAAAATGTATTTGTAGGAATCCTTACCTCAGTATAGTAGAAGAAACAATGAGTAATAAAAATTTACTTTAAGAATTTCTAATGAAACAGAACAGTTTAGTTCATAACATGTTGGTTTACAGTTATTTTCATTATTTAGAAGAAAGTAGGGCTATGGATTTTTCTCGAAAAGCTCCTGTTTTTTTCACTATAGGAAACGTAACTGAATAGATTAGGTGTTTTTTGAGGGAAGGGGGCATTTGTAGAGTCGGCTAATTATAAGCAACCTTTGTGCTTTTTTCCGTTGATAAAGCGGTTCCATTTTTGAAAGAAGCTTACTTCGTGCTTTTTGATGTACTTCGATTCAGTACAAAAGGGTCAATTTTTTTAAAGGATGTATTTTCAACCCTCGACAAAAAGGAAGATACATAATTTTTTTAATAGCAAAGCGTAGAGCATACTGAGTCATAACTTTTATTATGTTTTATAACTAAAACAGCTACAGTAAACCTGGAATCTTGTAAAACTTTTATTTAATTAGTCTCATAAAATGTATTAATACGTTGCTTTACGCACACTTTAATGTCAATCGTTCTGAATGCCATTAACTGCTTAATGCTGAACGTATATATTTATGACTGAATTAATTTAAATAATACACATTAATTAATAAAAATAGCGCCCTTATAATATTAATAAGTTGGTGGGTCTCAATTTTGAATTTATTGTTTTTAAAATCAGTTAAACATAACCGTGCATATTTTTCTAAACAGAAGTTTCTCTATTGATTTTGAGGAGCAGTCGATCTAAAGGGAAATTTTATACTCATAAGCTGGCAGTGTATCACGTATCTTAATAGAGAGAATTTATAGGTTAAATATTTAAGAATAGTAATAATTATTTGTCATGTTCATACTCAAGTGCTAGAAAAACATTAAATAATATATTCAATTTATGCATAATATTTTTTCTGGAATTTTGGACCTCGGGCCCTTTGTTTCTGACGTTATGACTAATTCATTAATCGTGTTAATTGAAAGTTTTATTTATGATTACTTGCAAAATATATGAAAAATCGACCCAAAATAGCGTATTAAATATATATTACGTTTTTTGAAATGTCTTCAAAATTGAATATTAATATAAGTGCGTTGTTAACAAAGTTGAAATCGGAATCCAATAATGAGATTTATAAAGGTCTTTTAGAATTGAGAAAGAATGTTTTTAATTCTGAAGAGGGCATAAAATGCATACTCCAGCACGGAATTTTACCTCTAGTCACAAAAATACTGGACTCTACGAATGAAAATTTATTGGATGTTGCCCTCAGTGTTATAGGAAACTGCTGCTTGAATGGTCAATGCAGGAAAGAGGTGAGTTTAATACAGTATAAACTTTAAAGTTGATCCATGCTGATTTTATACAATAGTATGAATGAAAGTTTAATATTCGTATACTTATAGTATATACTCCTAATGTGTTATTCCTTAAAAATAATATCATAAATTTTTATATACTCTTTATATTCATCAAACTATTATCATACATTTTTAGTATTATCTTAGAAACATTTGGCTTTCAGTTAACTCTTTGGGGCTTAGACCACATAATTAAATTTTAATTGCATTCATTTAAAGCACACTAACAATTGTTTAAAATATTTAGTGTTTTGAATCATTATATTATCATGAGTCAGTATAAGATCAAAACAATTCTTGTTATAAATAATGGTATAACCTTTAGACCTAGTTTAGTTGAAAACCATATGTGGTTAATAAGTGTTATGTTATTAGTAGATTATTTGGACTTTATTATTGTTATTCCATGAAGACTAGTATAATAAACTTGATATATGTGCAGGATTTTGAAGTTTAACTACTGTCTTCAGGTGCTTGTAGCTTGCGTCTTTAAATTTTATCATACAGTAACTTTAATAAAGTGATAAATCTCATTGAATGAAAAATGATTTAGGTTCTGAAATTGGGAATTTTAAAATTAATTGTAACTATCATCAACAACAACACTGGACGAGATAGCATTTTGGGACGAGCATGTCGTGCCATTGGAAATTTAGCTCAGGACTATTTTACAGCAGAAAACCTGATAGAGATAAATGCAGTTCCAGGCATTTTAGAATTATTAGATCCTGATGGAAAGAATTCTTTGGCAACTCGATCAATGGCAGTTCGAGTATGTAGGTTAGTAACAATTCAATACAATAATTATTTGAAATGGAAACATTATATTTCTCAAAATGTAAAAAATAAATAATTCCATTATATTTATAAATATTAAAGTATGTAAGAAACATAATCTACATAAAGTCGAAATGTACTTATATTTTTCCTTAATTATGATATTAAAGGTGGAATTATCTGAAATGGAATTTTTTTCATCGTAAGAGTGAATAATTTTTAGTTTTATGTTCAGAGTAACTATAAAAAAGAGAGAATCACTTTATCAACATTTTTTGTTTTCCTATATGCATTATTATACTTCTACTGTACTAACATCTCCCCCCACCCCCAAATGTAATAATGTAATCACAATCTTTCTGCCAGATCCTCATTGTTTTAGGATATCACATTCTACCCATGAATTTCACGGTCTTATTTCTCAGGTTGCTGTGGAGTGTGTCTTGTAAAAGGGAAGAAATGCTTGAGCTAAAATTGGTGCACAAGGTATCATCACTTCTCAGCTGTTCCTATGAGACCAAGGAAGGCAAAGACCTTATCAAAGCTGTCCTAAAAGCTTTAATTACATTTACTGACCACTGTTCATTGCAGTGTGCTCAACAAGTAAGTTTTTTTTTTCACATCAGATCTTTCTTTTTAATTTTTACCCTAGGTATTAGTTTTTCTTAGGTTAGAATAATGGATATAATTGCAGGAATTTTTGAGTAAAAGTATATTCATATATGAACACTGTCAAATTTCAGTAAGGTTTAATTTTTTTTAATTACTTAAGTAAATTTCATTTCATTAGAAAAGAGGAAGGCCACTAAGGCCATCTCTCCTTACACATAATGCGAATCCTTTCTCCCAATCTAAAATATTGTGTGGAATTTCTTTTATAAAATTATACTAGTGACATATGAACAGAATCATGTAACAGAAAGTTTATATAATTTTTGTTTACCTGTGTCTGATTATCCGGAATATAGTCCTTCTGTAATCCTCCTAACACTTGGTGATAGCAAATCTCTGACAGTCTTCTCACTTATAGTTTTCTCATATTTACCATATTTACCACTTTTTAAAAGACCCACTGTACAACATACTTTGTTTTTATTAGCATTAATAATTCTATTCACTTTCTTAGAATGTCATCATATTACTATTCTCATTCCACTATATTAAGTGCATTAATTTTGTCTTCTATGTATAACATTACACTTTTTTACTTTTCCTGATGTTTAACTGTCACAATTATAATTGCACTTCAAGGAGCTACGCAGGCAACTGTCCATTTTAAACTTAAATTTTGTTTCTCACTATTGGCATTTAGCAGCTACTGCTATAAAATTTCCTACACAGTTGTGTAAACACAACTATCTCCAATATACCACAGAACTCTCTCTCTCTATCCACTACAATTTGTTAATGGCATTGATGGATATAAAATTGTTCGCATTGTGTCATTCTATATACAGCATAAGAACTATTTATAGTTTTGGTAACAAATAACATTTTCTGTTAGTGATGGGTTCCTTTTGTATCTGTCCAGTAAGACTTCCAGCTATTTGGAAGTAAGTTTTGTGATAGTTGAATTAGGAAAGTGTTAAGGTTTTAATTTAATTCATATCAAATAATTAACTTACATACAATAGATTTTCTTTAGTACATAAAAAGACAATTACAAGGTTGTTAAAATAGCATGGCTAGCTCAGGTTCGTTATTGCAAGGGGCTCAATGTATTTACAGGGTTATGAAATGTGGGTGTTGTTGTGCAGCGGAATTTTCATCACATATTTCGATCCGATAGTATTTGACATACCTGATTGACATTTATGGTTGGCAGGTTTTTCTGTAATTCACCACTGTTGAGGCTTTCTCCTTCCTTTCTGTCTGCACAGGATTATGGGGCAGATAAGGACCCTGGATGCTTGAAATGAATATATTGGGGGGGGGGGGAGATATCAATTAATAATTAAATAATGATAAGATTTTGTATTAAAAATAAGAAAACAGTTCACTTGAATAACAAAACAAAAATTTTACAATAATAGTTACAATTTTAATGTTTTGATGTTTATGCCAGCACTTCTTTCATGAATAAAAACTACATATATATTTACAAAAAATGATTTATGTTAAATTCTTAATACTAACAATTTTAACTCTAATCTCAGGGTCACATTTATGGGCCTTCTCATAGAGCAGAATGTTAAACACAAAAATCTACTCAGATCATGGCAGAAAGCAGAAAATTAGCAAAGAGTCACAGGAGGTAATTACCATGTTGGCTTAATGCAAGTTTCAGCTTCTTCCTAGTTCATCCTCATTCCAGATCAAAGCTGCTGACCACGTATTCTTCCCGTTTCAGGAAGAATTTCAAAATCTTCCCTTGCCGCAATTAACTCTACACTGAATTTCACACCAAATATGTCATGCCAGCTCTCCCATCTCACTCCTCTTGAACAATCTCAGGTAATCTCCACCAAAAATCTGCCTCAAAACATCTCTCCTCTCACCGCTCTTGAAGAGTCTCCAATCTCTAAAATCTCCACCACCAATCAACCTCAAAAATATCTCCGCCAGCCTTTTTAAAACTTCCTCCCCACTTCTTTAGTTTCTATAGCCAAGGTGGCAGGGATGGATATCCACCAATAACATTTATGCTGATAATTGGGAAATACACCACCTGATGTCGCCCAATTCTCACAAAGATTGGGAAATTCTGGAACCGCGACATGGTGTCTGTGAAGATTTCATCCGAATTATTCTCTGGGAAAGTTTACATTAATTAATTAACTATGTTGAAATTTTTGAATAATAATTATTATTTTTGGTTTTGTTGTTTTAGGTTAACCTTGGTGCAGATGATTTTAAAATTCTGGTCACACTGACAGCAGAGAAACAATTTAAGGAATTTGCATTAATTTGCATTTGTAATTTATGTCACGTGACAAATTGCAGACCTGGACTTGGAAATGCAGGTTCCATTGACTTGATAATCAATGAATTGTCCACTATAGATGATTGCAAAGGAAGTAAGTCAATTTTGTAATGTTATTAATGTAAATAATTATAAACATTGTCTGTTAGAGGAAATTTAATGCCTTCTGATAAAATGGATATTCTAATTGCCTCCTAATAACTCCACATTTTTCAACTATACAGTTCATACTTTGTATTCCAGACATTATTAATAAAAATTAATAATGAAAAGTATGATCTTATATGCAAACAATCTTTGGACTGAGAAACAATTACAATTGTGTTTCATTCTAAATAAATAATAACAAATATAGTTTATAATTGTATCTTTTTCTAAAGATTGTCTACATAAAGATCATACTTTCTATTATTAATTTTAACAAATATGAATGTCTTTGTCGCATTACTAATTTTTCCTAATGTTTATACTTTGCACTTTTCTTTTTCATATTTTTCCCTCCTTTATTCATGTTCTTTTGTTTAATATTTCCCATTAGAGGAACTGTAGCCAATCCAAGTAGGGATGGTGGCCATGAAAATCTGGTAATCTTCTTTAAATTTGGTTACAGTTTAATATAAAAATGTAAACTATTTATACTGTGTATCATATGATTATTTTATCAAGATAACAATGCATCTTAAAGGTTTGCTCAGCGCCCTGTGTCTATTCAGCCGTGAGTCTGTGAACCGTGCCAAAATTAGGAGACTTGGTGGCCTATCAGTGTTTCTTTCTGCTCTTCGTGATGATAGCAAAAATAATATGCAGCCACAAGTCTTGGAGGCATTGGCACAATTTGTCTATGATGAATCTGCTATTTTGGATCTGCTAAAGGAAGGCCTTATTAAAGTACTCATGGAGAAGTTGTCTTATATGGTCAAAGAAGACGGTAAGGAGCACAAACGGCTCCCAGTACCTCAATCTCCAAAGAAGAGGCAGAATTGTGCAAGTTCAACAGAGGATGTTTCAGAAAATATTGAACGGTGCAAAAGGTTTCGAGTCAGTAGTCCAAGTTATCAAGCTGTCATTCAAGAAAGGGATTTTGTCAGCAAGTTAGTGCAAAACTACATTCTACCTGCTCTTATAAATAGTTTAAATTATTTGCTCTATTGATAATTACTCTATATTATTTGTATAGTTCAGACAATTTATTTCCTATGTTCCATCACTTTATTTATATAAATAATATAAAATCTTATTTCAGTTTGTCTGTTCTATTACAAAGACAAATAAAAATAAGGTAGTAAAAATTTATTCTATTAAACATATTATTCTATATTTTACAGTTTGTAAATAGAATTTATTTTCACACGTACAATTACATTTTACTACTCGTAATTTTAATGATGAATTATTTAATTGGAATTAATGGTTCATTCAAGCACAATGATTGTACATTTAGGTACATTACAATATTTATTCAGACAATTGAATAAATATTTAATTTATTTTAAGTTATAATTTATTGTTTTAACATCCTTTGACTAAAATATTAGTTTATTATTTAATTGTAATTTTATTTACTTTTTATCTTTCTATGGTGGTCAGGACTGGCAATGCTGACTGGTGGATTCTGGATGGTGGTGATTCTTGGGCAACAGGTAGTTGGTCACCTGGCAGCTCCCGCAGTATGTACTATTCCCCTGGGGCTTCACCAAACAGCTACATTTGCCCCTATAACTCAATGTCTTCGCCCAGTTGGTCCGGTTCTTCATCACCTCCTTTAACACCATCTGACTATCCCGAAGTTTACTCACCTGTTTGCCATGATTATATGGAGGATGATCTAAACTGTGATGATTTAGGAGAGATAATGACCAGTGAGATGGTTAGTTATTCATAGTAGAAATACAACTAAGTGCTAAGTAGAAAAATGTCTATGACAGGTTAAACAAGTATAAATATATTAATTTGTTGACTTTAAATTGTCTATAACTTTAAAAGTAATCTACAAAAGGACAAGTTTATAAAACCATAAAGTTGACTCACTAATAAATGGTTCAATTTATTGTTTAATACATTAAACTTGCAACATAATATGCCTGTCTCATATGCCGAACAATAAAAACGTGTAATAATAAAAAACTTATACTTCCCAGTGTAATAACTTTATAAAAGATTCTTGATTAATCAACTGGGTGAAGTTAGCATTTGAACATAATATTTCGGTGAAATTCAAATCCGCAGTCACTTTAAATTTATTGGAACTATGTTCCAGTTTGGGTAACATGGGCTTAACATATTGAACCATTAGTCCATGTGATTGTTTTATTTTTTTATACACTTGACTTGATTACAATCAATACTCTCCACATTATTATTTCATAATAATCCTTAATGTATTTGTCATAAAGGTAATTAAAATTTTACACCACATTTTAGAAATCTTTATCAAGTTTATAAAATGTGCCAAGTTATACCACAATGTCTATCCCTCCTCTCATAACATATAATTCAGTCACTGTATCATATTATTCATTGTTTCTTTATGAGGGCAATGTAATATGATAATATTGATCTCAATGAATTTGTGAATTATAATTAGTACTGCTCAATGAACTTAAATTTTGACCTCTTAAGAAACTTTCATACTTTTTCATATCAAAAAATTGTTTTAGTAGTCTCATATATGTATAAATAGATTTTGGATTAATTTTAAATCCATGAAAAGTGTAATTATTACAGTTATTGTTATTGTATTAATTATTACCATTGCTATCAGTATGTTACTAATATTCTTATTTTATGCTGAGTATGAAATGTTCACTGATTTCAGGTTAACGTAACAGATGTCTCTAATTTAGATGAAGAGCAAGTATCATCAGTAGTTTGTAAGAAGGGGAAGTCAAATGGTAGTGAGAATCTACTTCTGGTGCTATTGTCAAGAGTTTCTCACATGGAGATACTTGTGGAGGACTTGGCATCTAAGAGTACTTTGGAAACTTTGATGAATTACATCACACTAATGCAGGAACCTCAACCAAGAGCTGCAAGAGTCCTTATACGTCTAGTGAAGTAAATACACAATATATATCACTCTGCTTTATAAGCTAAATATAAATAAATATATTCAGATTAATAAAATGAGATAAATTTGAAAAAACCCAATATAATTTTACTGACAAAATTACAGTCAGTGGTGTAGCCATCAGATTTAAATTATGTTGTAACTCACAAATAAGCTTAATCATAGAACATACTTCAATCTCAGTTAATTTCCACATTTTATTGTAATAAGTGAATTTTCCCATCAGGCTTTCCAATAACTTTGTGAGTGTAGCAAAGTGCAGTGGATGAGAGGCAACCCTTTATTATTTTGTGTGGAAATTCATTGGATCCCTAAACATCAATTTTTATGCAGTTTGAAGGGTCAATGACCTGGAAGAGATCCATGGCCAGTGGGGTACTGGTCAGACTTTGATTTGTTTTGAAAATCCTCCAGAAGTGGAGGTAATTTGGGGAGTGTGAGGAAAGAAACTGGGATCAAATGTAAGCGGTGAAGGGAGACATGTAAGCAGCAAGACTAGGAGGACAATGTGTTGTGTCTGGAGAGAGGAGAGTGTGGGTTTTGGAGATTGTAAGAAGTGAAACAGAGGGGACAGTGTGTGTGTTTTTGAAGAGACAGAGGAGAAGAGGGTGGCATGTGATAATTGTTTCACTGTACTGCGGTGGTTGGCAATCCATTCGGAAAGGTCTCTATCTGGCCAATGTAGAAGGCTGGGTAGAGTCTACAGTTTATTTTGTAGTTGGTGTGAGAGGAAGGACAGGTTATGTTTTCTCTAATTTTGTATGTTGTGTTATTGGTGGGATTCTAGAAGGTTGTGGTGGGTGGGAGTATTGGGAAGATGTGGCATCTGTTCCTACCACAAGGTCTGCAGCCAATTGTGGGTGTGGGTATATAGGGTTTGACCAGAATGTAGTGGAGGTTTGGTGGGTGCCTAAAGGCAACCCTAGGACAGGTGGGTGGTATGGTAGGGAGGATGCTTTTCATGTCAGGTTTGGATTGTGGTCCAGTGTAGGCAAGGCGGAGAAAAGAGTTGAGTTTACATAGTCCGGGGAAGTAGGTGGTTGTGAGGGGAAAGACTGCGTTCTATTTGATGGTTAGGGGTGGGACTGGCTATTTGAGAAGTGGAAAGGGCACATTTTGTTTGTTTCTGGAGGAAGTCTATGGGGTAATTTCTGTTCCAGAAAGCATTGAATATGAGGTCAGTATAGGCTGTTCCAAATGGAACACATGCGAGCTCCCCGAAGGACTAGGCTGTAGGGGAGGAAATGTTTGGTGTGTTCAGGGTGGCAACTGTAAAAGTGGAGGTACTGAACGGTGTTAGTTGGTTTTATGTGGGCAGTGGTGGCAATAAGGCTTGAAGTTAGTTGTATGTCCACATCGAGGAAGGTGATGTTAGTGGGGGAGTAGTTCCAAGTGAACTTGATGGGGAGTTTTGTGTTAAAGTTATTTACGAAGTCTGTGAGAATATCTGGTCCTTGGTTCCATAGCATGAAGATGTACTCTATGAACCAGAACCATGTTAAGGGTTAGAGTGGAGAGGAATTTAGTTGTTCCAGTTCTACACCAATTGGTGTAGGAGGATGCCTATGGCAGTGCCACTGATTTGGTGGTAAATTTTATATTGGAAGGAGAAAAAGTTAATTGTGAGGACAAACTGGGTGAGTGCAATCAAATAGTGGGTGTTTGGGAGGGGATTTGGAGGCCTGTGAGACGGGAAGTGTTCGAGTGCTGACAGGCCACGGTGTGGGGGATGTTTTTGTATAGGAGACAACGTCTACAGTAACCAGTAGTATATATATATATATAGGTATAGGAGAGTTGGCCCATATATATATATATATATATATATATATATATATATATATATATATATATACTGAGAAGCATATTTGATAAATCCGTGTTTTTATACTTAATTTTCTTTTTAAGAATATAAAGTTGGTAATAATTAATTTTTTTGGAAAGTTGTAAATACATAAAAGTCTGTTATAAGTAATTTTTCTTTTCAGTAAAAATAAAATTCTTTAAATGTTTAGGAGAAAGACTAACCTACAAAATGTAATTAAGAAAATGCCTGTTTATATAATATTTAAATAAAAATGTTCAAAGCTTTGTGACAGAAAAGTGATGAATTTATTTATATTTTATAGAAATGAGAATTACCTTATGCCTTTGGTGCTGCAGCGGTTTGTACTGACATTGCAATCTGTTTTGTGCCAACCAAAACATGCCAGTTGCCTACAGTGTTCTCGGTTAGGAGCACTAGGAAAGAGACTGCAGTCTCACATGTCTGCAATGGCAGAGTCATGTTTTGGTATAGGAGAGTTGGCCCATTATCTGCTCAGAGGTGATTCTGAAGCTCAGCGGTTGCTTGCAGTCACGATTCCATTCATTGTCAGGTAAAGAGCTAACAGCTGCATTTCTATAATTTGTAATATTTAAAATTCATTATTTTTTATGGTGTCATTCTTTATAAATGCTTGATATTTACTAGAAAAATATATAGATTTTGCTAGAATATCATAAGTGAAATAAATATTGCTGTCATTACAGTACTTTCCTAGTTAACTGAACTTGGGTCAACAAAATCAGGTTATCCGAAATGCTTTCAATGATTGCAATTCTAAAAAATAACTGTAGGGTGTGGTTTAGCAGCTAGTGGGGTGTTATTTTAGATTGTCCTAAGATTTATTGAACATTGTAGAGTCAACAAAGGCTGACAACCTTCTAATGAAAATATGGTGGGACATTGCTGCTAGAAAACATTGAAGGGACTAAGGAAGTAAACAAAAATTACCGAGTTTTTGAATTAGTAATTCAAATGCTATAAAAATAATCCTGAAAACTTAATTTTAACTTTAATAAGGAACATAAGTGTAGACTGCTAAGAGAAATTTGAATTTCAAAAATACATACTGTATTTACAATAGATGTTCATGGCTACTCAGAAAAAATCGTGATCCAAAATGGTTTAACATCCTTTAATTCAATTTATATTCTAAAACCAAAATCGTTTGTGTATTTGTTTCCAAGAATTATTTTTATTTGGTTTATTCTCATACATTAATATATTTTCAAAAATTTTTATTCAGACTTTTGATAAATATTATATCACAATAGTCAAAATTTGTATTAAACTGCTAGAAAATTATTTATTGATCACATTAATTTGATTTTAATTCAAATGTTTAAATAAGTATATTCACTTGATTAAAGCTTGGATAGAAGCATGTTGTAATATTACTCAGTATTCAAATTAATTTGTAATTTACATGAGAATGTATAACTAAAAACCACCAAGAGTGAAGTTGAGCATAATTTATATAGTGTCAAATCTTTTCTTTTGTACTTTCTGATTTTAACCTGTACTGACTGATTTCTCAATGGTATGATGCACTGGAGCTTTCATACCATATTCCTGTCTAATTAGAATTTCTATTTGGTTAATCAACAACATTTCAGTTTATGCTGCATTGTGAATTCCACCATTTAAACTCTTATTTGTTGTTCATGCATAGTAGAATCATGATTTTCATTAGTACCAAGTTTGTGAGAGTTTCTATATAAGATAACATGAGAAACATTTCTACATTCACTGTGTGGTGGGATATTTATATTTCTTTGTGGTAATGTCATACTGCATCTTGTAACTATATATTTTAGTCATCACATTAATGCAAGCCATATATTCACAGGGCAGAAAGATTATTAAGAAAACTTCTGATTGGCTGTAAAGGTTTAAAAGTGCTCCTTTCTCTTTTGCGAAGTGACCATGACCACAGCTTGAAACAGCATGTCCCCAGAAGCCTGTCTTTGCTTTCAGCATCCTTAGGTATTGACACTCCACAGTATACCAGAAATGCTGAAATTGAAGAAAGTAACAAGACATCTGTGGATGATGAGGTGAGGTATTTTATTATATAATTATTGAATCATAAAATAATAGGTTTATTATGATTAATTAAGTCATAGCCACAAAATAAATCAATTTCTCCAAAACAGTAATACATAATTATTTAAAAGATTACTTTCATTGAATGAGTTTTCTACAATTACACATATTTTCTGATATAATCTCCATAACTATTAAGTCACTGCCATATTTTGTCTTTAATGGAAATCAAATTCTCTTGTTTAGCATATTATTATAGATCATTGATTAAAAAAAACACTGAAGCTGATTATATGGAAAAATGATGCTGAAGATTGAATTGTTGACTATAATTTGATTTTAATTTAATAACAAAATAAACTTTCTATAAATGATTTTTGTTTTAGGTGATAATACTGTTTCTAATTACTACATTTACATTATAATCTGGAACAGTTTCCCTCTCACATTTATTGAAGTACAGCTTGATTATAATGTTTATAAGCATCACAATAGCAGTTGTAGGTTTACAAAAATCCTACTTCCTTTCTTTATATATATATATATATATATATATATATATATATATATATATATATATATATATATATAATTAATGGGGAAAGGACAGAGAGATAGAAAGAAGATGACTTACCTGAGGTTCATAGATGGTAGACACCTTGTGAGTTTTGGAGAACTCACAAGGTGTCTACCATCTATGAACCTCAGGTAAGTCATCTTCTTTCTATCTCTCTGTCCTTTCCCCATTAATTGTTTTAAACATGACAATGTCATTTCCTATCTCATATATATATATATATATATATATAAATTTTATAGTAATCATAGTTACATAATCGTGAAAATTCACTGTGTTCATTTAAAATCTCCCCATGTTGAAATTAGGTTGATGGCTTTAATTAATTTAGCTGAGTCCTGTCTTCTTTCATCAATTTAATTATTGGTTTCAGACCAAGCCAGCTGAAGATATGGTCACATTTCATCTGGATGAAGGTGTTAAAGTGCATGCAACCCGATCTACCCTTTGTTCAACATCGCCTGTGTTTGCAGCTATGCTTAATGGTGACTTCCTTGAATCAAAACAGCACATTATTCAGTTGAAAGATGTTAAAGCCTCAACCCTTGTTTCACTGCTAAGGATAGTGGATCTTGGATATGTGCCAGTGTCGTGGCCAGAGCTCTGTTTGTCAGAGTCATTTGACCTTCTTTCACTTTTGGACAAATTTTTAGTGCCAGGTATTGATGAGATGGTTACTCTGTTATTGAAGCAGTTCCTGTCTGCACACACTGTCTCTGAGCTGTATTTGCAAGCTTCAATGCTCACACAGCAGGAGCATATAGAACGTATCAGAATGGGTGCATTGCAATTCATCTTGTCTGGAGAAATGGCAGTTGGTACTCGAGAGAGTCTCTTTAGACAACTTTTGAACTCAGAGTTTTCAACTCAGTTCATAGATGATATTGCAAATATCCTGGAAGGAAAACTAAATTCTCGGAAAGGCACCTCTGGAAGTTTGTCTATAAATTAACAAATATCAAGTGCAGCCATTGGCATTAATATTGAGGTAAATATTTTTTGCAACATACGTTTATATAAATATTCTTTTAGAAAATCCCCATGAATGATATGAATGGCAATGCTTTGAATGCCATTTTTGTTAATTAAAGCCCTATAGATATTTCACTATGAAAACTGTATAATGTAGAAAATGTAGTTTGCAAGCTTTATTTAAAACATACTTCATGATTAACCATTGATAAAAATAATGTTGGCCCTACACTTTAATGATATAAAGAAATTACTCATAAGTAAACACCACTAAAATGCTGTCTAAATATTCACAGCAAGAGCACAAGAATGCATCGGAAATCTGCATTTCATCTTTTGTGGCAAATTGTACTCAACTAATTAGACAACCATTAGGCTCAAATTGTAGATGATATTGCCAACATCTTAAATCTTGAAATGGTACCTATGGAGTTAATATAGAGGCATTTTGTATTTTTAAAATTATGATGCTAGAAAAATTCACAGTTATACTTCTGTGAATTTTTTTTCTGTTCATATTATTAAATGAACCCTATTTTTAGGACTACATGAACCAAAATACTGTTCAAAGCATGTAGTATAGTAATCAGTGATTTTTAATGGTATTTTTATGCAAGATCTGATATCAGCAAAGGGAAAGACAAGAAAAGTATTAATGTTTGTTCACTTTTATTTCATGCTTAAAAATTATGTTATAATTTTACCTGTTCCATTGTTGCAATTAATGACGTATGGTGTTAATCTGTATCTTTTACTTAATGTAAAGAATTATGAAACATGACACCACCCATCTTCTGCTTACATATTTCTTTCATTTATAAGTGAGTCAAGCCTTGCTCTTGAAACAACTGGTGATGCATAATACATACTCTTAGTTTCTGTAATAGTTGAGGTTTTTCTTACTATTAGTATGGAACTTTCATTTTGATTTAATTAAAATTCTCTCTTAGCATTCATATAAGACCATCGTTCATATCTAATTGTAGGTCAGAAAAAGAAAATATAATAAAGATTATTTATTGAAATTTCAACCAAATTACTGGCCCACTCTGAAAGATCTTATGCCTACCCATTCAGTTGCCTAATTTGCAGAAAACTTCTAAAATATACAGAACATTTCCTCTACATTCCTGTTACATTTACTTTTTTTATCTTATTTAATGGTGAAAATATAGTCACTAATAATTAGTGCTTCAAATATCACTTTTATCTAAAAAATAATTAATGTTCAACCATTATTTCATTACTCTTTAATTTATGTTTTAATAATGGTTTGCTTTTTTTTTCAAATGTGTTGATATTATCATATATGTAGACTACTCTGGAAACCAAAGAATTACAGATTTATATTTTAACATAGTTTATGAGTATAAACCCTAATGTGCATTCTCAGAAAGAAATGGATGAGATTTGATCACTCTTGAGGTTGGCTTAATGCAATTGTAACAGTTACTTACATTCTTTTGCTTTTAAATGATGCAACAACCCCAGGAATTGTTTTAAATATCAATCTTTTTGAACTCTCTTATCTATATCACTTTGCCTTCATTCTCAGTCCTTCTTCCACTCTTCCCTTCCCCAAAGAACTTGCATACTTATTCTAAGTAAGAGTGTGAAACTCGTGAAAAATCTTGTCTATTCATTCAATCCATTAATACAATTAAATTTTAATTCCAAATTAGGCAAGTTTTAATCTCTGACATTCACCTGATACTTGTAACAAAGGCATTCCAAATATAAAATAACATATATAATACAAATTTAGATTTCTCTTTGTATTTAAAATGCAAGTTTCTTGTATATATTTCATATTATTCTTACTTTTCTTATATAATTTGAATAATATGTTATTAATCTGTGATATTGAAGTATCGTAAAGATACCTAAAATAATGTATATAATTATAGAATAAATTATCAGCTTTATTTGTGTTAAATGATTCTTATATACATATATGTAGAAAAAATTATAAATTGATATTAGGGTTAGTTTCAATGTTATAATTGTTTTATTTTAAAAAATAAATGAGACTGAACATCCAGAAATTAATTTTTTAACATAATTTTCCTCTGGCATTTGTCATGTTTGCAACCTAATTATAAAGGGTAATAATTTTAATACATCTCAATGTTTTTTGTTATTTCTGATGTAAAGGAGAACAGTGGCACTAAAAATAAGGGGTGTGATATACTTAACAAATTATCTATTAATAGATAATGAAGTAGTCAATTAAAATACAAAATTAAGTAAAAAAATAAATAGTACACAATGCTTCTGCATACTTTGTTGCTTAGTAATAATAATGAAATATTCTGTAGATACAAATCTTATGATAAAGGGGACTGTACCTTCGAAAATTCAAGAATTTGAAACCCTACGTGATGTGTGACATCTGTACACTTCGGGTAAACCACCAGTTTTCTCTCTCTCTTTCCTGTCCTTATTGTTTTTATTTAACCTGGCAATATCAGAAGAATTAATAAATTTACTAACATCCTTCATCCCATTTCGGCCTTTACGCTTGTGCTACATGTTCAAATTTTCAGAGGTAACCACCCTTTTGTCAGAAGATTAGGATAAATGTAAATATAGATGTGACATTGCCAGTATCACAAACAGGATTGATGTGGACAGGAAATAGGTTAAAACTGAAGTCACCACTGTGAGATGGAAATATTCTGAGTCAACCACCCCCTCTCATCAGGAGAGTAGGAAATGTGTTCAAAGTAATGGCACACAGTGTACAGTACTGTATAAATTACTGTGTGACTAGTTGTTGCTGGTAAACAATAAACTCTACCATAGCTTTCTCTCTAAGGTAGGTCAAATGGCAAGGCAGAGGCAAGAATTTGATAGTAGCTGGAGACATGCACACATAATGAACCTGACATACATGTACAAGTGTGTACATGAATACTCAAGCAATTTCACATTTGCAAACTTACTTACATTGGTTCACATGTATTTGTGTAACTATGGGTGGTCAGTGGAATGAGGGGGATAGGGGAAGGTTATTATTTAGAGGATGTGGAATCCAGGGCTTTGTCTGAACTGTAAATTCCCATGGTTGGAGTTGGCCTTCTGAAGAATGGGGAAGGGGAGGGGGAGTAGGATCTGACACTCCTCAAAGCCCCACTGGCCAGCCGTCACTTGAAACATTTCTGCTGGAAGTGTCTGACAATGATTTAGGTGAAAAGGGTATATTGATTTGAGACAATGAGTGTGTTGAATAGATGAATATAATTTATATATAAGAGAATATTCACCTGTGGCATTTAACATATTTTAAATCACCAATTTTTAAAGTTGTATATAAAAAATGTTACAGGTTGGTCATGTCAAATTCTACCTCAATTATATTTGAGTAAAAATAATATTGTGCATTTCGCTGAAACAATAGTAATTTAGGACTTTTAGAATTATAAATAATTTGTATATGTTGCTTTGAAATTTGACTCAAAAAAATTGGGTATCAATTTTTGTCCAAATTTGGAAATACATACAAATCATTTAATCAATTACTATAATACTGGATAAAGTCCTAAATTAAGTACAAAATATTGTGAAATTACATTTTTATCAATTGCTCTATTAATTGTTTTCTGACTTGTGGCCAATTTATGGTACAGGTAAACTATTTCAGATGAAAATAATGAATGCTTTTAATATTAAGAGGCTATAAAATTTTAATTAATATGCATGATTACTGGACTGTCCTTGCATTTTTATTTTCTAAAAACTGTTTTATGTAGTTAGGTTTTCTAAGTTGCATTTAGTTACGAATATATGGATTTCAGTTAATATCATAAGTTAGTATTTGTATTTTCTTCTTTCCAAAATAAAAAAGATTTATTTTTAGGTAATTTGTGGACACTATGTTCATAAAATGTACTATATCATGATGTAACCTTAACTAGACTAATTTTTCATTGATTTTTTTTCTGCTATTGTGATTGCATACAAATACATTTAATAAGGATATATTCCAGTATTTATCGCAATAAAATGAGGGTTATATATCTATTTTTATTACACTAAACTATTATTACAAATGAGAAGAATAATTTGTTTATAAAGTGAAATATCGTATCGGATCTCCTTAAAAAGTTGCTTCGTAGTTTGTGTAATAATAAAAGCTTCCTGGTTAATAATAATCATTAATCTTAATTTCAGTCATTGTGAAAGTAAATATGCTTGTTTATATATAGGTGTAGTTGTACTATTAAAGTTTTTTTTGTTTGTTAAGTGAGCATATATTATTGAAATTAAATCGAGTGACTTAGTTAAAGAACACGGGAAAGTGTTTACATAGTTTTGAAGACTTTCTTAAAGAATATTAAATATATGGGTACTGTTGTACGAATAAATAAAAATTATAATTTATTTGTAACAAGTTTTTTTAACCGATGATGGATAACGCATAAAATAATGTAAATAATGTAATAATTCACGGTTGACTACTTGTCAATTGTAATGGAGGGAACAATATCGCTAAAACGGTTCGTAATATGTTACTAATACAATGGCCTACATTATCGCGTTTTTTTAATATGCACAATACAATTTGACAAAAAATTAAAAATTAATCAATATTGTCAATTACAACTATTTATGTTCATTGGAGTTCTCAGCGTATCTTTGACTGTGTGTCGAAATTTCTTAGAAGCCCCGGCTGATTCAAAAAAAGTCTAGATTTGTGTTGAAGAAACTCCTTCAAATCTTCACATACGAGTATTGAGATAAGTGCGACGAAAATTAATTAGCCGAATAAAAAGTATTGATTCTATGAATCGATTTTTTTAATAGTATAAGGTTGGGTTATGTTGAGACAAAATTTTTATTGTCCGTGAAGAATGACAACAGTTGAGCTAAAAGATACGAAAACTGCCCCTGATCCGATACATAACTACAGCCATAAAAATGGAGCAGTGCTCGTTATCGATAATGGTGCTATATTTTATTAATTAGTTACATGTTTATAATACGAAACGATTTTTACCAAATTTAATGCTTTGCAGGATCATACCAGTGTCGTGTTGGGTGGGCAACCGATAAAGAACCACTTATGAAATTTAAGAACCTTATAGCAAAACCAAGAAAGGAGCGGGGTAAGAAGGTATGCATGAAAAGTCTTATGAAACAAACTATCATTAACATTGAGACTATAAGAGTTTATTAGAAACACTATTAATGTTATGTCATATTTCAATTTATTAAGATTATCTGATAGATGTTACGAATATAGTATTAAATGTTTGGGTTTGTTTTGTTTATAAATGTAATTTACATCATAATAATCCACAATATATTTTGTTTTGAAGAATTTTATACTATGTGTGTTTAACAAATTATGCACTTACCATGCCACTGACTCAGCTGATGTGATATTTTGATAATGTTAGTGAATGTCAACATACATTCTACTGGAGAAAGTATTAAAAATTTCAAGATACTTTTATCTATGTGAGGATTTGGCGAGTTGAAAAAGAATTTTGTGTTATTTAGTTTGAAAATGAATTTTAAAAACAAATTATTGCTTATTATTACTATTATTATTTCTATATTGTGTAGGATGGTGACACTCAAGTAGGTAATGACATAACAAATATTGAGACTGTGAGGTTCCAGCTGAAGACACAGTTTGACAGAAATGTTGTTACTCACTTTGAGGCCCAGGAACAAATATTTGATCACATGTTCACTCATCTGGGAATAAACACTGAAGGACGAGTCAACCATCCAGTTCTTATGACTGAAGCATTTCTGAATCCAAATTACTCACGCCATTGTAAGTAAACAAGAAAGTATGGCCACCTTTGTGGTCCAGTTGCTAGCGTCACTGAGGTCCCGGGTTCAATTCCTAGCATGGGCCTGGGTGTTTGTGTATGTTTTCACATTCCCTAACTTAGCAAATAGGACTAAACAGCAAATAAATTACTCAATTAGATAGTTGCTAATGACCTTTGATGTTGTTGTGACTATAAACCCAGATTTTTTTTAAAAAGGAGGTGAATGATGTGAATTTAATTCTGTTAGTCCTGGAAGTTGTGAAAGCAGTCTAAGTTTAGTCTGTTAAAATATTTTATTTTAATTCCTATCACAATTTGTTAATTATATACACAGAAGAGGTAACATAAGAATGAAACATTTTGATTAACGCAAATGTAAATTTTGTAATAAATTTCTGACTTTTGACGTTATACTTTAATTTAATTTAAGAAATAGTTCTTTTTACCATGAAGTGCAAATGTGCATAAATTTTCTTGACCCGTTTCTCCAAATAACAAAATGAATTTATGTAACAATCTTATCAACATACATTACATTAGCTGACAAATTATTTTGTTAATTTGTGTTTATGTTGAAGGTGTAAGTATTGGATTGGTATTTTGATGTATCAAATTTGATATTTGTTAAATAAAAGAATATCATTCATTTACCATTAAAAAATGCTATTTATTAAGACGATACTATTGTCAGCAACAATTTTTAAGGTGGTTTGAATATACTACATTGTACTAGTTACAAAACATTTATTTGAATCAAAATTTCCTATTTCTATTGAAGTAATATCCATTTTATGTGTGTGTGGTGATATTGTATTATTATTTTGAGTTCAATTTGAGACAAGTCTGTATGCATTATATAAATGATTTTACAGGTATATTAGTACCTATTACCATGCATCTTTTTTCAAGTGTTGATATGTATATATTTATTTTGTATTGCAGTAATGTCAGAACTACTTTTTGAATGTTATGGAGTACCTAGCCTATGTTATGGAGTTGATAGCTTATTCAGTCTTAGGCACAATCACTCTACCTGTAATGCAGCCCTAGTCATTAGCTTTGGCTATCATACAACTCACATTCTACCCATCATAGGAGGACTTGTGGATCCAACACGAGCTCGCAGAGTCAATGTGGGTGGTTGGGAGGTCATAAGCTTCTTGCATCGTTTACTACAACTCAAATACCCTTCTCATATAGCTTCAATTACTCCAAGCAGAGTTGAGGTATGATATAATGGTATTTCATTTAGTTTGTAAAAGCTCAAAACTTAACGAAAAAGAAGAAGTATTGTAATACAGTGTGCGGGATTTTAAACCAGCTTGTTTATATAATTATGAACAGTAAGTAATAAAAATGTTTAATGAAAACTAACATAAGGAAACATACAAATATTTGGGAATACACCCATGTCTGTAGTTTGGTGCTTTTATTGTTGTCCAGTATTTTAATTTATTGCAAATATAAAATTTGTCAAGATTTAAAAATGATTCCCCTTTATATTATAGTACAATGGTTAACCAAGTAAAGAGGTAAAACCGTTTTGAATAACAATTTTTTTCAGTTAAGCCATAAATATTTAATGCTACAGTATTTTGTACATCAATTATAGTATGTATTGTTAAAGGTTTTGATGGTCATTATTAAAGTTACAATTACATTTATAGCATTTGAATCAGTCATTCATAAAACTCTGTAATTTTTTTTTACTTCCTTCCCAACCTTTTTCCAGGAGCTATGATTCAGTGCCCAAATTAGACCAGTAAGATGTAAGAAAAGGAAATGCACAATGATATCACCAATATTTTAATTTGAAAGGGTGCGTAAGTGCATTAACAATTTTCAACTTCACTTTTTTAGGCAGACTTTTTTCAGTTAAAACTTTTTAACTTCCAGTACAAACTGATCATTTGGCCAAGAGCTATAAAAAACTGGTAGACTATTTCTGACAACTTCCTTCAACGCTTGAAGTTTAATTGACTTCTCAATATATCTGTACAATATGTGTGTGCCATGACCAGTACAACCTCAAATTATTTCCGTACAGTACTCTATTATTTTTTGGAATTCCAATTTTTGAAAACAGTTTGGGTTACTTGGATTTTGTTAGACCCAAGTTCAATAAACTGGAGTTGTACCATATATCACAATGGGACCCAACTGGAATTGAAACTTCTGAGAATTAATTTACTGTCTTTCATTGTAGAGTTTCAAATGCTTATGTATATTAATTTAAATGATAAATAAGTAAATGTCCAAATGACAAATAATTAGAGTAGTTTATCTTTTTAAATTGTATATATGAAAGTTTCTGTGTTCCAATCATGTAAGAAACCAATTTCACATCAAACATCTATTACCAAACGTTTCATTTGTGTTACATTTATTAATGACAAGATTACATTTAATTTTAGTTTGACAAATATTCACATATTTTTATGTAATGATAATTTGAATCACTTATGTTGTTATTATAATTGGATATTTCTCCTTAAGTTTTGGGAGATAAATTAATAAGAAATATGAAGTATACTATTTTGATGTCTAGGAACTGGTTCACGAGTACTCGCAAATATCTCCTGACTATTTGGAGCAGCTTGAGAATTGGGCAGACAGTGATTACTATGATGACAATGTTATAAAAGTGCAGCTTCCATATACAGTGACTGCAGCAACTACAACTGTGACTGCTGAACAGCAGAAGGAGAGACGGAAAGAATTGGCTCGTAGACTCACAGAAATCAATGCTCGCAAGCGTGAGGAGAAGGTGAGTGACAATGACAAAAATAATGTAAATAAACATTAATTACCTTTGTTTTTTAACTGCCATCTCTAATTGTATCAGTTGGCAGAGGATGAAGAACAACTGAGCCAACTTCTGGCAGTTCAAGACTTATTAGATGAAGGTAGTGAAGAAGAATTTGCTGTGAGTAAAGCTTTACTTAGAAACTATTAATTGAGTTTTGTGTTGGAATTTTTCAACATGGATATAATAAATATTTACAATATTTTACAGAAAGCATTAGACTCTTATGAGCTGTCAAATTTGGCAGAGCTACAAAAAATGATTTCCCAATTGCAGACGAAGATTGACAAAACCCGGCAAAAGATTGTTGCAGCAAATGCTGCTGAAGATCCTCTTACAGAAGTATGATACCCCTCATTTTAATTTTTGTTTGTCACAGTCTTTAATAGTTTCATTTTGTATGCCATGTAGTTTCTTTATGGTTTGTTAGTATTTACACAATGAATTAATTTAATTATGATGATGATTTTGACTAAAAACTAAATATTGTGATATAAGTGAGGGAATATAACTTTTTAATTAGGAACCAAAAGCAAAGACCAGCAAACCCACACTGCAACCCAAATCTGATGAGGATCAAAATGCTTGGATTGAAGGTCTTCGTCAAAAAAGGTAATATTAATTATTTACATGCAATTTAACATTTTACTTTATAATTCTCAGAATTCGATAATTTTAAGAAAATTATGACTGTATCTTTAAATTATGTATTTTATGGGTGTCTACTACAAAATTAATGTTATTTGCTTTAAAAGTATCAACTTTCTAAGCTAGGTGTACATAAAATGTTCTGTTCAATTTTTATATTTGACTATCATTGAAATATTATAGGACCCTTTCTTCTTCACAGAACAGAACTGTGTCATATTTGATTGATTGCCAATTTAACTAAAATGTTACTTTTTGCAGTCCTTTCTTTTAAATTTTTTAGGAAAGAGATTTTAGAAAAGAGAAATGCTCGTAGACAACGGCGACAGGACATGGCTAAGCGTCGTACTGCTGCAGCGCAAGAACGTATGCGCATTATCAGTCAGTTGGCTAGAAAGGAGAAGAGAGAGGATACTTTTGGCATGCGTGACGAGGACTGGGATGTTTACAAAGTAATCAACAAGGTCAGTAATGTAATACTTCCTTCATTTATTCTATTTTACATTAATTCACAATATAACTTGCTTATATTTAGATGTACAGTGACTGAAATCATACTCGACAACCCAATTTGAGCTTTTTATGGACCATTCATTCAAATGCTGGAATCCAATCTTAATATAATGTTTTCCTTCCACATTCACAAATAATAGTAAAGAAACCCAAAGATGATAAAGAGATTTAGTACACAGACCATGTGTTTCCCAAAATCTAGATTAGTTCATTTAAATTGAAATTCCTAGGAATGAATACAGAACAATAATAGTTAATTAATATATACTCATTCATGCTTGTGATTATAGGAAGGAGGTGATTCTGACAGTGATGAGGAGCAAAAACTTTTAGAAATTGAGGAAGTACTTCGACAACAGGATCCACAATTTGAAGATGCCAATGCTAGTGACCCAACTCCACTCAACACAGCAGAGAACAACCAGCTCCACCTGGGAGTGGAAAGAATACGAGGGCCAGAGGTACTTTTTCAACCATCTATGATTGGTTCTGATGAAGCAGGCTTAGCAGAGACAATCCAGTATGTTCTCAAGGATTATCCACCTGACATGCAACAAAAACTAGTGGACAATGTGTTCCTTACTGGAGGTTGTGCCACATTACCTGGTTTAGTTCCACGGCTATTCAAGGAGCTACAGGAGATGCGACCTTTCAAGTCTTCTTTCAACATATCGCTTGCTAAAAACCCATCCTTGGATGCTTGGTTTGGAGCTAGAAACTTTGCATCTTCTCCAGACATTGAAAATTATTTTCTCTCAAGACAGGAATATGAAGAGAAAGGAGGTGAGTATTTTAAAGAGCACCCATGCTCTAATCTCTTCTTCCCCTCACCAATGGAAAATGTTCCGACTTTAGTGACTGAAGAAGCTGAGATGGACAACGTATGAATGGACATTATATAGAGATTTAAGCAATCCTATTTGAGTCTTGTTTCTGAAGTACAGTAATTTAAACAATTGGATTTTTAACATTTTTCTAATATAATTTTGTTTGGTTTTAGTTTATTACCAATACTTCTATTGTGTAATGTCAAAAGCAAGAGAGAAATCTTGCCTAAGATTATTAAACAGACCGCTGTAACTGTAACTAAAAATAAAGATTAACATAGTTTTGTGTAGTATATTTTGTGGATTTTTTGAAAGACCCTATTACTTTAATTTTTCAGAAAATTTCTGTCATGGAAAAGAAACATAATTCAGTTTTCCATATGTAATCTGTTTGCATATAATGAAAGAAGCAACTACATTTATTTTCAAGTTTTTCATTTACATCCATCTTGCATGTAAATTAAGGTTGCTGATCTCCAGCACAATTGTTTCTGTGGAAGAGATAATTTGTTGACAATTCTTACAAATACTTAGAATGAATATGGCTATGAAAATGCAAATAACAAACATTTTATAGATTTAAATTCACTATGTGAAGATAGAAATCATGAGTACCAAGAGAGAGAATTCATTGCTTTCTCTTCCACACAACAGACTACTGACTTTGCATATTACATGTATGTTGTTGTTTAATGTTGTGTAGATTGATGATGACATTGCAATCATTTTATAATTCCAGCATTTTTTTAAACTGCAAAACATACTTGACCAGGGGAGGGGGGGATGATTTTGAGAAGGACATTGCAAATGCCATGTACTAGTTTGGTAATAGTGGGTACCAGCATTGACTTAAGGCAGAACTGGACAAACTGTGGCACATGAGACATTGCATCTTTGAGCTTGTTAGTATTTCGTATGACAAGTTTCTTTACATTGTTAAAAAATAAATACAAGGTATGGTGTAAAGTCAGAAATAGAAGAATTTAATAGCAGTTGTACTGGCAAACTGAGAGAACAGACAGTTCCAAGATGATCTCGCTCTAAGTGCTTACAACTATAGTCCAGAGTTATCTTTGGTAAACGAGACTATGTTTTTGTAATTCTTTTTATGTATTTCTTTGCAACAAACGACCAATGTATAGCTCTCACAAGTTGCTAAATATCTTCTTCACTTCCCGATCTTCCATGTCCCACAATGCTGGATTTACGTGTTTTTTTTGTTTTTCCAATCCTGAATAATATTTATACGAAACGTACAGAACGAATGACACCAACCATTACTGGTATTGGAATATTCCATGTCAAGTGGCCCAATTTGAGGATTTCTCACCGTGCGACAACAAATTAGAGACGACGAAACGGTAAGTTATGATTTTTCTGTACCAGCATCAATACAGGTTGGGAACTAACTTGGGATCCTTGGTCAGAACACCCCGTTATAATAAATTTATATAAAATATGTGTTGGTATAAACCTAACAGACTTGGGAACCTGCAGGCAAAGAAACCCACACTTGGCTGGCCTTGCTTGGCTCACAACCATGTGCTTGACAATCTTTTACTGGAAATGGACCATGGACCAACAAAAGGAATTTTGTGTGTATTGTATTTGATTATTATGTGTTATGAAATTCATAGCAGGTCACTGAATGTTACATCGCTGAAAAAGAAAATGGAGCTTCTAGGAACAAATACCTTGACTTTTGGTGACCTCGTGGAAATGATAATAAATAGGCGATTGTTTCAAAACAAGCTTACTTTCATCAACAAAGTGAAATAATATTACAAAATTTTGATTTTGATTTTTGCCCAATGAAACACGATGAGACGACATCTGTCGACTGCGTACTATAACGGATTTTGACCCGAAATTTTTAGATCTTATGCGTCAAAACATAAGTTTTTGTTACACAAAATCCTGCTCTTTCGAACGATGTCAAATAGAAATCTATATTTGGTGTCCGTATCAACGATTTATCCCTCTGATAAAGTTCACTTTTGTCGTCAAGTTTTGTCGCGCCAAATTCAACCAAGTCCGCAAAGATGTAAATCCTCTAACTTGTAGACATACGAAGTACAAAATATTAATTTCGTATTTACTTTATCTGTCCCAGCAGGTGGTTGTGTTAATCAGCCCTGAGACAGGTCTGATGCAACCCTCCATGCTAACCTATCCTGCGCAAACCTTTTCATTTCTACACTGCTACCACATTCTCCCCAATCTGCTTAGCCTGTGATAGCCTTGGCCTCCCTCTTCTGCTCTTACCCCACACACTTCCCCTTAAAGCTAATTTTACAAAACTCTCAAGTCTCAAAACTTAAATCTTAATCAAAGTCCTCCAAATTGTTTTCTCTTTCCCTATTCTGCATAGAACCTCCCACTTAGCTACTCTACACATCTGATTTTCAGCATTGTCCTATAGTACGAAATTTCGAAAGATTCTATCTTTTCCTGTTTGCAACTCTTACCGTCTAAGTTACGAATCCATAAACGCCACACTCCAGCAGAATTCCTTGAAAATACTAATAAAAAATTGGCAAAAAATTTATAGGATATTTGTGTATCTCTTCTTTATTATTTTCGTAATCAACGCATGAGTTTTACCTTAGAAACGAACTTTGAGGGTCAATAATACAGCTCATAAGTGGCAATATTGGTACGACATCAACTCGTCGAATGACTGACTTCTACGAAAAAATCCGTATCTCAGTCAGAAATGCATGAGCCGAACTGAAATTTTGGTAATGTTCATCTAAGGCTTCATAGTACAAGCTTTAAAAAATCAAAATCGGTAGTGGTCGTGCGAGAACCCCTAGATCATTTGACATGGAATGACCCATTTGTGCGTATTTTGCATATGATATGTATTTGGTATTAAAGAAATATATTTGAAAAACTGGCCAGGGATCGAGAAAAATTTATAAAATATGAATGTGGAAGACAAAAAGAGGGGAAAAGAGAATGAGAATTTTTTTAAAACCCTTAACACAGACAATTTGCAGTCAGGAGTACCACCACCACCTTTGGTCAGTTGTTTTACAGGGCGGTAATCTTCAATCTGAATTAAATCCCGACAGTCTCGGTGCTAGTGACGCTTAAAAAGCCTTATATGTAAATAATTGAACTAAGTAACATTACTTTGAAAATTTATCGTTTTAGTCAGTCTGAATGTGATTGTTGGAAAAAATATTAATATTTCCCGTAAATAATTTGAGTGTTGAGCCTGGAGAGTAGCAAGCTATTTTAACCAGTTCAGGTTATAAATATTCGATTATCATTAAGTAAGGGCCATTTCTTAGTTGAATTTTAACTCCCAGTCATACTGATAGCTATGTTTAAAATTATGACCTAAAGAATCCAATTTCAAATACTTCAACGCTTACAGAATTTTTATTATTTTTCCAGTGACAGTAAGATGACAGAAAGGAGCTTTTCTCGTTTAAAATTAAAGGATAGGTTCCAATATAAATAATTTATCCATAGAAATTTTACTTAAGTAAAATCCAAAAACGTTACCACTTTTGTAATGTTAAAAGCAAACCCACATTAAGTATGATGAACACAAATGTATCTTATTTTGATATCTAATTTTATTGTCTTATCTGAGACTTTTGTAGCTTTTTCGTGCAAGAACAATGTAAATATATTTTTCTTCATTTAAAGGGAACGACTCTACTCGTGAAAAATGAGTCATTCAGCGAGGATTAGAGGCCATTAAGAAATAAACCAAGCGCAGATTTAATAATAATAAACGCGGTAACACGACAAAGAGATGACGATGGTGAATTTATGCTACAAACTGTGGTTGAATAATATTAAAAATTGCAAATAAAAGCCTGTATTAGTGCTTGGCTCGACTTTATAATTTAACTACAACTGCAGAAAGTAATAATCAGAGACATTAAATACGAAATATACAAATTAAAAATGATCGAAATGCTTTTCAGATATAATACGTTATACAACATGGAATACTAAAAGTTCAATAAATCAATAATCTGACATTATCATCAAATGTAAACTGAACGTTTAAAAAATTATATGTATACATGGAAAAAAAGTATGAAATTCTGTTATCAAAGAAGTATTTCTCTGTGACGTATAGAGGTACTGTCAAAATAATTAAAGTCTTTGTTTCTTAGAGAGGAAGTATCTTAAATCAGGTAGGCTAACACAAAATATTTGGTTGATACCATTGTCTAGTTAAATCGCATTTTGACTATTTTTTATAAAACAACGTGCCAATTTTGCGAGTTTTTTGGTCCCACAATGATGAATGATCTATCGACCATTATTTGTAGTACAGAATAATTATTTACCGTAAAAGTTCCCAATTTGTTGTACTGTCCATTCATACAGTTTCGAAAGGAATTTTGAGCAAATATTGAAGTTTTTTTTTGGATAACAGGCTACATGAGGGTGATCCTGAAACAGGCAACTCCCCTTTAATAGCATAGGAAGGGAATTGAAAAGGGGGATGCGGAAGGTAGAGCAAGGTAGCCAAGGGTTGACTAGGGCCCCCGGGCTATGGTTTAAGGATCCTACTGCGCGAACTGATTGGATCTGGATGACAATTACATGCAATGTTCTATAAATACGGTATAACCATTGGCTGTAACAATATTTTGATTCGCCCGAAAAGAATGAACTTAAATTATTCTAAATCGCCGGACAAGTAATTTATGTTTCAGAGAAAGCATGACACTGAAATTATAATCGTTTCAGCTGTTAAAGTTAAGTGGCTGTGGAGTGACGGTTTAGGATTGTGGGATTAAGTTGGGGGTTTTCACTGCTCATTAAGTTGATAGCCTATTGATATAGTTAGCAGACACTAATGTTATTACAAAACTGAAGTATACAAAATGTTACTATATATAAGAGAATGGCGAAGATGCAGGGGCAAACTGAAGAAATGGAAATATTTTTATGTCAAATGTTATTTCTTTTTATGGCCAATTTCTTGAAGACGTAGGCAACATTTCCGTCGACGTTATGACGCCAAAACATGTCTTATTGTACTAGGTTGGTAATACATCGATTTCTCATTTTTTAAATTTCTATTCTTGTTTTTTATATTTTTCTTTCTCTTTTCTTTTAAATACAGCTAATTCTGTCCTCAAGTTTATCGGTCAGAAGATGCCCTGCGGGACAGTATGCGTTGACACTTGGCAACTTATCGCAACAGTCGCAGCTGTGGCAGGATGTGAGTGAACACTTACTATATATATATTTACATCAAAAGGTATTGCTGGTCACGAATGCTAGTCGTGTCAAAATACACTTCCCTGCATAGTGGATGTAGGCCGAAACTCACCTTAACATGAATCATTGTTACGGCAAAAATATTTTGGAAACATTAACGCAAACAACGATGTGTTGTACGTCAGAAAAATCATCCGTAAAGGTTAAGGGATGATAAGTACAGGGTGTAGTAAAACGACCTTGGCACTGTCTGTGTATCCCATTACTAATAATATAATGAATATTTTTAAAAATGGTGGTAGCTTCTCTCCAACGACTGTTCCTCACTGACAACGATACTCGCCTACACATTCTCTCTTCTTCTACTGCACAACTCGTACACCATGCAATTTCTCACGACCTAAACTATTTTACTGTACCGGGTCTCAAGTTTACTTAAGCAAGTAAAATATGTTTTTATGCTACGTTTTTACTATATTATTTTTATGGTTAAACACACTGTACTGGTTACTTCGATTATACTTCAAATATTTCTCTAGGATAAACGTCCGTACCGTTTTATTTATAAATGTGAAGTTATCTGACTTATGTTGCCAGACAGTTTGTTGTCAACGCAATTAAGAGGTTCAATGTGAATTTTCACTTCTTTCCAAGAATTTGAAGAGTATAAACGTGTATTAGACAACCATACATGTAAACTAGTTCCAAAATGTTAAATCTGGACACAATGATCATTCCTCATCCAGTAGTAATCGCGCTTCCTCATTTTAAACACTATTTTAATCCTTAATCAAGGTCAAATCAAGATGACACTGTTAGATTGGCCACTATGGCATTCTCTAATTTATATCTATTGTATTTCACTGAATTTGTAATCATTACCGAAAGGCAAGTTATCAAAGCGAAAACAACTTTAATTAAAAATATAGAAATCTAAACACCTTTATTGCCAATGTAAATATTTCTCCTTACTTATCCCCAGTGCTGTTTTTTGGATCCGTGAGTCAGATAGACAGCCTGCAGTACGCCGTCAAAAGAACTGGAGAATCAATCAACAAGAACATGAAGATGATAACAGTAAGTTAGAACATAAAAAGAATGTCTCGCAAAAAACATTAACCCCTAAATGAAGTGGCGGCTCGTGAGTATTTAAAGTTATGAGCTACATCACCCCAAGAAACAATTCTTACGAGGATAATTCCCCATACGTAAGATAATAATACAACACCTACAGTGTTGATAATGCTCCACGACCCGTAATATTCTACATTTCTAATTTCGTCTACATAACGTCTAACAGAAACGAATTTTTAAAATTTTTAAAGTAATTTTACTTCTTAAATATTTTAAATGTAGGAAGAAGTCGCATATTATGGGAATTTTATTTTCAGGATCGTGCGGTAATTTTCTCGGAATTATGAAAATATACGATATGTCGCCCGTTAAAATGTTTTTAATTTTAAATAACTTTTGATTAATTCAAATAAACCAAAATAAGATCATAATCAGTAATATTTTTATTAATTCGTATAAAAACATTTAAAATTGTAGCCTTGTGAGGCTGCCCTGTGTCTGCACATACGATCTGCACTGCGCTGGGCTCTTTGTTGGGTCCTAGACGAACAGGGTGTGGAAAAGGAAATACTGCGCATTTATCATTCCAAACAGGATTCTCGTTCTGTAAAGAGTGCAGCCCAGATGTATGCTGGAGAGTACCTGCTGACATCAAAGCAGAAATTCTCAATCTCAAAATACTATTATTTTAAAATTTCTTAAATTAATTTTTATACAAAAAGCAAAATTTATGTGCAAAGCAGAAATGAACAATTTTAAAATACTATTATTTTAAAATTTATTAAAATAATCCCTCCTATATTAATTTATGTACTGTAGAACATGAGCATATATGCACCAGCCTCCACTGCCTAGATGCTAATTAGTGATTGCAGTCAATTATGAATCAACCGAGGACACGTCTAGATAAATAATTGATTTAAATGTGTTGCATCGCAGAGTATCTATTGCCATTCTATTCCATGTAGGCCTACTGAACTTAACGTTAGTTCATAATAATATAATTTTAAGCAAGACCTAACCAATGTACTGACCCCTGTCGTAGGGCACATTGATTAAATAATTAATAACAGACATTTATGCCAAGATTATTAGAGAAATAACTATTAACGCGGGGAATGACGAATTAAGTTTGGCCGTTAAAACAAAAACTGAAGTAAGATAAATAACGTTTCTTCATGATTTACTGAAATCATCCAGCAGAATTTGTTTCAACGCTATGTTAAAAATACAACTAATGAAAGGATGCTTTGAAATAGTTACCAAAAGTGACTGACTGACACTGTACCACGTTGTAAAAGGTTTATCAAGTCGGTATAATTATGTAACATTTTTGTTGTGATAAATTTTGTATTTATTTTTGGTGTTATATTAGTCCTTCGTGGATTACAGGAGACTGTGGAGATTCTACGCACCTCCGTGAACGCTCTAGAGCAGAAGGGCAAAATCATGTCGAAGTACGTGCTACATTTTTCCAACGAAAGTGCCAAGGGTAAGTATAACACCGGAGAGCCTAAAAGATAAGACAATTGTGTTCAATAACTACATCAGAACTAATACTTAAAACAATAACGGACGTTCAGGTAAACTATAGTGGTTTTCCAATGGGATCCATGCTGTAGTTCAGTGAATCAGAGCAGAGAAATAGACAAACGTTGCCGCAAGTGGCAAGTCAATAATGAATGACGATAAGACAAACCTGTACTGCAGAGCGTCTGTGTGAACAATAATATAACTAGTCAATATAATTACGATGTTTGTGGACTTCATCAGATTTACAAAATCAATATTTATTTTTATACATAATATATATCGTTTAAATATAAATTACCGTGAAGCTTTATATAATTGTTTCAAGCCAATTAAATTTGGTTAATTCATAATTTTACCTTAAAGCATGAGTGAATTTTATCTTGCAGAGCAGCTGGAGAAGCAGATTCGAACGATACTGAAAAATCAAATGGCCGTTTACTACGCCGATAAAACCAATTTGCCGGACTTCGCTCTGGAGAGCTCTGGTAAGCACGCACTGTAAACTGTAGTTAATCCAGTACTTGTCACTAACATAGAACATAACCTCCATCTATACTGACGATATAGATATTGGGCACTTCCTTTCGAGATAATTTCCCCGGAGACCCGAACCGCCTTCATAAAATTTTCTTCAAACGAACGCGGCATAGGGGAATCATAAAGTCAGATCGTCGTAAGATTTCAGGTGATAATTCTGACTGGTCTAACTGCCAGTGTCATGTGAACACACGAGTTTTCTGTTTCCTCGTGTCAGAAGATAATATTATGAAGATTGTTTTGGCAACAATTAACGGAGAGCCATTGTACTAGGCTAAAAGTGTAATTCAATTTAGATTTAAGGCAGACTTAAACATCTCAGCATGGATTTTTATTTGTTTTCGGTTGCACGTCATACATAGGGGATAATATCAGGGAGTCCTACGTTGCCCGGGTATTTATTTAAATTATAAAATGAATTAATTCAACTTTAATCTATTGGTCAACGCGTGATTTAATTGATATAAACCTTGATGGTAATCAATTGGGGGTTAGCTTCAAATTAACCAGATGATGACTGACATACATTAACCGAGTCTACTAAGAGAGTAAAAAATATTCTCGGTTAAAATTAATTAAAATTTTTTCGACCATCTTAAAAGAACAAAAATAAGTAAAAAAGCTCCTTTACGTTAAATGAGTTAAAATATTGTCGGTTCCTTAAGGAAGTAGAAAATTTTCCGGTTTTATACACTAAATTTCGATTTAGAAAGTACCTTCTTCATTAAGTATGTGCCAGAAATATTTAAAACTGTTATTAAGATTATACCTACTTTAACGCAGGGAATTTGAAATATTTGCATTTTCATAGAGATAATTTGACTATAGTTACAATAATCATGTATTTTGAAAACGTCTTAGGCTATAACTAATAAATAATTGTAGGAAACTAAAAACATTTAAGTCCTTCAGACATCACAGTTAAATTTACTTATTTAAGTATAATCAGAAAATTTATTATTATTAGTCATAACTGAAATTTGAGGTAAATATTTCAATCGATTATGTTGTTTGTTGTTGTGGTAATCAGTCATACGATCGGTCTGATGCAAACCTCCATGCTAATCTATCCTGAGCAAGCCTTTTCATTTATACATAGCTACCACTACCACATCTCTAATCTGCTTAGCTTATTTCATCCTTAGTCTCCCCCTTCTCTTCACTTACCTCTAATGCTAATTTTACAAGACCCTCCTTTCTCAAAACATGGTCTATTAATCTATCCCTTCTCTTGGTAAATGTCCTTAAAATTTGTATCTCTTCCCCTATTCTCCTTAGAGAGTATACTTTTTCGTTGAAGATACAAGAATTGATTAAAACTGTACTGAACATTATTATAACATGTCTGTCGTTTTATTGGTATAACCCCTATCTTATAGCTACATGGACAACCTTTTGGTTCTTAATCCTTTAAATTCATAAGTCATACAGATAGTAAATCTCTTAGGCAACTGAAGAATTAACCTTTACTGAACGATAGACGTCAGTCAGACTGACGAGCTGATGACGATGGCGGAGCTTTCTGTCTAAACGTTGTGTAAGCAAACTTTGACCTGGGTTGAAACCCGAATTCACCGGGAAAGCCTTCACACTCCAATAGAAATTTGTATTTTCTGATAACAATTGTTATATTTTTTGGAATCGTGTACGCGACATTCATTTTAATTACATAATACTCATTATTGTCAGATGAATCTGTATTTAAAAACCATTATCATCTATAAAATATGTAATACAAAGTAACGGATATAAAATAAAATATTAAATCTACAAATGGGCAAATAATTAATAATTAATAATTAATAATCTGGTCGGAATGACCATATTTAAACGATAATTGAATGTATAATTATATTTAATATAAATAAATGAGTGTGGAATCACATTATTAGAAGATGAAATTATAAAAAGAATAATATTGTTTTTGCTTGAAAAAAAAACACTGGAAGTATATTTCACTGTAGAGTTGAATTTCTTATTTATTGTACCAATAAAATAATATATATTTTCAAAATGTTGAGCAATTTGTCCGTCGAAACGTCGTATTACAGCACTACTCGCACTCGACAGCTCAAACAAGGAGTCAATGAGACAACTTCCAATTGTTAAATAACCGATTAATTTTTTGCACTATTAATAAGAAAGTGGCACGGAAGTACCTCTTTGCAAATGAATTTGTTGTATTTTTCAGGAGCCACGGTGTTATCAACGGGAAACACGCAACTTATACACGACAACATTCGACTGCTTGGTCTTCCTGTTTGGCGCCGGAAATATTCGCCAAATGTTATGTTACAGGTAAGTGTATATTTTTGCTTAAGATGGCGATGACAAACGTTTTCCGTCGCCTACTTTCAAAGCGGAAAAATCATTCTTGAATGTCGCATCATACTCTTAAACCAGGAAACTAGTAATTATAACTGACAAGCCATTTCTGTTCTTAGTTCATTGTTTAAAGTTATATTGGTAATGTTTACCATTAGATCAATTTTAACTACAGCACTTCTCGGCAGAGGGTACGGAAACAACCTGACTGACTTGTTTCTTTACAGCCATCAATGTCTCCTGGTGATTGTTGGGCCTTTGGAGGGCAAACCGGATCTGCGGTGATCCAGCTAGTAACGAAGATCTACGTTACGAGCGTTTCTCTGGAACACATCCCCAAGTCAATTTCTCCCTCGGGCAACGTCACTTCCGCGCCCAAGGACTTCGCCATCTGGGTGAGTGAGTTTTCCACCTGACTCGTCCACTCTTCAACTATGTACTTTGAGAAAGTGGAAATACAAATAAGAAAATTATCTTTAACGGGTTTCAGTTTATTCTGTTCAAAGGGGCCACTAAGAGACACGATACAGATTTCACTTATGCAGAAGAAATAAAATTGACCAAATGAGTTAATGAAAATTTTCACAAAAATAGCAAAATAGTCGAATTCTATTATAATAAAGTCCTGATTTTGTTTTCCATCGTTTTCAGTGATTACAAAAATTCGCTTTCTATTATCGTCATCAAAAATAAAAACCAAACAGTATACTAAACTTTAATATAAGTTTGTAAATGTAAAAGGGGGATTTTATTATTATTTAAATTATTAACAATAATTACTTGTTTTATTTTTAAATATGTAAATTTATTTATATTAAAACACAATTTTATTGTTGGGTCCTGCACTATCAATAATTATCAACAAATGTCGGATTTAAGGGGAATAGAATATTTAATTAGCAACGGTCTAGCTTAGAGTTAATTTTCGGGGGGTAAAAACGTGTAGCAGAGATTTCTTTCATTCGAGATGAACCCGTTTTTATCTTCTTTCGGCTACTCTCGTGGATGAACAAGGCGGTTTCTCCGTTCCAGAAAATTCCTCGTTGATGAAAGCAGGCTGTGGCGATCCATTGCTCCTACATGGTGTTAAGCGGAGTCGGAAACTGAGATTTTCTTTGACGTCGAGAAAAAATAAGTCATCAGTCTCGGCGGGGGCGTTCATGTCTCAGCAGAGTTTTGGTTGGAATGATGTACTTCCAACAACTGCTCCCTAATTCACCGGCTTGTCACTTCCCAGACAATCTCTCTTTTCCCCTTCTCTATGGGAAAATGCCCCTCACGCGACGCGTCTTCACTAATCGTTATTAATTTTTCTTTTAGCGCGGGATTTCGCACTTAAGAAAGGAAGGATTTTGATTTTTCATGGTTAACATGCCCTGGTGAACAAATACCTCCTTCCTTGTACCTATTAAACAGACGGTTACTTCGCGACAGTCTGGTGCCATTTTTAATCCTGGGTTTACCACCTGTCTTTCTCTGAGTATTCTTACTGAATTTAATTTGTTCTAAAATATGAATTCAATTGGAGAGAGGTCCTATTGCGCTAGAAGTTGCCCATAATTTTTTTCGACTTATCGATTTACTTGCACTTTCAGGATAGGACCGTCAAAGTTCCAGACGAAATATGTCAAATAACAACTCCTAATTTTCTTTGCGCTTATTTTTGAAGGACGAAATGTAGAGATGATTATTCTTCTGTAAAGTTGAAATTGTTGAAGATGACTATCAAGATTTTTCAACGTCAATATCTGTAACGCCAAGGTCGACTTCAATTATAATTTCAAATTTTTTGTGATGGAAAGACTTGCACTTTTGAGTTGGAGTTCATAGAACATTAACTGAAGAAATTTTTGCAATCTTTAAGGCGAAATTTGAATTGGTAAAATTCCTAATCTTAAAAAATATTTTCCGAGAGTAGACAGAATGGTAAACGTTTATTTTTTTATATATCTTATTAGTTTAAATCCTTTTTGTTATCTAATAGGTACGACATTCGGGTTAATTTGCACACTAAAATGATTCTAATTAGAAAGTAAAATTTACCAGTTATAACCGAATTCAAATGTAATAATAGAACAATGAAATTATGGAAAATGTATAATTGCTTTTTATTATTATTACGGTTAAGAATGGATGTAAGTCAAGACGTTTCTCTGACAAGCTGCGTAACTATTATGCATTATGGCGGTGGAGTTTGTCACCGAAACGTCGTCGACTTGGCTGGTAAAAACCACGAGAACAAAGTTAAATATGAGTTTTAAGTATTTAGAAAGTTGTATTTTAAGACAGAAAATTTTGCGACTCTTTGCTGTGATGATTTTTGCATCACAAATTATGTGACTTCATAAAAATCAACTGAGGGATAGCAAATTAAGCAAATAATTGGTTTTAATGCACAAAATGCGTTGTTTCTTATAATAGCCATTGGCAAATTTATTTTTGAACTATATTTCTAGTAATTATCGGAAGATCTGAAAATACCCATTTGGTCTCTAAAAATATATTTAATTTCCTTTTGAAAAGTGAAACCTTGCAAGAAATAATTCTTTGCTATATGAGTGTCAATTCTTTGGAAATGTGTAAGCTCTGACACGAAACAAACACCTAAACTGCTATTTACTCAGATGATTAACGTTAGCATCACAACGTTTAACTTGTTACTTTCTATGTTAATACTAGATTTATTTTTATCTACTCGAAGTGTTTTAAATTAAAAAAAATTTAATTTCAGGGACTTACTTGCTTGAACGACAATGAAGGCTTCCTCTTCGGGAATTTCACTTTCGACATCAATAGGGAAACTCTACAAACCTATGAAGTCCAGGTCCGATAAAACATTGAGATATACTTGTTAAAATGTTAAATCAACTTCCTGTGGTGGGTACGATGCTTGTCTTATAGCCAACCTGCATTTGTACTTTATATTTGTGTTAATTACTGCATGGTATTTCACCTGTAAAATACGATGTATACCTCTCATTCCCATTATAGAAATCGGCGAGTATCAAAAGCGATTTGTATTTAAGCCATAACGAAGATGTATTTATATTAGCCCGGAAAATTAATTAATTCCAAACTCAGTTAGAACGTAATTTGACTGGCATCGAGACCGTTGCTTTTTTTGGACCATTAACACCCTGACCTACGTTTATTTGTGCTTAGCTTCAAATTAACCGGATGATGACTGGCAGTACCTTAAACGAGTCAATAATTCTATTGATTTATTAAATTAGCACGCCTCCTTTTCTTAAGAGACTTTAAAAAGGATTCCCGGTACTTTATATGAGTAAAAAATTCTCGAGGTACCCTAAGAGAGTCCAAAATACATGTCGTACATTATATATATATGTATCATTTCCAGTTCAGAAACACGACTAGGTCATAGAAGTTGAACGCTCTGACGGGATGTTCAGAGATTTATCTTGCAAGTGTTTCACCAAAATCGAATCCATTACGGCGAATGGCTCAGTTCTCACATGCCGTGGCACCTTCATATACTTTAGGAGGTGTAAGTACTGGGACCGAAGAGCTTGGGGAATACGGTAAGACATGTTCGCTGGTTCCATTGGATCAGTCGGGTCGGCCAGCTGTCTCCTAAATCTGGTGGAGAGACGGAGCAGGGAATGCTGTGACCCCACAGCAAACTGATCTCCCGTCATTCGGAAAGTAGTGAGAATAGTATCCTACAGCCTGACCTACATGGTTTTCCCTGCATCTCTTTTACGTGAAACTCTGCGTAGCATCCTAGATCTATAGCCCGGGAGTCCTAATTAACCATTGGCTACCTTGCTCTACCGTCCACATGCCCCCATTTTCATTTTCCTCCCTAAGCTATTAAAGGGGAGTTGCGTGTTTCAGAACCCTCATGCAGCCTGTTTTAATAGAAAATCACCCTCATTTAACCCCCTCCCCCCCAAAAAAGAGAAAATAGTAAACGATAATCTTGATTCTGATGGTCATAATTTCTCTACTTCTAATTCTTGAAATGAAATATAATAAGCAAATTTTATAAACCGTCCAATATTATTGTTGAAGACATTTGATGAATATCTGAAACTTACCTCAATCACAACAGAAAAATAATTTATTTTTCAACGACTTCATGAAGTTTAATTCCCTGTCACTCGCAACTATTATTTTTTGTTTTCTTTTACAGAACGAGTGTGGCAAACCCTACTCTTTGATAAAATTTGAAGTTCTGTCAAACCATGGGGACAAAGACTACACATGTGTTTACCGTCTACGGGTTCACGGTTCTACCCGACGCTCTCTTCCGAAGACGGAGTCGGGCTAATCATTCCGACGTCTGCGACTGAGGCCAACTTTTCTATCAATTTTTTTATATAATCTGCTATTTTTTTTGTGAAATATAATTACTCACTTTTAGCCGTAGATATTATTTTTAAGACAAGTAAACATGATATTCAGAATGTCTTGATTAATAAACAGTATTTTTTTTGTCTACAACATTAACGGAATCCTCAGAATGTGAAAGAAAATAACTAATGCGGCTGTTAAACTTTCATTGTGATACTGATTTCATCTTTCGGTAATTATTTGGCAGACGATAGAGTGGTCGGAGCAGGAAGGCGGTGAACATAATCTTTTGAAGTTTAGCGTGCGTGTCCTCCCCCTCTCGGCTGTCTGAGAAATATGGAAGACACGTGTTGCACTCACACACATCGAGGCAGGAGCTTTCTTTTCTCGTTAGGATCGGCTCAGCAGGGGACAGCGTCGCAGAAGCCGCAACAAAAAACCACCGCCGATAGCGACGAGACGGGATCTAATTTCGAAACTGCTCTTACGCAACCCAATCTACCATACAGCATCCTGCCCTGCTCAAAGTCGCTTGCTTGTCTTCGTTTCTCACTTTTGGCCACGGCAAATAAATGCGCAACAGAAAATTATCATAGATATTCAGATATAAACGTGATTTCTGATATGTTACTTAATAAGCAACGAGTCGTCAAAATACTTTAGTTTCGAAATATGAAGCGGAAACAATTGTAACTAATTTTTTTCGTATAGTCCTAACATGCAGAACTGTAAGGTAGGCAATCTCTTTTGCCATTTAACTTTTTATTTTTATAGCACTTTGTCGGAATGTCCCCTTACTTTGAGGGGTATATTTCTTATTGTTATCTAAGCTTTAATTATTTTCTGAAAATAATGTATACTAATCCGATGAAGAAGTAGCCAAATAACAGAGATGGAGAGATGTTTAGAATATTATCGCTTATATATACAAGTTTTTGTAACAATTTTGTTATAAAAACCTTACACGTTTTTCAGTGATTAATCATGGCGTCTTCCCGACGTACTCTTGGATTGAAATCTGTATCTACACAGTAAAACAGTGGTTTCGATCACATATCGCCTTCACTACCTTATTTACTTCTCTTAATGCTCACTAACAATTGCCTTGCACAAATAGTGACTTTAAAGTCGAAATGTAGTAAAATTGTGCGAGAAAAAGTCTGAAGGCCTGTGACGCAGTTGCAGATGTTTAGTAGCCGTTTCCACTATTTTGACCCAAGACGTCATCCATGCAGCCAGATCATCAGATGCAGTCAACGAGAATCGGTGCTAAGCCGAAGCAGGCAGAAGCAAACCTGTCACCAGAGAATGCTGCTGCAGTCATCTACGGTATCGTTGATAATGAATTTAATGAGTTCACTTTGCCAGACGTAGAAAACTTTCTTCTCTTGGTGTACCCCACACGTGCCCTATTATTAAAGAGTCTCAATATAAAATAATGAATGCTACCGTCTTCATGTATAAATCATTTTATTCAATTCTCTTGTTTGCATACTGATTCTTAATTTTTATTATTAATTTCAAAATCATTAATTAAATCTTTTTCTTTTCTCTTTCGATCCCTTCATAAATCGATCACTTTTAACCAATACGTTAAACGATAATAATCATAATTGTAGGCCAACTGTGGAGCTAATATTATAGTAATAACTAGAAATAAAATAAACCCCCAATCTACTATATATTTTACAAAATCGTATTAATTCTTTTTTTAACTCAAAGTTCACTAAAACATACTATCAATCTATTATGGTAGTTCTAACTCTTAATTTAAGTTCGAAGTCGTTTATGAAGAATATAATTAAGAAAAGCTTCGCGGTTTTTCACTCTGGTTTACTCCTAGAACGACATATTTATTTAAACTATAACTTCATGAAACATTACTCCCACTACCTTAACCTTAAATAACTTCTATTAGCTTCAAGACCGTCAGATCAATTACTTCCATCGAAACTTCAATTACAAAGTGAAACCCACTCCTGAATATTTTCAAGACTCGTTCCAATAAGATCGTAGGACCACGTTTGTGACTACTGATTATCTCATTTGCCAGAAGTTTATATACCCTCCGACAATGCTGCGTTATAATACAAGTTAACAATCGTCGATTATAAATTCTATTGCAGACTGAGTACAGTTCCGCCCAACGCCACTAGAAGGAATAATGGTAAGCGGGGAATTCAGTGTTGTTCTTAATATAAATAAATCAGCAAATATATTCAGAATAATTTGAATGTAAGCTAATCATATTGAATAATTATAAATGGTGAAAATACAAAAAACTGTTGTACAGCGTCTAACTCCACTTTAGAATCTCATCAGGTACTATATCAATAAAAATAAAAAGGAGATCTAAATTAAATCTATGGAATACAACAGCAACTCTTCATGTACTTGTGAGGACAAATATTGATTCTTAGCGGTGTAATATTCTATTGACAGATCTCAGACGTAAAATCAAATTTTACAATGCCGTTGTTGTTTTCTCATTTAACGTATAGAAAGGGAGTATATTTTGGATCTGATGACTACTTCTTCTCCTCGGTCCCATTTTCTTCGGCTAACAACAAGAGACTACGTCGCATTTGTTTGTCTTCAGATAGTGACTTCATTTCCTCTTCTACGGGAACAGGACTGTTCCACGATTGAAGCTCGGACGACGAGAAGATCATGTAAAGGACTCCACAAATAGTGAGCTTCACGACGATGATCAGAAAAACCCAGCGCCATTGGTAGGTTGTTTGCTGCAAAGGAAAGGACAAGCGGTAAGAAACACCAGCTCATGATTTACTTGGTTGTTAGATATTACTACTGTAGATCCTCAATTTTACCATATACCTCTTTCCTTATCTGCAATCATAAACTCGGTTTTTTGTAACTTCTTCCGCTGCCGTTCTGTATTTCGTTCAACCATTCTGCGTTTTGAATTGTTATTACTACTCTAAAAGGTATTCTCTAAGAATATTATAGTTAATATTGTAGGGTTAAATAAATGATTATTTTTTGTTTTAATTAAATTTGGTTGGTTTTAAATCTGGCTGTTATAAAAATGATTGAATGGCAAGCAACGAATATACAAACGAAAATATGATTTGATGAAAGGATGCTTTTTCCGTTACAATATTTGGGGGAGCTAATTAAACTAATGTTTCGTTCCATAAATTTAGGGTTGGATTTTATGCACTTACACTGTCAAGGGTGAGGAGTCCGACGATGATGGGAGAGATGAATCCTGGTACAATGGAGAAGCCATTCACTATGCCCAACAAAATACCTGAAACAGAGATCGGTAGAAAGTCCAAGACGAGCGAATCGGGCGCTAACAGGTATGCATTGAAATAGTCCCAATAATTATACTCGAATATATTAAACTGACGTTATGTGTTTACATGTGTGTTATTAATAGTTTGAACACTTATAATAAAACAAATTGTTGAAAATGTGGAGGTTTTAGCTTTTCAGCGATTTGGTCCTTGTGCTACTGGTTTTATTAAGGATCTCTCGGCTTTGTAATTAATTTCAATTTCACTCACAATATTATGATGTTATTCGCGAAATTGTACTGCTTAGGTCCTTGAGCGAACAACTGCCAGACTGTCGGCTTCTTTCATGACACATTACAGATTTTTTGAGTATCACGTGATTCTCTTTCAGCCTTAACCCCGGTAAGCCCCATGATCATGCTGAGATTCGAACCTGCGATCTTTGTGGTGACCGCTACACCTCAGCAGGTCGACCATTTGGATTATATGGCGTATTTTTACAATTCCCTTAAGACGTTTTATTTATGAACATAATTGACTGAAGATGTGCGGTAATTTATAGCGATTCCTGAAATGTGATCTAGGAGTGTAAACATTAATTTGGCAGAATGTTGACATCCATAGAATGTAATGGCAGAGAAGGTTAGACGCACAAAACTAGTAAACTACCAAATTCACAGCAGTTCGCCTATTTAATACCTCAATATTCACCAGCCTTATAAATCAAGACCTCGTAAATGTAGTTAAAGGAAAGTTTTTTTCGATTCGACGTAGTCTGCATAGAACGCTGAATTTGAAAAAGATTGATAGCTTTGTCTGAGTTAAACCCAGTAAGAAAGCTTTCGCTTACACCTATTTCCTGTCTCTTTCCCGGGAAACGCAATATCTTCTTCTGTCTTGACTCTGCAAATAAATCAGGGCTTGGCCAACCAGGTCACCTGCGGACTGTCGTCTTACAGGACACATTCCGAATTTGGAGTGATACGTGGTCAGTGTATCGATTCGTCAACAGTTTTAATCCCAGTCTCCGTGACCATGACGACACGAACATCTAAGCCCATGCAAGGATTCGAACTCGGGACCTCTGGGTTGTGAGGCAGCGACGCAAGCCACTAGACCACAGGAGGTCGGCAAATTACAATATGATTTTTCTAATTGCAACACCCTCCATTCCATTAGCTTATGCAAACAACTGCTGTTCGATTTCATGTTTTGGTAAAGAAACCTCGAAGGAAGAAGGTGGATGTGACCAAGAAATGACAGGATATTAGGTCACCTGCATAGTTGGGGCTCATGTCGACGACGCTGGCCAGAGGTCCTGTGGATACAGATCCGCTGATTCCCACCGCAGCGATGAGACACACGATGGCCAGAGTGTAGTCACAACCAGCAAATGCTATACCCATGAGAAAAACAGCCTGAACTATGGTACCTGCAAAAACACGTAAATGCAAATCAAAAGCATGAATTTTTGGAATCTCAATATTTACCAAGTATTCGCGAATAATTTTACATTAGATAATTAAAGAAAAGTAGTAAAAAATGTTGAAATAAAGTTATTTTCATGTCTCACAGCATAAACCATAATTGTTAATCTGCTTAGCAAATTCTACATTTGGCGCCGTACATTCTATCCCATGTGAGGGTAAACGAACACAAAGTGTGTTTGTGTGGGATGATTAATATCTATAAGTCTATCTCATATAAGCTGTTATATACATTATCTTCTAAAATAATATCCTCGTCGACTTCCGGTCACATATGAGTCTATTTTATCTTTTGATGGAATCCAGTTGAAGTGTATTTGAGACACGAAAACGTGTATTTTGAATGTAGGAATTTCAGGTTATGAAGTCTGGCATTGCCTGTTAATAGACGAGTGGTTCGGTTGAATAAAACCACATATAATCGAGTATCGGAGAAGCAGGTTTTCTTTTCGATTCAAATACCCAGCGTTATACCTTTTCCATACGGACAAATATTAATGCTATTGCATGTTTGAAGCCAATCTGAAGACTTGTTAAGAGAGAATAGTAAAAATGTTTTCTTCCGAAATTTAAATTCACGTCTCGTACATAAAGTGTTTCGACTCTCAAAATACAAATCCACCGTGGTGAATTATTTATGAAATAGAAATGGTCAACATATTTGCTATTGAATTTCATACTTCATTGTGTATTATTAGGAACTTTCAATATTTCTTCTGATTCTGAGATACGTTTTGTAACTTGATCCCCGATAGATCATTCTCCGGCCCGAAGACGAACCTTGGTTGTGAAAAATATTCTGATATAAGTTCACAACAAATATTTTCAAATCGTTTATCATGAACTGACACTGTCCACCGACCATCACTACGTTCTGAGAATACGTTACGTAATATTTAGTCCTCTTCTAAATTTCATTTAATTCGATTTCGATATGTACTCACACAAGAATGTAGCGGCTTTCCTAAGATTAGTACGTGATATCGCTTGTTTCTTCAGAAGGTAATCTCCAGTGGTGGATACCAGAAGAGCTACACCAACCCTACACAAGTGAGGTACTCCTGAGAGTATTCCAGTCTGAAACAGGTCAAAAATGCGTAACTAACTCCATCATTTTATATTCAGATAAAGACGGTTAAATATGAAGATAAAAAAGGGATGCAACAAATCAAACTGAAAGTTTCCTACAAAATATAAAAGCTTAGATTTAAATTTTATGGATTATATATGACTAAGATAGTATACCAAACTACAATAATTACTTACGAGAAAATATAATATTTCATGAAGAAATTTTTTGAAGCAATGAAGAAAACTTCGAGGAAAATTATGAAATATTTTATTTAAATTTAAAATTACTCTCTTTTAAACCAGTTGAAAAAATAATAACATTTGTTTACTGTTTATCTATTCTAAAGAGAAACGAATGTTGAGAATTTGACAAATGTGGCGTTCACAGAATGTTTATTATCAGGTATTATTAGCAATATTGAGAATGGCGTTTGTGTAATTTGTAAAACTTAATATAAAAAGTGATAAACTCAACCGTCATTCAAAGCCTAACGGCGATGGATGAGGTCGGTTTCTAGGAACATTAAATTTGGTATTTTTTTACTCTTTAGTAATTGTTGACATGAAATATATGACATTTTAAAACTTGTATGCAGCCCAGAACTGCAAAAGCAGTTTTCTTAATCTTTTGGTAAATAATATTCGCTGTAATCCATTGGAGTCTCGAAGTGCCATCTTGGGGTCATACATTTTACAATTCATGATTAAATTTATATAATGAATGCGTTTCCGTTTTGCACCGACCATTTTCATGTTCCAGCCGTGGACCTGCTTGAAATACGTCGGTGCCTGGGTCATTAAGGTGAAAAGGGACCAGATTCCTCCCCACTGCGCTATTGCGTTCATCCATAAGGGAACGGATGTTAGGATGCTCTTCCAAGGCGTCGTCAACTGAAAAATAATAGCGAATTGTGAATGTAAATGAAACGGCATATACTCATATCCGATATAAGTAGTGTTTGGAAGTCCACCAGAAAGCCAGTGAAGATCAGATTTCTATTATCGATTATTTTTCATTCGATTCGGTGGGAGGAAATGAACTGATTTTCAACTGACCTTCTTTTTGGTGGTGACAGTTTGTCCTAGACATGACTGTATGTAGCTCCGCTCTTCGTCGGAGATTCGTGGATGCTTTTCGGGACTGTCGAACACCAGGAACCACCATGCCAGGAACCATACGGATCCGATGAGCGCCGTCGAGTGGAAGACCATGGGCCACCCGAACCAGTCGATGATGAGTCCGTACATCGGGTAAGTCACTGCTACGCCGACGGAACTACCTACCTGGGCCCACAGCACAAGCTCATGTCAAGGCCTCAACAAAACTTATCAGAAAATTGCTCAAACGGTTACAACAAGCCTATGAGCTGCACTTAAGAAATAATATAAGAATTAGAAATTATTTTTAATCTTCTCAGTCCACAAGATTTTCAAACCAATATACCAAACATTTGGATAGTGTATGTTTTATATATTGAAAAAGAGGTTATAAACTATAGAGGTTTCAAACACTGCCATCATAACCAACTATCACTTAATTTGAATTGAAATTTCTTCAGATTTGTAAAACCAGACTATTTTTCTAAGGATAGTCAAAACTTACTGTTCATAAATTTCCCTCTTCAGGACTATATATTCCTTTTATTTTTTCTTACCGTTCTTTTCGCTCATTTCGCATTATTGCTTGCTATTTTTATTCTAATTACCACAATTCCTGCTCGTACTTTTACTTAATCTCTAAGAATTTCACTCTTCACAATACCACATGAAAGAACATGTCGTAATCATTTAAATGTACCTTTATCATATTCCAATACTGAGACAATATTGTAGCTCTTGTATGTTGTTCATCACGAATTGCATAATTATTCAAATCGAATTTCAACTAATTGTCTCGTTGAATAGACTATTATAATCAACTTAGGAGCCTTCAAACGGAATCTCTGAAGTGGGAACAGCGAAACTTATAAGGAAAGATTATCCTTAACCCACTTCTAGTAAATGACAAATGCTGACGATAATGACGTCATGGGATTATTTTCAAACGATAAGAGGATACAAATGTTTTTATGACCATAAAATTAGATAGTTAACAGAATAAAATTAGGCAAGTCGAGAAACTTTAGTTTAAAATAAATATTCAGCGTACGTTCAGTTTGACTGATTTTCTCTCACAAAAAAATTCAGAGGAAACAAAACAAGAGAACCAAACAAATGAATGAACGTTAAGTGGTACTATAAAAATAGTTGTTTATGTGTTATTTGAACTATTTTACAGCCGCAGAATTATAGTTTTCGAATTCTTATAATCATTTCATGTTTTAATTTCAATAGATTCGTTTCCTGGATTGTTTGATAGACGTTCAAGTGTTTTGGCGTACTCAAAATAATATCTAAATGTTTTATTGTTACCTACTTATTTAACGACGTGTTTACGTGAAGTGAACATTCTTATGTTCGGTGACAAGTCATAAGATATTCAAATTTATATGACAGTAGTGATTTTCTTGGAATACTTCCTTGGCATTAAACCCCGTCGAGTGAGAAGAACAAACCAGAAAGTGACCCATGATCATTGTTACTGAGTTTACGCACCCATGTATGCCGTGATGAATTTGCTCCTATCGTTGGGTGGGATCCAGTTGGCCGTCATCGTGTGCATTGATGGCCACGCCGCTCCCTGGAACACACGCACTACTCAGCTGCAAAATTGCCATAGTTCTCAAACTTTTTTTGTCAAAGCCATTGATAGATTTTGTGATCAGATTGTTCATATTAATATTGGACATATTAATGTTGGAAATATTACACTCTGGAACATTCAGAGGTCTTGAATAGAATACAAAATCAAACCATTCGTTTGATGGTATGCATTGAAATGGAGTACCCGAATATGATTTTCGGGGGGATTCAATCCATTCCAATTGGTACAGCAGAGGTTGCTTAACTATCTCAGAAAAAAATCATATTTTGTTTGTGCGTTACCTGATGTATTGATTATTGAAAACCTATACTTTTAAATTTTCATTAAGAAATGGATTTATAATAGGAACCAAACTTTGTTATTCTTCATTTAACAGATATTGCAAGAAAATTAATTACTGCGTATTAACTACTAAAATTTACCAGAGGGCGCAAAGAACATACTCTGGTAACACGTTGGGATTGTTAAACAGAAGGAAGGAGAGAAATAAATTATTGGTGCAACTGAAGTTTCAGTCACACGCAAAAGGTGATCAAATATAAATTGGAAATATAATTTTTAAATTGTATTGAATTATAGTTAAAAACGAGTATAAAGTTTATATTAGCCTATGTATCCTTCTAATCTAGAAATAAAATTAATTTCAAGTTCTGGATCATATTTGAGCAGTAAGAAGTTGACTGAGTCACGAGCTATTCGTGAAGGAAGTCTTAGAATTTCGTCTGGAGGTTTTGGAGCATTTTCAGTTATGAATCTTGGTTGTATCGTTCCATAGACGAGCCGAAAAAGCGAGTATGGAGTTGAAGAAGAAGGTGGAAATGGCACAATTGAATCAAAAACTCGTCTTTTTCATTGCTACGTCCTTTCAAGTTGCTTATGGAAGATACTTCTCAGGGTCTTTTGTACAACTATTTCCTTCACTGCCTATTCTTGTCATTTTATGGTTGTGGCGGAAGAGACCAAACATAACACGAAGAAGTGAGGAGGAACATCCTCCTTATAGTCCAGAACTTTTACCATATGACTGTCATCAATTTTGATTCCTGAAAGGGCTACTCAAACAATGCTTGTTTCGAATGCTGTCAAAATTAATTCTCTGTATAAAAAATGTAAGTCATGTGGTAGATAAATGTAACTGTAGCAGGAATAGTAAATCTGGATTATGTACTCACAGCGATGAACCCCTGGAGGACTCTGATGGCGATGAGTAAGCGGTAGTCGATACTTGCTGCTAGTGGCACGATGACGCACAGCAAAGCACAAGTGAAGTTGGTGAGACCGAAGATTTTCTTTGGTCCGAAACGTTGTGCCAGCATACCCGCGGGAACCTGGAGAACCCAATGTAGCCAGAAGAAGGCGCCCAGCACCAAACCCTGCTGGTACTCGTTCCAGTCATAACGTCCCTAGCGAACAGGTAATATCCACTTCATGTACAGTAAATATGTGAATGTACTTTCTCAGTCAGAAGGATTAATTCTTTCCAGCTCGGGATTATCACTATTTAATAGATTGATTAGTATGTATGTCTGTAACATTCATGCTGTATCGATAAAAACTGAATTTAGAATATATTATGGCGCGTTCAGTACAACGCACAATTTTTGTATCGAAACCACTGCAGTGTTTCAGTAATTGAGTTACTTGATGTTCTCCACAAAAGTATACCAGTCAAGATCACTTTATGTCTTCTTCCTTGATTCTGCAGTCCATTCAGAGGCTTGGCCCACCGGGTCGACTGCGGACTGTCATTCAACACGTTACATTCCCAATTTGGAGTGATGCGTGGTCAGCGTATCGATTCTCCAGCAGTCTTAATCTCAGTCTCCGTGACCATCTCTTGATATACGACCACTTTATATATTAATGTCAGGTTGAACCTTCTCCCCAGCATCTTTCTTGATTTGAGTCTTCTAGTCTATAGATTTCTTAAATTTTTATTATCAAATAGACCTTATTTCCATTAATGAATTGAACGGAGCCAATTAACAAATCCAGCTGCCTGGTTTGATGTCAGAATATTGGTGCACTTATTTCATGGACCATTTCAGTGTACCAATAATATTATGACTTCTTTTACAGTGATCCGTCATACCCGGAGGACAGTGATATTGGAATTACGTTACAGCAGCGCTATATCACCCAAATCAACATTAACAATTTTTTCTACAATAATTAAGTAAGATATCAATAACACTGAAACATATAAAGTGTTACAAATACTCTGCAGTAAATTTATAATTACTTCTTCATAATGTGCAAAACATTAGAAAAATCTCGGCCGAACCAGGAATCGGTCCTGGGACCACCAGTTATTCGCGGCATCTCTATCTACAATGCTACCAGAGCCAACAGCCACAGCACGAGATTTCCACATCATTTAATCCGAGTATGTTTACTCAATTACTCAGTGAATAACGGATATTATATGTGAAGTAATCACCGGAATTAATTAATTCGATATCCGGTATGGTCGAGATTTTTTCCATCGAGATTCTTCATACTGTATGTATGTATGTTGTGTTTCCTGAAGTAATTCATTTGCATCTCTGACTAGTTCGCATATTACATCCGTTCTTCACCGAGCCCTGAACGGAGCCGTGCACTTGTTATTAAGTACAACTGCAGGTGAGCCAGTGTTGGGGCTAATGAGGATGGAGACATCTCGTGCTAGGCTGGGAGTAGACTCCGGTTGCTCACTTGGTGTATAGCAGCCACGTACGCAGCAATTTTCCCGGGTTCGATTCACGATTCGGTGGAGATTATTTAACTGATTCTTCTAAAGGCTAAAAACTTAGAACCATGTTGACACTCATTTGTAACATGCAATTATTCTTCTTTCGTGTATGCTTTAAATAAATTTACTTTTAGGAACTATTCATATTTATTTTCAGTATTTACAATGCTAAGCTTCCCCGAGTAAGCACAGAGGGTATTAAGAAGAGGGAGGGGCAAGAACACTGCACACGGACTTTGCTCGTTCCAGACATATTATGTGATCAACACAGACTTTATGATTCAATTTTCGAAATCGAAGGAGGAATTCACCCTGGTGAAACAAAATTATATAAAGAGACTTAAAATTAAGAAGAAAAGTTCTTCCTAAATAGATTTATGTCCTGTGGCAGATGAGCTCATATGTAGGAGCCACCACTGTTCGTGACCAACAGCGAAACTACGATGAATGACCATCGATAATTTGGAACCGTTCGTTGTGTCCTCAACAACTCGTATTATTGAAACCTTGCTTCATAAACTGTTTGTTGAAAAGTTTTGTTTATTTTTTCCACTGTTTCTGGTCTGACGTTTTTCACAGCCACCGTTTAGATGTGGGTTTGACGCTTCAGATCAATATATAGGCCTAATATGAGGTTCTCAATTTCTCTAGGGAACCGCCCGAAACCATGTTATTTTTGTATGCATTGATACATGACGGTCGCTTCCTGGAACTGAATTAACTATTGCTTTATTAGGAATACATTCACCCGCGGCTCATCTTGTAACGGTTGTTTCGATACATCCAGGAACAAACACAATAATATGTTGTTTGTAGAGGTTCACGCTGTTTCTCTGTCTTTATATTATTTTTTTGTCTGGAACAGAATAGCAGCCAGGAGCGAGTTTTCAGTGGTTGGTGGCGACTGAAAAGAACGACCGTCCGTTATTGGTCGCTTAATTATCTGTTTTGATGTTTGCGGCGGGAGCCATTAACGTCGCTCACAGCCCTTTTGTTTGGACGTGGACGACGCCTGGGTAGAGTGCCAAAAGCTTTATCGTAAGCTACCGACGCAGCCGTCACCTCCAGCGCAGGATAAACAAAACGTGCTGGGGTTCTCTTTTTTTCATTTGCGACTCTTCCCGCTGAGTCGCGATAGCTGCGACCTTAACAGATTCTCTTTGTGCATTACAGATTATAATTCGAAAGTAGTCTAGAAAACAGTTTTAATTATATATTAGATTTGGAGTCAACTTAATTCACAAATACAAACTTTACTGGGCCGGATAAAATCTTGGAAAAAAAAACTATTCTTATCCAGAAATAATTGATGCTACGTACTTTGTTATCTGCATTAGCCATGCTATGTTTAGCCACATAATGTTTTACATACGCCCAAATCTTTTCAATGGAGTTCAACTCGCAGTGAGCTTCGGGCAACCAAATTAGTTCTACATATTTCGTTATGATGTTTAACTTTCTTTGGGGCACGCCATAAAATGGCCTTCTAATTTCTAATAATTCTGCTTAATCAGTTCTGACACATTATCTGGGTACGGCGGAGAATGGTCGGGGCTCGGCCAGCGGGCAGGGGTGCCATCCTACTTTAGCCTCCCGTTCCAATAAACTTTTCCTTTCTCCCTGTACCTTTAAAAAATCGTACATAAGTTTGTTGCGTTGCTACATCAATTAAGCTTATATTTTATATTTCTTTCTTTCAACCGCTACAATAAAAGCTTTGTCTTCTGCGATGCGATGTCCAAGAGTTAATAGAGGACCACTAATTAATTAATTTTTTAAAACGTAAGAAACACAGATGAATTAAACTTTTCAGGTAGATTTAAAAGGCTTTGAACTGTCTTCTGCTACAGTTTCAGACTATTCGAAGCAATATTTTGAAATCTATGAGTTGTCAAAGTCGAGTTATATGAAAGAAAGACATAAATCCCTGACGTTTTTCAGTTTTTCACCAAAACGCATGTATAAAATGAATTTATAAAATTACAATAAATCCTGATTTAAATGAGTCCATTTACAATAACGTAGGTCAATCCAAACTCAGGGCTCTACTATTTTGAAGACGACAGTAGCTTGAAGCAGCTCTTCATGTAAATCTATCTTGCAATAATGTTTTCGTCTTCTCATAACTTTTGCACCTCACATTATTTGTCTTGTTGTTCTATTCTTTACAATTCACTCCGATACTAATTTAATGATACAATCTTGCCTTGTTTTAGTCCGTGTCCTCCATAGCGTTCTCTACTCGCCAATAGGATTTATTTATTTAATGAAGTTTCTATACATTTTCGTACGTTGAAGTTACAAATTTCTCCTCCATTAAAATATTTGATATTAGATCTTTTACTTATTATATAATGTAATACATGTAAAAGAAAAACAATATTTGTGTCATATGTGATGTAAAGAACATACATATTTCAAACTCAAATTTTATATAAATTTTTAATGTATGTATGTAATAGAACAAACAAACTTCTACATTAAATGTTCTATTAAACAATAAGGTGTAACAAATAAATTATTTAAAATTAAATCATGTGAAACTTGATGAAATCTACAGAAACGACATTGAATAAAATATTTTTCAAATGTCTGATTTCAATAACGGGTTAATTTATATTAAAACTATGTATTATGCTAAGCGAAACCTAAATAATAATTTTTGTGTCTTAGGCCTTATTAGTAAGCTGCATTGTGTATATATGTATGTCATTTTAACTTTCTGGTGGTAGAACCGTTGAAGGAACAACTCGGCTATAGAATCTTTTTCATCCGGTGGAAGGAAGTAAAAGTAAAGGCATGACAATGTGAGATTATCTAGGTGGATTCGCGTGAAAAGGTTAAAGAAAATAATGGAAAATGTATTATTGTTCTAGATTTTAGTTTCTTTCCGTGCATCAGGATACCAACCTAGATAATAATTGTTCATTCAGAATATGAAGTCGATAGCAACCTTTGTATAAAATTATGAAGCATATTTACAATTAAAAATTTGGTGCATAACTGACCACTCTTTTAAGCTTGTCAATAACCTAAAATAAAACGTCAGATAAACTCGTGTCAAACGACAAACACGAATAAACATTTTGCAAGCACAGCCTGTTAGTATTACCTGATGAGCGCCAAATAACCCAACTCACCTGATTCACTGAGTCGATCAAGGTTGTTGTCGTCGTCGTGTTGACGTCATAGGACTCGTTGGCTGGAAGAAGCACACTCTGCAGACAGTCGCTCACATGAGTAACGTTTTGAGAGACTTTCAGACGGGGACGCACCATTGCAACGATTGCGATATTGATGTTGATCCTCAGCATGTAATTCACTCCAAACCCGATGAACGACAGGTGCCATAGGATGTTCCTCGAAGACATCCATCCTAACAGGAAAAAATATTCTTAACAAAACCTCTACAGTTACAATAAACAGAAGCAAAGTTCTCCGAATTAAAGGACTAGAACCTCCACTTGGTATCCATTCTTCATCGAAATCCTAACTTTATCTATAGTTCCTTTCAAATGGGAGCCGATCTGACCTATAGCTCTCCCTTCTGTTGTGGAATCACATTCATGCGACGTTATATTATATCACTGTTCACGCAGCTGCGGTGCAGTAAGGGTTTGTTGTCATTCATTATTAACCTGTGGCAACATTATTCTATTTCTCTTTTCATTCGATGAAAACAAGAACGAAGGGTTTCCCAAACTTTTTCTGCAATGGAACATTTCGCAAAATCAGACATTTTTACGGAACCCTTGGCTTATTTTTTAGATTGCGTAAATCCTACTTGTAACTTTTTTTAAAAAAATTACTATTTAGTAATTATTTTTAAATATAAAACTATAATATAGACATAAAAATATTAATAAATAAAGCACTTAATGACTTTTTTTGCGGAACACCTATTCAGGGCCCGCGGAACACAGTTTGGGAAACCGAACAGAATGGATCCTACTTCAAAACCATTGTACTAAAATTGTAGGTGACCCCGTGTTCCTGTTATACAATGGAAGGAGAAAGCTCGCACCTGTCGCGGAGTCGTACTGGGTTTCAAGTGGAGGTCTTGGGTTCTATTCCCGACCCGGTTGGGATTTATTCTTCCATAATCATTTACGATCAAATATGAGCCTTTATTACATATGAAAAGTCCACTAAGGCCACTCCCTCCCCCTATCTCCAAAGTGTTTGGTTTTGGGTCACGAGGAATATGGAAACAAAATTTGATAAAAATTGTTCCGTCCTTTAAATGTATTATGCAGAAGTGGGTTCCCCCTTCCCGTTTAGGGGATAAACTATAATTTAATTTGAATTCTAAACGTCAGAATCAAACTCAAAGTCTCCCATATCACCGATAACGAAGCCAAACTGGACTTTTATTTTCATATGACGCTCCTTACACCCCCACGCTGTTAAAAATTGTCGAAATTGTTCCATCCATTAAAGATAGTGGCGGGAGCCTGTTTTATCCCCTTTCCATCCACTTTTAGAGGATACGAAAAAAATTAGGTACAGTTCATAGAATTTAGCTTTATTAGAACTACTTATTAAAGGAAATTGATTACAGAATATTATTCAGTGTTTCACAAGGTTTCATTACTTTATATCAAGACGCCTATGTTTTACCAGACCATGACAAATAATTTTATTTTTGGACCTCTATTGTTCTCAAGATTAATGTTTTCATACATACTTCAAATTTTAATTTAATTTTTATTTGTACCTGATGAAATCCCAATTTTGAAGACGGAACGTCTTAATTGCATAAAATTTCCGTTTTGCCAGTATATTCTTTTTCTTCCAATGGCTCAACAGCCCTCTTGCGGGCCTAGGCCTACCGAGGCGGCTGCGGACTGTCATCTGGCGTGATACATTCCGAATTTGGTAAGTGTATCAATTCTCCAGCAGCCTTAATCCCGGTCCTCGCGACCATGACGACACAAACATCCAAGCCCATGCCAGAATTCGAATCCGGGACCCCTGAGTTGTGAGGCAGCAATGCTAGCCAGTTTTGCCAGTATATATGGTTGTTAAATTTATCTTTAAATAATTTTTAGTAAAATAGGCGTATAGTGAAATATTATTTACTTACGTTTATTAAATTTGTTCAGTATGATGTATGGATATTCTGTGTTCTGTTCTCTTAATTACAAGGCCAACGTTAAATTAACGCGTTACTTGTTGTGGAACCAATCAACCCCTGGAATAAAGGTCACTTTTAAGAAGAAAGGAAAAGCTTCAAATAACTACTCTCTTCGTGGTAGCAATGATCATCTAATAAAAATATACTTTCGGAATAAAATATCCAATAAATATGAAGCATATATTTGTAACATAATTAGAGAAATTCTAATAATTATCCGATAGTTGCTACCATGCGAAAGCATAAATTTTTTGGTTAATGCTGTGAGGGGTCATCGATTCCTTAGGAAGTTTCTCCTGTTTATATAAATATCGTCGGGGCCTTCCCTTTCTTCCCTCATGTTTATTTGCAGCTTTCAGCTACCATATAATTTTGTTTGCTATTATATTTGGCAAACATCGTAATTACATGTCACCATAACACAGAAATATTTGTTGTTTTATCTGCGGGACCCTTATCGATGATTAATTGCTTACACATTTACAAGAGTCCAAGAGTGAAATTACTTAGGCACTTGATGATAAGAATGTTTATCGTAAATTAAAACAAAGTGATGTTATTCAACGCATTAGAACACAAAGATTTCTTTTTCATGTTAAACACATGTGGAAGGTAGAGTAAGGTAGCCAAGGGTTGCCTACGGCCCCCTAACTGATGTTTCACCTAAAAGAGCTGCAGGGAAAATCTTAGAAAACCTGCATCTGGTAGGACGGGTTATTGGGTACTTGTCTTGCACCCTTCCGAATGACGTCACAGTTTATTATATTGTAATATAACAGTCGTGAATGAAAGTTATGTATAATTTTTTTCTCCTTTAAGGCTTTTCTACGATCGTAAAAATAAAATTGATCTGTAACTATGATGATGTGGTGGTTAATACTTTGTTCGTGTGTTAATTGCAGTTAATAAGAAATTGTTAGAGATGTTTCAGTTGGACAATGCTTTAAGTATCTACTTTCTCTTTGGAGTCGCTCCAGAATGCGCAAGTTAAGAGGATCAAGTACGACCCAAATAGGGCTCGTCGATGCAGCCTTTTCTGAATGCGAGGATTCCGGTTCGCTCGCTCTTGCATGAATCTCCCTTATCTGAAGTGCGGTTACTTCCCAAACGACAGATAAGCTAAGAGCGACGCACAGATGTTTGCCAACGACGTTCAAGGTCGTTTATATACAGTACGCGTATGTAGTTTAAGTTTTGACACGAATAATACTAATCGAAATTCAAAATTTTATTTGTGACACAATATTTTGTCGTTCCTGTCTCTTTTGTAGCAACCTAGAAACTGCATGAATTTGAAAAACATTTGTAATTTTAAGTTTCAAATTTTATTTGAAATTTCCCTTCATTAATACGGAAAATATTGCTAATTTTCGGATAAGGATATTATTACTCATATAATAAATAAACAAAAATACGGCTAAATAAGCAGAAAATAAATTTAATTATATTTAATTGAAATAAACACAACGATTCATAAAACTTTGTGATCTTCTTCAATTAAAGATACACGAAAAAAGATATAAAATCAATCTTAATTTTAAATACAAAAAATTGGTTAAAATATGAAGTGTAATTATCAATAAAATAAGTAAAATACCTTTTTAAATGGATGAAGTAATTACATTATGAGTAATTTGGTGTCTCTGATTATCTCCAGCAAGGCTAAGTCAGAAATGCTTTACGTCGTTAAATATTAAGAATGGAAAATTAATCCATACAAACTATAATAACAGGAGAGAATCATATCTTATGCAATTTGCATGACATCAGACGCAACCTTCATGCACTCAATATAAAAAATGAAGTCCACAAAGTTGCATAAAACGTTGGATTTATACTAATTAAATTAATTTGCTGACTTATTTTGTCGTAGTTCATTTATTTATTCAACTAGCTATGCCTGCGACTTCATTCGCGCGGTACTTAGACTAATAGCACTTTTTATTTTGCCCTAAAAAACTAAACAGGAACAGAATTTTGATAAAGTTGGATTCATTGAATATATAAAAAGTAGGGTCATTTATGTATCTATTTTATTTTTAGTATCTAAAGTGTAAACCTAATAACTCGCATTTGGTTTTGAACAGATCCCGCCTTCACACGTTTCGGGGCCTATTGAAGACAAACTTCCAGACGGACAATCTTCAATTTTATTTATTGGGATGGATTATATGTATTTTATTTGCTTCTAAAAGTGAGCAATTACTAATATTAAAATTTAAATGACGCGCAAAATATAACCAATTTCCGTCGATCTAAAGAAATTCATTATTTTGCTCTCTGCCAACGATAGGTTAATTATGGCACGAAATATTTATAATTTAAATCATATATAGTATTATGGATCAAGAGTATAAGCCACTCGCATTCACTTTTTGGGTTCTCAATGCGCGTAAGGGCCACGAATGTTTTTTCACTTATATATATATATATATATATATATATATATATATATAGAATCTTCTGTCGCAGGTTAGATATACTATGCCAGAAACCTTCGCGGGAGTGTACTCAACAACTTCCCAAAGTTTCATGGCGATCTGATTAATGTAGTAATGCATAAATGACAAATAAACAGACAGATATACATTTATTTATATATAGATTAAACTTAAGTCAGAAAAATTATGTTCGTATTATCCATATAACTAATGGAAAATTATTTTTACTTAGGTAATTTAATTTGTTTACTTGTATACTACTTTATCTACGTGTAATTCACAGTAGGTGCTATGACATGATTGAGTCGTCGGTTTGACTTTCCGACTCGTCATTGGTAACTTCATCTTCTCATACAATCGGTCATTAATAGACAAATGATTGAAGAAAAATTTAATTTAATTTTCATAGTTCACAGTCAGATATTCATATAGCTGTATTTATAGTATTTATGATTTCTTCTGTATTTAACAAAACATTAAATTAAATGATTTTTTCCGCACACTGATGGTATTTGTACGTGGTATTTGCAGTTTACTCCTCGGCATATAATAACACTACTCTTTGGCGATGATATTGTACTATTAGGGGAGTCAGAAGAAAACTTGGAAACCGTAATAAATGACATAAATGTGGACCTGGAGGAAGAGTATAACATGAGGATTAATAGAGGGAAAACCAAGGTGAGTAAGTGTTGTATGGGAAAATGTGGAATTATAAAGGGTGTTATGTTGGGAAGGGATATTTTGACGGAAGTTAAGGAATTCTGCTACTAGAGAAGCATAATAACTAAGGATGGTAGAAGTATAGTGGACATAAAGAGTAGGATAGGAGAGGCAAGAAAGACTCGCAAGAAAGAGGAATTTACTTACGGGTACAGAATAGGGAAAGAGCGAACGATATGGAGGACGTTGACAAAGAGAAGGGATAGATTAATTGGCCACGTTTTAAGACATGAGGGTCTCGTAAAATTAGCATTAGATGGAAGTGTGGTGGGTAAGAAATGAAGAGGAAGGTAAGGATGGAATACGATAAGCGGATTACGAAGGATCTGGGATGTCCTAGTTATGCGGAAATGAACAGATAGGTTAGTATGGAGCGTTGCATCAGACCAGTCTTAAGACTGGATACCACAACAACAACAGTCTGTGAGGCGAATCGACATGATAAAAAGAGTATATAATCACATAAAATCTGTCATCACTTTGAATCGACAGTGACGATAAGAAAGAAGCTGTTGCATTGCGTTTCAGAGGAAAAATACAGCTTATCGTTTGAAAGATGACAGATTTATAATCCATTGTGAAGCTCATAGCGGACGCGCTGTTTGCACGTTATTCCCAACTGGCTGCGATAAAGCAGGCGAAATGATTCTAAGATGTATTGAAAATCACGCTCGAGGCACTAACGGAATATTTAGAATTTAATTTAAGCCATTTAAAGCTTATGCCGCATTTGTCACATATGCTGTATCATCACAGTAAATTAGTTTATTTGAATACATTCAGACTAAAACTTCAGATAATTTTAATTTTGTGTGTTTCAGCATACTAATTCTTTCATACAGAAATGTGACATTTTGCGTTGCGATTGCACATCTCTAGCAATTGTTATATCTCTGTTTATCCATTACAATTGTATCCAATATAGCGAAAGGACTAAATAACCGTAAGCGTTTATAAGTTTTTGGTAAAATAGCACTAATTGGGATTCGCGGTGTACAAAGAGACCAAGAGATCGGTCGTTTTATACAAATTTTAAGAAAATTAAACGGCGACATTCGTGTGAGGCAAATTCATATAATGACATACTTAAATTCTTTAAACTTTTATGGATTAAAATAGTCGATAATAATTGATTATATAAACCAACTATTGCAACGTAATATCAAAGAACTGATTCTCATATTTATTAAATTTATGAAAATGTAGTTTTTCCGTTTATAACACAGCATTTCACGCAAGTTGTTAGTTGCGAATCTCCCAGTGACGTGGTTCGTATTGACGTGTCTGCTTGAGGTAAGCGAACCAATCGTATCGTCTCGTCCGTTAGAATGCATGACTAACTCAAACGTGTGTGTGTGGAAGACCTTGGGCATACGGTAAGAATTGTCCGCTTACCCATTGGATCAGTCAACCAACTGCCTCCTAAAACTGATGGAGAAACCGAGAAGGGAATGCTGCGACCACCCAGCAAACTCATCTCCCGTCATTCGAAGGGCGTGAGAATCGTACCCAAAATTCCAACATACGTGATGCATGTTTTCAAGATTCTTCCCGGTCTCTCTTAAAGGTGAAACACCGGGTAGTATCCTTAAACTATATCCCGGGGGTCCAATTCCAGCCTTTGCTACCTTTCTGTATCTTCTACATCACGCCCCCCTTTTCAATTCCCTTCCTATACTATTAACGGGGATCTGCCTGTTTCAGGATCACCCTCATGTAGCATGTTACTAAAGAAAATCCGGTGGCTTATGCTATTAACGGGGAATAGCCTGTTAACCAAAAAAAAAAAATACATGGGCTACCTTGATCTATCTTCTACACTCCCCCCCCTTTTTCAATTACGTTACTATGCTATTAAAGGGGAGTTTTTTTCAGGATCACTCTCATGTAGCCTGTTACTAAAAGAAGGACCGATAATACGTATTCCACAACTGTGTTGAACGCAGCTAATTTGATGTATATCATTATGTTTTGTTTTCTAATTTTGTCTTTGCTACTTTTTATAGTTGGTTATTCATTTAAAAATTACTGGGGCAATAATATTAAAAATGATGAAAATCCCTGATTACAGTCATAATTTTTTAATTACCTTAAAATTAATATCATTTTTATGGGTACACCTGTTTCACAACCATATTTAAAAAAAATAATTCCTTTTTTTAGCTTGATTATTATATTTTTATTAGTTTTACTTCTTTGTAAATAAGTGTTATAAATTATATAGGTATTTTAAACTATCTGTTTGTAGGCAAAAACCTGAAGAAAATTATTTGTTCACGATGAAGTTCCTATTGCGAGGTCGAAACGTAGTAATATACGAATGAAACTTATACCTTGTCCGTTATTGGAAGCTTTAATATGTATTTATATAAATACTATATAAAACAGACGTTAAGTTAAATATCCTTTTTTAAATATAGTTTGAACGACCATTGTAACTAATTGAAATAATATTTTAATAACGTTTCCGTACATTTTTATATATTCATCAGATTGTTTACGTTGTCTAATAGAATTCAGCTGGTGCAGTGTCAGTTCATCTGCTGATTTCGTTGCATAGTTGCTACCTATAAATATAAAAAAATAGTAGTAGGGTAAGGAGGATTATTACTGAGACCAAAAAATAAATTATGAACGAATGGTATTTATTGCAAAGATCATTTTTCGTAAAAGGTGATAACGGCTTTTAATCACAAGTCGAAGTATCAATCTGTAATTACTATTTAGCTGTTGTTCGGATCGATGACCCACTATCTTAAGTGTAGCAACCTTCGTTCCTTTTATTACGTTATCTAGTTTTTTTGTTGTTTTAAAATTTTACGGGTGACGCTCGTGCTAATGGGTTTTTTTCCTTAAAGAAACCGCTAACATTGCGTTTAAGAATAAGAAATTAGTACACACTGTTATTCGATTAAATGAATCACTGTTTTATATGTAATAAAACTTGATCAGACACTGATATGTATTTATTACCAATTCGACGTTTTTGTCAGTTATTTTTATAAGTAAATTAAATAGCTTACTCGTTAAAAGCAATTTAATACAAAATAACACGTTCGTTACTTCACTTAAAACCTCGTCATGTGTTCAATTTAAAATAACAAATTCGGATTTTTTGGACATCTAGAAATGAAAAGAAAAAATCAATAATAAAAAGAAACAAAAAATTTAATATACAATTACTTTTAAGTAATTTCATTTAATAACTAAATTTTGGTGAGAAATTTCATAATGCGAGTGTTTTTCACGCGTATTGTAACCGAAATGATTTCTGAATAATTTTCGGTATTATAGGTACTTGAAAAAAAAAAGGTGTATGTAAACTAAGCGAAAAAATTCACTTTAAATAGCAATTTATCATAAATTTTATTTTAATTATTTGTAAAATTATTGATATTCATAACAATTTTGTTTGATCGTATGTACAAAATTTCGCTCCTCAATCTTAAATATATTATTTAATATCTTCGTCTAAAATATTACCTTTATGCCAATCGAAATATTGAGTATTTAAATTAAAAATTGTTTTTATGAACACGAGTTTTTAAAGTGTATTTCGTTACAAGATTACAAATTTTCTCTTTAAAAATTTCCAAATAGTTTATATTATTGAAAGAGTAAAAAAAATAGGAATGTCGAAGAATTATAAAAATTAATAGGCTTTTTAACTGGTGGATTGATAATTTCATATTTAATTGTAATCAATCTTATGTCGATAATAAAATTGTCTGTATGTGTGTCTGTATATATGTTCCGCGTACACTACACGTGTTCTTTGAGACCCGGAAATCAGCACTGTCGGGGTGAGACTTTGCTACCACCCCTGGCTGCGGGGGTAGATTGGTGTAAAATTTTAAATAAGTAATTGTGGCCAGTATTTTTATCATATACATTCATTCTTGGATCAATTAATTTGATAGTGTGTCCTCCGATATTGTTAGCGTATAATTTTAACCCCATTCATAATCGAAGGGGAGTACACATAGGGGTGGGGGTGGAGGGGCATCAGATAAAATATCCAGAAAACAATCGAGATTGGGTTTTTAACCGGTGAATGTTAGCCACTGAGTTTAATTAGGACATAAAAACGCAATTCAAGTTACAGTTCATCCCCTAAGAGAGTTTGGTGTCGAAACCCGTGTAATGCGAGTCGCTGTGTGCAATTATGACATTTAATATGCGATTTAAGTAAAAATTCATCCCTTAAGTTGGGGAGAAGTTTTATTCTGTTAGAGAACTGAGACTATTTTTAGCGTTTCTATTATTGTACCGGGAGTATTTTTAACTCTCTCGAGATACTGGGAGTATATTTAAGGTTCATATTGTGATTTTTTCGATGCCCGTTTAATCAGGTATTGACTAACAATTTTATACTCTACGGGGATAATATAAATAAATACCCGGGTAACACCGGGTCCCCAGTTAGAATGAAAATAAAGTGCCAATGATTCGATTTTAGGAAAATATTTGACCATTAAGATATGGAAAAGAACTTCGAGGACGTTATTTTTCTGATACAGATTTTCATATGTGTTCTTTAGCAAATAAATTGTTTATTACAATGAAGCTCAGAAATCATTAAAGATAATATATAATTTATAAAAATATTATATAATTTCTGGCGCTGTAAAATATCCTAAATTATGTTTATTTCAGTAAATTAAGCATCTGACAATTAACAAAATTAATGTAAACTACCTTTTAACAGCCAGAAGCTTTTTATTACATATTCATGCAAACCGACGTTTCGGTACCTATTTGTACCCTCTTAAAGGATAAAATTCTATTCTCGAATAAATAAAGTAAATTAACAGTTCGAAAAAGGTTAAGAAGCCATTTACACGCTATAGTTAATGAGAAAAAAGTTTAATTTTGAAGAGGGAACAAACAGATACTGAAACGTCGGTTTACATGAATATGTAATAAAACGCTTCTGTTTATTAAAGGTCGTTTTCATTAATTATTTTACCTTCAGTTCAGCGAAATTATACTTTCCTCTACACTTCTAAAATATATGACTAGTGCTGTTTATCTTCTCATTCCTCGAACATTCGTCATTAATTTAATTGAAAAAATATTGTCAGTAAAAGTTTTCATTTACTCGCTTCTATAAATGTAAGAAAAGTGACTTCAATATATTTGTACCTACCACGTTCTCTGTGTGTGTGTTGTGAATCCTGCTGCTGTCTGCTTCTACCTGACTTAATTATACAGGTGTTATTTATCGTATCACATCTGCTGTTTATTGACATACGCACACGCACACAGAATATATTTTTACGAGATATTCAATTATTAATTTCTGCATTACGCTTCGCTATTTCGAATTGGTCCTTGGGGTGTCCACTATACGAAGTAAAGGTGTGTTTTTTGAGGTTTGACGTATATATTGTAAAGAGTTAAAATGTTGATGTAATTATTTTGTTAAATTTTAATTGTCGGTAGAGTTTCGAAGACGTTCGTACGGGCAGCAAGTTCGTCCAGTAAAGGGGGCGAAGCTATCGACCATAAATAATGCTTTTATTACATTGAGAGGGAGAACAGATAAAATAAGAAAATGTAAAGTTGTCTACGGCGTTCCTTGAAAGATTAAAGTTCAACGGGAAAAAGGTGAAGTGAAATCGTAGTGAATCTAAAGAGGAGGGCGCTGTGTGTTTTCTTTTTCAGGAAAATGAAATGTGAGGATAAAAGAGGAGACGCCTATTCTGGACATTCCAAGCTAAGAATAAACTATTTTGGTACAATTTATAATACAAAATTTTATTCATTTAGTTGGCTCAATACTAAATTCTTGGCATTTTATCTCCCCACAAGGAACCTTAGTGAAACATATATGCAACATATTTTTATGAATTGTACCACCAAAAGTTGTTTAATTTTTTTGTATTTGCCTTTTATTACTAATTATAACTGCGGTTCGTAACATCTGGGTTTTGCTTTTATTTTCTGAGATTGCAGAGAATACAACAAAATACACAGTTTTTTATTAACAGGAATCAAAATTACATTGCATAAATAAACTAGATTGAATTATAAAATCCTCAAATACATGAACTGCCGCGATAGGCCGCGACTTTGCTAATTTTAAACCACTCAATTAATGACTGACTAAATTGCTCAATTTATAACTTCTAATTTTTTAAAAACTGTTACACCCTTTTCAAAGGCAAGAAGGCGCTGTTCATTCTTTAGTAATGTTGAAGCTTTTGAAAGCCATCTTATACGCAAGAAGCAATGATTTCAATTCCAAAGTAAAATGAGCTCCTTGTAACCGACCGGGTTGTCGTTATATCCCAGTTCGACTATACGTGTAAAAAGAAAGGAGGAAAGCAGCTGACATGGAGTCTTGTCATTAAATCTTCAACTTGACGTGGGGAGTCACCGTGGAAACGTGCGAAACTATCAATCAATAGGTGACGTCTAATAATCCCAACTACGTGTAGCAAACAAGCCGTTTCTGTGTTGTCACTATAACTCAGATTCTTCATTATTCCTTGTTTAATTTTGTTCTCAATTATGGTTATTCAGGATCACAGAAAATTTATTCTTGAATCTTAAGTTATAGAAATTGTATTCAGATGGGTTATCTTTCTGCGTTATGACAGTCCTAATGTTCCATTCGGGAATGCCCCTTCCTTTTATCTAGCCGAAGGAAAAAAAGAAGACTCCAAATATTACGTCGTAAGTAGAGAAAAATTTAAGATGAATGAAATAGAAGCAGAAATAACGTGTTGGAGAGCAATTCCAGTAATGAAATTCAGTATTACGACTCTTTATCTTAACTATTTATGAATATATACAAATTTAACAGTCCGAACAAAAAAACCTTATTTAAATATGAACAACTAATAATTTCCGTATGTAGTGCTTCGGCAATCCGTTCTTGTTCATTATTTGGTAGAATATGTAAAATTCGAGAACGTATTAACTCAAAAATTAAATCTTCTTCTCCAAAGTTGGAAGGACCACAGCACACAAAGTTGCTTGTTAAATTGATAAGTTATGAATGGATACGTTGATAAATTTGGTTTAGTTGATCATTTGAAACTATGGAGACCCTAACAACTACGGACAAGCCGATTCAATTTTTATAAGCAAAAGATGAAGGAGAATAAATTACCAAAGCAATGGAAGTGCAAAGGATTCACTGGTTATCAATTAAATTAATCTGTCCAATTAATTTGTGAGATACACAAAACTGTATGTTCTAATTCAAGATTATTACTTTTTTCGTTACAATGATGTTTTTTTGGGGCCAGAGAATTTTAAATAAAATAAAACAATCGCAAATCTACAGGAAGAGCGAACAACGAACATTTCTCTTCTGTACAAAAAATTCTCTCCTGTTTCAAGTGGCCGAATCATTTGTATTACCTCCACACGGGAATTTCAAATTGTAGACTGTATTATTGGATACGGACTCGGTGGTTTCATTTTACGGTTAGTTGAGAGTTTACTTTATAGTCTCGTCAATCGAAAACAATGAACTGGCCTGGAAGCGAATCCGTTGAATCGATTTTTTGAGTGAATGTAGCAGCAGTGGCGGAAAACCTCGAACAATAGCATTAAGTGCTGATAGAAAATCATTTCTTGTGTATGTTCGGGTGATTAATTCTTTTTATGATGGGTACTGTAGTTTTACATTAGTTCAACGTACAATATTACGAGGGAATGAGCTGTGGCGTAAACCAAAACAATCATTTAAATTATGTTTTCGAACGTGTTTCTTTTAGAGATATTTGACTGTTGCGGGACTTTTTTCCATCATAATTTAAATTAAATTTATATGTTCACGATCTAACTTTTAACATACACATACGCCCAAATGGATGGGGGTGAGTTCTGGTGACCCTGGATAACATTTTTAAAAATATGAAACTTGTCTACTTTACTGGCTTGTGGATTTCTCGAGATATCCCAATTCTTCAATTGTTTTTCCCTTTTTGATTTTTGTCAATTACTACTCAATCTGCCGCGAATCGAAAAAAATATATACAATATAAAACTATATTTTTTAACAGAGAATTTGAAAGTTAAATAAAAAATGCGGATTCAACTTAATGGTTGCGAAACGTGGACGGTAGAAGATGCAAAAAGTAATAGAATAGAAGCTTTTAAGATGTGGTGCTGTAGGAGAATGCTGAAAATCAGATGGGTGGATACAGTAGCTAACCAGGAAGTTCGAAGCAGAATAAGAGAAGAGAGAACAATGTGGAGCACTTTGACCAAGAGATTAATAGGCCACTTTTTAGACATGAAGGCCTAAGGACTGAAAACTACAATAGTTGCTCCTCGTTCCACATTCAGGGATCGCGTTTTGTATCATTGAATAATTTTTAGAAAAATAACAAGTAAGTGTTTTTGTGTTTTAGATCGTATTTCTGTAGAGAAATTTGACTGTTCGGGGACTTTTTCCGTACCTTGTGCATGTGAGAAAGGTGCAAGTGGAACGTTGACACCGATAAATACAGCGAAAGAACTAAAAGAATACGAGAAATTTCTGTTTCGTGAGTAAACGGTAAGGGATTGGAACAAATTACCCGAGAAAATTGTAGGAAACAGTAATCCAAAAGTATGTGAACCACTAACACTACTACAGGAACCATGGTAGTTCGGTTAAATGATTGAATAGAAGAATTAAATAAAACATTGTTAAAAAACAAGTTTTTCAATGTTAAGTGAAATGAAACACAAAGACTATTGTGTTACTTTATTTTTAAAAAATAAATTAGCTGACAGTAAGTATAATAATTGAAATACAGCGAAGTTTGACAGCAAAACATTTAATTACTATTCAGTGAATACAATTACGACGTTTCGTCTTTGTGGTCTTCGACAGGTAATTTTTTTAAATGCAAAATATAATTCACTCTGTGGATAATTTAGTGTCGTTGACTTCGTCCAGAGACGCCTGTATTACAGAAGTTTATGTTAACTTAATAGTAATTCCTGACAAATTTGGCTGTTTTTTCAATAATTATTGTTACTTTATTTTATTCGTTGATCTATCTTTCTAGAGTTACTTGGGCTTTTTTATTTATCATCTGTTTACTTTTCTGAATTTTCTCAATTTCCTATTCAGATTTTACTGTTGCGTAACCATTTTTATATAGATTGTAGTTCAAGCTGATGAGGTGTCTGCGCTTTTTTTTCTGCCAATAGTGCTTTAGGATGACCGGTTGGTGTAATGAAAACTATCTTAAAATAGATTTTATGAGATTTATAATAAAGTGAGAACTGATTAGTGTGTTAACACATATTAATGACTGGTGGCAATTTTATAGCGTACAGGTTTTCGGAATTTCTGATCTCGAACTGGAGGTCAACTAATTTCGAAGACTTGATGCAATGACGATGCAAGGCTGTAAAATAGCAGAGAACAAATATACCCGGCAAAACAGTAAAGTGCAGGTTGAAAATAGAGGCACTTGAGGTTCGCACGGTTCTTGCCAGAAGACATTAAGTAAGACGGTCACGATAATAAAGCGGAGTTACTGCACTGTTTGCATCGGTTACATTATGTCCATTTTCAATAAGGCTAGAAAATCCAACACTAAAACTTAGCCTTGTCTTTAAAGTCGATAGTAATACAAATACTTTAAGCGGAATAGATACGCGACTGGAGCCTATTGAAAATACTGTATACTAATCGTAACGAATTCCCAACTGAAGGATTTTCTGTCACTGGCGAAACGTTTAAACAAAGACGTTCACCGTCTTCCGCAAACACCTTTCTAATCTTTTCCTTAAAGGGAAACTGCCACCATGTCAATACCATAGTGCAGTCTGTAATGCTAAATAAAGGTGCAGATTTTCGATAGTTTATTCTGAATCACTTTTAGGCGAATACGGGGTAAGATCCTTAAACTATTGTCCGGCGACTCTACTTACCCCGTACCCCTCCTTGCCCCCCCCTCCACCACGGTTACAGAATCGCTTTCTATAAGATTAAAGGGAGATGCAATCACATGTCTTATGTAGTCTGTCATCCTGAAAAAAACGTTTTCTATTCTTATTGGCATTAAATTCAGTACCACTTCCTGCTAAGTTTTCATTTACCCATAAATACTAATAAATTTTAAAATGTAATATTTGTGTTGTAAAGAAATGTATTCCATATATATAACATACACTAGCACTTTGTCTTTCAGAACTCCAGTCTAGCCATTTGAATTTTTTCAAGCTTTCCCGTTCAATTTTACAAGCATTATGAAAATAGTACTTCCATAAAATTGTATTCAACTGAATTAATCCTATTACCAATTATCTTTATCTTTCGTGTTTTTCTTTGTAAAGGTTTCTGTTTTCATCAAAGTAAAGAAAATGTCTATCGTAAAATAATTATGATTTCTATAAATCAATTATTTGTCGGAGCAGTGTAAAATCTTCCCACATATATGTTAGAGACTTATTTTAACAAAAAGAAAGCAGTTTCAAGGTAATCCATTTTGAGATCTATTTCACAAAAGATCTTTTCACCTTTATATTATACGGTGTAGGATGTAGAGGGACTGTTTCACTCACCTCCGTTCCCCATGGCAACGAGACGAGCAGTAACTAGGAAGGGAGAGTCTTGAGCTAATTGTTAGACCTTGAGGTGTACCCCCGTCTCTATGGTCTTATCGCCAGTCAAACACAGAACCGTCAGCTGACTAGAGCTTAGGTTCCGTAATCTTTGAACAGGCAAATTCCTCCCTGTTATCTGATGTTGTTCTCTTCTGCACTGGTTTGCCTGGACTGATATATGGCGGTTCTCCTCTTTCCAAGCACATCATTTTACATATATTACTCGGATAAAATACATTAACTTGACTGTCCTTGGATGCTCTCTGCTAACCCAGATGCCTACTAGTGTTTAAACTATCCTAACACATTCTGAAACCATAGTAGTGCATGGTCTGTGCAACAGTTTCATTTATAGTTGCCGTAGGAATAATTTGCAATAGTTGCTCAGTTCCCACCAGCCCCATCCCATGTTGCAACAAAGAGACAGTATACTTGAGCCATAATTGGTACTTTATTCTATTAATATTCAGTCATATTATCGAACATATGCTGGTCATAGTAATGAACCATATGAACAGTTTTAAATTTACGGGAGCCATGTATTCCATTAAATGTACAATGCTTCGTTAATGAAATAGATCGTGTAGGTAGGTTGTCATAATCCCGTGTTATTCACATTCTCACTTCCAGTTTGAAGCTATGCCAATTAAAAGATAATCCATAAGAATTATTTAATCAACGACTGCGGTCATAAGTGATTTTATGATGAGCACGTATATTACAGAAAGGTAATTGGCATGTATAAAGAAATATTCACAAAACAGTCTTCTATTAGATTAGTTTCTGTGCAAAATTAACATCGTGTGATTACGAGTTGTCATAAAGAATTTCACATGAAAATATTCCACACTGAATAAGAGAATAACTTACTATGTCTACTTTTACTTTCCTCAGAATCTGTAGGATAATTTTTTAGGTAATATGAATTGTGTAATGTAACAAATTTATTACTATTTTAATTGATGAAACATATCGGCACCTATTAATACCTATAACGTTCCTAAACCTGAAACAATAAAAATGTTTCGTTATTTCAAAATGAAATTGTAAACTGTATATTTAGTTATTTAACTGATAATGTTTAAAAAACAGATCCACCTGTTCATTTTATTTGCGATTGGTTAATGATCGATCGTAATTCACATTGATATCTTTGGAGTCCACGCCCACTTGACATGTAAATCTCTGATATTACCCAAGAGATCCGGTGAAAAGTTCTATCTTTGACATTATAGTTGCATTTGAGTATTGTAGATTTGCTCATATTTCTTGAAAGTAACATGTAAGTAATTAAATTTTGCTATAATTTAGTATTTTTCACGTGGCTGCTAATCTGTTAGTAAGCATTTATCATTTAGACGTACAAATTATTGTTAATATTTTGTGGAGCATTAAATTTCGTTATCTGCTCGGACAATATTTCAAAGTAACAGCTAGTTTTATTTGTAAAATACGTAATTTTTACAATTAAATGCTTTTAATATATTTAAGCCATAATATTGATATTTATTTACGAAAATTTCCTTGTGTGTGCACTGAATAGATAAGAATGGCTGACACAGAAGCGGAACGAATTGAAGAACTTCATCTGAGTACTCCTGAGGAAATAGATTCAAATTACAAACCACCACCAGAAAAAACTATCGAGGAAATATTGGAAACTGATAAGGAGGATGAGAGTTTGAGAAAGTACAAGGAGGCTCTTTTGGGTGAAGCTAAGGAAGGAAAAATTATTGTTGGTAAGTGAAAATTTGTATTTTGATTAATGCCTGCTATGGGAATTATTTTGCATGTTTCTAAAGTTTTTCTTTTCTTTAATCAGATTCTGCTGATCCTAGAAAAGTTATAGTCAAGAAACTGGCATTGTGTGTGACAGGTAGGCCTGATGTTGAGCTTGATCTTACCGGTGACTTAACTCAACTAAAGAAACAGGTAATTATTATTCATATATTTAAGTGTAGATATTTTTTGCTATCAGTACTTTAACCATAATATAGTAATAATTCATTACATTTTATTTCATAGAGAAGTTTAGTGTTAGTTGGCTAATTCTGGTACATGCTTATGGCTTTACTCCAGTATTGATTTAATTGTAAATTTTTAAATTTGAAACCTGGTTATAAATAATGTTTTTGTTTTATCAGTGTTCAAAATTTTATAAATACTAGTTACAATTTTAAATACAATATGATCTATAACTACATAAAAAATAATTGAAAATGGCTGAGAGGTATCAAAGACTATTAATTAATACAGGAATGCAGTGGTCAGGGTATCAGTTTATCATCTTATATAGATAAGTATTCTGTTTTAGCACATTTTGTTAGTCTGTCTCAATTTATTTAATATGTGGACAGAATTTTTGGTAATGTGACAATTTCTTATGGTACCACTGGGAATTTGTTCAAACCGTTACTTTTGTTGTACAAACTTTTCATATTTTTATAATTTGTAGACCTTTTTGGTTTATTGATGAACTATTTTTGGTTTGCACTCAGGTCAATGAAGAATTAATGCTTCCAATGGCAATGTGAGACATTGAATTAAATTTAAATTCATTGACCAAGGTTTAACCGCAAGAAGTGTTAATTTATCAACTTCAGTAGAATTTCCGTCAATCTATGTTTCATTAATTGAGATTTATATTTACTCTCACAATGAATTAAATTATTATAGAACAGTAGTAAAATTCAGTATTGATAGTTGAGTTAATATGAAATATGTATTGATTTATGAAAATTAAATGATTGCATTATAATGGTTATATGAAGCAATTTGAGTCTACAATTTTGCATTACTACAGACTTGCTACTTTTTTCAGGTTTTTGTTATTAAAGAAGGTGTCTCCTATAAAATACGTATTGATTTCATTGTTCAAAGAGAGATTGTTCATGGATTAAAGTATGTGCAGAAGACATATAGGCTTGGTGTTCCAGGTAATATACCTCAATTTTTATCTGACGCTATTGTGTCAAAATTAAACTGAGCATGGTCATTCATTGTAATGCAATTTTTAATGTCACATTTAAAACTTATTTTTTTATCTCATTACTTTTAATTGGATAGAAATTTGGTGGCTTACCTGAAGTGTAAAGTTGGCAGGCAGCATGGTGAGTGCAGAGTTCTAATTTTTGGAGGCACCACCCTCTTCATCAATTAGGTGTATACTGGCAGGGAAGTACATAAATATGAATTCTCTTAAAAGTCTAGACTCGCTTCTTCAAAGAGTGTTTGAACATTGACTACTTTTGTCAGGAGACTTGTCCATTTTGTCAGCACAATGTATAGCCCTGTTCTGTCCTAAGGGGTTTAGGCTCTCAAAAACTTGAATTTTACATCACTACCTAGTATGACAATGCCAACTATTGTGGCAAGTATTCTCTATATCCCTCTTTCCTGTCCAGATCAGTTGTGTAGGAATATGAACAGTTGTTAGTTAAAATCTTTTTAAATAGATGATTGATAATTCTTGTTTTGTTGTTAATTGTACTACAAGTTTAGAACATTGCTGTTAACTTGAATACCCTTATTTACTTTATGAGAATATATTATGCTTACTATGTAGACAATTAAAAGAATAACTAATTACACAAAAAAAGGCTGGATGTTTCAATGCAGGTTTGCACATTTATCTTTCAGCATGCAGCCTTATTAATATTTTTCATTATTTCTCATGCTTAACATGGTTTATTTTAAATGTTGTTTTCTTTATAAATGTGGCATTCATTATTAGCTATTAAATGTGTGTTGTCCATTCTTTAAGAAATCATATCTTTTTTGTCATAATCTGAATATTTTAGTTTCAAAAGAAAAGTTACTATAATTGTAGTAATGTTTACATTATGCATTGTTTATGCAACTGCATTCATTATTTCTAATAACTTCTGAATGTATTTGGAAAACTGTTTCAAGATTATTTTACCACCAATAATCTAGAGATTGACAGTTTTTTGTTCATAATTTTGATTTGAAACTTTAATCCTTTTTTGTAGTTATTGTTTCTCATTAAATATTTTTGGAACCTAACACAAAGTTCATAATGAAAACAATCTATGCAAAGGTTTCAGTTATAAGAAAACAATTGTAGTACAGAACTTGAGGTTGTGTGTAACATGTGATGCGAATGTGAAACTTGCTGTTTTTGTTACAATACTGTAGATACACAGGTTATATAAGTTATTTGTTGCGTGTTAACTTTTTGTTTGTGTGAATGCCCTATTGACATCTATTATACCCTAACATTTGAAATGTAAATATAAGTTATCACAGATTTTCAGTAAAAATAATTTATAATAAAAATAGTTTTTTGAAATATTTTCAAATTTTAGCAGCTGTCTCTTAAAATTCTTGAATACATTATACTAATTATGTTGTCTGTATTTTGTATTTGCACCCGGGATTTAGGTACTGTTGGTGAGTACATTTGTCATTGTAATCATTTACTTACTTGATATTAATTAATAATTCTTATTTTGCATTGGTTATTTAAAGGAATGCAGGACTGTGCTAACTTTTGATTATTCCAATTAAAATTCTCGGGTTTCAACATTGGCCAGTGTTCCTTTCAACAGTGTTTCAAAAACAAGCTCCGTCATTCTCATCAAGGGTGGTATTAACTAAGAAAAGCCTTAGCTCTCCAATTTTTTTTATCTAGATCATTGAATGAAGAATGAACTGTTTTGCAACATCAAACAACCTCTGTACTAAGATTTGGTGTGTTTGTTAGTAGTTCATTTCTTTATAGTAGTTCAATATTTGTATTTATTAGAATAGCATGGGGGCTAACAACATTGATGCCATCATAACCCCCACTTCAACCAAGCCCCTTAGCAAGCTCTGCTCTGCTGTATCATTGTCATTTTTAGACAGCACCTCTGGAAGTAAAATTTCCTTTTTGCCACGAACTATTTATTCATATTTGTGAATAAGTAAGTGGGTGGAACGAGTTCCTGGTGTTGGCTGTTAAATTTTTATGACAAAAAAGGATTGTTTTTACGTTGTATAAAATTTAATAGACTGCACATGCAATTCTTTCCTCTCTAGGAACAAATTGATTTCGGAAGATTGTTGTTTTTTATACTCTGTAGTTACTTTATTAATTTTGTCAAGGGTTTGCTTTTGTTAAAGTTTGGATGTAAAGTATTATATTATTGAGCATCTTACAGCAGTTTAAATTTCTTATACATTCATTATATTGTTTATCCACTATATTTTAATTGTACCAAATTGTGTATGGCCGAGTCCCTCTTATCCAACATAATCGGTACTGGTGGAATATCAGATAAATGAAAATGTCTGATAATCTGAAATACACATTTTTTTTCCCTGTCAGTTGAAATATTAATAATGATAGCAAAACAAGTTCTTTTTTAAACATAGCATTTAATTATACACAAATTTTATGTATAAACATCATAATTTGTTTTCCACATTTGCATCTTTTCTGGCAACATTCTCTTGTTAATGATGCAAACGCAATATCTGGTGCTTCTCTTGTTCTGTGTAGGCTACAACAATTTTGAATATGTTTTCATGATCATTTTTGAAATCATTATTTGTCATAGTATCTAAATACATTAATTGTTGTTCGGTGTCTGTAGTTATCCAGTCTATTTTTGGTGTCTTCACAGCCTGGAATCACATTAGAACTACTACTCCTTGCATTATAGTAGACAGTTTGTTAATTTTTTCAGTATTGGGTTAAGGTGCTTTTTAGAACCTCCAATCAAACATCATTAATCTAATAAGCAAATCCATAAGGTTAATGTTTTTCCTTCACACACTTTAATCATTCATATGTTGAATTATAGACCTTAATAGATAAGTGACAGCATGTCATGTCTAAGACACCTGATACATTGGTTGATACAAAGACGTAATGTTTGTAGACAGAATCATTACTTTTATTTCGCTGCTGCTGAGGCTAACCGCACATGAATGACATGGAGCATTGCCTATTAATGAAATGTCTTTAAGAGCAGTTTTTTTAACTGACTTCAAAACATGTTAAAAATCATTCTTTCAGTAATTCAAAGTTCATTTAGGCATTGTATTAGGTTTTGTAGGACACTGGAAGAAGTGTAACAATTTTAAATACTCTTGCTTTTTCCTTATCAATTTTAGTTTTGATTCCCAGATGCATTGGCAAAAGATGAGGAGTAACGTTCTTTTCTTTTATAGCTGGGTGCAGATTTTTGTGGCAATAATTTTTAATTGAGCCCAGTTTCATCTCAGTTCTGATGCCTTCAGCTTCCATAATATTCTTGATCAGTTTTTTTAATTTCACTCCATCATTGTATTTTGCTGAAAGATTTTCTCTTACATCTATGAAGCAACTAAAAAACGAACTAGAAATATATCATCTCCATTAAATGATATATGGGTAGAGAGCTTTTTCTTGGAACAAAGGTCTCCAAACAGGTGAACTTTTATGTCTTAACTGTCTACTACAAGTATAAAGATTCATTACTTTTTCATGGTGGCATTACTTAATCATTTGTTGTTTTATGCTATCTTTTGTGACGGGATTTCTGATTTTGTTGTTCTTGTGTATTTTTACTCCAATAGTTTATCGTCACACATGCAACTCGGATGTCTGCAATCATCTGCATGCTGTCAATGCTTAGTGCTTGCAGCTTGGTTTCAATTGAAATGAGGATCCTATTTAGTTTTTCACTTTGTGTTACAATAAAATATTTGACTGACTCAATACGATCTCAGGAACATCAATATAATGATATAGAATGAACATTGTTGTGAAACAGCTAAACTCACTGCATTGTAAAATGGGAATTCTCCCAAAATTTAACATTTCTGTTTGTGAAAGTGATGTTTATTGTTTGTCTTCTTCCTTCTAAAGAAGTGTGTTGGTTAATCCAGAAAGTTGGATGAATAAAGGTTAGAGAAGTGTGACTCTAATCTAGTTCTCAACTCTGTGCGTAACGGAATGTTGGCAGTAGTCATACCAAAAATGTAAAAGCTTTATTTTAATCTAATAGTTATTACATTTCTCTTCAGTTTTCTCATATAGTTTATTTTTCTCTAATTTGCATGTAGATTTTTATCAATTTACATGCTATTCATTAAAGGTATGTAAAATAAATTCTGATTTATTTTCTGTGAACATTGGGTTTATAAAGACTTTTGTTTGCTTTGAGCATATTTTAATGAATACAGACAAGAACCATTTGAAATACTGACTCTTCTATGCAGAAATGATTTAAGTATTTGTTTTGAAAAAGTAGATCATTAAATGTGAAGTAAATTGCATCACAATGTACAATCATCTCTCTCTCTTTTCCCCCCTAAGGATTATTTTGTATTGTATTTCAACAGGCTGATCATCTAAATATAGTCAAGTCCTCATATACTTGAATATTTGAAGTGTTTGGAGGAAATAGAAATGAGTTAAAAATGGCATTTGATGTGTTTGAACTGAATTTTACAAAATTATGTCTTATTCATTGTAACCTTGATTTTTTCTGTGTTGCAGTTGACAAGATGACTCACATGGTGGGAAGCTATCCCCCAAAATCCGAAATTCAGTCGTACACCACACCACCAGAAGATGCTCCGTCAGGTATGGTTGCGCGTGGGAGCTACATTGTGCACTCACTGTTTACAGATGATGACAAACATGAACACCTCAAGTGGGAATGGTGCTTTGAGATCAAGAAGGATTGGAAGGATTGAACATTACCTTTCAAATTGTCAGTTAATTATTTTTGCTTGATGATTACAAAGAGTTGTCAACCCATCCCGTTCTGATCGGGTATTTGCAAAGCATTCTTGCTTAAAATTTCTTCACATGGGCTACTTAGTGCCTTTATCCAAACACACCACTCACCTAACTCTCTAATTCAGGTATATAGAGATAGTATATATTTCTCTGAAAGAAAGAAAATATTTTCAAAACCTTTTTATGTCAAGTTGCATGCTACATTGTATATAAATATTTTTGTAATTGAAATAATATTTTTAAAATCATTAAACATGTCATAAATTGATCACAATCTATCAATGGTGAGTGGACTTAACCAATTTGTTTCCCTCAGTGAATCATAAATTATTTTGCACTTGACATAATGATTGAAACTGCTCTCCTGAAAGATAAGCACATTGTATTATGACTTGTATTTCTAGCTTTATTTAATTGTAAGTACATATTCTAGAAAGTTATGATTAAATTTTTATATGAGTTTATTTTGATTAAGTCTTGTAGTTCTGCGGTTATAGAATTTTGAAAGGTGTATTAAATGTCAGAAATTAATTATTTATTTTTATTTGCCACTTGTCCTATTTTTATACCAATAGTGCATATTTATTTTTGATAAAATGAACTATTTATTGGTTCATGTTTTGATGTGTGTGTACTTAACTACAGTTTCATGGGCAGATTTTTAAGCAGATGTTAATTATTACATATTTGCTTTATTTAAAAAAAATATTTTCTGTGTTTGAATTAGTTAGTTATGGTGTAGGCAAATTTTGATTCTGTATCAGCTTTATCTGATGGCATTTAATTCTGCTACACTAAAATTGACTGCAGCAGTTTATGAAATTTGTTGAGGACAGACCTGATCTGCAGATTCTGGTCTTGTGCCAAATAGTTTAGTGCCAAATGGCTAATAACTGCTGCAAGCTATAGTAGTCTGTGATTTTGCATTTTTTTGGGAGTGAAATAAATCCTCTTTGCCAAATAATGGTTTAACATGAAAAGTAGTGAAATTATCTTGGCATGGTTCGTAACTACTTGCAGCAGTTGTGTTAAATGTCAGTATTTTAAAAGTTGCCAAAGTAAGAAACATGATACAATCTTACAAATTCATTATAATGAATTCACTTATAAACATCATACATGGCTTCATTGAATTATTTAATGTTTGGCGTGCAGTCAAAATCTCCCTTAAATTTTATTTTGTAAATATGGGAACAATTAAAAGTAGTTTATATATATTCATACATATATGTAAGTAATAATTTTGAGTATGTTTGAGAAAAATAGAGGAGAATTTTTGCTATCAGTTGCTATGTTTTTGTTTAAATTCCTTAAATGCAGTTTATTGAAATAATGCAAGCACAAGAATATAATTATTTCAAATCATCGATTTATTATTCTATAAGTTTCTGCAATAGATGAAAATATGATTCAATCCTTACAATTGCTTTTAAAGGTCGTGATTTTAACGTAGCATTTATAATGTGTTAAATGTGCCCTAATGTGTGATTAATATTTAGAAATGTATCTTAGTAATAGTCACTTTTTATTTATAATCTGTTGTTCATGGTGGTAAGTCTAAATATGCAGATTATTTATCTCACCCTCTGATTAATGATAGGTTTTTTGCTTAATGTTTAACTAAACCTAATTTTGAGTCTGATATGTAAAGTTTTTGAAAATAGGAGTGGAAATATCCTCAACAATATATTACTGGGGTACTATTAAATTAAGTAACATATTCTAGAAAGCAGAGTGCAATCCCATTTCATTTTGAAGAAAATTTATCTCAAGAGAACTGTTATTGTCTATTATACTTGAACTTTATTGTACGTTGGCTCAGAGTGTAATTTAAATTATAATGGAGTACTGTTCCAGTAATAAATACAAAGCTTATTATTTGAATTTGACACCCTTGGAAATTATTCAACCTCTTACATGTGTTTGTTTAGATGTTTAAATTATTTAACTCAAACCTTTGATTTATAATTATTAACATGGTTTGCAATTTGCATTAATTCATATATATATATATATATATATATATATATACATACAATTTTTTGTGTAGTCTTTCAAATTTACAATTACAGTTTTCAATCTTTATAATTATTTATTCTGACTTCATACTTCTTGGTTGTATTGAATTTTTATTAAGTGTGCAATTAATACTAGCTACAAATTTATCATTCTAATACATTCTGGAGTTCCCTTTTTTGTCTTATAATCTTTCACAATAGTAATCCATGTGTTGAAAGAAGTTGAGACATTGTAAAATATTTTCCTTTATTTTGTACGAAATAAAAGCACAATGGATTTTGTGTACAAAAGGAAATATAATTTGGGGTGTGTAATTGCACAACTCTGTAACTAAATACATGTATCAAAATATTTACAAAGGACACAAATTAAAATTTTTATTCAACTTGACTGGTTGCTATGCACAGTCACTAAATCTTTGGCACTAAAATAACTGTCTATAACATAGTAACCCTAAACTTCTCAGTATTTAACATTCAGCATAAAAATATATGTGAACATATCAAGTAAAATTCCACATTATATTAAATAAGAGGTCGGTAAGCAGTTTGTTGTATGGGATACATATTTAACATCGATCCTTTACAATCGATATCACTCCCCATGTTCTCAAAATCTATAATTTTTATGCCCTTTGTCAATCACAAAGTTCATTTCTTGTAATGGTTGCCAAATAAGCTCGTGTGTTGGAGTCCAAGTTCATGTCGTAACATTTTCTCTGAACGCAAGAAAGCCGAGCTGAGCGTGAGATGCCTCATTTAAAGCTCTGGAACGGATGCAGGCCCTGTACTGATCTGTAGACAGTCTGCGACCGGATTCCCCTGTACATTCCTGTAGGAAGAAGTTAAAGTTTATAATTAAGATTAATAAGCATACAATTACTTGCTATTAAACAAGGATGTTGCTATGTCATAATTACTATTGAATGTAATGGAAATTTACATACATATCTGGAACAGGAACTTTGAACAAATATTAGTTATGTACTGCAATGCAAGCATAATAGTTGCATGACCCAAGTGACACTATTTGAATTGGTAAAATGAAATAGAATGTATATGGATGTGCAGTTTAAAATAACTTGATTACAATTATAACTATAACTTTAGTACCCCTTAGAATGAGTATTATTGTTGAATAGTCTGATGACACTCGGCATTAGAAACAATTTGTCAGATTTTGGATGGAATTTCTGTTATAAGAAAGAAAATTGCCAATATATTTTGTTGTACATATGAAAATAATAAGTTTTTAATGTAGGATTTATTTACTGATGTGGTGAGTAGTGTCATTTTCTGGTTACTGATATCATGGCATTGAATTGTAGCCAGATGCTTTCTACCTACTTCCAAACCGGTACCTTTTCAACCCGGACACTGCCAATCAAGAAAAGAAGAAAGTTGAAGCAATCTGGGAGAGAATTAAATTCAATTTATGAATCTCATGTAAAATGGCTAAAGGAACTGGAATTTAAGGAAAGGTATCGCTCGGCCGATTACTCGGTAGGTGTAATCCGGGCTAATGCTCACAAAACAACTTACAGACTTGTGTTTCACATCTGACAAATATAATTTAGTTCTTTATGGAATTCCGTTTACAGACAAGTGAAGGAAATTCTTATTTGATTGTAAAACGTCATTTTGTAACATGGGGCATGATATGAAGGGAAGTTTTCTACTGAAAAGTCTGAAAGCATTTGGGAGCGAATATTTGTTGCTGCTTACCTTTGGGTGCCACATGTGGAAGATTCCTGGATCGGTGGCACGGATGACTTTTATGTTACTTCTGACGTATTTTCGGTAGAGAGCAACATCTTCGCCACCCCAACCCACGACTTCTTCGTCAAAGCCGCGGACTCTCAGAAAGTCGGATCTGAAACAATTAGTGCCGGCATCTTCAAAAGTTTATTCTGAGCTCGTCCTACAAAAAGTATACGGACTTCGTTGCACAAAGTAACGCCGAGAGGAGTGCTGTGTATTTTCTGTTAACCGACAATATGATTAGAAAGCAAAGCTCATTCCGCAAAACCACTCAGTAGGCATAATTACACCCACGTTCCCAACTATAATTATTTGTATTTTACAGTAATACGTAAACTCGGATGGCAACAATGGCGCCGGCCATGTTTTTTTTCAGAACTGAAAACTTTCTGTTGCTTCGCACGACTGCATTGAAAAAATTACAATCGAACTCGAGCATAATTCGTAAACGTCATGGTATTACCGTCGAGATGGAAACTATGTTGTAAGTATGGCGTGATAAGTAAAAGTGAAGAATTTTCCAGTATGCTGCTAGCCAACTTGATCTTTGAGAGGTTGAAATAAGCATAATATGAAAGCTTTGTTGCTCGTAACTGTTCTTTGTTGTTGTGGTATTCAGTCCTAAGACTCGTCTGATACAACTCTCCATGTTAACCTATCTTGCGTAAGCCTTTTCATCTCAGCATAACTGCGTAACGTATTCCATCCACGGCGTCCCTGACAATAGAGATGCGCGAAGAAAACGTCCCTGAGGAATCCAGTACAGACACAGCTCCACCTGAAAATCACATGGCAATTTCAAGGTCTGAGATCAATTGAAGAGGGTGTTAAGATTTTATCCAATGAAAGACGCTTTATCAGTACTAAGCAATGACTAAAAATAAGATAAGCTTGCTATGAAGAAATTCTGCGTAAAAGATGTCGGCCGAATTTTTCAGATTTTATGAAGCCATCGACTTCAAAATAATTGTTGCAGTAATATCTTGTTTTTAATGGTTATTATAACATGTTTAATAGGCATGATTAACTAAAATTTCATTTAAGTATTTTGCTGTTAATATAGTTTTCTTGTTAGTAATCTAATTTATGAATGTAGATATACTCATTTCAAGATATTCTTGACGTGTTGTGTCTCAGATCTGCTCCGTATTCTACTGAAAGTCACTCCATAATATTTTCATTTTGATTGAAGAACAGTGCATACGCCTTATAGTAAGAAAAGTTATCAAAATATCTTTTACAAATATCTAAGTGTTTTCTCTGCCGTCACATATGTCGAGAAGAGGTGTCTGCCTCGATATTAACTACATCTATTTGATTGACGAAACGATAAGAAAATAATTTGTGAAAGTGCATACCTGTATTGACAAGTCATGCCGAAGCCAAAGTCCCTCCAGAAGCCCGTGTCCCTCGAGACCACGAGCTGATCTGTCTCTGAGGGCAGTGGTTTTCCCTGCAGCGTGTAGACAACGTGGGGATTGTAGAGACTGAACACCACAGGGTAGTACACCTTGCGGCCTGGCTGCGTGTTCCAGCGACACCTGTCGAGGAAGCGGGCGCTGAAGACTATGTCCACGTCGCACATGAAGAGCAGAGCGTCCTGACTGGGCGGTCCAGCGCGTTCAGCCCCCACGCGGAGGCCTTTCCCTCGGGAAAATGTTTCGTTGAGCGCCAGGAGTCGCAAAGCGCTCCCGCTGCCGGCGCCCCTCGTGGCCAACACACGGGACATGATGGCTCGTGCCTCCGACAGGCCCTCTTCACCGAAGTACACCACTGTCAGCTGTACCCTGGAACACATCATTCCCCGTCTTACAGAATTTTTTCTCGATAGCAAAAAGACATACATAGTTTAATAATATTTTATTAACTTTATATACCGGACTTTTAAAAAGTTTTTTGGAATTTTATGCTGACTTATTGACTGTCTTTTTATTTATTGTAAACTTGTAGCCAGAAAGCTGTGTTTTAATAATAATTTAATTACAAGTCGCGTTATTGGTATATCAACTCGTGCGGTCTCCTTGATTAATGCCTAATTTAAATGTGACCTTTAATGGTGAAAAGGTCCCGCATCTCTGCTCTAAAACTTTGACGTATGGGACTTGGTTGTTAACGTTTTACCTCTCATTTAAATGCAATTGCTTATATCAGCTCTCTCATATTTTTTATTTGAATAATTATATGAATTAAACCTCAAATCAGTGTTTGTTTTATGTAATCAAACACGACGCTTTTTTGCGATAGTGAAATATAATTTACAAAAATATTTTTGGTATTATATTTCTGAAAGTCTAACATGAATATGCTTCACATTTTATGTGTGTTCTATAAAACGATGATTTTCATTTAATAAGACTTTTAAGTATTTTAAAACCGTCATTAAAGAAATAAATTAATAAAGGCTATCTGTTTTTAAAGAACAAGTTCAATAAAGCGAAATCTAGAAGAAAAATTAAAAAAGTAGATACGCTGTCATCTACGACAGGAATTAATTTCCTGATTGTTTTTAACAATTTATTTGGCGAACTTGTGGGCAGATTTTTAATCGTGTTATTCCTTCGATGAGGAATGAACACGGTGAATTGTTTGGTTGTAACAAGTTTCTCGTCATGCAGAAGTAATATTTTATTAACCGAAGGCAGTCAAAGGGGTGTGTTACTCTTACACATTTCCTCTCTGAACGCTGCAATGGCAAACGTGCCTCGTTGTGCCGTGGAAAGCGTGCTTTGAGGTTTTCGATAATGGCGACCGCTTGGTCAAGTACTGTTGTCGAACACCCGATAAACAAACGGGCGATTGCGATGCAGACCAGACACTCGTGTCACGAAACTGGAATACGAAATAAATGTTTTCAACCCTGTGGAACGAATAACAACGAATTTCATGTTTATTACTTGATTTCTTTATAGCAGCATGTCTTTTTGTTATCGAGTACCGAGAACGAATTAATTGGAAATTGCTTCATATGAAAATAATCGCCTCGGTTTGGGATTTCGGTGATCGCATTCGGACCGAGCTTTCACTATATTAGTTTTAATGATGGCCGCACTAGAAACTCAGGGGAGGCGCCATGTTCCCCACCTGTGTTTCAGACAATGACGCTATTGGTTCCCAGGAATCAATTTGTTCGTGAAACATCGAGAGTTATTGACAGACATGATGAATGGCATAGATAACAGTCAGAAAATGACATCAGGCTAATGAAAGCATTTAATAAGGACAGGAAAGAGAGATAGAAAATTAGTAGTTTACCTGAAGTGTACAGATGGCAGGCACCATGTTTAGAAGTTTAGTGTGACGTTCTTGAATTCCAGAGGCACCGCCCCCTTCATCAGACATTGCGAGTGACGGTCAGCTGGCGACGGCCTCCCACTTCTGTTCTTATCCCACACACATCTGTCTAATGCTAATTTGACAAAGTCCTCATGTCTCAAAATGTGGCCTATTAATCTATCCCTTCTCTTGGTCAACGTTCTCCATATTGTTCGCTCTTTCCCTATGATGCTTAGAGCTTCCTCGTTAGTAACTCTTTCCACCCATCTGATAGCACCACATTTCAAACGCTTCTATTCTTTATCTTTCGGCGACTCCTACCGTCCACGTTTCACACCCATATAACGTCACACTCCATACAAACATTTTTAGCAATGAATTCCTGATATTCACACTTATATTACCCGTAAGTAATTCCTCTTTTTTGCGATAACCTTCCTTGCCTGTGCTTTCCTACTCTTTATGTCTACTATACTTCTACCATCCCTAGTTATTATGTTACCCAATTCTTAAACTTCCTTCAAAATATCTCTCCAAATGTAGTAATAACCTTTGTTATTCCACTGTTTCTCATACTACACTCCATTATCTTGGATTTCCCTCTATTAATTCTCATATACTCTTTCTTTGGGACCACGTTCATGCCATTTATTATGGTTTCCAAGTTTTCTTCTGACTCGCCTAATACTACAATATCATCGACAAACCGCTGGGCTATTATTTTTTTCCCATTGCATTATGATTCCTTTTCCATATTCCGTTTTAACTTTCTTCATCGCCTGTTCTATATATAAATTAAAAGCATCCTTGTCTAACTCATTTCTTGATTTCTGCTTTCTTTTCTTTCTTTCTTCTAATTACTGCTGTCTGCCTTCTGTAGAGGTTATTGATAAGCCTTATTTCTCGATATTTTATTCCTGTATCTTCAAAATCCTTAATAGTGTGTTTCAGTTCACATTATCAAAGGCTTTTTTTCCAAATCTGTAAAGGAATGAACGTAGGGCTGTTTTTTCTAATTTAGTTTTCTAAAATTAGGTGCTAAGTTAGTATTGCTTCTATTGTCCCTACATTCTTCCTAAAAAACCGACCTGATCTCCTCCTAACTCGCATTCTATTTCTTTTTCCATCCTTCTGTATACTATTTTAGTTAATATTTTGCATGCATGAGATACTAAACTAATTGTTCCATGCTGTTCGCATCTATCAGCCCAGTCTTCTTCGGTTAGGGTATAATTATGTTTTTACTAGAATCTTCTGGTATTCTTACGGTTTCGTAGATTTTTCAAACTATCCTGAACTGCCATGATATTACTTCTTCGCCCGATAGTCTTATTACCTCCACCGGAATGTTATCAATTCCTGGAGCCTTACAATTTCTCAGATCTATCTTAGAACAAGTATTACAAATTACAGCAAGCAGAGAATATTAGTAACTAATTTATAAATTTAATTCCTGATGATCATTTCAATAACACTTTCGTAAGAGAGTAGCATAATTTAATATTTGTTGTAAATCGGTTGTATTTCCCGGTCCCATTTTAGGAATTAAACGATGCGATTAAAATAGTGTATAGTATATAATATATATATTTAAATGGTAGCCTTAGCTAAAAAACTATATGCAAACTTTATCAGGAAGAAAGATCTATATATATCGTATACGTTCCAAAAATTCATAAATAATGTTATAAAAACTGTTCGTAGTTAGTATGGATGAGGAACGACTTGTCCTCAGAGTTTGATAGAAAAAGTGTAATGCGGGTCGGATGGCAAATTATGTTTCGAGAGCGGAATAAAATTTTAGAAAATCGACCTTAAGTTCGGGCGGGTAACATTTGGTTATTTATGAGTTGGTCCGCAAACTTTATAATTTAGATCGGAATGTTATTTTCGCTCAGCCTGTCAATTAATTGCAAATTCGGTTTACGATAGCGTTAGACCAGTGTTATAGCGTTTTAGTATCTTAGTTTATGAATTAGATTATTTCTGGTTTTCTTATAATAACGCGTCTTTTACGTCATTAGTGTGCTACGGTAAATTGAAAATACTCGCTAAAAAGTATTCTTTCACGCACTGATTTTCTCACAAGTAAGGATTTTGAGTAGTTTGAAAATGCTACAGTTAAAATATGAATAAAAAGCTTGTGCTTAATCTTTTTGGTGATTTTACGTTCGTGTGCTGTGTCAAGTGATCTTCGTTTTGCAATCTAGAACCTGTACCAATTTGCGTGATCCTGGTTTTCCCACGTGGCCTCTGCGAATAAGATTGATTGCATCACGCAATAGCAGCCCTCCCTTGATACCGACATTAATTTCCGATTAAGACAAAGCTTAAAGTCCTCATTAGCTAATTACCTCGGATATTCAAATGGGTTTTAATGACGTCATGCATCTGTGAATGTCTTTCTATTTTAAATACTCTTTAATAATATAAGTTTAACTCTTCTACAAGTTTGCCTTGTGATAGTATTTACAATAATTAAGGGACAATTCTTGTAAACATTTACATACAAACTTGAATTAGCACTGTTGAACAAAGTAATTTAATTTTGAAAATGAAAACTTCGTTTGTAGTGAAAATTTAAAAAAAGAGTAAAATATATTTGAAGGTTAAGAAAGTAAGAAAATGAAATCATTGTTAAGGTATTTCAAAATGATTGGGTGATAGCAAAAAATCAGACTCGATTCATAAATAAAATCAATAGCTTATATTTTGAGTGTTACAATTATGTGTGCGAATCGTGGACGATAGGAGTTGCTATAGGATGATGCTAAAAATCAGTTGAGTGGATAGAATCACTAACGAGGAAGTTCTAAACAGAATAGAAGAGTTAACAATTTGGAGGACGTTGCCAAGAGAAGGGATAAATTAATAGGCCACATTTTGAGACATGGGTGTCTTGTAAACTTAGTATTAGAGGGACGTGGAGGTGGGAAAAGGATGGAATATTCTAAGCAGATTACGGAGGATGTGTGATGTTATAGTTGTGTGGAAATGAAAAGGCTTGCACAAGGTAGGTTAGCATGGAGGGTTGAAACAGACCGGCAAGAACAACGATAACGGACCTGCGGTCGTTCCTGAGTGCAATCTTGACGAACTTGTCCATGAAGCTCTGGAAGGCGGCAGTGCGTCCCGACAGCGGCACGACGATGTGGACGACCTCCTTGTCCCTGGCGGCGGGCAGCGTCTCCGTGGTCAGCGTCTGCAGCGGCGCGAAGGGCCTCATGAGCGTCACCTTGGTGTAACCGGCGCCGGCCTTGCCACCACGGAAGTACAGCTCGTACTGTGTCCCCGTGGTGGGCTCGGTGCGGTAGATGCCCTCCAGGAAATCGTCCAGAGAGTACTTCCGGCCACCGCTTGCCGTTGGCGCCGTGGCGTTGAGGGACTCCAGCGCTTGCAGCAGAGCCTCCAGCAGGTCCTTCCGCCGGAATCCAATGGGTTTCTCGACGACCCTCTTGCCTAGGCCCAGTTCCACGGGGTACACGCGGTGGAAGGTGAAGTGCGTGAAGGCGATCAGCTCGTATTCGTTGTTGAGGGGCTGCCCCTGCGCGATCTCCGCCAGACCGCTCTGGCGGCGCACATATGAAGCACACTCTTCAACGCGAGGAGGGATGCTGCCCGTCGCGTTGCTGTGGGCGTCGCCGCCCTCCAACTGCTGCTGCGTAGGGCTGGCATTGCCTGCGACATCAAACACGTAACACTCATACTCATCGAATTATCAGGCTTTCATTCCAATCTTAAACTGGACAGAAAAATGGATGAAATAGTTTATTATCAATTTCTTATTATTTACAGATTTAAGTACAATGTAGAATAACATAAAGAAATTAGTCCAGGCATAGGGCTCAACACGGTTTTAATTGCCTATAAGACACAAATTGAACTATATTATCATCGAAAATTTTCATTTGAGAATGTATAATTCGTAAAACTGCTTCTTCGCATTCGTCCATATAATGCTTTCGAATGTCATTACTAAAAGCAGTTTAAAACACATGTTATTTGCCACAAAGATATGAGCAAAGTACAGCGGGGAGGACACAAGATTACTGACAGGATATTGCATGGCTGAGTGTTGGGTAACGTACTTTGCAGGCGACACAAGCACCTCGCGTAGTGTACAAAAACAGTCTCCGCACTGGTAACACGCACCACTGTTTTAACTTAATTTAATAAGCAGTTGTTATGTTTACGTTCCATTAATTCATGTTGATTGACTGGTCCAATGGGAGCAGCAGATAACTCTTGCCTTATGCCCAAAGTCTTCGACCCCAGTACATATACCTCCCAAAATATGTGAAGGACAGATTCACATTCAGAATATATGCTGACTCATGCAATTTTGACTGAGCAAAATTATAGTTTCCATGCTAAAAGATGCAGTTTTCCTCGGGCCAGCGGTTATAAGTTTGTGTATATGAATGAAACATTTCTTGAACTGCAGCTTAATGGATATATATATATATATATATATATATATATATATATATATTAGGAGGCTCCATGAGGGTCATAGTGAAACAGGCATTGAAAAGGGGGGATTTGGAAGGTAGTGCAAGGTAGCCAGGAGGGCCCCGGGCTATAGTTTAAGGATCATACCCTGTGTTTCATCTAAAGAGATGCAGGGGAAAACCATATAAAACCTGCTTCAGTTAGGCCGGGCTATTAGGTTGTATTCTCACGCCGCTCCGAATTAAGGGAGACGAGTTTTATGTGGAGTCTCCATCAGATTTAGGAGCCACTTGGTCGACTGTTCCAATGGTATCACACGTACCGTATGGTTAAGGTGTTCGATCCCAGTACATACACCACCTAAAATAGATTAAAGTGCCTCGATAGGTGAGAACCTTGGGGAAAAAACAGGGGAGCCCCGCAATCAATTTGGGAAGAAATACCTGCGAGAAAGCTCCCACAGACAGTGTCGGTTTATAATATACCATTCAACCTTTTATCGCTACAGATTTTATTTCCGGTACATCTCTTTTTGTTCGTATTTTCGTTGTCTCATTCTTCACTTCCTTACAACTACTTTAATGGCAACGTCATTTCTCACCCCTATTAAACTTGATGAGTTAGTTTCAAATAAATCAACATTAATGCCATTACCAATAATTTCACTCGAAAAATGCCCCAAAAACGAAGGATGACGTAGGTGATTAGGATTCTGCATGATACACTCTTTTACAATTTCCTAAAGCGAGTAAAATGTCGACAATTTCACTGGTTGAGTACATCATCCCGTGATACTAACTCAATTCTGGTTGAATTGGTACTGATTAGAATAAACCAATCGTCGAAGCTAGTCGGAAAATTTTATGTTTATTTATATTTGATATTTCCGGCTGGTGAACGAACCCATGGATATATTATTAATACCAAGGAGCCTCAAGGATGTTCAATTAATTTAATATTGACTTGCAGGCACAATTAAATTTAAAGGGGATTTCCTGTTTCAGGATCACCCTCATGTAGTCTGTTAACCTAAAATTAAATATATTTCCATTAAGCTGTAGTTCAAGAAATGTTTCACTGGCCCGAGGAAAACTATATCTTTTAGCATTAAAACTATGATTTCGCTCAGTCAAAATTGCACGAGAGTCGGCATATTTCTTGAATGTGAATCTTTTCCGGGAAGCAAACATTGGTGTCGAATGGGCGAAGAATTTGCAGTTTCTATATGAAAATGTAGGGTGTAAAATATAAAAAGTCTGTATAAAATGAAAACTAGCCCCTAGGTCATTAAAGAATTAAAAACGTATTACATATTATCATAAAGTCATTGTAACATATTTCGTCATTTAGTCGACAGTGAAATAAATTTCTTACATGACTTTCAGGCTTTAGAAATGCCATATGAAATATCTTTGTCAAATTAAACTGAACACGTTACTACCCTTGCGGCGGCGCATATGAAAATATAGTTCGCAATAAAAAGGAAGAAATGCTCCGTAAATGTAACTTAACCATGACAACTGCTTATTTAATTAACTTAAAATGTTTATTCTGATACTCGCATAGCAACAGAATGACAAACGAATGCTTTAATCGAGTTTCGTGGCAACAGATATAGTAGAAATCCGCGTATGAAGTATTACTTGCAATTGGTGCAATGACTCAGTAGTATACGGGGACGCTTCGTTTACAGTGGTGCGTATTTTCCAGAGCGGAGACGGTTCTTCTTCACTTCACGAGAAGTTTGTGTGTCGCCTGCAAGGTACGTTACCCAACACTTACACATGCTTAGTGTGTAATATCCTGTGTGTAATATCTTGTGTGTTCTTATTTATACATATCTCCTCGCCACGCTAAATTTCTACTTTGCTCATATCTTTGTGGCAAAGAACGAGCGTGTTAAACTGCTCTTAGTAATAACATTCCAAAGCATTGGAGAAGTTATAAGTATTTTACATAGACGATACGGTTTTCGAATGAAACATTTAGAAAATAGTGAAAAACTGGAACTGCGTCTGAGTTGTAATACTAACAGAAACATGATACTTAAACGAAATTATTTACACAAATTCATGAATTAGAAACGAATGTACGTAGAGGAGGCAGATTTTCAAATGAAAAGATTTAATTAATAATCATTAACTGGTATTACTTTATGTCATGCATGTGAAATCATCATTGGGAAACTGGTTTTATAACTATTAGCATTGGTGTCTACACATATTTTGGATTTAATTATCAAATTGAACCAAACATGCCACTACCATTACAAATTGCAAATTAAAACTAGTAATAAATACATAGGTGTAACGTCCACACTCATATATATATATATATATATATATATATATATATATATATATATATAAATTACAGAAATGAATATCCCTGAAACAGACAAATCATTATAACATGAGAATGAAGGTTTTTCCGGTGAATCTGTTAAATTTAGTGTTCTCTGGTTTCAACCCTGGTCAGATATATGTGTAACGCAACGTTTCATGTGACCTGACGACGATGACAGAATGTGCCATTGAAACCTTGTGTTACACACTAGATCTGACCCGGGTTGAAACCCGCGAATATATATAAATATATATTATAATATAATATAACTATAATATTAATAATAATAATTAATTAAAATATAAGACATTTTCCTCCTGATGTGGACCATCATCCGGAATGTAAAGACAAAATATCATTAATGAAATATTCTCTGATTTCGAACCAGATAGTACATATAATAAATGCCGTTTTGACGTCTTCTTCAGATTGAAGTAATGGTCTTATTTACGGCAGTATGTAAAACCCCTACAACTAATATCACCTCTTCAGTATGAAGAAGATGACGGAGACGGTACTCGAAACATAACTGATTCTATGTACAACCCGGTTGGAAACCTGAAGCAAATTTAAATTACGCAATTCATCAGGAAAAACATGGATCCTTGAAAGAAATATTAATTTATAGATAAAACAATACAAAGTTATTATCCGTAATAGACTGTAAATGAATATAACTGCCAAATTAGTAGATGTTAGGATGATAATAGTTTAAGAAACTATTAATAAAATTGCAGAATGAGTCGTTCGTTTCTTCGGATTCTCCTCAAATGCAAATGTAAATTTCTAAAATTTAAAATTTGTATTTGCTCCTGTAGTGGTTTCAAATAAAGTAGTGCAATTTTGTTAATATGTTCTAAAAATAATTTTATGTTATATTAGAGTTTATTTATGACTACTTTGGCAGTTATATTCATAGATTTCCATGAAGTCAAAGAAATGTATCTATTAATGTACCTGTAGTAATTTAAAGTGAAAATGTTTTGAATTAGATCTTTCTGAATTAATTTAAATTCATTTACAAATGAAATACACGCTAAAAGTAGTGAAACTAAAGTTACGTTTGAATTACAACAGTGACACGAGGAAATTAGTATAATTTCTAATAGATGGTTTCGATAAATCGATATATCTGTTTCTGATAGCAAATGGGTTTTAGTTAGCATGTCTCTGGTTAGATATTCGCATACAGTTAATCTTGTTTAATAATTTTCTATCCGTCTAATATCTCTTAACACTAACGTCTGCCACTTTGGTGATTCAGGATCCTCTGACATGCGTTCACGCAGCGGAAAATGTAACCTCTGAACTCTGGGCGAGATCTGGTGAATAAGTGAATATACGGATAAAGTGATATATATGTCACAGGGATTTTAGTTTTTAAGAATGAGAGTTATTATGCAACGAATAGATGGCTAAAGCGAATCTCAGGAAGACGTTATTTATTCATGAACGTGAATTAGTCTTATTTATGTTCAAGCAATTACAAGTAGCTTATCACACATAAAATTATTTTATGATTTACATTATTTGGAATTTCATTTCCATCCAAAGCTCCTTTTCTATCGTATGTTATCGAGAAGGTAAATAATAGGATATTTAATACTTTTCTTTCGATTGTTGAATTTAATTACCACATTATTATTTTCTCTTAAGAATAATAAGTATTTTTAAAGTAGGATATGAATGAAAGGTAGAGAACTATTAAGGTAAACGTTACGTATAATTATTACAGACCTCGTCTCTAAAAATTGTGCTTCTTTAGTCATCATATTTGTTGGCATGAGAATGGTAATATCTATTCCTTTAAAACTGAACCGAGTCTGTAAAGAAAGCCCAAACTTTAACATCACCTAGAGCAACACTGTCTTGAACTTTATCTATCTGATTTTTTCCATCTACAGCTCATAAAAATCGCAGAATCCGGTCGTAAACGAACCTTCAATCTTAACGGCGATCACGTCCTTTCACCTCCATGCCAACAATTTTTTCTTTTAGATTAAGAGATGGTAAAGCATTTTTTTTTGGAATTCGTCTACATATAGAAATAAATCAAACATTGATTAGGAAACGTTATCCGTCAAAAATTTAAAGAAAAATGTTCTATATACAAGCAGCTCTGTAAGGATATTCAATTTTCATTTGTGAATTGGGGGGGCAAAAGAGTCATTACTGAAACCTGTATATGCCATATGGAAGAAGTTACGTGATGCATTTTAATTTCTGTGAACGGCCCAAGTTTCGTTATCGAAAATGAAATAAGTGAGTGTGTGCAAACTGACTCTCGCTTTTCACAAATTAAATGTCTACTTTCCTCCAACGAGAAATAGTAAATATTGAACTCAGGATGATACTGTATTACGACAGAAATCCATTAACTTTAAACGTCAAACTCAATAATTTTTATTTAATTAATGAATTTAGTTCGCACTACCTTTTTGATGTTGTGTATTTTTAAATCTGATTTAATGTTTATTAAAATTCCGCATTCTTTAAATTGATTTTATTGTTAAAAATTCAATAAAGGATTAAATGGCAAGTAATTAAATAATGCGATTGAAACAACATGTTTAATGAAAACACAAAACAAAACATTGAACACTTTATAAATCAATTAATAAATTCCCGGATTTGCAATTTAATTAATTTGGTTCAGGCAGGTAAATATCACGGTGACAGTCACATCCACCGTAAGAGTAAAAGCATTAAACATATAATTACGAATTATATTATGCGAAAGGTAGAGAGCGTTCTCCTTTACCTCGGCTACTAAGGAATCATTGGAACGTCACAATTATCGACTGTCGTCAGTTCTTATTTTAATCAGCTGTATTCTTGTCTCTCCGTTGTAGATATTCAGTAGCGCTGTTAGAGGGTAAAAAAGAGGAAAAATTGGAACAAAACATGTCATTGTCTTCGTCTTCTGATCTCCATTCGCGGAGCATATCAAGTGAAAAAACCAACAGACCAAATATTGGCCTGAGTCAAACAAAATGCTTGTTCATTTGTGGTGGATCGTACATTTCATGCGCAAACTGCCACGGGTCAACAATTACGCGGTAAATTGGCAGTTCTTCTCGCCACCTCAGTCATTGAACGCTTCTGTTTGCCATAGCTTGTCTTAGTATACTTTCAGCAAATGGCGAAAAATATATACTGTAGAACATCCTTTGTAATTTGAGAATTATAATCCCCTGCCTGAATGATCATGCTTTATAAGTGGAATTTGTCATATTTTTACGCGATTGCTACTAACAGCAAAACAGTTATTTCCATTTCTGTCAGTCTGAAATTTTGAAATGTTGAAATTTTTAAAGTTAGATTACTAGTTGTTGGGAGTAGTTAGGCTACCCACCTGATGCTGCGGTGATGACCAACAATTGCCTCTTGAGGGAGCGGATTTCCGCTGTCAGTCTCTCAACCTCCGCTCGATTTTCCTGCTCTCTGAGCTGTAGATAGCTGTTCAGACTCTGCTGGGACATTGACGAACCTGAAAGATATACCATTGTTAAAAAAACTCGTTGCTCAGGTTCGGTACATTATAAATGAACTATTAGAACAGGCTCAGACAAAAAAAACCATAAAATGTTTAAATCCTGAGTTTGCTGGTATAGTTTTTATTTGTTGAAGACACTATTCATAGGTTTAGATTAACAATCTCTAACGATTCCGGGAATTATGATTCAGCTAAAATTCCATACTTTTTTCAACGGATGTTCCATTAAAATTTTAAGACCAAATCCGATCTGTTGATGTCAAAAATACTCTAATCAAGACAAGACACCTACTGAATGCCGTAAGTGAGCAATATAAAAATGAAATAAATTATCTTTTGGACGAAGGAAAAGTGTCTACATAACTTTTTCAAGTTTAAGTATTACGTTGACGAATTTATTGCCCGTGAAATGACGACAAATTAATTTGTAAGAGTTAAAAATAGTAAATGTTGAAAGTTAAATAATGGCTTTGACCTCTGTTCTTATTCGTGACACGCAGTCCGTCATATCTGAAAGCAGCGTACCCGCATAGCCCTTCGCTTCATCAAACGAGTCTCAAGTGACGTTTATCTGTGCAGCCCCTAAAGTCAGCTTCACTCTTCTGTCAGCACTAACTGTCGTATGAACATGGGGCTACTAGAATTTTCTATTCCTATTATTAAATTTTTTCAAAAACTAGGCAGTGTCTATAGTCTTTTAATGTTCCTTAAATATACAACAAGAGCCTCATTCATTCTTTTTCAAAACGTAAAATCAAATGTGATGATCACTTAATGAATAACAACAAAAAGGTTGTTTGTCAAAGCCATAAGTTTGCAATATATTATTTAAAAATAATAAAGAATGAAAACACTACTTGCTTACATATTTTTATTATTATGCAGTATAATATACATTAAGACTAAAGTCAAAAAGGATATTTCTTTTTCTATGAAATTTAATAGTGCTAGACCTAAGAACTGAAACGAATAGTTACATAACAGTTAATCGAACGTTTCTTGTATTATTGAACAAAGTCAATTTTTTTATGTATATCAAGAGTATGCTTTATTATGCCAACAAAGTGTGAACTATGAGATCTTCACTTTAACTCTAACAAGGCGTAATATTTAACGAAAATGGAGGGCTTATTTATTTATTCACCACGAATTTTAACTTCAAAGATCTAACTGTAATTTAAAGCAAATGTTTCAATTGCACCGCTGGAATTTTAAAATTACAAATTAATATATCCGGTTCCTATTTGATGGCAGGTAGAATGATTGAAAATAAACGTTAAGCGTAACTTAATTTCCTGTCACACAATTTAGAGAAGTAAAAGTATTTGAAAAGAATTACTTAGGGGCAGAGAATGTGTAGTATTATGAAATTATAAAAAATTGTGCTGTGACCTATATAGAACGTTTTTTCAAATATAATATAAAAAGAGACGCGTCACGGGTAAGAAAAGCAATTATTTTAAAGTGCCAAATAAGAAAACAATTAAACTGGTAAGACACTAGGGCAGCACACTCCACACGACGTCGCCACACTAACTTTAATATTCTCTAAATTCTGTTCAATTACATTACTGATCTATTAAGAAATTAATATTATAGAAAGTCTGTTGTATTGTTTGATGTTGTCGTTATTTCGAAATACTCAGGATGACCTATAGGTTTTGAAATTAATTCCTCAATATATTTCGTTTAAAAGTCAAAGCCCTTTCCTTTCTACTCGACAGTACGTGTTCTCATTTGTAGACTTTGCATTATCGAAACTATTCTGATTGATGCCAGAACACTCTAGAGCACCTTTAATCTTAGTATTACGAGGCAGATTATACTGCGAGTGCTGAATAGGCTTGAGCTTTTACGGGAGTCCAGTGAACGACGCTTCGCAAATGGGCGCAGATTACCGTCGCGGCGGTCGGCAAAGTTGCTGACTGGTCGGAGGTGTATCTCTACATCGACGTCGTCAGCGGAAACTTTTGTCACCAGATAGAGATACGAGGAGCACGTCTTCGTGCCTTGCCAATCTGATATCGTCTCTCTCCTCGTTTACGTGATTAGGTCTACAGTCTGAATAACTCCGTCTCATGACTTCAGCATCCTTCAACGAACAAGTTGTAACCGAACAATACAAATAATTTTCTAATTGTATTTGTATTTCAAATCTGAAGAAAGCAAAAGGAAAAATTTAGAGACGTACATTGGTGTTACTTCATCATAACTTTTACTTGCCTTTGTTTGGCTATTTTATTATTTTTTTAATTGGAGAGTCTTCCTGATTTATCACGAGAGAAATTAACTATTGGGATTGATAACGTTTACACGTCAAATCGGATATATTTATTAACTTTATAGGCAATTTACTTTTTAAGCATCTTAAATATGAGATGGACCTAATAAAGGTTTGTGGTACATTAATTTGGGTGTCGTAAAGAGCCACAGAGTATACCTCACAAATGTTGATAATCTCACGTTATAGGTTTCTATCCCCACCCGCATCCGTTCCCTGAAGACGATCAGAATCTATTTTCTTACTGATCGAAACGTTGGACTAATCTCCTCTTCCCATTTCTGTGAAAATTTTTTCCATCTTCACAGTTATCGTTCTTGATTTAATTTAATTTCTTGCATTCTCCTGTTAGGCATAATTTTCACTCGTACTTTGTCTTATATTTACCTATTTCATAATCATACAAATCCTGAATAAATATTTACACTACACTCTTTTCCGTAAATATTAATTTCAAATTCAATTTAATATAGTGAATAGAACTAGAGACATATATTCCTATAGTATCGATATTTATCTTAGGTTGCGTTGAAAGAGGAGTTCTCTGTCATAAATTATATTTAATTGAAGTTATTTTTGGCATTTCTGTTTGACAGAAAATTAATGAAACTGAGACAGTGTTCTTCTGTCAGGTCTGATACATATTTTTTTGTGTCGGTCATAAAGTATTTACGAGATGGGGACTCGGTGTCACTTTAGTAGATTGATGGCTGATAACACATCGTCATTGATTAACCATGTCCCGGAGCCGTAGCCTCTGGGTGTGTATTTTGCATGCAGCCAGTGAGCGCGGGTGTGTTTAGCGTAGAATAATTACGCGGCCATTTCGATGAAAATGGAGGTTTTTACCAGCACGCCAGCCCCACGCTTCTGCTTCCCCATGGTATAACTTAACAATAATTTGAAAATTTTCTATCACTTTCCATCGTATAGTTAGTTAACACACTTCGACGAAATTGTAAGTAACGACAATGATTTTGATACTGACTCTCAGAATCGTGTCAAAAAACTATAGATTTTGAAAATATAGTATAAATTCCTTTCATTAAAGAAATAAAGGCATGCAAAAAACAGTATTCCCTGAATCATCATTTTAGTGCAGTTTCGTTCCCTGTAACACACAAATATTTTTTTTGTTCAGGATTAATGGCTTATTTTTTTATTTATGATTGTTTTTAACTACAACTGTACGTTTTTTTTATAAAGTATCGTCATTGGTTGGGGCTCTCTCTTCTTAATGTCTACACATCAAGCGGTGCAGTCAATTAAAAACAAAATACTCGAAGATTACGCTTGTAAATGCATTTGGTTTACTAATTTCTAAATTGTTACAATTGTGATTTAAATATCTTTATTAAATATTTCTAATAACTACAGATATTCTTATAAAATTAGTCTATTTTAAAGGTTATGAGGCCATTTTTATACACTGCAGTTACTTACCGTGTACATATTGTTATCGTGAACTGAGGCACTGATATATTACTTCCTAATAAGTTGTAGTTTATTAAAATATATTAGTAATTCAATGTAGCTCAATTGGAAAAAACCTCTATTTTTATTTAAGCTTTAATAATTTTCGTACAAACTCAGATCTTTTCATTTTTTTAAAAACAAAGCCTGGGTAATTATAACCGAAAAATAAGAAAAATTATTGTAACTATTTTTGTATATTAATATAATTGTAGAAACTCGTAACATGTATAAGAATGTTTTATAAAGTTTTTGCATATTTTCGTGTTAGTATTAGAGTCGAGTGGTTTAAAGACGCACCCTGGAATACGACAGAATCGAAGTAGATGAGAAATTGAAGGTGGGAGACGAGGGACTTGATATCAGAAAACTGTTTTCCCTCTCTGATGCGAAAATATTTACCGTCTCTTAAGACACCGCAGCACCTCGAACAAGTGGCGTAACAAAGGCTTCGTCTACAGTGTTGTTATTTGCTTCCAGGGAAACGGGATGTTTCTTTGTCATCAGGCTAGATACACGTACAGTACAAACAAGCGCCGCTGTCTTCGTTAGAGAGTAACTCGTGCCAAACACTAAACTTCCCACGGTTTGGAAAAATAAATAGTATCCAGAAGTTCACTTCAATCTCCGAAAAACTACTATATTAATAGGATAGAATTACGTGAACTTTTACCAGTATCCTCTATATTTGAAAAGTTCCTAAATTAAGCTGACGTTTTGCTTCCGTATAATCCCACTCGTGTACCTCAAGAATCGTACTTTTTGTATAGAAGTGTCAACCAATTGCATAAGAACTTAAATAAGTCACTGCTTCTACCAATACCACTAAAAAGCCTTTTCTGATTACTTTCTAAAATTTTATTTTATTTTCTACACATAATAATATTTATTATTTCTTAGCTTCTTTATTTTGATACATCTCAACTTAAGTAAATTTGACTTTAACAAGAAAATGGACATAAAATGACATTAAAAAAGCGACGGTTGAGTCTTTTATAATGTCATCATTATTTGTATGGAATGTATTGAAAAATACAATGTATTTTACTTTTAAAGGCATTAAAATATTAATTGAAATACATTGAAACAAAATATTACATTTCAAATGTTAAACATCAAGTGTTTTCAATTCAAGTTTACAAGACATCCGTATAAATACAAAATGTATTATAATATTAATAGAATACATTCTGCATATAAAAGTTTTATTTTAAAAAGTAAAATTGTTAAGCCTTAGCGATTTTTTGAAAATAAAATCAATTAATTTTTCCCGTTAAATATATGTTGTAGAATATGTTTTTTGAATTAATGCATTATATAATGAGCTAAATGAATCTATGTTTGATTTTAACATTAATAGCAGATTTGCATTCCAGAAACTTATTAACACATATTCAATTAGTCCAATATATAATTAATAGTTTCAAAAAACGTCTTCAAGAACTTAACTATTCTTTATGAAGTTCAGTTATAAAATACAGGAAATAGTTTCAAATTAGAAACGAAAAATGCTTTGTTAATTTACTATAGTTAAATATTTGAATATGTGTAATATTAAGATATTTTTAATTCTTGATTAATTGAAGCTAATTATTGAAACAATTATACGCTCATTTTATTTCTTATTGTTATCAGTCGAAACTGAAGACCGGTCATACAATTTTTCTGAGCTCGATTTTTAACCGATAGACGGATTTTGGAATATGAAAATTCAAAGTCTCCGGTAGCAAGCTGATCGAATTTAATAGTATCTACCAGAAATTTTCTTGTCAATAGTAATAGGATGTCACTGTGAAGGTAATCGAGCTATAAAACCGACGTTGAAACATAAAATTATGAATACAATTTAGTTGAGAGTATTAGCTGTAGTGATTAAAATTTTCTAGTTTCTAAATAAGAAAAGCTGAGCAGAAATTTTCAATTTGCCAACTTTCAAATCAACAATAGCACAGACGAGTTTTATGACTTCGTAGTTCAGTAGACAGAAGCTATGTGAAATGAAAATAAATCAAGTTCGTATTTTGTTTTCTGCCCGTGAATACTCCATTTCGCTTCCCTACGCGTGTTAATTTTTGTTGATATTTGTTTTGTTTGTTTCCTCTTACGCTAGCTGTGGAATTTAAATTGCGGCTACCATAACATTACGGAGTGGCATTTTTTCACGCATGTTTGGAGGTCGGTCATGCACACTGCATTCAGTCTGGGAGTTGGGGAGAGATTTTCTCACCCTTTCTAAATCAGGGGCTCTATTGATATATGGGAGCTCGGTGGTGTAGTCGGATTCATCTTCTTCTCAACAAACTTTGCATCTTTACAATGGGACAGCAATTTCCGATCCTCTTTTTCGCGAGTGAAATTCGAAAGGAAAAGTTGCGTCCTCTCTTATCCGATTAGGTCCCATTGTTAAAGTCAGACAACTTTTATTCTGTTCTTGGAGTGCGGAAACGAATTTTGATTAATTTTAGTAAATTCTTATAATGCAACTTTTAACAAAAATTTTGGTAGTAATTTCCAGATAAATATTTATAGTTATTATTTACTGTTTTAGTCGACAAATTGATCTCGGGTGAAGAATATTTATTTTACAGAATGTTTTTTCCATCAGAAAGAATCATATTTGCTAATATATCTGCCTTGGATTATCGAAGATTTATTATTACCATACTAATACTGTATATAATTTTATACATTTGTAGTATGACACGTTTGGTTTTAGGTTTACTAAAATAATTAGTTACAAATTTTGAATTGAAATCGCGACTACATTTGTATATACTAATTTATTAACTGTTGATTTTATGACTTCGTATCAGTATTATTTAGCTTTCTTTTATTTGAGAACTCTTCTGTTGATTGGATCCATTTAACGTGACTTTCACAACTTCTCTGTCGTCATAGCGGTATTATGATGAGTTGTTAGACTATTAACGGTAAGGAAATTAAGTGTTAAAATAACATGCTTTGGTTGTGGGGAGAAGTTTTGGACCAAACAAAAAACAAATACGTTAAGAGTAGATAATTCTTAATCCAGCCAAATTAAGTCAAATGATTTATTACGCAAATCTTGTTTATTAAATAATTAATTTATTGGTTGCATAATGCACATTTAGCTATCGTAGTAAACCTCGAATTTATACATAATTTTCCACTAGTAAAATTATAAAAAAGATTTTAATTTCGTTCATATAGTTTTCCGAATTAAAAAATATATAAAAAGTGATTTTATTTCATTTGTATAGTTTCTCGAATTTAAAAGTATGTGTTTATGCTTATTTTATATTTACTTTAGTACTACTTGAAATACATTCAGTGGGGCACTGGAATAGATTAATAAAGTTATTTGACGTATTCATTGTGTTTTGAATTCGATATGAAAAATTTCAGTAATTTTAAAATACTTTAATTACTGCGAGCAAGAATAATAGCGATCAAAATGGAATATTTCTGAATTCAGAACAACACTTTCATCCTTATTTCAATTAAACCATCATATTATCCTTTGTGCACTTCTTAACACTTTATTCATTACTTAATTCACGGATTTAGCACTGTGTCTGTATGCGATGCTAAATCATATCAACATATGTTTCATATATCAGTTATTCGATTATAGTTTGTGGGTCATGTTATGTAACACCATTAGTTATGCTCACCATTCGCCGACATTACTAGCTGATACGTGAAACCATTTTGTATTTGCTTTTTCTGTCATTAGCGAAAGCTCTGTAACAAAATTCCACGAATCTTCGTCAAGATTTTGACATATTCCGCAAAGTTTCATGCTTTATGTGTGTGTTCAGCTGGGACTGTTGTTGTTGGATACTGTCCCAGGGCGGCAGCACCACGGAGAGGAGGGTGAGTTTGTTTTTGGAAGGTTGCCTAGACTGTCCTGGCTATTCCCCACGGACTCTAGCAAACTGGCTGCACGGGACGCCGCACCGAATGCAATTAAACTTTCATAATTCGTATTGGTAGCTGTGTCAGCGGCACACGCTCTTCCGCAAACACACAAAAATGAGACACGAAAGAAATAAATTGAGCGACAGGCAAAGGAAATCTGAAAACTTTTCTTTTATTTGCCTGTTTGTATTTTTTAAAAATAAACAAATTCAAATCGAAACTAAGTAGTTACACATAAAAATATGGTATAGGATTCAATCAATCGCAATAAATAATTTAGAACTCAAATAATAAATATTTTTAATATTGAAACAAGGAGTTAACGGAGTAAAATTTTGCCATATAAATGAAATTTTTTAATAAATTTTAACAATGTCACTCTATATATAATTTTTACGTTTTTTAAAATAAAAATTGCTACTTTTTAAGTAAAATTAAATACAATTGATTTTCAATAATTTTTTAGTATAGTTCATAATGTAGTATGTCATCGATGTATATCCGTGCCTAGGTGTAAATCGTATTTATAAACTGTAAAGGTTTTTTAAAAATAATATATTTTTTGTATTTATGAATAAGGCAAAATTATTGACCTAATGCTGCTTGGAGATTTAAATTATTTATAGGAATTGATAAAATTATGTAGGGATGTAATACATAAATGTCAAATTTTAAAATCGGTCATATTAAATTTATAATCCTTGAAGTATAAAAATATGCCGTAACTTAGATTGGACAAATAGGTATGTTATTTAAATTATAAAATTTCTAATATTATAATATAAAATTGCGCTGCTAAAAATTTCCCGTCGCTTTTCAGAAAAATTAGGAACGCATATTGATTGGCACCTAACTCGTGACGTATGACAAATAATTTTGGATTTGAATGGTAGAGTTTTACGGAAGTTCGGATCACGCCATTTTCGGAAAGTAAAGTAAAAACGGAGAGAACTTTACGTGATGCGTTTCTAGGGAGAACATTCTCCACACTGTATCAGATTAAATTGTTTATACTTGTGTACGAAATAATCTCCATTATTAATACGGGTTAAAGATTTGAGTAAAGCCACATAATTAGGTCGGTAAGCTTAGAATAGTAGACTTATGCTAAAGCATTTTGCTCATTTACACAGTAATTTGTATTCCTCACTCCACTAAGAGCTCAGGACAGTCAGAGGGAGGGAAGCCCTAAATGAATTATAGTATAGCAGGGGAAATGGTACTATACAACTCACGACATCTTCTCAGAAATTAGAACTAGGCGTTCTCTAAATGGACGGCATGCCGTTGTCTCTCTCACACTCAGACAGATCGAGTGAATTTTTCACCACTATTTTAGGTGATGTGTCTTAGCTTCAGGCAATCAGCCAAGAAATTATTTGTTATTTCAGTCTAAATATGAATTTTCATATGGTAAATTTACCATATTATGGTTCGTGCGAGCGAAGTATATCTGATAAAAATTACTCATTTGAATATATGAAGATTGGTAACCAAAAAGAATGGAAATAAATGTAAGGGAGATAACTCAAATTGGCACCAGTCGGACGAGTTGATCCCCCATGCTGGTGGCCGTTTAATCAATCTTCTTCAACCTACCACATCACCTCTTCCTATCTTATTTACTCCTCTACACAGGTGCAAAATTGAACAATAAGTCTTTGTGATTGATTTGTGACTGAATGAGAAAATAATGTTGTCAACAAAGTAAAATTATTCGTATTTTCGTAAAAGTTAGGAACATTTGACTAACTTGGGAGAGAAAATTGTGCATTTTACGTCAGAGATCAATAAAGGGCAACGAAAACAAATAAAAGTGGTTGCTGGGAGAAGGGGGCGTTTACGCTTTTATTCTCCTCCATGGAGATTGGACCGCACTACGACAGCAGAGGCAATCAATGAAATTGGAATGTTGCCGCAAAGAAGGCGGTGCTTCACTTGGGTGAATTCGAGAGAAAAATGAAATATCGCAGGAAGAATGGAAACGCTTTAACAGAGAGTTTACTGAAATAATTTCTAACCACTGTTGTCATGTAATAATTTCAAAGCGTCTAATCTGATGTCGACCATAAATGAGATTAAATTAAGCTAAACTGCGGTATAAGTGGCGAAGTAATAAATCAAATTAGCATCTATAAATAATAAACTTTGCAGCAATTTGGGATGAGGATCCTTCGTAGGGCTTGTGAAGTGTAGAAGACGATCCTTATTGTGATAGTTCTAGGACACTGCAGCGCTCCTGTATACAGCACTAGTGCATATTAATATTGAATATGGACGAATAACCTGGGAACCATACAGAAAATCACTCAGACTGCCTTGAAATAATTTCGACGAAAAATTGATAAACAAGGTCCTGGAAAAAGTGACTAATAGATTATACAGCAAGCCAGGATGGAAGACGCTAAAAGCGGAAGGTACACGATTAAACTCTTTCATTTACGCATTTTCGACCTATAATTCTTGGGAACATAAGCTAACACTTATAAAATTTTTCATACTATATCGATTGCATTCATGGCTTCAAAATTAAAATCCAGGACGCAGAGATGTGACATGAATTTAAGGGATCTGCTACGAATAATCTTTTATTTATTTCAGGAATGACAAATATTTAGCGAATTACATATAATTCAGAATTACTTCAAATCTATATTTTATATACCTGCCATTTGCAATAATAAATTCATTCATTCACATAAGTATGTTTTGGCCCAATTATATTATCTTAGAAGAACAGAGAACAACGGATATTTCCTCCATTAAAAACGGTTAATTTTATCGTCAATTTTAAAAAAAAGTTTTTAGTACATGCTAATAGATAAATGATTTATCCCATTACAGTCCGCAATTTTCCTTCGAGTCTCAATCTTAAGTTTAATTAAGGTTAATTTACGTTGTATTAAATGCACAATTCTTTGTCGAATATGATTCTTGTATCTTCGACAAGTTTCAACCACAGCATATATATAGATATATATGCCTATCTGCAAAAACATGTTTTAAGTGTAGGCGACAGTAATAAAATTACGAAACAATCGACTCATTCAGAGTTGAAAACACGATAACTTTTATTGTGAGAAGCTAAAGAAAGATATAAGGTGGAAGTGAATAACGATTTATTGGTTATCTCTCTATATTGTTTTAGAGAGGTTCGGGAAGAATTGTATTTCAGTGTAGGGATAGAAGGGATGGAGATATATTGTTAGTGGTAGAGTGAGAAATGCAAAGATGCAAAGTAGCCGCAAGATCACGGTCCAGATATTTTTGGCAGCCAATTCACTTTAAGCCTCCCCTAAATCCGAGAACCAATGGATGGGGAACCGTTACAGCCTGTGGATAGATTGAAACCTCCACGTCGAGTCGAGCCGTATGAAATGGTATGCAGCACTCAGCACCAGAAACAGTTCACCAAATTTAATTCTGAAGATCAAAATTTTATTAACATCCTAGATGTATTTTGATATTTGTTATTATATTAGAACATTCGAGACGTATATAACGTTTCTTCAGCTTACTTCACCGTTTAGCTCGGATACATTTGTTATTGAGATTACTACAGTATAGCCGTTAATATATTTAATTTAGAATTGTTGGGTGGAATTATATTAGTAGTCTGTTTGAAGATATTATTATTCTTTGACACATGATCTTGTGTTTTGTAGTAAAGTAACAACTTATAAATTATGGGTTGATAAGGAAAAGGTACTGATGTCAGAGATTTTATTTCTTTGTGTGGCGGTGTCTGTAGCTGCACAGGATAGTGGCATTGTAGAAGAACATGCTCGGAGACCCTACTTTAGTAAAGTGCAGATGGAATTGGAACAAATTTCCCCTGTAGGCAGAGTGAACGTTAGTGAAGAAGTGATTCGGGAGGAGTGAATTACAGCGAGGTGTGAAGAGACGGCGAGTCTCTGAAAAGTTTTAGGAAACAATCTCGCTACCAATTATCATTTTAAATAAGCATATGCGTAGAACGATAACATTACTAACCCTAGGCAAAAATTTTACTGAAGAGAAGGAATATCGTACGAACCTCATTTAATAATTAATTGCGCATACACGTTTGAAAACAAAGTTAATGATAAATTAGTTATTTAATTAAAAGCGCCACAACATCAATACATTAAAACTTTATTTCGATGTTTTAATTTATGCTACAAAGCTCGTAATTAAAGTTTTGTAGCAGTTGATAATTTAATTATTTCCAAAGCACCTTTTTTACATGGTTACAAAAGCGTAATAGATGTTCGGAAATGTTTTATCACCCCCACAGGTCTCGCGGCTTGTTTTGCCCATTACGTTATCAGTGAAAACAAATGGCGGCAATATTCGCAACAAGTACCCTAAATATTACCTGAAGCAACAGAATTTCACAATTTACATCGCCATAAATTCACCACCCAGGTGGGGAGGGAACAATTAATGGTAAGAAAAGGGAGGTTACGTTGTGGAATGAGAGGGCCTAATTTATGCGTCAGTCATTGAATAGATTAATAGGTGCGCCATCCTTCAGCTGGTTTTGACAAATTACCCAATATAGCGCTGCGAACTAACGGCTCGATTCTGGCCACCTTCGGGTAGGTACTTTGCGTTCAGTGTCGGCGTCAACATCGTTATCCCATCGTTGAAAGCGCCGCCTCCATCTCCGCCACTCGTCCTCAGCATCCTTATTACAAGAAAAAGTCGTTTCCAATTGCGACCGAGATTGGGTGTGACGACGTCTTCGAATTAATCAGGTCGTTCTTCCCCTCAGCGACATATCTTCCGTCATTAAGTGAATATACGGCGTACTAACATTCCTCCTCACGCTCGTGGAGACAAGAATGGAATCTAAATCATACTCGAGGCCATAGCTTTAGAATTTTACTTTATTTACTTGTTTGATTTTAATGTTCAATATTAAACTGTTATTGTAATTATGTGTAATGATCATTACCTGGGCACAAGTCTTACTAAATGAAATTAGGCTCACAATCACATGCGATCAGTATCTTTTGTATTGACACCTACTATGAGCATACACGAGAAATCTTGAGAGCTTGACAGCGAAATTACGCTAACGGCAAACCGCACAATAGACATTAGTGACCCCAAGTGCTAATTGGGAAACACGACTACCGTTACTATGACACAGACTTCCGCACTACGGTAAATTAATTTTTGTTTGTCTATAGCCTCTCTCCTTTAATCGCTTCATAAAATTCTACAAATCATCTAAATGAGTTTTCTAATTATATATTGTCATATCAATAACTGTAGATAGTATTAATTACTTCGAGGATGAAGCGATAAATTTGTTTTATGATCGTGGATCGTGTATCTAAAAGCTATCTTGTTATTACAAACTTCTAGAATTATCTAAGCTGTGAATAACTTTATCTTCTTCAATTACTTGCATATATCTCCGAAGAAGAGTTATGTGAAACAGTCGTATAATTTCTAGCTGTCCTTTTCGTCAATAATATTTAATATTACCATGACAGGTTACTATTGCTGAGTCTCTGAAATCTGTGTGAGGCTTCGTAATGTATATGGATACTGAAAACATTTATTTCCCATTTGCAGATAAAATATGAGAAGTGTTAATCGAATGTAAAATTGAGAATATCTATGAGAGAAGTGAGCAAAACGGGCAGTTAATCGCAGTGGAGAGTTGCACTGTATTCCCGTAGGAAAGACTATACTATATAGGATGCTTTAAATGATGATGCATGGGATAGTAGGGTTGGTCCCGTCGTGTTCCTGATGATTAAAGCGAAACATGATCCATATCATCAGCATCAGTAGACAATTTATGGGGCAGGTCGAAATTCATTATGTGAGCTGTTCTCTGAATAATACATTGAGCAAATCTTTGGTCATGGTATTCACTTGACTGGCAATCTTTACTAACTTTACGTAACGTGCAAAGGCTGTTTCTCTGTCGCACAGTAAATTCTTCTGGTTTAATATATATATATATATATATATATATATATATATATATTGTTTACTGAAGATGTTTCGTCTTGCAGAGTTATTTTATGTTAATTCGAATTGAGGTTTAAACAATTGGGATATTAAATTTTCAAAGTGATTTTATATGATGAAATTTCGGATTTAAAGGGAAATATTATTATATTTAAATGAATTTTAAATACGTGCTTCTGTTTACATGTTACCCAACCATTTAAAAAGTACGTTTAGCGATTTATTTCATTTACAGACAAAATTGTCATAACAGCGAAAGAATAGGAATCAATAAGTGGTTTCTCAGTAAGAGAATAAGAACGTTAGTTCACACATATTCTAAAAATATATGCAACAAGATTAAAAAAAATTATTTTGTCTACTTTTATGAAAAAATCAAATATAGGGTTAAGATTAAATCGTCATCAGAATGTCATATATAATGAAATTTTGGTTGCAGAAAATGGATCTTTTAAAATAGTTCAATCAAGCAATATGATACTTAACATCTTGATGAACCGATTACGCTGTGAAATGACACTCGTAAGAAAGTGGACGTGGGTTACTAAAAATGGTAATTCATTCAGAAAATATACTTGGAAAAATGATCAGAGACTGAAGTCATTTTCCTGTATGAACGACCACCAAAATCTTAAATCACAAAAAGCATGATTTTCGTATAATCGAAGACTGTTAGTGCGCTTTAATGATTTAAATGTTTCCTTACAAGTGTTAATTTTTATATATTTTGAACCAGTAGACTATTAGTTAATCTTTTCTCATTCTAAATACGCGTCTTTATAAAAGAAATAAAAATTAATTAGGTGACTTAATTTTCTGTGGCAATAAGAAGGTAATTCACTAGTAGTTTGTGCTCTGCCTTTCATATCGACCAATATGGAAGTCGTGCTGACAGCTTTAGGGCTGCACATTCTCTCGGGCTACATTTTTATGTCTGGATGAGTTTATTGTAAGCCGGAGCCAAGGTGTCTCGTCCAGAACGCTCCGCGTGTCCCATTAGCGCCAAATATTTCGTAAAATGATGACACAGGTCTTTGTGCATTCGCTAAGCCGACATAGTCCAGCCATTGTCCACTCGTCGATTTATTTTGAGCTGTCAATTGTTTGCGCTAGTCAGGTTTCCGGCCGCTAACAATCGGGCGCAGCGATTAAGGGATCTGTGCTAATTGGCTAACGGAACACCTCATTAAATTATCGGACTGTATTGGCCCTGACTGCTCCACGGATTACCTACCAGCTGTGCGCTCAACCAAGGCCGTGATCAGCAGACATTAGCAATCCCAGGACAACGTGGCATCATCGTCTTCGTGCAGATACATCAACCTACTGTCCAAAGCAACATTTAGATCACTATGATACAATTTGCAAAGCTACTGTGTAAAATCGTCTTATGGTCTAGTGCTAATATCAGCCTTAACGCTATGACCGGCTCTTCTGCTAATGTAAGGGGATAGTTGCAAAAAAAAAAAATCCGTGCCAGCCTTTCTTCAACTTCCCATCCCTACTTCCAACTTACAGTCGCCACTTTTAACCTATTAAAAAATTTTTTAACAACTCAAAAATAATGGCTATCATCCAACTCTAGTATAATAAAGATAAAACAATATTTACTCCAAAAGGACAATAATAATGATTTATTTTCTACTCTGCGTCCCTTTTTAAAAACTTGTGGTCTGATCGCCAGTCTGTAGGATTTTCATTAATTGAAATTATGCTTTTCGCACACTCGGAACTCGACTTATAACGTCTTTGAATTTTTTAACTCGGGCTACATTTTTTCGGGCTTAGGGTGTTATTTTTTGCCTTCTGACCTGAAAACGGCAACTTTTTATGGGGATGTCTAGCTGACCGGGCACCCAACTTCGGTCAAGCACTCTAATGCTTCCAGAATGTCCGAATATATATATGTTTGTGAGTGTAACTCCTTCCTTTGCACGCTTTACATCCATTACGAGTTTGAGGGGAACAACGTGATCTGTGAATTACACCGAAAAACATTCATTTAGTACTAAGAAATATGCCTCAGAAAGTGCACTAATTTGTCGTAACAAGGCACTATATTAATAATTTGCCCCATCATCCGGTTCACAACATAATGTTTTTATCTTATACTAAACAGAAAATATTTTAATATAAAATATCTCTACTACATGAAGTTCTGATTGTTTTAATTCATGCTTCCAACAATTTTCAATCAGCTACAATTTTCTAACTACAGTCTAAAAGTATGTATGAAAAATGTCCATCAAGATTTATTAATTCTAGTTTTTTAATAAAATTGGATTATAAATTTATGCTATAATAAAGTATTACGCTGTAAAATATATTTACAAATGAAATACGAATAATGACAATATGTTGGAAATCTTTGTCAAACGACAAAACTTGATCCCCACTCTCCGGGAACCTCTCGTGCTAGAAAGTTGAGTTCTTACACACAGTACGCGGATCTTCAGATAATTGATGACATGCTAAACTAAATTCGCATTACGCGCCGTACGTAATTTATTTGCAAACAGAAATGTACAGGGATAAGCATTATGGAATAACTCTAAGAAAATAATATGAGTATTTAAACTTATAGTAAATATTACAACTTTTTAACAATATGAGGAAATTGCGGAATTAAGATGCTAGCACTGAATTGGAGATGAAAAGTGCATTGGGAATTTCATAGTATATTGTTAAAAAAACCGGAGTCGTTTGTCATTACAATGTTCATGGGTGAAATTGAAAGTCAGTTTAAATCATTTTATTACATTTTTCCTACACGCATAGACTTTGTTATATTTCTTTCACGGACGAATAAATTAAAAGCTTTCTTACGTTCGTATTAGTAGTGACATGAAAAACTGTGGCTACAAAAATGCTACGACCGTACAGATGTGAAAGATAAATTGTTATTCAGTTGACTGATAGATGGCTGTCGCTGTCTAATCGCCAAATTGAACGGGTTCGCGAATGAGCTGATGTAGAAAATTGAATGCCAAAGGTTTATTCTGTTAGCAGAAAGATAGTTGTTGTTGCTATATATATATATATGTGTGTGTGTGTGTGTGTGTTTTAGCATAATTTGTAGCGCTATGGTTTTCATGTCAAATACACGTGGTTAAAAACAAATGTAGAATAGAAACTAATTTATTCTTATGAAAGTTTAAGCAAAAATGACTATCACAGTTAAAATCGTTACTGCAACTTAATTTGTCAGTGACTTTCGTTTTTTATTATAAATACATTTAAAGAAAATTAAGTATGAACATAAAGGTAAGTGACGTAAATTTATATGGTCATCTTAGTAGCTTAAATTTACTTGGAAAACTAAAATCTACCTTACAATTCTACTAAATATTGTAAGTCTGCTTTCGTGTGTTCATAATGTATTGCATCAAAATATGACGGCATTATGAAGGGCCAAACGCTTTAAATTCTACAAAAGTTCTTTTCTATGGTACGAGTACTTACAGTTTACGACAATTAATTCTATTGTAGTATTACTACATTTTTCATTGCTTAGAAACGCGTGGGATTATGCAGGAATATTTATTTGTATACCGCGCCAGTTTGTTCTTTCTGATCCTCACTAGAATTCCAAGGATCGGAAATTGAATTCAGTAACAGATCACAAATATCACCATTTTTGTTAGTTTTTCTTCGGTAAACTAAACACGGTAACGAGGTTTTTTACTACTAACGTTGGTAATTGACCGAACCTCGTGGGCCCACATGTATTGTTGGAAAATTGAATAAATCGTGGAATTTAGGAATTTAAATATAATTTTACTAAAGTTCTTTACGTACGAAATGTTTGTATTAATCTATTCAAAGGCTTGTCATCTAATAAAAGTACAGGATATTTTAATTTTTTCTCCATAATAATCCAAACTCGAGTTATGACAATTAAGCTACAATTTGAGCCAGTCTATATTTGTATCTAAATTTCTTTAAGCTAAATTAAAACAGAGGGAAGTATAATTACGCATTTTCTGTGTAAAAAAATTAAGTATGATTTATTATTATTATTATTTATTCGAAGGATATTAAAATATGGTAGAAATTTGTTTGTTGCTATAGAAATATATGTCAATTTCCAGTACACGTAAGCATTTTTCAATCTCGGTGGTAGAGCTTGGTACAGATATCGACTTCACGTCAATAATATACGGAATGGCCACTTATCTTTCACCTAACCGCCTTCCAAATGAGCAGTGAATAAAAAAAGTATTGGACTTGAAGGGTGAGTTAATGCGCTTGCCTCGGCGGCTGCGGAGAATGTAGATTCATGGCGATCTGCATAAAAATGTAAACACTGCGAGGGGGAGGATATTACACGGGGTATGAATGCTCTTTCCTGTCAGCCCAAGTGACTAATAACGTCATGTATCCAATATGTGCACGCTTTGCGTTACAGCGTCACCAAAGCGGAAGAAAAAAGGGGATTGAGGGATAAACACATTAGCAGTGTGGGGCGTCCGTTGTCCCGACTCTGATCTGGTGGAAGCTTCTGGGAACTTTGTGGCTCAAGCCCTTTGACTAAAAGCCCCGTAAGTAGTTGAATTTGTCACTGCGTGTTCGAGACTGGAAGTACTTACCTGTGGTGGAGTCTGGAAGGTTGTCGGCCTGCAACTCCAAGCTGCATCTCCCAAGAATCAGCAAGGACACAAGACTGAGAGAACAGACCAGAAGCAGGGAACGAGTCCCTAGAAGACGGCTAGCCAGCAAACGGCGCCTTCTGAAACATACAAGAAGTTAATTTGAAAAGAAACAACCGGAAATATGTATTACATGCACCATAATAGCAGAGATATATGTGTACATATTGTTAGTTTTAACTATACTGTCCTTTAGGTATTTCAGACTTTTAACAAGAAAACACTCGGACCGAGTTCTATAAATAATTTTTCCTTGTTATATAAAAAATAGAATATATTAAAATGAAACGTGGACATGGATTTCCGTAGTTTTACCAAATAATGGCTAACCTATTTTTCCCTAATGGAGTAAATAATTATGAAGCTATTTGCCATTTGAAAGCTTACTTTTGAGAATCTCGAAAAATAATGGAATGAAGAGTTCAACGTAAATGTAATGCAAGCCTTTATTAAATCAAATTTAATAAGATCTGTTTACATTTTCCAGGGTTTATATAGCTTCTCTCTGTTCACAATGCCATTAATTATACTCTCCTTAATCCTGATACGTTTTATTTTATTAAAGCAAATAAAGATCTCTACTCCACAGTCTGTTTCCAGCTCTATGCATTCGCTTGAACGTTCTCTGCACAGCTATATTATAACCAGTTAAATCAACAGTTAACAGTTGTTGTATGTGCGGTGAAAAAAATGGTATTAAATCCAAAAAACTTGGTTCTGGCCCATTGAGCTGCTTATAATATGTTTCAGAAAAATAACAAATCTACACTACACTTTTCCAAGCGTTAAATTGCGAACATTCGTTTTGTCCCTCACCATTATTTTAGTGCAAATCGAACTTACGATCCACAATGTCCTTTTACATGCTGGTAGAAATATTTGCTCAGAAAAATCGGTTGCGATGATTAGGGGCAAAATATTTGAATAAGAAACGTAGTATAATTTGAGAAACCTGTCTGCCTATTTTATTTTGACAATATGTACAATTACGAACACAGAGAAAGGTGATAGGGAAACAATTGGCGATAAATTGAGCTGAATCGTGTTGCATTAAACGCATTGAAATATTAACCGATGCGAGTTATGTTGAAACATTGTTATTCAGTAACATAAAACTAGTTCGCAACAATAAAAATCTAATAGACATTAAAATCAGATTGAACTTGAATAAGTAATAAACGAAATACATATTCAAAATGTAATAATACTGCACGCTTATTAAAATAACTATTTGAATCAATTTTTTATTCACATGATTGACATATTTAGTTCATGACAAATATTGTTTGATACTGTAAATGTGTGTGAAAACTAAAATAGGACTTATTCAATTGGTAAGGTAAAAAGTAAATCGACTCTGCAGCCGTGGGCTACCGGGTCGCCTGTGATGAGAAATACCGAATTCGGAGTCGATACTCCAGCAGTCTTAATCTTGGTCTCCTTGACAACGACGACACAAACATCCATGCCCATGGCAGGATTTGAATCCCGGACCACAGTGTTGAGTCAGGGACGCTAGCCACTAAGCACGGGAGGTCGGAAAATCCATTTAACATCATAAAATAATTATCTTTGGTATTTCGGTTATTCCAACCTCATAAATAAGTGATAACAATTTTAAAGAAACTTTGAAAGAGTGACAGTAGAAATGAAACTGGAGAGATAAATTCATAAAAGGTAATATTATTAAGCAACAAAAGTAAGCGTACATTTGTACCAAAGTTCTAGTAGGAAGAAAGAATAACTTGAGAAAATAACTTCAACTGCAGGTCAAATTCTCGCAGTGCAGCGGCAGATATTAAAATTTGGATCATTCATCAATTCGTAATCTGCGTCCGCTTTCTTTCTCCTTTTCTTCTTCTTGGACGACCAGACGGAGCTATGGAAATAATTTACGGCGGGAGCCAGTGATTGCAAAAGGCGGGGAACGAAATTTGCCTTTTAAAGCGAAAATGTTTGCCTCCTTTCGGCAGCTAGAAAAGATGCGACAGACCATTCCTGCGTAATTGGGAGTCCACGATATCTACAACAGCAGGAATGTCTTACATTCCGCAACGATATCAAAAGCGTTGGGAAACAAAGGCCACGTCTATGAAATGCGATAGCAAAAGTTAAAATGGTGCTCAGTGATCTCCGGATGTGAACGTAATTGCGTTCGCTCGTGATTCAGCCGTGCATTGCCAAAAAGGAGTATTACTCCGTAGCTAAACAGGTTTTATGTTTCGTCAATAATTTTCTCAATAATTTTATAAGTTAATATGCACTCTTAAAGCTATATGTACGGGAAGAATAACTTAAATAACAAAGTAATGAATTCTATAATGCGATTAACTCCATAATATTCATTGAAAATTATCTACGAATATACATCCTAAAATGAAGCTGATGCTTCAGGAAAAGTACCAAAATGTGGTAGCGAATATTTTCTGTTTATATTTTGATAAATATAGTCTAATGTAGGAGGTTCCAATGAGGACGAATCGATGTTGAAATGGAATGAAACAAGCTGTGTGTGTGTGGTATTAATGAAATTGTTTTGAATTAAAAACATTTTCGTTAATACTTTATTTTATTCCATTTCAATATGTTTGAACATCGACCCGCCCTTATTTTAATTAAAAACATTACATCAACCTTTTTAACATTTTCGGTGAATATTTACTCGTTATGTATATTTAATTAATTCAACAACTATGGTCTCATCGTTGTGATTCTTTATATCCAATCGTTGGCGGCAATTAAATTTAGTCGGTTTCTAATAAACACACAACATATCTAATAATATCTTACGGAAGTCTGAAAATATGAGACATTTCTGGCTTAATTGTGTTGTAATTTAAATATCTACGTTTTTAAATTTAATTTTTCACATTTCGGATCATTCTGCGAGATAGAAAATTTATTGTGTAAGGGAAATGACGTCACGACGAACCACACCAATGACAAACAATTATTCAAGATGGGAGGGAATATTATCAATCGATGCTCAGCACAAGGATATGAAACTAGAGAATTGGGATAGAAGAATGGAACCCAGGACCACCTCTTAATATGCGATTTTTTTACCATCTTTGTATACCGGCTAGCTATCTATTAAATTTCTGTCCAGATTTTTCCATCTCGATCCTATCATTCAAAATGTAGTTATGAGTTGTCTTTGAAAGTGTTTCTTTAGTTATTGAATTAAAACATTGTTATACGATAATTTCACAAAAATTGTTCTTCAGTGAAGAATGTAATTTAAAAATTCGCCTGTGTTCAAGTGTATAAAACAGACGGATGAAGTAACGAAGATCACCGCCAGTCATGTGTAGGACGGAGATGCCACCCTAGGTTTCTCTATGAAACATTTGATAAGATCCATAAGCTTATAGCGTAGGACTCTGGTTAATTCTTACCGACTTTGTTCTTCCATCGGTATCCCCCTTCTTTCCCTAACTATGCCATTATAGGCAGGCAACCTGTTTACAAACAAAATTGTTTAATGTAATATTTTGTTAAGAGAATTGTGTCTTGATAGTTTCAATACCTCTGTGTTTTAACGAAATGTACAAATCGTTACATTATATTTAATTATTTATGTTTATCAGTTATGACGTATTGATTAATTCTATTATTTTTCCCTCTTCTGTAGCAAAATATAAAATTATTTATCAACCACTACATGACATAACGCCTGTCACGAATGTTTTTTTTAGATACATACTTGGTCATCACTTCACTAATCCACCATTGTAATAATTTTGATCCAAGGATGACCGCTGCAATAGCATAAGATCATTGTGGCAAATATAGTTTCTCTGTATCAATATTTTTCTACCTAAAATTCTTTGTAACACTATTACTACCACTTAAAAACATTGAACCTTATTTCGGTTCAAAATAAACTGTTGTTTAAAACGTAATTGTTATTTTTCTGATTATGCGATTTCTAAGGCGGATGAATATTCGGATTGAAACTAAACTACTGCGGTAACAGATGCAACCCTGATCTATGTTCACACTGCTGTATACGTAACTTTGACTTCGTCGGATCGGAATAGGGGAGTTATTCCAGAGAGATCTCACAGTTCACGACTTTGATTCCCAAAGGAACTAGTGGGGATGTCTTCGGAGACGGGTGAGGTGCCAAACTCCGAGAAAACAAGTCTCGAAGCGACAAAAACTTTGCCCCCTCGCTGTTTTCTACGTTCGAAAGAAACGACAGGTAAGGGGGTTGACGAAACGAGCTAAGCCAGTCGTAAATGAAGCAAACAGACCTTCCCGCACCTCATAACTTCTCCACGAATTAAATAAGGCAGAAGACGGAGACTAGGAAATTCCAAAATTCCGTAGCCAACTGGAAAACACAAATGCTACAAGTCGAGGTTACTAATGGTAAATAGATAGATTTCAACCAAACATAACTAATAACTGCTTCGTTACAAATTATTTACGTAAATTAAACAATTATAACAAATATAGAATGAATAGTACTATGGAAAACTATTGACATGGATGTAAATATAAATGGTAATTTCGAGCACTGTCAGTTCTTTATATTTCCATTCATATATATATATATATATATGTTATAAACAGTTTGGCCATTATATAAAGTAAATTAATTGATGTATTGCGTCTGTTATATATATAAATAAAGATAATTAATGAAAACGACCTTTGACAGACAGAAGCTTTTTACCATAGATTAATGTAATTCGACGTTTCGATACCTATTTGTACCCTCCTCAAGGTTATGAATTATGAAAATTATTCTTAAATAAATAAATAAAATTCACAATTCAAAAAGGTTAGTAAGCAGTTCATATGCTAACACTGATTATTCCTTCCGAGTCACATGATATTCTCGAGGTTGGCAATCTATTTTTTGAATATTCCCTTTAATTTCTTCTACGATTTGATTTTGACTATAACGTATTTGTGATTTTTGCTGAATATGACGAAGGCAAACTGATATAGATCCTGACATTGTGTCAGAGAAGTATTCTCAAATCTTGCAATTTTATTTACCTCAGTCCTTTCCCATTTATGTACACGTAGGACAAATTTTGTTGAAACATTTTCAATATAAAAGTAGTTTAAGGTAAAGTGACAAACTACTGATTTTACTAATGTTTTCAATATAACATATTGAGATTAGGAAAGTAAATACACCAATCACGTGTAAAACATGTTCACATTTCAGAATTTCTTATAAATTTTGTTTGCTAAAAGTAAACTGTTAAATTAAATTTTAAAAAATTTCATTTTTCTCTTCTAAAAGCAACTTTTTTCTTTGTATTAGATGTCAGTTACAAACTTAAGATACGTCGCTCCGAGATTGACTTCTGAAAACGGTGAAGCGTGTGTGCGAGATGTAGTCTTAATAAATTAACTCTTCTCTGACAAGTTGTTAGACACCCCGAGAGGTTGTGAGCCGATAGACGATAACTTTATTTCCTTGGGCTCACACTTCATCAGGCTTCTCTCCGTATTACTTACAGCAGCTGGAGCAGCAGCACTCACTCTCGTCTTACGGCCTCCAATCAAATCGCACCGCTCTCGTCTGTCTTCGTTAACACTTCAGATATGACGGCATTCCCGGAGGGCCTGATGCAGTTCGTGAAATTACAACTATCCAAATATCAATTTGCAATCTACTGCGAAACCATAGCTGACTAGAAGGTGGAATTGGTCCATTAAAATACATTATTTGAAGGTCAATGTAAAAGAAATGCGGTTCACTTTCATTTTGGAGATCATATCGTTCATTTCTGAAAAAAAAAAGCTTTTGGAGAAAACATTGGTAATGACGATTTTGAAGTTTAGAAATCTATAAAAGGTGAAGCATTATGTAATGGTGAATTAATAATAAATTTCAAACCGGAATCACAAGAATCATACAATTCGAATTGTATATGGTCTCGCGAAAAAATAAATCTCATCAAGGCAAATGCTTATGGATGCACTTAGATTGCAAGTTAACTTGGAAACCACATGTAGTTAAGACAGAGTAACTTAAAAGACAAGGATATGGAATATTGGTATAATGCCTACAAATCCCCTTGAAAATAATATCTTAATTTAACAACACAATTAAGATTTGGAAGTATTATACATAAGCTATCAAATATGATATCACTAAAAATTTATTAATAAACTACAAAATACACAAACACACTTACAAAGCCTCTTGTGCAAACACAAAACGGGAGATGGGCTAAACGAAAATAGCTAAGTGATCTGAGGAGGACGTGGCACTGAGAGAAGAACTACCTTGTTCTTACGCAAGCTCATTAGCTTATAGAATTGTATTGTTTTTGCTAATAAAAAATATTTACAAAATACTGCGGAATAGACAACTATTAGTACGGCGGAATTGGGCGGGCCAATGAGGAATGATGAAAGGGGATGATGAGCGCGTCACAAGCTACCTCGTCGGTAGAAAAGGACCAATCGAAAAGCCAACACGCCAACAGTTATTAAACATTGAACTGTAAACGTGTAGTAAATGAACAAATCAAATTTGTAAGAAATGAATTTTAATAAAACAATAAATTATAGCATATGAATAAAAACTTTCAGAATATAACATTTCTTTTCGGAACAGTTTCAGGTAGAAATATAAAAAAGTTACAAGACTGAGTATTTAAAGTTTTTAAAAACCATGATTTTATCATTATATTTAAAATACAATTTTGAGAAATATAAAATATGTAAATATAAATATATAAAAATAACAAAAAAATTAATTAATTCCTTGCTATTGCAATAAATAACTAAAATTATGCAAGGAAATTTCTAAATTGCTTTCCACACAGAGTGCACCCGAAACGAGTGCTGTAGACATCATGCTGTTGATATAGTGTGCAATATTTCGCTTATCAGTCACGATTAATAGTTAAATTCTTCATCTGAAAATTTCTATCTATAATATGGTTATTTAAGTAAATATGTTTGAACTAAACTGAATAATTTAGAACGTTAAATTTTAAATTGCGTACAGTAATTCGAATTTTTAAATAGCGCTTCATTGACCGACATAACGTGCATTGAAATATAAACAAGAATTTTTGTTAGTATTATGTTAACATAAATTTTTTTTCTTCAATATTTCTGACCAAATTTAAATGATTGTAATATTTAAAAATAACACGAATAACGTAAGTTTATATATATATTTTTAAACTGGAAATACTAATTTATTATTAGAGCATTAACTTGTGAATAATTGATTTTAATAATTTTCAAATCATTGTAAAGGATGACAATTACCAGTACCATATTAACAATTTTGTCTTTATTATATCACTGTTGAACTATTTTGGCTGTCTTTCAGATAAATGTAACTATTTTAAATGTGCAGGTTTAAAAATAATATAGTCATTGGTATAAACTGCATTTTCTGAGATGCAGGCATTTACAAAAAGGATCTCAAGGTATTACTTGTCAATGATCCCGTCTTCAATTTCCGATTGCACCAAGTTATTGCTATCTTTCTTCGTTATATGTTTCTCTTTAATAGGGCTTGTTGATGAGTACCCGAAATTTTCTTCTTTGTAAAGCTACATAACTTTTGTTGCGCAGTATAGTTTCTTATTTAAATGCTTGTAGAATGATTCTGAAGTATATTCTTCTTTGTTAGCTACGTTTATGAGACTTCCTAAAATATCTGGCAAACAAATGTTCAGACGGTACGAAGCATAAATATTCCTTTATACTATACAAAGGACTACGGTTCCAGTGATTTCTTTTTCTGTAAAATACGGGAGTTTGTTATTTGAATAGTAATTTAATTTCGTTTTGTGTATTTAATAATTGCTAATTCAGTCTCTTTTCGAAGAATGTGATTCGAAGTATGTCGACATAACATAATATATCCCGGTTTGTTAACTTAGGTTTACAAATGTTCTTTCATTCTATTTTAGGTCGGAAATAAAACCGATATATTTCTTCCCGAGAAAATCTGTTATAAATATTTTTATGTGGTAACGAGTGGATTTGGAAATAATCCATTGTAAGGGCCTATTCACGTCAACAATTTGAATTTAAAATTTCAGGTTGAAAATAATTCATATCAAGGCATTCAGAACGCTGCTGAAATTTGTGAAAAACCTGGTAGATGATAGTTTCTTGGATATATATTGAAGGCATTTTCATGTTATATAACTTAATCATATTTGGTTATTCCAAATCTGAAGCGTCAATTATTGTAAACTTTATGTTATGTGATTTAAAAATTGGCCCTATTATCTAGATAAATGGAATTATTATAATTTATTATGTATAGTTATGTAGTATTCCTTCTTTTATGATCAATTACTTTGTAATTGTTTCCAAAAAATTAAAAATTCAAGATATTAATATATATGTTTTGCCCTACAGCCCATTGAAATGATGTGCGGCACCTGCTATAAGGTAATGAACATTTTATTAACTTATTGTTCAACAACCTGTTTTCTCTTAAATAATACGAAACAGAACTCTTAAAAAATTTCAAGTAGAATTACGCTTAGTCATATTCAACGTAGTGTTTTTTTGAGTATCTGTCCGGTTTAAAAATTAACCCATGAATCGTTAAATTTAATATAATACTTGTTCTTCAAGAAAGAATTTTGAACTTGAAATAATAAATAATTAAACTGACTTTACAGCACCTTATAGTGTTTCTATGAGAGAGTATTGCAAGGTTATATTTCAGGCAATTAGTTGTTTCAGTTTTGCGATTCAAATAATTGGATAAAATTGCGGTGTTGGATTCCATTATGAAGTTTTGAAGCAGAGCAGTAATCGCAAAGAATGCAAGGATCATCCGACGATAAATGGCCATGCACGCAACTTTTATCCGTTTGGAGAAAGGGCGAGACATTTCTATTGTTACCTGTATATGGTAGCTGTGAGGCATTGTTGAAAGGCCGCTACCCGCAGCACCGTACATTGTTATGATGATGTATTGGAGCGCTGTTGCATTACTGTAAATATTATTCCTCCCAGTCACGCAAGAAATGTGGCGAGGCTGCGGCAGTAATCAGCTTTGTTATGATAGAATGGAAATCAGAATTGTTTTTTAAACACTATATCAGTACATGATATTCAGGCATTATTAACGTACATAATTGACACGGGTAGCTTTGATGTTTAAGAGCTTTAATTGATGACAGACTTACTGAACGGAAAGTACGCATTAAAAAGCTGATTTCGGCTTTAATCCTTGCGCAGATGAGAGATAATAGTACTTTGGCTCCTGTGCGACAGGATGATTACTAACCCACGAATACTTTTTTAGTTTTCGCATTTTACGTTCCAACATATTTCATCGAGAAATCCACTCAACGTCTTCCGAATAGCGCAGTCTCTTCTCACGTTTTTATATGTACTTTGCAATATTTAATGCTGTATTTTCATCTGAAAGAAGTTTTTTACTGGGATAGTTGATGTCCTGGCTTCTAACTTCATGCCAAACTGCACGTAAACGTGAAGTTATTGTATTTTGTTTGCGTACCCCTCTTTTATTACGTATTACGATAGTAGAAATGTATGAAAATTTAACGATGGAAAAGATCAGTCTTATTGTATGATGACCTTTCTTGGGTCAGAATGATGTTATAGGGGAATGTTTATTTGAGTGTTCGAAACTGATGTTTAGTAATAGTTGAGATAGAGGATTTGGATCGGGATAGTGTTTATTTGTTAATATTGATCGTGTGTGTGAAAGTAATGGAACTAGTAACCAAATCCCTGTATAGTCCGTAAACAAGGAAGTATAGTCCCAACTTTTCATGCAGTAGCATAATTTAAGGTTTTCTGTTTGTGTTCCTGTTATCTGCGCTGAAGCTCGTAATAACGCACGTTGAGGGAGGATTAGCAGCGTCTTTATGGGACTAAAGTTGATCTTCCGCGGTCGACTCTTGGGAGAGCCAAATACCCGTACTTGAGTTCGTCCCTTAAGACCCGTGCTGCGTGTTTGCCGCGCACTTGAAGGGATTAGTGCCAACTTTGCAAGAAGGAGCCAGGGAGGGGGATGGGTAGACTAAGTACTGAGCTCTGCCAAGACGTTGATGGAACACAGTGTTAAGTTCACCTGCAACTTACCCCCTGGAATTTATACCGCGGCTCCATAGGCGACCGTATTCGTCTTGCCTTCTAACGGTTAGTTTATTCCACAGCCTTTTTCCTAAGCAGTATACCAAATTATATCAGTCATTTCTGTTTAAAGCATGACCACATTAATTTGTAAGGAGTTAACTTCAATTGAAGGTCAGATAAAGAATTCAAAAAAATTTAGAATAGATGGAATGTCGACCGGACCCAGGGCCGCTTACCGGGCGGGAATTCTACCACTCACCTACTCCGAGTCGATGTTCCGAGGGCCGATTCAACATCCCTCCTCTCCTAAGCCAGACTCACGTACAATTTTACTAGTAGTTAACTTCTGAAATATTCAAGAAACCATTTAAGTAAAATCAGATAAATTTATTACAATGTACTGATTAATTTCTTCGTAAGAACATTGCAGGAGGTCCCTTATCAGATCAAGTGTTTCTTAAGCATGCAAGCTACTAATCAATCAAATGAGGGGCTAGATTATATTGATAAGTTAACGAAAAACGTGGTTTTGTATGTCATTCATTGAAATTATTAATTCAGTATGAGATGTTTGGAGATGAGGATGTGAAATTTCAAGTATTAAAATAGGATTAGTTACTAACGAAATTTGAAAGGCTTCGTTTTCAACTATATTCAAATCATATTCAGAGAAAAATCTTTGGATAATCTCCATTTACGATTAGAAAATTTGCGACTTATCTTTCAACTCGGAATAAAGTATGAATGTAATTATTTGGAAAAAAGTTTCACTAGTTTAGAATTAAATTAATGACCGATTCACATGCAAACAATCTTTTTATTCTATTCAATAAACGCACAGTATTCATATTTGGAACTTCAATGTAAATATATGTCCTATAGAAGTTTTAAAATTTCCCAATTTTTTAATTAGTTTCGTTAAGTTAAATCGGTAATATTACTGACAACCTATAAGTATGTGGTTGCATATTAATTTTTAGAGGAAAATCGTGAACATAATAGGAATAACGTTAAAATTTTAGATTTCGAACAAGATTTATTTAGACATAATTTATCTGAAATGTTAATTGTTATAACAACAATAAATACTGTACTTGACTTATTAGGACCTGAAAATTGAGTAATATTAAAAAATAATTGAGTATGTATAAATTCCTCTCGGGTTTCCAACCGGGTCACAGATTTTAACAGTGACGTTTCGATGGCTTGTTTTGCCATCATCTTCAGACCGATTTTAACAGTGACGATGGCTTGCCATCGAAACGTCACTGTTAAAATCTTTGACCCGGTTGGAAACCCGAGAGGAATTTATACATGCCATTCACCGGGAAAGACCTCGTACTTTAATAATTGAGTAATTGGTAATAAAATTTGTTTTTTTTAACTTATGATATTCGACTAAACAAGATTTTAAATATTTTTGATATAATTAGTTAAATTATTTTATGATTGGTAACATTTATCGTTACGACACAAAGGTGTTGTTTTAAATATTATCTTATTGGATTCCTTCAACATTATTTTAATTATTTAATGTTACGTATCCTTATTCATTAAAATTCCGAGTCTAATTATTTAATTTTGTATAATCTTATTTATATTACTTTCCAACCATTTCACATTGTTGAGTTTAACGGCCTAATATACATCACTACGCTGTATTTTTAAATTACGATTATATTTCAACTGCAGTACAAGAAAAACATTTTTAAAAATAAATTTTTACGGCAGAATTAATATGAAACTATATACTCCAAAATTGAAAGCAATATGATTTATTTTAAGGGAATAAATTTAAAAAAAGGAAATTTTAATAATTTAAACGAAATATATTTACATAAATTTTAATTTTATGTACAATTGTTTGCAGTAATATCTTGAAGACGTTTACCAGGTGAATTACAAAATGTGATGAGGACAATAAAACTTTGTGTGTGTATTGGTTGTTACTTTCATTTTATGTAATTCTTTTGATAAACTAACGTTAATTGACATTATTTGTTAATTTATATCAAAGGTTGTATATTGGTTATAAAAATCTAGGGAAGCGGAATGTTACGTTCGGGAATGTATTCGACTTGCTTGTATACAGTTCATCGTTAATCAGTTGGGAGTAAAGGCAATATTAACGAATTTTATTAGGTTTATCTGCAATTTTCTTGATGAAAAACCTATATCTGCTAATTATTATTCACGTACCGATAGTAATGAAAAAACAAGTATTGGCTCATTACTATTTGAATACAATGAATTTTTAAATACTTTCTCGGATAAGGTTGTTGCTTTAGAGACAAAATAAGTTTCTTAAAATATAGACCTCCGGGTAGGATCCTTAAACCTCGGGGCCGTATTCAACACATGGCTACCTTGATCTACCTTCCATCCCCCTTTTCAATTCCCTTCCTTTTCTATTAAAGAGGAGTGGCCTATTTCACGATCACGCTCATGTAGCCTGTTACCCAAAGAGTCATTATTTTCTGCTTGGCGTCTAGACTCATATACTGCCCCAGGTATCAAATTAAGATTATTGTATCTTCCAAAATGACCACTTCTGGTAATAATTTATTACTATAAGTGAGTTGAATTAATTTGTTCTTCCAAGTTTTTTTAGTTAATTTGAAATATTTGGCGCTGTACTTTTGACTTGGTATCAATTATAAAAAACCTTCAAGTTATAGGGAATTGATACATTTTCAAAGTTCTGTAACTTATTTCGCACAGACGCAAAATCTATCGGGTCGAAGTAAACTACAAAAACCTAAAAACGTTCTTTATTTTTGTCAATAAGTTTCTCCTGTATTTTTATTCAATATTAAGACTCTTCTGGAAAAGTTCATGATCGGGGTAGGATGGCGGAGATTCGTCAAGATTGGAGGCAGGCTGTCGTAATTATTGGAAAAAGGAAATGACCGTGATATTGAATATCAATGAAATTTCCGATACTATGTAATCATCCCAGTAATCAGGTGCAATAAAGCATCGTCGGTAAACGAGCAATCGTGGGGGTTGATGTGGGTTACCAGGGACCCACTCTCTCTTCATATTTATGGTCCAAATTTAGCTATTGTGAAAACCCTCAGCCAACCAACAACAAAGAACAAATATCCGAGTGATTTAGTGGAAACATGCGCGTCGAAACAATTTATAAATGTTTCGGAGCAATGAAATTGAATTTTATAAAGTTGCAATTATTTTTAAAATGTTCACATAAGTTTGGAATAATTATTATGGATTCCACAAATTTTACATCAGTGTAAAATGACATTTCATAATCAGAAGAGTAATCTGTAGTCCCAACTAATAGAAGCTCTAAAATGTTTTGTGTTCATGGGACATTTTTGGGGAACAATCTGTTCAACTTGAAATCGTTCGTGGCTTACAATATTCATCAGGCCGCTTAGAAATATCGAGACTATGTTTAGATTTACGCAGTGGATGGAAGTCCGAAAACCACACGGTATGACGCGGTTACGTGCCACTGAGTGACGTAGACGTGTATAGAGAACCTCAAGTACATGGGAAAAGCTTGCTTGACGTCGACAACCTGACAGAGGACATTGCTGGACACGTCCCAATATTTCATTAGCATTGTCGACAGTGGTTTCCGGTCTGCCTGAGAACTTTCCTCAATTTAAATTTTGCTTCCTTTCTACTAAATTCTTCTACTGTTACAGCTATAAATAGAAACTAGACGATATTTATACACAACTGTATTTCTTTTTGCTTTTCTTTGATTATATTTTTAGATCAATATTAAATTTTATAGCTTACTGTTGCGTTAGTACATACACTATCTAACTTTGAAATTGGGAAACTCTGTAGAGCTTCAGCGCTCGACGTGAGACCACAAATTACAACCTAGCAAAACCAGGGACGTCCAACTAATCCTGTACGAATAGTGGACCTAATCAGAGGCTGTAAGGGAGCAGCGGGCTCGGTCCATGTGGAACGACAAATGACAACCGGGAGATGCCGATTTTATCAGGGTAAAGTTACACAGGGAAACAACCCTCGTCGGTGCTGGTGTTAGATGAGCGAAGTCAACTTATCCCTGCCCCAGTTGATGAAAGTTATAATCTGCCTCCCCAATCTGCAGCCATCGGGGAGGTAATCTGATAAAGAGCCAGGGGGTTGTGGCCTGCTATTCAATATCCAACCTCCAGATCCGTCCAGGAATAAGGGACAGCAGCTGCGGTGAATGTCCCTAACGATCCACCTCCGATCCGACCCACTCCCTTAATTTACAACACGTTTTTTCAGGCCGATGCCTCCTCCCTCAGCGATAAGGCAAGCCAAGACAGACGCCTCGTACAAACGAGTAATTAAACTTCCCATTTTCAAAGGAGCACAAAAAGAAAGTTATAAACGTTTTGGGAGAGCAGGCTCGAAAGGGATATTTGACGTCGTTTACACCACTTTTCGAGGTTATTAATCCAATTAATATAAGTCGACGTCAGACAACTCACAGAATCAGAACACCTGTTTCAATTGACTGCAACTACAATTAAGTGACTATATGACTTCAGATAAAATAAACTTACAATAAAAATTAAAAAAAGGTTTAAATAATACTAAATTATCTAAATAATGTGTTCCTTTAAATAAGATTTATTTAGTGTTATAACAACGTTCACAAAAAAATGAGAAAATGAAATTTCATTTTATACGCCAAAAAATAAGCGGAATTTATGTATGTGGCGTCTGAGGAATTGAGAGAGTCAATTGATATCATATAAAATTTTTATAAGACAAGCAGCTACCATTCATAGTTCCTTGAAAAACATACTAAACAAGAGCGTTCCAAAACACTCATTCAGGCAATCGCATTCAATTTTGTGATGAAAAAGTAAGGCCATTTTTAATTCATTTTGACATTATTAATTAAAGTATACAGCCTATCCTATATTCACAGGTCTTACATAGCCTGTATTTTAGGACCTCGATAACATTGACGTCCTAGAATTTAGACCATGTAAATATTGTGTTTTAGTAAATTGTAGGTGAGACTGATTTAGGTTGACTCAGGTACCTCGGTTAGAAAAGAGCAACTCGTTCCAAGGAGAAGCTCCGGATTCGATTCTTCGTCCTGCGGAGATATTCAGTTTCTGATACTTTAATAATTCAATTTCGTAGCTTGTATGGCTATATATAGATTTGTTGAAAAAGAATTTCTTCTATTTTATAATTATTAATTGATTAGTTTTGTATGTGTCAGGTTTTATTACTCACTTAAAAAATTTAATAAACTGTTCTTACAAGTGGTTTTTCTTTTAATTTATAAATATTATAAGTTGCAGAGAACATTTTTGGTGTAAAATTGTACTAGTATTATTTGATTTCAGAATACCGATCCACATTTAATCATATTTAGCTGGATAACAGTCTTCAATAATTTTGTTTCATCTCCCTTCTATTGACGTATAATTTAATACCCTAGATTTAATTATAAACTGCCATAAGAATTCAGTATGACGATAGTTTCCACACAATAAAAAATGATATTATGTTTATGTAGCCTCAAAACGTCTGTTATAAATAAATTTAGAGTATACCCGTGTTGAGATATGTCGAACGATAATTATATGCCTAAAATTACATTAGAATAATGAATTCTGTAATTGTAAAAAATAGACTTTTATGAGTAATATAGCGCCAGTGAAACACATACCAGTTAATATATTCCCTTCATATATTACAGGTGTTTAAAAAAACAATCAATTTCATCATGCATGATGTTTTCTTATTTAATATTTATGTATTAAATACGCCTAACGAACTGTATTATGGAACTATTACAAAAATATATTCTATTTTATGCGATAACTTCTATTATAAAAACGAATGTTCTTGAATCCTCTGATTAATATTAGTGAACTATTTGAGTACAAATATGATTTCATGGAAGGTCTTAAAACATTGCAAACATAAAAATATTTGATATACTTTCACAGTTTAGTTCCGGCAGTGGTCGAATGTGAATGAAATTTTAATTAGTAATTATTTAACCAATATATTAATTTTTTACTAATATTCCTTCTAACTAATGTGAACCATATATATATTCAACTAAAATCCTTACCTTTTTTTAATACAATGTCTCGCAATGTAGGTAGTAAAATGACACTCAAAAGTGTCACGTAAAGAATAAAAATTAGCATCCCAGTTATGTCGGAGAAAAATGGCGACAAAATGAAATTTTATTTACATTAATTATTTTTTATTTCTTCTCTGAATATTCTTTCTTTAACCGTTTTGAAGCGTGATTAATATTGGATATCTGTATTTTAATTATTGCAATTTTTTCCATAATCGCTCGATTTCTCGGTTGATACTTCGTTTGTTACATATTGTACTAAATTTGTCTCTCTGATTTGGATTCCAGTGTTTATAGAGAGCGTATTGCATTCGTCTGGACATTATTTTATTTATGACGATAAAATACCAATTTAATATTTAGACTGAGATTGATAGTAAACTATAAGTCAAAACGTTCGATTACACTCTATAGACTATAAACTGTAAAGTGTCAATTTACTCTTATGTGTACGTTTGGTTTTGCATCCGTGCTGGACCACGGATGGTCACTCTGCCCTAGATTTTATTTCACACTACCAGATATTTTAATAATATATCCCTCAAAATATTTTTGTTATAAATTTAGTTTACTAGAAAAACGTTTTATCTCTTAATTTTATAAAAATATAATTTTATTTTAGTATTTCTTTGTCACAAGTAACTGAAATTTTTTATATTTAACTTTCCTTTATTTGTATAAGAAAGGAAATTGTATTCCCATAATCGTTATGCTTTGATAGTAGAAAACGCCTATTTCACGACACTGAAAATGTTATTCTTGCTCTCCAACATACATACATTCATATATATATATATATTTATTTGTACTGGTCGGGTTCCCGGCGTTGACACACTATTTATTTATATTACTCCGGTACAGAATTTAATACGACAGTTAAATGTTCGTCCCCACGTGATTAAACTGGCATCACGAGTGTCACATTTATGAACCTTTACCTTTTCAAGTCTCCTACCCTATCAAAGATATCACATTATCTTAATTAAGACAAAAAACTACTGGTAACTTAATTAAAAACAGTCCTTAAAAGAATCTAAAATCCTGGAAGTTTTTCTCCGGTACGTTAGGAGAGGTGAAAATATTCCCGATATCTCTGGAGCTAAATATTCTAGAGGTATCTTCCGGTGCTATAAGGGAGTCTAAAATACTACTGGTAATATAATAGAGTAAAAATACTTCCTGCACCTTCAGAGTAAAAGGTACTGGCGGTATATTAAAAAAAATAGAAGTGATTAACGGTACCTGAAGAGTTGTTACCCTAATACAATGAGAAAAAATTGTGGTTCATTACGAGGGGAAAAGAGCGAAAAAAATTGCTTTGGTTACACCCGTTGATGATAGGCGTGTTTCCCGCATTCACTGTTGCTTTCACGATATTTTTATAAAACGCCCCTCCACAGTGATCCGTAAGGATGCTCCTCTCTCATAGAGGAAAGGGATTAATATTATACACAAACAACATTGGGAAAAACATTTCCGATCTCATTGATCACAAAAATATCTTTTCCACGGCAGTGTCGTCCGTTCTATGCATATTTAAAACTTTCCAGCCATATCACTCACCCGACCGTCTGTTTCATGGTCACTAAGAGCTCTTGAGCAAAATTTGACCCGAATTGCGTGCAATACGTATAAATAAAAAAAGTCATTTTTACGTATTGGAAGAAAAAGTATTATTTTTCTTTAAAATATTTGTCTTCATTCGGCGCATTACTAATTAATGTTCACATTTCTAAGTAACAGGAAAACTAGGATAGAAATATTAGAAAAAAGTAGCACTTTTGTTTGCAAAGAATTGTTTGTATATAAAACGCGGGTTCTTTTCGCATGGAATAACTCTCTCGTCGAAAGCTACTTTACCAAAAACTGCAGGTTAGTTTTTGAAGTGAGGATGAAAGAGAGGCGGAGAACGACTTGGCTGAAGAAGAGTCGCGTGCCCCCATTAATTAAGGCCAAATGGGATTAGACTAAGATGAAAGCGAAACCTCGCCGAGTCTGCACTAAGATGCGAGGCAGCCGCCATTAAAAACATGACAAGCGTGAAGGCGGAACACAGACGAAAAGACCGGCTTCCTGAAATAGCTTGCGTCCCAATTTTCCAGGACGCTAAATGAATATAATATTGCATATGAAAGAAGACGAGGTCGATCGTTATCTCATTGACACTCAAATACACGGTACTCAAATTGTCGGATCGTCAAGCAAATAAAACCGTCATTCTACCTCTAATAATAAGTTTTCATTTCTGTCGTTCACGTGGATGGTTTATTTTTCGTAGCTCTCCTTATATTACTCCGGTACAGTATTTAATAAATTATTGTTTGTATTAGTCAAGAATTTCGTTTTCAAGTTCACGAAGTGGTACTCGCTAAGTATGTTTTTCAAAGATAAAGTTCATGTTTCGTGAACGAAACTTTGAACAGCGCAAGTATTTTTCCCGACATAATTAAGACCTGCAGGATATATATCGTAGATATTTACAGAATTGTTTTCATTTCAGTTGATTTAATTTCAGATATTGGAACATACGGTACTACTGGTTATACGTCATTATCCATACTATGTACTCATTTTTGTTCTGAGCATTTTAGTCTAAAATTTTGTGACATTCACATTGTTATTAACGTTTCAATATAGTTTTGTTAGTCCGAGTATAATTTTACCTATCAATCGTTGATAAAATTTGATATAAATTAGGTTAAAATAATGGCTCAGAGAAGGGCCGATCTGTAACTGTAAATTTTATCAACTTGTTGATTTTTTTTTCTGATGAAATAAATACTGGGTAATGGGAAATATTATATAATGTTCATACGAACGAAACTCTTTCCTGTGTCATCTAATCCGATGCTTAATTATTTATTTAGTAAGAAAGCTACTTATTTACAATTTATTAATTTTTCCTGGATATTTTCACATATACAACTTTTATGACTATCCATGCTCATATTTTGATATAAGATAATTACTAAATATTTGAAATTGATAACTCTAGCTGTCTTACAATTATATCTCACTAGCTCGACTATCATAACATCTGCTTTCTGTTGGATGAATAAGTACAATACCACACGTGACGCACATCCCTAACGTAACTTGTCTATCCACGGTCTCGAATGATCCCTTTAAATCGAAAAAAAAATCACCAAGTTTCCTTCGGTATTCCAGAAGATATATTTTTTAGTAAGGAAGTGTTTCGAGACGTCCATAAAGAAAACGTCTTTTCTATATGCTGCATATTAACTTTCCAGCATCTTGCTTTGAATAATACTGTAAATGAAAAAAATAATTAATTAAATCAGAAACTATTAAAATCTTTCTGGTGTTGTTAATCGTGCAGTTATTCGTCATTAATCTTCTAAAACTGAGCGAACGTAAAAACAAGTCGACTAGCGATGTTTTGGAAGTTCCTCAAGAGTGATACTAAGCTAACCTTAGTGATCTTGTTAGTGGTAATACTACAGACTGAAGATCCGATATATTGGTGTTGATGTATAGTGATGAAGTGTAGGGCCAGGGCCAGGGCCAGTGCCTGTGCTTGTGCCTTTGACTCAGTGAAGTGGGCTGCTTCTCTCTGTTCCTGCGCCTGGCAGAAGCTTAATTGCCTGGAAGTTGCCCCATAACAGGCTGGAGGAAACGTACGTGCTCCAGACGTGCCAAAATATAGGTCTTCACGTCGATACAGGATGTTTTCAGCATGGAATAATTTGGGAATAAATAACCCAACGTATCAAATGATGTATATATTAATTTAAACGTTTTAGCAAAATGAAGGTACACACCATTTTCGTTCAGTGCAAACATACAACTTATACTACCGCTTCATATTGGTTAATAAAACACATTCAAAATTTTGATTTTTGTGGTTGGATGTAACCATGTTATTGCTCCTACTTTCGTGCATTATTTTAGTAAAAACAGATTTTTTTGCCCTTGAAGCTTAAGCCCGTAAAATACTGTGGTTAATTTTAACTTCGTTTAAGTTGAATTTCCAAGGCAAACGATAATCCATTATGGTCGTAAAATAATTGTCACCACAATTGTGATGCTCCCTTATGATGACGTCGCATGTCGTATGCTTTGGAGGCTGAGGTATGATCAAATATCCAGATGGCGATACAGTTATATGTAAGAGCTGCAGGCGTTGCGGAGTTTGAAACCAAGTTGTGGAGGAAGCACACTAGTCACGCAGAAAAATTATATCTTTTCTCTTAGGAGCAACCCCTCGCTTGAGATGGATCAATTGCCACCCTCTGCGTCGTACCTTCAACCCCCAGAGCACTTTGCTAGGGCGGGCTATATGTTCCGATTTTTCAGAAACGCCTCAGAAAATATCTTTTCTCCTCACTCACTCGTTTCCGTTTCCACCGCGTATGAAACACGTCTGCTCATTGGCTATATTGGCTGCTTTGCCTTTCTCAAGACGTTTACCATGTCAAAAGTTGGTAGTCAACCTCACTTTCAAATAATAATCTGCGCTATCTACTAATGAAAATCATGTATGTATTAACGACGTAAACACATGAAGTGTCACAGTTGCAGCCTAAACTGGAGGTAAATATTATTATCACGAATCGAATCGAATCTAGCAGACAAAATTTATATGGTATACCGAAATTCGTGTAAATATGAGTTATAATGTAGTCAGCTATTGGAAAATTTAAGGCTCACTCTGAATAACTCGTAGAATTAAGGACGTAGAAAAACAATAAGGATGATCGTGGTATACATGACACTCAATCAGAGACAGGAAATACTGTTTTTTTCTTTGATTCAGCTATAAGCTCTGAAAGGATGAAGTGGAATATCTAATTCTCTTGAAAATATTTTGTATATACTTCAGAATATTCATTCCCGTGAACAAAAAAAAATTTTATTTTATCATTTTCAGTTGATTCTGTAACTCCGAAGTTATAACAACTTCTTTCTACATTAACGAATTATTGGTAAGAAGATCATATGATCACACACCACTGTGTGCTGAATAATACATTCAACCTTAACATGCATGAAGTAATGGTTCCTCTCTGCTTCCGTATGCTGAGCAAAGCAGTATTTTTATCTCTCAGGCTGGGATGTAGCAACAAAGTTGCAGGTGCTGCAACAAGTTAGGAAATGAGTTTCCCTGTTCACCGGGACTAATAATAATAATAATAGTGTTTGTATCGGAGCACAAGTTAAATAAACCATAACTGCTTTCGGAGAAATACAAGCCACGTACATTTATACGTACACGCGAGGAAAACAACACAGAACTATTGAATAATTTTACAGAGACGACATTTTCAATTTCAGTATATTAATTTATTCTGATGTTTGGGATCATTTTCATAATAATAATCATTTTATAGTTGATTATCTTTGTCACACGTTGGTTTTTATACATTTTTCTCGCACTATAAAATATGTTATACATAAAGTTTTCCATTTCTTTCTTTTCTTCAAATTTTTTATACACAAAGATGTTTAAGATAATTATTTTTAATTGCCACAGCAGACGCGTTCTTATAAAAACATAATAATATCAAGTATAATGATTCTCTTAAAATGTAGCGCCGATTGTACTAAATTTATACCACTAATTAGTGCTAAAATATGAACATCTTTATTAATGTTAATAATTTAATTTGAGATTATTCCAACCGTGGAACCTAGCTCTGGTTTTAGAGATGTATGCCCTCGATCATAAGGTAATAGCGATAGTGACTGAGGCATGGAGATGGAAATGCTGCATCCATGCAAAATAGTCCTCTCCTGTCTGCGGAAGGGCGTTGGACAAGTACAAATAGCACGACGTACATGATTTAGGTATTCTAGAATTTTATCTGTATCAGTTTTAGTTGAATACCGGGTAGGATCCTTAAAATATAGCCCAGTGGACATAGTCAAACATTGGTTCCCATACTCTTTCTTCCGTATCTCCATTTCTAATCCTTTTCTATTCTATTCAAGGGAGTTGCCACCATCTGGATAGCCTCGTGCCATCTTCGAAAAAAGCTTGAAAGTTGTCTGCTGTTCCCACTGGAAGAGGTTACCAGATTCCTTTTATTATGGTCTAGATATGGCGATAACCTCATTCTCTAATTATATAGATTGATTAATTTATAGCGAAGAAAAAAGAAGCGATTTCTTGGAAATTACTGATTTGTATCCGCATATTTTCATTGTGTGTTTACTTAAAAATAAACGTCTTTCGAATGTTTATTTTCATATACAATTTATATTTTTAGTTATTTTTTTTATAGACTGATACGATTATAAAAATTCTTGATGCATCATCATTTCACGGATCTGTTACTCACGACGCTACATTGCTGTAAGACTACGAGAAATTCTACAGTGATTACAGATAGTATCAAATTAACAATAAAACCCTAGAAATATACGCATCATTCCGGGTAAATCGAGAAAGTCAAAGTTTTGTTAACGTAAAATATTTAAAATGGAATAACCTTTTATTGGGTCTGATTTTATTTATTTAATTCACGTTTTCGGAAAGGAACTGCTCAAATGTTAATAGGATTTAATTTCCCAGCCATTGTTCTTGGATGACTGTAAGGAAGGATACCTGGAAGGGTTATAGAGAGGAATCCAATATCGACAATCTGGCTGCAACGCGGCCATTACGTGCCCCGAATGAAACCCACTTGGAAGGCGAGATGCGGTGCTGCACCCACGAAGACACCGAGCGGACCGCCATCACGTCACGTGACCGGCGGCAGCTGCTCCATGTGGTGGCAGGCGCGACAGTCGCTCGCGGACATGCTGCAACAAACGCCGCTTCAGTTCAACACTCAACAATGACATTGTGTATCATTAAAACGCTAACGAGGCCGTATGTCAGTCCGGCAACAACATTTAGTTCAATTTACATATGTATATATAGGGGAGCAGAGGACAATTTGGAGGACTTTGACCAAGAGAAGGGATACATTAATAGGCTACGTTTTGACAAATGAGGTTCTTGTAAAATTATTATTACAGGGAAGTGTGTGGGTTAAGAAAATAAGAGAGGATAAGCAGTTTAGGCTTGATGTGGGATTTGGCAGCTATGTAGAAATCAAAGGTTGGAGCAGGATAGGTTTGCATAGAGGGTTGCATCAGACCTCAACATGTTTATTAAAATTTTATTTTGTATTCTATATAGGCTTGATAATGTTTGTATTAGAGGTAACTGGATTAATAGCATGTGAAGGACAATATGCTTGTGGTAAATATGAATGAACTGCCAGTGGAGGAGGAGGATGTCAATAAAACAGTATTCCGTAAGACATACATTACAGTATACGAAACCATAAATCAGTTCATGTAAAGAGCACTGCGAAGTTTTCATCTGTTTATGCTGAATAATGTAGTTGAGAGCATCAAATTACTTTCCTCAGGAAACAATTCAGAGTTAAATTATCTCGCGGACATGAAAAATTCAGCGCTGCATTGCAGCTCGGGATTGCAACACAATTCTAATCTTCATGATGATATAAACCGGAGTTTTTTTTTAGTTCATGTTTGGTCCAGTGAGCATGGATCATTCCGCGTGTGATGTGCCAGCCAACTTGTGATCTCAATGAAAGCGATTCTAAAGAATTCGGAGACAAATAAAGTGATGCCATTGAAATAAAATATTAACTAACATGATTTGAAATATGTGAATCGAATACTAGTAATAACAACTGGAAAATCTAACGAAGTAAGTTTACTACAAGAAACATTACAGTAAGATACGAAGCTAGCATCGAAACACGTCGATTCTGTTATTATGTGACATAGACGCTAATTTCTTACAATATGAATACTAATAACAGCAAAATGTAGTCCATAATATATAGCAAAATAAGAGTTAGAGAATAAAACGAGGTACATTCCGTGTAAAATTGACTAAAGTGGCTCCATAAATGATTTAATCAGCATCTTTGTCAGTATTTTATAATTTAAATATTACGACGTTTCGTCTCTCATTTGGTACTTTGGTCTCATTTGAGACTTCTTAATGGACATTTCACAGAGTTTAATAACAAGCACATCAAAATCAGATTAGACAATATTAAGTATGAAAGGAGAAATGCATTAAAAACACTAATAATAAAATTTCTAATTAAACTTTGTGAAATGTCCATTAAGAAGTCTCAAATGAGGCCAGTACCAAATGAGAGACGAAACGTGGTAATATTTAAATTATAAAAATACTGACAAAGAGGCTGATTAAATAATTTATATTTATATATATAATTGTCAGAAAAATTAATTTAATAAAAAGTTAGTTAAAAAGCAATAGTTTTTATTTTAATAAATGTATTTTTATACGTAATAGTCAATTACAACAAAATTGAACGGGTATGATTAGGCCACATATGTGAAAATATTTAATTACTTCTATAGTAAAAAATATAATATTTTTGTTTCTTTAGAATACTGTTAAAGAAATTTGATTCACGTAAGGAGTTTCAGTTTAATATGTTTTCTTAATATTGGAACGTATTCATGAGTTTCTATAACAAGATGTATGTACTTGTGTCACGTCACGTAATTGGGTTAATATTCTTCCACGTCGTTTCAGTTATTTTACTCAAACTATATAATCTGTGTTTCTTCACATCTTTGTCTTGTGTTTGAATAATTTATATGCACGTGTGTTAAAGGTAAATAGTTGATAGTTATTAGAATTAGAGCGATATAACTCTTTAACCATCGTTATTAGTACATCTTCAATTGTTATTAGACGTTGGCGGCAATTTCTGTTTGTATGTAATTTGTCCACATGATTAAGTATGTGCATCAATGATGAAGTGATTAAGTTTACTAATGATTTAGTATGTTAATAAATATTTTATTAATTAAGTAAATTAGTTTCCTTAAAACGGATGTTAGAGGCTGGAATATTAGTATTTGTTTGTTTCTTAGATGCCAGCCAGGGTATTGTGTAAACTTTCTCAGATATTTCTCAGGGTAATATATTACATGTTCAGAATTATCCACAGATTTATATCAAGTGCCGTAAGATAGGATGGTTCGTTCAGTGTAAAAGACGAACTGTTATAGATCGCAGTATTTCTTTCATACAAAATTCTCTTTCAATACTGAACATATTGTGAGGATTAGCTTTCATTTTTAGCGAGTACTCTATCGATCTCGGCTTGGCCTGCGACTTATGTTCAGTTTCTCTTAATTAATTGGCTCTTATTCACTTGGCTTTGAAGTTTAACATTGCCAGTTGGATTGGCATATTGACCCCGCCTACTGCAAAATCATTCTAATTTATATCTTTTTTAATCAAGGCAGGTAGGAAATTATATATGCTATACGCAGTTAAAATAAAGCCTCGGGTGGGAGTAAGACAGTTAAGGGGATATAAATGAATGCAGGGAAGGGCGGATTCTCATAAAACCGCTCTCGAGTCGGCCGCTAATCCGACGATTGTACATTTTGTGGATTTGGGGCTAATCCGTTGATTGGACGTTCATCAGAAAAGAGAGAGGGTAGGCACTGTACTTTCGATCCATAGTCAATGACCGTCGGGGAAGGGGAGGAGGATGGCTGGGATGAGGACGAACTGGATTATCGACTGCAGTAATATCGTTTACTTTCATCAGAAATATATACGAGTATGCAAAAGGTGTGGTGGTAGCTCAAAAATGCCCATGTGCTTTCACAAAAGCGCACATACGTGTATCATGCCGTACATTGCGTTCAGGGATTGATCGTAAACCAATATACTTTAACCTACAAAGCTATGGGTCAAGAGGTTTTGTTTTTGCATCATATTAATGTTGATACAAAAGTAAATGTGCTGCACTGATAAATAAAGGTTTATGCTTCTGTTCTGTTACTTAAATAAAACGTTAATTAAATTTACAAGTTGTTTCACGTTAGAAGACCAAGTAACTTGTTCTTATAAATTCATTGTTTGTGTGTAAAAAGAGCTCAAATTTCTGAAGTGTGTTTGTACTTATGTTCCCAATATAAATCTAAAACCGTGGCGAAATTTCAACGAAATTTTGCACATACGTTTTTTGTGATTTGGAAATCCGCACTGCAAGGGTAAGACACAATTACTTTTCCACTATTTCCCACGACAATATTTGTATCGCCCTACCCTTATCACATATAGTACAGGATATAATATGTCTGCGTGTATGCGGCGACGAATACGTTCGCGAGAGACAAAATGTATCATGACTTATGTAAATTAATAGTTATATTAAGCAGTAATATCCCGGGTATCGCCGGGTATCAACTAGATTTTTATAAAATTATATTGTGGCCAGAAATTAGCGAGTATTAGGAGATTCTCACAAGAGTATACAGTGGCCGATTGAGCTACGATGAAACGTATTGGTTTGTTACATATGTATATAAAGTTTTGATTTTTAATGATTTTTCTTTGTCGGTACCTTATGGCATCATTTGTAAATACGTACTTTAACGTACATATATGCTAGTAGCAGCATCATATTGGAGACATTTTTGTCTGCAACGCACATAATACTAGAGAAACGAGGACATGCAAACCGAGCAGTCAGCAAATCTGAGATAAAACCTGTCCACCTTGCTTTTAGTCCGTGAGGTTGAAGAAGATAAGAATTAATATAGTTGAACCCATCGAGCATTTCTCGTACAAGGAGTGCAAGAATTTGCGGTTGTACGTTCTTACTGACAGTATTATAAAATGTAATTTATTTTCGAAATTATTTGATACTAAAATAAACAAACAATAACATATAATTTATTACTATTAAATTGTGATGATTCATTCTATGCCAATAGAGACTATTGAACATACAAAATTACTAGAATAATTTTATAGTATACTAGAATTGTGGTTGTAGTTGTGAGGAATTATCGTAAGGAAAAAATTATTTTTCGTATATTTACATATCAGTTAACAACGGTCCTTTATTTAAAACACTTTATTTTTGATTGTGTCTATTTTGAAATCTTAAAACGTCCAGATTGGGCAGCATTATTAGCGTCGTAGCTGAAGGATGCACTAAAGGCACAACTGGGAAGAATTTAATCATTCACCAAGTGACATTTCCCAAGAAAATGGCTTTTATACAATTTTCTGTCGCTTTTTCTTATCCGAGCTAACTTTAATATCTAAATATATTCATATTAAGGTCACTGTGTGAGGAATATCCTTCTAATAGAATTAAAATTTACATAACAATTACACTCAACCATATAAGAGAGTTATTTGGAATAATAAATCTTCTTCAGCGATAAAATAAATATAATAAAAGAGAATTGTAGCAGGACGATATTTGGTAATATTTAACGTTATATTACGAGCAGAAAAGCCATTACGTGTTGGAAATATTGACATTGTGGAAGCTAGCTATGAGTTAGGAGATGGTGGGCCTTTCATAAACCCCAATCCACCCTCGCCCGCCCTTTTCATACACGACAATGATGAGCGATTTCTACTAGGACAGGATAACAAAGGGGTCACTAAGTCATTGTTTTCACATTACAATTAAACCACTGTTGAAAATACTGAAATATAGTATTTGTGGAAAAAATATTAAGTAATTAATTTTTATGTTTATGTATTATATGGAACATCATTGATTACCGCTTTATTATATGTCACATACTTATTTTATCAAAAATTCTTTAGAGTTTTCAGAACAATAATTTTTATTTTCTTGTTGCGGTGGCAAGTAAATGATCTTATAGTGTTCAAACTGTTAGTTGTGAACATTTGATAGAAATATTCTAAAGGCTTTCGCATAAAAGAGGAATTTACTTACGAGTAAAATAAGTGTGAATATTACGAAATCATTGCTAAAATGTTCGTATGGAGTTTTTTTGCGAGGGCAGGTGAAAATCTTCTAAAGACACTATCTCAGGGTCCGCACTGGATAGTAGTGTGGGATTCTACCCACTAAAAACACCTCCCTTTCCAACGATGACAGTGTGTATCTTCCTGTGAGACCGTCGTTGGACATTACTTCACAGGAAGCAGTCGTAGCGTCAAGCTCTCTCTGTCTCCTTTAAACGTTATTATTTCTCTCTTTTTCGTAATTTCTTAATCTTTGAATAACTGTAGAGGCATATGCGCTTACTTTATTCCAGGTATGAAGTGAAAGCAGCATGTTCGTATGAAGTGTGGCGTTATATGGGGGTGTATGTGGACGATAGGAATTGCAGAAAGGAAAAGAATAGGAGCCTTTGAATTGTGGTGCTGTATGAGAATGTTGAAAATCAGATGGATGGATAGAGTTACTAACCAGTAAGTTCTAAGCAGAATAGGGGAAGAGCAAACAATATGGATCATATAGGCCACATTTTAAGACATGAGGGTTTTGTAAAACTTGTATTAGAGGGTAGTGTGTGGGTAATAACAGAAGAGGGAGCCCAAGGATGGAATACACTAAGCAAATTAGGAAGGTTGTGGGATGTGCTAGTTATGCGCATGGAGGGTTGCATCAGAGCAGTCTTAGAATTGAATTCCACAACAACAACGTTTTGAACCGAGATACTGTATAAGGCTATTTTATAAAATACATCACTTAATGACTTTGTTCAGCCTGCCATTTCAATAATAGATTAGAGTTTACTACGTAGCCAATTTTACATCGAGCATCGATTGTAAATAACATTTGATATTATTTTAATACGTATTTGTACATAATTTGGAGTATTATAAAGTTTGTGCCCACGTCGACTTGAGTGAATCTGAGTTTCCGCTCGTCTTGTCGTCTGTACCGTGGACATGTCTTGCGGGCCTGCATTCAGCCCTAACTAGGCGTGACAGATTCGGCGAGCTGAGCGCATTGTTTGTGCCCTGTAATTACAAGTGACGCAGTCTGTAGCCGCAGGACGAAGGCTCTAGGACAAGACTCAAAGCACGCGTCATTCGCCACCCGAGGTGATGGCGCCTGCAGTGCCACTCACCACATGGAAACTAATGAAACATCAAACAAGAGACTCCATTTTGTAATATACATAATACTGTTCAAGTAGTTTTTAAAGAAATTAGTGACTTTATTTTGCAAATGATTTAGGAATAAAGTAATTACAACTAATTCACTTTAAATGCTAGGCTGTTATTGTGTTTCATTACATAAATACATCTTCTTGACACATTTTACTAAAGCTGATAAATGTTACATTTCTAACTATTTTTTTGTAATAATACTTTGATGAAATTAACTTTCACAGGGTGCTTTTGAGACCACTTGTAGGACAATATTTTATTATAATACAGACAAATAACAGAAAATCGACGTCTAACTATTATGTCTTCAGACATAACGAGTTTTCACTCCAATGTGTCGGTTAAGTAAGCTACACCACCCACTGTATTGTAACAAATTTTATATTTCGCAGTTATACTACTAGTTATATTATGCCCGGCTCGATGCGCTTATAAACAAAACGGCGGTAATGACGTAAAAAGTCACGTATGGGAACAAAATTTCTATCTTTTTTTCAGGGTTAATACATGTTTTTTTTGCAACCAAATAACTGCTATACTAACAAAAGAATAACGTTTACATAAATTTTCACAAAATATGTTAACCAACTTTAAACTGTTGAACTCAGTTGACAAAATTTAGGAATCATATGTTTTTACTCGTAGTGAAGTGTTATTTACCCAGTATTCATTGTAATATGCTCCATAATTAATTTACATTAATGTATTATATTTATCAATTGTCTGTGTCTTTATATTATCAATACAAAACTTCCAGAGACGACACACGTCTACGCCAAAGGGGTAAATGGGCAAAGATGATTATTATTTTTCTTTGTAGTCATACTACAAACAACAATACCATTACTTCCCTTCCATGTCAAAGACTACAGCTTCAATTGTAATGGCAAAATTCGATTATATTCTCTGAGCGACACCCAACTGTTAATCATCTAGGGACTGCAACGGATGTTTGTTACTAATTAGTTGGAAGTACAAAATGTATTACATTCATATAGTGAACATGAAATTTTATGTGGCATTAAATGAACGACGTTCAGACCTTGAAACTTTTCGTACCATTTATTTCATCGTGTATCTTTCATTGATTGTAATGTTCTCACAATCAGATATTGGCCATACATATATATTCCTTTGTTATTAGTTGTCCATATTATTCATGTATTTAATTTAATACTGTAAATTTTTTATTATTTTATAAAGTCTTTTACGATTATATTGTTTCCCTGAAAACGTTTGTTCTTGTTTTTTATGCGTTCTCAATTTCTACGATTTTGTCTTTGAGACTCGTAGCGCAGTCAATTTTGTATTACAAATTACTTTAATTTATACTTCTTATTCTTTATCCTCTTTTTCCCACCAAGGTGAAGTTAGATAATGCACTCTTCTTAGGTTTTTAGGGCATATGATAATTTAATGCTTAGAAATTACTTTCATTTAGGCTAATATAATACAATATTGACCTGTTTTAAGTTTTTATAATTAAAGTATAAAGCTGAATGAGACCTGTCTTGAATACGAATTTTCCATTATCAACAATAAAATCGTCGAGATATCAAAGTGAACACCATAGAAAACAGAAAATTGGTGTTCATCAAATCTTCTTCGGAATATTTTACGACCAAATTCGATTTCATCTAATGTAATCCTCTGGGCCCTTCCATTCGCTTTTTCTGTTGCTCGTCCCCAGATGGATTTGGACGCGTAATCCAGTATTCCACACTAATATACATTTATATTGTATTTCCCTCCACCACTCGCCCACTTTCCCTGACACACCCACCCCATTCTTGCTTTACCACCGTATCTGCAGAGTTTTTCCCATTAAGAGGATGGAGGTGAAGGGTGGAACGTTCCCCTGGCGGAATGCAGTGTCAATATATAGGACCACTCCCCCACCCTCTCTCTCCTGACGTCATCATGTCTTCGCCGCCTATCTTCAGACGACTGCGACGCGGAGAGAGATTTCGATTTCTGACTCAGCGAGATTGGACTGTGAATTAAAAATAAATTACTTCCGCTCACCTATTCTGTAGCTGGATACCATCATTGCGTCCGTTAACTCTGGAGAAATTTACGACCCGATAAAATACAGCCGCTTGCGTATTTCCTGCATGGTACTTACTGACCACATTTCACTTCTTTATCAACACTCTGGTAAAGCTGTACAGATGAAAAGTTTGTCTATAGAACGATGAGAAAATGTTTAAATTTTTTTATTAGTACTAAAAGTGCAAGTGTACTAAACCAGACCCCGACTGTTTGCTTCTTCATTGTGAAAGAATCTGAATCGATTTATATGTATGAAATGAACTACAGCTTTTCCTGGATATGAGTACAAACAGAAATGCGGACCATACCTTTAAAGACGAAGGACTATGTCATAAATCTGTATATGATATTAAATCGTTGTCGAAAGGTGATACGAGTGCAAGAAGACGTAGCAAATACAATAAAATCCTGAGAATACGTAGATATGCTAATTTACCTGTACAGTTTGATGTTGCTTGCCGTGTTGCCTTTCATCTGAGAGAGTAACACGTAGTATTAAGGTAAATTTAAATCGAATTAAATATTGATGAAAAAAACACATAATGAACGGTCCAAAAACTTAAAATTGCCTAAATGATAATGAACAATTTATAGCTGTGCACAGAATTAAGTGGACTGTAATCTCAGAGGTTTATCTCAGAAAAACGTACATGTAATTTGTGTCTAACCTCGCGTTTTTCATATATAAAATAATAATCATATTACTGAACTATTGATCTGTAGACATGTTGGGAAACTGAAATAATGAAATGACTATGAAGTATGAAGTTCAAATATATCGTTTAGAAACACGCTTTGAGAGTCAGTCACTAAAATTGAGAGAAAGCTGAAAATGTAAATTTCATTAATTTCAACAAGTATACAGACAGGGCTGGAGCTTTTAATCGTTTTTTGAATGTAGCGATATCTTCGGGAAAGTCAGTTTTTGACTGAAAGATGTGGAAGCGTGGACGTTTAGAGGTTTGTAAATAGAATCCTTTATTATTAATGTAGACGTTGTCTTCAGAAATACGTTGAATGGAGTCAGTAATTCAATTAAGAATCGAAAGGAATTTATGTTTATAAAGTTAAATCATGATTCTGAGACTAATAATTCTTATACTATGAGCAAAAGTTACGGTTGTTTGGGAACATGAGTATAAAATTATAACTACCGTAAATTTGAAAACAATGATTCACTGGCCGCCTCTGTGGTCTAGTGGTTAGCGTCACAGAGGCTCCGGGTTCGATTCCTGGCAAGGGCTTCGGTGTTTTGTGGGTGTTTTCAAGTATCCTGACTGTTTTGTTGTGACTATAAAAACAGAATTAAAAAATAATAATTCATTTATTTCTTCCTACCAACAAACTAACTTCTATAGCCCTACATTACGTCAGATCCGAGTGTGTAAGGAAATTAGTTACTTTAATCGTTCACTGTAAAACTTATTGCTTTTGTATCTTTGTTTGGTGCAAGGGGAAGAGCGAAAATTTCGAGTGACAAAGCGTGTTTTGGTTCATACAGGGACATATTCAATAATATGCAACACGAATAGATTTTGGCAGGCGGCGAGTTTAGAGGAGATTTTCCTTGTTCGAATCAGTTACAACATCCACATATTCAGCCAATCGTAACACAGTCCGCGGATATGTTGCGGATATTCCTAATAATGTTTTTGTATGGTGACGCAGAGAAAAAATAAAAGCAACTGAATTGTAGAGAGATTGGGTTTTGATGCTGAGGGCGGGATTTTATGTCAGAAGGGTTATGTCGATGTATATAGTTATGCAACCAGTTACACAATGCATATGCGCTCCGAATACGACCCGAATAATCCCATATTGTCAGTGAGTTCAACGTTTGGGTGTTTGGGGTAACTAAATGCTTTCCATTCCCTGCTATAGCAGGACTCACCACCATGAAATTCGTATGGATCCATCCAGAAATTTTCGTTACTTCCATTTCTTTCGGTGAAAATGATAGTTACATTTGCAATTTACTATCATTATATTTCAAATTATGTTCACCTTTGCTCATATATATATACATTATATTTGAACTACTGGTGTTTCTGAACAAAAGTTTCACATGAATGTCAAGAAACCATTAACATTATATTTACATACAATTAACCCAAATTATAAACACACAGATATTGCTGAATTCATATTTTTGTGAATTATTTGATAAAGCAATATATCCTTATCAAGTCTACACAAATTTCACTTATTAGCGATATGATTAGAATAATAAAAACTCACAACCGACGGCTGAGTTAACATCTTCAATGTCTTATAAAATCATATTAATTACCTCCACGATTATTTATTTTCCCCCAAAATGGTACAAGTGTTTTCCTTTGTACAATCTGTAATTCATGCATTGGAAAGTGCTTTATCTTCAGTTCTGCCACACTTCCCTAGTTTCATATTGATGCGTAATCTTCTTTCCAACCGGAACGCCTGGTTGCATAATTTGTTGAATTTTGGAAAATCCCCAGGGTACGTAAACCTCATGCACGCAGGCTTCCTGTAAGCCATAGCTTATAGAAGTCAATAATATTTTATTTCAAAGATTTAAACGTGGTAATATTTTTCAGTACACTTTTTGCTGGCACCAAATGCAAATTGGCGGACTCAAAATCCAAAAGAAACAATTATTTTATTAATAATTAATTATTAATAATTTATAATAATCTGAAAATTCCTTCGGCATTTCATTTATGACATTTGTGAACATTGAACAACGTGTTGTAGTAAATGATGACTCATACGACTCAAGGAACGAGAAAACATAATTATAAAGCTTTTACTCCTGGGAAAAAGCGAGAAACGTGATGAATGTGACTTGTATTAGTTTATACCTAATCAAATATGAAAGAAATAAAATACAAAGCAATAGTTTATGAGCTGGTTGAATAGTTAAATAGTTGTCGGTTTTATGGACATCATCACAAGTATAAGGAAAACAAAAATATTTAAAAACGGGCGAGTCTATGGATACCTTCTACCGGGATGTTTTTGTTAAATAATAAATTCTGATAATCTTCAATCCAAAGAATTTTTTCTACTTAAAAACTAAAACGTATGTTAATTTTCTTTAAAGCGTAGTGCAGATAATAAGTAACTATTCGAGCAGGAACAATGAAATTGATGTGTAAATATATGTCTCAATTATCTAAAAACACATAGCACACTGCGTTCAAGAGATAGATACTGCGGTGTAGTGTCTAACCCTCAATTTGACATGTTTTTTTCTATGATTAGTATATTTAGCAGCAAAACGGTAATATGTTCCTAAATAATCGTCAAAAGCTATATTGTGAGATTCTTTGAAACGGAAATATTATTCGGAGCCCTGTGGAAAGCAGAGCAGTTTCGAGGGAAACGTTAAAACCGTTCCTCAGGCTGCACTTACTTCTCAAGTTACCAATGGGGAGGAGATTGGAAAGAGAAGGGTAGAATTTATCGTCCCTTTTGGCGACTGCTCGATATTTATGGTTTCAGAGGGAGATGAATTAGGGAAGACCGCTGTGCCATTATTCGCTCGAAAGGCGACCCTGGGTGCCGATGGTCGGAAATAAACTGTGTGCAGGAGAGAGACTTTGCAGCAGGCGGGTGAGAGATGGCGAATCTATAAACAGAAACGCGGAAAGAGAGAGAGAGAGTGGGACGTCTATTTGATTTACTATCCCATGCATAAAGGCATCGGCAACCAGGATTCCACGAACTCCCACAGGTGATTAAGCTTTTCCCGAGATGCAAAGCGGTTCAAATGCACTCAACCCGGATAACCATACCTTTAATGTAAGATAACAGTGATATCATTAATGGTACAGATATAAAGCAAGATTGACATGAATGAAAGTTGCAATAGAGTGTGAAACATGGTTTCAAGGAAAGAAGGAACAATTTTGTCGTATAAGAAGATTAACTTTTTGAAATTAAAAGTGAATTAAATTAAGGTGTTATATGCAAAAAAGCAGAAATAAAGACATTAATCATTATTATGCCATAAACTGAGCGAGTAGTGGTTGGAATTAAATACGACGATCTTTTAGGCTGTCAAAATATTTGTTTATTAAGAAAAGTAGATGACAACGGGAAATCGAGAACCTATATTGAAATGGTAATCTACTATGCACCAGTAGAACTGGTAAGTCTCTCAAATATTTTTTTCAAACATGCAAACTCCTTATGTTATGTAACAAAGAATCGTGATCTTCCATTGAAATGTTGCTTTAATTTATAATGAGCTATAGTTCTCCTAGAAAATGGCGATTAAAAATCATTGTTATATCTCAACAGACTGTTTACCTTATTCGGTTGAAATGATGAGTATTTTAATTTCAGTAAATTGGGAAAGGTACGGTAGTTGAATGGGAAGAATAACGGTTTGAATTTTCTGTGACTAACATGATTTGGGTTCTTCTAAATTTTGAAAATCATTATAAAGAAACGCGATACTATCCATACTAATTCCCAAAACATGTTCAATAAAACCAGAACAAGATATCAGCCACATTAACACACGGATTAGGGTTTTCCCAAAGTACTAATTATATTCTACAATATAACGAATTATAAGGCGTTTCGGCGATTGAAGACCGGCTGGAAATAGTTGTTTTTCTGGCTCTTGGATGAAACAGTACACACTGCTCCAGCGTCTTGTTCGGTTACCGTCAGTTTACATTTAAGTTAAAAATTTATCACTTAAACCTAAATATATTTAAAACGAATGAAGGTTGAGCAAACGACTTAGGGTTTGTAGATCGGATCAAAATGAATAAACGCTCATCCACTTAGAAAACTTCTGAACCTCTTCCGTTGAATCCCGAAATTGTCTCGCGGTCATTAAATGTTGAGTACAGTTAATGGAACTCCATTACAGATTTCTTTTTTAGTGAATGGAGCCTATTTCAGAGTTGAACTGTTCTGAATAAGAATGGCGAGCCCTTGAAGGGTCCCTACTGCATCCCGCCCTCTCCTCGGTTTGTACGTGCGCCGATTAATGGAGCGTGTAAATGAGGAGAGATTGCGTTACGTGGAAGGCGTCCAGAATGGCCGGAGCGGCGAGTACTGCAGCAGCCTGTGCAAAGTTTCTGTAAGAGAAGCTCCATATCGATTCACCCCTACCCCTGGACCGTAGTGCAGCCGTGCGTGCGCCAGATACACGAGTGAGGAAGACGCCATCTGGAACCTTCCGCAGCTTCACGTGAACCAACGTATACTAAATAGGGCAAAAATGCCTCGTCTCGTTCCATTTTGTTCCCTTTAAAATATATAGTCATACAAGACGATGCTGAGAAACAAATTCTTATTAAATAATGAGTCAATCACACTGCCAATCAACTCGACTTGTAGGATTTAGGTTACAGTCAGGTGTGACATACTCTTAATTGCATTGCAGATCTTTCCTACAATGTCCGACCCTTTGCAGTTCATCATACAGTGTGAAAGGTCGCTTGTACCTGATTTATATTCCGAGCTGCGATTTACCATCAGCTAGGGATACGCGAGTAACGGAAACACCATTTAGAGCCTTTCACAGCTTCACGTCCTCAGCACGACAGACTTGCCTCTTTAAAGGTACGATATTGTACTTGTCACCTTTCACTTGTCATGACAAAAACCTGATTAGATAATGTCGTTGACATGATTTAGTGCATTCTGAAATGATCTGTCTACATGCTATCATTTTTGTTGCTAATAATCTTTGACGAATATAATAAATATGATATATACGAATACCATCGCTGTCATTAAAAATAATCGTAGAAAGTTACAAGTTTTTACAATTTTAAGAATGTGGTTTACAAAATTGACTTTAACAAGTAATAATTTATACTTGTAAAATTCAACGATGAGATATGCTCTATTTTTGGTCAGAAGGAAAAACGTTCACAGATACTGTGTCTGTCTCCAGTGACTGGATACGAGTCATGCCGAACTCGTAGGTGTGCGGTAGTTTTGATGCTCCATACAGAAGTTGCCGAAGGATACTGAGTTTATCTCGTCCCAAATCAGAAAATGTCTCTATTGACTCTCACTTCTCTGTTCGTGAACTGACTTCCCCGCCGTCACCGACGTTCTTCACCTTTTGTCACCTTGTCCTCCAACCCTAGAAGGATTAATGACTTACTGCATATTGGAGGCTCGGATCGAATCTAGAGGCTTATAATAAAAATGCACAGAAAGAAAATTAAATTTAGATACTCTAAAGAGACAGTTATGCGAATGACAACTACCAAACTTTCAATATACCATTAACATTTTCTTTGACATTATGCTGTGTCTGTTTCTAAGGTGGAATAAACCATGTACAAAATTTCAAAGCGTTGAGTACGGAAAACCCGTATTCACATAATTGTAAATTACGAAAGTAAAACGAAAAATTAGTTTTAGAGGATATGTACGAAGATTTTCAACAATTCATGTATATATCATTTCAGAATCTTAAAAACATCAGTACTCACCAACCTATCTACTAGTATGTCAATGGCTTAGGATGGCCGTTGTCCATACGACGTGTCCAAGTTTACATTTACGTGGCCTTCACTGGCATGATTAGTTAAACGAATTTGGCAGTTTTAGTACAGTATTAAAAGTCATAAATATTGCGAAGTAGCCGGTCGTAGTGACAGAAAGGCGAAACTTCCACATCTTTGAAACAGTGTCTGATATAAATTAATCTTTCACCGTTCTGAATTGTTAAGTGAGCATGTTTCACGGTAATCGATATAGAAGTCTGAGGTTGCATTGCACATACTTTTGACATAAAACTGACAATCCCCCTAATACAAACGAAGACAAGAAAGAAATAAGCAAGTATCGTGAAATTTATTTAGTATACGTGATACAGTAATCGTCGACAGTACGTTTATTTGCAATTACAGTTTCCACAATTATAATTAATCCTTCCTGATTAATTCACTAAAAGATTTATAAATTATATCGTCAAATTTCAATTTTTATGTAAACAACTTACCTTCTAGTCAGCGCTATTTGTGGTTGAAGCTGTTATTTCTTTCTGAGCCTGTGACTTGGCATTTTTTCTCGCTTGAGTGGTTGTGTCTCAACTGCCCTTGGGGTATATATGAAATTCATGAGTTCCCTCCGATATAAGATATTTGATTTCCGATGTCAATCTCTCCCCGCTTGTCACCACTGACGTCCCTCTTGGTCAATAGTAAGAACCACTGTCACGACACAATTAACTCTCCCTTCTCTGCAAACCTTTGAATACATCTTACAATACTTGAACACGTATAATTACTGTACACTATAGCAAGTAGGGTACGACGCCAAAGAACTGTATATAAATATAAAAATTATCAAGTAAATAATGTGACTCATAAATACTTTTAGGCTTGAGTTTTATGCATCAGCAATTGCTTAAATATTGCCATATAATTCATGAATTAAAAATAGTATTTACAGAAAAAGTTGATGAGACGCAAGCTGAATAAACAAGTAATCAATAATAATAATATATGTATTAATCAATTCCGTTTATATGTGTGTAATATTGATAAACATATAGCTTCAGTTTGTAACGGAAATAAATAGTGGACCCGCAATCCAGAAATCGAGTATAGTAATCTTTGTGCTGTATTATAAATTGTTTACGAAGTATTTGAAGTAAATATACCATTTTACATTATAAATAAAATTGTCCGTTCAGATGCAAAGAAAATGTTGTGAGGAACCTGATAAAGAAAGCAGTTAAAATTATTGAAGCTAAATACAGAAATGAAATGTTTTAAAATATTAAAATTAAACTAGTATCCATTACATATGAGAAAATTGTGAAAGGAATTGAATAGAAACTAAGATACCGAAAATAATTAAATGTAGAAAGATATGAGAAATATGATGAAAGCAGTCGTTATGTTAGAGTGAGGTCAATATTGAAGTAAAGAGAATGAAACCCGACTGTATCAATACTTCACACTTAATAATAAGCAAGAAGAAAAAGAAACATATAAAAGAAGATGGATCACTAAAGAGTCAGAATGTTGATGAACAGAATAAAAACTATCATGGAATTACTCACATAAAGGGATTATAGGAAAAGGTTGGGAAGTTAATGAAAGACAACGGATTCTGAGAAGAGAAGTTTGCGTGAAGATCGATAAGTAAAATAAAGAACACGATGCCAAATATGAAAGATAAAAAGAAACAGAAGAATTAATAGCATATGTATAAGAAAATATGATGGTTGCGAGAAGAAATATATTGGGATGACGAATATGGATAAGAATAATAGGATCTAATACCCCAAGGGAAATATGATGGGGCAATCGAAAACAAGTACGGCATTATCACAACATTTAAAGGACTCTAGATATAAATGTAAGTGAACCAACTATGAATCGTTAGATATTGAAAACTAAAGATATAAAAGAGGGCTATATATTCAAGAACATTTAGAAGAACTTGTGAACAAATGAACGGATGTGGGGAAATTCGGGCGTTTTCTATGCCAGTATAATTAAGTAATTGAAATGTTTTTAATATATTGACAGGTATGTAAATATGAAAATGAATTTTAATATTTAGTAAAAATTGTACTTTTATATATAAAAATATATATGTATGAATGATTGATGATCCACCCAGGTGAATATGGCCAAGTCCTGACGTTAATATCTAAAGAATAAAGATATTTCCTGAGAACTCGTGTTGTGTGTTGAACTGAAAAGTGTTATATTACCAAAAACGTTTCATGAAGTTACAGTGTTTTAATATAATATTAAAGCTTATAGAACGGTTTTAATTTCTCAGAACCCGCCTTTGTGGAATATTCATTTCAATTAATAAAACGTGATTCTGTTATTTATGTAACAAAATTACTTCGCTGTTACCGTTTCTTATGAACTTTTATTTAGTTCATAAAATAATATTTACAAATGTCAAATGTTTTTGTGTAAAAAGCAAGGAAGCGAAATATTATGAAAGCGGTAACATGCCTAGAAAATACAACATGTGAAAATCGTATCTTCTGGAATGATTTTACATATATTACCGATGGATGCGCAATGACTTTTATAGTTTTTTATACCTAATTCATACGAGTTTTTAAAAATACAAATGAATAATACCATATTTATACATAAATATTCAGATAGGAAATGTTGACGTCAATGCATATTTTTCATAAAAAGCTATTAGCTGCAAATTATTGTCACAATAACGATGTTATTTACATTACATTGGGTGTTACAGTCAATTACATTTTTTTATTGAACATGAATTTGATCCTTATTTTAAATAATAGTTTGTCTGTTCCTTTGAATGAATGTAATTGCAAAGTTTTTACCAATTTAAGAGTTGCATATATTTACTCATTTTTTATTTCATAAACGATTGGTTGAAATATTTAAAATAATCACGTACACGATTTTAATATATGCTATCTTATTTAGAAGCATATTATAAAACTTTTATATTGTCCAGCAAATTGCCTCGAATAATAAGCCTTCTAGAATATTATGGTAATAAGTAGTAATGATAGGTAATATATAATTAAATTAGAGTAATGTACTAGGCATTTTGTTACTATTTCAGAAAAGATATGTAAAGTAAAAAAGTATCAAGAGTTATCATATTTCAAAGTAAAAACAAAGGATAACATTCTATATACTTTGCGTGACTATCAAAAATATTTTCATCAAGGTACAACGCGTATCTGTATATTCGGAAAAGTTAAAATTATGTAGCGCAGTAGAACCCGCTACCAATTTTTTTTATTATTCACGGAAACGTTTTACAAGGAAATTATCGACGCTTCCTGTCGGCAAGTCTCAAAAGAAGCCGACAACAGAGGAGTAACTTCATGTTACAATACTTTGTACCGAAATTTTGAAAAACAATGACTGTTCTTAGGACATTGTGTACTTGGACAGCGAGTTGGACGGTTGAGTGAGACGGGCGATAGGATGGACACGGAGCGGATGAAATCCCGAGAAGGTTGTACTTGGGGAGCGGCGAAGGACATGATTGAGTGAAGATGTGTTTTTAGAGAGCGGGTTGGACGAGTAAGGAGGGTGTGCATCCCTGTGTTATGAGCAGAGCAAATTGTGAATTAAGTAACTTTTGGAGAACGTGATACAAGGTGATGGCGAGAGGATATTGAAGGAGAGTGGTGGACAGATTTCTGGTGATACAAGGAGGTGGAGAGAGGAGATTGGCAGCAGAGAAGTTACGGCGAGAGCAGATTTGTGAGGTGGCAGCGGAGAGGTGAACCATGCTTTCATCAGTCCAGGAAGCAGGGAAGAAGGGTCTTAACAACTCAGATTCGTCCACGAACAAAAAAATCTGCTACACGTGGTCACCCAAACCATTAATACCCTGAGATTTTTAATACAATTCCATTTTAATTAATTATTTTTGTACATAATATATACACGCACGACCCATATTAAAATTATTGTGTTTACAATTAATGAATGTATATATTTAAACCCAATAATTAATTTCATTAATTAATATTCCCCCCAAATCATTTACAATTATATATGGCGCAAATGAGATTATGGTGTTATATAAACTGAACAGTATTCTCGGATTACAATTGGAATTGATTACTTAATGCAAAGTGAACATCTTCCTTACTTGTTACGCAACACGAGAGTAATTCATAATTAAGTAATAAAATGTTTATTTTCTACAGTTTAGCCATATTATGTCTTAATATACTTAATTAAAAATTAAGTAAGGAATAAGGTAAAATGAATCAAGAATAATTTTGAATACGTTGTTTTCGAATTTATCTGAGTAAACAATTTACGAATGTATGTTAACATAAGACATTATAATCTATTCTTCATTTATGTGGTGCGTACAACTAAGAATGAAAGGTTCTTGTGTAATAAACTTATTTGAATAGGAAGCTACCGATGTTATTTTTCTTTTAGCATAGTATAATTTTTCTCGTTACTGGGATTTATTCTGTTTTCAAAGGGAGTAAGGTTGACGCCGGTAAGTTTTATGTTTGTGTGATTTTCTGACAGCAGCTCCGAGTAACTCTCGAGTTAGCGAACTTCAAAGCGCTGTCCTTGGAAAACATGAGTCAGTATTAATAGCCCATTACGCTCTCTGACGTACTGAGCAAAGGGGTGGGTTTGGCTAAACGTTTTTACCTGTGTGCCTTTCAATTTTCTCCTCGGGGGGTGGCTTTATCCCTCCCGATCCCCTTCCTCCCCACACTTTCTCCCTCTTTCTCTGTTTCCGCCATCCAATCTTCCGTTTACATAAAAGTGGAGCAGTATTGAGGGGTTCGCGAAGGGATGGGGTCGTGGAATGTGAAGTGAATCCCACAAAGGCCTAGAAGAGAGGGAGGGAGAGAGTTGAAGAGAGAAGGGGGAGAGACCGAGAGCCAGCCAAGCAGTTGTTAAATTTCATTTCCGATCAAACAGAACAACGGAGCCCTGAAGATAGTAATTTAGGGGGGGAAGGAAGGTTGAAAGGGGAAGAAAAAGACCGTTTGAGGACTCTAGGGATAAGAGAAAGTTTGGGATTGTCTCAGGACTGTTTACAGCAGCAGGATTTTGGAATCAAGTGATCAGTGAAATTAAGAATATTTTATTTAATATATATGCAATTCTTTAATTTAATTTAAACTATTTTTAAAATAATAATAATTTGAATGCGTCTTTTTGATTATTAATATTATTTCGATTATCGTAGAGTGTGTACGAATACACAACTGTGTGGACAAACGCAGCTGGAATGTAACATTCTTGGTTCCACAAATACAGATATGCAACGGGAGATGCATACTGTGCTCAAGTTTGTGATGAATTTACCATCGTACGAAACGTGTATTTGAAATAAATAAATAATTTGGGGTGAAATATAATTTCAGTGTCTAAGGCCAGTAAAATCTCCAATTTCTTAATGTCCTTGAATCCAATTTTCCTGGGTTTTTAATACTTTGTTCCCACTTTATTATTTCATTTCCACCTGTGGCGGGGTCCGATCCTGTCCAATCAAAATTATTTGCCTATCGCATCTGGGGAGAGACATTCATCCCACTACACCGATGTTTTGGGGAGAACATGTCCCTTAACAATACGATGCCACCGAATCTGAAAAACGTGAGAAAAACCGAAGCCATAACAACTTTTCCGGGCTTTATAACTCCTTTATCTGTGATCTTAAACTTCCCTCACGTCGCTTGCTTTTGATCCCATACCGCCAAATTCTGCATGCAGTTGTGTTTTACCATTACAGTACAGACGTTAATTTATGTTGTGAAACAACATTTTTTAACAATATTTCATTTATCCTTTCCAATATATGTGCATGACTCATCATTATAGACAAAAATTATACATTTATTAGCCCAAAACTTTACACCAACTATTCGTGTAAGTCCCGTGCACATGTAATCAGTATTTCATTATTTATAAGTACATTTCAAAATATAAGGTTATGTATTGTCAACTTGACAATGTATATTCATTCCTCTTTTCAATTCATGTGCTCTATTTAAGAATTTTAACTCATATATAAGGAGATGAACTCAGTCAATAATTGTTGCACACCTTGTCTTTGTGGGGAGACCGTGACTGTATATAAAATATTGGTCAATAAACTGACACGGCTCGGGATATAAAAGACGTGTATTAGGGAACATCGATTAGTTTGTGTTGTGTCGTCTATAAACTTGCCTGAACAGTATTTCAGTACGAATTACGGGACGACGAAGCCCGAGTGTGGGGTTGCCTGTTCTCTACTCGGAATTATTGTCAAGGAAAAGACGATAGACGAGGCTTGATTGCGAAGGATGGGTGGCAGAGAGGTAGATGCAGGTGGGCGACGCTCCTGCAGACGTTAGATAGCTAATGAAGCACACGACCCAGGCTTCATTAGTGTGCTCCGCTTAATGGTGCGGCAGATCTGGCCGGCTGCAGCATTGTTGTGAGATGCTTAGGGCGGAGGTGCTCTAGAAATCGTCAATGGTAAACCACAATAAAAGCGAACTGTTTCTGTTTGGAAATAATTCCGAATATAATTCGAGAAAATGTAATGAATGTGAGCTAAGGGACAGGCAACTGTTACAGATAAAATGCAATGTGTACAGTTGTCGGACAACTCGAGAATTTCATCTTTCCCGTAGCTTGCTTAAACTTGTGGTGAATGGAAATTAGAACGAATTACATCTGATTAACGTGTTAATCGTTCGTCAATTCTACAATTTGGATGGTTCATACGAACAAATACGTCTATTTTTTCCAAGTAATGAACGTAAACTTGAAGATATTTACACTAAGAGAAAATGAAACAGACACAAGTTTTGAGCGTCACAAAGGCTACATATCATCGAAACTGTCAACAGCGTCTCCAAGCTATCCTAAGCGAGGTCTTACGAGACCTCATTGTCTTTGGTATCCGTTGCCCAGAATAACCTTGCAGATTTTTAGATGTTTATTTTGTTAGTTAAATTACTTTTTATTAGGTAATCGTGTGTATACAGAAATTTGAATCTTAACATAAAAACATTCCCCTTAACAAATTTCTTTCCTAAAGGGAAGTTTCCACAATGTTGCCATAATGAAGTCAGTTTCTCTCACAGAAATAATTGAGGTTATGTAGTGTTTGCCATGCACTACTTTTAGGCGAATGCTGGGCAGGATCCTTAAAATATAACCTGGGCTTGTTGTTAACCCTCGGATACCTTGAATTTTATTTCGTATATTCCCTTTCTATCTCTTCTTTTTAAATGAGAGACCCCTCCACATTCATTACCCCCGTGTAGGTTTCTTGAAAAATAAGTGGCTGTAATTATTTTCTCTTAATAATTGGTTATGAAGATGGGAAATGGCTTAAGTAATTATGTTTAATTTAAACAGCAGCAGAACTAATTTTGTCGACTGAAATATGGTAAATCATACAATGAATACCTGTAAATAATTTTTAGTCTTATAAAATTACAGCCCGATGACCCTCGATGATTAATTCTTAATTTTCATCGTAGTAGGCGTCAGTTCTTTAATTTCTTTGCTGACCCTCTTCCTTTCTATTCCACATGCCACACGCATCGCTCTCGAGCCGCGCTTAAACTCGCATTCCGCCGGATTATTCATGGTGCCACTTGCACTGCGATGATGATGATGACTACACATTCCTTCCCTTGCGACGCTGCTGGTAATAATGCGACGTGCGCGCAAGGACTGCGCAGTTCTGCCAACACCCCGCAGCCTAATTAATATCAGTCGCGGCCGAGTCGTGATGAATTACCCCGCCCGAGAGAAGAGCGCGTGTGGTGTGCTAATTTATCATTTTCTGCGACCCTGCTGGCTGCTGCATCCGCACACCATGCTCACACGTGTACACAGGGGACATAAAGGACCCCGCAAAAATACACTCTCATCGCCGACTACGAATTTCACAAGCGTCACTCTAAATTATCAGCGACTCCAAACCTTTCATAACAGCGACGCAGTCTTCTCTGTTTGCATTCTGTCATTCCGTCAAATGTGTAGGGCTACTTTATAACGATAAATCCCACTTCTGGATTGCTAGATATTATCACTTTGTTTTACGCGGATAAATCGATGCACTGTTTTATTTACATAATAGTCTCATAATTTAAAACCTCAAGGCTTTGTGATAACTGCTTTTTGCTTCACTTAGTCACAATAATAAAATTCAATAATATATATTGAAAATATTTCTGATGCGAGAGATCCATGAAAAGTGTCTACTTATTTACTTTGACTTTAGAACCGAATTAATAAATTTCCAAACAGTTAACCTATGTCCCTTATATGTTTATTTAAATGTGAATTAGTGCTACTTTCATGCTACATGAATAATTAATAAATTCTGATAGCCTAATGTACACCATGTACCATGAATTGAGCATTTAACTGCTGGAACGTTGTCAGACGTAGTGAGTCGATTTTCTACGAAGACATCGACAGGTCAGAAGTAACTCATTCTTCTTCATCGTTAGCTGAAGTATATTCTTCTTTTCTTTATTTTGGAAGACAAGATTCGCTTGGAAAGAAACGACGTACGACGTGTGTTAACAGATTTATTTGAACAGCCAACGACAATTTGTGAGAGAATCTCTGAACTAGTGCGGCGTTTTATCTTCTACAAAACATTTAACACGCATTCTATTTTATTTTCATCTATTATTCCATCAAGATCAATTACGAGGAAATGTTAACGACGAGGACTACTATATTTTTAAAACATTTGCATTATCATTTTAGACTGTTAATTACATTTTTGTTTTGTTATCCTCTAATAAAGTAACGGAATGAATCGGTCGCTTTAATTACTTTCTAACAACAGCAATTTGATTCTGTTTGAAGTAGTTTATGATTGTTTATTTTCTTTAGCACAAGATTTTGACAGAAATATAACATACCCCTTCTAGTATAAAATATTATTAACATAGGTTAACGACAAATGATGCAGCAAGAATAAAATAATGTGTAATTGTCGTTTAGTCTGCAGCCCCTAACGAATCTGTGATCAGTCACGTGTAGTTGGCACGACTGATACTGACTCCGCTCGAGGGGTGAAACTACCACCTCGGTGCCGTCGACTGTTAAAAATCGCGCCATTGTTTCCTGTTCAAAGGGGCGAGCAGAAGCTGGAAGGGGCGCTACACTTACTCTAGCGCCGACGCCGTATTAAAAGCTCCGTGCTATTGGCAGCACTGCTCTGGGGATTACGTGGCGGCGCGACTCTGCTGGAATTTCCAGCCTAGCAAATATAGCTTAGAAAACAAATCACAGGACCCAACTCACACTAAGCTAATTACATTTCACTCTGAAATGTTAAAGGACAAAATTAAAAAGAATTTCTCAATTCGTGACACGAAGACGAAGGCACTGCAATTGAGCAAAAACCGGAAACAACTGCAGAAGACTATAAAAGTATAAGAAAATCTGTTGTACACTTAAACAGAACTCTAGTAGTATTAATAAAATACCCTTTTATCCACTTTACACACAAAAGTATTATTACTAACTGAAAGGAAAAACATTCTCAATCTAAAATGAATACATTTATTTTTCTATAAAATATATGTATCCATAATTTCGTATCGATTTTATTCAGTATGAATACCTCCTTTGAAGTTTTAGCATACACTCAACATTATTCCCATGCTTAGAAGTTTTCGAAATATTGTATCTTTCCCTAGAAAACGTATTAATTTATCACATTAACTAACATTCAATTAAAGTGAATATTTACAATTCATGTCACGTCTATATCCTTGAAAACAAGTTTGAAATTAAAAATAAATTTTTTAACCAGTTTCAAGAGTAAAATGATTTCCCAAGGATAAATAGTTTATAAAAAATTCAGGAAAGATAACATTAGGTATCTGAGTAGAACTCCAGTAAATATCCAAAGACGAAAGGACAACTTCCTTAGTGAAATATTAATTTTTTTAAAACATTAGTGCAACTGCGATTCTTTAGCCGTCAATACCAATTGTATGTATTGAAACACATACACCGATGTATACAGCAACATGAGAATATTCTAATATTAATGAAACGAATTGATTATCGACTCTAATGATTTGATTAAACAATTAATGACCTTTTACAGACATCATACTTTAACTATATATGTAGTAACAACGTTTCGGCATAGTTTTATGCCTTCTTCAGGTTTTGTTCCTATAGAAGAAATATTTACAGAAAATTAAAGCAAGGAAGGTCACGTTAAGACAAAAATTCAAAAATTTGTATCGAAACTGAATCAAACTTACCACAACAGTATAAAAACATAAAAGGAAAGTAATGAAATGGCGTAAAACTGCGGGTTTGACGTTATAAGAATCAATTTCTTAAAAGTTTCGAAATTACGTGATTGGGTTCAGATATTCTGTCAAAGTGAAAGTGGAATACTCAGTGCTTTTTTGAGAAGGAAAATTGGTATCGAATTCTGTTCGAGCCAAACCAATCAATCGTCAGCATTTCCCCAATTCTCTCTCTCCCTCTCGCTCGCTCCCTGTGCAATGACCCCTACGTATTTAATTCCACATTCCGGGATTCGTGACGTCATTCATGGAGTGCGCGGGGAATTCCCAGCCGTTTCTACTAATCTGTTTCAACACTAGGGCACGCGCTCTCCTGCGTCAGTTTCGAAACTCACACAAGACTGGCCAACCATCATAAACAAATAGTTTGTAATTTGTCAGAAGGACGAATTACATTTCGTGTTCAGGGAAAGGACGTCTTTCTTCTTCTATTTGCGTTCTTAAACTTATTTCAAGTGAAAATTATTTTGTATGACAAAGAAACATACGAGAAATATGTAGCACGGAAGATTTTATTTGTTAGTTTTTTGTGATCATTATTCAACACAAAGAACTTAATTTCATATTTTCTTCTGATGGACAGTTGTGTTTAAATTAATATAATATGAAGCTTAATATGAACTGTTATAAGAACTGTAAATATTTGTATGATATGCTTTATATTTATTATAAGGAGTCTGAAAACGTGAGTTGCAAAAGTCTCTGGGTAATGTTGAATATCTTTATAAAGAAAAGTAATATATCGTAAATATTAAACGTAGTGTGTTCTTTTATGAAATTCTGAAACTCCCTGCCCCAGATAATAAGAATTTCATCTTCCAACATTACCGACTCTGGTCTGGTTGAAATTGTTCGTTCCGGTCTTATAAAATTAATTTCATGGTTTTTGGCTGACCTTGAAATGGAAGAAAAACTTCTGCCTTACACACATTAGTATATATATATATATATACTATCACTGTCGAAAACCGTGACAAAAGAACGTTATTCATAAACTGTGCCAGTGGACTGGTTTGACATCTGAGGACAAAACGCCAACATTATGTCACTATTTATCACTTATATGAAGATCACTTATTACAAAAAAAATGATACTCTGAAAGAACATCAGGAGAACCGTTTGATCCTTGGTTACTCCCGTGAAAAATTTGCTGATATTCGGGGTGTGGTATGAGAATACTAAACAAGGACAGCGTTGGACAAAATGTTGTTAATATTTAAGAAGGTTCACGGTTTACACGCGTTTCATTGTTGCACTAAGCGGGCATGGGAAATATTTATCCTTTGGCCAGTTGATAACGTAGAGTCAAGGCAGAGCACGTATGGGGGAGGGACAGTGGCCTGAAGGTGGACGTGCACAGCATCTGAAACGCCTATAGACAGTACTCACTCGCCCTCTATACAGACAGAGAAGCTCACCAAACATCAGCAATACGGGCCATTGTTGTTTGACACAAACAGCAAGGAGGCTGTGGATCCTCAAAAGCACAGCAGTATGTTGCTTTGACATATTCGAACATAAAAACTTTCAATCACGAAATTGATAAATAGATATGAAATTGTAATGTGGATATAAGAGAAAGCGGATCTAAATTAGGTAGGATCTTTTATTAATCAAATGTTTTATCGGTTTTTATGTTCAGTGAACTAATGACATTACAGAAATGTCTTTCCTTTATTTTTTTAGCTGAATCAGATTTCAGAATCTGAATTATGTTTTAATACATGCTTTAGTTTTTCATCAGTGTTAATTATTTTCTTGAGCTTCATGTAAAAATTTAAATATTTTATTTTAATCTCTCATGCATTTACGGAGTACAATGCAGTTTAATTTAAATAAATTAATTTTAACTCAATATAAATGGAAGGTACTTTACGCGATTTTGTTGATCATTTTAAAATTCTTTTGTAAACTTTTACAGTTATTTCTAAGTTACTTAAGGGATACGTTTTTAACTATTATTTAATCTTTACAGTATTGTCCCAGTTGCGGAGACTATTTAAAGGGGATGGTCTATTGCCCAGATAAATCTTCTGTATTCGGTTTGAGGCTGAATCGATCGCCAGTGTTTTTGGAAGTTTAAGATAAATCCACTTAATGAAGGAGAACAATAGGTTCGATATTCAAATGCTTGTATAGTGAAAGGTAAATTGTCAACTGTGAAATATTTGACAAACAAGTACAGTGTTAAAGCAATGCAGTCGTGCAGCTTATATCTGAATTCATTTCATTCATTAAATATATTTATTCAATATGAATTTATGTTCCCGACAAGACAAGTGTCCAAATTATTAATTACAGCCTGTAATATCTATGTTTTGTCCTAATTATATTTTATTCATTTGCAATTACGTCAGAAACACTTGAGTGTTCTTTGAATTACATACAGAATTTTTTCAAAATTTATTATTTAGGGTTCCAAAATGTCATTTCCGTAAATTAATAATACAGTAACTGGAAAGTCAAAAGTTGCAAAATCTGATATGGAAGAGGTTTTTACGTTTATAAAATAACTGTTATTATGAACATTTAAATTAAATGCGGCATATTTAATCTTTAAAAATAAATTATATCTAAGACCTTAAAGAAAATGTTTCGGGTGTACACCTATAAATTTTATTGAACTGATATTATTTATTATGTTATCTTAGTTTTTCTTACACTGGATTAAACACCTCTTTTCAAAGTATTTAATTAGATAAAACGTAAGGACACAAAGAGGGATAATTTCAGTCATGAAATTTCTAGTTTACTTTTCAGTTTCAATTATTCCTTTTACATCTTAAATTAATCATTCTCTTTGTTCTTCTGAAAAGAAATTATCGATATATTATTACTTGAATCAGAGGAAGGTTAATGATTATGTATGTGTAAATATGCACGCTGAAGTGCAAACTCGCGTTTCAAAAAAGGTTATCATATTTCATTAGTACCTCTCATATAAAAATTTACATACATTATTTTCCCTAGGTAATGCTTTAATAACCTGGAAGTAGCTTATTATAATAAAGTTTCACGACGACTATATACTAAAAGAGATTCCACAGTTTCACAGTAGCAATTACGACTTTCAGAGTGTAGTTATATATATTTTTGAAACTCGTAGATGTTAATAATAATTATGTACCTACCACATATGACACACCTCTGGATTGTAAGGCAGCGACGCTAGCCACTAGACCACTAGAAAGATCGGCAAGCAAATGATTAAAGTGTGCAATTATGAAGCATCAAGATGGTGTTATGAGCGCCCTCTCTTCAAAACAAATAATCTGGCATGACGAGGCAGCATACAATGCGGAATATATTCTAAGATGGGTTTGTATTTACATATGCCGCCAAAGCATATTTCCCAAAATTCATGAGGAGCACAGAGAAAATCCATGAGACAGAAGTTTCATATTTATAATGCGCTTAGAAAAGAACGTGTACGTTTATGCGACGAACTGACGTTATTATAGTGTCAACTTGAAAGTTATGTTATCGATAGAAATTGTCGTCATGTGCAGAACTTTAATTGGAACTTAGTCTGAACTTAATTAGTAAAATAAGAAATGAAACTTTATATGGAAACAGTTACAATAATATAAAAGAAAATAGAGAAATTTCGAAAAAGAATCCTAAACCTGTGAGATGCTATTCGAATTTATATTTATTTCCTTTTATTTCTTCTAGTCAAACCTTAATTTATTTTGCGTATTAAAAACATCGTTGGTTGTTATCTTTGACCAGAGGTGAAGTATTATTTTTGCCGGAGACATGTACCTGACTGTTTCGTTTCAGAGTTTTGTGAATGCGATTTAAGTTTTTAACTTCTTATTTTTAAGTGAAATGTCATGTTTTTGAGGAGGTTTATAGAATGCTAAATCCTTGCGACATATTTAAGCATATTGGATAATATAGTGTGGTGTTAATCTTTCACCGACATTATTATTATAATTCACGAAATTGATAAATAAATAATATGGAGTCATATTATTTTTGATTTACCAATTTAAAATCAATATGGGGGGCATGCGACAGCGCAATGGGGTATCAGTGTAATTAAACAACGGGGAAAGACAAAATAAGGGAGTTTGTTGCACATCGACGAACGAACGAGTTGACGACATTCATTGATGTAACTGCAAATATACCAGAGCCGAATTAATTAACTTTCAGGTTCTGCTGGTTCCAGACATTCCAACTAGTCAGTCAGGGGAGAATACATAGACAAAAGCTGCTATCCTGAAAAATATTTTAAAAGTGTCGGTGTCCAAAGTATTACAAGAACAATTTCGGTAATAAGCGTCATCATTCCCTGAGATGACTCGTTGTATGGAATTGTGACTTTGAAGAATTTCATTGTTAAAGAGTTATTAAATAAATTTCAAAATAACATACGGGATATAAGTCTATTAAAAGGTGGGAATTACAAACAGTTCTAGTATTAAATAATTCAGTAATAAATATATTTAATATGCGAGTTAATAATTTTAAAGGAACTTCGTAATTTTAAAAAAAAGTCTGCTTGGTTAACTGATACGAAGCGCTCAGAAATCGAGATGGCACAATCTGTGTGTCAGTTTATTAGAATTCAAGTGTGTAACTACTAATTAACGTATTATTACGGTGAAAAATTGACGGTTGTTTCAACTGTTCAAGTATGAGAGACTAAAACCTGAGAATAGGGTTTAACAGTGACGTTACGGAAAATCAGTCGTGAGTAATGTACATTGAATCAAAATTAATATTTTATTCTGACTTTTAGTATTTAAGAATAGGTTGAGCATAAAACTTTATTCCTTTGGAATTATGTGAGAGTTAGAGGCAGACTACGTACAGACAGTTACTTGATTATGTTTTTACTTCAATGTTTTAATTTGTTCTAATGTGTGCATTAACGCAAAGGAATAATGTTTATGAAGTTGGATAACTATTTGAATTAGATATTATAATTAGGGCTTTACAGGAAGTTAGTAATGTTTATTATTTCGTTCGTTGTCAAAATACCGTAGGTTCTATAATAATATATATTCTCTTGTTTTGTCGTCTGTAAATGGGACTGATTAACATACAGCCGCAGGTGTTAGATGTGCACAAAAGTTCGTGGCTTGTCAAGTGATACACAACATGCATTAAATACAAAATTACGCTTGTCACCAGTATTTTATTACTATCCATTTACGTATTTTAAATCTTTGATGTTTGTAATGAATTACTCGTAAATATGACACAGCATAATCACATCTACTTTCCAACTTATATTAATTTTTATCCATGTTTCGAAAAAGCTTGTTATGTTAATTTATTATTAATTTCTTAACTTAAATTTTTCAGGTAGATAACGTATGTTCGTAAAACCTCAAAAAGATTTCATTGTGTGTCTAATATTAACGAATGGATCATACCAACTCACACTTCTATTCTTTTCATATCGACCTACTATGGTAATTAATTTTTTCTCAACGAGTTTGTCTTTAATTATACAAATGAATTATTTTCAATTATTATTTATTTCTCGTTATTGGTAACATAATTATGAATAATATCACTTTACAGAAATTAATACTTTTCTGTGAAATATTTATTCGTAAAAGTGTATATGGGCGTGAGAAACGCACACTATTTATTATAATTTTGCAATGCGTTGCACTATCTGGAGGACGTTTAACAAACAACCCGGCACGCAGGAAATTTAAGGAGAACCAACTGAAGCAAAAACTCGGAAAACTAAAAACTTCTATTCTCCCATTATCCTGGTAATGATATCTGTTGACGCAACAGTAAATTACAATTAGCTGATCATGATGCAAATAGAGTATAATTACGAAAGATTGGTGGTAACATAGGTCAGAACAATCACTTAGGAGAATCACTTGCTTCTGCAATGTTCAAACTGTTACAGCTAAATTCTGTCGTTAAATTCAAATACATTGAGAGGACGCGGCTTACATTTTATCTACAAAATAATTCATTCCTTTAAATTTATGACGAAGTTATATTGTTTATACAAATATACCAATCAGCAAGTCTCAGTTTGTACAACGTTTTGGCCTTTATCCTATCTGGTTGTAATCCAGAAATTAAAACTCTGTTTGATTTATGTATTACTATCAATTTAAAATTTACCTGGAGAAGTCCAAACGAAACATTGTAGATTTAGTGAATTTTATTACAGCTGACAATTTTGCTGTTTTGTATAGGTCTATTTGTGAAAATTTCCGACAGTTGATTCATTATATTTATTCTGTTAGGAAACTCTGAAGTAACAATAACTACAGTGACTATTGAAGGATAAGACAAATTGTAAATTACGTCACTTAAAATATAGTCTTCAAACGCGAATCGGTTTTACAGAATAAAATTGAATGGATTTGCGTAGACAACGTAAACAGAACGACTGTAGAAGGAGTGAGAAGAGAGACCGAGGTTTGGGACTTTGAATACCTTTGTGCTCACGGAAGGAAGAGGATTGGAGAAAGTAGAGTAATTAGAATCCGTAGTTTTTTCGAATACGGATCTATCCCCTTTCAAAAACTACATTAAGAGTTAATTACTGATAAAAGCTAATAATCTTACATTTAATAAGTACATGTTCATATAATCACATTTTCATCTACGAATCTATGTCACATAAATTAAAATACCCATTATTCTTAGACTCGTTTATTTCACTTACAATTCCTCGTCTTAATAAACTTTATTGTTGACTGATGTCAGGGATTGTATTGTATTAATCCAGCACGTGACAGTTAATACACAATTTTATGAAATGTATACCACCAAACTAGTATTATTTGGAAAGTACCATAAGTAAAACTATTCTTCACATCTCTCTAAAGTCAAAAATTTTACCCTACTGTTCAATGAATTGTTTTTCATAATTAATTCTGTCAAAGTCTTAAGGAAAAAAAGGACGGAAAGAATTGGTTAGGCTGAGTAATTGTAAAATTGTTTTTTTACCTCCGCCTCGTTTCCTGGAAGATTGGCGTAGGCAGATGATGACGGGAAGCTTGACAGATATGTAGTGGTGTGACAGAGATAGGCACGCCAAGTACGAACCTCACAACTAGAAGTCTTGAGCGAGACTGAGAGGCAAGAGGCGAGAGCTGCTGGGCCGACGCCGCTTCGGCGCCTGCGCCTGCACGACGTCGACGTTGACGCCGCGACGGACTTCCACACAACAACCCCAAACCAACACCCACGTGTGCCTCCCTTCATCACGGCGTCCACGCAACGCAGGTCCTTCGGTTCTTCGCTTCTCCAAGATGATCTCTACATTAGTACTCACTTTCCCTCAAAGAAAATGGTCTGTTTTCTATTATATTACCATAATGTATCGCTTTTTAAGAAATGTAATCTGGGATATTGTTTGGATTTTTTTCTTTTTAGGATAATATTAACATATAGTTGTGTAAATTTTAATTAAAACTTTGCTAAGAGAAATTTTTAATAAATTAATTGCTTTATATTCGATCATCACAGGATATTGTGATAATATTAATCTATTAGAGCAACATTCAGATAACTGTAATAGTAATACAAAGCATAAAAATCAACTTAAGAGAAGTGACTTTTACTATATAGTTCATATTGTCAAATAATTCCTAAATTTTGTTGAACGTTAAAAAATAATTAAACGCGAATTATAAAAATTCCCTGTTTTTAATTAAAATTTCAAATGCATAAATAAGTGTCACGTTTTCGAGACTTCTATTGTCCTATTCGGAGTTATTGAGCCGAGACAGCTATCATAATCTTTTCTAAATCGGAAACATGCGCGACAAAGTAGTGCGATGTGGAATTTGCAGGAAACCTCCGGGGACGATGGACTTGAGGTGTAAAGGCCGTATTACACCTACGCAGTGCAGTGCCAAGACAGTGTGTTGTCCCGAGTACTCGGCTAATATAAAATAGTCATTCATTGCTTAGTTTCCCCCGACATCTGAAAGAGACATGTAAGAGAGACTTGTTGATGCCAAAATTCCTGCGGGAAGGGTACTTTTTCCTTGGAAGAAGACAAGAAATGAGTACCCTCAAAACCAACGCCAATTCCAATGTTCCATTCCGGGATGAAGAACCACCACCAGGCAGGTTTTAGGGGGTCTATGGAGGATAGACCAGAGATGCTAATTTACCCACAGGACGGCATTGGTCAGCCGCTTGCATAGCTTCTGTCGGAACTAACGTGCTCAAGGCCACTCCACAGGGAGGAGTTGTACCTGACATAAATGGACCTTGAAAGTTTCCGACCCATTCTAGCAGTCCAGAATGAGTCCCCGAACTAGATATACAACCTTACAACTGCATGGACAATACCAGCGGATGATTATGGTCAAGCGGTTTCATCAGCAAATACTAAAAGTACGGAGATCTAGAAGCCCGCCGATAGCGTTGGAAGCCAACAGGCCTGAGCCCCATCCCCTTCCCGATGGCGCTATAGTCTTCACACTTTTGACACCTTAGTAGTTCGGAAAGTACTGGGTGACCGTCTTCAGTCAGTCTCAGTACTATCACTGGCAAGATCAGGACGCCACTTCCCATAGAGAGCCACACGACCTCCCTTCCGCTAACCAGGAAGAATATGTTATAGGCCGAGAGAGTGGATAGAAGTGCTTGCCATTTCTAGACGAAGTGACAACCCCCAGGCGGTATCAGCATGATTCAAAGACTGTTCGTCTTAACTGTCGCACTCTGTTGGTTCAGTGAATTTGTCCAGAGAGCGATGAGTGAAGGAACGCCACCGTCTCTACATTTTTCATAATTACGCGCCGTGAAACCAATGGTCATCAATGGCAAAATCTCGGGGGGCGAGATGGTCACGAAACGTTTCTATCAGGGGAAAATTGGAAATCACTACTAACTTGTATTAGTAGGAAGCACTTATGTCATTTTCATTTAATTATTTGTTTTAATAAATCTTTATTTCTATATCTTCGTTTGCTTCTGAAGAATAGAAACGCGATCCAACTTGTTTGAAGTTCTATTGCAATAAAAGACTTACCTTGACTACCTGTATCTTCCTATACATATTTCCACTCCTAACAGACACTTCATCAATCAATTGGTTGAACGAGTGACGCTGGAAGGCATTAACCTTTCATTTCTTTGTCGTAGGACTACGTCGTGTTACTATATAACGGATATTGTATATTCAAAAATTTATGGATGTTGTATATTATTTTCCCAACGTACTTACTTTTGTGAGCTTCTCTTGCTTTTATATTTTCAACAAAAATTGAACTACACCCTTATTTTAAATCTCTTTTGTCTTTGTCTTTGTGTTGCGTTATTTTTCATAAAAGTCCCATATTTGTGTATAGTATACCATAACACATTACATTGTTAAGAAATGAGAAATTTCATTATACTTGGGGTGCCTATATTCCAAGTAACTCCTTGTTGATAAAAATTACCTTTGATATTTGTTGTTGTTGTGGTACTCAGTCCTAAGACTGGTCTGATGCAACCCTCCATGCTAACCTATCCTGCGTAAGTTTTTTTCATTTTTTAATTAGCTACCACATCCAAGATCCTCCATAATATACGTAGCGTATTCCATTCTTATCCCACCTCTTCAGTTCTTACCACACACACTTTACTCTAATGCTAATTTTACAAGACCGTCATGTCTCTAAGCGTGATCTATCAATCTTCTCTTGGTCAAAGTATTACAAATTGTTCTCACTTCCCCTATTCTGCTTAGAACAGATAATATATAGGTAGTTCAAAACCCCTCACTGTTAATTTTTTCACGGTATTAATGTCAGCCTAATCATGTTCTCAATTTGAAATTTATTAATTTTCAGTATTTTTCCTATTTGCTATGTCATTTTTATGATACATAATGGCATAATAGATACGGAACGTATAAAATATTGATATAAGATTTTTTTGCATCACTCAACCTTATTGGAAAGGAGACAAGTAGTGTCTGTTTTCCGATCGTAAAGGAAAATATATGCAAAAATTGAGAGGAAACGAAGAAAAAAATATCTGTGAGAGCTATTGAGTTCCGTCATAAAGTTGAAATCGTCGGAATATAAAAAATATTTTATGACTTTCATCTTTCCTTGCTCAGAATATGAAAAGATTGACTCTCAAAGCCTTCCTGCCTACAGATTTGCCCTGTGCAAAGGTTACAAAAGACAGTACATTCAAATACGCTTGCATCTGCAGCGACGATTTGTTTTTTAAAAATAATTACCATGCTGCTTTTATGAGAGAAGCAAGAAAGAACACTTTTGACTGCTTTTATGCATTAGAATATGTAATTATAATTTTCGTTATTACAGAAATTGCTTGAGGATTTTGTAGTGGTTTAAAAAAATGTCTAAACGTAAACATACAAGCGCTCCCATTTTAATTTTAGTCACAAGTTACTTGTTAATATTATTATAATAAATAAATATTATTATTATTAACAGAATATAGAAGGGAGCAATTTAGCAAATTAAAATCCAATTGATAATCACATGTTTTTTTGGAAAAGTTAGATAGAAATAAATAGTTTCAATTTTGAAAAAAATTATTAAGAGCTGTGGTTGGTCAAAATTCAATTTCATTCCATTCAATTTTTAAGTTCGAACGATCTGATTTATAATTGATGAAAACCACAATCAAAATTATTAAAAGTTCTTGGAATGACATTCAGTATCTCAAAATAATTTCATCATTATTTTTTACTATTTACATTATTTAACTTTTCATTTTTCCCATTATGTGTATGCGAATAAATATCCTTTCTTCATCGTCACTAACTCCGAAATGGCGAATATCTTAATGTACTCACTTTTTTTAAACTAACAATAACAAATAATAAGCAAGCTGTATTTCACTAATTAATAAAGCACAAATATACAATATATATACGTTTAATTTAATTTCTTGTATTCTTAATACTTCTGCGATATCTCTACTCAATGTGACTTCTTTTACCAGAGATATTTACGTGTTTGAATGTATGCTTTTTGTTTAATTTAATGGATTTATAGCACATTTGTATAAACGATATTTTCCTGCATTCCTTCTCCATATGAAGTTTAACCATACCAAATCTTGAACTCCGTGCGCGCAATGTGCTTAAAAGGGAAACAAAGTTTAGCCTTTACGTATTAACTTATATTCACATTTACGGATCATGTACGATGTCGTAAAAATTTCCATTCCGTAAATAACATATGGCCAATTGTTATAACAATATATAACATCAATGAGTTTGTAATTCAAGAATTTTCATAGAATTTTCCAATACCAAACGCGTACAATAATACTTACTTCCATAACGTGAAAATTGTGAATTAGTAAATGGTGGCGATATGTAATGAGCATAAATTAGGCATTTATATTATTTACTTCGGTTGTAATGCTACTGCGTATAGTCAATAAAATGCATGGCTTTAATATTTTAATATTGATTCATATTAAATTTCCCAACTGTATATGAATATAATAATGTCTCCCAACTCAGTCTACAGTGGTACCATAGTTATTTTCCTGCATGGACTGTTAAGAAATTCCATTCCATCCTACTTCGGAATATATTATAAGTATTCTCAACGAACCAGCTTATGACGGTAACTTTAGTTGTGTTCAGTAGGTCTTTCCATTGTATTTCTCTGTATTTGGGAAATGCACGTGTTTCCACTATTTCCTCTGACTCTCTCGAACTCGAAAAAGTGTGTGTTCGGAGAGGGAGGAAACAATTCCTCATTATCCGAAAACATGAGACAAAAGCGTGAGTGGGGGCTAGAGTAGGGTGGAAATCCAATTTTCCCCTCACTCTAACAAGTAACACGGGGGCAGGGCAGAGCGAACTCACACACACACACATCCGCACAAGGAGGCGGATTCCTCACAGTTTTGTTCGTTTCAAGAGTTCGAGGCTATTGTAAAACTTCTGCGCGACTCACCCCGAAACGACCAATTCGTGAGGAACCGTATAATAAGCCTGGAAAATGGTTCCGAGTCTTCTAGAATAGTATTCTTTTGTTTAGAGTCCTACTAGAATGAAATAACAGCTAATTTAATCGAAAAAATTGTGCAAAAAATTTTTGCACAGAAACTGCATTTCAACGATACATATCCTTTGAATTATAAATTGTATAATTTGTTAAAGGTCCATTGATATTTATATATGTATAGAATATAAGATTTCCCAACATTATAGATATAAATGAATATATATTCCACACTGTAATCTTTTTTATAGTTATTTCACTAAAAATGTACGAAAGCCTATTTTTATATTGATAAATGTTCGATTTTCGTTTAATATTCCCTATAATAATTACGTGTTAAATCATTTACAGTGATTGGAAATTCATCGGAAAAGAAAGGAATATTAAGGAAATAAAAGCATGAAATATTTAAAGTCAAATCATAATGTAACACTCATATAGAACAATGAAGTAGTACAAAAACCTTTTATAGAATAAACAGGTTACATGACATTAACATTTACTTGTACATTCATTCTCCATCACACAGAGAGAAAGAAGACAATTTATTTTAATAATAATTTAAAATATTGTAATTTTTTTGTTGGAACAAATTGTAGGATTCAATGTCTTTACTCTTATAATTAAAATTGATTTTCAGTCACATAAAAGTATTACGCAAGCTTCGCAACCTGACTTTCTCTTTCGGCGTTACCATTATTAATGTTTAGTAGAACAGTTTGTTTGTGTGTTTTTTAAAAATTCTCAACTAGATAGGAGTAGCAAATGACAAGATAAATTATTTTGAAAGCATTTATTTAGTTTTTTAATAATAGTTATTTAAATATTTCCACTCTTGTCTTGGTTTCCTAAGTTTGGTATGATGGTAAATCTATTTGAACGGCATGTGAAACAACAGTATGAAATAACATAAGAGTTTGCAAACCCAAACACCTGAAGAAAGAAACAAAGTTTACAGGAAAATGGTGTTTTATTTACTTTATTACACAATTATTGAATACTTCATTATGTATTCGTTAAATTAAACTATTACAATAGTTTATATATATATTATATTTTTATTTTAGACTCCACATACTGACTTTATTTTCCCATATTCAGTTGCCATATTTTAAATATAAATTATATATAGAATTTGTGACGTCTGAAGATTCACGCAGCTGTTCCTGTGGTGATTTTAATTCTGTATTATATCAGATCACATAATGAAAATTCTCCTAAATTTTACCATAGTAATAATTAAGATTATTTAACATATATTACTATAATAAGGCACTTTGTAGACTGTAGACGTGTACAGAACCGAATGGGATCAATCAGGACGTCTTGTAACCTTGCTTACCTGACAGGCATATCATTATTGCGATACAACCTCAGATTTCAGCGATGCACAAACCCGTCTTTACCATTTGCCATTAACAGAGACATTCATAATTTTTTAATACTTAGGTTTCAATAATTTGTTTAGATCATAAATTTTCCATTGCGTGATGTGCACTCATAGAAATTAGCTGAGGATTTCAACATAATACGCCTTCATGATACTAATTATACCGTTAAAAACTTCAGACTGGTTCTAGTCGTTCTCATTAAACATGTTTTTATAACATAAATGCATATATTAATATTATTATTATAAAACAAGCTAAAGGAGGCATTATTATAAATGGGAAATACGAACATTATAGTTTTACGTATTGAAACTATTTATCAATATTAAATGTTGCATGGTTTTGTAAGATATAAGAAGTACATAATATATTACGTCTAACGTAAGAACACAACTATTTAATATATTAATTTATAAATATGTTTTGTTTTAACAAAAAAATATTTTAAGGTTTTCTTAAGTTAATTAACTTTAATTTATAGTTGTTAAAAATATAATTTTGAAATCAGGCGTGACTATATTTAAATTATGATTTTGACATTAAGGTTTCAAAAATCATTTAACTCAGGTTTTGCTTAATATCTACCTGATTTGTTTTATTCGATCATTTGTAGATCTTTCTGTCTTCTAACTCTGAGCAGTGGCGAGGCAATCTCATTGCATGCATGCATTGACTTGAACCAATCAGCTGGCGATAATGCACAGGATTAAACAGTCTAATCTACCGAAGCTCATCCTCCGCAGCTGCTAACGTTCGTTCACAACCACTAACGAATATTAAAACCAGCATATCATATGCTAGGTCATTATATTCGCAATAGTGAAGTTCAGGGAAATTTATGCACCTTTTTGTTTAAGGTGATGTTTACAATAAAATAGATCATAAGGCGTTAAATAAAACTGAGAGTATTCCGACTTGAATTATGTATGGATTGTGCATGCTCTTAGTAATTACAGAAAAAGTACTAGTATATAAATATTAAACGAAATATTGATTGTGAAAATGACTGAAGTTAAAGACAAAATATCAAATAACTGTATTGCTACCAAATTAAAGAACATAACAGTTAATAAATTTAATATTATTTTAGAATATATAATTAATAAAAGTTCCCAGCTTAAAACATTTAATACTCATTATAATTTGTATCTAAATAAGTGAGGGAAAAGGGGTTCGAGAATTAGTTAGGTTTAAAGCCGTTGGGAAAATAAATTCCAAACACTTGTTTTATTGTCTGAGATAAATACTGTCAGGGCGTGTATAGTTTATTGCCTGATTGTTTAAACATCATAGATTTCTAGATGTTTTCTTAGGCATAATTACGTTCCTCTAAAATAAATTACAATATTAATTAAAAAGACAATTGAATTTAATTCAAGTTGAACCAAAATTGTTGACGAAAATCAATTACTGTCCCCCTGGGAAATACAGAAATGTTCTAATGTAAAATGGCCAACGCATTCTCATTCATTATTATTTATTTTTGTACAATTTAATGAATATGTAATAGAATCTCGGAAAAGCCTGAATACAATTAGGTATTTATTGAGGTAAACACTAATATAGTATTTACACTAATATAGTATTTACTGTTACGGCTTCTCATAAGCGGATTGAGGTCACTGTTATTTATAATAATAATAATAACTTCAGGAATTACAATGTGATAGTGGTAGTGTTTATAACTAATTTGTGAGTGATGTCACCAGTCGAGAGAGATCATAAAATTTTTATTCATAATACATTTAAATAATATTATTTATAATTTGTTGAAAGTATAAACAAATAGTTTATACTAAACAAAACTATTTGTTTAGTTAATTTCATTAAAATAAAACCTCTTTTCACAAATCTTCGCTTTGATATTCAAAATAATATGTGATATGCACTAATAGGTACGTCTGTATAGAGAACTATTTACAAATGGAAGATGTGCATTAAAGTTTCTTAAGCTATATTTATAACTTTTTGTTTTATACGAAATTACAATTGGTGCTTTTATTATAATGAGGGGCGGAGGAGTGAAATTCATAATAGTTCGGACAGATGGCCATAGAAACGAAAGTGCTAAAAGTCCACTTTCAGACTGCTTTGCTATTCACAAATTACATGCATTATATTTAACGCCTTTGTTTCACCGCTTCAAAGGGTTTTAAATTAGTGAATAAATCGCTCAAGTGGCTGGTGATGTTAATCCATCACTTCTGCGGTACAAAGTAAAGCTGTCTAAGACGTATTTGGGTTGCTTCTTTTATTCTTTCCTTCCCAGTTCCGTCCTCCCCCTATTCTTCCTTTGAAAGAACAAGTAGATGCTGCTGTTATTTCGAATAACCACTACCGTCATCATCGCTCCCTTCTTAAAAGCGGAAGGTGTAAACACTGCTCGTCTATCTTCATCAACGAGACCTTCGAAGCTGGCAAAATTGAATATTAGAGGTTGAAAGGGGTGCGATGATGGATCATAAGTCTTTCGTTCGCTTGCCTCTCAGTTTCTCTCTCTCCAAGATTGAAAGGGTTAGTAAAGCTACCTCCATCACTATTAAGGAAGCGAGAATACTTCCCTCCATTCCTTGAATTGAATTAGATAAACGGAAATGGATCGATTTGTTTTCACTAATTAGTATAATTGTTACAAATGTCTTTAAGTTTAATGACCAGGACCGAAATATGAAATTGTTTTTAAATTATAGTTTTTTATGTTTCACTAACTTTTTGTCTGCTTTTGGCCTTATTTAGAATACAATAATTTTATTGTAATATTTAGGAACGTAGAATAAAAGGTCGAAAATATTAAATAAAATCTTCAATTATATAACAGATAATAATGTAACCTGAAACTTATTTTTGGATAATAATATTAAGCTTAAAACTATTTCAGTTTCCTGTTTAATTTTATACGGAAAAGAAAAAAAGGGGTGTTAAATATTGCGCTTACATTGCACTACAGTTACGTTTTCTAGGATTGGAAAAATTAAATGATTATAACGATACACCAGAGCCCTTTTATACTATTTTAATAGGCATATGAAGTTTATGATTCCAATTTCAATTTAATTGAACCAGGTTCAAGCGTGAAACGATTATGACCCTATTACAAAGAAGCAATATATTTTTTTTCGTTTTACATTTCAGATCACATATATGTATTTCCAACTTTGTGGTATCCACTTTTTACACTTTAAGAGTAATTCTCATTGAAGTATCTGTGGAGAGTTATGTCTTAATAAAGCATGTCTTCATTTCTGATTTAATTTAACACAAAATAAATTTATGAACCCGATACTTTCTACTCCAAATATTGTTATTGCTGGGAATCAAAATAAAATAGCGTCAAATCATCGGTTATTGTTTTCCGTCATTTACACAAATTATAATACACAAATTGATGAAATATAAATAAATACTTTTGATTATATTTTTTACTTTGTTATAAAAATTTTAATATTTTGTAATCTATAGAGAAATATTTTTTTAAGTAGAAATAGTTATGTCAGAAATATTTCAAGTTTCCTTGAAAATATATTTCTGAATTAGACTTCAGATAATTGTAATGACGTACAACCTTTTTTTTCAACAATCACACTGATTCTTGCAGAAATTGAGTATCGCATTTGTCATATACAACTTTATTTAATGTCTAGCTCTTAACTTGCATGTAGTTTCAACTATGTTTAACGCGTATAATTTATCGTTCGTGTCCAATGTGATTAACTGTTTCTAAATGAAATGGTGTTTAATTTTTATTTTAAATGTATGAAATAGTATTTATAGTTACGGAATAAAATAAGCTTTGGACACGATACCAATTTACCTTTAGCTCTTTCTCGAGACATCAGAGAATTAAATAAACTTACTTTTCGTTTCGTTCCTTCTTCTCCTTGCAATATGCATTTTCGTGCATATTGATGAACGAGGTCCTTGTGGAGGGTTCGCAGCTTTAATGACGACCAATAATTATCAGTGGAGAGGCTTTTGATTAATCAGAGGCAGAGGCGCGGCCCCGGTCAGATTAAAGGAGCCAGTAATCAGGCCACATTTGTTGGCCTTAATTGAAGCAAACTGTCAACCGACGGAGCACCTACGTCCTATAATTATCAGTCACCCTACGTACCAATCTCCCTCGGCCATTCTGCAGCAGGTCGCGTGGGAATGCCAACAGAAAGCCAACGGACATCGATACGCAACTGCTTTCAATCACAACAGGCGAACAGGGATCATCTACGTTTTCACTTACATTCTAATGATATTCCATTACCTGTATGTATTCATCGTACATCGAAGCCTATTTATCTATATTAGTAATCAGTACATGAATGTATTGCTGAATAACAAAACTACATCACGTGTGACTCCAGCCAGTTCCTAATAACAACATTAGGTAGACAGAAAACAGCAGTTATTGAAATTGACTTTTGAAGAAATAGAAAAAGTTAGATTTGAGCAGATACGAAGAAATAAAAGCCATGGAAATAATAGAGGGACGTCGAATTAAATATGGTTTCTTGAAACGATGGGAGAGATATGTGTAAATACGTAACGATTTTATGTTTAATTTGTTTCTGAATAATAAAAATGCTAATGATCGTAAATCTGGTTACCATTATATTTTGTATTTTATAGAAACAGCAGCTTCATTAATGTACTTAAGTAAAGTGGTGGGGAATTGAGTTAAATTTTGTAATGAATTGCTGACACTGTTAAATTTATTATAAATATAAATTGTGTTCGACAAAGTTTAATTTGGAATTCCGGCAATCGGTTGGAAGTTGTGAAAATTGTATAAAATGCCAATTTTGAAATCGTTTCTGTGTATTTAATTAAATTTAAATGACAGTAAACAGGGGAGCTGATGTAAAAATTGTTTTACGCACAGCTGTGCGAATGGCATTGAAATTCGTCACGTTAGTGGAACTAACTGTAATTTATTATACGTTGCCATGTGTTATAATGAATTATCGGATTTAAATTAAATTTAAATATAATATAATTTTCGTGGTTTTAAGTCATATGAATGAATGTATTTAGCCTCCAAAATATCCAAAATCTGTTTTTAACCTTTTAATTTACCATGAACCCGACAATTAGGTTGTTTCTTATTTTTTGGTGTTTCTTTCCTTCCTAGTTCTTCCACATAATTTTTGTTCACTTACTCTATGTTCTTTTGTTTTACAACTGTTGAACGTACAACGTCGCAATCTTCCAGTATAGTGATGCACGAGTAAATAAAACCATTTTAACAGCCTATTTTGTCAGTAGGATTATTTCACGGTTAATTTGTCTGTGATTGCATATGTTTGTGCTAACGGCAAGGAGCACTAACAATTAAACGTGTATGCATGAATTGAGACAGCATTCACGCCCGGAGCCCACAGTAAAACTAAGTACAAGTGAAGTGACGCATGCAGGTCCATATTCTACCCTTTGCCTGTTCCAGCCGGAATAATTGCACACACCCAACGGCTATTCATACTAAACGAAAAATTCTATTTTATGAACTACCAGTTTGAATACGACAGACCCTTGAATGCATAATTTTGGAGTAACAAATTTGTCTTTGTATTATAATTGTGATTTAATAAATTTATTTATTTATTTCTTCCGTTTGTGACGGAACATTAACTTCATGAAGTATTACACAGTGCATTTAACCGTAGTGAATAATTAAAAGATGTTTTGACTTTCCGATACATCATCTTCTATTGACCTGAGTTTAAGAAAACAATGCAGTTTACGTTGTAGCTTGAGAAAGTATAAATAGAAATATGATCAATATTGAAATTCGTTTTGTTACTTTTGCCTTAACCCCGTGAAACTAGTCGATAAAGAAAGGTGTTAAATGTATTCTAACTTTGTATTTTATTTCAAGTACACAGTATATGTTTAATTATTTTTTGTTTACCAAGATAATTCAGTCAGTAGCCACAATTAAGGATTTGAGGTTCCTCTTAAAATCCCCTTGTTTTTCGTACAGTCAGATTAACTTCCAGATGGGAAGTGTGACAAAACTTCCATACACATATAAGAAGCAATTATAAATTGAAATTAATTTCATAAGTAGGTAACCGTTTTGATAATATATAACCATAATAATTACTACTAAATAAAATAAAATAAAATGAATGGTGAAAAGTCGGAAATAGACAAAAAATTATATAATTATATATACATAGTTGAATATAAGTGAATAGACTTGGTATGTTGTAATTACTTAAATTCAAATTTTATAAAAAAAATTATTGCTGCCAAAATGAGGAAAAACAATGACATAGAAACACATCACAAAACTTACATTTTTGTAACTTTATTTATAATAGTTATAAGTATTTGATTCATTGTAGTAAACCTTATACAGATCAATTATTAATGATCCAGTCGCAGTGCAAAGTCCAAAAGAATTATCTAGCTGTTTTAGTCGAACACGAAAACTAATAAAGAATCTCGGTATTAAAACATCGTGTTAAATTATACTTTTAATTCAGTATAATTTGAAACTAACTTCCAATTGAACTTCAATGTTTTGTAGATACAAATTGTATTACTTAAATTCATAATCGAAACACATTATGATATACAGGATAGGTAAGTATCCCGACTTTCAATGTTAGTCCATCTGTTGAACCATTTAAATTATTTATTTTGAGAACAAAACAACGATGATTTTTTATATTAGAAATCTACTGACGGTTTTAAAACACGTTCTCGGCCTTAACCATCAATTAAGAATCATTATTTACATTATAATCATCCATAGAATTTACTTTAGTTTCCATTTAAAATGCGACTATGTCAAAATGAAACAATTAGTATGAATGACAAATCTTGAAGGCGTTATAAATCTTTTATAGTTAGTTGCGCATGACGTCAGCCTTACATATATGTGAGCCAAGAATAAACGAGTCGGACGAAGATCTCTAGAGGTAAACAGAAACTCCGTGATATCGCTACGACAACGTTAAGAATCGCGTTCACTTCTGAAACTAGACGTTATAATATAAATAATATAGTTGAGCCAAAATTTCTTCAGGGAATATAATATTAAGGAAGCTGAACCGATAACCTTTAAAAACTTCTGACACAATTACGAAGTTTCTTCAACTGAGGGCTAAAGGAATTTATTTCATAATAAATGTAAGTATATAAAATTTACATTATCTACTAGTATTTTTAAGTCGATGCTGATGTGACTAGGTGCATATCTTCGATATAATAAATATTTGACATTTTTTCCTCTCTATCGAGAGTAAGAAATGGAATTCAGCCGAGCTTTTATCGAGGAGAATGAAAACGAAATGTTTCCTTAAAAAGGGAAGATGAATGGAAGCTGGCTCGCAGGAGAGGCAGGGAGACATTTCCACGATATTACACCCTCATTAAGAATTCATTTTTATGAATGGCACGCATAGATCAAGCCACTCCTCTGCCGTACTTGCATTACCGAGGCCATAATGGCTCCGTATTTCAGTACGACCTTATTTTCCTCGCCGGAGTCGACAGACTGGACATATGCACAAGCTCACATGAAATATTACACGAGAAAGTTGTCACTCATAACCACTTTTATGTATAGGAAGATACACGCAAACACTTTATCATACATTCTACGCCCATGGAGGAAGGGTGTTTTTGTTGTTGTCGTTTGGCAGTGGCTGTTTGGATTGGCTACTGAAGGAAGGGGGTGAGGGGGTGGGGGTTCAAGACATTGACGTGAGAGACAGGAATGAAGATGGATGTTGCATAAAACAAAGTACTAAAAGAAGAAGACGAAGTAGAAGCGACGCCAGGCGGCGGAAAACGGCGCTCAACGATCACTTACAATCGGTGACAGGCGTCAGTCCCGGAAAGCAAGGTCTCCGGAAAATTAAGTCTCAAAGAGAGAGAAATAGAGCAGAGAAAACGAGTATTCATGAACTTTACGACAAATGCAGTGAAACAATCGCTCATGTCGAGAATGGAAGAAAAAGAGGAATATCGAATTTCAAGCCGGATCTTTCGGGGCTTGATATACAGTATTTTATCAAAAGGAGGGATAAAAAGTAGAATCCATTTATGGCCTTTCTTAGAAGTTGACGCACAAGTGAAATTTATTCTATGGTGAAAGTTGTGTGTAGTGTAATATATATCGTCAAGAATATTTTATTAATAACAATACATGTTACTTTCTGTAGAAATTGGTTGACGTATAATATTGATATGGTTATCTTTACAAAGTGTACCTATGAGTGGACATTTAGGAATATTAAAAACGAAAAATTACAATAATCATGATACGAGTAAAAAAGATTTATATGTTTACATTTTATTATTAACCACTGTAGTGTAGTTCTTAGACGTGCGCTATGAACACTGCAGGATGGTTTGACATAATTGACATAATAATAGAAATACATTTTATTTTCTTAAACTTTTTTTACAGGAAAAAATAAAATGAATTAATATAAGTAATGCGTATTTGAAAGTTTTGTTGATCGATAAAAAGAGAAGGTGTGTATAATTACGATTTTGTAAATATTTGTATTGTAGTCAATAAAGCGACGTTTTTAACCTTAACATGTATTTCAATTAACTCAAAATATTAATCTTCACAGCATGTTATTTTAAATTATACAGATATGGTGCCCGTACTTTATAATAGTTCGAATATTTTAAAATATTAAAAGATAAAATAAAAATTAATAAAACTATATTTATTTAAATATAAATATAGGCCTAATTGTGGTTGTTATGAGATGAGAAGAGGATTTTCGTCGTAATGTCAAACCTATTTCAATGTAATTACCTACTTCCTTAATTTCTACTGTCGACTCATTTTTCTATTTGTCTCTACATTTATTTATTAATTTGTGTCTGCGAACAGTTTATTGTCTCAGTCTCACCTTTATTCCTTAATACTTGTGATCTCGTGGCCCAGTTCGGTCACAATACTCTGCCAATTAACTTTATATTTTACCTTTCATGTTTCTGTTACTCTAACCAATACTGACTACAAAAATTGTTTCTTAAAATTTAATGACAAAAGTTAAAAAATATAAGTAAAGAGAGTACCTTCCTTGAATTTATTTATTTACTTTTTAAGGCACTGTGATCCCATTTAGCTATTCGTGGTGAGATTTATTTCTATGTACAATTATAATTTGTTTATTAATACAACCTAATATTGTGTGTTATCACCACACTTGGTTGTTTGCGATTCATCAGAGCTCCCAATGGATTATATTATTTTGTCCTTAATTTGGAAAGTTAATTTAGTTGTCTGTAAAAATGAGAATTTTCAGTATATCCAATTACAATTACATGTGTTTTGATGTGTGAGACAGAATACTGTTGTAATATCCAAACGAAGACTAGAAACTTTGGAGTGTGGCGCTGCAGGAGAATGATGGCAAATAAGTGAACGGAAAGATTATAATGAGAGGATTTGGAATACGATGAAAGAAGTTTCGGGAGAAGTTCAACAAAAGGCGGCAAGTTAGTGGGACATTTTGGACCTGTAAACACAATCATCAGAAGGAAGCTAAGAGGACTGTGAACCCAGGAGGGAAAATCGTTCCTGGAATACAATAGAAAAAATGAAATAATTGATTGTGAACAATCTGAAATGTATAGTCTTAACAAGAGGGACAAAAAATAATTTTATTTAGTTTCGACACTTATCTTTTAGAAAAGCATTCTGACCACGGATAGCATCAATAGTAAGACATTTTATTGTGAATAGTGAATACGTAAAAAATTACATTTCGCTCAATTTTTCTTAATAAATTTTTGTGTATCCGCAATTAATAGAAGTAAGGGGTCAATGTTAAATTCACTTCCGTTTTTCAACTGTTTGTTTCTTTCGTCAACATCTAACATTCATAATTTTTTTAAAGATTTTTAAATTAATTTACTATTAATTTTAGATTCATATATCTTTACTGGTCACAGTATTAATGATGATATTGGTAGTATATCTAACTGTGGATGTCTGCAATATAACCTAAATTTTTTAGAGAAATCTGTGAGTCAGTGACACGTTATCATTAAAACGGTTAACAGAATTAAGGTATCTACAAATTTAACAGAAAATGTTTTTATCATGTTACTGTGCCTCCCTCTGCTTAATTACATTAAAAATATATCATAAGAACAGGTATACGATTCTGCTGCATTACTTACATCATTTTAATGAGATTTACGTCTTTTGAGACCTTATTTTCTTCTTTATTTGCCATAGACTTCCTCTACTAAACATAAATATTCGTTTCTCATCTTCATTTCTTAAAGCTTTTAATATATCCTTCAACGTTGGAAGAGCAGGCCTTTCTGGTACTTTTATTCTGACATTCAAGTAAGTATTAATTTTATAACATCATCATAAATGTGAATGTTAATAATAATTATTCCAAAAAATCTGATTTTGAATATACTTTTCTTAGCATGAAATCATTACAGTTAGGAGTTTAACAATCAACACATCTTGTTAAGAGTTTTCTATCCCGCGAAAATCAGCTTTTATAGCTACAACTTTGGTAATAATTATATATTTTTCATAGTTAAAACTTTTCTTTTAATTTAATCCCGTTCCTTGTTGGTTTGGAAACCATGAATTTGATCGTATAGCACAACTACTGCGCACTGTCTTTCCATCAGTATATTCTTTATGAAACCATCTGGCCAAAACAGCCTTTTCCAAATCATCGATAAGTGATCTATTCTGTCTCTCGGAATTTCCACAATTCTGTCTTAGTTTGGTAATCACTGAATCGATCAGTTAATTTTTAACAGAAATTAATTTTTATCATCCTGTTGATGGTGCCTATTTTCTTTTGCAATTGATTTATGGACTATTTTCACATTTCTTTAAAAACATTTCTGGGAATTTAATTGACTATCAGCTCTCCTGTTACATTTTACAATGCTATGTATCGTATAATGTTAAATCTCCGATTGATGAAAATGATGCATTTTCTGCGCCCTTTCAGTCTGAAAGTTTACCCCCTGCAGAATAATTTTGCGGGAGAAACCCTCAGATTGAGGGGTCTCTGAAATTGTGATTCGACAGATGATTTCCCTACTTAATGAGCGCGATCGCCTCCCCCATAACTATCGGTAATTATATTCTGGCGAGAATCCAACAATCATCAACCTGCCTGTGTGTGCGTAACAGCGCCAGTCGAATGTCAAAGGGATATTAATATATATTATGACATGAACGTCAACAGCAATAGAATGCACTATTTTACATACCAAAATGCCAAAATTAATACAGGAATCAGACGTATTTATAACAATATATATATATATTACGTAATAAGAGAACAAATTGATTAACATAATCTTTTATATGTCGAATGCAATAGGAAATGAGTCGGTTGTTAAAATTAAAGAAAACTAAAAATTAGCACGTAATAGCTTTGACAATATGACGCAAATCGTCCTCATCTTGTCTCTAAAAACATACACAACAACCACAATTACGTATATATTTTTATGTAAATAAATGTAATTTATTGATTTGATTTCCTCTTCGTTTTTTTACGTGTTTAAACATCATGGACGCTTACGTGAATATGCTAAGATCAACTGCTTCAAATTAATAAGATGAGTTAAATGAAATACACGTTAAGGTTTAAAAGTATTTTTATTAACTACAATTCAAATGTTTAGGAACCTAAACTATACATTCTCTTTTATCCAACAATAAAAAATTCAAATACTCATTGCTTATATTCATTTAATCAAATTAATAAAAAAGTAAATATTCAGCAGCATTAACGACACGTGCGATGGGAAACCAGTGTTATGGTTCGATATTATTACTGTTTGAGTGAACGATGGTGGAGATGGGAAGGGAGAGTAATGGGCTCCAGAAGGGATACTTGGGGGGTGACAACTACGTTCCGGGAAGGAAAACTGGATGGGGTGAGATTATTCAAGCGCTCTGAGGGGTGGAGTGGGTGGGAAGAGGACATAGTGATTGCTCAGGAGAAAGTTGGAGTGGATGCGACGCTAGATATGACAGTCAAGACATGATTAATGTTCGCCACCCAACCCCACGGGCCAGAGCTTTCACAGCTGCCAATAAGACCAAGTTTCCGAAGGAATGTTACTCTAATTACCAACAAATGATGGAAATATATCAATACGTAACAAGTGGCCAGAAGTTTTAATGAAAATAAAATCTTTAGCAGCATATTTGTAAATTCAGAAAAAGTTGTGTGCATTAGAATGTATCTTTAATAATGTTATCAGAACTATGAAGTTCGCTCTATTAGTGAGACTTTTCAAATTGAGAGATGCGCTAAAATATAAAATATGGGAAATAATGTATTTTATTATTTCAGCTTAATGAATGGAATGTAAAGTGTACTATTTGTATTTTCCTACTACTCGACCCTTTTCGTATATTATTTCCGTACACTACCATTTCAATAATGCAGGAACACAGTTAAATCTTAAATGATATTTCCCTAATTTGGTCTATTTCTCTATTCTATTAGTTACGGTGTATCCGTTTTTCATGTGAAGTATCACGAAGTGTTTTGGTGAATTCTAATATAGTGACGGAAAAGGAATCATACTACAAGGAGAAGAAATAGAAATCCTAACGTTTGCCGAATATAATGTAGTATTAGGGTAGTCAGAAGACTTTCAAACCATATTAAATGGAATGAACGAGATCCTGGAGGGAGAGTACAACGTGAAGATTAATAAAGAGTAAACCAAGGTAATGGAGTGTAGTGGAATAACACGAGGTATTAGATTTGGAAGCGATAGCACAGGCAAGGAAGGCTTTCGTAAAAAGAGGAATTTACTTACGGCTAATATAAGTATGACTATTAGAAAATCATTACTAAAAATGTTCGTATAGAGTTTGGCATTATATGGGTGCGAAACGTGGACGATAGGAGTTGTAGAACGGAAAAGAATAGAAGAATTCTGAAAATCAAACGGGTGAATAGACTAAATAACCATGAGGTTCTAAGCAGAATAGTAGAAGAGCGAACAATATGGAAAATTTTGAGAAGGGATAGATTAATGGACCATGTTTAGAAACATGAGGTTCTTGTAAAATTTATATTAGAGGGAAGTGTGTGGTGTACGATCACAAAAGGGAGGCCAAGGAAGGAATTCGCCAAGTAAATTAGAGAGAATGAGGGATGTGGTAGTTTTATAGAAATGAAACGGCTTGCACAGAGTAGGCTAGCATCAGACTAAGAATTGAGTACTACTACAACAAAAATATATGTATCTTCTACTTCTTCATGCTCTTTTAATTTATTTTTAATCTGGTTTAATAATATCAGACTTTTCATGTAAAAGAAGATGGAGGTACTCGTACTATCACATCACGCAAACAGGCTTTACATATTACCCACAGTGCTCTGGATGTTTTGTCAACTAAACTGTCAAAATGCTTTGGATCAAGGGAAATTATTATGATTGGGATTTCTGGAAAGCAATCATCTTTTATAACTCTCAAAACCCTATGGCTATATTTTTCTTTCAAAATGTAATACTTTTTTGAAAAAGTATGTAAATGCCTAAACATAAACAATATTTATCAACCACAATAATTTTTTTGAAATTGATACGAGAGCACGATATTACTAATAATTGGGAAAATATTTATTTAAGTTTAAATAAAAAATTATTGTTCTTATAACAGAATAAATTTATTAGAAACATTTATAAATATAGTCTATTTTCAAATACTAAAGAGGAATATACATTTCACCGCCTGGCTAGTTGGATGGGATCCGTGTAATGCGGGATAGTATCGCAGCTATAATTTCACCAATCATTATGAGCTACTGTTTCCCGTATAATTGTTAAATACCTTTTAGTATTGTATTATATCTCCAAGATCTCCAACCTCTGGTCTCATTGTGAGGCTTCTTTAATTAAACCCGCGAAAACACTTTCGTCCGATTGTATTATATGGAAAACATCTTTACATATTTTTTGTCTATTGAATCAATCTGAGAGTTCTAAAACGGCTGATAACATCGTAGTGATACACGTGAAAAGTAAAACTCAATTAAGAGCAAATGTTATAAATCCTTTTTCTGGTAAATATTTTTTAAATATATGTTATTTACGTTATTAGCTTATTGGTGTTCAGGAGTAAAGTTATTACATTTATGTGCATCGGAGTAATGTCCGTAACTAATCACATCGGAATTTTTCATAATTTCTCTACCATTGTTTCTCCACACATAATTTCAAGTAAAATATCATAATATTTATTTTAAAGAGAGACGAATTTCTTTAACTGAGGGTGAGCCAAAATTTATAAGATGAGAATGGAAAAATGTTGACAGGATCCGTTAGTTAAACATTCATCCACTCTCGTAAACCTATAATTTTAGAACGTGTCAGACGACCTGGACTTGCTCCATTGGTTAACAGACCCGCTTGGTAGGCGGAAATTCCAGGGTCAGGTCGACATCAAACAAAATAATTGGTTTCTTTATTGGTTTTGTTTTATTGGAAAAGCTTCGTCATCTCGCTAGGTAACTATTTTATTTTACACGGTATATCTAATTTTATTGTAAAATACTTTTAAGTTGGCTAGACTTCCTTCTGAATACAAGTACCAAATTTCTATATCAAGATTTGTTTTCATATTATATACAATAAGTTAAAATTTTACAACTTTGACATTGCCGTTTTCGTCCATTTTAGTTTACTGATACAACTTGATCTGGTAGTACTTTATCACAGACATCTTCGATTCGATTAAGTGTTGACCCAGAACGTAATGCAAATATAAATAAAAGACAATCTATTTGTGCACCTTGGGCTTTAAATACCATGTCTCAATCAACTGCACTGAAACTATTAATTTTTGTTCCTATACCATTCGTCAGATAGACGTAAGATTTTGGTATGTTGTAGTGCTCACCCCAGAGGACGTTTCTCTCGATCTTTCGAAATTTTATGTTATTTTATTTCCACCTTTCCGGCCTAAAAAGTTCCCATCCTAAAGACATCTATAAATTCAAACAGGACAGTTTATGACCTCCCGTAGTTTGTCTACCGAGATCATCATGCATTTTAAATATAACTAGTATTTTATTTAAGTATCGATATTTTTTAACTGTTTTTCGCAAAATTCACACGCACCTGACGACTCTTAGTAACTTTTAATAGTGGTTCGGAATTGTAAATGGTAAGTTCGAGACTGATTTAATTTCTTGCGGTGTAATAAATTATTGTGGATACAGGTATAGTGACACGTTGACCAAGACATTGTAGTCTGGTGATAATATAAATACCCAATCGACGCTGAGCACCCAGCCAGTATAAAATAAATAGTGTAACTGTTTGCCAACTTGAGTCAGAAAATTGAAATTAGTCTAAGTTTAAAATTTATGTCCACATTTCATTATCTCATCCCTACTTTTGGTCAAATGCAAACGTCAGCTCATACATTTTTCAATGTTTCAAAAGTATTCGCTGAGCAGTAATGTTCGCAAAGTGATGACTAGCCCATATTTCCTTCCTAAACTTGATGTGCCACCACGACTTTACAGTAATCCCGTATTATCTTTCAGCGCCACCCAGTCTCATCACACTTCGCCGAACAGGAAACCCGGAAACGAAGGGATAAAAAGTATAATTGTTTAATTAAGTGGAAGTGGGTGGACGGATGGATGGATGGCTGCGCCGATCCCGTGCCTCAGTTAACTTCCTTTTCCACAGCGGACGTCTATTATTCAGGCACAGAACTTTGATATGCGTTACTTCCTCCGCCTCCTCCTCTTTCAACCTCACAAACTCACTTCAATAATTCCTACCAGATAAACGACAGCTAACCCCTAGCTCCTATCATAAATATAGTATTATTTCCATAATCAGGCAATACTGATTGGGCGTAGCAGAAATTAGAACCCTTGCTAAGGTAGTTTCTAAATATGAAGATCGCTGGTCAATACGTCGTATTGCCCGATGCATCTGCAAACCTTTTTGTATCTTTGAGAGCAGAATAGAATTAAATTGAACTGCATATAGTCAATAACGTACAAGTTAAATCAATTCTAAGCGAATTTAGTAGAATACATGATATCGGATGTTTTTTCGTGCCAAATATGGACCCTTACTCTTAACAGCTTCCTTCTATTAGTCCAATAATGCTGCGTAAAAGTCTCTGGTAATTAATTACTTCCCTTCTTCCATGCAGTTTATAGAAACTAATTACTTAAAATCTAAATACACAGTGGTCTTGAATTATCCATTGATGGAGAACATTTTTGCCTTCTTCGGAGCTTTTACACTCGCTTCTGTCCCCTGTTACTGCAACTGACGAATATATAAACAAATTAACATTGCAACAACAGTAATAAAGTGTTTAAAATTGTTGAATTTTGGTTTAAAAACAATCTAACACTGCTAAGGCATGTCCATTGTCGTTAGACAAGGATGCTGAAATCGCAGATTCTTCTTAAGCAAACGTGGATACAGTCTGCCTACATATTTACAATATCAGGAATAGAATTTTCAATCGGAGACTCGTCAGAACTGAATTATCGATTTGCCTGGTTTTATGTTCGGCCGTTGCGGTTGTTAGTCGTTTTTGACACTCGTGGTCCAAGATTGAGGTTCAACTGGCTTTTAATTCCTTACTGCTGAATGCGATAGTGATTATTCATTTAATGTCGAATATATTTGGCTGGGATGAGATTTATTATAACTATGTATTTTATTTATGACAGAAATCCTTTATTCATTCAATTATTTTAATAGCAACTTTCAAACAATTGATTAAATACTCTTGAAATTTCAATTGCAAAGTCTATTGTGTCAACACGATTCTAGCTTTCACAGACGGACTTTCAATCAAATTTTATAACCATATGGTGACTGAGTTTCAACTTCACGATATAATTCATACATTAATAATTAAGTTTTCAACATATTTACCCTTTTGTTAATATAATCACGCTATTCTGAAATACTGAATTCATAATTTTAAAGCAGGAATGTGTTGTTTAATATTCTGAATGGCTGAGATACGGGCTATGTATAGCGCTGAGGCAAAGAGAAGTTTGTGATTGGAATTTTCTCGGGTGACAGGTGTCCGAATATGTGTCGTAGATGATGTGCGAGCGTTTTGTTCGTATCCTGTTCTAGAGGATTAGCTGTGGCTAGCTGATGCGATTACCATGTCAGAACAAGCCTCACCTGAGGTCGCTCTAAACCACGTGTCCCTTATGTAGCCTGTGGCCGTATGTACCCCATCTCTTAACAAAGACATTTAAAGTATGTTCATTTATCTTCTAGTAGTTATGGTCAGTGGCTTAAAGAGCTGAGGTTAGCCAACACACTCAGAGTTTAATGCGTTGAAAACACAAAAACATGACAATTACACAGATGTAAACACAAGAGGCTAATGTTCGTTCGCTTCTCCAGCCGCATAACGCTCGATTTCCCTGAACGTCGACTATTGTGATTTTAGAACTTTCCGTTAAATAATTTGTGAAACTAAAAATCAAAACCAAGAAAGCATTTATATAATTTGGGAATTTTTTCCAGATTAGCTTATTGGAATTCTTAATGTACTTTTTGAAGGAGCTTAAATATACTTGAAAATACGTTTATAAAACCTATAATTTTAAACTGAAATATATTGCTCGCATGAAACAATATTGATTATTCTGTATATTGAAGCATTATCTAACACAATTACTGTTTAATTTGAAGACCATAAACCAAAAGAATAATATAAACTTTTTTACCGAGTGCCTCAGTAAATTTTTGTAATTCTTACTTTGAAACTTTTATGAAATATAGTAAATAAATGTACACTTCGCATCCAGGTAGGTTTCTTGGTTTATGTTTATTTATTAAAACTTTTCATTAATAATTAGAAAAGAAAGAAATTTTTTAAGATATTATAAATTATTAGTAATTTTTCTGCTTGAGGTCCAATCTGAACAAAATATATATTTGAATTTATCATAATTTCCGCTTATAATGTGATTATATGTACTCAGTAGTGAAGAAACTTTTTTGTATTACAGTGTTTCTTGTTTGGGAAGGAATCTTTTGTTGTTTGAAAAAAAATGTTATTCTTCTCTGAGGTAGTACTTTTTTATGCTGAAATGTAGTGAGAACTTGTCTTAGTCTGAAAGATTTTTCTGAGGATCAGTAGCTGTTATTTTTTGCGAATCTCTTGTTTTATCGCTGCGGTCGTCGTCGGAAGCGGCTTGTGGTGCTACAAGGAGGGACATGGAGTGGTGATAAACAGGTCCTTCTATACCCTGATGACACAGCGCGTCGCTAATGACCACCTTTAATCTACCTCCTCCCTTCCCCCTTGCTAAAGTAGCAAGCAACGGGCGTGGACATCCGGGAATGGGCGTCATTAACGACCAGCATGGACGCAAAGTAATTTTTAACGACGCCGACGGCCAATTAGCAGGAGACCATATGTTCGGCAACGATGCACCAATCAGGTTAAAATGCATTTCAAGGATATTAATCGGACAACATATTCAAGGCTGCTAATGCCATTAGGAATTTAGTGGAGAATATAAACCGAAGGACTGCACTTCAAGAGTATTAACCATTCCAAAACTAGTACTCGTCCCAATAAAATCTTGCAGATTACCAATCAGGTAATAGAGTGTTATCATAATACGTTCAGGCCGCTTACCCTGTATTGCCATTAAAAGACTGATATGAATAAACATCATTTATTTGGTCACCCGATTTTAAAGGTAAAAATATCATCTTTCTTGCCCATAAACGTTGCGCATGATAAATAATATAGGAAATAAAATGTTTCCTTAATCAGTGCTATGTTTCAATTTTCTTTTAAAAGTCGTTGTTGACAATATTTATTGTATAGTATAAAGTAACTAAATTATTTCATTTTTAATTAATTTTTGAGATTATACAATTCAGAAACGCTTCTAATTTATATCGACACTTTGCAGAAAAATGCTTCAAATTAAAAAATGAGCTATTGTAGAACGAAGGCTTTTCAGGTAAATTTGTTCCAAGTACAATGCTCTGGCTTTGACTCCTGTTGAAACCCGAGAATTGTATTTGGTAAAATTCTTCCAAAAACAGTTCGATCTATCTATGTACCAATAACATATTTGCTGAAAATCAAAGAGGCATTAAAGCGTGAAAAGAGTGAAAAACCAGAAAAGGTTTATGCTAAAAAGGTATTGCTGACGCAAAAGTGAACTGTAAAGTCTTTGCCAAAATGGTAATGGTAACTTACTTATTTACTGGTTTTTATTATATTATCTATTATATTATAAAATTCATCTTAACAAACTGATTGTAGTGCTACCAATTGAACATCTAGAATCATTTAGTGAGTCTTTCTTCATTCCACATATAGTATACTAAAGCACTATTAATATCAATTTACAAATACCACAACGCAAATGTTAACAGTGTTAAAATATTTTAATTAATTATTCTCACACCTTAAAGTTTATAAAAATAAATAAAGAAGAATTAATAACTACAAATGTAATACTGAATTTACGAACAAGGAAACTAATGAAAATAAAAATAAAGGAAGTAAAAAGTAATTAAACAGTTTATAATATTTCTCGGATTATGCTAATAAATGAAAATTTAAAAACTGAATTAACTCAGTGACAGAATTCTCGTCCGGAAATCGTGAGATTCTTGGTCCGGACGACATTTTTCTATGGTTTCTTACGTGAGGTAGCGTCTTCAGGAATATAATGACGCCTTCTCTCGTTGACTGTGGCTTCTAGTAGCGGCTACTACAAGATATGTGTGTTTTGCTGTCTACTATATATAATGATAGGACTGTTCACCATTGTTTCGTCAGCTGACCTCCAGCCTCGTGACGACGAGGATCTACTAATCGTACAGCATTAAACAAATGAAGCGTAACTGCACCTTGAGCTCAGGACGGTAGGTCTCTAATGACAGCTGTTCAGATGTAATCTGACCTAGATTTATAACATCTTTTTCAACTGTCATTCAAGAAAAGAAATATTGATTTTATTTTAGTTTGGTAGTGCTGTTGGAGGAGGGCAGAACTCTGCAGTTCTTACGACTGCCGTCACTTTCAGATCAGTCAAGTCAGATATAAGCCGACTTACTCGCGCCGCAGTTAGAAGCACGCAAATGCTCCATCCACTCTCGAGGGAAAGAAAAATTCTGTGGCCAGAGCAAGCCCTTCTCTTTCCTCCCTTACCGCTTTCCACCAGCACCTCAGCGCGCGCTCTATTATTTATCTGTGGACTTAAGAGCCCTGCTTGGTTAATGAGCTGACTTTCCCAACAAGGCTCTTCCTTAAATTCGAGGGCTTGTTATTCACAAAGGTCAGTTAAAAACCTAAAGAATACAGCTTTATACAAGGGGAGTCGCTGAATTGCACTTTTTTATTTCAAAAGATTCCAAAACTTATAAGCAATGTAAATAAATTTATGCATATGAAAAATATGTATTAATAAGAGGGTTATTCGAAAAGTAAGGCCTCAATTATTGTAAAACATTAACCATCAGAGATATTTTCAAATTTTTTTTACTGAATTCTTTAAATGTTCCTCTATTTTTCTATTTAGTTTCCATATTTGTGCAACAATTGCAATAACAAAATCATAGAAATTTTTCACTTGTAAGTAAATAAAGAAGAATTAATAACTACAAATGTAATACTGAATTTACGAACAAGGAAAGAACATCATCTGAGAATGCTCCTGTAACAATTTTTTTATCATCTTCCTTATGCTATCAGTCCAAAATATCAAAGGCACAAGTCATTCTTTGTATTTGGTGTTTCTCAGTAAGCCGTCTGGGAATCTGATGTGCGCATAATTTCTGAAATTAAAAATTTTCTGCGAAAACTTTGTGAAAAGTTGTTCTACTCACATTTGAAATTGTGAATCGCCGGTCTTCATGAATCTTTCCACATTTATGGCGACATAGCATTTTACTATTGAATGAATTATTTTTCGTTAGTTGTAACAGTGTATTTTTACACACTTCTAAGCTTACTAGAACTGAAGACAAATTCTATTTGTGTTTACTTATTTTTCAACATATTTACCTTCCATCTGCATACACGTTTTCGGCGTTTCTGTAACATTTTTCAAGTTCTCTAAAATTAAACTTTTGGAACGTCCTGAAAACTGTCATTCTCTACAGTTGGGTGAACTAGACGTTTATAAAATACGTGTTATAAGTAAGATTCTGGAGAAACTGGAAAATTTTCGCCGTCTTATCGGTTAAATGCTAACCTATTTATTTTAGCTTCATGGCTGTGAAGGTTCAATAAGGTTGCAGAATAGTCTATTTAGAATTAAACCTTTTCTTAAATAGTCGATGTGAAGATTCCGCTTGCGTCCCAAAAATTTTCCAACTGATTTCCGTTTTCAATTATGTTGGACCAGATTCTGCTACAGACATACTTATACTGTTCCAACTGTTGAATTGTCTTAGGGTTGTAGTGGTAGATCTATGTTTCATCAACAGCAAGGTATCCACATAGACACTCGTGAGAATTGTGAAGAGAAACTGCCAAACTAATCATTGAATATGACACATGTTTGCAATGAGAAAAACAATAGCTTTCTGTGCACGATTTTAACAACAGATTCCTACAGTAAAAATTGAAACAAATTATCCATGGGATATAACAACAAACTATTTGAACTTCTCAAATCAAAAGCCTTTTGGATACTATCATTGCCATTTATTATATTTTGAAAGTACTTATTAACTTACCTGACTTTGTTATACATTACTTACAAATACCATGATATATGAGCTCATTCATTGGCATAGTGCTTTATTCCTGGATTAGTAGTTGCATTCCGTGACGGGAGTGCCATACCAATATAATATACACTAATCAGCATGGTGGTATTGTCCTTTGACACGCAGGTTCAAAGGGACATCTGCATGCTGATATAATTGGTTACACAGTGATTCTGTGCATAACGCCTCTAGCATCAGATAACCCTGAGGAATAAAACCAATTTATTATAGCACTAGAACAAAGGTAAATCATTCTGCCATGATCATCTCAAACATAAGATAATCCATAAATCTCAGATATAAAATGGTATTGGGTAAATTCCTGTATAATATTTATGACTTAGAAATTCAGAAATTTTGCTTTTCCTTCCTCGATGGCTGCGTTACTTTGAGCATTTTCTCCACACCACCTTTCCTCGTACCGGTTTACAAAGACACATAATTAACATTGTAACGTAATATTTCTAGAAAACCTTAAACCGTTTCCAGTAAATATTATCTTTCCATGCATTACATATAAAAAGAGGAGTTATTGCTCGAATATTAATAATTATTTTATTCTTTTTAGTTTAAAATACAAAACTTTTTCAGGTACTTCTGAAGATCAAAAAGTTAAATGTCTGAAATATTTCACATTAATTTGGAAAAAGAATCTGTCAATGTAAGAAAATGATAATGAGATTTTAAGTTCTATTAATAATCAGATACTGATTTAATTATGTATTTTACATATTTTATTAATTTTTTTCTGTTTTGAAATGTTAAAGATAAATTTATTGCCAACTTAAGATTCTTGTCTTATAATGGCTATTGTATAGCGTGTTTTATAGTAGTAATAATCTAAAATTTATTTACTTCAAAAATTCTTTCTGTCTTTGTATTTTTGTGGCCTCCTTGGTTTATCAGTCTATTAACCCTTGTAATGTATAAGGGTCTTCAATAGGAGCAAATTGTTTTTGATCAAACTTCTGGTTTCTTAGTTTATGTTTGTAGTAATAATATATCTCGTTATAATTTAGGTAATCAGAAGATATCCGTGGGGTTAATGACTATCTCTGAGCAGTGCTAACAAAGTTATATCAATTTCGACGCCGCAACTAGTTTCTCTGTAAGTAAACATGAAATATGTAGAAGTTGCGGTGCCATTGGCGGCTGTCTTTAGGTATCAACTCCCGGCTTCACCACAACTGAACAAATACGGTCTAATTACTTGTTAGAGATCACTTCTTAATTGCTTGGTACTTGTAATTCCCCATCTCCAAAGAGCTTTAGCTTCTCAAATGCTAGCCGTAGGTTTCCTTTCTGCTGACTGTCGATCCATTGCCTACCAAGGACGTACTGAACAGGTGTAACGACCAACAACGTTTTACAACCTCAGACACAGTCACGAAGTTATAAATCTGTCAACACATATGCCCAAAACAGAGTCCGTACATTTAATGATATATATTAATTTTTAAAGAGTGAAATAAACTCACAAAACGTACAGTATCGTTGACGTAAGAAATATTTTCAGTCACCTTTTATGACGCCGATTCAATTTATGAAATGTAATTATAATCAAATAGTAAATGTTGTTTCTTTATTGTGTAAGATTTTAAACATAAACTTATATTGATTTTAACATAATAAATATTAGAAGGTAAAAATTAGATTAATAAAAAACCGTCCAAGAAACACGTCACTGAGGAATGAAGTAACACTAAGAGACATTTAGGAATTATAATATTTCATAATATATACATATTTGAAAATTATAGGTGATTGAATTTCTGTGTAATTTGTAATGCTTTTAAGGATGTCATCTAGTCAATGTTGGGCATTCGTGAGCACCTTGTTATTCTTCCGGAGAAATATATATTGCTATACTGCTTGTTCTTAAATGAATTTCATGCCCTTTTAACACCTACGACGAGAGAGAGAGAGTAGTAGTTATTTGCTTCACTGGTGTCTGTTTAGTGGATACAGCCTGCCCTTCGACCCCAATTCACCCTACCACTGGAAGCATTACCTGTAATCTGACGCCTGGCCGTTGCTACCTCGGGTGATATTTAACAGAGTCGAAATAGAGCGTTGTGGCCTGCCTTCGTTTGTTTGTGGTGGCAGAAACCATCTGAAAGGGGTGAGCTGAGGCATCCCTTAGCTAGGAAAAGCTTTGCGAGGCAGTGACGAATGCGGCCCTTGTGCCATGGCGGGCGTTACTGTGGCCGGCTTAGCACTCTGCGGCCGTAATCACCCCCGCCACCCCGTCGCACTACAACAGCCCACTTTCATTACGGAATTCCATTCCAGGCTGCCGCTGGTAATGGCGACTGGATTCCACACGGCCAGATTGACAATGACCACACCTACTCCTCTCGGCGGCTGCCACGGGCCTGCAAATTAACACACACACACTCACACTCGTGTGCGGGGGTGCTCACGCTTTGTGGCGGTGCTCGGACACTCTCCCCGTGCGTCCCTAACCAAATACCACTATACGCATTCTCGCTTAAGAATGGATGCAAATTAGTGATGCTTCGTGCTATGTCCGATCGGGAAGGCAGCATTGTGGACGATACTGTGAAACCTACTTGTATTTATTCTTGGATTACAAAGGTTGATTATGCTATACTTAGTGGGTTCTGATAATTGAATTCCTGCTCGATTCAACAAACGTACAGCCGTTCAAGAGGCTGAACTGTATTGTGCGTCGCTTGAAGACATTGCGAACAGAAAATCGAGTAATGGATTCCTTCGTGTTTCATGCATATAAACCATATTAACGTTACATGTTTCCATAAAATACGGTTTCTGAAAGATTCTCCAAGGGATTTGATAGGGGGCATAAGGAAGGGAGCAGAATCATAAATATGACAAGCTCAGAAAACTTTCTTCTCCTTTTAGTGGACCTACAAAGTGTTCCTCAAACAAACCGAGGATTTAAGCTATGCCACACAAACATGGATATGAAATTTAATTACTGCTTGCCGCAATACGAGATTAATATTATTGCGGTCCATTGAATCATTTGGAGAATAAAAAACCTTACGATTTTAAATAATCATCTTTATTACACCAAAAGGTATGAATTGTCTATGGTTGAAAATTCGCTCTTATTGAATCAACTTATTAGCTTTCTTTCACTACTTACATCTATTATGTCTCTGTTTTATTCTCACTTCATACATTTATCCTTCAATGGAACACACAGCAATTTGATACGTGTATTTAAAACTGTTTACAATCCCGTAATGTAGTGTTCTTTGGTGAGTCATACATTCAATAATGGTATCTTTCATGAATTATATTTCAACTAACCGCACTGATGGACCCCTCGGCCGAGGGAGTCAGAGTCCAAGTCATGAGTTTCTAAATTCTGTTACCATATGCCTAGTAAGTCTCAAAAATTGAGACGAAACACTTAAGTATAGTATGCGAAACAATGGAATAACAAATGGTGTTAGATTGGGAAGGGATATTTCGACGGAAGCTAAAGAATTCTGCTACTTGGGAAGCGTAATAACTAGTGATGGTAGAAGTATAGTAGGCATAAAGAGTAGGATAGCACAGGCAAGGAAGAATTTCGCGAAAAAGACAAATTTACTTACGGGTAATATAAGTGTGCATATTAGGAAATCGTTGATATGGATCGTGGCGTTATATGGGTTCGAAACGTGAACGATAGGAGTTGGAGGAAGGAAAAGAATAGAAGCCTTTGAAATGTGGTGGTATAGGCGAATGCTGAAAATCAGATGGGTGGATAGAATCACAAACGAGCAAGTTCTAAACAGAATAGGGGAAGAATGAACAATATGGAGGATTAAGTGAACTAAGGCTTTCCCGGTGTAGTTGATGCAGAAATAGTTCTCCGGTTTCCAATCGGGTACAGGTGCGATTAAAACGGACGTTTCGACGAACACGTGCTCTGTCGTCATTTTCAGACTGAGTGTTGGGACTGTCTCGATTCAGGGTATATTTATACTGCTCTGGGGCCCTAAGAAACAAGGATGGTGTCTGAATGGCGGAATTAGGTGTCGCGCTTCGTCGGCAGTTCTCCTCAGCCGCATCAGGACGCCTGCGATCGCTTCTGCTATGTGCCTATCCTGCGCGTTGACGACGCTTAATTGGAATCCAGTACCTCGTTGAGCAGGTGTCTGGAGTCCTGATCGGCTGTTTTTCGGTCGCGGGTCATGAAGGACCTTCTTTTTTGCCCAGGAACGTATCCGTTGAGGCGGAAGACCGTTTTAAAGTGGTGCAATTCTAATGAGAAAGACAAAACACACTCGGCTTTCCTTCTCTACGCTGTAACACGACCAAAAAAATCAGGCGGATACTGGTCAAATTATCCACAGAGAAAAATCGGACAAATGCTCGGCTCGGCTAAGGACGACATTGAGCTAAGAACCCCCGGCATCTACAATATATTGGACAGAGGGTTCGCACGGTACAAGACAGATGTCTAGCACATTAAAGACATCAGAAATGCAAGCAGCCGCAAAAGTCAGCGGTGGCGGAACACGCAATAGAAACCGGCCACCGATTCAAGTTCGGAGAAATAGGAATCTTAGACCGAGCCAAAGGTTATTGGAATACAGAAGACGTTGACCAAGAGAAGAGATAGTTTAATAGACCAAGTTTTAAGACATGAGGGTCTTGTAAAATTAGCACTAGGGGACTAAGAACAGAAGAGGGAGGATTAGGATGGAATACGCTAAGAAGATTAGGGAGGATGAGGGATGTGCTAGTTATGAGGGAATGAATAAGCTTGCGCAAGATAGGTTAGCATGGAGGGTTTCATAAGACCAGTCTTAGGACTGAATACCACAACAACAAGGCTGTTTTAATTAAATTATTTACATATCAAATATTGTTACTTACTCTCCCCTTAAAGAAATGTCGAAATTATAGATTATATGGGTACATTTTAAACTATACAAGTATGAAATTCTTTGTCTGCTAGCAAACATATGGTACAATTAAAGGTATATGTTCAAAACCGAGTTGATTTTACTGAATATTTGCCGAATTGTTCAAATCATTATTTATGTTCGTAGGTAAATTTTATTACTATTGTTTAGTGCCCCATTACTGGACTATTTTCATGTAACTTTTATAATTTTAGATTTCTAGATAGAATAAAATTTCTATTTTGTCCTGCTTTTGACATGTGAAGGAATATTTTTTCTTGAAACGAACGTTTACCATACGTTTTCTGTTTGTTATGGGAACTGTGGGCAAATTCTGTTAAATATAAAACAGAGAAGTCTCATATTCTGCACACTGTTACGAGAGTAATGGACTGCCTCTTACATGAAGCCTCCGGTCCACAGCAAACCTCTGTTCAAACAAACACGAGGGGCGGACATCCAAACACTTTATGTGACCGAACGAACAACCGTTCTCTTTTGCATAGTTTTATTTTTTATATACCGCGTCCGTAACCACGCATCACATTACGTGCGAACTGACCGTGTAATCGGGGCTAATTGATGTTTGTTTTCGCTCGTAATAACGCTGCCTGTTGATTTACATTGGAACGAGGGCTACGCTGACGTCGGGACGCACACAGCAACTGCAATTTTTCTTTTGACTCATGATTCCGTAATATACAGGTATTTAAGAGAAAATGAGGCGTATGCATTTGTTATCTGCAACAGGCTGTTTCAATTCTCGAAAAACAGCATTACTCTCGATGGTTTAGGTTACCTTACCTGGTACTTCGTGTTAGTTACAGACTAATTATCTAGGTAAACCATCATTAGTTTTCACGCAGGAATTCAGACGTATTTATTGGCTCTACAGATTTCACTTTATTACAGCTGCTATATATGAGCTATTATACTCACATTAAAAGTAATTTTAAGTATGTGAACTAATCGCATGCAAATTCTTTTCTAATTTCCCATAAGGGTCGGTATTTATTTAGGTGTTGAGTAATCTTTGTTACTGTAATTGGAATAGTGGCATTTTGTCATAATAACTGAGGGCCACATTATTAAGTTTAATTTTAAGACACTTGTAAGGCTATAGATAAATTTTTTATTCAATTTTTGATTCTTATTTTACGGTTATGTTTATAATTTATTTCCGTTATTTTAGCATTTTAGCATGATGTTTATCAAGTAGGTACGTCTTGATATCATTCGTCATAAAAATACCTAGTTAAACTTAAGTAATTATTCTTATTAAAATGAGATTTTTAAGTGTTTATTTGAATCTACCGTATTTGAAAATGTTTGCAAGAACGTCTATGGAAGCAATATGAGTTTTGGTTTTTAAATAAAACATAATATTCAAGACTCCAATTAAAAAACGTTATAATATCTAAGAAACATAAGACGATCGTACAACTACTTGATCTGTCTTGTAGATTAATAAATGTTAAACAGGTTTTTTGTTAATCGCTTATTCATTGTTTGCATATGACGCCACTTCGTGTATCAGATGACATAGGCAGTTTGCTCTTGGGATTAGGGAGTCGAGACATGGCTTTAAGACCTTGTTTATTTTGACATGAGCCTGAGAGAGTGTTCTGCGGATTAGCATATTATTAGTCCAAGTATGTTAGTACAAATTCAGATTCAGCGTATTATGTAACCGAAATATAAGAATAACAGTTAAGGGACAAATTTTACGAAGACAAGAAGTGTGAAAATATTTTAACTGTCTTATTTACATGTGTATTTACTTGCATGTTCATTGACGTCGTTGTTTATATAATAGTATATATTATAGCGTTAAGTAATAGGTCTTTAGTGACTTTCTGCCAATTCGGGAACTCATTTTGTTTGTCGGGGATATATCAGTATGGGAAATGGCACAACATCCAGACGAGGCAGTAACTCTTACCATTACACCACAGAGGTGACCAATGTCCTCTTATAATGTGGAAATCGCACAGTCATTTTAAATTGGAAGTAAATTCTAAGCGTCCGTTTATTTATCTAATAGTATAGAAGTAAAATGGTTTTAATGAGATTATTGCTAAATTTGGGACAAGGCTGTCACATTTAGAAAATTCGTCCAGTTCCTTCAATATTATTTTTCATCTACACTGACAAAAATTTGGGTCCAACTTTGAATCCTCAGTGGAGCTTTATGGTTGACTATAAACTTGGTGACATACTGAGAATCGTAAATCTTGATATTGACACAAAGAAAAGTCTTAAATAAATTTTTCGAATAATTTTATGCTCATAAAGATAGGGCTATTTGATCTGCATATTTTTCAACCATCATACAAGATCAAATTATGTTTCAATTATGTATCTTCTCGGTATAATGGAGAACAGTAAGTCATAGATTACATTTAGAAGTAGTACAAACAAAATAAAGGAAATTATTAAATTGTGTGATTTTCTAAGTTACAGTAAAAACATTTGTATAATACTTAACTTAAGAATTTTTTTTTCAAATTAAGTGAAGTAAATTTACGATTAGATATAAAAGTTTTTATTTAGTTTTTCATGTTTTTGGTGCATATTTCTACTATCTTGAGGTTCTTATTTTCCATTATTGTATAATACAGTCATTAAAACACTATATTGAAAAACTATACATAAAAAGAAAAAAGTCTTAGGCATCCCAATACACTTGAATGAAAACCTTGGTCGAGACAAATCGAAACGTCGAATGAACTAAATAATAACCTTATGAGCATCTGGTCGTTAATTTATTAAAATTTCACTATGGCCCAGATTCTAATTTCAGTTACGAAATATATATGACAATTGCCAATATTTACTAAACCAACTTTTTTTTATCAAATATAATGAAAAATATGGGAAATTGTTGATGTCTTATGCCCAAAAATGCACTGTAAAAACGAACGTAACAAGAAATTGTGAATAAAAGTGCTTCGGCAAATTGTAACTGTGTATGAAATTGTCGTGAATTTAATTTACGTCTCTGGTAATTGCAAACAGACAACCGAGGTACATGTTGAATTCTAAAAATTTTATTTAAAGAAATGGAATGCATGTGTGTGGTCAGCCTCAATAGTAATCCATTGCATGCGTCCTGTGGGTCCGTTTTTGTTGTTTTTGGGAATGAGAATTATCTTTTATCGTGCACAAACAACTTAGGATAATCTGTGCCAGAGAAGTGTGCTGCTAATTATGAGGGTAAGTGGGGGAGATTTGCATCGGAATTACCCTCTGAATACAAACGAACGCAACTGCTAATGCAACACGGTACCGTATCGTAAATAATAATTGGTTGTAACGAGCAGAAGTGAACTTCTCGCCCGTAAATACATATCGGCATTGTAGGAGGATGGGTTGGTAGAGGTTTAGGTGGCAGCTGCTGCTGTTGGGGATGGCAGGTGCTCTCTATGGCGCCATTAAGAGCGGGTTTGTTGCAGGTACGGGTACTGAGCGCCTGGCAATGCTACCACCAGACTCTCATCCGAGAATAAACGATTTCATTTCTTTGGATACACTTGGTATTTCATCTTCTCCCAAACTATTCAGTGCTTATTTATCGTTCGAGAAACTGGTTTTTACTAATACAAAATTTGGCTGATAAATCGGAATTAACATGAAAACTTGATGTTAATTTGCATGAATATTTCAATTAATTCCACTATATATAAAATAAATTCAATATTTCACTTTTTGTTCCCGAATTTCATAAATATATTAATTTACTAAAATCATATGGTGGTAAGTAAAGTAAAAAAGGGCGACATAAATTTTAACTATAACAAATAGAATATATTTCAAGCCATTAACAAAATATGTGTTGTAATAAAAAATATTATTTATATACAATATACAATTAATGATTAAAGATAAATCTGCTGTTTGCGTCTCTTTATCTGTAGTAACACCCGCCAAACTCATACACATTTTTTTAAAAAATTAAGAGAACTTATATACGAATATATTATAGTTGATTTGACATGTAATATAGTATTTATAAATAATTAACATCAATACCTGAATGAACTGTAATGTTTATTTTAAGCGAGAAAAAAACCGATTTATCTTATTAGGGATGAAAATAAGATTGTTTACACTTTCATTATTATTAGCTAGAATTTCAGTGACGGTGAATTTTCTCTTAAAATTTGGGATAGTTGGAGCTGTCAGCTATTGAAGAGTGGAAGTTACAGGAAGAGTTTTTGAGAGATGCGAATGAGGTGCAGCTTACTAGGCAAAATTTACCGTTAAATTATATCGAAATGAGAGAGTGAAAGGATGAAGTCTATGGGTAATTTTCTATTTAATCTGCGGTTGTGTGGAGGAGGAGCTGGATTGCCGTGGAAGCGGGGTATCGTATCATTGGAGTGATTATTGGAGCTTTTGATTAAGGAGGATATGAATGATTTTATTATTGTGGTGGAGATCAGACGAATTTGGATATCTTTGTGAATTACCGAGTTGCGTAGATACAATCGGGAGTTGGTGATGATTCTAGGAAATCTGTTTTTTTTAATGGAGCATGCGTAGTACCATATGGGGCGTATTAGGGAGAGGTAAATGAGTCTTTTGGTGGAAATGGAGGTTGGTGCGTTTCGGTTAAGGAATGGATAGAGTAATTAATTTTAGTATTAATTTTGGATGAGAGGTGGTAAAGGTGGGGTTTCCACGAGAGTTTGGAGTCTAGGATTAGTCCAAGATAAGTGATGGAGCATATTATTGGGATGTGGAAACCAAAACGGTAGAATGATTGCGTGAGAGGATGTTTAATTTTGAGGGTAAATGGAACTGTTGCGGATTTACAGGGGTTCATACAGACCCTCCAGTAACACACGTACCTTTCAACTAATTTGTAAAAAAATTGTGGGAATGTGAAAAAAAGAAAACTTGTGATTCTGGAATTATAAAATTGAGTTGAAAAATTATTAAAAGAATTTTACATAAAGAAAGTTAATATTTACAAATGTGTCGAGCATCAGATCTAGTCTGGAAAATTGACAGTGTAATGAATTTACACCGTTTGTTTTTCCTGTACAATTTGTATTCACAAAAGTGTTGTGGACAGTTTCAACAGTTGCCGAAGACAGAACTATATATTTACCATGCATAAATTAACGAGAAAATTCAGCTTAGAATATTTTTATGGTCCATTTGAAAAGTTTACAATTAACTGTTTAATGTTTCCATTTACATGTCTACTCCCAAGATTCGTAGCTTTCTTCCATTATGCCTCGTTTCCAATCTAACATTTTGTCTAACAATTTCTCTGAGGACCTTCTTATAAAGAACCGCATTATAGCACACGACACACAGAGTTAGTAGCAAGTTCGTGTGTCGTAGAGCTTCTTTCCTTCAGTATTCGCATAAAGAAATGGTTTGACTGAAAATTAATAAAAAACGAGAAAGCAAACTCTTGGTTAAGGAAAAAATTATCAGATGAAAGATTCTCGGTTGTATTATTTATTAGTTATACGCACACAACTTTTCGTTCGCCTTATACATAACTTATGTAACATTGGTTATATTTCAAAATAGTAAATTGCCAGTTTATTAATAAAACTGAAAATTGATCTTAGGTAAGTTATTAAGGTAAGTAAAAAATAATAGATGTTTCTGTCCCTTGTATTTCAATTTCAAGTGAATGCGCTCTAACATTTTTCGCACAGAAATTCGATATTCGCCTTAATTGGTCCTGGAATCGGGATTTACCCTTGAGGGTGCGTAGCTAAAGTGATTAATGCCTCGCGAAAGGAACATGGTCGTTAAGTTAAATGTTTCGTGCAGAACCGAAGCACACGGCGGAAGGTCGATGGAACGATTGTTCGTTCGGATGTTTGCTTCGGCTGTTAGCTTTGCTCACGCCATTCGATTGTGATCCCTTCCCACTCTACACACAACGGCCCTTATGCCATCTGCAAGGGACAGCTGAATTACACTGCCTACACAATACATCCGATACCGCCAAGTGCGCTTACAGGCATTTTAAAGATCATCCAAGTTACTTTGTACTGACCCGAACTGTCTGGTCCGACTAAACTCACCAAAAAATGTACAGAAATTACATGAAAGGTGTTATCATGGGCTGAGAATATTCATAAATAAAATAATTTGCAAGAGAAATAAATTTGTTACGGTATTTACAGGTTACAAACGTTGGAAATATTTGATATAAAATATCACTGGGTTATGCATAATTTTTGGGGCTATTAAAATATTAATGCTGTAAGGTCATTAGCATCGGTTTATCCTAAATTATTACAGAATATTTAACTTGAAAAAAGCACAAAGTAAAGAAATATTTATTATATTGAAGGAACTAGTAATGAAAACATATTGAAAACATACTGTAAATGTGTGTTTTTATTTCAATGTCATTGAAGTCAAAGGCTAATGAATTCAATGGGACGTTTAATAATTACGTGGATGAACTGGTATACTTTATCACTTAAATCTGAAATATTTTTTGACGTTCAATCAATGACGGCAATTGGAAAAATTTAATATCTTAATGATAGCATATAATTATAGAATAGGCATAAATTTAGAATTATTCGATTCTGCAAAGGGTTGCTGATCTGAAGGGACGTTATTTATAGATTATTTTTAAGAACTTTGAAGATGCCCTCGGTCATGATTAACATGTTTCATCAATATTTAAAATTAATGCCTGTGGACTACAAAATATAAAAATGATTCTAAAATTCAACATACAACATTTTCTGCTCCAAATGTACATCAGTTTATTTCTACGATGGTAGAAATAACTAACTTGAGGGGGGAGAGGGCTGATGCTTGTTATTGACACCTGCTCAATGTAATCTATTATGGTACCGATCATGAACATATGATGTGTAAATGAGGCAGGAAAGTATTTCTGAGGAAGGCTGAATGATGGGACACACAAAAAATTTGGAAAACCCGGTTTTAGTGTTCGTATGCGGCCCAGGTAAAGGCTATTTAAGCGAAGGTGAGAATACTGGTTGCAGAAACAGATATAGCAGTGGATTACACCTTGATTAAGCTAGGTATGAGGCGAGAGATAGGCGGTACACCCTTGTTGTTTGGGTTGGGGTGGGGTGGGTGACGTGGTTTCTACGTATCTCAGGCTGAGAGCTCGAATTGATTAATCCAGCCGACTGACTGCCTCGCTTTAACTCTGCGCAGGGAGCCGTGTTGCAATTCACTTGCGGCTGGTTTCGTACCCAAGAACAGGCTCCGAAGGAACTCAATCAGCTTACGTCGGATTAGATTCACATGCCACCGCAAACAACGCGATTGTGGTCTTGCAAAACTCAAAAGTCAGTCTAATCTTTTATACTAATATGGACAAAAACCACGTTAACCCTGAAAGAATTAGAAGAGCCATGTATACGGTCATAGTGTAAACAATTTTAGGAAAGCTTTGAAAATCAGCTTGCAGGTATTCATAAAGGTTAAAAAGAATTTATATGATGTACGTTAAGCAATTTCAAATAAATGCAGTAGATTAAATTCACATTCTGTGTAACTTAAGTGTATCATATTTTTCGTTCATGTGTGCACATTTTTAATTAATTAAATTATTAATACCCCGGTCCTTCAGACGGGAATGAAAACGGTGTGCACGATTAGTTACAGGATGCGGATTGGGATATTTTATAGTTTTACTTATAACACATGTCTAATATATTATTAAATCATTTCTCACCATATACTGACGACTAAGATTGTTTAATTACAAATGACATTCCCATTCATATCTTTCATGACATTCCAAGACTAGGCCGAATTTAGTAAGTCTACGTCCTCATGTTTGTATTGCGCATCTGATCCCTCTCTCTGGTAACGAACAGAATTTCCTTGCTGTTGGAAGCGTTGGAGTAATTTCTTTTCACTCTGATATCCTTCTAGATGTTGCACCACGTCACTTTCACGGGGGTAAAATTGACTTGTTTATTGGGTTTCTTCTCTGATATTCTTCTCTCTTGTTGTTATAGCTATTCTTTGTCACTCTCTCTTGGTAATCCTAACTTTTTCGTTTTTATTTTTATACTCTGGTTTGCTTCTACTCTATGTTTCTCTCTTGCTCAGACAAAACTGAATAATAGTAAAGCATTAATAATAAAAGGAGTGTGGATGGGGAGATGTTGGCATGTAAAAATATTCGAAAACAATAGTTTCTGGTAAGGCTGAATGAAGTCAATCCTGATGAAATTCTAGATACAAAGTTTGTTAGATATTGATACGTCATCGCCCTCTCCACAATCCCGAATTCGACACAATAATCTGGATTATTTTCTTTCTTTTAAATGCCTCTCCACCACAATCCTTATAGATTCTTCCTTTCCATGCTGAATGGGGTTGAAATTATTTAGATCTGTTTGAAGAATATAAAAACATACAACCTTTTATTATTTATATATAACACGGGGTACTTTGAAAAATAATTTTGACCGTTGTTTAATTTATGGTGTTCCAAAAAATTCAGCATTTACTTACATATAAGATAATCTAACTTCACTTTATCTTCCAATGAAAGTGACTAATTTCACTCTTTTAGTTGATTGCAGTATTTTTCAACTTTATTTATAGTGATAACTTTAATTTTAATTTTTAATATTTTCATTTTTTTTCAACCATAAATTTTGTTTAATAAATACCCGGCAAAGCATATAATAAAATAGGTGCCATATGTGCACTCTTAACATTTGTCCGAATCGTGTGGTTTATTGTGTATTATTTCGAAAATATTGTCACCAGATGCTGATACATCTATAAACTATCCACAATTGTTAGAGTAATAGCTATTTTTGCAGATATTTTAGGTTTTTATGAACGGCATTGAGGAATAAATTCCCTTAATTTCTACGTTTCTAATACCTGAGTTCTTAAAATTAGCGCAATTATTGGAACGCTGGAAACGAAGGGCGTATGCATGGGTCTAGATGTGGCTTGGTCTGTGACCTCGACGGTCATAGATCGCTCCCAATGGTTTCCTGGAATCGGTGAAGACTCGCTATGGGCTATTGCCTGCTAATGGCTTATATTAGCATACTAACCGCACCGCACGCAGTTCCTCCGGCACATTGATGATCTATGTTGCCCATTGTCCACTCGCCACTGTGCGTTATTAATGGTGCGGAAGCGGTGTTAAACTACCCTGCAAGCTGCTCCCTGTAACCACGATTACTTCTTAACTTTGCCGGAACCTTCCTATAATAAACAAATCATTTCGGTATCTTACATTACTGTTTACAAGTTTTGTAGTCCAGTAATGTTTGTAATATATATTTATACTGATTTGGTGCCATTGAAATGAAAAATAAGATTAAATGTTACCAATTGTATGCATAATTGAAAATATAGATCTAAACAATGCTATTATAACGAAAAGAAAGATCACGTCTCATTATAGAACTTCTCGTCAATTAACCCGGTCCGAAATTACTGCAATCACTACCCGAGATTTATTCAAACCATAAACTGCTTTAACGTTTTTGATAACCATTCAATGTTATTTTTATTTTCAATGATGTATATATATATATATATATATATATATATATATATATATATATGTCTGTATCTCGCTGGCTGGTTGGCGTGAGGTGCAAACATTTAGAGAAATATTCATTGTTCAAACAAAGATTACTGCGATTTTCGACGTTTCGAACGCCTGAAACAATTTCGGTGCATAGCTTGCACAACCTGCTTTTCACGGTTTCAGTGGAGTATTAAGTGCTGAATTTAATATTCATATTCATATAAAGCATTATAATCTTCCGGTCTATGCTAGAAGGCTATAAAACTGGAATAACTTTGAATAAACATATGAAATGGTATATGGTGAATATAGAAAATAACTCTCAAAACATTGACCGAAAAAGAGTTTTATTACCCAAACTTAGCTTCTTTATTACCAACCATTATTGGCAAATTTTTGTGTTATGAGAAGAATTTCAAATGTGCACTTACTAAATTTCTATCGAGAAGGATTTTCCTAAACCTAAAATTACGTTCTATGATGAACTAATGTTTAAATATCTGACCATTCATATGAAATACTTATAATAAACTATTTATTCAGTGTTTATATTTTTAATCGTAACGTTAATACGATTATAAAGGTAATCACGAAAATTGTGCTTCCATTCAGAGATATCGTCACCAGAATAATTTGTTGGTTTTAGAATGAACATGTTTTCTTAATTCGACGTCGAATATTCACGATAATAATTATAAATTATACGGTAGTGTAACCTAATATTGATCGTTTGAAGCTTGGTTACACTTACTTCATCAGCTACACGTATCTACTTTTTGTGTTAAAGAATCCTTCCTTAGCTTGTGACACCCGCAAGAAACGTGCTTTATACCTTCCTAAATTGTCTCCAGGCAACGTGCTTTCCCTCCAGGGCCATTTATAACACTGTTAATTTATGGGATGAAGGGAATTATAATTTATGCTCAAAAGTGACTGCGCCTTACTCTTATTAAGGCTTTAATTAACACAATCTTTCCCTTTCGTAAGTCAGGAACACTAATAATTTTTTCTTAAATTTGGCACCGTAAATAATATTAACAATGGTAAAATATTGATATTAACGTTAAAACAGCTCAAACGTCTTCCTCAATTTAATTAGTTAACTTTTTACGCATTACTTTCTCCTTCGTTTTTAATTATATTTGATGTAGCAAATATGAATTTATTTAGTTAAATCACTGTGATTATGGCTTGTACGTGTTGGACATATTCTCATTCTACTTAAAGAGACAAACTGTGGAAATTGATGGGTAGTACAATTTATAACGGGCTTTGTTGTTGGAATTTGATTATTATAAAGTAGACATATTTGGTGGAAACTCCTGAAAATTGATAGTTAAAATTTTGATTGCGCCGTTAGATGGATCCCTAGAAATGGTTTGTCAAGGGAGGCTTGTCACAATCGGGCTGGAGTTTGGCCGTAATGTAGTATTGATCAGGGGTGAGATATAAAGCTGTCCGTATTATTATAGAGCTTCAGAAAAAAAATATCGGAGACGCTCACTGCCATAAGGGGACCATTGCGGTGAAAGTAAATATTTGGTTTCATAGTTACACTGAAATATCTGCGCTTGAGTGACTCGGTGGGGAAGATTGAACAAATATTTTCACAGGACAAAAGATAAAATAAAGCTGCACAATGGATTCCAAGTCCAAATTCTACGGTCATCCATAATTAATAAAGGTTGAATTACATCTAAGAATTACATTTCAAATAATTAATAAATTATAAGCTGTAGACCAGAAATAATTATATGCAACGCTAATAATATGGAATGCGAAATGGATTTAATCCGTAATCTTCGGGGTAAAGTATGACTTGAGAATAATTGAATCTAGAAACATAATTTATAACAATTATAGCAATCATAAATATTCTGAATTTCGGAGGAGTGGTAAAAGACTTCCACTATTTATTTATTTATTATGTACATGGAGAAACATTTCGATGGATATAAACATGATTTCAACGTTCTTGAAGCCTAACTTGAAAAGGCACGGATACATGGATGTGGAAGCGGTTTCTTTAAAAAATAAGGCAAAGTTTCAGAGTTTTATTATAACAAAATTTCATATTTTGTGAAGCATTCTGTTTTTTATTAAACTAGATGAGTAGTTTTTCATCTTTATTTTTTTGTAACCTGTTTTGGAATGTGTAACTGAATAGCAGTTACTGTGTAATAACATCTAAAAATAATTAAGATCGAAGGCATTCCCTGTAAAGAGAAATTAGAAAGGATTCTCGGATTTACAACCGGGTTATGTCCGTAGCAAGTGACGTTTTGATAGCTATAACTTTTCATCTTCTAAATAATGTTCTTATGAGTTGTCATAGAAACGTAGCCGCACCTACGACATTTTTCGTTTCATTGCGGTTGTTTTATTTATATCCGCCAGCTTATATTTTGGTAAACCACAACTGAATTTGTCTCAAAAATAAATGAGAACAAAGTACCTTATTTTTGTTTTCCTTATATTTATATTCTCAATAGTGCTCTTCGTGCCTTCATCGAGCCGAAGCACATTCACATTCATTGTAAAAATATGATTTGATGTGAGGAAATTATTGAAAGATTTTTGTTGAGTTTGCAATTGAAGGCCATGATATATTGACATTCTATGAGGGGAAACAGCTAATGACGGTCCGGGGGACCTGACACGAATCAGACGCTCACAGGATATTGTTATAGATGCCACACATCGATATGACCGGGGATAATGAAATTATCGTACTGCCGCGGCTGTAAATCACTGGATCGAGTCCACCACAGCGTTTCCGGATTGCAGACGTTACAGAAATAACTGGCAAAAAAGTACGTGTGCATCTGCATTTACGACACCAATGTGACCGCTTACTCCACGCTATTATGGCCCTCACAAATGAGAAAATGGCTTCATTCCTCCTTTCAGTAATAATTTTGCATTCAGAGTGAGGGGCTACGTTTCGCCTTTTATTCGAAACCTCGATGTCGATGATCATACAAAAATTAATAAAAAATATTTTAAGCAATTAAATTATGAATGTTTTATGCGATCAATAAGATCATAATCAGCTATTGGGAAATAAAAGCAGGTTTATGCGTAACTCAAAAATTTTAAGTGTTGTGCGCGCAATTGAAACAAAGAAAATATGACGGGCATTAAGATGAAATGGAATAAGTAGACAAAAAATAACTACTTTTACCATTTAATTTGTCATTAAATATTATTTTCAACATTATTTTATGAAATACATTGAACGTAGTTGTTCCACAGGGTACTATATATATATAAATTAATTAAAAGTAATTTCTCTACAAATATAATATTTATATCATACCTACTTAAATATATTCACTATATTTACAAGCTTCATTCTAGAGGAACATGTATATTTAAAAAAAAATACAGTATTGATTGTAATAATGTTCAATGTTTAGACGAGGAAACTATTATTATTATTATTTAGCGTGTTTATGTAAGGGCGGTTCAATGTTGAAATGTAATAAAATAAGGGATTAACAAAAATCATTTTTTAATTGAAAAGCCCATGTGTGCCCATTCAAATCATGAAGAATCTTGTTAATTGCTCACACACAGAATGTTTTATTCAATTTCAACAACGACCCGCCATTATAGGGAAACTATAAATATTGTTAATACACCGTATAGTGCCATTTTTTCAATCATTTCGGTCCAGGACGTATGAAATTTTGTAATATTTCAATTATAAATACCTTCAATATATCAAGTATATTCATATATTTGGATTCAACTATTTATATTTAATTGTATATTATTTTGTAGAATGAACTGATGAGGTTCCAAAAGTTGAGGGACGAAATGGTTTCAAAGTTATTGTTATAAGAATGAGTTCCAATGTAATTTAAGAAATTTCGATCCAACAAGATTTTCATAAACCACTAGATTATTTTTTATAAATTAGACTCTATGGTGTACTATTGCCTTATGTATTAGAAATATCTGACCATTCAGACAATAATAAGAACCTATTTGTGTAATGTTCCTATTTAAAACGTGCTAAATGGAAAGATTTCATCAGTACAGTCACACATACTATTGGCAAAACGAAACAAGAATTTTATAAATTATCTATTCCAACAACAATAGAGAATCCATAGGTTAAAATAAAGTGTTTATTTATATTACTTTGACTTTTAGAACATGTTTGATCCAGTATTGACAAGTTTGAAAAAATGGATCGCATGTAAAGCGATAAATCAAATATAACTTGAAATAAATGAAGTTAATTAAATGTGCAGTAAACTGTAAACAGTAATGTTGATTATAAATTTACTAAATACTGAGCTCGTACTGAGAAGAAAGAAATGAATGTTAAAATAAAAATGTTACTTTAGAGCTCATCCTGGCTCTGCATATAAATTAAACGAAGTAGTGTTTAATCTGTGCAACAAACTTTAGGAAGAGGCAAATACGGTTTGTTTGCTTTTTTAAAATGCCGAGAGTTTGTAAAATGCGCTACTGAAGCATGCAGCTGTAAAACTCTGAGCTAGAAATGAAATAAAAATACTGGTTAAGTTACTTTCATAAATCTTCATATGGATAGATGGATCTACGAGTGCATCTCTCTCCTGATGTTAATTATTCTGCACGGTCCTCTAAAGCACCAATTCATTAATTTGTATTATATTAATAGAAATATGTTTCATAGTAAATATTATACTTTTTCCTCTGTTTGGCATTTCTTATTTACTTCTCTACAATAATATTCAAAAACTAATGTTTTATTATTTTTCAAGAATTCACAATTTATACACAATTAATGTGGAAAAATACCTTCCTGAATTAAACTTTAACTTTCATATGTATCAAACAACATGACTTAATCCTCTTTGAAGATTCTAAATTAATAGGTTTTTACTTTTATTTATGATAATCGATTTTAAAGATTCTTTAATACTGTACGTCTTACTCCAGGCGTCATTTATGTATTTAGTTTCATTCTTCTCGGATTTGTAACTCTTCAGTGAGAATAGTAATTGGTATGTCCAAGTCTTCTAAAATAGGTAAAATTAGTAATCTGAAATATTTTAATTGCGTCTAATGTTAGCAGGGGTCATAAATACAAAAAACATTTCAAAAAAATAATTTTCAAGTGATATTATTTTTCTCCGTATTCTTCTAATAAAAATTTTCTTTACATTTTATTATAGAACTGCCACTTAAATTTTATGATTGTTAAAAAATACAATACTTCTCTGTTGTACCCCGTTTGTATCATAAATTGTTTGTTTTGAGCAAGTCATGTCGCTCCAAATCGTACATGCTCGTGGATGAAAAGTAAGACATAGTGGTGAAAATTAAATAATCGTTGCTGGAAATTAGGGATGTTGTTGCCGCTCATGCTAAATTCCGCTCTGGCGATGGGCAAGTTTCTTAATCCATTTTGTGTCAGTGTGTGTATGTGGAATGCCAAGCGAGTAAGTGAGGCTGTGCCCGATTCGTTCCTCCGCCTCGGCTCTCGAGGAAACTCCCGCATTATGTAAATAGTTCGCGAAAGCAAGTTCCAGAGTTTAGCCAGGGGGTGGGAAGATCGCTTGTTGAGTATGGATGAAGATAAATCCCAGTTTGTCCTCGAGGATTTCGGCTCGAGGCCTTTTCGGTGGGGTACGAAGAATGTTTGAGACTAACTCCAAAAACTTTCCTGCTTATTAATATGTTAAGTGCCGTGGATATTAATAAATAGCTAGAAAAACTTATTAATATAACTTTATAAAATAATTGTTCAACACCGGTATAACTAAAATAAATTAAGAAGACACTTCACTGATATGTGTTGTTTCCTTGGTAATGTCTTTAGCTTTTAACCTTATCCCTGAGTGGCTTTAAACTCGAGTTCGCAAACAATGGCTTTTGTTTATAATTTCTCCGGATTTTCGACGCCTCCTTCTGTTCCTGTTACAAGTTCTTTGTCGCTTACTCACTCAAAACTATCTAACCACACGGTTTTTGTACGTTTAATGATATTTTCTGCTTCCAACTACTCATAAACTTAAACCGACTACTTCAGTTCAAAGTAATTAAGGAAACACTGTTGCCGCTCCTGGGTGCGGGGTGGGAGAATACCGACGTACATAAACGGAAGAGATTTCAATGCAAATAAATATTTTTCTCAATTAGTGAGATTGATAGTCTCAGTCTCTCTCCCTCCCTCGTTTATAATAAAGTCAAACTGGTATTTTCGATATTTCCGAGAAATCTGTATGTTTTTATGAAATTTAAAATAACAAATGATAATTACAAAATTGCCGACCTTCCTGTGGCTAGCGTCGCTGACTCTCAACACAGAGGTCCCGGGTTCGATGGCCTTGATGTTTATGTCACCATGGTCAGAAAGACTGGGATTAAGGCTGCTGAAGAATCGATACGCTGATCACGTATCACTCCAAATCCGGAATGCGTAAGATGGCAGTCTGCAGTCATTCCGGTGGGCCAAGACTCCGAATGAGCTGCAAGAAAGAAAAAGAATTACAAAATTAAATTACTGTATCTGTTACGTTAAAAAAATAGAAATATGTTCAGTTCAAAGTATTAACTACGGTACCTTGGAGTGCAGAAAGTTTACTCATTTTATTAGACTAGAAATAGTTCAATGATTGTAGCTACATTAAATCTGGGTCAAATTATTGTATGAAAGATTGATATGATAATATTTTATAATCATATGTCCACCATGAATTTGGAACTTCAAGACAATATATATATAACAATAACTCAAAAAAAGAGAGTTTGAGTAAACGGCAGTCTTGACATGCTGAAAGACGTTGGCAGACATAAGAATCCAATGCTGACGAAGTTATAAAAGTTTGATTAATAGGAAGGAAAATGAATTGGTGAAGTTTTGTGCAAGGATGCCTGAAGATAATCTGGTAGAAATGTTTGTTGAAGAGTCCCGATATTGTTTACACGACCTGAGCAAACCTGCAGCTGGCAATAACACGAGGGACTGCCCACCAGGGGAGTCCGGAAATTAATTGACGCTCCCTGTCAATTTGACACGATAGCAAACAACCCGCTGATTCTGGATCCTGTGTCTTTAATAATAAATATAAGAGGAGGAGAAACTGACCCCTAAGCCGTGTGCGGAGAAAATCTACGCGATCGGAAATATACTCTTTTCCAGGTTATTAATGTTGTTGAGACAGTCATTGATTACCTTTACCCGGACTTCTTGTATGTTGTTCGACGACATTTTTAATTTTTATAAAACATGTGAACTTTTCATCCGCTTCATCTTCAATCAGATTTTCTCTTTTTTACCATTGTAGCCTACACAGAAACTTTGTTTGTTTGACTGATAACCTGATATGTAAAATTAATTATGGTTGCCTTTAAAGTTGGAACCCATGACTCAATTCTCGTCTGGTTATGTTACATGCAGTGCTTTAAACATTTTCGTATATGACTTTCCATCTGGTTGCGCTGGAACTCATCTGAATTTTTTGTTGTGATAAAATGTATAGTGTACTTTTTGTTCCAGGGTCGAATGCTTTTTCTCTGAATTGATTTTCGCTTGATCTGTCTCCATCCATTTAACCGACTATGTAAAGATCTCGTAAAAATGATACTATCACACTCTTTACTTTTCGTTTCCGGAATTTATTGACATGTTGGATAATTACCATTATATTCAGCTCCTCACTTGCTACAACTGAGTCGATGAGTAGAGTTAAAATTTATCACCACGTAAGAATGCAAATTGAGATCGAACATAGTCATCGCGTGATGTGGATAATCAGTTTCGTCATTTTTGTCTCTTGGGTTGTCATTGTAAAGTTACGGACTATTGTATACAATTAAATTATGTTTCTTTCTCTCATCTTTGGTCACTTGCCATAGTTAATGTTTATGCAAGTTACACTATGGTAATACTCTCCATGCATGATGAAGCAACCGTTTTTATCTTTAATATTGTAGGCTAGATTTATATTTCATTTTCAGACATTTAACTGCTTATAAACTATTTAAATTATATTCCTCTGTCCACAATCGTGAGAGGTATGTTGTAAAACCCAATTAGCACCTTGATGGATAAAATGAACTTTCGATATCAAGAATATTACTTACCTCATAAATTTCCTGATAAATGTACACAAAATTTCAGAATTTAATCTGACATTGAAAAGTAAGGATCTAACAATCATGACGGTACTGTTGAATAATTTAATAATAAATAATTTCTATCCGTAATTTAGGACTACAGTATACATTTAAAATATAACTTCAAACTCATATGATTCTGTGAATTTACTACCAGCTCAATAATGATTATTGCCTACAAAAAACATTGTGTTGTCACTAATTGACATTGAAGCAATATAAAATTGTATGACGTATATTTTTGTATTCCCAATACCGACGAAGATTATCGTTCCAAATATAAACAGGCTAGCCGCTGCTCCAACGTTTTCATCTATATTGTAGCAAGACGCATTCGGGAACTGAACACGCTTCATTAAAATCATCCGCCCCTCCCTCATCCGAGAGCGAACTTAACGATCGGTGATAGCTAGCTCTGCGTTTTTCCGTCTCTGTCAGTGCATGAGAAAGGTGCACGTACAAAGAGCGCTGCAGGGCTTGAAATCCCTCCGACGACCTTTAACGTACGTGATTTCTCTGAGGAAAGAGTGGAGAAGCAAAACTCTTAACTGAACTGGTTACACAATCGACGTTACTGCTCAATCTGCATCAAGTTTAAGAAATCGATGTATAGCCAATATAAAAATTGCAAGTTCAATACCAAAAAAATATTTTCAGAATGTAACTGCAAGATAGCACAATCTAATAATTGAGAGTTATTTTGATAAAAAGGCAATGAAATGTGTACTTTTTAACGACATTAATATATATTATAAAATTATTCTTAGTTATTTACAAAACAATATAACGAGAGAACAATTAAAATAAATTGCAATATATTTTACACTCCCAATTTATAGTAATGATCATGAATGAAACACGTGTTTATGGTACAAATAATTTAATTCATGATTAATTTGATAATGAAAAGAAAGCCGTAGGCTAATGTAAATGGGGGATTTTTAATTAAGTAAATAAATTTAACAAAATTTATTAAAATTTTTAAAATGGTAATTTTAGTTAAACGAAGTAGAAATGTTTTCAACGGATGCTCAAGCAGGAGCGTATAGATATTTTAGAAGAAAGACAAGAATGGAAGATCGTCAACCGGATCAGGGGTAATTTAATTTATATATTAAAACACGTTATCCTTGTTTCTTTCTGCATTTTCTATTATTATTAACAAATCTCTGAGTTAAGAGGAATTGAATATTTAATTATAAAATGCCTTGCTCAGGATTAAAAACTGTGGGTCAACAACGGGTACCAGAGATTTCGTTCATTCCGGACGAACCTCTTTTAATCTTCTTTCGGCTCTCTCGCGCAGGTACAAGGCGATTTCTTCTTTCCACAACCTTTGTCGTGGTGGCGATCCTTCCACCCACAGGTTTGGGATATTGTAATTTGTTATGCGGCTTTGGTGTTTGCTTTCTACTAACTATCGAAAGAGTCTTATATCTCTCCTTTTCACTTACAAACCACACTGACTATTTAATTATCTGTGTTCCTTTTTATCTCCTAGAACTCCACTTCTCCAAATTCCAACACACACTGCCCCTTCTCTCCTTTCGTACTTCCTCTTCCTTCTAGCTTCCGAGCAGCAATGAATATATCACCACCTTTTCACCTACGATCAATCTCTTCTTTCCTCTTCTCTATGGGAAAAACGATACCCCACGCGAGGGATTTTGCACTTACGAAGAAGCGGTTGGCCTTGGGATATTTTCAGGGAAACGTACCATGGTGAACAAAAAGCTCTAATACCCTGTACGTGGCAAGCAGACACGGCTTCTCCTGGGTTTCCCATCTCTTGTCTTCCTTTCTTCGAATATTCTAACTGAATTTAATTCGTTCTAGTCATTTTAGACGCAACAGCGTCACAGTTTATAGAACCACCAAATCGAGTGATGTCTTTAACGAAATGGATCTTAAGACGTCTTAAAAAGCTGATACCGGTGAAGGAGGATCTCTAAGTCTATGAAGCGATGGAATTGGAGTGTTTGAGAGGTGAGGGTTGACGGAGAGTTGAATGAAGTAGAGAATAGTGTGGTGGAGGTGCATAGCAAGCTGGCTGTCGCACGAGTTCCTTCACCCCTCACGTCACGCAACCGGAACGTCGTACGTGCAGGACTGTCGTGAAAACACTTCAGGATCTGCTACGTATCTTATATATTACTCTTTTGAACAATAATTAAGTCAGCAATTTAAGAATATCTCTTGTATAAAGGTAATTTGGGTTTTCAAAAATATTTTAAATATATTATGACTATATTTGTATTATTGTGTTCATATCATCACCCTAAAAATTAAAATATCTTGTCTTAATAATTTAACTTCTTCATTTCACCTTAGGATCTATTAAACTAATAATTTGGAACAATTTCATTTATACGTTCATATTAATAAGACTTTGACAAACATTTAAAATACTTTTTTTAATCTTATTAACGAGTGCTTTAATAATATAACATAGAGATCTTCAAGCGCCCGATACACTTCTTCTTTCATATTTTTATTGTATTAAGATTGAGATTTTTGGTTTTTTGCACTGTAATATATATATAAATTTTTATTCTATTATACATATCTGTATATAATCAACTTTAAAATGAGAAATATATTCCAAAAACGTGAAAAACCAATTTATACAATTAAATATGTTGACACGTTTAATTATTTGAAATTGATATACGTCAAGTAATGAATTTATTGGTGTATATATATTTTAAGTGATTTAAATTTACTTAAATACAACATATTTTAAGGTTTTTAAAGACTATTTTTTATATTTTATGACTTGCCTTCATTTATTATTTTTAAAGAATATATATCTATTGCAAAAATTGTCTTTTACATCAAATAAATTTATTTTATTTAAAGATCGTAAAATACAGACGTTAATTGATTTATAATTTTTATTAAAGATTATAATTCTATAATTACTTAATTATTTTTAATTTTAATGATATAATGACAATACGGTGTTATTTATGTATTTGGTTTAGCATTATATTTATGATTATATATTCACGTTTTTATATTAGCACTTGTATTACCGATATAACTTTCATCCCAGTATTTTCTTTCCATTTCATAAATGCCAACCGTTTGGTTCATTATTAGTATTTTATAATTTAATTGAAGTAAATAATTATTATTTTCATTGTTCAGTTCCAAATTTTATTTAATGATTTACATTATTTTTTACTCATTTAGGTGTATATGTTTTATATAACTAATAACTATAATTTAGTATTTATTTTCGGTGTTGTTAATAATTATCAATTAATTTTTTATTATTTACATGATATAATATTTTAGTTCAATTGTTTATCACTGTATAATTGTTTGTATTGTACTGTATTATCTTTATTATTAACTTCATACTAGTCTCTGTATAATGTGGAATTAAATTATCTACATTTGTATTAATTTTATTTTATTATATAGCAATTTTTTAAAATTTAAATTATATAGCTTATTTATCAGTTTTTAGGGCATACATTTTATAGTAATATTTTATAAATAATTGTTTTAATTTACTTAATGAATAATTTATCTGTGAAAATTACTGCGCTAAGTATAAATTATTTGTAATTTTCTTTTTTTCATGATAAGAATAACTAAAACCTTTAATTTTAATAAATATTTAGTTTTGTTTAAACTGTAACTGGTTTCTGTGCCATATAATGACTAAAATAATATTATAACCAAATACGTCTAAATGACTGATTTTGTTATCTTTTAGAACTTTAAAATAATTTATGATTTCGGATTGTTGTTATTATTTTGTCCGAACAAATAATTTCAAGATTTAATTGAAAACATTGGTTATTAATCGGAACTGACATAAGTATTTCCTGCTCAGTACGAGTAATTCTCCGTTATTATACAGTTTAGTTCACACATTTTATTTAGCGAACATATTATTTAAAAATGTTCGTATGGAATGTGGCGTTATATGGGTGCGAAACGTGGACGATAGGAATTGCTGACAGGAGAAGACGTTTTCTAAATTTGGTGATATAGGAGAATACTGAAAATAATATAAGAGTTTAGGGTAACTAAGCAGGAAGTTAAGGCGGAATAAGGGAAGAAAGAAAAATAAGTAGGACATTGACGACGAGAAGGGATGTGTTAATAAGCCACGTTTTAAGACATGAGGACCTTATAGAATTAGCATTAGAGGGAAGTGTGTGAAGTAAGAACATAAGAGGGAGGCTTTGATGGAATACGTTAAGCTGATTAGGGAGGATGTGGGATGTGATAGCTCTGTAGAAATGAAAAGCGTTCCAGAGGAAAGGTTAGCATGGAGGGTTGCATCAGACCAACGACAACATAACCTCTTACGGTTACTCTTACCAAATTATCCTTGGAATTAAAGGGTTATGAAGAATTGTATAATGCGATAGTAGTATTACCATTTCACCCATTTAGTCACCTCTCAACTAAACCGTTTCTTTAGGTAGTCCCCAGAAGTCTTACCTCTTATGTTCCTTTCCTTTGCGCTGCCAATTCTGATTTATTATATTTGAGAATATGTCCATACCTTATTTGAGTGGTTAATTCAAATAATTTTTAATTAATTCTGTATCGATTTAGTGAAAAATTAGCACAATTTTATATTTGGGAATGGATCATGGCCGTGAGTCGCGTTTTATCTAGCAGAACGTGAGATTTTATGAAATATTGGATTATTTTGTAACTTTGTGATTATGAGATGGTGTCGCACGTGCAGAACGAATAGTGTCAACGTTTACTCTAAACTTCCTTTTTTGTAGAAGAAGGAGAAGAGAAAGGATAATCACGAGTAGGAGGTGTAGAGATTGTAAACGTTTAAGTAGGAAGCAACAAGTTGAAAACTGAATAGAAGTACCTGATAAAGATGGGAATGATATATAGAGAAAGCTACTTTTTGGAAAAGGCGAGTGCACGAGGTTATTATGCTCGGCACAGGCACTTTGTTCTGATTGTTACGTGGTGCGCTGCGGCGGAAATCAATTGGCTAACCGCGAGCGAGGGTCACGTGGCAACCAGACAGCTGTTGGCATGGCAACCACAGGCCCGCCGCTAAGTGCCAGCCAGCCTGCCCTAATATAAATCAAACGGCCTTCACCAAGGCCCAAGATAATTATTATCATTACCATCATCATTGCTGTTCTAACTGAACAACTCCGCGTATGTGATTGACTCCGTGACCGAGCGGATGCTCAGTCAAATTCTGTTTGAGGGTGAGCACGAGTGGTGCAGTTATTGCCAGCGCCAATCATTAGGCCTCTTGTTTGACGTATCATTACCGTAGATATGTCTTTATTATGTCCCGTCGAGATGCAGTTTGATTTGTGGAATCTTTGGAGGAACATCAGCAGTCAAGACAACAAGTAGGCCATATTCTTGATCCGAGGAGGAGTTGAGGAACGGCTCATTCCTCCCAGATGCATCTTTCAGCAACATAGCATCTATATCAAAATATAAGTATATTATATCTTAACTTTATTACCACTTTACTTAATAGCCGTACTTTGTGGCCAGACAATTTTAAATGTACAATTATTTAAATTTATTTAAAGCAATTTGATTCTGAGAGTGATTCAATTAAACACGTCTCTGAACATTAATACACAATTAACATTTATTATGGAATTTACACGGCCACAATAATTGTGATACATCGTAAACGCTGTTATTGGTTGGTAAATACGGACTCTCGTTTTAATGCGTACGCAGAATTATTATTATTTTTTTACAAATAGTACGATCGTCTTTGAGAATTTAAATTACGCGGTCCTGGCTGATAAGTGATATCATAGGAACTCGTGAGTAACTGAACCGAGTAAGAGATTCTGAAAATTTGGTAATGATTAATTGGGAAACGGGGAAAAAGAGTGAATTTAGTTTAATAGTAATAGCGCAAACAATATGTCAACATTTAAAATACAGTTTTAAAAATGTAAAACTTAATGAAAAGTCCAATACCGGAGTAGAGCTATTTAAAATGCAGGCACTGTATTTGAAATATGATTTCATTTATTCTATAATTTACGTTAATATTATTAACAACAATATAATATATAGAATATTTGTATATACAAGTTTTTGCAAGTAATATAACAACAAAGTTAATACTGCATCAAACATAGTTAATATATTGTGCTTAAATCCAGTAAATTACAGAATGTTTCGTATCAGTATCCTTGTAACGGTGCATGAAAGTGATATAGTTCAACTATTATAAAATAACTAGTTGCTACCTGCTGTAGGACAGTCGCGACTGCCTGCTGTCTACCGCAAATAGGTTTACTCTGATACGTCCCCATACCCTAACAGTAGTGGAGCTGACCGTTTGTTCCTTAACAATACTCGCCAACACTTCGGTTTCATTACAATTCTGTGTAAAAAGCACAGTTTCAAACACATCTCTACATCGTCCGTCAGTTAACTCGTTTCAATTATTCTAAGATGTTAACTATCGCTGCCATTTGCTACTTGCACTCAGATTCATATCGAGTATAAATATTGTAACGTAAATATTTATATTATATGAAATTATCCTTCGCACTTTTAACATAGGCTTGAGGATGACCATGAAAATGTTCCACATTCATGGTTTATACATTGCATGAGATTTTGGACTGTATTTCCGCTTTTATTATATCTTTTTCACGTTGGTCGAAGGTATAAAGAATATTAATGAATGAAAAGTTTTAGCGAAAATAAATTATAATATAGTTGATATTGATATTTTTAATTAGGGATATCGTAAAATACCAAACATTGGCGAGTAAAATAAATTAAATAATTCTACTTGAATCAAATTAATTTAATATGGGGAAACGCAAAAAGAAAAAACTAAAAATATAAATATTCTTAAATAGTATAATCAATAGACCTCATCTTTATGAAAATTTAATTGAATTTGAATATATGAATATAATTTGGGATATGTTGAATAAATTTTCAACGCTATATGTATTGGTGACTTTATAAATTTTTTATTTTCATTATTAGCGAAATTAAAAGGTTAAGGTAACCTTTGAAAAATGCTGATAATATTAACATTATAACAATTTTTTAACGCGCTGAGCCCTGGCGTCATGTAAGATAAACTTGGCATAATATTTTAGTCCATATTAAATGCAAACATCTACTCAAATTAAATGTCCAGCTTGTGTCGAAAATTATTTTTTTTAAACGATTCGGAACATGCTGAATAAACAATTCACGCAATTAATTGAGAACATGTTTCATAAATGATTGATTCTACTTTTTAGGTTTTATTACGAGGTGCGCTTAAAATTTGTACACAATTTCACGCCTGGTTAAATTGAAAATTAAATACGAGTTTTTAGAAGAATGACCCCGCTTGTTACTTCCGTTTGAACACACGCAGAATACAAATAAATATTTGGCAAACGTGATAAAATTATGAACTTTTTATTCTTCAACAAGGAAATATTCATCTATTTGAAAAGAAACTATTATTCTATACGAAGACAGCTTAATGTCGTTAATGAGAGATTAAATTGATTATCCATACATGGCCTTAGTTACCAGTTACACTTAAAGAAATAATAATGGTATTTATATGTTACTGAAATTAAAGTTTCCAATCGTTCAATGACGAGTAAAAGCAGCAACATTCTTTAGACATTTGTTTTTAAGTAAAGAATTTTCTAAAATAAGTCTATTAATAAATTAATCTTTATATCGGCTTTCAATTAAATTAAGATTTTAATATTTCTACCTTCGATGGTAAAATTGAAATAAAACTACTTAATTTGTATAAGAGATATATACGTAGTGAAAGACCGTATTTTCTATTCAAGTTTAGTCAATTTAATTCATTCATGCTTTATCGAATTTGTTAAGATTGACACCTCCGACACCAGGTTGTTTTATGTGGCTCTTTAATCGAAGGTATACTAGTTAAAATATTTTCTTTATTATGACTACCCACATATATTGATATTACGTGTGGTGACATGACTAAGACAAAGACAATACAGTACCACAGTAGCATTAAATGTAACTTACGACAGATTTATTATTCAAACTTTACTTAATAATACTTTTGCATTTGTGTAAACTTTCAGATCCTTTAAAAAATTAATTACAACGTGGTTTTGTTTTCCTGGACGAAAGGAAATGTGTTTTGATATCCATATTATAGATTAATCTATAACTGTCCCTCAGATAAACCGATGGACATTTCTATCTTAATGAGTGTGTTTAAGCAGACTGTTTTGTTACATCAAGTCGAAAAGTAAACTTGCAATGAAGTTATTAGGACAGAAATTTTTGACATTCGTATCATGCGTGATATGTTAAAAATGTGCTGACAGCAATTTAAATGTAGCTTTCATTTCTTTGTTCGTGCTTTAAGGACTTCATAAAACAAAATATAACACAGCTATCCATATATACAGATAGTAAACGTGCTTTTTCCCATATCGAAAGTCAGATTCACTGATGTGGAATAATTGAAGATACTGAGCACCGTTTATCAGGCGTGCCAAGGTTGAAATAAACTCTTAAACTGCCTCGACATAGTTCGATATGAAAATAAAAGTGTATGTGTTTGCTGCTAATCCCGAGATTTACGGACTTGTCCCTAATCTAAGACATACTACTACTTGTTTTTTATATAAGAGCAAGTATGAAAATGTGACATAGTTAGCGTCAAAGTTCACTTTCCAACACCTTCATTTTAAAATATAAATTTGAGGAACTTTTTGACTTTTTACATCGAGTTAAACTGTTGAAACCAGTATTTTAAGTCTCTTCAAAAATATCTGTTTACAGGAAGAAGGATGAAATGAAACCGAAAAATATTAATTTTTCAATTCTTTATTGTAAACAGTTCCTCTCCCGAGGCGCGTTATTGAAGAAAGCAAAGAGTAAGAAGAGTCGAAATAACGATTTTATTCCACTCGAAACGGCAGAATCTCAATAATTGAGGCGCTATTCATGTATTATTCAAGTCTTTTTAATCCGATAATCCAAACGTAAATACTATTTGTAGCGTCTTTTTTAATTCCTCCGATTTTCAGTGGTATTGGAAGCGTTGTATTTTTGTTTATTGAGTGATGTTCTATTTCTATTATTGAAGCACGATTCTCTGCGGTGTGTACGTGTTCTAAGCGGTCTATCACCAACGTAATACTAAAATCGTTCCTCAATAATTCAAGCAGGGCTAAAAGCTGAAAAATGAGTTCATTATCGTCTGATATAATAATATTACGAGAGTATTTTTTATGAGAGGGATTCCGGTAGAATCAAAAAAGGCTTAACCGATTGCAACAGACACGACGCACAACAACTCTCCATTTTCGAGAACTCGGACCTACAAGAAATAAACAACTCATTCAAGATTCAAGAGACTGTGCGAAATTTCTCTCAAGTCTTAAATTTATTTGAAAAATTGTCTACTTAATTGTTTTCCTATCTTCTATTGTATTTGATTGTAAGAAAACTGATTTACACAATGAAAGAAGTCGCTAATTACCTCTGGTTTAGATGCGACTTTAAATAAATCTAATCAGATAAAAGGAAAGGCTAAAGGAGAGTAAGTTCACTATTTATCCACCTGAATGACATATTGTCCTTCTTTAACCATCTGTTTCTAATTTAATATGAGCTTTAATTTCTTATACTTTCGTTATCTGTTTGTGTCGAAGCATAATAACCATTTGGTCGACTCGTGTGTTAATATCAGGAATGCCATAATGAGGATGTAATAACACGCTGTTGACTCTGACAAATGTCGGACAGGTTACGTAGACCTTTTACGGTGATTAAAAACAAAATATGAATCACAGTGAAATAATGTTGCAAATACATTACTTTATTTAAAATGTAAAAGTTTGGTTGAGCTTTTAAATTATTTAAGACGGATTTTATTTCATGGGATGCAGAAAAACTGATTGTTTTCAGATACTTTCCGTAGAATTAATATTTATATTATATTAATATATAATTTATCTAAATAAAATATGAACGAATATTTAAGTTAAATCTCCTGTTTTTAAACCCTCAAATTTTCATTGAAATCCGTTCAGATATTTCGTAGCCTATTCGAGACAAACATACTCGTACAAACAATTTTATTTATTGGTATAGATTATTATTCTTACAGACGTTGAACATTATGTTTTTCGTAAACGTTATATGGAAATTTGAGTGTAAATACGATGTTTATTTTGAGTTCGTCACCTGGTTTGTGTGTTGTGTCGTTCTTGCTCCTCTTCAGTTTTCGAATCACCTGACGAAGGCAACAGAGATTTCTTTTATTTTAACACATAATTTAGTCTGTAAGTTGGCCACTTCATTGTTTTATCATAAATGAATGAGAGTACAATTTGACATATTTTAAGCACTAACACTGAAGTTATTTTTTGCATAAAATACATGCATTTTAATAGAAGTTTATTCACGTTGATAGCTTCCTCTCCTATGAGTATGAACTGCTCAAATTTTAATTATAGGGTATTGGGTTAAGATGTTATCATTAAATATTTTTCCGGTCACACAGCAATTAGTTGAACCAAGTGATTCCGTTTCTGGGACTGAAGTACTCATCCTTTTAGTAAGCACTTTCTGTGTTGATAAGATTAGACTCGGCGCGCACTATAAGAAGGGTTCGTCACTGTCGATGTTGGACAAGCATCCACGATGTCGACCTTTACCAACGCTGGATGCTTCTTGTTGTTCCTATTGTCCGTGGCCATCATCTCGACGTGTACTGAAAGTGCCCCAAGTGAGCCAGAAAAGCCTGAAGACTGTGAAAAGCTGGGAACTTGCGATGAAGGACGGGTTGACGTCGATGACCGTTCTAGTGACAAAGAGCCAGAGGTCGACGCTGTTTCCAAGACTGACCGGTTCGGCTCTAGTAAGTAAATAATAACTGTAAATGAAAGTAATACGTGGTTTATTTCTTTGCAAAATAGAAGTTGTGGTCGTTATGTATCTGAAAGATAATTAAAACAATTGTAGAGGAAGTAAAGTAGTTTGATATTCATAAATTGAAAGAAAGGAGTTTATTTTAAAATACTTTATAATCAATTGTTTTATACGATGTATTAAATACGTAATTACCTTCCAAAAATTATACTTAGAAAATAATATTTTGAATTTAATTTATACTTGCAAACTGATATATACTGTTTAAGAGGAATTCCGGACTGAGTTATATATGACATTTTGGAATGATTATTACTTTAGAAAGTGGTCATGTACCTGAAAACAATTCCTAGTAGTATAAACAAGATACTTTTTTTCACCTGGCGTATGCTTCATGAGTGTTTAAATACTGCAACATAATACTATGCGCGACTATTCCTTACCTGCATGATCTAACTATATTTATAACTCACTACTTTCAATTAGCTGCCATAACATATTTCGTTCTGTTTCCTTTCCTACGCTATCTATGAAACAGCTGGCAATGACAACGTATTTAATTTTACATAAACTTTAAATCTACTTACTCTATATTTCAGTTAAAATTGCCGGGGTCCATTATCTTAAGAATCCTCTGCCAATGAAAATAACCAGTTTGTTCACTGTTAGCTTTTTTTCAAATTTGAAATTGTAATGCAAAATTTAGTTTTAAATAGTTCAATGAGTCCTGTATTAAAAATGAGTACGAATACATGTTGTAAGATGAATATATTTAAGGAAATACTCATCTGCGAGGTAATTTATTTTATTTTGAAAAGTGGTAGCGACTATAATGTCTCGTTTAGAAATAAATGTAATTTTATGCTCATCTTATTAAAATTAATTGCAATTGTTTGCTAAATTTCACCGTGAGTTGCAGACGGCAGTATCAGTGATAGTGTGCCGTTATTGTTCTGAGGCAATAACTGCTAGGAGCTATAACAATGGTGCACCATCGTCCTTTATTGCGGCAGTCTTCTTCCGTATTCAGTGTCGGGTAAACTGCGAGGGGTCGTTGTGAGCACTGCTATTGCGTGCAGAAATCGTTTACCGATAGACAGACAAAGAGAGGGAGAGATGCTCCAACAAGTGGTCTAGCATCAGCGAGCGGCTTGCTTCTTCCCTTGTTGTACCACGCCACCCCAGACGATATTATTACCATTTCTATGGCCACTGCTGCGGCTAGACCGAACCTCCTCCACAATCGATAAAGACAACTTGAAGAGCGCCGCGTCGCAGACGTCCACAGGGCAATAAACGGCGATTCAAACGAACCCTCACAACAGGAACTCTCCCTCCACCCCCCCCCTCTCTCTCTCTCTCTCTCTCTCACACACACACACACACACACAAGACGTTGCGGCGGTAAAAGGAGATGTCGATATTAATTCAAATTCTTCTCTTCGTGTTGAGTTAGCTCATCTTAATTAATTATAATTGTATGTAAGCAACTACTTTATTTAGTTTTCATCGTCCTGAAGAACCACTATATCATAAAAAAAGTTTTTAAAAATGGAAAAGATTTTCTGAAAAGGAAAGGAATGGACGAGGAATTATAATTTCACGAGAAAAATAGTAAATGAACAAGATTTGTTATATTTAAGATTCTAATAACGATATCATAATGATAATGATATCATAATGATGGAATCCTCGTTAGGATATGAAAATGACCAAGTACAATTACACTCAGCTTTAATTCACAATAATAATAAAACAAAATTTGAAATAATATACTTCTATTACCACAGAAAATGATTTCAACCGTGTAAATCACACATCTGGGTTAAAACTAGTTAATTATGTTATCTATTTCAGACGAACGAGGATTATTGTATTTATGGAACATAATATATTTTATATACATATATATATAACTAAACATAAAAAGGAAAATTGCTGAGCTTATCATAACTATATTTTCGGCCTGTTAACCCTATTAAGTGTGACAGCTATGTAACCATAAATGAAATTCTGAGCGGTATTTATCATCGGTCACGTCCAAAGTGAAACGTAATGTGTGGAGACACGTTTTTTCATTTGACGCTAACCCAAAAATATATGCATCTTAAAAGTATAAATATGTTAGCGTGAAGAGATTTTTGCGGAATTCCCTCTTTGCGCTGTCTTTAATATGTCATGTATATTGTAACATGAAAAGTTACACTTTACAATGCAGGCCAGCTTGCGAGTTGCAATTGTTGAGGAATTGACGCAACCTGGGCCAACAATGTTGTCTGGCGAGAGTTGGCAGTCGTCATGGGGTAATGGAAGGAGCAGGTTGTGTCGGCGGGACGACGAGAGAATGACCACGCCCTGCAGATATAATTATTTTTCATGCTCTGATTGGAATTAAACACTATTAAAATCTATTTTTGGTATTTTTATGAAAATACCTGGCGCCCTAAAGGAATTGAGAAATCCTCGAATACGGAGGAACGACGGATCCGCTACAATATATATATATATATATATATATATATATATATATAATTGGTATTGGTGGTTGTTAACTTACGTACTTGCATAGTCTGATACACACATTCAGTAATATAGCATGTTATTTAATAAAGCGCGTACTGACTTAAATATAAGGTCATAAGTTAACTAGAATCTCTTCCATCTGAATAATTCAAAGATCCAGCCAGTCGTAGGTCTTTAATAATTTATCGTGAACCTTGAATGAGAAATGCAGCGGAGCAGCATCACGCTTGTCCTAAGAGAGTTCTGATTGGATTCATTGAGACCAGAATGAAGACACGCAGACATTCAGAGCATTGTTTAAACTATTTTCAAAAATCCTAGCACTTTTATATAATAAATCTGCTAACATTTTTCTCCACTTAAATTAAGTTAAGAAGAATTATCCGTAACTCTACAGAACGAAGAGCAAGGAAAGAAAGCAGAAATAAAATAAAAAAGTAAGACAAGGATACAGTCTATCACCCATGCCGTTTATTTAACTTTTATATTAAGAAAGTTAAAGTGGAATTTGGAAAAGAAATCATACTGCAACGAGAAGAAATAAAAACCCTACTCTTTACCGGCGATATTGTAGTATTAAGGGAGTCAGAAGAAGACTTCGAACAGATAATAGATTGTATGAACGTGGTGCTGGAAGAAAAGTACAGCATGCGAATTAATAGAGGATAAACCAAGGTGATGGAGTGTAGTATGGGAAACAGTGGAATAACAAAGGGCGTTAGATTGGGAAGGAAGTTAAGGAATTCAGCAACTTGGGAACCAAAATAACTAGGGTAGGTAGAAGTATAATAGACATAAAGAGTAGCAAAGGCAAGGAAACAACAAAGAGGAATTTACTTACTGGTAATATTAGGGTGAATATTAGAAAATCATTGCTAATGTATGTAGTGAGAAACGTGGACTATAGTAGTTGCAGAAAGGAAAAGAATAGAAGAAATTGAAATGTCGTGTTATAGGAAAATGGTAAAAAATCAGATGGTTGGATAGAGTAGCTAACCAGGAAGATCTAGGCAGAATAAGAGAAGAGAGATCAATATGAAGCTTTGACCAAGAGAAGAGATAGATTAATAGGCCACGTTTTTAGAGATGACGGTCTTGTAAAATTAATATTAGAGTGAAGTATGTGGGGTAAGAACAAAAGAGGGATGCCGAGAATGGAATTCGCTAAGCAGATTAGGGATGGTGTGGGATGTGATAGTTATCTTAAATGAAAAGGCTTGTACAGACAAGGTTAGAATGGAGAGTTGCATCAGACCAGTCTAAGAACCGAAAACTACAACAACAATCGTTTCAGACATTTGAAAGAAAAAAGTGACACAAAATTTGATATGTGGAAGTCAGTTTAAAACAAACATATTCGTGATAAAAGAAATGAATCTTGAACTATTTGTTAAATAAATCACGTAGTTGACATATGACGCATACGCTTTACAAAGAAATTGGACAAATTTAAATATAATAGGAAAAGACTTTATGGTAATTGACCTTTATGTGTAGTTTCATTCAGATCCCAAAGGAAGAGATAAGTAAAATATACTGAACTTGTAAGTAATAATTATTAAATAGACATTTACCCAAATTAAATAATTTTTGTTAGTTGTTGAAAGTAGTTATTATTAGCCTTCTAAAATATCAACAAAAGATTTGCAAACCGTTATCAATACGAAGATATTATTTTCAATAATGAATCATTTTGGAATAATTAATAAACTCAAGATTGCTGTATTATAATGTATAAAGAAAGATATATCCATTTTTCATTATTAATTGTAAATAATTACATAATAGGACTTTGATGTCGTTCATCTTTCTCATTTTGACTTTCTCTGACTTAAATCTCAAAGTAGTATGCCTTCATCCGTTGCCAGTGTCCGCAGGGAACATCTCATAATTCCATCTTTGTCTTCTCTCCGTCTCGCAGATTCTATCCAAGTTCTCAATCATACAATCAGAGGGGGAACAGAGAGACAGGCAGGGACGTCTTTACTTTGCCCTGACATGCTTCGTTGTCTCTCTTCTTAGAGGCTCAAAGTCTTAGCCTTGCGTCATCTGCAGGTTCTTTGAAGGATTGGACTGTTTCTTATGGTCGGGTGGAAAAACTTTTTACAGGCATTTTGACGTTAAGATAAACACGTACAGAAGAAAACAATGAGGCTCACGTATTTGTTAGTTTACAATATTACTTGTAAGTAATATGTTGCAGCGGGCTTGTCTGATGCATAAGAGAAATTTATGCACTACGTGATTGCCATTTACGCCCAATTTTAAAGAAATTTTGTTTAGTTGCAGTTATAAAGTATCTTTTTTGCTTTTGACTTCAAATAGTGAATTTCTATGTTTATTGACGCATATATCTATTTTTTATATCTTATTTTTAATATGTTCGTCTTGTTCCAGTTACTTCTTCTGGATTTGGCAGTATCATGTCGAGTTTCTTCTTTATATTAATTCGACTATTTGGTTTCTTTCTCCGGAGGTAGCAGACACAAACAGTCACCATTATACGTTTCCAATGAAAATTATTAAAAAATAGTACAAAAATTCTGATTAATATTTATTTAAAAATTCTCCTCGCTCCATCTTCCGACATTTTTTGACTTTAACTGTTATTAAGCATAATATTTGTTGGTAACACAAAAGAAAATTATACCTCATATGTGTTGTATTTTTAATTTAATGCATTTATAATGACTTGAAAAATTAAATTGAAACGTATCAGAAATAAGTTCAAATTTCAACGCCAAATATTACGTATGACCTAAGCGGTGAATTTATCAAATTACATATATCAATGCATATATTAAATTGTAAAATTTATAAGAATCAATTATTATTGTTGGATAGTAAATTATTGAATTAAATAAAGAAAATGCTGTTCACATTCATGACAATGGCTGACTTACTCTGCTCACAGTCAATTTGCCGTCATCGCAATCCAGACTGTCGATTTGCCTATATTTCATGTAACAAAATTGCCAAAAAGTAGTCTCTCCGTTTGCCTTGATTCATTATTTTCTTTCCGTTTCCTTATTTTTCTCATACTTCCTTCATGCAGATATAATTCCCGTCTTGTTGTCTGTCTGTGTGCCCAAGTCGTCAAACGGTTTCAAAGCTACTGTTTCCTTCAATGAAGCACATCAAACAACAAGGGACCATTTGGTATAAGTGCACTTCAAATTTCGGTTCAATAACATTATCCCGCCTCTGAACCATCACTTCCCTTCTTGTTAAGAAAACTTTCCTTTGTCACGCTGGAAATTAGTACTTAAAATTACTCATTACACAACATGCACCCGAAATATATATTATTAGGTGTTAAATTTACTGTATTATTTTTAAACATAGGTCTGAAAGAATCATCTACGACAAATATTTTCCATGAATACGTACATTTGTAGTATTAATTAACTTTTTAAGGTTTTAAAAAGTTCTTTATATACAAATATGTGTAATTTATATTTATTCAAAATTTGTAATTATTAATCAATTACATTCGAAAGAATTTCTAGCAGTTCCTTTGCCTTCGATGAGTATTTAGAGTCTAGTAGTGGTTTTTAATTAATGTGTTAATTTTTGTTTTTTATTTCGGCGACAGTTAATAGCTTAAAAAGTCGAGGGTTTTTCTTAATTGTCTGTATTTTCAAGTAATTTCTAGTAGTGTATATACATGTATAAGCCTATGTGTGTTACATATATGGAATTTAGCTCTGTATTTCCTAATCGAGCAGAAAGGAAGATCAAGAATATACATTATATTTGTATGTAAATGTTTTGAGTTTGTGGAAGGGTGGTTCCTCCTCTTTTATTTCAGAGACGGGGTGGTAATAACCCTTAAGGAAGCACGTCGATTTCGTTGCGCGTGGAATAATTGGCGTTCCACTTCCCCTATTCCGCCCACTTTCCACCTTTATTATTTTTCACCACTTCTTCTTTTCGTTTCCCTCCTTCTTTACTTCCTGTCTCTTCTATTTGTATTATCCTAGCACTCTCACAAAGTTTTATCGTCCAGTAATACATTAATTATGTTAGTTATAGCCGAGAAGAAAGCATGAAAACAAAAAAAGGAGAAGATATTAAGAATTCATCGTGAATTAGTGCCGAATTACTCAAGGAGCAATTTAATTGAAAAATCTGCAGAGGAATACAACATTTTGACAATAAAAGTTTGACTTCTAACAACTATTTTAAGGAAGTTTTTAATAATTGGTAATAAATTTCTGTTCTCTTTTTTTAAACACTTAAAATTTGATAATAACTTCATGAGAACATAGAAAAACTATTGTGTGTTATCAAAGGAGAAGAATACTCAGACTTTCTTCCACATCCTATATTTAAAGCAGGACGGAATAAAGAGGAACTTATTTTCATAAGTATCTGAAATTCAGTTTCAGTTTCAAAATAAATTCTTAACAGTTGTCGATGTCGTTCTTTTCACAATTTTATATTTTCTCTTTTATATATTAGACCTTGCCAACTTTTACATGTCCAGCTGGTCACGGTTGGAGATTAGATTTGACTGATTGGGCCTAATTATGCAAGGTAGAATTTTGGAAAATGTTACATACATTATACATATACATTATTAGTTATGTTTGTGTGAAACAGAATAAAAATGTAGATAAAGTTTCTAAACATTATAATGAGTAATGCGACTTTCAGACAGACAACTCTTAAATTGCCAAACAATGAAGACAAAATTAGAAATGGAGGACGTTTAAATCTTTAGGTTTTACACTTTACTCAACCTAAGCTCATTACTATACATCTGACTTTAACATAATTGAAATGAATAATGAAAACTGAGAAAGTAGACAGAACTAATTTAATAATATATGAAAATAAAAATTAACACATTTCTTGACGTCAGCCTAATGCATTTACTATTTATCTCGGGTATTGTTGATAGACCGTTTCTTTAAAAGTCTACACAAAATTTATTTAAATAACATAAATATTATATTTAACTAATATTAAGAGAAGAATTCGACAATGTATAGAAACTGTAAGTTAAATATGTAACTTAATACTAGAAAATTTTAGTCATAATTTGTTTAAATATAATTTTATTTTAATTGTTAGATTTATAATAGTCCAAATCAATTTTACACCCGATTACGGAAGACGAAATGACGTTTTGCTTTTGATTTTTTTGTTCTCAAATTATTTCTGTCTAATTTGGCTGTTTATGTTAATTATCATACATTATGTCTTATTACAGATATAATGAATAGATGTAAATATAAAAATTAATTCGTAGTTCTAATAATCTATACTCTAAGTAAATTCTTCCCTAATGTCCTTCTTTCTGTGTTAGCAATCCAATACTAAATTTTAATATTTCTGGCTTTTATTTGTATTATTCTTGCACGAAGCTTCTTTAATTAAATTCTTAAATTATTCTATTAGCATTTGTGTATCCTTAAATTTTTAGTTACATATGTGTGACGATTTTCTATATGTAAAAGATTCATCGTTATTTCAACGATCATTTCATAACGCACACGTCGCAGTTTTCCGAAAACTCATAACTCTTCCTTATCGGTCGCAGTTCGTATTTCCAATTTAGCCCCCGCTATGCTTCAACAATCCAATCAACCTGTCCTTACAATTATCTGAGAGAGGCAAAGTGACTGCTCTTATCAGCTTTCTCCCCCGAATATCTGGTGGCGTGTGTGCGTGTGTTGGGCGATTGATTAACCTGAGGAAAGCATCGAAATTCTATCCCATGGTGTTCTCAAACAATTAATTAATCCTTGACTCGAGGAGGCGAGGGCAAAGAACGTCCTCTACTCTACTACACACGGTTTTACAAAGATCAAAACAACGTTCACTATTAACTTTATTTAAGGATTTTGTCTTTGACGTAAAAAATTATTTCGTAAATATAGTTATTTTTTATATTTAAACGAGTAAAAGTACATAAAACATGAATTTAAGTACATATAATTTAAATTTAAAATTTCTTGACGCGTGTTGAATGAAACCAAGGAATAATTGCAGGGTTGGTTTACATACCGTTTCACATTCTAGTGGAATAGTTCCCAGTGATCGCCTTTATGAAATAACAGGAGACTGCTTCTTCCTGTTCGTCCAGCCTCCGAAGTCTTTGTGTTCCTTGTTGTTCGGTTCTATTTCTTTAAAGGAGCTATGTGTCATAACTTTTTTCACCTGTTTCTCTTACTATACTTATGGAAAACAACATGCCCAAGATGAAGGAACAGACTCCGCGAACCTTTTCTCCTTGCTTTGTATCCGACATTCCCTCACGAGGGAAAGCATCATTTAGAAATTCTGGTGGATTTTCGATAATGAACATTTTTTATCTACTGTAAGTCCAATTTTGAATTGTAATCGGTAAAATTGTAAAATAGATATTTGATCGAAGTACACTATGTTGTTAGAATAAATATTTAATTGTAATAAATAAAAACAGTTTGACCATAAAGTGCAATAAAGTAAACAGGACCAAGTGGCACTCAGGACATTACTATTGCACTAGAGGTTTTATTATTTACAATAAAACATATCTTGCGATTCCCAGTTGGTTACACAAGCTTACAGGTATAAAAAATGAAATTTTGTACATAACTAACACGTATTCCTGGCAATTAGGATAATGAAGTGATTATTCTTTAATATTTGGATGAGATTTCGGTTTTATTATTAGTGTGTATATGAAGTGTGAGCGTGAGGGTTTACTAGTGATTTATTGAGTGATGTAAGATATGGGTGGGTGCGATGATAGACTGAGTATATTCTAGGGAAGAAAAAGGTCAATTGGGAGCTTTCTTTTGAGCTGACTGAAGTGTAGTGGTGGGGAGTTTGGTATGGAGTCGTTGAATCGTGGTTTTAGGTTGATTGAGGGCGCTTTTAATGCTGGAGGTTATGGATTTGATGATTAAAGAGTTGTGTGTTGTGGTGAATGACGGAATTTCTGAGGTACGACGGAGAGTTTGTAATGGTGTAAAGGATTATGTTTTATATGACACTTTGGCTGAATGAGTTTTCAATGTTGCTCCCCATATGAATGATGCGTAGGTGAGTTTTAGTATGACAGGAATAAGAGACGTTTTGTGCTGTTCCTATAAATTTGGTTTCTGTTTCTTTTAGGTATTTCTGATTTGGTTTAATAGAGGTTCTTTGGGAGGAGGGTGTTTGGTGTGAATGGGAATATTTAAACAAATATATTTTCTTTACGGGTATTAATATATAATATTTCTGGAATACAAATAAAAGTTAAAAAAGTGAAATTAATTCAATAAATTGTAATTAATTGATCTTGGTGACTTACTCATAATCTTGATTTCTAAAGGATATTTCCATTCGTACCGTCTATGAAATTTAAATATAATATTCTTTTAATTTCTCTCAATGGAACGGATAAACCACATAAACACTTAATTCCACGTGTATAGTTTTCATATTAAATTACTGGGCTAATTGGCAAAATGGTTTTCACTCCACAGTAAAAGTATTAATAACTCAACATTAAGACAAAAAATGTTACTGGTTATTTATAGAATTTAAAGTAATAATAATTAATTATAACTTCTTCATGTCATTTTACTATCTTTGAAAATTAGTTATCTAGTTTTCGCGTTCACATCCCATCGATAATATTATCATCGGTAATTTGTCGCCTGAAGTGGCGATTTACTGTGTTTAGACGCGGAGAGACCGTAAATTTCGGCAGAACTGACCTCGTAAACGAGTTCATTACGATTCGATAACGAGGGGTCGATGCCGTAGTAGCGTTACGGAATCGATTAGCAATTTGATATCGTATGGCTAGAACCTCGCGATGATCAGGTTCTCTGCTCGTCAACGGCAAACATCAGCAAAATAAACATAATATATACTAAACAAATCACAACCCCGTCTATACTATTGTTATATGTTAGTAATGTTTTATATATTAACACTGTGTTTTAAGTTGTTGAAGATATTAAATAACTAATATACAAAATTTTGGTGGTGTAATGTTCCTCAATATTTAATAACTGATTCGCGTGTAAATTTTTGAGCTGATTCAAAAGTGACCTCAGTTTTTTTCCATTACGTCAGGATTATTTGTAAATCGCAAATTTCAAATTTTGTAAACGTCGAAATTTTTTTATACTTTATTATTTGTTTTTTAGGAATTATTCTTATTGCTAAAAAGTTGGGGGTTCTGAAGAGGAGTGCGGGTGACTCATTTATAATGAAAATGGCCACAAAATTAGTCTAAATTTCTATTTCTACATTTAATGTTTGCATTTTCATGTGAATTTAATTTGATTTAATAAAATAATTTATTTCAGGTACATCATGTGTTTATAAACATCTTTTCATTTTCAACAGCCTTTTGTGACGAATATGTAAAAGTCTTACTACTTCATTCCATGAGTCGAGGCTTATTTGCACCGCTTGTTTACATGGGTTTAATCTCAGTGTACCATCCAGCAATTGTCAACCTCTCCATTTTCCTTAGTACCTTCTTTCTACTTCATTGAAGACCCGATATATTCTGGCAGCCGTTACTTTGCTAACAGAGGCAAATTTTCAGGAAGATATTCGAAGCGTGAATGTAGGAGTTGAACGTTTAAGCTGATGGAACAGAATAAATTGTTTTACGTTTGCAGCATTTTCAACGATTGGTTTCCTTCGCATTGCTCAGAAACTCGGTTACACAGTCCTTAAATTCTCCCCAAGCCTTTTTTTCTGCTATATATATATTTAAGAACCATTCATTGGGTGACCACACACGAGCAGATATTATTGGCCGACCAATCGCCGGATTGGAGCGCAGAAAGTAAACTAATCTATCCGCTGGTAGGGGACAAATATATTCCATATACAAGAATCTGCACAGATCTCCATCGTAACGTGTAAACGACCTTCAGATTTCGTGGTTTTAATTGACCAGTGTACCTGCTGAAAATAATCAAATAAATAATAATGCAATAAAATAGCAAGTTAGTTTCATTTGTTGCATTTTTCATCAGATATTAATGGGTCAGTCCCCCTCACTCCTCCTTAGACACCTCAACTGTTTATCTATAATAACGTACAGTATAACCCAAAAATATTATAAGAGAAGATTAGTTAAAGTCTATATTGATGTTTAATATTTTTTCATTATTAATCTTTTCACAAATTTTTAAATTTGTGATTTTAAAGAAATCCTGACGTAATTTAAAAAAATTAGGGCCATTTTCGGTTTTAGAGCTTTTTATGTATTATTACTTAAGAACACAACAATTGCATGCTTTCTGTAACATGTAAATTAGACTGAAATAATATATTAGTTATTGACAAAAACCCCTAAAACGTCTCTTATTTAAGATAACCTGAGCATATTGGACCCTTGACTTATGAAATCGGCAAATTTATGGAAGTACTAAGTTGTATATTAATAATTAAGAACACAAAAGTTCACAGGTTTCCAAAAATTAATTGAATCGTATAAATATTTAAACTGCTCAATTTACTAAAAAATATTTCAACAGAGCCGAGCTCATATCCTTATAGCTGTCTAGCGTAGGAAAAATAATATATTATTTATCAACTTGTAAATGTATATTTTATGCAGTAATTACTTTGATATTATCTGCTTGTCTACTAATCTGTGGTTCATTCTGCCTTTATTTTTAACCCCGAAGATAATTTCAATGTTTGTCTAATGTGTTTCTATGATTTCTAGTTAATATTACTAAAAAGTAATTGAAACGATGGTTGGGTTGGAGCCATTGACGTTTAAGCAGCAGTTTCAAATTAAAATGTCTAATTAAGAATGAAAGGCAAATATTTGTTTCTACGCTATTTTTCAGGAATTGTCAAATAAAAATATGTGGTCATTTTGAGTAAAATTTGATATTTTCCCATCCAAGTGTGGTACTAACTCAATCATGATATAATAATGTTCTTGAGACATGTTACAATAAATGAGAGTTTGGTGTGCAGAATGTATTTCATCTCTATTGATGGATTTATCTAATTTGGATGTAGTGGACTCTTCATTGCCTGATACTATTAGACCACCTGTTTGTGTTATGTACGCTCTATCGACCTTAGCGTCAAGGAATTCCTCTGTTAATTTCCACCTCGAAGCACACGTCGAGAAGATGTCACTTGAAACATTACGGAGGGCGAGGTTGTTAAGCGCGAATTAATAAGCGAGCTACGACCTGTCATCTCGTCAAGCGAGAAAATTGCAAACTCTCTCTCTCCTTCTCTTCCCTATCATTCACGCCTCTCTCCTTCTCTCTACTACTTGCAACGCTGAAATACTCACAGGCATTGTAATCTGTTCCCTCTTAGAAATGCGTCTCTTCGTCATGGAGAAGCAGAAATAAGATCTCTGTGTCAAGAATATTGAAATTTCCGAAAGCAAATTATAAATTAAGATAGATAGGGCCGCATTCAGTGCAACATTCATTCAATTTGAAAACGAGTGCATAGAAAGGGGATGCATAGTTATCATACTTTTCAAATATAACCATCATCAGTGATAAGGTAAAGTTACATCATAAAATATCAAACATTTCAGGTAATAAAAGTATCAATCATAGTAATATGGAAAATGAGATATTATTATGGTTATGCCGCAAGAAGCAGAAAAATGGAAAACAATTGATCTAGCATAGGAGAGATACTGTATGATTATTATAAATTTGCATATCGTTTCGGTGTAGTTAAATTAATTACCTGAAGGTGAAGTCTTTCGCATTTATTTTCGCTAGTTGATAGCTAAGAGCGTATATATTACTGAATTAGTTAGCAGAAAACTGAACCAATTATTTATGTGAAGTTATTAAAATGTTATATTCAATTACTCTTGATACATTTGTTTTTGTACTTTTCGGGTTACTTTTTACGAAATTGTTTACGATTTAATTTTAGATATGTGTAAAATTATTTTTGTGTGTAATTTATTAATCTTATATAGTTAACGTGTTTTTTCTTTATTATTTAGTTCAACAATACAATTCAGCCATATATTTTCAAATATTGATATGTTCAATTGTAAGATACACGTAAGAAATAAATGTGATCAGAAACGAAAATCCATAACACCCCCCCTCCTACACACACACACACACATATATATATATATTTCACTGTAGCAAAAAAAGATCACTCATTGACTTGAGTAAATACTCTTTCATAAATAGGACCATAAGTGACTGGAATGATTTGTCTGAAAGTCTACTAGCGACTTTCCCGAATAGTGAAAAATCATTTAGAGAGGGAATTAGGAACGTTGTTTGAGTTAAATGCGTGGAACTCGTGTTAAAATATGTTATTTAGGTATTGGTGGAGGTCTTAGTAATTTTTTATTTGAAATATATATTATAATTTCTTATGCTTTTATTGTACAATATTGTCACTCATTGACTCTATCGATACAATAATTTGAATTTTAAGAATGATCTATATACTAGCATAAAAGTTTTATTTTGTTTCACATAAAAAAGTCTAATTTTTAATTATTTTTACATGTTCTCGTATTACTTCAGTTGTATATATTCGGTGGATAACAGTAATTATATCAGCTCGTAGTAGTACGTTAATGATGGTGTACAAGAGTAGAAGATCAGAACTGGTGACTCAAATTCAATAGAAAATACATCAAGCACTTTCAGAAAGAACTATGTGAAGTTATTTACAGATGGCTGCTTCTTTGCCAGTAATGTAAACGTTATAAATCTTATTTAAACACAATACTGACTACAAAATAGGAGTATCATCAACTAATACGACAATGCTCTGTATTATAATGGGAAACACGAACTCGCTGAAATATCTGTCAAATATTGTTCATACATTTAACAAATTGACCGAAAGCAACAATTTCGATACTAATAACTTTAAACGATATATCGGATATGAGAATGAAGTGCTACTATCCTGCAGAAGATTGACACAGTCACAGTCGGTAAATATTTCCCATGTTGGGTATAATGGACGATTCTTCTTCTATGTTGCTATCAGGTACCAGGCGTGAATACCTTCCGTAACCCTCTTAGCAGCACCCGCAGGCAACTGGAAATCCGCTTACAGGAAGGTATTCGACGCAGTGGGCTGTAATAGAGACACCGACGCCTAATCCCGGCGACTGTCCGACAGGGATTCCGACGCAAGGCGTCCACCAAACAGAAATGGGAAAAATGAGCTTTCACACAAATAAAACACCTGAAAATATTTCTGGAATGTCAGTTCCAAAGTAATCCTATTTCTGAACTCACGTGTTCTTAGATTTATCCCAGACTCAATTTTTCTCTAAAGGAGATTCTCAATATTTTTCTGGTAGGTATATAAAGCAATTATAAATAATAATAATAATAATGTTCCACACATCAGGTCAGCCACCCGACATTTGTGTAGACTGCTAGTGAACTGTAAATTCGAGTTTATCTGCCAGATGTGTCCTGAGCAATGCTTATATTGGATCTCACCTTTTCAAAGCAAAAAGTTTTGTCTGATGCCTACATGACAGTTGAATGATCGTATTTTAAATGATTGTTTGAAACAGCATCTGAATGTGATAACAACCTAAATCATAATTATCGCCACAATTACTCAATGAAATTACCTATTTGATAAATAAATGCTATAATTATGACATGATGTTATGGGAGTTGGGTAAAGTTCACGTGAAGTTGAAAGATTAACGTTACATAAACTCAAATTGGAAGCCGCATTAATGAAAAATTTGTACTTCTTACAAATGTGTAATTTTGTCTCGTATTCGAGTAAAGCTACTATTGATATAGCAAATTGGTTCTTTCATCATATAATGTGCACAGAAAGATGTCTGTAATGATCAGGTGGGATGCTTTAGTTAATTAATGGTCTTGAAATACGTATATAGACTTATGTAAGTTGCTTCTTACACTTTATCGACTAGAATTAAGTGTCAGTTCAACGAAAGTATTGTCTTAATTCATAACTTACTTTAACTGCCCATCATAAATACATTTCTCAGCGATGTTATTTCAATTTACGAAATAATTCACAATGATTTAAACATTATAGATTTTAAAAGTTTAATGATAAATTTGTTAGAATTCTATCAAATATTCTTAATTTATTGAGGGTTAAAAGAGAATGCCCCTTACTGAACGAGCTTCACTGAATCACAGGATATAAGTGAAAAAAGTCTACTTCTGCAGTTTATGATGCTGGATCGGTTGAATATGTTTATTACTATGCGACTTAGGGCGATGACAACTTTCAACTGTGGTAAGTCTGTTTATTCCTCCTAGGATATTGCTCCGGTTCTTATTTATCCCCATATTGTACTTTATTATTAATTATAATCATATCCGCAAAGGCATCATAGACGACGTCACCTTTCATTATAATGATAAAAACGTACAGATTCAACACTAATACATATATGCAATTGGGCCAATTTTCCCTTGCTCCCTCCCTCCGCAAAGACGATTTAGGCTAATCGTCGACTTCACTGGCATGGTATTCAACTCAGCGGCTGCCATAACATGGATTCAACAAAAATTTGTTCATTCATATGCTACCACATTATCATACGTTCTAGGAAGGTTACCGCTGCCTCACAGGCATGACAAATTTTCACCAAATTTAGTTGAAATTGCTCCAGACCCTTAACACTGTAGGCTGAACATTCACAAATACGTTTTTATTTATCATAGTATTTATTTTTTTCTATACATATATGACGCATGTCACTTAACTAATTTTTTGGTCTCCTTTTTAATTTGTGTTTATACTAAATTTTTTCTGAGAAATTGTTTAAATATTTATTATACGTTAATTCAGTTTAATTTACTAGTAACGGTTTCTAATAGTTACTGAAAAGCGTATTAAATTTTTGGTCATGCCATGTGCTAATAAGGTAAAGAAACGTTCCCCATGTCGTGTCAGCTTCACTGCATAAAGCATTATTTGGTTTATCTGCTATAAGAAAATGTTCTTTAATACTTGTACATTTTAGCATGGTTTATTTATATTCAGATTTTGAAATTAATGCATGTTGAATCTCATTTACTACTGTTTACTGATCTTCGACTATTCCTAATTTAATTCAAATTATTTAATTTTAAAATTGTGCTTTGTAATTCTTTTTTGTGTTAAACAAATTTTCATTGCCATTTTATGGCTTGCGAATGATTATAAATCCTTCAACCCGTCTTGTTGATTTTAACTACACATTCTGGAACAGAATTTATTGTTAAAAAATAACTAGGGTACTAGTGTATTACATTATTTTCCTGTCAATTATTAATTAGTCTTCATTTTTAAAATAATGAAAATTATTAATGACTTCTGTAAACTCTCAAACATAACTAAAATTGATTAAAAAATTCTTAGTAACACTTGATGTATATATTATTGTGAATTAGCAAGTTAATAGTGCGCTTGCCTTTTGAGCTGTAATGTTATTATCATAGTTGATGAAGTCTCCTGCGGCCAGATAATATTGTGAGCAGCACATTCCATAGTCAGTGGACCGTCTATGATTTGTAGAACGCGTTCGCTGTCTTTCTCGTGCCCTGTGTTTGGGTGTTGTGTGAATGATGTGGTATGGCTCTGGCATTTATAATACTACTGTCGCCCTTTTGTGATGCTTCCACGTTTATGAACTTGCGGTCCTTTTGCCTTTTGTGATTTATCCGTTGTCTTCTCTTCTCTACTCTCTTTGTTTAGCATGTCATACGATAAAACGTGAAATATTATCCGCGGTTTTAAACATTACGCCCTATTGTTATGGCACTTTTTCGGAATAATTGTCGGTCTGTTTGTGGGTGGCCCGCACGTGTTTTATTTTCTGGAATTTGTGTGCGCTATGCAAGTGACATTAACGAGGTTGTCTTTTTGAATGATAACTATCTATTATAGGATTAAAAATAACAACAAATATTATAATAATAACGCTGTCACATTAAAATGCGTTTATTTTAGCCCCGATTCAAATTTACGCCTTTTCTTTCCATAACTCAAACGATCATTGTCATTGAATTGTTCTTCATAATTACTTAGCATCCTAACTTGAACACATGCGAAAATGTCGTCTTATAGATACTTATTATTCAATTTATAATAATTATTAATACAGTAATAATCAATTATCTGAAATTTCCCTTTTCAGGCTGAAATTTCTCTCACATTTCACAAATGTTTATAATAGTATTAACATTTTCTAAACGGTTCAAAGAATATAATCTCGCTCATACGTATTTTGAAGTTGATATTAATATTCTTCTCCAAATATTTCACATCAGCTCTCTTTTGTCATTCTTGCATAAATTATATATTATACTTTTGCATTGTGTATTATTAGTATTTTTTTAAGTTTATTCTACTTTATTGAATCTTTAGCATTACAAAAGACATTAAAGTTCTTATAATTTAATATTTTCAAAAATAGTCTGTATTTTAATATATTTCAAACTGCCATCATCTTAATATTGTAATCCAAATTAAACTTTATAAAATTTTTGAACACGAAATTTAACATCATATAATTGAAAAGAAGGTTTATAAATATTTAAAATTTATCATTTAATAGCGGGATTAATTTTCTGTTACGTTTTTATAGAATGACTTTAACCAATTTTACTCTTCTAAATATCTGTTCCTTCCCTTATACAGTAATAAAATTATAATTTAGCAATCTGTCTTTATAAATGTGGCAAATGATAATAATCATAGGCATTATCTTGAGGTCAGTTAGTTTAATAAGTACTTTTGTATTTAAATGAGTGGAAGCTTTTGAGGAAACCCAATTAACTTAATAATTCCATACGTTTTCAAATGAAGAATACTATATATATATATATATATTCTATAATTAAAATCGCAACTTTATCTGATTTAAGACTTAAGATTCCATAAATACAATTTTTACATTATTTTATTTATCTTAAACATCAAACTGTATTAAAATATAATCAGAAGTTTTGGTACAATATTCACTGTGATAACGTATAAACGCTTTTCATATAACTTAATTATAGGGATGTTCTACTGTTTGTCATTTTTGCTACCTACCGATTCATTTCATACGTGATGAAAGTCATACATAGACCGTTGATGAATTGAAATTTGAAACTATTTTAGATAATTTGATAGCTATGAAAATCGTAAATATTTGACAAGTGATGAATTTAAATTCTGAAATGTATTGATAGGTACATATCTCAGAAGTAGATACTCGGCTGTTCCAAAGAATTAAAAATATATTAATAAAGTATAAATAGATGTAAAACAATTTATGAACCACAGAGACATTTGTAAAATTCGTAAGCTGGTGATTTATTACCTCGGTAATTTTTAAAACGCTGATGAATGTGGAGATAATTCGGTTACAATTCTTTAGAACTGCATTCCAGTCGCAGATTGCATTCCCCAGTGTCAACTGTCCACCATAAATCTTCCCCCACGTGTAAATGAGCTAATTGCGGCAAATCTATATGGCTGGACGACGAGCCAGCAGATGAGCCTCGCTCCTGCGGGATAATGTTTCACCTTCGACAAGAGAAGAACGCTCTGCGTACAAAATAGAAACGTAACGTATATTAGTTCTAAACTCTCGTAAAAGTGAAGTGCCTACTTGTTTTGTAAACAAAGCAGGTTCCCGACGCAACTTTGCTCAGACGTGATCAACCGGGAAACCGATAGAACGATACTCTTTGTTTGCCCTACATAAGCTTCGGGAACGAACACGGAGCAGAAACATTCGTTTCACTAGCATTCAAAATTTTATCTTGTGTTGTATAAAGTTTACCCTTCTATATTTTTTAGTTATAATATTATCATAGCGTTGGACAAGGCCGGTTCCAATTGATATAATTTCTGAAATCTGTAGATTCTGAAGCGAAGGGTTTTACACCTAAATAGGTACGATTGAGTATACTTGACAGGAACATGGAATCATAAAACTAATTAGTTAACGAGTAAATATTCTAAAAATCAAGAAATACGGTGTCTTAAATAGACTCACATAAACTAACTACAGTATTCAAATAAAAATACAAAAATGAAATCAAAATCTGTGCAATTTTCGTTAAGAAAATAGTTGAAAAGTATTTATCCTATGGGAATTTACACATTTCTTGTAGAATACGGTTAGTAGGTTAAAGTTACTTGCACACCTACGGTTTTACCGGTATTTTTTTTATCAACAAATATATGTACACGAGGCTACACTAAATATATTCTAATAACATTCCCACCTACTCTATTGTTTCAAAAAATGTTTTCAATCTCTCATTCATAAAGGATACGCATTTTAATTTAAATGAATTACTCAAATCGCACAACATTGACATAATTCATGAAGCAACCAATAACTACTTGTAAAAATTGCAAGGATTATATCAATGTATGTTATATAGAACAAACAAGATGGCCATTAGAAATTCAATTCTTGTCTTTCTTTTAAAATTAGCTATATGCTTTACTAAGCTTCATTCCTTAGACTACAATTCAATGCGCCTGTTATAAATTTACCCAATATCCATTCTTCACGTATTTTCTATAATTAGGGTGTGAAGAGTGTGATTCGTGAATTGGTAGGTGAGTCCATCTTGGGTTTACGGGCATGGAGAGATGTTGAATCGGGCCTTGGACACCAACTCGGATTAGCTCAGTTGGTAGAGCGCCCGGCTGGATATCCGGAGGTCCTGGGTTCGAGTCCCTGGTCCATTATTGGCTTTCTTCTAATAATACTTTATTACAGTTATATATTCAAACGCAATCATTAGTTTATAATAATTAAAACAATACTTTATTTTGAAACTATAAATTTTCAACTAAGACATAAATCATGAAGGAATTTAAAAAGTCTCTCTGTATATTCATATTGTGAGAAACACAAGATGATACTAAAATATCCTCTAAAATGATTAAAATAAAACTTCTAGGGACAATTAAAATGTGTTATGTAATATAGCTTTAGTAAAATGATATAGTTGTAATTAGATACATATTAAGTATATGGTTTTATGTACTTTATAAAATATGTCAAGTTTTGGACCCTTAAAACAAGTCGAAAAATCCAGAACTTCATTTGGACGTGAAGTTTTTCCAGCAGTTTGCTAGAAGCAACCCTTCTCAACGAGCAGCAGTTATCCCCGAAAAGACGGAAAAGGGTGGCTGACTTACTTGACTGTTCGTCTCTGAAAGGCGCTAAAGAAAGGGGTAAAAAAACTTTCAACGGAAGTCCTGGTTTCACACTTTTTCCCTCTTGTCCGGTTAAACAGACAGCAAGCGTAGATTGGATTGGAGTGAAAACTCGGGAGAGTAGTTCAGCTTCGTTCGCTTAATTAAGCATCCCTGCGAGATTACTCTTTTTCAGGTGTTTGTTTCGAGAATTACTTAATCATGATAATTAAAACCGTTTATTTGCTACATTGAGTAAAACAACAATACAGAATAGAATATGAATCTTTGCAAGGAACTTATAATATTGTGATACCATATTTTTGATAAAGAATGCATCTTTTCGATAGAATTTATTTCTTGGGTTCCATATAATCTAAAATATATTTGAATTTATCGTATCTTAATATTTAAATATAGTAGTGACGTGTAATAAGTAAAGCAAAAGCTTATTTAACAGATACGTTTATATTATTTTAATTTTAATTTAAAGCAATTAAATCATAATTCAACAGTATAGTTGGGCATACTTTACCATTATAGTTCATTAGCTCTGTAGGGATCATAGTTTACAGAACGCCTACAAGCATTGCTCATAGATGTTTAATTAAATTTCAAACTTGTTGTCAATTACACTAATTTCCGTTGGGAACTTCGAGGTTGACAATTAAGTTTAAATATCATTGCAGAGTTAATATCCCCAAGCTCATTACAGAATAGGCAACATTCTCGTGTGAAGTCTGCTGAAGTTCAGTTAATAATTCGGGAACTATACGCCAATTATTTTGAGTAGATTAATTGCATATTTTAGCTCTTTTAATAAATATTGAGAAGTAGCATGGTGTTTGACGTGTACAGTAGAGGAAGGGAGAACCTGTCGTTGGTTATAATCTATTACCAGTTTTAAAGAATTCATTATATTACTAACTGAAAATACAGGCAGTACCACACCCTGTAGTTACTGACACAGTTATGTAATTATATTTAACAGTTTTTACAAACAGTAAGTGGAATTTACTCAAAACCCGGATTGAGTGTTTTATCGAGTTGTCTGCCATGTACATCTTTTTAGGAAATTAAATGAAACGATACTGATAAAATTGATTGGCATGTTACCAGTACTTCAACCCCGATTCTTACGAGATTTAACTGAATATTCCTACAATTATATTTCTGTTAAGGAAATTGGTGAAATTAAATAATTCATTCTTTATTTATATTTCAAATGTTTATATCTTCATTCATTATACTCTGAATAAAATTTACTCACTTTGTGTGATATTTTTTTATTGTATACAACAAGTGACTTTGTTGCTAGTCTCCAACAATGTACTTATAAATAATTGTACCGTGAACCGTATTATAAAGTGAGCCATATTTTGTATGAGACTTAAATTTATTCATCCAGATAATTAAGAGGCAGCCAGCCTTCTGCCTCGGTTAATCTTCTACGCTATATTTTCAACCCATCCCAGGCCATCTTCAACCTCTCGCACACTTTTCTCCATTTTCAACCACCAGTGCCACCTTCTCCACCCTGAACATCATTTGCAATTCAAGTCGAATTTTAAATCGAGTGTAATTTATTCCGAGGGATATTCGCAGCTATAGATTCGCGCGCAAACACTTCGCACTCGCCGAATACAAACTGCCGACAAATATTCTTTCTCGTGCTTCTTCTGCTCGGCTCCTTAACAATTTTACTTTTCCTTTTACCGCCAAAGTGGAACTGCTCTTCACTTTTCATTTTGTAGAGCGCGAACCATTAAACGAAACACATTATACACAATTCAAAGACAGTTCTTGTATGATTCCGGGCGTTATAAACCATACATTAATGTTCCTTGACTTCACTAATCCTAATGCTTTAATTGTAGTGTTATTTTCAAAAATATTAGGCTAAAATGTTCGGTACAGATTGAGTATGCAAATATTATGAGTTTTGTATGATTTAAAATGATACTTTGAAGGGATGTGAGGTTGAATGGTTTTCTAGAGAATTATGTAAGGTCTTTTTCAGATATTGGTTGGAACAAATTTGTGACTATAATCGCAGCAGAGATTAGGAGAGTGATAAATGTACACCGTCAACAAATATCGGACTGAGAAAGCGAGACATGGCCAATATTCATAACCCTGCGTTAGCTGAATTCATTATTCAGTGGCTTGAGCCCTAAGTTACAACATTGCAAGAGCTCCAACTTTCAGGCCATGAATCTAGGCGTATTAAATTGCAGATCATAATTTAAATTGGCAAACTTTCATGTGATTAAGGAAGTCTGTATTCGCGTAGTAGCGCGGAAGGAAATAATTGGAATTGACCCCAGTATGCTGTTCTATCTGTTGTCTGTTGTGTCGCTTGATGAAGACAAGAAGGACTTTCCGCGGGTGCTTGTGCCGTTCTGCTAATCTCCGGGTAGAAAACGCAACGCCGCTCCAACCCTACAGAGGTGAAATTTCGAGACGCAGGAGTATTCGCCTGAGGGCCTCGCTGTCTATTTGTTCGCCTGACTTTGGGCCCTACTCCTCTGCTGTTGCTCACATCCGTGAGCACCCTCCAGCTACAGTCGTCGAATCACAAGTTATTGATATTGACTTGCTTTGCTCACAGACGGACGGTTGTTGGGACGAGACTCCGTCTCTTATATATATATACTTTGGGACGTTTGAACAATGCTTCGACGTAGACTCTTGCTCTCAGCCTTACAAGTCACACGTTATTGCCCATAAAATAAAATACAATTTTACTCAACCTGCGTGCGTACCTTTTGACTTTTGCTCTGAAAGGCAAGTTTTTCTGTCAATTGTTTAATATTAACGTACAATTTATTGTGGATAATTTGTCCCTTATAATTAATTGGTTTTGTTGGAGAGGCTAAGCGTTAGAGGACGACAAAGATATATATATAACTGCCACCGAACGTATGCTCCATTGTAGTTTAATAAATACACACACACACACACACACACTGAACTCGCTTCTCTCTCTGTATGTTTCTCTCCCCCTCTCTTTCTACACACACACACACATATATATATATATATATATATATATATATATAGAAAGACAGAGAGAGGGAGAGAAGCGAGTTCAGTGTGTGTGTATTTATTAAACTACAGTGGAACATACGTTCGGTGGCAAATACGACAGCTAAAAAATATATCAAATACTAAAAAATACTGACTATACATAACTTATACTCTAACAATTACTATTTCTATTATGCACATTTAATTCAATTCCCTCAAAATTATAATGTGGAAACTAATACTTTGGGGTTAATTTCTGTCCCAAATTTTATATTAGTCTTTTAATATTCTCCCGAAATGACCTAATACTATGAGGTTTTACCTGTAACGGCGACTTCGAGTGTGAGCGGCCGCTATCAGTGTATATAAGACATATGAGACTAAATAGCGAAAGGATCGCTACTTACCTATGTTAGAGTGTGGGCCATCCTGTATTATATATATATATATATATAATACGTATATTACAGTTACACAATAATATATATAAATAAAAATCCAAAATTCCACGTGTGAATGTTAAGCCTTAAAATATTCAAATATTTGTCATATATGAAAATAAAGTACAGTTCAAAGTATTTCAAAAAAATACATTAATAATTAATATTCATAATTGTATTTTACAATATTTTGTATTTAATTTTCTAATCAACAAATAGTTTTTATGTTAGTGTGCTTTTAGAAAATTGCCCATCGACGACTTCCTTCCACTCTCTCGTTATGGTATAATTTAATGTTAACTCTCTCCCAGTAAGCTGGCTCCTCACTCACCTTCTCTCATAAACTCTTTCATAGCTGACAATCCCATTTACCCCAAATTGTGAGATAAAATTCACCACCACAGAAATTATAAAACAATAACAACCCCGTAAAACAAGCTTATGTAAATTCCGACTTACATAACTCGGGATTTTCTTTCGCTTTCAAATTGAATGTCAGAGGACATGTATTAACGTCAATTATTTATGCAATGTATAAATATTATATTGCTCATCCGCAGAACTATAATTCCTTCAGATATACGTTCTCTTCAATAGCTTAAAAATAATCTAAAAAGGTGTACTTTAATAAAATATGAATTCAAAACTGTAGTACTTCATTGAAAGTTCAAAATAGAACCTCGAACGTGGAAGAGAATTTGTCGTTTAGTAAATAAATATATTTAACTGACTATCTGCAAACTGTAAAAAATAAAATGAAATATACGGAAGTCTCGATGTTATTCAAGTATAAACATTTGTGTAGTAAAAATGTGTATAATCAATTGAAGTATAGCCGATTGCGTTTGCGTACACGTAGTAATTTAATTATTACTCCAATTATGTATTTATTCGTAAGTATATTTTTTCCAAGCATTTGAATACTCAATAATATATTTAATTATGAATGGCGTGTCGTAATTCCAATAAATCATATAAATACTTAATTTAATATTCATAATTGAAGCATTAATTCACTAATATCACGTTAAAATTAATAGTAAATGGCCACATTTATTTAATGAGTTCAAATTAAAACAATTTTTTTAAGATATCCAATTGTGTACTAACCTTATGCGTTATATGCTATATTTAATATTTAACTAACTATTCTGTGTCTTTTTGTACTAATTGTAAATAAAGCCCTTTACTTCAATTTCTATGAACATGACGCAATAAAGTTTTAGCAAACTTAGTGAACTATATTTTTGATTTACTTCAGGAGATTGAAATGAAAACTATAATCAAGAAAACAAACAGATATTTTAAATAAATTATTAGTTTTCCAAATTTCCATATAAATTATTTATATCAATGAATTTGTATATATTATTCTACATTCGTTCGCCATACCTCTTCTATAAGTCACATCCTACCAATATACAGAAAGAAATACTAATTAACTTTTCAAAGAATATTTCATTAAAATTAATATTTTTGATTGTGATGTTACTTTTAATAATGGTAGAGATTTGGTACATAATTATATTTTTGCTGTATTCACGTATAACAATGAACTATTTAGAAGGATGTGGTGACCATAAATTTCCCGTGCTCCGTGCAGGGTAGGATTCGACTGAAGTGAATGGAAGTCCAGGTCACGTGACTCAGCGTCCAGGTTGGCAGCGCGTCCTTGGGTTCAGTGAAAACCAAACATCAACGCAGCACGACTTCGTAAGTTGTTACTCATATTCTTCCTGCTTATTTTAATAATTTTAAACAAGGTGGGTGTGGCGTTTTGTTCGAATGGCTTTATCTGTCACGTCACATCACTTCACATCGCTGTAGTTCACTGATTACAATGAAGGGCGTCAGCGTGGCGTTCCATTGTCTGCCGATAAAAACCGCCTTCAATTATCAATTTATCTGCTCTATTTTATTCTTTAAATGCAGTGTTCGGGCCGCTGATTGTTGACTGCTCTTTTATTTTTGCATCAGATGGAGATTCAATCAGTTTCCTATTCCAGCTGCAATTGTCAATGCGCTATCACACTCGGGAAGGCTATTCATTTTGATTTCAGCTCGAATCTGGACGAACAGGCTGTAAACGAATTCCACAAGAGATTTAACTGTGTAACGACCGTCTAGGCTATTTTGCACCGAGAAACAAATGACCCTGAAAGCCTTCAAACGAATTTTGTGTAGCAGTTTCCTGTTATTTTATGTTACTCTCCACGGAATTGTAATTATTTTTCTCCTCTGTATGTAAATGGGTAAACAATTTGTGGATTGCCAACGAATGTAATAAACGATAGTGCTGTATAAACAATTATCGGATTTAGCCCTGTTTTTTTTGTATGTTTTGAGATTAAAATTGTTTTGTGTACAGTCACAAGCACTAATATTGACGTGAAAACACGAGTAAATAAAACTTTTTTTGTATGTTTCGTTTACTATGAGACGTTCTACGTACTATGATAGTCTGTTAGAAGTGTAATTGTAGCTCCATGTTTGAAACTTTACTTGTAAACGTTGATATATACTGTTGCACATGAATTATAAACTAGTTGTAATCTTCACTTTACCGGGGATTTGGATATTTGTGGTGTCTGGCTTCATATTTCCGATAATTAAATTGAAAGTGATAATTAAGGAAAAATGAGTGGGCGTTTTAAAACATAACTTTCACATAAAAGCAAAATAGTTCCATATTCCATTAAAGAATAGTCTTGGTGTTTCAACAGAGCATCGCAGAGCCGCATTAAATACAGTTCTAAATTCCACAAATTAAAAAGCCAATATTTTATACAACTGTGTTGATAAGCATTGTTTTATTTTTACTTTATTCTTGTTGTCAGTAAAATTATAAGCGCCATTATGCACCATCCCAGGAATTATGTACGTTAGTCTACATGAACATGCTGTGGTATTCAGTCCTAAGACTGGTCTGATGCAACTACTTTGCGCAAGCCTTTGCAGTCTGCATAGTTAGCACATCCTACATCTTCCCTAACCTGATTAGCGTATTCCATTCTTGGCTTCCTTCTTCTATTTTTACCCCACATACTTCTCTCTAATGGTAATTTTACAAGTTCATCATGTCATAAAACGGGGCCCATTAATTTATGCCTTCCCACTTCTCCTATTCTGCTTAAATTAGATCCACATCTAATTTTAAGAATTCTCCTATAACACCAGGCTTCTATTATTTTCCTTTTAGCAACTCCTATCGTCCATATTTCGCATCCGCATAACGTTACACTCCATACGAACATTTTTAGAAACGATTTTGTAATATTAACACTTATTTTACCGTAAGTGAATACCTCTTTTTAGTGGAAGTCTTCCTTGCCTGTGCTATACAACTCTTTATGCCTACTATACTTCTACCATCCCTAGTTATTACGCTTTCCAAGTAGCAGAATTCCTTAATTTCCGTCAAAATATCCCTTCCCAATGTAACTTTTTTAATCCATCGTTTCCCATACTACATTACGTTGGTTTTTCCTCTATTAATCCTCATATTGAACACTTTTCCCAGGACCACGTTCATGCCATTTATAATGGTTTCCAAGTCTTCTTCTGACTCCCCAAATACTACAATATCATCAAAAAACCGCAAGGATTTTATTTCTTGTCCTTCTAGTATGATTCCTTTTCCATATTCCGTTTTTACTTTCTTCATCGCCTGTACTATATATGTTAAACAAAATAGGCGACAGACTTCATCTTTTTCTTACTCCTTTCTTGATTTCCGTTTTCTTTTCTTGATATTCAATTGTAATTACTCCTGACTGCAGTATAAGTCTTCTTTCTCAATTTCCTCTGCGTCCCAAAGTCCTTGACAGTGTGTCCAGTTCACATTATAAAACGCTTTTCTAAATCTACAAATGCCATGAACATATTTGTATTTCCACATGAATATAAGAAATTGAATACCAACTGCTCCTCTCGCCGTCTTTTTACTCCTTCAATTCTATCCAAAAAGTATTTCTCGCTCCTCTGCCTTTCTTGCCTCCTGACCTCTCCCCTCTCCCTTTTCATACGGTTCACTTAATTGGTGGGAACTGCTCTTAGGCCTAACATCCAAATCTGTTCCAAATTTCTTGATTGATTGAGGGAGAAGTCCCCCCACCCTCCTTCTCTCTCTCCCTGGCTACGTACTCGCATTTCCTAGAAACTGTCCACATGAGGCCTGTTCTTTGCTGGAAGCTTATTCAAGAAATTCCTTACTTGTGCCTTGCGACACATTTAGCACATTAAATGTAAAATAAAATAATAATTACTAAAGTACGAGGTCTTTCCCGGTGAACGGCATGTAGAAACGTCACTGACAATCTCTTTGACCTGATTGGAAATCCGAGAGGAATTTATAAAAAATAATAATTGAATCAAACGAGAAAATTTCACTATAACTTCACAATCGAAGCTATTTTTTTTAGTTTTTAAGGATGGTTTAAGATTTTTTATCATTATCCCTTAACCTATCATACTTTTAGGAAACTGGTCAGTTGTATTTTTTGGTATTTAAAATTTCTTATAGATAGACAGTCTAGGAAATTAAATGTGGAGATTAATTATTGTGATATATGAATTAATATATATCGTATATATAATATTCTATGAATAATTATGAAATCTTAACTGCTCGAGATTGAGGTAATAGCTTACGGACTTGGGTCCAATAAAAGAATAGTTATTTTCTTTGTTGCACACGAGGAGCTCGTAATAATGATTTCTGGAGCTGCCGCTGTCGGAGCTTAGTATTTTATGCGCTCTTACCAGCCTTGAATTACAAGGGTGGAATAAAGTTATCGCCTGCGCTGGGTTGTAAAAGGTTGAATGCTGTAATACAAGGGGCGGGGCAGTAGTTACCTCCAGCATTTCACTGGTTGAAGCTTCTCTCTTGCTGTATGCCTCGTGACAGGGACTTTTAAATGTTTCACGGTTGGCTTCTACCCTGGGCGGATGTCGTGAATAATAAAGTGTTGCCCGTTAAGTGTCAGCTCGGAGACAGCCAACAGTGCATTAATTTCGAGCCATCCTTCCTGCCATGCCAGCGTCCCAACACTGTTGCTCCTTACAGCGAAGGTTTGGTACGAATGTCACCTGACACATGCCGCTTTAATACGCTTTTCCAGTTATACCATAAGCTGTGTCATACTATATATGCTAAGATTTACTGAGATACGCATGTCAACTGACGTTTCGAGACTTAAATATTAGCTTAAAACGTGGGCTCCTTTGATCATTTATGTATTTAAAGTCCTACGAAGATCAACAAGAAATTTATTAGGGCAGACACCAATTTCTTACAGAACCACAAAAAATTATTTAGTTCATTTTATTTTCATTGTCTTACAAACTGTATCAGTGAGAAGTATGGATGTTAGATCTTAATTAATTTAGCAGTAGTTATATTTGTAAGATTTAGATGAAATATAAAAGAATAAGAAAGCCAAATTTATGAAATATATGTAACGAAAAAAAAAATAGCATACAATAAAATGAAAATTTGCACGACGTATTGTTTCTTTTTTAGAAACTCTTCTTTTGCAAATATAAAAATTTTATAAGTCATATCTCCCAATTTAAAAGAAACGAGAATTTATAAACTTATGAAATAATTCTGTAAAAGTTTGACATTACTAACAAATTACTTTTTTAAAAAATAAGTACATAATTTAAATGATGAGGGGAAATTTGACGAAATATAAATCAAATAAGTCTATGCACCACAAAGTTCAAATTTCCCCATTGAACGAGTGTTTCACAATATTTTACTTCTCTATATGTATTTTGTAGTGGGTCTGTGATTATATTATTTTCATCTCATTCGCTGATTCAAGTTGTCTTAATATTGGCCCTAATCGGAGGAAGAAAACTTAGTAAAATGAACTAGGAACTTCATATATCATGTAATCTGCATCAAGAAGAATTTTTTAAACATTAAGTAATCTATTCATCTCAACTAGGTTTAACAATGTAATTTTTATTACAAACAAGACATTATTTTCCCTAATTTTTGACCTAGGTTTTAAATACATTCCTTCGTATTCTGATGGAACTCAACGTATTTGTGCAGATCTTGAAAGAGAACACAAGGCATAACGCTTGGTTTGAAAATTTGTAAATATGTATTTAATTTGTATCCACAATAATTCGTATTTAGGCCTGCAGACTTTCCCCGCCATCTGCTAAACGCAGAGGGAATAAATATGAATCGAGTTTCGTGAATGACAGGGAGCTTAATTTATTGCTGCGAATATAACAGAACACATCAATACGGCAAAATTATATTCGTCCTGAGGCTGATAATTTGGTAGTTTGCGGTTGATGAGATTTTATTATATTTTTGCACATCGCCAATTTTTATAATTCCCGAAGCGACAAGATATACTGTTGCGAATTGTCAATTTGTTTTTAGGCTGACGCGAAGCTTATCAAAGCACAGTCGAGTGCTGCTCTTCGATCTTAAAATCTTTTATTACAGAATTTTTTAAAGCAGATTATTATGTTTCACTGAATGGTTAAAAATAAACATGTATTTGAACTTCTTTCCTTTAAGCATAACTCGATATAATTTATGAAATTAATCGGCGAAATGTCGAATTTTTAAGAGTATCTGCGGTATTTTTATGTCCTTATAAAATTATTTATATGTATGTTTTTAAAACGTGATTATGGCACGTTACTTTGGAAATCGACGGACTGTACTCGCTGAAAAATCTTTAACTCGACTCTTGTCACATTCAGTTTAATTTTTTTACCTTGCCCTAGACCACTTTTACCAAATTAATTTATTTCACATCTGATCTAAAGTTCAATTGTGTACCATTTGTTAGGAAATATTTATTGATTTACATGTAACCTTTTAAAAAATGTTTGATGCACTTCATAACTACCTAGTATCATATATTGGAGACATTTTCAAGGACGATTTTTATAATTAATTTGCTAATATTTATTGTAAGATTTTTGTAGAATCAATAACTTACTTTACATCTTGTTGCTAATGAAAAGGTACCTGTAATATTCATGTGTTTTGATATATAAAAGTGGCGTAATAAAAACGACAAACAATAATATGCTTTTATTTATTACATATTAAGAAGTAATCGTTGTAATGGTTTATAATTTAACATAATTCAGTCTATAAAATTTAAGCAATGTTAATAACGTGAACTTTTTTATATTGCCATTGTCAAATTACAATGTAACGGCATATTTAATTGATCTATTAAGAGATTCTACGCAGATGGTGAGTGGATAGCGATGCTCAATCTGGAGAAAAAGTCTGGATTATGTGTCAGTGATGACAGTTGTCAAAAATAACCACAATGAGTTTAAAATGTACTGTGATCATCTCTGAAGTCTCTTTAATATGAAAAAGAATCAGCGGAATTGAAGACCCACCATAACTTTGTGAATACGTAACTATTTGCTAAACGAATTAATATTTCGTCAAATTTTCTTTTCAATTAGAAAATATTTAATTTTTAAAAAAATATTTGCAAGTAATTTACAAGTCGTACGTTATAGATTTTGACCGTAATAACATTACAGATATTAAATTTTAGAAGTAACTGTTTCCTAGTAAATTTAATTAAATAAAACGTTGGAATAAACGTTGATATGTTCAAGCCACGTTTTAATGAAAACCTGGATAAATCCATATGGAATTCATATAACACGTGATGCTTTCAGTTCGCACAGTCTGTAATATCATAGCAAATCCTCGCTTTGATATACGCCAGCCGCAGATTCAATCGAACGTCCTGCTCGCACAGGATTCACGAGAGTTATCACTGGCTGGCTCTCAACCAGGCCTTTCATACAATTACTAAATCACTTTCAAAGCCAAATATTTCAATTAATTTAATACAAAATATATTATCTCATAAAATACTCGTTCCTGGCCTATCTCGTCAAACTCTTGTCCATCTGCGCAACATAACTACAAAATCGTCATTTCTGGTTTTTATTTACAAGTTTTTGGTGAGAATAAGGACGGTAACTCTACGGGGTGTTAAGTAAATAAATTGAGCTTACTAAAATACCTATTTTGATATATTCTCCAGCAGGCTGCTGCGTAGAATTGTGGAGGTTTCAGTTCGTTTCTTTTATGATAGATGGCTTTCAAAGAGTGGTGCAATGGGAGAACGCCGAAAATCATATGTGTGGATAGAGTTAGTAACCAGGAAATTCTAAGCAGAATAGGCGAAGAGAGAACAATTTGGAAGACTTTGACTAAGAGATCTGTAAATACTTCGTGCTCTCATGCATAGCCGCTTTTACATTTTTCAGAAGTTGGAAGTTGCCACTCTTCCTGTGCGAACGACTCGTTTAAATCCTATCAGATCGTTCCCATCTCTTTCTTCCCGCTCTTTGATTCCTCCGTCCTTTCTAATCACAACGTCGCGTCGGTTCGGTTCGGACTCAGCGTCCTCTTTGCGCCACGCTGTGGTAAGAATAGAAGATCAGATAAGAGAGCTACGGCCACGGGAAATTGAAAGTCTTTCTTCCCAATCCACCCCACAACTGCAATACTCACCCCTTTCACCTCTCCTCCCTCTCCTAGACACACGAAGCCATCAATTTTAGCGGCGGCGATACAACTTCTTACAGTCGCAGTCGCACTGCACAAATCCTTCCAACCTCCCGCGCCTTATTGGGGTAGCTTACTCCATTATATAAACTGCTTCCCCACCCCCGCCTCTCCCTAGCTTTTCCATCCTCATCTCCTTCTTGCGGCTGTCCTGATACGAGATGTAGGATAAAAAGTAAGTTTTCTCATTTTCTCTTCATCTGAAAAGTATTTCGAAAGCATTTCATCTTCTTCTCCTCTCTGAAGTGACATTAAACGATTTCTCTCTCATAATATGGTTTTCTTTTATTGCGAAAAGGAAGAATGAGACAAATTCTCGTAGCATTGTGTTCGTCCCTAATATTAAAGTCACTTTAACGTAATATGTAATATTTATTTTCAGTGAAACCGTTAAAATGACTTGCCATGAATCGTAATATACCAGGACTCTAGTGCATAAAAATATCGGGCAGGACAATAATCGCTTCTTTTACATTTACGTAACAACATCAGGGAAATTAATGTAGCGCAACGCGGATTGGACAGTAATTGAGTTTGTGTGTGAGCATATTTTCGGAATGAAGTTACTCCTAAAATTGTTTATGTATTAACAGACTATTCGTCTAACATATTTTAAACACAGCAAAAATCGTTAATATCAAGTTAATAAATTTACACCCCACCGACGGCACAATATAAAGTAAACGTCAAATAACTGTGGAAATATAATGTCAAATATAATGAAAGTATTAGAAATAAACTTTAAGTCTGATAGATTAATAATAAGTCACACAATTATTTTTAACAGAAGTCTATTTATTGAAAATTTTTTATAAAAATAATATAATGGTCACTATCCTATTAATTCTACATATAAAATGAGTATCCGAATATCCATGATTAATTTTAGTTCCAACCTAGCATTAAGTAGTAATTATTTCTTTGTTTTACTGTGCTCGTCGTATAATATAATGAATTATTTAAATTTGTTATTAATGTACATGAATCCTCATTTACTGGCTTCATTTGAGGACAAAAAGATCCTACCAACCTTTTGACCACATCCAATGTTAAATTGCGCAAATTGTGGTCTTATTACATCTGTCAGACCTAAACGGAGTTGATTACTATGATAAAATGTCTGATGTTAAACTGAGAGACAGTAAAAGAATCCGATTGCTAAAAAAACTTTTAAATATTGCCGTTATATTTGTATTCTTTGAAAAAAGTGAAAGTATTAAGTAGTATAGAAAAGTTAAAATCTTGTAGATGAAATTTAAATAATGTCAGTATTGTTCAACACATTATTTTGCTGCCAAAAAGAAAATTGAATAAAAACTACCATAAAGCTTCAATATATTACAGCTTTTTATAGTTAACTGCTCTTTAATTGCGGGCGCATTTTTTAGCAGCAGCACATGTTGCTGGATTATTTGAAGATTAATCAATGTTTTTCAATTGCCACTTAATTTCACGTTGACCAATTCCGAAAATTAACCTGGAAATTCCTGGATCGAATTCGCTATCATTGTGCCGAAATAATTGAATTATTATGGAAGTTGTTAATTTGACCGATATACGGATTTGCTGCAAGCCAATCGCATTGCTGTCTGCGTTAGTGGTTAGTCACCGGTAACTCAATCAGCTTTCCTGCCTCTCTGGGGATCCTGCGCTATGATTGCGTAGGCGATTTCAATTTTACCCCATTTGCGGAGAAAGAGTACACGTGTTTCCAGTAAAAGCGGACTAAAAGTTAAATACAATGTATACAACGGATTGGCGTCGTTGGAAACGTAATTTAAAAATTCAATGATAATGACTTATATTTAATATGTATTTATTCCATTGCATTAAACAATATTACACGATGTGGAGAAGTAGAAGAAGAGGAGAAATAAAACAATATTAATCAAGATAATTTCAGAAATTATGTTAATACTATTCTTCTGGTTTATTGGATGTTTCAATCGGGAATTCCATTGCCTGAATAATGAGAACAATGAAGGGGAGTTAAACAAAAATCGTTAAAGAAGACAAGCGGAAATAGCGAATTGTAAGTGCGGACGTCCATACATAGGCGAAATAGCATCGATGACCACTGATAAAAGGCGAATTAACAAAATCGAAACTCGTCGAATAGTGCGACAACTCAAACTGAATGAATTTTCACTTATTTGTTCTGAGTACTATTGTTTTAAACAAAAATTCAAAACCTCCTTTTCTATTAATGCTAACAATTTTAATTCCCAGCAAAACCTGAATACCCCGGAAGTTTACCCTTCTGCGGTCATGGACTCTCAAAAATTTCAGAGTAGGATTAGTCATTGTAAAAATTCTATCCCAAATCAAGATTATTTTAAATATGTCCGGCTCGTTGTTATGAGAAATAACTTTGGTGACGTCATAATGTGTCAAAGAATTACTTGAACAAAAATTCTACTCTTTCTCTCAGGATTCAAAATCGTGGTTTTAATTCCAATCAAAAAAATTAGTAAATCTACAAATGAATAAAGTTTTCATACCTTGAGACAATATATTGAACAAATTTACACTTTTCTACGACACAATATACAAGTTTACGAATCAAAAATGTTTACCAAATTATAGAAACTAATAATACAATCTTATTACTCACTCGTTTCAATCAAAATAATTCTCTTTCAGCATATCTTCCCTTTACCAATAGTTTCCTTCATAATATTTTAAATTCAGCATGCAAAAAATTTTCATCTCGAGCAAACAGGTCATATCCAGAGATTATACCTCTCTGCCACCAAAGATGGTAATCCTTCATGTACTATGCATAGATGTTTTACTTTTTTCGTTGTAGTCATACGAGTATTACACCCGTTCAAAATTTCGTTTACCCTGATTAGAGAGAGTACGCTTACTTGAGTGTTTCTTTTTGCACACCAATTCTGAATGAAATTAGAGACAGTTTGTGAGGTAACAGATTTATCGGTCGAAGTAAGAAATCGCTCAGAAACCGTGAGTAGTAAGAACGCAGCGGTTATCTGAACGAAAATCTCTAGAGCTAATGTGATAATCTAAAATAACAGTCGGATCGTTTCTAGGCATCGCGCACAAGGACCGGTTCTAGCAACAAAAAAAATTTAAAAACTCACAAAAAGCAGCATTATCCAGAAAAAAATACTTATTGAATTAAAAAATAATTATAACTAAACAAGTTTACGGAAAACTGTTTTATTAAAAATATAAATATATATACTTTTTAATTAAATAACTAAACGAACTTACGAACTAGAGCTACAGTAGTAACTACCATTTTTAGAGATACGTTACGGTTTCTTGTGTGCAAGAATGGATTATTTAAATTATTTGTTATGGGTAAAACAAATTATAAAGTTTTCCACGGAGAAATGATATTGATAAATAAATTAATAATTATAATATATCATGTATTCTACTTTCACAAACATAATATTTAGGGTTAAAAAAATACGTGAAAATTTCAGGCCTGTACCTATAACGGTTTCGGAGAAAAATCACTAATTGTTATTGGACATCTAGGGACTTTCGACCATTAAAACTTGAAAATAACTTGTTAAATGATTCACAAAGCCTAAACGTAAATTAAAATCTCCTTGGCAGTTTATATCCTGGAAAATTACAAACTTCTTTCACATCTCATTTATTTTCCGTCACGAACCTCACAATCTCATTACGTCGATTTGAGAAGACATTTATTATTTTTTTATTAGAAATTTTGTTTGCTGGTTATGAGCAGCGTTAGAAAAATCGTTAAAGCAATGCTCTATTTGGCTCAAATTCAGTTTAATATTCCTTCTTCCATAGAATTGAAGACACCGGTCCTATTTAATGAGTCAGTTCAAAAATATTAAATTTGGAGGTATCACTATCTCTCAAAAGCTTTGCATCAGCTCAAGCGGTTCTGAATTTTGTCGCCGTAGTCAACTACTGTCTATAGGTTAGTTTGAAAGAAAAATTAATTTACCCTCAGGTTGGTTAGCCAGAGGATGCGAAAGAGACAGTAAGTAAAAAATGGTGGTCGTTTATGAATTTTGTTTAATTCTCTTCTGGTTTAATGTTAGTTTTCCTTAACTAAAATTGAGAAACTTCTACTTTAGTTTTGTTTGTTATTTATTTTTTATTCACATTAAAATTTTATCTGCGCAACACAGTTTACAGGAAGGGAAAAAGACCTGTCTAAAATTTTTAATATTTTATGTAAAAGTAACATAATCTACTTCAGCATTTAAATGAAAGAAACTACTAGGGTAAAAAGTAAAAGAAAATTGAATGTAATGAACTTTCCTTCATCACTACCGTTAACATATCACTCAAAGCAAGCTACAAATCAAATTAAGACTGCATTCACTTTTCGAGTCACGTAAAAGTGTGGGAGGAAGGAGGTTTAAAAGGGTGTATGTTTGACCTCACCCCAGCCCCAGCCCCAGCCACCACTCAACTCCCTCGGCGCTCAGGTTTCGGTCAGTGAGATCCGGCCCCTTAATGCCTAATCTGCAATTCTGAAAGAAGAACACGACGGAGAAATAATTCATATTTTAGTCTGACACCGGTAGAGATCCGTGGCGTCCCTAAGCGAGTGTTCTTTTTATGTGGAAACAAAATCTTACCTCATTTGGATACCGCTTTTTTTAATCTTATATAGTAAATTATGTTTCAAGACTGACTTTCACTTAAGGGACACGGGTATTCAAATTTTGGCCCAAATCTGGAACAAATATATTTTCGAATTTTTTTCATATTAATACGCCTATAAGCCTTACAGATCATATAACAAAACTTTTAATTATATTTCATCATCTTTAAAGGCTCAGAAGATATTTAAATGGATTTTATTCTAAATTAATTAATGATAACTTCCTTCAGAAAAATGTGTTTTTCTCAGATTCATGATTTCTGCTACCAAAAACCTTCTATGCGTCAGAAATATTAAGATATTGTCTTCATTATTTTTGTACATAAATATTAGTTTTCTACTTGTTCAAGTAGTTTAGGTGAAACAAATTTTCACAGTGATGAATAGTGTCCATTTTTATGTAACTGTATGAAGGTCTTAGTAAAAAATTATTTTATTTTCCACAGTTTTATTCATTTCAAAAATAGTACTGACAATTGATAACGGTCAGTCTTACATATTAATATAAAAAAGCTCAAATATATTCAAGTATAGTTATATAGAACGAATATCAATATCACCTTCGACCCTACATTAAACACGATCCGGTATTCTTATTTGCCTCCAATACAACGGAATTCATTTACATACGTTTATTCCTTGCCGCCAGTATAATCTTTAGCTGTATTTTCTCCACGAATTAAATTTTAAGAAAAATAATTAAATCCATTTCCGGGTATTTTAATTTTCATTCACTACGCTTTACATAATAGAAGAAAATAAAATGCAGAAAGTATTTTTTGAGTTTGAAAAACTCGAGCTTTGGACAAATATTGATACCAGCAGTAAGAGAAAAATTTATAATAAACAATATTTTTGGAACGCGCGTATTTACTGTTTTTTCTTTGGTCCTTTAAAGTACAACCATTCAGCCTGTGGATTTTGGAAACGGGAAAATTGTAATTAGATGAGGAGTAGAGTCACGAAAGATTTTATAAGGCCTGCTGATGATCACAATGACAATGTTGAGACTGTTTTGTAGCATTTTTGTGATATGCAAAGGAAAACAATTCTTAGGGGTGTTATTAATAGATTTGTAAATATGACTTTTTAAATAATGTGCTTTTAAGTTTTAATGAGGTTGGAAACGTTTTAAATAATATAAAACCAAGATCATAAACGGAAGGAAATTAAATAAGTATATACTTCCGGTGAAAATTATTTCACAAACTGATATGTTTTTGCTTTTAAATAATAATTGATTTTTAACCTTTTATGAACGGGTTCGAAAAGTTTTACGTCCTTACAATGTTTTCCCAAAATGGAACCACTTCATTCATTGTGTGTGCACAATCTGAATACATCTGTTACGTCTCTAGATATTCCACTGAGAACATTTATTTTTAGTCTGGATTGTCAACAAATCCAACAATATTATATGCTATTTGCTTACGCAGTTGAAGTATTCTAATGTCAACCTTTATTAGTTTATGTTGAATATATAACAATATGTACATTATCGGGATAGATTGTTTTTAAAATTTAGTTCTTATGATTCACTTTTATTAAGAACTAATAAAAATGAAGTGAACTCATGAATATCGATGTGCAAAAATAATTTTAATTCGTTTTTGGAATCGGATAACCAGTGTATTGGGAAGTGGAATTATGAAAAGGAAACTGGAGGGTTTTCTCCTGAATGGCGCCATAAATGGACCAGGCAGAAATCCTATTACATTTACGACGGTAATGGCACGAATAAATGGTACAGTGACTTTCGGGCATAATGGAATAACTACAGAATTGCTAGAAATTGCATCATTGGTCATCATGCCAATGGAGTGTGAATCATGAATGTTCCCATTCCAGAGAAAATTCTTTGTATAAAATTCAGCAGCTTTAAGAGAGAATTCACGTAGCGTCATGGAAATGTAAAAATTATTTCATGGTTGGGTAACTCTCCGCTAATTTTATACTACCTGTTAATTTAAATTTATTTACCAATACAATTTATACTAAATGTTTATTAATACTAAATTACATTAAGCGATGAAATTAAATAACATCGCTTAGAGAACGAAAAATACAATTTTTTTTCAAAATCGTGCTATATCTAATTAACTGCATTGGTTTCTCTAGGTTATCAATTAATGTATTTGATTTCATTGACTTAATCAGTCAATGCTGAGAGTGAAAACAATAAACTTAATTACCAACGTTTTTTTAATATTCTATATCCTCGTTTGCCCACTTCATACATTTATTAGCTCAAGGAATTAATTTTTATTTTACTCCTGCGAACACATATGTAATAACTTTCAGTTTGAAATAACATTAATATCTCATTTTCAAATTGTTCAATGAAGCAAATTGGTAACGTTCTAAACAAATACTTGTATTATTCTTCGTTCTTTAGGGTACTGCTTCACCTCCGAACTGGAAGTTTCTTTTATTCTTAATCTCAGCATATTTTTCTTCCGGCAGAATTTACTGTACAAGTAATTTCCTTTATGTATGTAGTTAGCGTTTCCCTGTTGATATTCGTTTCGAAATCCGTGTTTCTTGATTTCCCTGCTCGTAGTATACACACGACGAAATTGTCTCCGTTCCGTTGTTCCTCATTTTTTTTATAGCTGGCCCCCATTTCCGCAGTAAAACGCTCTTCTGGCGTAATCCCCCGTACCACCCCTTGTAAGAGCGGGATCACATTCCGGGATTTTACTGCCACGGGAGGGTGGTTTTGTCCCTGTGGTGGATGTGTGGAGAGAGGTTTGTTTCCGCGCATCTCCTTTCTGCTTCTTTGTCGTTGTCCGGCATATGGTTATCTTTTCCTCTTCTTTTGATAACCTTGATTCAGTTTAAAAGCAGACTAAATGATGTCGCTCCATTTTCGTCTCGCTTTTCTGGAAACCCATAACGTCTATTATTACGTAGATTATATCTCACAGCTTAAATTCTCATACACTGTATTATTATCGGAGTTTTTCGTTATACGTACAGACGGGAGAAAAATATTTAAAACAATTATCTCATAGGCATGAAGTGAGTGTTTAATGGAAATTTGATAATACCTAAATTAATTTAACTGCCATGGAGATAATTAAATTGCTGCATAATTTCTGCACGAGCTACTAAATAACGCTATTTACATGCGTTTTTTTAGAAAAGAATCCATAACTGAAATTTTATTTAATTCAGTTATGCAGTTCGACTCATTCTGATAAACGCAAACATTTAATATACCACGTTAATGAGTAGACCATATTTTGTTTATTAGAGTTACTAACAAAACATCAATCGGAATAAAGATTTCGTAATAATAAATTTCGTATTTAATTTTCCGAAAAATATTTCGTATATTGTTAGACCATAATTAGAAAATTTCATGTAGATTTGTAAAAGATATATTAATCAGACCCTCCCCCCATATATATATGTATATATATATATAAATTTAAAGTTCTTTTTTCTAGTTTTATTTATAGCATGTAGGTTACTAGGTTAAATGAATTAAAAAGTTTTATTTAAATTAAAAACTTTTAATTGCCTAGAAAAATAATTACTTCATATTTTTTAAACTCCTTACAAATACGTAACAGAACAATTTTCAACAAATTAAAGTACAGCTAAGGATATGTAATACTTATCTGATTCAGCTATTAAACTTAAACATTGACTTATAAGGAAAATAACTCTCTATACAATCAATTTTAAGTTCTCAGATTATTAATGAATTTTATATAATTTAAACTCGTATTATTTTTAAGGCAATTCAACAGAAGTTGCACGAATACAAAGTTAATTTATTTTAATTCATAATATTTCAGATATGGAATATTTTTATTGTTTTTAATTATATTGTTGCCACTTTATTAAAACCAGTAATTAAAAATTCTCTATAATTCTTTAATTATGAAAATATGGGTTTTAATTATTCAAAGTTTTCATATGTCCTATTTATTCTTAAATTAATTAAATATTTTCCATCAGAACAGTGTTACTACGCACCAACGGTTCAGATTTATCACCAATCACAAGTTAAAATATTGTCATTTTATTGAAGTTATTTGAGAGACTTGACCGAAAATACACTTCTTATTACCTCATATCGTTATAAGATGTAATATGTATATACAAAAGTTTTCTGATATATATGACAGAACAACTCTGTTCGTATACTTTTTCAACAAATTTCAATTCGTGGACAAATTGCAACAAAACTTGTCAGACATTTTCTTAAAACTTCCAAGGAAAACACTGTAGGAGGTGAAGGGGTGAGAAACGCATTACATAAACGTGGAAGGAAATATAGTTAAAAATTGGTGAATGCGTTAGCAGTTTGTGTGTCTGTGACGTCAAAGAGACAACACAGGTAAATCCACCATATTTAATTTTGCGTAAAATGTCATTGCTATTTATTTATATTCTGCTAGTGCACTGTGTGTTTTTAATATTGTTTATTGTAAATACTGATGAAACAAGTCGAAATGAGAGTTCATTTAGCATTTCAACAAATATCTTCAAATGAGGTAATTACCTAATTGATTTTTAAATAACTTGGTTGCTGTTACTTCCGACTTTTCGTTTTTGTTAGTCTTTGCTAACGACCGTCTGCGGACGCAGGGATGCGGTGAAATATTTGCGGACATGAGACCTTAATTCTCCGCCATCGCTCCTCTGTGCGTCATGAGTGCGGTAACGACAGCCTGCATTAGCGAGAGAGGAAGCTGGCATTATCAGTCAGCGATGGGCAGGGCCATTTCCTTCGCAAAAGTTGGCAGCACCTCCCACTTGATATAGTGGCTCTCCATTCGGGCGGGCAAAACAGGCGAGGCCGAAATCCTCCATGGAAAGCAACGATACTCCAGGAGAGAGGGATGTTACAGCATTCGCAACCATTGTTATCCTCGGATAAGGGCGTAGAAAAATGTCCAAGGTTCCATCAGATAGCCAACCGACCTCACCCTCAATAACTCTGGGGAAAGTGGTAAATAAGCAAAAGGGGGGAGCTTTGGCAAGATAAGGCAAGTCAGCACTACGGCAATGTTTTCCATGAATAAAGAGCGTTTTGCAAATTGTCGGAAATCCTTCATAAAGACTGAAAATTATTAAATTCACAATAATTACGCAAAAAGTAAATAATTAAAATTATTATCTCCTTAATAGGAGGGAAAAACTGAACAAACCCATATCAGCTCACTTACCCTTTACATGGCTGTATATTAAATACATAGATTTTTTTAATTAAGCTGAATTTCTTCATAGTTGAATATAGAATTGTAATAATGCTTTTAAGAAAGTCATACAGGTTCTATATTAAATGTACTTTTACGGGATGTATTTAAATCGAAATATCGTACTGTTGAACCATTAGTATATTTACAAATACGAGTATTTAGTAATACAGAGACCAATTAGATGGCCTTTTATTTTGAATATCAATGTCGTGCATGCAGACCATATTATCACTCATTAATTTAACTTGCTCATTGTCCTGATTTTGGATTATTCTCCGAGTGTACAATCACGCTTAATTCGCATTAATGGAGACTGTAATTCTTTAAATTGCTTGCTCCTCTCAATAACACAATTTTTCGCTAGCTATTGACTTGTTTTTAATTTATAACGATATTAGCGATGAAATGTTCTCGATATTTCCTATTTTCCTGGGGTTCAACATTATTAGACATAAATTCGTTTTATTCGAATGATAAGTTAATACTGTGACAGTTAATTTAAGCCAAACCACTCGGTGTGGATTTTTCTTTTTTTTTTTGGGGGGGGGGGTTAACAGGCAACTCCCCTTTAATAGCATAGAAGGGAATTGAAAAGGGGGATGCGGAAAGAGAAAGGTAACTAGGGCCCCCGGGCTGTGGTTTAAGGATCCTACCCGGTGTTTCACCTAAACAGATGCAGGGAAAACCCTGGGAAACATTCATCAGGTAGGTCGGAATTGTCAATGTATTACATTTTTTATTTTGGAATATTATATGTGCGCCACCTGTTTGTGAGAATATTTTATAATAAATCCTTTAAACTCTTTCACACACAAATTTTACGTGTTTATGAAGCAATTTAATTCTTTAATTCGATAAAGCATTTATTACATAACAATTTATGCGAGCTTAGTTTTAAAGTTTATGTTTACTAACATTACAAATCATTGTGGGCTCACCTATGAAATAATCAATTCCGTATTTTAAATTAGTAATAGTTAATAATCCCAGAATTTTCCGTGGGAAGAATAATTGGCGAATTGGTTCGTTACCGTAAATGGCGAACATAGTCATTCGTCTCGGCGTAAAACGTCTGACTTCGTTCTTCACTCCTTGACCACAGCACTCCTGAATTATTTAATTTATTTTGCTTTTTTCTATGACCACTTCACTTTCGTTTCACTAGACTTTATCTCCGGAGCGCCTCTAATACGTTTTATTCTCACTCTTAGGCTCTGAATTGTAATTAATTAGTAAATCATACAAATAATGAACATTAACAAAATATGCTTCAATTTATGCAATAATTCCAATTGTTCTCCGAGACTTGCAGGAAAGGGTGAAAACGAACGACCCCCTATAATACCCGCACCTCGTTCAACTCTCTCAACAATAGCCAATTATTAACTTTCCCCAACATCAAATTTATCATCTTTATCCTCTGTTCATTCCAACTTTGAGCCTCAGGTATACCTTTTAAATTCAAACATTATGTGGGACTACTATTTGCCGTGTCATAAAACAGGCGGGAGAGGTGGAAGAAATGTCAACTATAGAATATGTGCAATATGAAAATAATAGGGATTGAGAAAGATTAGATCCTAGATAAGAAATATTATTTAGACCAACTAAAATTATAATGTACTATTTAAATCATGGTTACGTCACTGAGTTATCAAATGAAATCTAAATTGTTCGCAATTTAATTTGTATACAAATTCTACATAGTCATTAATGTTCTCCAATACTTTATGTATGTTTTATAAAGAAAATTTATTTCCGTTATGAAGTTCACTTATCAACTGTTGGAAGATTTCTGTGCTTCATCTTGTTCCCTGTAACGTCCCCCTCCCTCCCTATTTAACATCATTTCCTCTTATAATTGAAAGAATTGTAATCTGTTCTCAGAACTTTTTTCGCTAGCGTGGAAACAAATGTTGAATTGGGGCAAGCGTTCGCGGAGTTAAACAAAGGATTCTCCCAGTTGTTTGATCGGGAACCAACAGAGCGAGATGCAAAATGTTCCAGAAATTTCCGCTAGAGGATCACTAAATTCTTTTGTCCAACGTTCGAACAAGTGTAGAAAGGAACCTCTGAATCACACGTATCATATGGATCGCCCATTACAATCATAAAGTTTTTTTTCATTTAATAGTGTAACGACCCGAATAGCATGTTTGAAGGATATAAAGACTTTACTACAGAGGTTCATCTGATAGATACGGGACCCAATTCACTGCATTTAGAAAGGAACGTATGTCACTGCGAAGTAATAAAAAATCTTAGAGCGAATATAAATATTTCATTCGAAGTTTTAAGCACAAAATTTCGGGTCCCAACGTAATACAGAGGTTGCTCATTTATTCTGTATTACCAAAATTAATATACTCAACGGCTGTAAGAAGGATTGGAATTGTCTAACTGGCGAGGTACCTTTGAATCAAATGATGGTTTCAAAGAAACCCTATCTATATTTCAAATACGGATGTACAAAGTTACGAAAATCAGGGACTAGCTTCTTCAATAGCTAACTCTTTTTTCAGTACAGAATACTAATGGTTAGAGTCCACATTGAGAAATTGCTGGAATTAATACAGACCACGAACAGATTAACGGAAGAATTGTTTTAATAGATTCATATAGATACTAAAGATTTTTTCACAGACGCTTACGAACATCTGTTTTTCTTAAACAATAAATAACGCTGAAAAAGACACTGAATGCACTTTTTTATATATTCAAATAGTAAACACGTCATACATTAAAACACCGTTGGGTATTTTTAAATCTGCAATCTTATTCTGTTGAATGCATAGAAAATAGACGTGTTATTTTGTTTGTTATAGGTTGTTTGATTAAAGCAGCCGGGATCTTTTCGACTATCGAGAGACTAGTCTGATAGTAATGTAGAGAAACTCATTATTAATTCATAATTAACGTGTCTTTTCATGTAAACATTTCATTTTTGAATTTCACATTTCGTTTGCTACCTCTGTAGACCCACTTTCTTCTTGTAAATACTCTTCATGCAACTAACTAGAATTCTTCTCCGATTCTTATATTTCGGTAATATTCCATCTTATAATTACCTATTTTACGATTATTATTTGATGACAATTAAGTTTTCATATTCTGCTTTTTCCTGTTCTGCAATACAAGTCAAATATTTGTCCATAATGAGAGTATACGCAGATCGAACAAGTCACTTCAGATTGAACTATTTATCTACGTGTAATTGAAATGTTTCGAAAGTATGTAACACTAAACTATAACACCTTTTAGTGATTGTAAAAGGCAAGCATTTTAATATAGACGTCTAGTGTGCACAACACGGTTTCGGTTTCCCTGCTTTTGTTTTTGTTCGGCGATCGTAGTCGAGATGAGCATCATATTACTTCAAAACTATGTCTCCAGTTCCACATTCCTGTTATTTTCACTTCCCCCCACCGTTTTTGACGAGGGGACTCACGTGGCTTTTCCTTTGGTTTCGGAAAAAACTATTCCACTCTAGAAGCGTCCAATATCAGTATGAACTCTCCACCGACCGCAAGCAGAAGAGAATTTAATATCGCCCTCAGGAGAAACTTTTCCGACGTCTTTGTCGTCTTATGAAATGCAATAAGCCCCATAACGTCTGCAAGCCCCGTGCTCGGTTCGTCGCCTCGCAAATATGTCCGCCAAAGCAGTAAAACATTTTTATTGGACCCACATTCGCCAGCACTGGCTTGGGGGATTTGCGGGGGAGAGGGGGAGATGGGCTAGAGTGATTTCTCTTTCTCTTTCTTACGGCAGCCTTTGACTTACGTACTTAAAGAGAGCAATACCCGTTAAAAGAGAGACTGGGACCCATTTTTTAAGAACTCACAGTTTGCTCTGTTCTGTGCGGAAAAAGGGGAATATGAGACTCTTGAATTTTCGGAACCTTTCAATTTATTTGAATTTTACTTATAACGCTGGGGAACTCGAAAATGTTGAAGAAAAAATAAGAAAGTTAAGACTAAAAATAAATCACTAAGTTATGTAATATGCACAGTAAATTGACTCTTGGTATTGTAAGAAGAAACTGAAGTTACGTATGGGACGTCGGAGCGGAACGGGACACATGTTTACAATTTTTGTAAAATTATGGGAAAAGAAAAATTACTTCATAAAAGAGTAAAACATTAGTTTATTCCATACTTTACCTACTCTAATATCAATATAACTTAACACAACGAATTTAAATTTTTGATGAATTTTTAAAAAGAAACTTACCAATATCCCGTTCTGATTCACCCCCGGAGAAGACGTTTTATCGTTTTGTGGTTCAATAAAATGAAATTTAATTTAAGAAAAAATATTAACAGCTTTTCTATTTTATTTTTATACTTATTGATACTGTTCAGCGCTTTATCAATTTTTCATTTCGCAAAACTATTTCTTTTGTTATTGCAGAGTAATTTCTAAGATTTTCCCCTTTTTTACATTATTTATCCATTCTACTTGTGTACAGAATGTTCTAACACATTCTTATAAATTGAATATGCCAATTTTTCCTTTTTTTCTTGAGGTTCACATTACATTTTGCAGTATACAGTAGTATCCCGTTCCACCCCTAAGGCTTCTCTCAGTTTAAGGTTTTTCACCGATCGTTAATACACGTAGATTTAATCCTTATACGTAACTTATATGCAGCTAAAGATACCTAGTTTACGAATACATATCATTTAAGTTTAACAGCGATGAATTTTGTGAATTGCCTTCTGTCGAAATGCAGTAAAATTATAAAGTCACAGTTGGAAGACGCCAAAACAAGAGTTTATTCACAAGGTGCAGTCAGACCTTGGTCAAGTAAGTTGCCAGGACCTCTTCCTTGACCAGTTACAATGCTCCACCCCTATTAACTTACCAACCCTTCTGTAAAAAATAAGGAATCCCTTTCTACCCCGCTATCCAGTTCAGCCCCCATTCCCCTATATGAATAACTTGCAATGATATTTTCAACCAGCAATACCTAGATCACATATCGAATTATCTCACTGACTGAAATTATTTGGACTAGTTTCAAAAGTTCTTTAAGGTTCCAAATTTAAATTCAAATATTAAAAATTTCCTTAATTATTATCGACAAATGTAAATATTGAATGGTATTAAATTAAAATTTTCATGTAACTCTAATTTCAAGATCTATGCAAATTTGTTTAATATTCAAAATTTTTATTCCAAATTTAATTACCAGTAAGTTTTCAACTTATTCACGTTGTTCACCAGAAAACGTGTGTACAAATTCAATTATCAGAAATGTAAAACTTACTAAAGCGTCACCAAATAGTTTTACGGAAGTTAAATTAAGAAACGTTTCTGCCCTGACTAGTAAAATTGTAAAAGTAGCTCTTAATTGTCGAAGTAATGTGACACAAAATTTATAATTATTAATCTCCTCAAAGAGATAAATTCGGCCGAACGCTCCTTCGCTTCGATACTAAAAAAATTATAAAATGGTTTTGTAAAGGGATTTTTAAATTATTTATTGAGACTATTTCAAAACCTGTGGTGACAAAACATATAAATACATTATTATTCCCTTAAATAATTATTAGCTCTTAATTTATTATGAATAAAAAGGGTAGTTAAAGGCAAAAATAAATCAAATTTATAAACAGTTGTCCACTTCACTAGGTATAATTATTTGTTATACTGCGACAATTTGTTTTAGGACCTTAAGGACTCGGGGGTCATAGCCACCTTTTCTGGAACTTTTGTGATTAAGATTCTTAACTAGCTTTTGTTACTATTTGAGAATTTATGGAAGCCTTACAATAGGCCACACTACAAAATTATCGACTATGAAAAAAAAGACTAAATAACCTACTAAAGACTTAGAGTTACGTGTAATGTATACACGTAATTCATTATTTTATTTCAGACTGGTCAAATCTTATCGTCTACGTTTCGCACACACTCCATACGAACATTTTTAGTAATGATTTCCTAATATCTAATATGGCGTTACAATTAGAGTCGTTAAATGTATTGTCTTCATTTTAGATATAATTATTTAATTTAGCCATCATAATTAAATTGTAAGAACGGAATATCTGTTTTTGCTTCCAAAGAACTTTGTAGGGAAATGAACTAACGAACCGTTAATTGAGAGAATCCTTTTTTTATACATTTTTGTAAAAATTCGATTAATCTTTCATTGTTGTTCCATCGTAAATACGATTAAGGCGAAACATATTGGTTCAGTAGTTTCTAACAATTCGCGGAGATATGAAACAAAAAAGACCACCATTTTTTAATATTCTTAATTTTAAAGTACGAAATGAAGTTGGAAGTTGTGATTTGATTACATCAGAGAACGTTTTATTTAGAAGAGAATGAAATTGAATTGTCCTGAAAATTCTGCGCTTGATAATTATCCAGGTGGTATTGAGTGGCTACTGCGAACAATAGGCTTTTCGTTGATTTAATATCGCAACTCGGCGTATATTTAATGACTCCAGTTTGGAGGAGTTTCATTTTATTAATGAGACATTTTAGAGCGAAATAATATCTTCCCCTGGCCGGAATGCTAAGCTAAGTAGCCCCGCCACTCCATTCATTACGACATTATCATGGAAGAAGACGACATAATAATGCAGACAAGTAGAAAGGGAGGAAGATGGATGGGAGACAGAACTCAATTTATTTCGTAAATTAACCATAAACCATTTTAATTAAACTTCGCCCGAATCTACCGATAATAAGCGCCCACTTTCTCAGTCTGCAGTCCTCGTTTTGAACTTTCCTGTCGGTGTGCCGGATTTTGCATTGAGACAACAATATGAACTAATTTAAGGGACAATTGGAATTGGAAGTGGAAAATGCGGACGGAAAGAGAGAGATAATGAATTCAGTTCGCCGAGCTTGCACACCACCAATTCAGGCAGTTAATATTGTTGGGGATTGATAAACAAAGGGAAACCTGCAGACAACGACTGTCGACATGTAGTTCATTGAAAGGGGAAGCTTTTATTTAAAAAAACTAAATTTAGCAGGAGGGTTGCTCTCCTTTCCCCAACATATTGATCTAGACAAAACCAACTAAAGAGCACGGAAATAGCATTTAATCAGAAGTTACTTTATAATGTAGTCTGATTCACTTTTTACTGTAATTCTATTAGATTTCCAAATGAAAATCACCCAATGTTGATGATGACCAAGCAAAGTTGAACCAGATAGTCTTATATTACAGCAAGTTCAGTGTCACCAATTTGGGTCGGGCTAAAATTAAAGAAATTGAAGAAATTTCGGGTATGCCTCATTCTCTCTCGCTTTTAAGGCTCTCACATGCCTACTACGGACTGTCATCTTTCATGACACATTCTGAATATGGAGTGACACGTGGTCAACGTAATCGATTCTCCAGCAGTCTTAATTCCAGTCTCCGTGACAACGACGACAGGATTAGAACCCGGGACCTCTGTGTTTTGTGGGACAGAGACGCTAGCCACTAGAAAACAGGAGGCCACCAAACTTGAATCTGTATGAGTATATTTACATACGTTTAATCTGAAAACTAACTATCAAAAGTTGGAACAGCTGCTGAAAATATTTTTTTAATTTATGTGACACCAAAGTAATATAGCTCTTAGGCTTGCATCCTACCATAAAAGTTTAACTTTTGTCTCTCTTCTCGAATATTCTTCCGGAACTTCAGATTATGTAATATCTTTATTCCAGCTTAGTGAATCATATACAACATTATATAGTAGAACGGATAATGTTCCGAATATGGTATTAACGTGAACAAATGAGAAGCATAAGTTCGTCGGGGAACGCTTAGGTTCTCCAGATTAAATCTAAAACTAAGGGCGGGACTTATAAAACTTTCTTCTGACGTTAAATAATTTAAGTAATGAAGAGTCTCGATGCTATTAGCGGTGATGAAGTGCAGAGTTAAGAAAGTCATTGGAAAGCAAAAGTTCGAAGGAAAGAAAAGTGTTTTAAAGCCAGTGTAAATTTTGAGTCAAAATTAATGACGTAATTCATTTACACAGTGACTCAACATTTAGGATATAAATAATTAAATTGGTATGTATAAATTGGAGTGTTGCAAAATTTAATAATGCTAGTACAATGATGTAACGTGTCAACTTCCAAATTTAATTTAAATGCAGAAATTAAACGCAGAACCTTGATTATAAATTGGGGAAATTACAACAATGATTAGCGTTAAAACAGTATGAACAAAATCTCAGTATTACTTTTTGACTGAGCCGAACACATTTATTCCTTCCATTTCGTATAGATATAATAGCATGAATGAAAATCTCAGACTTATTCTCAATTGAATTCAACACATTTGTTTTTCTATTTTGTATCGACGGATGCCTTTATCTAAACATTATATATAATTTTTTCAATTAAAACATTTTTGCCTCTCTCCCAGTCTCTACTCCACCAATGATGATCACCACATATCGTCATTTTCTTCGTACAACAAAAAATATCACATGTCCATCGGTACAGGAAACGTTTCAAAATTTACCGAAATCTATGTAGTATGCTTGAAGATGACTGCAAGGCTCTCGGCCGTCGAAACGTCGCGCTTTGATCGCTGTTTGACCCGGGTGGAAACCCAAGAATACTTTATTCAACAAATACGCCGGGAAAACCTTCGTTCTTTGATGCCATTCAATTTGTTTCTCCATATATTCCATACCATACATACAATTTTTATCTTATTAAACCAAATAATAATCAATAAAATCGATTTTATGTTAAAATATTTTATAAATCTACACGCACATTATGCTAAAGATTATTGAGGTTATATTTTCTTTTCAATAATTTTTTTAAAATTATTTCTTAATGAAAATAAATTCTAGATTACAATTAACTCTATCATTTCTACGGGAACCTGTTATTCGTGTAATATAAAATTACAATTAATGTTTCATGCTCTTCTTTATTGGTATTAATTATTTCTAAATATGTGGTACATAAATATTTATCGGAGACATTTTACTATTATTTCTGTTGGTCATATCTAAGATTTAATTAATATTGTTTTTACATTTATTAATATATTTAATTAATATAATTTTGTATTTAAGCTGCTTTTTGAATTTTATTAGTCATTGAAATTTTATTGAAATTAACTTTTGAGACTTTATATTAGGCGAATCGACTATTCTGAATTCCTGAAAACTTGGAATTTATAAAATCATTAGATACATCTTATTGATTATACTAAAAAATATATATTTTAATACAGTGCTTGGGATGAATATTCAAAATCATGTCTAGTAATGTGTATAGAAATATGTATAGAAATTCTTTAATACTGGCACATTTTAGCGTTTCCAAAAGAAAAGGAATACTAATAATGGGATTTACTTCCTTCATAACTTATTTTTTCCTCTCATACCTTAATTTTTTTATTATTATTGCAGGAAGAAGTATTTAACAGCTACGAATATACTTAAAAAGTAATAATATATAAAGGCCAAGAAGGAATTTAACAATTAATTAAATATAAAGCAAAAATTCTGAATACATTACGCAATGAGTAGACTCAATGAGGCGTACAGTGCAGTGAACTGAAACAAGGATGCAGTGAAGATGTACATATGAAAAGACAAAAGAGGTTATTTGAGAATGCATTCATAAATGTTGCTGAGATTATTTGTATCGGTTTTAGCATTAATGACTGAAAAATAAGATTCGTTTAACAATTCAGATATTAATCTCGCATAATATTTAGTTTCATAGCTAATATTCTTAAATTCTCTGTGTTGTCGTTATTATCAAGAACTGATTGCTTTAAACAAGTTTCTTTTAAGTAATAAATATTTTTCTTCTGGTCTATTTTAATGCTCGTTCTGTTCTTATAAAACGTTTAATACTTTCCAGAAAATGTTATATAACTCTATATAAAATGTTACATTATTATAATGACAATCAAAATTATTGTTATATTTTCTCACTTTTGATTATCGTAATTTAAATAGCAGATTTGATCTTATTTTAAGTATATCTTTCATGACGAGGTTCAAGGATAGTAGATTTGCTGTTGATTTAATAATGTTTTAGTAATTTTTGTTTGTAATCAATTAATTCTTTTTATGTATCAGTAATTTTAATTGTTTGTTACAACAAGGTAAATTGTTCCCATAATAAAATCTAATATAGCTCTAAATCATTTATAATAGAAAGAGACGCGTGATATAGCTGTTCCTCATTAATATTTGAAAGGTTTTAATAACTTTTCAATTTTTCTGTAATTCATAAAAAAATATTATGACTTGAAGCTTAAACTGAGTGTCTGCAGGATGCTTACCAAGTAATAATTAACAAAGAATGACAATTTGTTTCGTTGTTAAGCGATGAAAATGTAAGATACATTTCCAATAATAACTTGGGAACTTCTTTCCTAAAAAATTAGAGACGTTACAATGAGCGAGCTTCAGTTGGACAGAAATCGGGCAAAGTCGCAAACGCTTCAGGACTAATTGGTAGTTAGATATAATAAAACGCACTCAAGCGCTCACTTCTCGTTTTCGGTTTAAAAGTCTACAAACCAATTAGGAGGTTTATTTTATACTGTTTTGCACAACGTCGGCAATTCGGCAATTCGTGCACCATTTCAAAATACTAGTTTTATATATACGCTGTCCATAATTTTTGTTATGTGATATATACCTCATGTTCGACTAGAAAATAAACTAAATAATTGTCCGTTTATCATGATTATAATTTAATTAATGTTGACTTTGCGCAGACTATGATACCATATAATTCATTGTCTTTATATAAGCGTCATATTCATTCATTTTGTCTCAGCTCTTGCAGATAGAATTTAAATTATGATTCATACGGGATTTTCTCTCATCTAATTTTCACTTATTATAGAATACTAAACAACTGGTTTTATGACGGTTACTTTTCGTTTAAAAAAAGCAACCATAGAAGATGTATATTGTAGATACTGGAGGAATGGTCCTAATGTGTTGCGGTAGCTTGGAGGAAGGCTGACGTTGAATTGTAACAGAAGAGGGAGAAATGGAAGCGGCCTAACGATCACGATGTCGGATAAATTATTCGCGTTCCTCACAGCATCTCATCAAAGCTGTAAGCAGGAGATAAACGCCAAAATCCACCAGTTTAATTATCTCTGAAAATTAATTACGCTGCAAACCATAGGAGATGGAAGGATGGAATGCTCGCTGTAGAGAACGATAAAAAATTGACATCGGTCAAATCTCAGAAATAATTAACTTGTTGCCTACAGAATAATAAACGGGACGGGAAATTAAACCTCCTTGTCGTTACATCGGAAATATATTTGCAAAGTTGTAAGTAACAATTAAGTTACCAACTGCATTAGTCATTTGCTGAGGCAATACGGCAAATCACAACTATATCAGATACATAGATATGAATTTACATAATTTCAATATACTTAACTGAGAAAATACAAATAAGAACAATATGAAAAGAAATTATAAAAATGGAATTGGGAAGTACAATAAAGTACCCGAAAAAAGAATTGTTAAGTAAATTTGTTAAATTTAACTTGATTTGTAAAATTCAATATATTATTATAAATATAAGAATGTAAAGTAATCGGTAATTTATTGAGTTCTCAGTATGGAGACAATAAAAATGATTAAAATTGATGCTAAGTTATATTGAAAATGATGTGATTATTTTAAATAATTAATCAAATTATTTGTGATTTAAAAATAATAATCATTTTATTTTGGTTTTAAAAATTCTCTTATAGTGGATCCAGCGCACTATTACAATAATACATATTAAGGTGAATTACTATTTAAATATCAAGGGGTTCTAGGGTTAATTACTGGGGTTACAACGTGTGGCAGAGATTTTACGGTCTTTCGTCACGAATCTGTTATAACTTCTAGGCTATTCCAAAACTTCTGCCTTGTAGAGTTATCCTCCGTCACTGTCAATCTTCCTTTTTCGGGTTGTGGATTTGCACTCGGTCGACGGAAAAGGCATCTAGACCTGTTACTGCCTGGTGATTGAAGAAAACGAGTAATTTTTCCTCCGTGATGACTATTATATCTTAGCCGATAATTTTACCAATATGGTAGACTTCTGATGAACTTGTACTTTCTTCGATAAGTTATGAAAATTACTCTCTCTCTTCTTTCAGAATATAACTGCTGCTCTTTTTCACTACCAAGATACACTAACTATTTAATTGCTCATTTCTTCTTCTCTCCTGTTTCCTCGGCTTCCTGTTCCCTCACACTGCCTGCTTCCTCGCCCTTTCAACGTCTGAATCAACTCTGATCATTTTTCGTATTCTAACCCCCCCCTAAAATAAACTATTCTTTTACCTTTCTCTAATGCAAAAACACCACCGCATGTGACGTGTCTCCGCCAATCTTTTTTTTTTGCACTGATGCAGTTCTTCGCTTTTTTCCCTCGCTAGAAAACATCCTTAATCTACTTGTATATTCAGACAGAAACGTTTCCTTGGCGCCGGGATTTCCACATCTTGCCTGCCTGTTTCTGGATATTCTTACTGAATTTCGATCGTTTAAAATCGAAAAATGTGAACAAAATTAGAGAGGGATCCTACCGCGCTACAATATTTACTAGTTTCGTTCAATTAGTGCAACGGTAAAGGACTGCGTCCATTAACGTAGTGATGACACAGTTTGTTGAAGAAAGAAATTTCCCAGACTTCATGTATAACAGTTCAGGAATCAGTATTTTCTGTAATACAACCTATTAAAAAATATTAGTGAAAATTAAATCTTTAGGTATCTAAATTTTTTCCCCTTTTCTGAAAGCATATATGGGATGAGTTCCTGTCAGGAAACTTTTACTTTTAAATAATATTAACGCCATCCATAATTTTTAGTAGCTATGTTAGATATTAGTTTATGTTTTGCGTCAATTAAATAATATTTACCTAAATATAAAAATTCATTCTGCGAAGTTTCTTTGTGTGAAGATTTTTCTGGGCCAGGTAAAAGATAGAATAGGTTTTTGTGTGTGCGGAGGCCCAGAAGAGAGCCAGCACAGACAGGGTGAAGTGTTCCGATTTCACTTGGAAGGGAAGGATGTTGAGAAAGTAGGGGTTGCTTGCTGAGAGCTGCTCTGCTCTTGTGATAAATAGCTCTTCCAGGCAGCGTGGGAATACGGAACGCCTCTTAAAGGGATTACTTCTACTTTAAGAAACATTATTCCAGTCCGCTCATAATACTCTAGCTGCGCCATCTAAGTCTGCGATCGTCTTGTGGCTTTTATCTTGCTGTTTTATTCTTCAAAAGAAAAAATAACTTACTCCCCTTATGCATTTACGCGCACATAGTTCTACAAAAACTTTGTTGCCGTCACTTGGAACAAGCTGGGTAACATTCATTTTCTTGTAGTAAATTTCTTACAAGGTTCATACACATGCATTAATCGTCATTTTAGTCACCAAATTTCATGTTCATACACCTAATTGCTCGGTCTCCTGTATATTGGCGTGATTTTAAATCGAACTCCGTCCAGTAAGTTAGTTATGTAATCATCATTGTGCTTAACCTTCAGCGTGCTAAATTACATTTTACTCTTAAGTTCCATTGTCACTTGACTTTTAAAAATATCGTTATACATCTTAACATGACATGTACAAACTTGGGCGCCCACAAGAAAAATAACGTGACACATTAAAGTAACACCGATCAAGTAGCCTTCGTAATATAGTATAGTAGGCTATTACTAATATTTAAATCTGATTGTTTAGCGAAACTATTAGGTGCCTTAATTAACCTATGGTTAACACTAATTCAGGATTTTAAATGAAAAATAATTTGGAAGTCAGCTACAAATTGATATACAGATTATGATATTCCAAAAAATAATAATAATACCAACAAAATTTCATGGGTCTCTCCTCTACAACTTGTACTCATATATATATATATATATATATGCACTCCTTGTAACATTAATGAGGTAGGAAATGAATTCGCACTATATGTCAACCAAATGGATACTGATAACTAAGAATCTACTACGCTACCCACTCTTCTTTAGTTATTTACCCTATATTTCTTTGTATATGTCGGTTGCACTATTAATACTATTTTCTGTTCAAATGCACGACTCATTGTGGTTTTACAGACATTGTGAAGAAACAACCGTACAGAATAAATCAACACATATTTCATTTTTATATATGCCTGAAGACAAGTTTTTAATTTATTTCTGTTTTAGAGAAAAGTACACTTAATAATTTTAATTTTTAACACAGAATCCTGCCTGATCACATTTTTTTCATTTATTTATTCATTAGACTTTACAACGTGACCTACTCCGTCTTCATTTGTCGGATAGCTGAATTCTAGTTTGACCTCATTCTGTTCTTCGGAGTTGATGGAGAGGGGGAAGGGAGGCCAGAATCTGATGCAACGTCGAAACAAGACGTGAAGGGAATCAAAGAACAACCCTGGGGCTGTCGTCGAAAGACTACACACACACTGCAATCTCTTAGCATCTTGTCTGGTGGCAAACAAACCACCAACTTTACAATATGTATCCATAGATGGAACAACGAGTTTCTAATGAATAATAAAACCTTGCACAGTTACCTTATCCGAATTTCTTAATTAGTCTGCTCTAAATTAAAGAGAAACCCACACTAGCTGCAAGATTCACGCCAGTGCACTTGTAAAAGTAAAATAATAATGATGCTTTTTCTAATATTGTCAATGTTGTCCAACAGATGTGTATTAATATGCGAATAACAAAACCGTTCCCTCCCATCCTAAGTATAATTCTCCTTGGTTGATAGGCAAACCCGCGGTACTTTTACGTGTGTTCATTTGCTACCTCAAGTAGCTAATTTTTATTTGAATCGTCTCTTTAGAAGAACCTATAGCAGAAAAGGGAATTTTGAGGCATTCTCTCAAAGCCTTCATCTATATTCGCAGTATTTTAACTAATTAAAATGAAGTTGACGTTATAAGATTTTAGTGTATTGTTCACCCAAGTGATCCGTTGGGCTACATTTATCCTTCAAATTGTTTCTTATTTCAATACCGTTCTGAATATTTTGTAGTGGCCCTCGCAATAATCTCAATTGTAAACATGTGCTTTGCAGTTATTCGTAGCACTTGTGAGTTGGTTGACGCCCAGGCAAGATGGCGTCTTTCTTTCACCCCTGCTTCCCCTCTCAGCCGGACTCCTGAGGGACACGTGTCATTTCGCCTGCGAGGTGGAGGATTTTTCGCGACTTGCTTTGTCAGTGACGGATGGCCCCACGATACAGCGACGCTTATTGGCTGTCCCAGACGCCTCGCCACGTGCGATTTATTGCCACCCAAAACAGCGTCGCACCACGGGGATATTTGCTGCTGCGGTTGGCAACGGATAAAGCCCTGGGATTCGGGGTTCTAGCCAATAATCTAGTCGACGTCCACAACAAGAACGCCTGGAGTTAATGGCCAGTTACAGAATCTTGCAGGCAATCAATTAAACCCGTTACATGTCATAGCGCTGTTACGGCAGTGACAAATGTGGAAGACACCTAAAAATTCGTAATTGAAATCGTATATGAAACAAACTATAGTTAATATATAATAGACGCTGGTGTCTGAATAAGTTTTAAAATAGATAGCAATATATAGGGGAGAGTGAGGCTTGTAGCAACCAAAAATATATTTATAATTTTTATTTAAAATAGGCCTAACCATATTTTAATTACATATCTATAAATTCATGTTCAATTTGCCCAGTAGGAGGAGCACGTTGTAGTATTGCCATCTGTACCTTCCTTCATTGAGTTTGGATGTTTAATCAACGTTTTCATGACAACTACAATCTACACAAATATAAATGCACGTGACAATTTCTCATATAGAAAGGTCGTTGAAATTTTTTTTGGAGTAAAATAGCTTCAGGGAACGAAGGTTTCCTGTGCACACGCTGCTGCTGCTGCAATTGATTTATTATTCTCACTTCCACTATTTTATTTGGTTTAATAACTGTCGTGTCACCACTTAATCCATTTTCCATATTGTGGACGGAAGTAGCTCGAGATGAATATAAGGGGTTTTACTATTTAAGATAAAGAATTATATAAAAATAAAAATCCAATTACTTTATATTATTTACTTTACAAACACTTCTTTTAACGATTAAAAATATAGATTTTACAATAGTTACCTACATTAGGGTTTTTACAAACTAGAAATATGAGATCTTTGATGGGGTAGTCTTTGCATACCTTCTCATAGAAAAATGGATACATACACAAATCCCGCGTGAAATTGGCAGCACGAGGAATTTGGCATAAGGCTACAACAGTCTATTTACCGTTTATCAGTTCAGTCTGGAAATATCCGCCGCAAATTGCGTCTCGGTCATAGATGTTGTATCGGTCCCAACCAAGTCCTTTAAACTTTCTGGTTGACCATCTTCTTAAATCTTCTTTCTCTACCAATCCAGTTGCTCATAGTCAATTGCAATCTCCAATCTCTTACTTTCCAACTTCTTACTCTTTCATACCCAATCTTTATCACTGCTTAATCTTCACTCCTTAATGCTTGAAAGACATTTTTCCTAGGCTTTTAACACACTTTCGCACTTAATTATTAATTTCTTTCTGTGGCGGGGGCCAGATTCCGTCCAATCAAAATTATTTATCTTTCGGCTTTGGGAAGATCCTTTCACCCCGCTACAGCTATGTTTAAAAAAAACGCCATATATCGCCACTTTCCAGTTTTCCCCGAATTCCAACGAGATTAGAAAACCCGGACCGTCGCCGAATGGCCTTGGTTTCATTACCATATCTGTAACCTTCTTCAACTTCGCTCAAGCCGCCAAATTCCGTATGTAGTTGTTTTACCGTTACAATCTTGAGAGATAATCTTCCAAAATTCCTTTAAACGAAATATGTCAACCTGGAAAATCTGTGGAATTGATAGGATGTGTTTGTACTGAGAAATTCACTTTTGTTAGCTGTCTGCATAACGTCCTGAGGGGTAAGACACTATCCTCTTTATAATTCCTCATTATAAAAGAATTTTTATATCCGCGTAATTACAAAATGCTTTTATGATGTAATATATGCGTGTAAACAACGAAATAAATCAATTTTCAGTTTATCCAATTAAGTTTGAGATAGAGGAATCTTGACAGTATTAAGGTAGACAAGAGGTCTCGGGATTACAGTCGGGAGATGAAACTCGTTTTCTCCTGAAGAAGATGGCTATTGAAACGTCTTGGACAACGAACTTCATCACCCGACTGGAATCCCGAGAGCTCTTCGTCCGTCGTCCGTCATCTGAGTGGAGAAAACCTACGTTCCCTAGTATTAAGTTTAATTTGCAATGGATGTGATGTTAAAGTTACTCAGGAAGCGAGAATTTAGACAAGGATAAATAAAGGCGGAACTAACTATTACATCCAAACTGCACAGTATGGCTGCATGTAATGGAATGCCTTTTAAAAAAAATGTGCCTCCTTCTCCCCTATAGTTGTTTTTTAACACCGTGAATTAAGTGCCATTTACACTCCGATGTTTTTCAACTGCTATTGAGTGAATATTAAACCACTGTACACGTTGTGTACACTTTTTTGATGTACCCACGATTTTTCTAAGTACGTGTCAACTCAATAAATTATAGACTAATAAATAATGGAGTAGGTTGTTCGGGTTTACTGCGAATGCATGTGTTAAATTCCAGAATAATAATATAAGGTAAAAAATAAGATTTACATTACATTAATTTTACGTTTTTATTAATTTTTTTTAAATGTTGTAATTATGTTCAACATTTGAGAATGTTGTAACATTTCGAAAGTCCTTTTATATTTTTCTGATCAATAACACGAATCATTTGTTCGAGAGACCTGACCACTGTCATATGTCTTTGCAAGAAGACCTCTTCGTCTGTCAGCCTAATCTGATCTCATTTGCTTGTGTCATTTCTATCGTATAAGTAGTGCTTCAAAAATTGGTTTAATTATGCAATGTTGTTATATTACATAGTCATTTACAATTTTTTTCATGAGGTAAACGTTAGTGCCTATTTACAGAATGGAAAACGTTTCATTTCTTAAACCGAAGAATTCTATCATCATGAACATCAGATTCAGAAAAACAAAACTTTCATATAATTTAGGAGTGAATTTGATAATTTTCCTGATATACTGTTTTGTGGCTTCTTCATACACACTTGTTTGCTTTTCTTCTGAACGCAAAGCTGCGTAGTAGCTAATTTATGCTGCGTTTCAGAAGTCGAGGGACGAGTTTGTCAGGCCCGTCCACGTTATTGCCCGTGACAGCTCAGCGGAGATGAGCGATGGATTTTACTAGCTCGTACTTTCAGCGCAACGAGGCTGGAAAATGAAAACTATTGAAAAACTGGTCGTTCTGAATGAAAGCCTAAGGTTAAACACGTGTCTGTGGTATGATGTTTCATTTTTCAATAAGTTGACATTTAGGACAGCTCCATCGCAATAACTAATAAGTCAAAATTAATACTAGCTGATAGAAACTGAAATAATTTCTTTGGAAAATTATCAATATTTTCATCCCTATTCCCCACTTTGCAGAGCGAAGAAGTTCACCCAGTATAAGTTGATATTGCATGCAAGGTTATTGATTGATGTTTTCGATTCCTGGCTGTTTTTAAATCGATGAAATGCAAACGGTTCTAAATGTATAATCGAGATGAAAAATGAGGGTGAGAACCTGTTCGTTGCTCAGTAGTTCCTGGAAAAAAATACTTTCCCCCACTTCGCTACATGTTATCACTCGAATGAAGAAGTTTAATTTAAAGGATGACCTTTAAATTGTTTAGTACTATTAATAATAATTTTTGCTTCTGCATGGGTTTGCTTCATGTCACCAGCCTTTTGCAGACGGAAAAAACGTTGGCCATCCACTCAATAGGGATTCTGTTAGAATTCACTGTCGAACTAGCGCCAATAGCCATTAAACTATATCTCTCTGCTTGTGGAATTATCAATAATAACCGCACAACCATTTGTCAAGGACGACTCAAATCTCAGGGTAAAGTTAATTCGTATTAATTAATAAAATTCATGGAAGGATTCTGATAAAAAGTGGAGAAGTAAATGTGTCGCTACAATAATAATAATCTCTGGGTGCAAAACAATTCTCTGTGACCGAATAGTGGGTCTCGGGGCGGAACGAGATTGCGAGGTTGAACGGGATACCTTTTTTTTACTGCACAGTGCTGGAATTTAGTAAATAGAGGTGGAACATGGTTACTGGTCAAGGAAGAAATCCCGGAAACCGAATTGACCAAGTTCTGAACGCGCCTTGTGAATGAACTCTTGACTAGGAATCTTACATCTCAAAGTTTATATTTTTGCAGAATTTAGACAGAAGATAAGCTACAAAACGGCTCGCTTTTAACTCTTTAATGGTATATATTCGTAAAGTAGATGTATGTAGCTGCATATAAGGAACCTATTAAGTTTATTAATATGCTTGAATTAAGACTCGGTGGAAAACCTTAAACTGAAACTAGCGTGCGGGACGGAACGGGATACTACCGTATAAAGAAAAATGTTGTGTGTTCCTCAAGAAAAATAGGGAAAACTGACAGACTCATCTTATAAGAATGACTTACAACATTCTGTGCCAAAAACGAATAGACAAAGAAATGTATCGGGAAAAACGGAAAAATTCTAGCAATAAAATCTCTTTCCAAAAGGAAAAAAATTGATATAGAAATCAATAGTACACAAAGTAAATTTATGAAAGAAAACACAAAATTAGTTAAGATTTTTATAAATTTAAATTTAACTTTATTATATAAATTGTAATTACAAAACATCCCTCCTATTCTGCCTCGATGGAATTTTGTTTCTTTTCAAAAGTTCACCAAAGATCTGAATTAGTTGTAAGTTATAATGATATCAGATTAACTAAACAATAGAATGAACAAATTTTTCATACCTTAATGAATTGATTTTTCTTTTTCCAAAGTTTATTAAATTTTGAAAGACAATAAGCGTCTCTTTCCGCCCTGACTTCCTCTATATTGAATGCGCAAGTTATAAAAACTCTGTAATCATTTAGTGTATCCCAGAATGGTTTGCAAAATAGTAAGTTACGTATTTGTTTCCAAGTACAATGCAATTTATTCGCTATTGTTGTCCTTATTTACAACGTGTGCACGTATTTATGGATATATGCATGTGCATGTGCATTGCCCAGTCACGTACAACTCTACATGCATAAGCATAATTTTCAAATACAATCGAATTTCAGTCTGATTGTAACTTAAGCGATACAAACTAATTATGATTTTAATTTTCTGAGAAGAATAACTTAAGAAAATAAATTAATTAATTAATTAATGATAGCAGACTACTAAAATATTTATACTCTAACATATTCAGATGATTGGACCGTATTTTACAAAGTTTCTATAAGTTGGTTTCTTTGGAAAATATATTTTTATAAAAGTAACATTATAACATTTTTCCTGTTTCGTTCAAAATGTAGCATGGTTTCCCAATTTCTGGTATCATAAATTTATTGAAATTCATAATATCTATAATTTTTTATTTTAACATATAATTTCGTTTTTCAGATTTATATGACTCGTTTCCGTCTTTCACATATCTCTTTATCCAATATGGTATGCTTTTTCATTATTTTTTATGTTTATTGTACGTTATTAGGAGCACATTTTATGTACTAAACAGAAACGAACCTCGTGATTTATAGTTATCAGAAAAATGTTAAAACTGTTCTTTTTCTTTCAGGTCTCTTACACTTATTGATTATTTTAGGAATCGGTACCAATAAAATATATTCATTTGTGTTTAGAAGTAAAACTCTCTTCTTCAGCCCTTTCTCTTTGTCACTAGTTAAATCACAGCCTTGGAGGTCTACCAGAAGGGTTTATGTTTGGTTAAGGAAGACAGAAGCAGCAGATCAAATTAGGGCGGACAAGCTTGGGGCCGAACTGAGTGAACTGGACAATGGGATAAGGGAGGAGTGGAGTGGAGTAGAGACGAACCCTTTAGATTAGCTCCAAGTATACCTGACAGATTGCAGCTGGGAAATGTGAAGCAATTTATCTTAAGAAAACCAGGAAATAATGAGACGTAACGGAGACATTGGAAAGTAAATATCATCTCATTAAAGACAAATGTTTCTAAAAAAAAATATTTTCACCCGCAAAGTTTTAAGTATGTATTTCATCTTTCATTATAGTCCTCACATTGATATTACGCATTTACAAACGTATGTATGATGCAGAATGTATACCAAAGGGAAAGTGGAATGCTCTGAAGACTTAGGAATTTTAACGTAGTTGTTTGTTTTGGAAAACAGTCTGCAAGATGGTGATCCTGAAACAGGCAACTCCCCATTAATAGCATAGGAAGGGGGGATGTGGAAGGTAGACCAAGGCCCCAGGCTGTAGTTTAAGTATATTAACCAGTGTTTCACGTAAGCAGATGCAGGGAAAACCCTAGAAAACCTACATTAGGTAGTTAGGGCTATTGGGAACTATTCTCACGGACTACCAAACGTAGACCGACATATCTCTGAATTTGTCAGCCACGGAATCATGAATCAATTGTGTGATCAGAAACTACATAATATACTCTATAAATATGTAGAAATCACTTTTTTAAGATAAAATCAATTATAGCGCCCTTATATTCGTGTCATACGTAAACTAGTCGATCGATATGTAAAGAGTCGTTAAAAATAAAATTCCTGGGTTGCGGGTATCTTGTGGTTAGCGTCACTGCCTCGCACTATAGTGGTCCCAGGTTCCCATCTTGATTTTGACATTTCATATTGTGAATCTCCTACAGGTGAATTAATTCCCCAAATACCAGATAGTGGCTAATGTACATTGGCAGGTAATGCGACTATACATCCTGAAGAATGTCTGTTATATTCAGGCATCTGGTACTCTAAAATATCACCAATTTTTATGAATATCTCTCTCAATCGTCGAGTGTTATGAAATGATCCGATAACAAAGAAAGGAATCCCCAGGAATCTAGTTAAATCTTTCCGGTAAATACTGATTAAATTGCTATATAATTTGGTACTTTAAGATTTAACTACTATTATCGCATACTAGATGGCGATTTCACCATGGAAGTTTTATGCCTGTACAATTGAGAACCCGACCAGGTAATTTTTGACACTCAATGTTAATTATTAACAATACAGAATGGGGTGGTAATGAAAGGGGGTTCATTGTAAATGTCGGGAAATTCCCAGATTTGAGGGGAATCCGTAAAATTTAGTTTCACCGACTTTCAGCTATGTTCATACTAAGGCCTCGTGTTGAGTCGTGTTTTAAAGGGGAGAAATTTCCACAATGGCTTATATCAGTTTCAGTGAAATAGAGACGAACAGTGACGCTGGTGTTTACTATTATATATTCCATATACCTAAATACGCTCAGATAGTTCAATAATAAAAATAAAATATTTGAAAACGTTAAATGAAGTGAGAAAGAGCCGCATATATAATTAACGGATTAGCTAACCAGAAATTTATTAATTTTTGGAAACATAATTCAAATTGAAAGGACATTGTAAGACGGGTTATTGTTTAGTATGTTTTAGTATTGATATTAGAGAGTTGCTTTGAGGAATTTAGGGTCTCTGTGAAACTGAGTGGGTCGACAGCCAGTGTCAGGAGAACACGCAGATATGGGAGCGAGGAAGTGAGGGCGAGGCAGGAAGGAAATGAGGACATTCCTAGTGGAGTTGAGTTTAGAGCCGCTCTGTAAATTAGTATTTTATTCCAACCGCAACATGTTAGGTAGTAAATTGGGAATGAGGCAGCGAGATTCAGCCGCCATGGCACTTCCCAGGGCGCAAAAGGGAGCGGGGTCGGGGGATTGGGGAGGATATCGTAAAGTCCTGAGGCGGAGAACAGGGATGGCAAGAGCAATGGGATGCGTCGCATTTGGCATCTCAATCTCACACCAAGTACGTCAAATTGCATTACAAAACATATCAAAGTTGTGAAGTGATAAGGTTACTCTTACTATATGAATAACGTAACCCCACTAGACACGCAAGATATTTATATCGTAGACGAAATATCGAGGTATTTCTATTGGGAAAGGGAAAAGGCTTTAAGAAATGTAATTGAAAATTAAATAGAAACAATAGCTGCGGAGAGGAAAATATAAAAAACCAACTATGACTGATGAAAACAAATTAGAGAGTTATAAGGAGTTGTGGACGTCTTTAAAATTAATCCACTTCAGCTCCATTTAGATTTTTCTATTTGTCTTCAATATCTGAATACTAATGAAAACTATGCTCTTGGTATAGGAACGGTTCACAGAATTGTATTAAATTAACGGGGGATTGAGTTATAGAGTTATAGACAGCTTAAAAAGATAGTCCAAATTAGTCATACAAGGCCGAGTAGAAAGTTTAAAAATCACGTTACGTTCTTCCCTTTGTTTAGAGACTTCTTCAGGCGTATTATTATTATTATTATTATTAACAAAAATATGAGCATACGCCCAATATTTAATTTAAATAAAATATGTTTACGTGAAAATAATTAGACCTCCTCTATCAATGTCTGTGGCCAAAATTATACTAATTTTAATTTCATGTCATATATTGAATTCATTATTAAACTTGAAAAAATTGTAAGAGTATTGTAATTGTAGTGAACACTTTCTTAAGTTATTCCATCGAAAAAATATTGTCACATTTCTGAAGTATCGTGAGATACAGTAACATACACTGATACAGGTTATTTAACACGAAGTGCTATACAAAGGCTCGTAGTTCGAAAGTCTGACTGCGCTTCGAAGTCCAGTACAATTTATACATTCGTGGAATATTCCAGAAAAAGAACATTCGTGAAACAGAAACTTCTAGAAACGAAAGGTAAATAAAGTAAACAAATAAAATATTGGTTACGTTGAGTGGGAATTGAACCCGAGTCTACATCTCTCAACCCCTATAGCTTCAGGTGTTGTAAATAAATGGCATGTCTTTGATTAGAATTCGCGATTTAAAGTATTGGCTTAAGGAAATAGAACTTAGAAGCTATTTAGTTCATGCCAATAATTATTTTTCAACTCTTAAATACATGTGGATTCTGCTGAAAACAAAACCTCTTCGTAGCTAAAATGTTATCTTATGCAATTTATGAAGCAACCGGCTGTTTCAGGCGAGGCGAGATACTTTGCTAAATGGTTCCTAGATATGTTTTGAAAATTACCAACTAAAATGAATTGTATGTATTTAAATCACGTCGATGTCGCGAATCCAGATAAGGTGACACTCTTACTTTATGTCCAAAATTTAAGAATTATTATATACATCTTACATATTTTTCTTTGGTAGTTTGCGCCAAAATTTATGTCTCAGTGAAACATGTAAATGGTCGGCTATTTTTGTAATTATTGAAGTTTTAATGAAAATAAATTAATGATTTGTTTAATAACCGGAAAGTTATGGATTTTAATTTTTTAATTCCAATAACTAAAACAAAATGCTATCACTTAAACACAATTTTTATTAAGTTTAAAATTACATGTCAAATAAAAAAAATTCATACTATATTCTGAATCTTAGGTACAAAGTTAATGACAAAACTGAACCAAGTATTGAAAAAGTTTTACTCTTAAACTTTTTGACGTAGAATAATCTGCAGAAAGGTCATTTTAGAATAGGAGTCATGCGTACATCGTAACAAGACTTAATTAAAAACAGATTAGAAATATAAACATAACCGCGAAAAAAAACAACGTTTTGTGTGTCGGAAATTATTTCTTACGTATTCTTGTTGATTCGCGCTTATTAAAAACGTCTGAACTTTTTTCAATACATAAAGACACTCTTCTCGCACAAAGGGAAAGCAAGCTACAGGTTTATCCATATTTTTATGTATAAACAAGAAGGTTTCGTTAAAGCAGCTGATGTGCTCTTGCCAAATGCCAAATGTCAAAGGACGCATTAAATGCAATTTATGAAGCAAAAGAGATGAAGGGGAAAAGTCACAATCAATGTTATCGATCCAAAAGTTATCATATTGACTCTGAAGCGATTTATGTTTAAATTGCACCCGGATTTCCTAGAGAAAATAAATAAAGCTTCTGACAATTTATGGCGATCTATAACATTGTACTTTATTTCAGAGGTTCTCAATTTCTACTGCTAATTTATAGATGCAATAGAATTTTAGTTGAGAATTTTAGTTGAGATGTCATTTTTCCACAAGTCCCGTGTATTGCACAATTTTTATTGTCTCTATGAGACGAGGTGAATGATATCTACAGAAATATTTTCTTTGTTAGTTTCCTCTCCAGCTAGTCGAATCGTGCAGCTGGGAAATAAACACAGAAGGCTCAGGCCTGAGCGAGATTTCCCTCTAGACGCAACACTGACTTTTCACTCTCTCTGCTTTTTGGCGGATTCTTACGAAGATTGCAGTAGCCTACTCGTATTCACTTCTGATTTTACTGACAAAATTATGTCCATTTCCAATTAATTGAAAACTATCCTGTTTCGTATACATCTCAGAGACTCGCATAGTTTAACGTTCCTGGAACTGATATGTGATTCGTTCATGATTGAGTATGTATGAGTACATGGAACGGCAATCATGTTCCTTAATTTTTCAGTCGGTTAACAGGAACCTTCAGACCTATTTCACGCGTTTAGCATATCGATAAATAATGGATTGCGTGTCCAGTGGTTTCTACCTTAATGATCATTATTGGCGGATCAAATATAGTAAAAATTATAATAGATGGTAGCAATTAAATAATAAATGATTTTTATTGATTAATTATATGAAGGACTTAGGATTGAGGCAGCCGATTTCAGCTTGATTGTCAGGACTTTATATGTCGGACATCGCGAGTAGGAATCAAAGTGGGCTTTTAACGCAGCGCCTGCTCTCCATTTAGGAAACTGATGTGACAGTCGTGATTTGTCACATCAATCAGAACAGAGAAAAAAAGAAATATATATGACAAGATGAGTTATGCGTAATTTACCGTGCGCACCGAGGTTTGATGTGTGTTTGTGTGTGTGTGTTCCAGCGAGACAAATAACGCTTGCCAGCGTTCTGGGAGTGACTTTCAAACGAAATTGATGTTTACGAGCTACTTTTTTTTGCTCCCCCACCCTGGGTATGTTTGAGCTAATTTGCACTTTTACATCCATCTGTCACAAGGCCAATTAACGAAATTGATTCCCGGCTCGGACGTGATTTGAGCTGATGAGTCAACTACTTTTAATTTTAAATAAATGCAGGTTTTTGTGACCTGTAGCAAGGACTCTGACTCTCAAATACCACCAACTGACGATGACCGCCTTATAACGCTCCACTATTCCTATCTTAGACATTATCTCTTAGTGTAACTTTTAACTGTAGCTTCATTAATTTCTATATGGTGAAAATTCTGAAAACACGGCTATAATTAACAATTTAAAAATGTATATTACTTAAAATATAAGTTAAAAATAGAAATTTTTACAAATAAAATACGTTATTTACTCTGATTACAAGTTTAATGATAAATAAATAAGAATACAGCCAAATAAGTCTGCATATGCATTTAATTAGTATTTAATTAATAGAAATACATTTTCGTAACCTCTGCAGTTGGCAAGTGCAGTAATTTTAATTGAAAAGCAAGAAAAGGTAGCAGAAATTAGGAAAATAATAAGACAAGGATTCGGTCTGTCACCCATACTCTTTAACTTGTATATGCAACAGGCGATAAAGAAAATTAAAAAGGAGTTTGGAAAGGGAATAAAAATGCAATGAGAAGAAATAAAATCCTAAGATGTAGTATTAGTGGAGTTAGAAGAAGATTTGGAAACCATAATAAATGGCATGAACGTGGTCCTGGAGAAAGAGTACAACATGAGGATTAATAAAGGGAAAACTAAGGTGTATGGGAAACAGTGGAATAACAAAGGACGTTAATTGGGAATATATAAATATATAAAATATTTTGAAGGACGTTAAGTAATTTTGCTACTTTGGCAGCATAATAACTAGGGATGGTAGAAGTATAGAGTAGAATAGCACAGGCAAGGATGGGTTTCACAACAAATGGCTAATATAAGTACGAATATTAGTAAATGATTGTTAAAAATTTTGGTATGGAGTTTGGCATTATATGGGCGCATAACGTGGATGGAAGGAATTGCAGACAGGAAAAGAATAGAACCTTTGAAATGTGGTGCTATAGAAGAATGCTGACAGTCAGATTGAAGGATAAATAGCTAACCAGGAAGTTAATTTTATATATGTCAATAGCCACGTGTGGTTATAATAATGAAATCTTGACGCACGTGTCTCGCTAATTATTCAAAATATTTTTATATTACTTCATTTGATCATGCTTTGTAAGGGATCTACAGCATTAAAATGTTCGTATTTTTGTTTTTATGGTTATATTATCCACAGAAGTTTAAACGCGTGAACAAAAATAACAACAAAACTTAACTTGGTACCGTTATGCATGAAATTTAGGTAAAGTCAGTGTGAATATGATAATGTTTTTCGATCCATGGGAGAATTCAGTTCAAAATAAAATAACTATGAATATTTAGAAGTGATTAAAAAATGTTTATGTTATTGTTAATGGCCTATGATTTAATATAATTTACTTTAACATTCGAAAAAACAGTTTTAAATCTGCAAAGATTCTGTCCGGAGTCTTAGTGTTAATAGAAAAAGGTATTTCTTTTCATGTATAAGCATTTAGCCGACACATGTATTTAAGCAATATATAACTGCTAGTTCATAAATCAGACTGTAATTAAAGTACTATTTGAGTTTTCTGCGTTATTTTTATGGCTTTTGCAATTTCCTAGAATTTTAACTATTACATATATTAACTGTTTTCTTTCAAAAAATATAATTCTAACGACACAGAGTTTTAACGTACTGGGTATTAGTATCGCTGGTGCAAGGTGACAGATTATCATTATTTAAGGGAATATTAATTTATATCGAGGAGAAAATATGTTCGGCTTAACACAAATTAGATTTATTTCATTGAATAAATATTAATAAATTCATGTTAAGACGCTTGAGGGGTGAAAGTACAAATAAGAACAAACACTTTTTACCAATACACATGTCGGTGGAAAGGAACTCCTAACTCGCAGAACGCGCGCTATACACGCTCTATGCGCCAAAGAGATTAGCATCAGCTAGTGATGCGAATGCGAAAAGTAACTTAAGAGAGGTGAAAAGGAGGGACAGAGCAAGTATACAGTCGATGACAGCTGTTCCGCGCAGAACACTTTAACAGTTGATGGTACCAAGTCCATCGGATTTAAGAATTTGAGGAATTAATCAAAAGTGCAACTTGTCAGAAGGGGAGAACTACCAGTCATTTGTATCAAGAGAGGTTTCCTCTTCGACGAATTCCTGCCAACACCAAAGGTTCTCGACTATATGAAAGAAGTAGATACCTTCAAGGGAATCTGAGGAGACGTCGGTGGTTCTAGGTGAGTTAGTACTTCTACTTATGAGGGAGTCCTCCGGTATGAAGCTGCTGACCTTAACGTCGATCATGTTACTGTTTGGAAAGTTGTTCATTACAGTTATCACAACAGTACAATCTGCAAAAGCCAGGAGCCATGGCACTTCCACTGTACCCTTTAAAACTTAAACAATCAGGAAAATAACCAAAATATAGAATTTCTGTTCTTCTTAGTGACGAAGCAAAATTTTCACAAGACCCAATTTTTTAAAGCCACGTGTGGTCTGATGAAAATGCTCAGGCATCCTTCATCACAGCACGACAAGAATGTTTTCCTGTCAACGTGTGGGCTGGTTTGGATGATGTACTAGTTGTATCCAGCTTCCTTCGTCCACGAATCAACGGAGAATATTACCTGGATATCATTTAAAATGAGTTATTTGTACTGCTTGAAGATACCCCACTGCCGGTTTGCCATCGAATGTTGTTTCAACATGACGACATTTCTCGCTTGCACTTCGTCAGCGCTTGGCTGATACATTTGGAAATAAAAGATTTAAATTAGTAAAATAAACCGGATATATTGTCTAAAATCATATAAAACACTACACGCACACTAGAGAGCAAAACACACGTTGAGACGCACGAACATCAGCGTAAGCAGTGAAGAATTTCACGACCCATAAATCTGACTTTTCGTATTAGTTCCAGGCAAGAAACGAAACAAATAAACATTGTATGTATGTGTGTTTATGTGTGTAGACATATAAAGTCTAAATAATGAATGCTTGATTCATTCAATTATAGGAAGCTTTCTAATGAAATATTGGAATGTTTAATTTCGTTCAGTTGTGGACCTCATACTATAATAATTTATTTAAAATAATAATAATAATAATTTGGAACTTGAATTGTAACTACTCATCAAAGGAAACATTTTCTCAGAATTGTCTGAGATTGACACGTGCATAGGATCCTTTAATTGGGACCAAGATAAATTAATCCAGATAAATGGATCTTAATCCTACTACAATAAAAATAAAGGCGTACATCAATAAGTAAAGAAGGTATGTGGTGATGAGATTAATTTATCGCTGTAATTTATTTGTTATAATAAGAAACTCTAAAAAAATTGCATCCAGGTTAGACTATCTCTTCAGTTTTTTTAAGGTTCCGCGTAAGTCTCGGCTGTTCTTCCGCAGCCTCCCGCTTAAGGTCCCACTTAGGGAGACTTGAGACTTCGCCAAGTACCACACACGAGACATGAAAGGATGGGGCGGGTTGCCTGAGAAATATAAGCTTTGCCGCCCGCGCATGGTAACGGAAGGCTCCTCACCTGTATAAAGCGGGAGGAGGAAAGACGGAGGCGGCTCTGGCAACACCGCCAAGATAAATAGCGACGTTGCCGCTAACGAAACACGCGGAATTGCGTAACATTAATCAGACAGAGTAAACATTTGCGCCAGCTAGCTGCAGGGAGCTCTAGCCTGGGGTCGGGCCGTATCCTCTACGACACGTCGCATTCATAACAGAAAATATAAAATATTCCTTTGCAACATTATTTCATTTTCTCGAATAGAGTTCAATTTATCTCTAAGCCGTGGAAATCGAGACTGATAGCAAAAGTTGTTCCAATCAGTATATTCGGAATTGGCTATATAAATTGTCGACAAGTTTCAATTTCTATCCTCTGTACTATTTTTAATATGGCATTTAAATTTTAAATGTTACGCTTTCTAAACGAGGTTCTAGGGCTTCCAAAAATTTGTGTCACAGGAAATAAGATATGTTTAATATAATCTACGAAATCATCGTTAGGCCTCCCTCACACCTGTTGACGTGCAAAAATTGCGTTTTGAAAAGTTCGTGGCCGTATTTTGATATTATAATAAAATAATTTGTACCTCCGGTTAATGTTTTAGACCTTTACGTTTCTATAGTCTATATTTTAATTATCAACCTAGTAAACATTTATCTGAGCGTGTCTAATATATTTTACTTTAAACAAACCACAAATTTTGTTTTATTCTATGTTTCAAGTAGCACTTAATGGTAACATATGCAATTTGAGTAAGTAGTATTTGCCCGTCAGTAAAAATGTGCTTATATACGAGTCTAATTCTTTTCACTTTGCACTCCGTACAATATCGTAAATATTTATCAGGACGCTGAAATATTTAGGTTCTTTCATAATTTATTTAACTTGACGTAAATTATTGTTCCGACGTTTCTGTATGTATAATTAGTCGCATTGTTATTTATAACTGAAATTATGGTTATAACTATTATAAGAAAATTCTACATTGTTACAACATGAATTTATGTATTCGATACTATCAAAGTTACTTAAATTGTAACAAATTATATTAATATTTCTGATTCACAATATGATATTTTCACGGTTGTTACAATATCATTATACATATTTTAACGAACCTAGATTTAATATTCTCGCCGTTATAAAATTGTTTAGTTATTTCCGTTTCCTGTATGTAGAAATGGATTTTCAATTATTGGAGAATTTATATAGTGGATGGGTTTTATTTATTAAACAATAATCAAGCTATTTTTTAAAATTGAGAAATTATAATTTGAAGGAAAATGTAATAATGATGACAAATGAATTCAAAAGCACACTGGACATTTATTTTAATAAATGAAATTCGTAAAAAGTAGATAAAAACAAAATTAATTTACGTTAATGGTAAAATAATGAATAAAAATGTTAAATTTACATATTTATGGGGTAGTAGAGCAATAATAATTTTTTTTAGATGAGACTCGTTAAAATCAGGTCAGAAGCAACGCAATTTATTGTAAATAGGTCTGGAAATGTGAAATCTTTAAAATCAAAGTGAATGAAACCGTCGAGGACTGCAGCTATATTCTCTGGGGGCGTTTTGCCTAAGTCTGTCTGCTTTGGACTGACGATCTGGAGATGCCTGTCGATGCATCGGATGATCTCGTTGTACGGCGGACGCCATGGATCCAAGATAGTGGAAACTTTTGCTGTAATATCTGCAACTCCTGTTTCATCAAGAGTTCCACGCAGCTCTGGCCCGCGGCTCGAAATTTTATATCTCTCCTTCTCAATATCTCTCTCAGTATCTCCTCACTTGGTCCAGAAATACTTTTCCTCCCTTTTACAGTAGCACCCATTGACTTGTATTTGCAGAATTGTAGCCAATAGGAAAATTGTATTTGCAGGATTTAAACAAGTGCTATCGCACATGTTTCGCATTTGTTTCATACAGTAGCCAAACTTCCGACTTGACGGAGGAAAATCCTTTCCGAATTTGGGACGGATGACACTCATTGTTCGTATATGCCCCTTCCATACATCTGAAGAAAGGATATTTTACATTGTCGGAAGGAGGGTGACAGCACTGCCACGCACACTCATACACAAAATGTATTGCAGACCGTAAGACTTAATTCCCGGGCTTTTAATGTATTACAAGACCTAGTATAAAAACAAAATTTCCCTAAATTTCGGATTCTATTATATTATTTACTAACCTCTAACCTACCAATTTTCTTTTTATGTTTCTCTTTCACTTTACCTTTAAGGTTCAAAACTGTATTTATTTCATCAGTTTACTTTTAGTAATACATCACGAGTTGAAAGAGATTAACGTGCAACTATTAACATTATAGAGTTACAGATTAAGTTATTTTCCGACTATTCCACAATAATACTGCGAATACCGTTTTTTCATATCTCTCTTTCGTCAGTAATTTACCAGAGTCGTTTAGAAAATTCTCGGCAAGGCACTGGCATGATTCTACAACCCCAGGAGTTATTTAGACGTTTCGTTAAGAGTGATGTCGCTTATTACATTGTTACACTTCTAAATCGAAGAATATTTCAAAAAGTATCGACTGACGTCGAAGTGCTTTTAGAATTCACTGAAACTTATCTTTTGAGATGCTAATGTACACGTGTGCATCACATTCCATAGTAATACTCAAGTTAATATTTTGTTTTCCGGACTATTAAGGTAGCGATGATTTTCTTCCATTAAATAAGTCACAGCAGAGAGACATGAGTTTGAAAAACATTTTAATAAAATATTTTTTACATTTCAATGACTAAAAATGTATTTACTTAATTATTTAATTTATATTAGAACAAATGAATATACGTATTATATATAAAATTGGTATTACGTCGTGTATAAAATTATTTACGGGAATCTCTGAACAGAATAACGTTATTTTAAAATAAATGGAATCGAATGGATGTACATATTACATCTCACACATTTACATACAGTTTCCCCACAATGGCCCGAGAGGGAAAATTTCCTCGGAAAGGAGTCCAAACGTTCAACATTTACCGCGTTAGTGGACTTTTCTTCCTTCCTCCTATCTCCACTATAACTTCGTCAAGAGATGTAAATAGTTTTTAAAAAGAATGAAGTATGTTTATGTAAAAGGAAAATACGTTGAAAAATATATTTTTCTTCTCAGAAATTAAATTTTACGAATAGTGCTCGTATTACGTAGACAAACACGCATCTTTTCATTCTTCATTTCTCTGGAGCAGCAGTCTGAAATTAACCTCATGTTTCGAAACGACACTTCTGTTCCCATCTCACTGTTCATCACTCTCATAATTTATTCAGTGAAGCAGATTTTCTTACGTGCTTCGTCTGCATTAATTTCAGTCTTTCTTCCGTGAGCTATAATATATTACTTAGGCTTGTGGAGAAGGGATGGAGTGACGTAAGGTGAGAAGAGGAGAGAACGCGTGCTTTCCTCTGTGAACCAGAGAGGAGAGAAAAGGGGGTTGGTGGATAGCGAGTTATTGCTGTTAAATTTTTCAGTGGCGCAGCAGAAAGCCACCTCTCTTACCTCATGAATAAGTTATGTCGTCGAATGAGATCCAGCAGACCATTAAATAAAGGCGCAGGGCAAACGCGTCAGCCCGAATAACCTGGTCTGATCGCGTAACGCAATTGGCGACATTCGAAACGGAAGCTGGTGGCGACCTCCTAAAATCAACTTCGATTACGCCAGCGTAAGTCATGTTGCCAGTGTGTCATGCAGTCGAATTGACGTGTCATGTAGTCATGACAGTCAACGTATTTGAGGTGTGGACACAATCGTGTTGTACGGTCTATCGTTCTCAGGAGTGAGAAAGAGCGACGACGTGATCAGTGTAAGTGCTCTGTATCATAACTGAGACTAGAAAATACAAATTCACCACCAGTACATCTGTGAAATTGATTAGTTATACGACGGGTTGGAGAACGCGTGGTTCTGTAATTGCAATGAATTTGGTATTTTTATATAATATAAAAATGTTTGTATGGAGTGTGGCGTTATATGGGTGCGAAACGAGGACGATAGGAGTTGGGGAAAGGAAAAGAATAGAAGCCTTTGAAATGTGGTGCTATAGAAGAATGCTGAAAATCAGATGGGTGGATAGAATCACAAACGAGGAGGTTATAAACAGAATGGTTGAAAAGCAAACAATATGGAGGACGTTGACTAAGAGAAGGGATAGATTAATAGGCCACGTTTTAAGACACGAGGGTCGAGTAAAATTATCATTAGAGAAAAGTGTGTGGCGTATGAACAGAATAGGGAGGCAAAGTATGGAATACGCTAAGCAGATTAGGAAAGATTTAAGTTGAGCTAGTTATGAGAAAATGAAAAGACTTGCGCAAGATTGGTTAGCAAGGAGGGTTGCATCAAACCAGTCTTAGGACTGAATACCACAACAACAATAGGCCTAAATAATTCCGTATTAATCACATTCACTCCTGTAGTAATTATTCCAGTTTAAAAATACAGTTCGGGAGGAATATTCATCAATATAAGGAAATATGGAAACAGGTTGGCAGTCCGAAATTTAAGTTTCATTTACTTATAAAATATCAGTATATTTTCTTATAAATACGTGAAATATTTTACATGTATCGTGAACAAAGTGTTTATGTAAACGAAAATTTCAAACCCATTTAATACAAGTTGAAATTTAATTAATACTTAGCTGATTAGTCGATTACTAAATACTACTTTGCACTCGAAAAATATTTTAAATAATTTATAGAGATGTTCACCTGTGATGAAAGAAATAGTAAGCATTCGTATATATATTTGTTAGGCACTGCCACCTGTTTTGCCCAAACCATTTAAAAATACGTGGCCATCTTGCTGCATAATCTGTTTTGTACTGAGAACGTTGCTCATTATTACTATAATCTTGGGTTTCGTGGTAGGTTTACTAACTTTTATCCTATAAGGTAACCGACAGTAAACTGGTAGTGATTTAATCGGATTTGTAATCTTCTATTATGCTATTTTCATAAGCAGAGTAATTTATTTGATTATAATAATTCTAACCACTTTTCAAATTGAGCCGGCAGAATTTAAGGCAGAGCTGGTCTTTTAGACTTGCAAAGTTAAGAAAAAAATCTAACCATAAACAGACTCTAGAAAAAATTATTTATTTGTCGGAAGCTTTCAGCATTATTTTCGTATTCATTCTTTTGTTAAATACAGTATAAATTAATAAAGTAGATTACAATACATGAGTTCGTACAACTATAGTCTATACTTCACACAGCAGCAGTTTTATTTAACATCAGCAATATGTCTAATAAAATTTTATATATTATATATATGTTGAAAGTTATGTCTACTTAATTAACTACTTAAAGTTGAACGAGTATAGTTATACAACCTTAAATGAACATCGAAATTGTCTACAGTTGTTGTTTTTATAAATTTATGAACTTACATTTTGTATAATACCTTCATTATTTTAATAGGATGTTAATAAAATATGACTTGTTGTGTCTACCTAAAATATTACGAGAGTGAGTTTAGATATCAAGCATGTATTGTGATTAAATTTGTTAGATTGTATTATTGAAACAATTTATGTAAACTTCTTAATAATTGTTTTACTTTAGTAGGGGCTACTCTACAGAAACCTTATAATTAATTAATTTAAATATATGGTCTTTGAGCTCTTGTAAATCCGGTTTTCCTCAAACGTGATACTCTCTTCTTAAATGATTTCGTGCTGAGAGGTGTTCGTAACGTTTTTGTAATGAAGCTGAGGTCAGAAGAGGCAGCAGTCATTTACAGGGAAAAAACACTGCAGGTTATATTGCTTAAGTTTTTTCTCTTTGTTGCAGCCTGTTCTCCTCTTCCAGAGAGGTATACGAGCCACACTCCCTTCGTCTTGTTTCTCCCTCTTAACCATTTCCCTTTTTCTCCGAAACGGAGCAGCCAAATTAAACACAACGAAAACTGGAGGAAGTAAAGTTTTCGGCAAAGTGGCAACTCAAGTAGGCGCGATGCGATAACGGTTAAGTTTTATTGTTGCGCCGCTGCCCCTATTGTCGCCTTGTCCCATCTGCGCCCCATGTACGTGTTCTGTAATGTTAATGGCGGCGCCTCGGAGACGTAAAAACAAAAGAAGACAAACAGCCCGCACAACCTCACTAAGACACGAAAACATAAATATGCTTTTGTTGTTTTGCAGTTTTCTGTCACATGGCTACATTCGTACGAGGACGATGTCCACCATCCACAAAATAAAAGTAGAGAAATCGTAAACACTTCATTTAAATATGAGATCACATTTAATCCATCAAAACAATAGTAGTGTACCCGCGGATAATAATTCAATAAATCAGAGCAGTAACGAAATCCTACATTACATAAATCACCATTCAGTACTCTTATTCAAGGATTCTTGTAATTCGGTTTCCGCTATAATCCTCTTCCTATAATTAAATACCTCCTAGGAATTCGATCGTATTATCTAGGATCTTTAAATGCTGATGTTTATAACTGTGCTCCTCAAACTGACTTAAGATGTCTGTTTAAAATATAATTTATCACTTTAATTCACAGCTATTTTCCTAAAACCTGCTTCTTTGTTTTAACTGTATCACAATGTTCCACAGATCTCTAATTTTCTTAGCTTGTCACGGTTACTCTTCCTGTTAACCATGTATGCAGCTTTCATATTCTCGTCCACATACCAAATTCATAATTCGTGGATTTTCCTCGTTCAAGAGAAACCTTACCCTTCTTACGAAACATAATAATAACGAATATTTAAATATGATATTAGATTGCATAATACGGGTTGGTAAAATTGAAATAAGTTTGTGACGGAAAGTTACAATTTGAAAAACTATGTTGTTGTATTGAGTCCTTTGACAGGTCTGCTGCAACCTATTCTGCGCAAACCGTTTCATTTCTACATAACTACCACAACCTCCCTAATCTCCCTTGCGTATTCCATCCTTGGTCTCCCTCTTCTGTTCTTACACGCACACTTCCCTCTAATGCTAATTTTACTAGACCCTCATGTCTCAAAATGAAGCCTATTAATCTATCCCTCCTCTTGGTCAGACGTCCATATTGTTCTCTCTTCCCCTATTCTGCTTAGAACTTCCTGATTAGTTACCCTATCTGATTTTCAGCAATCTTCTATAACACCTCATTTCGAAAGCTTCTATTCTTTTCCGTTCTGCAGTTCCTGCCGTGCACGTTGCGCACCATATACCGCTATAGTCCATGACAATATTTTAGTAATGATCTCCTAATATTCACACTTACATTTACTCATTTTTCGCGCAGGTCTTCTTGCCTGTGCTAGCCTACTCTTTATATCTACTATACTTCTACCATCCATTGTTATTATGCTGCCCAAGTAGCAGAATTCCTTAACTCCCTTCCAAATATCCCTTCCCAATTGAATACCCTTTGTCATCCCACTATTTCCGAAACTACACTCCATCACCTTGATTTTCCCTCTATTAATCCTCATGTTGTACTTTCTCCAGGACGTCATGCCATTTATTATGTTTTCCAAATCTACTTCTGACTCTCCCAATACTACAACATCCTGAGCAAACCTTAGGGATTTTATTTCTTCTCCTAGTCCCTTTCCATATTCCGTTTTAAGTTTCTTCATTGCCTGTTCCATATACATGTATAGAGTACGAAAACAAATATTGTTTTATATCTTATATTTTTATTCATTTATTTTATGTTATGTAAATTGTTTAAACAAATTGGAAAAGAAGCGCACTGTTCGTTCTTGGGAATAATTAGGGCTAAGGTAAAGGCACGAGGGAACGAAGCTTTTGCGGAGTGAACGTGGCGAAAGAGATGACCACGTCAGAGATGATATAATGAGAATCCGTCGTCGCTTAGCAACGCTCCTTTTTCAGTGGGAGGAGAAATCGCCAGAGTCACGGATGGGCGACCCTTGTCTGCATGTATTTACATTCGACGTGCGTGAATATCTCCACAGCTGATTCCTTCTTTCAAAAGCCCTTCAAGCCTCTTTTCTGTGCCCTGATTTTTCTCGTTTCTTTTTGAAGCCAAGCGGTCAAGCGCGAAGATGAATCGGCCTGGAAAATAGAACAGAGAACGGCAGATAACCCTTCACTCACGCACTCTCCCATCCCTTGCTCCTCGGAATACGGATGGGGAGGAGCTCCTCTCCCCTACGGTAAAACGATCCATCATTAAAAATCCATACACTGGTATTTGAATTATTACTAACATAATTTTTCTGACGAATCATCTTCGAAATAAAAGAAGTAGATCAGTGCGGCACCACTATATTTAAAAAATATATGAATGCTATCTAATTTCTCTGACCTATCAAGTTTCAATACTCATTTATTCCTTCACACTGAAAGGTTGTTGGAAGATTATTTACTTTTGCCTCCTTGATTTGTTTGACCAATCGCAAGAGTCCGGCTTAAGAAATTTCTCCACCTTATAGGGTAGCTGATAGCTGATGTGAAAGTTTAAAGAACATCACTTCTTCCTTCATTTCTTTGCTAATTATATTTCCTTATTTTAATATGCCTCCAACCATTGAAGTAGATTGTTATGTAATTCGATAAATACAATAATTAACTGTAGGATTTCAGCTAATAATTTAATGGAAACATTAAACTTTTATAATCTACTTTAGTGCACACAAATTGATTTATTTAAAATTCATATTTATTATCCTAATTTAACTTTGGCTTGGCTTTAAATCGGTTAGAGCGCGGCTTTAATTCGCTACTTCACGGGAATAGCTCGCAGTTCGTCACATAGAGTTTTATGTGCAAAAGACGAGTACACAATTTGTTTTCTTTGAGGTCGATATCCGTTACCCATAGATCATTGTTTGCAAGACGTCAACTTCTTGCTAAGGACACTAGAATTCCGAGCTGCACTTTGTAACGCGCCGTCACAATTATCTCCAATGTAAGTCAAAGTCAAAAATTGTGTAACAAATATGTGAGATATTCAAATGTATTTTTATGCACTTTCACTGAATAGCTTTGGTTCTTCTTTTTCGTCTAGTGTTAGAATTTAGTTCGATTTCGCATGAGATCCTACTCCGAGCACGTGAGTAAAAAAACTATTTCGAAAATAATATCCATCGTTATAAACACCTTGCCAATTATATTTTTCTCATATTTACCATATATCCGAAGTACGTGGCCGGATTTGGTAATGTTACAAAACGAGAAGCTTCGTGAAAAACAGACGGTTCCTCAGAAATACGTCTCCATTCTCTAATTCATTTCTTTAAGAGCATGAGACGTTTACGTTGCCGTATCATACTTATTAAAAGCCATCCATATACCCCCAAGAACATATTTATTTCAACAACTCTCCAAAAATGATATACTTACTCCAAAAGGAAGAAATACTCGATTTGAAAGAAAAACCTACACTCAGTGTTTTTTTCATGTACGCTTGTATCATTAGACACCGATATAATCATATCACTCGTTGCAACTTCTAGGAATTTGTATCCGACGAATCCACGTGGAAGAGTTATCTCAAAAATTTGGTGGTGTACAAACTTGTGCGTTTCTCGCCTCTTGGCTTTTCTGGTATAAAGTGTTCTCGGCCCCTCCCTCTTTATTTTCGTAATTTATTCACTGATACCCCTGTGATATGAATCCATGTTCCCGGTAAAGCTAGTGAGGATTAATTTAAATTAATTGTTTCTTTTGTTAATAACATATAAATAGTTTTTATTCAAAACCTTTCCTTAATTTAAATATAAAAATTATGTCATTTATCCCTTGCACAGCTCATCATAATTTCCACTCTTTATTAAATAAAGTCTACAGCTTTATAATCTATTATTTAATTATTACTCTCATTTATAATATCATGTAAAGAAGCATCCCTGATATATTCAACAATTTTTCTTAAGGTTTTGAAAAACTTCCGCTTCTATTATTGATAATTTAATTGGTGACTATTTAATAATTACTCTTTAAATGAACTGCTAAGAGTTTGGTTTAAGTATTAATGTATTCTCCATTGCTTATAAGATTAAATTTATATTTAAAAATTGTGATATTCTTGTAGTAGTATTTATTTTATTCTTACAACTCGCCGATTGCCATAATGTCTTTTAAAATGTTGACGAAACAAATCGTTTTGTCCGTCATTGTATGACGGAATATTTAAATTAATAATGTACTCTTAATGACGTTAAATCCTGTAAATGTTAAAGGAAACTTAAATTGATTGATGGCAGTTTCTATTGCGACCAATAATTAGTCTCTTTAGTTGCCACTTTCGTAATGGCTTGATACCTCATTAAGTAATATGACAATCTCTAATTAATTTATCTTTAAAAATTTAATAGCTCTTGTTATAATAAGTGGACAACAAGTACGTAAATTTTTGTAAGTGTTCATTTACATTTTGGTCATAATAGTAGTAACTTCACAGTGGAGTATTCGGGATCATACATGAAACTGAATGTAGTACTACTGAGATTGGACTCGATTTTGAAACAAACTGCTGTTGGAATTCGCTGACTCCGTTAAATTCCCTGTGAACCGAAGGTTATGACGGCCTAGTCCATAAAAGATCTGACCACGAAAATAAAAGTTAATGAACGGTCAGCTCTTACGTGCACTGACTTGCTGCAAATTTTTTGATGACTTGCTGTAAAAAAAAGCCGCTGTTTTGCATGAATATATTACAGTGTTAGAAGATACGCAAGAAAGTTTCAATTAAAAATTGTGTACACCAGACTTAAAATATATATAATTTATTTAATATTTTACATACAATTTAATGCTACCCATTATATTGCGTTAATTAAGTAAAACCACGGGTGTAAGAAGCCCGATTCTGAAATAAAATTATTCTGCGGATATTGTGCATAATTTTTTACAGTAAGTACCACTTATTTATTAAAAAAATTGTTGTCTACCAGAAATTAATGTTTTCTTAATTTTTATTTTACGAGAACCAATACTCGTAAAAATTTCTACTTACCAGTGTTATCACGGATGAGAAAGATTAAGTGGCGTTCTTCGTAGCAAATATATTAAGTTGATTATTTCAATGACATCGATAGGAAATAGTATGTCACAACCCTGAAGCAGCTTACTGAAAATTAAAACAATGTATGCCTTCCTTCAACCACTTTATTTTATTATATTTTCATCTCTATTAGTGCTGTAGCTGTATATATCAATGTTGTTTTACATTTAATGTAACCAGTTTATCATCATTATAACACACTGAGATATTTCAGTTCCAAATTGCCATGTGAAATTGAAACACGCCTAACCTAAAAAAATATTAGACCGTAGCAAACAGAGCGTCATTTCAGGGATTAATCAGCCAGCCCGCCATATACACGAGTGGTTTGCTGATGTTGCAACAAGCTCTCATTTAATAAACACAGAGACCGTCCAATCCGCCACGCAAAAAGTTATTTTAAATTTATATCATTAAATATTCTGCACCCCCCTCTCTATTTTTATTTGTGTGTGACATTCACGATCCATTAAGCACCGCCAGTGCCTGATAAAATAAGCGCGTGCAGCCCTGGTCAAAATTATACCCTACCACACCACACAAACACACTCTCACGTTTGCTTTATTGCAAGTCCCGGATAATTTATGGCCTTAATTACGATATGACGTACATTTATACATGTGATTATAGGTATATTTTAATTAGTCCGGCTTAATTTTCAGCTGGGAGCATCTGAAATGGTATTACAATTTACTTAAATGCCATTATCCTCTTGTGTAGTCATTTAATGAGTGGTATCAGTTTTACTTAAAAAAACAATGTTAATCAAGTTGAGTTTGCAATTTATTTAATATTTTTAACCTGACATTGTAATTATATATCCTCAATAGAGGATTAATAACGAATAAAAAAGTCTAAATCTACATCAAAGTAAACGTTTTGACAGCATTAATTTCAACTCGCCATTAGATATAATTTAATTTCGTCAGTATCTAGTTACTTACAAATCAAAATGCCTAATCTAGAGGACGTGATTTGTCATGGAATGTTATGCGTAAACAGAAATAAAATTCAGAAATATGATTCTAGGAAAATTGACTGCGGACTGTCACTGTTTCAGTTGCCCGTATTTTACGATTGAAATGAAATTATCTGCACAAATATAAAGGGAGGATTAATTGAAATTAACGTATCCGTTTGTAGGAAAGTTGAAAAATAGATAGTATATTTGGACTCTGATACTTATTCCCCGAACCTGTTTTTCTCTATAAAACAATGTCGAATGTGATTTCTCTTTCTGAACGATAAATTGTTTCTTAAATAGCAAAGGGCGTTTTTATCAAAAAGATCAATATTGCAACTTCTAAATCTGAATCAGTGTGATATCCGATCATGAACCTCTCTGCTTCTAATCGCACATCAATTTCCTAGCTCAATAATGATAGAATGGATCAAAGGTGCACACTACGGCGAAGGTTACAAAGCTGGAAAAAATACTCACAGAAACCTTTTCTTTAATTTTTGTTATTATTACACGATGCGCTGAATATTTGTTGCGTAAATTTCTTGTTCACCTTGTCGTTTTTGTTTCTACGAATAACAGTTAAACGAAATTACTTGGAAATATCTAATGGTGAGGTACTTGCACATAAAATATGCAGATCTTTTATCTAATCTTATATCTTGACAGAATATTTTTCAACGTCACACGATGTAATAAATATAACTATTTATTTCCTTCTCATGTTACACATTCTAAAATTCCACCTCAAAATTTTATAAGTATTAAAACTTTTTTTAAGCTATTGGATACATGAGGGCCATCTATTTGGTAGTATTTCCTCTTTAATAACATGTAGGGATAGGCAAGGGCTGAACATGGAGCCCTGACTACTGTTCAATGATCCTACCCGACATTCGCCAAGAGATCCCAGTATCTGACGGGTTGGGTTCTTCGTATCGTCCCACGCCCAACAGACGATTGGAGTTACGTTTGCTGTGCGGACGCTTCATAGTTGAACTTTTGAGGGAATATTGGGAAGACAGGGGATGGATATATCCTGGACAACATGGATTTAGACCGGGATATTCGTGCGACAGCCAATTAGCAACGGTGTGTCAGGATCTTGCGGACAATGACCGATGATGGAGGAAGAATAGACGTCGTAGTAATATATTTCTTCAAGGTTTTCGATGTAGTACCACACAATACTTTCTTAACTAAACTTAAGGAATCGGGAATAGACAATCGCTTAATTGAATGGATTGGGGAATTTTTGAACAATCGCGTAGAGTCCGGGTAAATGAAAAACCATCCGATCCTGTAAAAATTACATTCAGTGTATCGCAGGGAAGTGTAAGGGGCCAATAATGCTCTTGGCTCTTGTGAATATATTAGGTGAAACGACAAATGAAACCAATTTTCGTATGCATCGTATCGCCGCTCCAAAGAAGTTTATTATTTCTCAGGGAGTTAGCTCTCTACCAACAATGGGTAAATTACGGCGAGAACTCTACTGCAACAATGGATGGACTGCTTCGCAGATCAACAGTACAGGCAACGCGCATGCTCTTAAATGTATATATTTATATTAATACCTCCTGCAATATATTCAAATGAAATATGCACGAATATTTAAGTTAAATCTCCTGTTTTTAAAACCTTTTTTTGCATAGGTACTGCTTTTATTTGAGTAATGAATTGATATAATTAGATTAATATTATCATAAACCATTAACTATTGGAAAATGTTAAATTTGGCCCTTAATCAAAACAAAATTAGATTAAATGTTTTTCAACTGTTTATCAATTACGTCTGGTAAATTAATTATGTTAGTAAATAAAATTATGGCACATTTCAAAATCAAAAATATAATGTATAGAGTAAATTAATTAATTTTTTATGGTTTCTTCGCAATTACTTGGGAACACTGTATATTGGTGATGGTTGTTCCACGATTACATCTCCTCATTCGTCCTTTGCCAATAAAATTTCGTTACTTAAACATTCCTAAACCTTTGAAAGGAAATGAATATGTATTTTCATATTACTGTAATGTTATTGTTTAATTATTCTTCTAATTTTATCATTATTTTTATGGATAGCAATGTATTACTTCAATTAATATTTGTATTTAAATTAAATCAATAGCGAGAAAATAGAAATATGGGAAGAACAATCGAAAATGTTAATTAATTTCATTAATATGCCAAAGTTTCATGGCTAGGTTTATTCCCCATCGACCAATTAGGATCTTAGCGCCCTATCATGAATGAAGTTCGCCCGGGCGACTCCGTAACATCAACGCAGACTCGTTGGCATAGTAACACTATCCAGTAACGGATCGTGTGCTCAGTGCGAGTGCTCTGCATTTCCGGGAACAACGTGCGCATACATCACGACAGTTAATTTCGCTTTCACGGAACCACCGCGTTTTCATTGGCCTTTGTGTCGGGCTGCCTCACTTCGTCAAATTACTGATCACAGAGGTTCCCGTGAAAGAGGGGTTTAGTCTGCTTAATGAACCATCACATTTCACCAACAAATTATAATCTATATATATGTATACCACGTGGATTTAAAATTAATCTGAATTTAGGGCAGGAATGGTGGTTGTTAAATTTATAAAATAATATAAAAGTGAATTTAAAAAAAAGTAACAAATTTAACCTACGAAATAGGATCTGATTTGTAGAAATAAAAAACACTAAGTAAATTAAATTTTGAATTAATTTTTGTGAGACGAACGCAGATCTGAGAGATCACCTCTCATTACCACAATCTATACTTTGGATAATCTTACAGAATAGTACAATAATCCATAATGTAATCACCCGCTTACTAATACATAACCAAAATATAAAATTCTCTATCTATTAATATTATTTTATACCCGAAAGGTCTCAGTTCAAGACTTCGAGTATCTTAAAACCCGTTAAAAACAAAAAATAATACATTCATAGACATGTTGGTTACATTAATTATCTACGTTTTTGTCACGTGTTGATATATTAAATGATAATATTGATAACCTAGTTGATTGTGAAACAGGAAACACAGGTATCTGAATAAATGCAGATATAACAGGCTCAAGATTCGGGACAGTTCTAAAGTATAACGTCTTGCAGTAAGAACTTTTTGGCCTTAATATACAAAAGTAATAACTATCGTAATTATAAATTATTATAGCAGTAGTAGAAATTGTACTTTTCAAATATGTAATAGAAAATAAACATGGAAAATTGCCAATATTCAATACATAATGTAGAAGAAACGTTATTTTCGTATCATTATCAAGTACCAACTTAAGTAATAATTCTTCTAAAAGTGATTAAAACACACATTACGACTTTTTCAACTACTTGCCACATCATCTCCACCCTAATGATCAGTAAAAAAATAATATTTCATTTAGCTCTTGAAAATCAATAGTGAATTTTTCCTGCTTCTTTGCTGCAGTTTAACCCTTTTCAAAATCATCAAACATTAGAAATAACAAATAATTTTAAGAATAAAATGAGGTACATAATTAATTACAGATAATCTTAAAATAAATAAATCAATTACAAAGTAAATAGTCTAAAGCCATTAAAAGCACTACACGCACAGAAAAGAGCACAAACACACACTGAGAAACACAATGACACGCAATGGAGCTTTCACTATTTGGAGCTGCGCGACCAGGAATCTGACCTTCCCTCTGTAGTAGTTCCAGGCAATACATGAAACAAACAAAAAAATGAGCAGAAAAAACTCTACAGAAAGTTTAACGCTATGTGGTGTGTTATTTTATAAGGCAACACATTTAACACTTTTGTAGGAACATTAATGTTAAATATTAGAGGGACGGTTAAGAAAATCCTGTACAGAGCAAAACCAGGATAGTTTTACTCTGCTTCATGAAACTTTTGTAGTTATTGTTTTTAAACTCTGGAGGAAAGTTATTATATAAAATTATCCTGGTATTGTGAATATTTTTGTGATGTAGAGCAAGGCGGTGCTTGACCGACCTCAGAGCCGAACGATTTATGTATGCGTGAAATTCGCCATTCGTTTGAAACAAATTAATGTTCCGATTTACAAACTTTAAGATTTCATGAATATATACGCTTAGTAAAGTAAGTATTTACAAACTTTTGAAGAAAGAATTAGTACTAGAAAGTATTCTAATGGCACGCTTCTGCAACTTAAATATTTCATTGCTCCTGGAACAGTTTCCCCAATTAGAGATGTCATAGCACATAATTGAATGAAAATACGTGAAGTAAACTATTTTGACGTATTATTTGTCAACGTGTTACATTACTATTATAAGTGAATAACTAGCTGAACGAAATAAACAATTCTTGGGTTTCCACCCGGGTTAAATGGAGTTTAAGCCACGACGTTTCGATGGCGTACTCTGCCATCGTTCTCAAGTTTATTCAGAATATACAACGGGAAAACCTTCGATCTTTAATAGCTGAACTTAGTTTCCAGTAAGCAGATCTATATGATCATTCCATATCCCATTCGAATACAGCAATAACTTATTATCGGTAACGGTTAGCCCCTTTAAATGCTTAAATAATACCGCTTTCTGAGATATTATATTCACCTAGGAGGTTAACATCACAGAAAATACGGTGCCATCGGTTTAATTACCATAGTATTTAAATTTTCTGTTACATTGCTTATTATACGCATGAATTTTCTTAAAATAAATATTATTAAAGCTTTTCATTGTTTGCAGCGGAAATAACAACCTTGATTAATGTATATAGTGTCTTACGAAACTATGACTTATCAAAAGTGTATACGATAAAAGGTACATACGAAAGCAAATGAAGAAGAGCTTTAGTAATCACACAAAGTGATAGTAAATTAAATGCAGTAACAGACTTAATACGACAGACAAAAAGGAACGAATGAAGTAATTAAATTTCAGTGGACAGGTTACACTGTCTATCGTTTGAATTGTCTCCGAACAAATAATGAACTTCAAAAGAGTAAAAAAAGTCCAAGCGCGAGGAAATTCGATGTATAGGATGAAACATGACAGGCGGTGGTTTACGCGTACAGAAGAATTACTATTATAGTTGCAGCAATGGGAAACTATAAAAATTGCTACGTGTAAATATAAAATAATTAGACGCACATCAGATATAAATGTAGAGGATGATGATTCAAAAAATTAATAATTAGTACATGATCCCTTGTAGATGTTAAAAAGGAGAAAATTTAAGAGTCGGATTGAACATTTAGGAGTAGAAATAATTTACTGCCTGTTGTTTCATTTTCTTTGGCACAAACAATATTCCGAAACGAAGTGTGACGTGTGAATTTGCCAGTACGCGGGATGATAAAATGCGTTCCATTTAGGCCTTACATTGTGATAAGTACAAAGCCAAGACAAATTACTATAATTCATCCCTCGCTTGTATTAGTGTATAAGTATTCCCGCAAATTAGTCCGATCTTTCAGACTACAAACACACACACAATGGACGCGGTAACAAAGTGACGTCCTGACGGTCGAATCCTCGAGGGAGGAGTGGGAAGAGGGAAGACAGAGAATCCTTACGCACGACGACGACTCAGAAAGATGACAAGCGAGCAGCGCTTTTCCTTTGAGAGATTACTCCTCTTCCTCTCCGGTAATTCCCCCGGTACTCCATAAAGACATTAGTATATTCTTGCAGACGTCAGATATGAAGTGCTTTGCTGCCTCCCCCTCTCCCTTCCTCAATATCACAAATAGCGGTCTGGCCTTCCTCGGTCTGCAGATATTAAGACGTCCACAGATATTACTTGCAGGTACGCTCTATCTTAGACTTTTAATATCTGCCATGGCCGAACAATTTATTTGACAAATTTTTCGCGGAACCGGTCTTTCAGGAAGGAATACGTCTGTGTCCGAATTCAATGTAATTTCAGTTTTAATAAAAGTTCCTCGAAAAGTCGTAACTGAATATCAAATTTATTGTGAGATCTTTTGCAAATTCATTTCAACATTTCCACATCTTACAATGAAACCTTTTCATATAGAAAACACTTAATGTGTTAAAATATTTTGAATTATGGAGAATTTTTTTCATTATTTATACAATAAAGGAAAAAATGAAAAGTACAATGTTTCTCTGCCATTGTAGAACTATTCAGGTGCACTAAAACTCGTGAACTGGCACCAATTAATCCGTTGCCAAAGATGGCACAGAGATGTGATGGTATTATAGATACTTCTCAGTGCGATTATATATCTGTATATTTATTTTTAAAATTTGTTTTGTGATAATAGAGTTTTTATTATAAGGAAGTCTGACGTTAGCACACTGATAAAGAGCTATAACAAATATATCCATTAACTTACATATTTTGCAACGTGTAGTGAAGTTTGATATCCGCGTATTACATTATTGTTTATCATTTATCGTTCCGTTTTAATATTTTCGGTGTCTTAAAATTGCGGCTGTTTAATGATTAAAACTGTGGCTTATTTTTATTAAATTAAAAGTTGTAGAATATGTCTAACAGTAACAATACTTATTTAGAAACATCAATTTACGTATTATAAATAACTTTTAATCTTGTTGACTGCAGGCCATTATCTACTAATTTGGAAAACAATTAGAATTTAATTTTTTTACATTTAAAATTTAATTAATCACGATTCAATAGTTTTACAGCGTAATTAACTGACTTACTTTCATAATTAGCTTTTATGATATTACATAATAATTTTGTTGTAATCTATAAACCAGTAATCAAGGACGCGCTTAAATGCATCCAAGTTTTAATTTGTTATTATTTAATTATAAATTCATTGTTAATAAAATTATGTAAATCTGCGCCATTTCATGAGTATTATTATATACTGCAGGAGGGGTTTAGTTGTAAAATAAACAAGAGGTATAAGCATTATTGGGATATTACCTTGATCTGCCATCGTATAAAGTTTATGAAATCATGTACCTGAATGAATTCAAATCCGCACTTCAGAATATCAAAGTTTGTTCAGTTCTCTGACCTTAATTAATTAAACGAGACCTTCAATAGCCTTGTTTTAAGAATATCCGCCTGTCGAGCGAGCTCTAAAACAATAGCTTCTGAGAAATAACTTCCAGTAAATCACTTTGCAACATGAAAATATTTATGAGACGCGCTTACAATTACTTAGTTTAAATTATAATAGCTAAAACCATTAAACAGTTGTTCTCTGGCATGTTACCATGACGATCAGTTAGAATTTAACAACGTTTAGATTGTACGCTCTTTATCAACTGATGCTGGCGGTTTTATTTCACACTTTTATTACGATTGTCATCATGAAACTGCTTTATTAAAGCAGGCAATTCCTCCATTTCTACATTTGTTAAGTTACAATCTTTTACCTCACTAGTGTAGGGAGTTGTGTGTTGGCATAAAATTACAGAGGGAATTGATGAAATAAATGGAGAATTTATTAAAAAATTATTAATGGAGAAAACAGTTACAAAATTTGGAGATATGGTGAAGCAATTAGATCACTTACTAATCTCAGGATAAAACCGAGGACGATATCCTCCCTGGGCGTCAAGGTTTGGTAACATGACAGCGTATCGTCGCGTCTCTGCCAGCTTCCCCGCAGGACGCTCTCCTCAGCGTCGACAATTCGATCTCTTTCAATGTCCGGGACCAAACAGTGGCTCCCTTCCGTCCCCTTCAAGAATGACAATTCACACAGCCTCGCTGCCGTGTAAAGAAGAGTCGAAAATCGAAGATCAATTTCCTTTAGACCACGAAATCCCATTGCTTGAGATACCTACGTGGTGTTCAAATATTTCTGTTTCCCTGTTTCTTGATTCCCACACTGAAATTCCGCAGCTCATATCCCTGCATGCCTAAATACCATCCCTGGGGATTAGTGGGGACATAAGATCTCTACATACTGTCGCCAATTCCTGTTCTCAATTCTCGCTAACTTTGTTTAATAATTTAAGATATATCAACTATCACGCTACACTAGCTAGGTGTCCGGCATTGCACGGGCATTTCTTTAAATTTAACCAGGAGATTAGATCAATTCGATATTGAACTGACAGCGAGACTAGCATTTAATGGACCATTAACAATATATTCCAATTAAGGGTTTGCTTAAAATTAACGGGGATCAATCACAGCCATTTTAAATTTTGCGGATTTACCTATATTCTGTAGGTGTTAAGGCTCGGTCATGACACAAAATTATACGTGCTAACAGATTCAGCACGTTTGTGCTGGGGTTTCTCACCCCGACGCCGTTTTTTCTCTCTCCTTGTAAATAATATGGTAACCACGTTTTGTTGCAATTTTTCCACACGTTTTAATATGTATAGAGAATATACAAGCAAACATACATCGTCTTTCATTATATTCATGCAGAGTTTAACTGCCAGGTGCGCTTATTTTATTACCACTGAAAATCGCTGCTTCCACCCAAGTATTTTTCCATATATCAATTAAATAACAGTATAAATAATATGCAATTGATTTTTCAGAAATTCTATAGCAATGAAACTATTGATCTTAATACTAGATATATAATTATATTTTGAAATTAAATTACAGTTACATTTCTGGAGGACGCATCCTTTCAGAAATTGATTTTAATTTCCATATTATTATTATTACGTTTTATGAATAAAATTAAATCCGTCATTTGTCATTTCTATGTTCAAATGTTCCGTTGAATCGAATAGAATGTCTTATTTCAATATGTACCCCAAATTATTTTGCCAATTCAACGTTATGAAAGTAACACAAGTAGCTGTGTCCACTCTTGCAACGACGTTAGCTTACGTAGGTATAAATAATATAAAGAATCCACTTAAATTGAATAACACAAATTTTCTTTATTAACCTAGATATATGGCTTATTTTCACTTATAATGCTCCGTACATCCTAAAGGGAATTTAATTTCGTAATGCCTTAATATTTTTCCACGTACTTTTTATTGTAATTAACTAAAATGGCGGTGGAGTGAGAGGGGATTTTTTTTCGCTCGGTTCGAGATACAGGACGATAAATTTAGGAGGAAACACACCTCCTCCCGCTATTAGCGCAGCAGGGCACTAAATGAGGAACCGTGCCTTGTTAAGCTAATTATTCTCTCTGTTCCCGCCCCTTCTCTTTGATCGCCAAATTCGACAATTTTGTATATTAGACTGCTTTGATATTCCGTTCCAGTATGAAATCCACACACGCAACGCGCGTAGGTCTAAAAGTAAGCAATATAAGTGCAATCACAAACGATGTTTCAGCCATTTACCAGGTTTCAATTCCATTCACCCCATCCCACACCATTCAGCGTCTCTTCCCCTCTCCTCCTCTGTATTGCGCAGTTAATATAATTTCTAGAATGGGTAATTTCACCTCATTTCTGCTTCCACCGCCGCCACCACCTCCCCGTGGAAATTTCGTGCACAATATGAGCTCTATGTATTCTAACCCAATTTCGAAACGCAGGTGGCGGGGGACTCGACGGTGTGCGATATTGGTTCAGAGACTTGCACGGACGGTCGTATGTTTGTTATTAATAATCACTCAGTACAGCGCTCGCTGTGTAATCCTGCTCCTCTCCCTCCTGTGAGGAATTGAGTTTCCAGCACTATTTACACCCATCTCGGCAGATATCAGGTGTCAAGGATGGCAAGCATGCTACGCTGTCAACTGCGAGGGCATTGGCTAATGCAACGTACATCCTAATCTGCAAGACGGAATCCTCAACCGAACTCTGTATGTTACAAATATATATGGAAAGTAGTATTGCCGATCAACAATGGAAAATAAGTTTTAAGTTCCCCATAATAAAATTACCTGTATGTGTGTATGTGGGTGTGTCTATCTGTGTATGTTCCGCATACAAATCTAAACGAGTGGACCAATTTTGACCGAATTTGGTACACGTGTTGTTTGCGACCCGGAAATCAGAACGGCTGGAGTGAGACTTGACTACAACCCCAAGCGGCGGGGGAACAAGGGGTTAAAAAATTTAAATAAGCAAATGTAACCAATATCAATTAATTTGATAGTCTGTTCTCCGATATCGCTAGCGTATAATTTCAACCCCTTCCATAGTTTAAGGGGTATAATTAGGGGTGAAGGGGCATCACATAAAAATAAGCGGAAAACAATCGACATTGGGCTCTAAACCGATGAAATGTTAACCACTGAGATTGTTTCTGACATAAAAATGCCATCTTAGTTACAGTACCATTAAAATTAACTTCTATAATAGACCTATATTTTTCTCAGTTCTCAAATTTAACTGTTTCATCCTGGCACCCTCCTTCCTCGAACTATCTATATACAACGCCTCAACATAAATTTACCTCAACTATAATTTTCTTAGCCTATTCTGACTACTCGCTAGATTGTCTCATTTCACTAGCGAATCTACTCCAGATAAAATTCTCATCATACCTTAAAAATAATTTATTTATGTCTCAAGCCAGTTTTTTGCAGCTGTGTTTATTATAATTACTTCTTTCCAGACTTGAAAATAGCATTTATTTGTGTTAAACAAAAAGCAATCTGTAACAGAGTTTCCACGACGAAATGTTAAATTTTGATTCCTTAAATTTATATATTTATATGTTATTAAAATGTACTTATTGCGTTTGAGGTAGAGCTATAGTAAATTTCATTCCGAGAAATAAATTAGCTATTGTGATCGTGTATTTGTATATTTTGAAGTTATACACACTATTAACAGTGAAATAAAAATCATTGAAGAGCTTACCTCCACAATCGTTTTAATTTTATAATAACAATGGTAGAAACGAAATATTACCTAACTAAATGAAATACAGTACAGTGATAACTGATTCAGGTACAGTTCGAGTGATTCTACACCACGTGTTTACATGCGCAGCAGGGAAAGGAGAAGGGGAGTGTTGTCGTTTGAGGAGGAACTTCCCGTACAAGTGGCCTGGCGAAACGCTACATCATTGTTAATAACATTAATAGTCTTCATACAAACGGGATATGGAGACTGCGACGACATATTTCTAACACAGCCTACACTTATTATCTATTACATTTCAGGATGAGTTTCTTGACCTACAAAATATCTTGGACGGACGTCAATATATTTCCTAACGTCAATATTTTCATAATTGCTTTTACATTACCAATTTGTCTCAACAAATAATGGAGTAAAAGTATAATATGCGTGGAGTTGTCCCCTGGGCATCGTTTTGACACACGACTAACTAATTCTCCTGAACTGTACTTGCTTGTCTTCTGAGAGGAAGCAGAAAATAAGGATAAATGTTTTAGGAAATCAAATTATAATTTTGAAATTTTTATAAGAAACTTAACCAAAGGTTCAAATTAATGATACTTGGAAAATTCCTGCGTTCTGCTTAAATCGGGCTCAGAAAAATCAAAATATTGGCTTATACAGGCAAATATTTAAAAATATTTTAAGTGCACTGGGCAGAAAAGTTTTAATTTATAACAAAAACAACAAATTTGCAACATTAAATTATATACAGAGAATACATTCCTGAAATTTTTATTTTGGTTCACGAAAGGACCACTGTTCTTGGGCCGTGGGCCGTTACAGAGACAGACTGAAGAAAAGCATATTGGCCAACAAATAAATTACGTATTTGTGAAATAAAAGCCGAGTAAAATATCTTTGAAAGTAGAATCTAACAGAAGCCGGCGATAGATTTTAGAAATTATTAAGGGTTTTTGTATTATAACTGTATACATAGGTGTCACCTCATAAGAGACAGATTAGTTTTAAATTTGAAACCTGAATAATAACACATTTATCCTATAAGGGTACATTATCTAAAATCATGTTAATGATTAAGACACAAAATATGTTTATATTAGCGCTAAAAGAACTAAACTGATGCTGAATTGTGACTTGCTGATTGCTTGAATAAGCCATGTATAGAGAGGGATGTGTGCTGGGTAGGAAGATAACGAGCCGCAATTCGGCCTCCTGGAATTCAACTGGAGCGGCAGGTAGACGCGGCTAATTAGCACAGGAGCCAATTAACAGGTGCCGCCGCCGCCGACGCTGTGTCGGTAGTAGTGCGGTTAATTGGCATTTGGACGACGGCAGTGTCGGTTCCTTCCTCGGAGTGCAAATCATTAATAACCAAAACAAATCGCCCCCTAGAGCACCTGAATTTCCTCAACAAAGCTGCTGGTATTAGTTGAGTCGTAAGCGCTTTGCTGTTTCCTGTCTCTAATAGATAACTATAGTTGAAACGCTTTGCATCACGAAGATAATTAATCAAATTATATGTCATATTCTGCACATACATTGCTAAGGTAAACCTGCATAGAATTACATATATTTCAAAAATAAAATTGTAGTCTGAAATCAGTTCTTCTCACCGTTATTTCATAAATTTCTGACATCACTCGACTTCTATAAAACTCTAACACGATAAATTTAGAGATATTCAGAATTACAAAACCTCTTCTGTTCTTATCCCTCACAATTTCCCCTAATGCTAATTTTACAAGACCCACATGTCCCAAAACGTGGCCTATTAATCTATCCCTTCTTTTGGTCAAAGTCCTCCACATTGTCTCTCTTCTCTTATTCTGCTTAGAACATCCTGGTAAGTTACTCTATCCACCCATCTGATTTCAGCACTATTATATAGCACCACATTTCAAAAACTTCTATTATTTTCCTTTCTGCAACTCCTATCGTCCGTGTTTTGCACCCGTATACCGCCATACGAACATTTGTAGTAAAGATTTCCTAAACTGCCTTCCTTGTCTATGCTACCCTACCCTTTATACGTACTATACTTTACCATCTTAATTTAGTATGCTTCCCATGAAACAGAATTACTTAACTTCCTTCGAAATATCCCGTCCCAATGTAACACACTTTGGTATTTCACTATTTCCCATACTACAGTATCACCTTAGTTTTCGCTCTATTAATCCTCATTTTGTACTCTTCCCCAAGGATCACGTTCATGCCATTTATTATTATCGTTTCCAAGTCTTATTCTGACTTCCCTAACACCACTGCTTTTAGTTTAAGCTTAGGAATTTTAAATTATATCGTTTTAATTAATTTCCTTATATTGGCTCTTACTATTTATGATAGCTTATAAAGAGAATTAATTGAACAATTGTTGTCCGTTATTTAATATTGGTCATTAATAAAGTTTATGTTTTTAATAAGTTTCACTCATTATTTCTCGATATTACATAAGTAATTAACTTTCGAAATAATGTAACAACACAATTATGGTATACGGGGACCGTGTAAATCATAACGATATAGTCCGCAAACAATAAGCCAGGCAATTACAGCTACTAAACAATTAGGTTTAGTAAACATTTAGATACAACAAACTGTTATACCTGTGAAACGCTGTACAAACTATGTAATTAACCAATTATAGCATTTAAATACATGTATCAGAAAAGCAACTATATTCCTGGATACATCCAAAGTCGTGAAATAGTAGGGAAATGCATTTTTAGCAATGTGCAGTTCATATTTACCTTCACCGTGTGAAGGAGCAGAAGGCGTCTTCCCTGGGCGGAGAGAATTTATTCGACTGGCATTCAAAGGATGAATTTATGTTACCGTGTCAAGCGCGTGCTATCCATTATCCGGAGCGAAGGAACTGCTTTTTCTGCGTGGGGAGAGATCGTGATAAATTTGGCAGACTCGAAACAGCCATCCAATAATTACTCGGCGATAGAAATATGGTCCCGGCAATAAATACAAAACTGACGCGATCGCGGCGTTGTCTGCTCGCAGGACAATAAAACACGAGGGCCGTGTTGTATCGACAGGACAGAGACGAAGATACGATCAGAGCTCAGCTAACGTGAAATATCCTGGAAGCCATCTCATCTCATCTCTTCTCTTCTCTTCAGAAGCGCTGCCTCAGCACGTGGGGGATGCCCTCATTCTGACCACTCCGACAAAGATGAAAACAGCGTCACATCAAAAATGGAATGCGTGCCTCAGTCTGGTAAACATATATATGTTAGTGATGTTTGTTTTATATTTTTCGTATACATAAATATTAGGATATTCTAACGACCTTCGTGTCTGTCTTGAGCCTGAAACTGCGTTCTGGTGCGTAATCCCGCGATGTGCCACCACGCAACTATGTAATCCAACCGAAGCGACAACAAAAATCCACATTCTAATAGTAAACACTCCTCCTAAGCTAGATTGCTTAGGATGCTAATTTATTTAATGATAAATCATCCCAGACGAAGCAGAGGTCCCTGAAAACAGGAATTAGTTTTTGTATATCCTTCTTGAGCACTGTAACTGTTAGCCCTCACCCTAATAGAAGAATTATCTTATCAACTTGAACTGCTTAAAAGTAAGCTATTATAAGAAGCGACTGGTGCACAGAAGGAAATACATTTTCAGAAGATGTTCAGGATGTAGTGAATGCTTTCGTTATAAAGATGTGTATACAAATATAAATTTATTAATATCAATTTAAATTACAATATGAAGTTTAATGCCTGTTAATTAAATAAATACCCGATAAACGGCAGATAGTTGATAAATATATTACATTGATAGCATCAGGTTAGTACAGCCTCCTTTTAACTTTAAATCTCTTTGATGTCTCAGAATCGTCCCTATTAAAAGCACAGCTCTCAAGGCGTCATACATCTCTGTTCTGACCAGAAGCAAATGCTTCCACTTTTCTCAGCTGTTTTTCCTCTCCTTTTTCTCTCTGTCTCTCGTTCTTAGCTCCCAGAAAGACGAATGTTGCACTTCGCGTACGGCGAACGACCGACTGAAAGAAACATGTCTGACCTAGACAGCACTACAGGGGCAATATATATCGATAAACAACAGCGATAAAACTCACCAGGTGTCGATTTTGATAACGTCCAATTTACCCCAAGACGAGAGGAAATAATCCCTTATAAGAGGTAAAGCGATTTATGAGAAATCAAAAGTTTTCTGAGAAATAGCTTGGCAAATATGATACAATAAAGCTACTGTAAAAGTGATACGTATTATTACTAAACCAGATTCTACCCGTACTCAAACTTATTTTTTTAATGAAGCCTAGACCTACTTTCTGTGTTTAAAATCTATAATTATTTCGAGCTCCTACATAAGTCAGCTCAAATTTAATTCATTAATGTTCTATAATATAATTTTGTGAAGTAATGTTTAGTTTATATTTTTCATATTACTTATGATGTTAAGTAAGAGATTTTAAAAACGTCGTCCTTCTTGATCACGACTATCACGATATTTGTAGTTAAATATTTCTTCATATATTTCTCATCATATTGTTCAATAATTCCGCACTTAGTTGATCACGGTCCTGAATTCCCCTCCAGAACGTCGCAAGAAATAAAAATTATAGACCAGTTAACTTCAGCAGTCCTAAAAATGTTGACAGGTAATTAACGGTCCAATGGTGACGGAATCGCAGATACAAGGAATTGAGCTTATTGTCCATTCAATAAAAAAAAATTGTAATCATAACTTGTGAATGATTAAAATGGCCTTAATCTTAACAGACATTTTTCAGTACTTATCTGTCATACACAACGTTTCTTGTACCAATTGGTAGATCTTATCAAGTGAATACTAAGAAAGGAATTAATAAGGTTAGCTCAAATCCTTACATAACAGCAAAGAAATAACAGAAAAGATATCACTTGAGCATCATAGTTCTTAGTTAACAAGTCACAATAATCTATTTTGATCCTTTTTGAAATACGTTCACATTTATAGTTATTCCCTTAATCTACTCTTCAACGCTTTTAGTCTGCCCTATGTAAACTTTATTGCAATCATTACAATCAATTTTGTATACAACGAAGGGAATCGCTTCCTTAGGTAATGGATCTTTTCCATTCTCGACAAAACAACGCAGGGAATTAATAGATTTATAGATAATGTCAATGCTGAATTGGCGAAATGTCATAATGTAGACCTTAAAAATTAAAAATAATCTTGATAACCGGGATATTCTCTTTGGGAATGTTGGTTGATGGATGTTATAATTTCTTGAGTCTATTACAAATATTAGAGTCGATAAAGTAAATAGGATACGAATTGGCGGTAATTATGGCTAAATTCATAGAATTCTGAGCCTGGTCAGAAAATAAAATGCCCTTGTCCCCTAAATCATAACCCTTTTTTGACTGAGGAGGTGATTGGACAAAAATGGAGGAGACGTGATGAATAAGTGGGCTTTCTGTACCAATTAGTATAAAGTTTGCTATTTAAACCTGCAATAGAAATGTCAAGAAAGTTACGACTGTTATTAATTCTGTAATCGGCTAGCTCAGGTGGAACACTTCCGGTTTCGGAGATCGTACGAGTGAATATTGCAAACATGAGGTTTATTTGACGAGAGGCGAAATATAAGGTGTAAAGTCGTTATCAACTGTACAATATTTACTCTAGTTACAACAACAATACAAATATCACAACTTTTCGAAAGAGACAACAGTAAATGAAATTTAAACAAAGATTTTTTACAGAAATGGAATTTATGTTTGCAATTTGCAACAGGTACACAAAATTCCACCGAGGATAAAATACATATTCAGGATTGGGTCTCCACACTCTGCCCACCTTTGTACAAGCTGATCATAGATTTTAAAGTTTGCTTAGTCCGTAAAATATTAATCTTAGTCCGGTTCACACAAATGTCATAAGTGATACGTAATTACTAATTCTCTTTTCACCACTTGGTTAAAACACATACAATATATTATACATATGTTATAAAATGTATTATTTATGTGCAATATAAAATGAGACGATTCAAAATTTCCGACTGATTTTATGCATGTAATGTGCCACTGAATGTTCCAACAATACAAAGAATTGTCACCTTTTTTTAACTTTCGGCCAACAATACTTGATTACTTAGTATTACAATATTATAAATCTCATAATAAATTTTAATTATCTATGGAATTATTTACGATCATGATACCTATTTATTAGAACATGTACAACTTCACTGAAATACTCTTTCCCTCTTCAGATTAAAACTATGATTGTTGAGTTCCCAAACGGTGGATCTGTTGGAAGTGAATGATATTGCGGTTTCAAGCTGCGGTTCTATGCGGAAAGGAAACAGCGCGAGATGTCTCTGGGCTATATCCGTATAGAAAATCTGATCCATCTGACTTTTCCCGAGATAAACCGCGACCGTACATGTGCGTGTGGTGAGCGTATATTGCGGTTAGCGGAATCCGGAAATTGGGACGCGCTGAAGTGGACACGAGAGCCACGGATATTGATTCGACATGACCACACTAACGTACACGAAAACAAACCAAAACAGACCTACACGATATCGTGGAAACGCAATGTTTAGTGAATGTTCTGTGATGACGCACGCGACACGAGCACCTACAGGTCATCGCCGATAATATGCTCCACGAGATATAATTTACTTACAAGAAGCTACAATACGCGAAGTATAACGATAGCCTGTGGGAACACACACAGAAAAATCAGAACTAAAAATAACAGTTGACTTTTTCATTTATCCAACATTTAGAAACATTAGTATATTGAAGTAATTGACAAGACAATTGTTATATATCGTTTCGGTGACGATAACTCAAATATTAATCTTGGCGTTTACAATAGATGACGCGCGAGTTGTTACTATCTACGACTCTCTTAATGTACCGGGTTTACTTTTCAGTTTCTTAAGGAACTGGGAGCCTTTTATACCGTTATTGTACTGCGTGTATTTGGTACACACAGAATATTTAGATTCTCTAAAGTATCGGAAATATTTTTCTTTCTCTTATATTATTCCGGTTCACTTGAAGCTAACACCAAAATTACATAAGACGGGGTGTGCTTATGAAAGAGTTAATTGTCAAAAAAATAGTGACAGTCTTGATGCCAGTTAAATTACTTGTTGACAAGAAAATTAGTTTGACATTAATTCATTTTCAGCCTAATATAATTTCCGGGCTATTAATTGATAAAAATTTTGTGGATATGTCGAATCTCAAAATTATGAGATATGGACTGTGATTTAATTACCTCTCCTCCTCTTTTGACACCAAGACTAGTAGCGTTTTGGTGTAAAAGGACAGAGGCAATCAAGTGTGTTCAATGTGTAATTAGGACTTAGTGGAAACAGAATAGAGTTGGTAAAAAGTTGAATCTGTAGCAATGATATTAATTATTTTCATACTTTATGCGTATTCTTGTAAAGAGTGATTGTTTATTAATTATAAATTATCATTTCACGTTTTCTGAAATAAAAACAAAGGAGATGGAAAATGGCACGTTTAAAATGAGCGCTTTTCTCGATCTAAAGTTAATTAAATGATATACAAGGAGCTGGATTAGAGAGGATGGGAGCACCTTGGGCAATCCGCTAATCCTCTCCCTCTAGCTAGCCTCTCTCCCCGGGCTTTTTGTCGCACTTCTCCACCCACTGTTCTCCCCTTTCGGCACCTGTTTTAATGCAAAGCTCAGACGCTTCCCTCTGTGTATCTCTTGTTTGTGTGCATGAATTATCCCTGGAAATCATATTCCGAAGTTCCGCCCTTGAACACAATTACCGTATGCAGATTGAACACCCCCGCCCCCTTCTCTCCGCGCCCTAGCGCACTTTGCATATTCCGCAGTTGGCACTACCGTCTCCTGACAATTTCCATTGTTGGTGCTGCACTTCCGCCCGACAAAGTCTCCCGGAAACGATGAGGATAAGCTGCCGGCCAATTTGAGAACAACTACTTTAGAAAGCCAGTATTGTCCGGAAATTTGCGAGTTCCGTCTTGTAAGACTCCGCATTCAAATAGACACCAAAAACACTTTAAAGACCCAGTCCCGAAGACTCTGAGAATTTACGAATACCTTTACAATAACTCTCAGAGACATTCAGAAAAAAAATTGCAAGATCCTATTCAGGTGCAGTTCTTTGAGCTGCAACAGGTGGGTGAAAAACGTTTCTTATTTTCTTTTTTAAATAACTTCGTTTCTCGACGGATTCAAAGCAGTTGCACAATGTGTCACGAAATACGCTTGAGAAGCTAATATACACAATTCGGTTGTAATATTTACTTTCAATCAATAGTTTGAATATTAATTGTGCTTACAATAAAATAATTTTTCAATTTAATATTACTTCCTGACTGTGATGTATAAATTAGGAAACCCAAGTCCTAAGGTTTAATTATCTTTTAATAATTTTAAATCAATAGACAAAACTTAATTAAGCGGTATGTAATGTATCAAACAGTAATGTGTTTTTAAATTACCTCTTTCGTATTTATACTTTCAGTTATAACCCAATAACTTTACTAATTCTCTAAAATATGTTTTAACCAAAGTATCTGGATGGGACCGGAACCACTCCTCAGTACGGGTTGCTCTTTGACTACTGAGCTATCCCAATCTATCCTGATACATTCATTGTGTAGACCTGCAATTTACTGAATGACAATTCTTTGCGTGGCCTAAATATTACGGTCTCAATAATGTATTGGATACTTGTTTAAAATTGATCACACGTTTATAATTATATAAATTCCAGAATGGAATACTGCAGCTATAGAGAGTATGAAATTTGAAAGAAAGTATCCGATCGAGCTTTCTACAACCTTATACTGAATTCAAATTTTATGCTTTCTACGGTTGAGCTTAAATAAAAGAATTTCTTCTATTCTTCAGTTGATATTTTGTGAAGTGAAGCTAAGTCTATATTGTGAAAACAAACTTTACAACGGTATAAACGTGTTCAAGAAACCAAACCCATAAATATTTAAGGTTGATATTAAAAATAAATTATGAATGGGAACAGTATAGGCTCTCTGGGATTGATCATCTTGCGTGAGATGAACAATTAATCGTTAATGTATTGGTTAACTTTGACCATATATAGCATAGTGTGTGCTATGCATTAGGCTTTGTGGCGAAAGGCTTAATAGCAGCCGAAGGACCTTCCATTAACGCTCAGCTGGTCGCCTTATTTCAGACCCCCAACCACGCCTATGGAATATTCTCCCGTAATTTCCCCATACAGCCACACTCTATTGAACAGTATTGGTATCCTACTAGCAAGATTAAATTATCCTTTAATTACGCTTTATACACGTCATTATTTCTTAATAATTGTATTTGTTAGTTTGAAATCTATTTTTAAATTAGTTTGAAAATGAATTTTTTTAATTCAGTCAGAACTCCCTTTTTTACTACAGCCGTTAGTCTATTTCAAATGAAAATCGCCTCGATTGAGAGTTTTCTGCTCATTTTGAAAGCAGCGGAAAGCACAAAACATGAATGCGATTGAATATTTGCATGCCATAATTTTCTATTACGACGCTCTTAATTTACCACGAAAGTTTTTCACGTCTTGGAAAAAATACATTAATTTAATACATAAAAGCAATTTTATACTAATTCCATCATTATATTTCGTATTTTAGAATTGTGTACGTTATTTTTTTTTGCAGAAGTTACGAGAGTATTTTCTTTCTCGTGATTGTAGTAGGGTTATATGACTTAGTTTTCCAATACTAGTGAGATTGGGGAAGAGTATGTTTTCAAACAAGTTATGAGTGTAAGGCTGTTTGTTTTTCTGTCCTTAAAACGCGTTATAACATGTGTAGGGTAGTTACAGTTGGAGACTATTTCAGGCCACAAAACCTACGGCAGTTCAGTTAGCAGTTACCCACGAAACTGCTGCTGTTGTTATTATCCCATTGTTATCCTAGTTTGGTTTCATCTGCCTTCCCAACCTCGTACGTAATTACACTTTCCAGTGAACGTTTTCGCGCTTCCCTCTCGAAGGGAATACGGCTGACATTCGATCTGGCTCGCGCTTTAGAAGCCCTTTGTCTGTTACAGACGCTAATGGCGGTAATATGATGCCCTATCCCAGCGTGGCGGAGGATATTTCTCACAACTCCGAGTACACAAAACACGAATGCAGTACGAATATTAAACGCTGTCTAACAACTACTCTGAAATATGGTGACGAATAAATTGTTTAATGTGAGTTAAGTAACAACGAAATGCCTTCAATCGATGATCAACACTGAAAATTAGTATTAGCTTGTAAAAGCCTCGACCGGGCTAGAATCAAACCCAGGACTTCCGCTTAGTTACGGAATGCTCTTACGGTCTCAGCTACCCTAGCCGACTTTGCATACGTTTCAAAGACCTGATTACATGTTTACTAATAATTTACCATTCCTGCCTTATTCTGGTAATACCACAGCAAGAATGCTTAATAAAAGTAACTGTAATCATTAGACCATAACAAAAGATTAATGATATTCTTCGCTCTGTTAAGGACAAAATCGAACTGAGAACGCCGGGTGTTTATTATGTAGTTGTGACCTCAAATACATCGAACAAACGATCAGGACCACTGAGGAACGGAGTAATGAGCATAAAAGAAATATCCGTCTCAAACAACTTTCAAAATCAGCCATAGCTGAATATTCAATACATACGGGACACAGGTTCATGTTTGATGACACTAAGGTTTTCCACAAATGCAATAACTTTTGTGACAGTGTACTAATTGAGGCTATTACAATAAAAAAAATGCTGTGAAAACTTAATGAACCGGGATCAAGGGTACCAAATCAGCAAAGCTTGGGACTATTCCACATTTAATACTTGTGGTGAAAACGGCTCTTTTATCGATAATAACGTAATGTGTCCGGAGGCGGGTGAAGTCGGAAGGGGTGGAGGTGGGATAAAGGTAGTACACACGTCACAACCTACGATTAGATCGCCTGATAACCCCTGGGACAATCAGCGTCAAAATAAAAAACCTAGATGAGAGTGTATATGAGGAGGCCTGAACATTAGTTCAGACATTTACTTGATAAAGATGAATGAGTTATTCATCGAAAAGTCGGTTTTAAATTATAATATGACCCAGGTCGTAACTCAAGGACTCTTTATTCAACAAATTCACCGGGAAATCCTACGTTCTTCAAATAGTTTTCCAAATTACATTCGTCGCGGATTAAACATAGGACTTCATTGAAGAATCTATATTTTGGAAATTGATCATAGATCTCATTTTAATATATATGCAACTATTTCAATAAATAATTAAAATAATAATTATATTACTTTAAAGTGATACAAATATCATCAAAATACTGATTGGGATGGTTCTAAATTTTTTTTATAAAAAAAATTTAGGTGGCATTTTGTTTGGTATTAGTGAGTTGCATTTCTGGTATTTGATTTTGTTTTGTTGTTTTAATTTTTGTTTGTTTATTTGATATTTGTTTTCCATCTTTTTAAAAATTAAAATTTTAGGAGGGTAATTGTTTCGGATTTAGAGGAGGAAGTATTGAGATGATTTTATTAATATTTGGAGCTCTTATTATTCTCTGGATTTATATTATTAATTTTAAAAATTATAGATTTTTCGTTTTATTAATTTTTATGTCCTTGGTTGCTGGAATATACATGCTAATTTTTGGTTACAGTTAAGGAGAATATTTTGGTACTGCAGTCGAACTATGTTCTATTGAGAGAGTCAGATTTTTTGCTCACAATAACCGGGAATCGTAAATTTGGAATTCTGCTTTAATTTTTAGAGAAGGAAAACGTTTTCATTATTACAGACCAAACGGATGAAGATTACTTAATCCTTTTTTAAACTGGGAGAAAAAAACTATTTGATTGCTGGTGTGCACTTGGCACGATAGAAGCGAACTATTTAATTACCTCAATTAATGAACCCTCTAAAATACTTTGCTGGTAATTTCTAATTTTCTGTCCTCTTTATACTTTATGTTGTTTTCCAGGGCTAAAATGTAGAGTTGTTTATTTTTCAGTAACGTAGAAACTTGGAAGATGACAATACTAATGTTTGCACTTGTAACCAGTTTTAAGACCGCGACCGATTTCTCCTATGATTTTTTTTCACTGATCGAAAGGCACGTCCATTTTTTTTGTCCAAAACATTTTAACTACATTACCATACTAGCTCAGTATATTATAATTATATTGTGTTGACAAAGTTCTGGTACAATACAGAAAAATTTCTCGCATTTGCTAATAACACACAATACCAATATAGCCGTTATTGTTGCCAACTTTTCAATTACATAATACAAGTAAAATGAATAAATTCATTCTGATATGGAAATGAAACCAATGAAGTTGAAATGCAAGAAGGGAATGTCTACTTTATTTTTACGTATGTATTTAATAAAATTTATTAAGAGACTTCATCACTATTCAAAGAAATTATAAATGAATAATCACAAAGGTTTTTTTTACACTTATCAGGTTGTTTCTGTGGTGGCAGGACGCAATACAAATTTCTGGACCATAGCCATAAAATTCTTTGATATCTTTAAGTGCCATATATAATGCTGATGATCGTTGTGGAATATTGTTAAATTAGAGAATTTCTGATGTATATTTAAAAAAGTGACTAATAATAAAACGCAAGTGAGCAGTATTTAACAGCCTACAAACGAACGAAACAAAAAAGCCACGAAACGCTCCACTGTTTTAGTAACACTCAGTAGTACAAAATATATGATGTTGCGAAATAACAGTAATAATAAAACATTCCATTACGCATACAACAGCCCGTGTTACTGCAGTTACAGTCGTAAAATGTATTAAAAAACCTTGTGATGTGTTGCACGGTCGTTGTTATAGCTGTTGTGCGTTGTTTGAAACTGATGAGTTAAATAACTTTTTCAGCGTTAACTATTTAAAACTTGCAGAGCAAATAGACAATTTCGAAACGAAAGTAAGATTAAATATATAGGTTTACGAGTAGCAAATTGCTATAGTGAACTCAAAATTTAGGGAAATACTCGAGAAAATAATAAATTACTGAAATATCTATGGGCAAACACATTCAAGCAACTTAAGATTATTCATTACAACATTAGTTTTCATTACAGTAAAACTAAAACTTGACTGCAACTTAAATTGAATTATTCCATTTTCTATTCGCATTTTTCGTTAAGATATATTTTAAAGACGAAATGTTTAAAATTATCTTAAACTGGATAGTTAAATAAAATAAAAGATCTATTTATCAATTAATTCTATTAAAGAGGCAGATAAAATTATTTGCAATGGCCTCGTAATATTACGCCCAATTAATTTTATGTAGGTCCTTGCTTCAAGTAATTTACAGTTAACTTTCATACAGAATTACGATAGTACATAAATAAATAAAAAATATAAACTTTGTGAAAATAGCCAGAATGAAGTTTGAGCAGGTGCGAGTCATTTGGGCTCAACAATGTTGAAGGGGGAATAAGTATAAAAGGGTAGAATAGATGCTGCCTTATGTCAGTAATCATCTGGAGCCGAACAGAAGCTTTCTTTTACATATAAAAGAAGGAGAGAGACAAGAGTATTAGGGAACAGTTACCTTATGCACGTCAGCGAGATGGGATAAGAAAAGTCACAGCTACGACGACGCCCGCAGGCATTACAGGAATCATCTTGCTAACCCTTATCCCCCCAGCCCACCCACAATTTTCAATTTGTTTCTTATACTATTAAAGACGAATTACCAGTTTCTGGATCACCATCATGTAAGATGTAACCCAAAATCAAATAGAAAGAAACGTAATTGATGCGTTTTTTCTAACTTCAGGTAGTAATAGCAAATTTTAAACTTTTGTTTTTTGTTTTATAAATCGTCAGTAAACGATATAATTCACTACTCTATATAAATATCCTCTTATATATTGTGAAAGGTTTCTCCAATATTTTTAAAAAAGAGAAATTTAATACAATGATTATTTGGTGACAAATCATTCTCGGATTAGAGATCTAATGAAACATTATGGGAGTAATGGAATATTAAATTTTGGTCCCGGCATTACTTAATAAGATAGTAAATTTTGTTAGATGCAGCACGTGCAGGATGTCCCTCGGGATCCTCCTAGAAATGAGCGCATGCATCTCACATTGCTATCTGCCGGGCGGAGCCTCGTCATATCTGAGAGAGGGACTCTTCCCTGGGGAACCCCATTCATGCTACGACCACGTCTGCCAGTGAATTATAAGCCAGCCTGCTTTCCTCCCAGAAGGAGAAGCTGCGGTTGCGCGGTCCAGAATCCCTAAGTCACCCTGTCAAACGATAAACAAGAGCGATAACACGTGAAGAATTATAAAGGGTGGATGGGAAGCTTCGGCAGGAATAAACAATGGCGCTTATGGGAAATATTTAACGTGATACATATTGAAAAGTCGCAGAATAAATTACTCTTACTATGGGGTTTATTTCTAAGTGAAATACGCTGTTAAGTTTACTCTCTTCACGTCGATGTGAAATCAGATAGATGATCCACAAAGGAGCTTATCACAGATGACAAGGAATGGAGTAGGAAATCGGCCGAGATCCGTTTCAGCGAGAATTAAAATAAAGAACATATATTTGTTTTAGAAGTGAATCCGACCTTTTTAACATTTCAAACACTAACAATTAAATAATTTTTCTGTTAATAGAAATTATTTTCTTCATGAGTCTGTAAATGTTTCATTGGAAACAGCTTTCTTATGTTATAGACTCAGCCAAAATAACTACTTAGTCGACGGCTGGAAGCCACTGGATGTCTTCCTAACCTTCTGATGAAAGGGGTGGTCCGAAAATTCAAGAACTTCAAATCCTACATGGTGCCTTCCATCTGTGAACCTCAGGTAAGTCATCAAATTCCTCTCTCTCTCTTTACTGTCCTTATTAGTTGTTTTAATTTACCTGACAATGTCATTTTATAACTTATATATCGCTGTTAATTCTAGGTGGAACTTCTACAAAAGTTACAAACTGAAATTAATATTACAAGTTACATGTCAAAGCGCTAAATTTTATTTTGTAAAGTATTTCTGTAACAAGTTGTGTAACTGTATCTTTAACATCTTCCATTTTTTACTTTTATTGCATTTTTATTCGTTATAGTGTTGTTGTGACAATCAGTTCTAAGACTAGTCTGATTCAACCCTCCACGTATCTGATTTTCAGAATTCTCCTACAGTACGACGTTTCGAAAGCCTCTATTCTTTTCCTTCCTGCAAATCTTACCGTCCACGTTTCGCGCCCATATAACGCCAACTCTATACGAACATATTACTAGTGACTTATTTTAGGCAAAAGCCTCCTTTCATGTGATATTCTATTCTTTATGTCTACTATACTTCTACCATATCTACCCAAGTAACAGAATTCCTTAACTTCCTTCAAAATATCCCTTTTTTATTCTCTGTTTCTCTGACAACACTCCATCACCTTGATTTTCCCTCTATCATGTTGAATTCTTTCTCCAGGACCATGTATCATGGTTTCCAAATCTTCTTCGGACTCCCTCAATTCTACAATATCTTCAGTATTTCTGTCGTCTTCAAAATTCTTAATAGTTTGTTCTAGTTTACATTATCAAAGGCTTTTCGTAATTCTACAAGTACAATTAACGTAGACCTGTTTATTCTTATCTTCTTGGTAATGCAATTAATGAAAATACAAGACTGTGTTGTAAAGTCTGAGTATCTGAGAAATGAAACAAAGAGCGTGAATGCAAATTTTTATGTTTTTGGTAACTATGAATGAAACTTGTGAATGCTTGTTAATATGGGAAATTCCCCTCCCCTTCCTCTCTCTATCCCTTTCTATCTATCTTCTTTTAATTGCTGTGTCAGATCAGCGTGGCTAGGTGATTTAACCTTGCTATGCAAATGTTGCACCTGTCCCTTCATGGTTATGTATCACCCGACACGCAGCGCCCCTGCGGGGGTTGCAAGACCTCCCTAAATTTGCACGAAAACCCTCCGCAATTATCACAAGGGTTGTGAATTGAAGCAGGTAACTAAATTTCTGAGGAACGTGTAAAATCCTTAAATATATTTAATAGTTATGACAAATGGTAAAGCGTGATGAGTCAGAATATTCAGGTACGAGTTTCCTATTCTCTGCAATGTTTTCGAAAATATAGGATGAAAAATAAAATATAAGATTAAAAGACTTGTAGGCCTGTCTGAAAATTTTGAAATGAGTAAGCAGTAGGTAATTGTAGATTCGTGTAGCTCTAACCAGTTGACGAGAGGATCGCACATCTCTAATGAGATTGAAACCAAGCAAAACTAAATATGAGAATCACTTGAAGAAGCTAAATACGTTCTGTCTGTATAGCGTTTCTTCTGTATTCTCTTCAATTTCCTTGTTTTTTATTAATTTATTTAGCGTTTTTCTTTATTTTATTCTGATTATTTTTAGGCTCAGCTTGCAGACAACGACTCTTAAAAATCAGTCATTAAAATTTAAAGAATTCTTACCTTGAATTTCGATTATTTGGTTTATCTTAGGAGATATAAGATCTGCTACGCCGAATGTAGGGAAGTTTCGAGATATCTTCAGTAATTTAATTCTAGAGCATTGTGTAATTGTGAATGATCCTTGTATGGCACTTGAGAGCTGGTGAGAGTTTAGTTGTCTCAGCCACGCCATTCATCACGCCAGCTCCAATTAGCTGCTTAAGCTGGATGTCCTAATTGGTCACCGGATCTGATGGAGATGGAGCAGCGCATTGTCGGTTGTTTGTGCGGTGCGATGGACCACCTGGTTCGCAGAGGGACACCTCAAACCCCATAAATCACTCTCATCCGGTGCCCTCCAACAGATAATTTACCGTCTCCTGGTGTCTTATCTACTAGAAATTTTCAACAGGATATCGCGCAAATTAAATTATACCTTTCATAAAAATATAAATTTAATAAGAAGTTAATTAAAATTACGATTTTAAAATTTCTTGACAGGGAATTATTAAATTTTCTTTATTTAAGAAAATAGTAAGATATTATTTAAAGGAAAATTGTGGAATTCGTGCATTCATCATGAATCAATTTCATAAGGAATGTAAAAAAATTTCTTATACGACCTTCAACATTTAAGTGGAATATCTGTCGGTGATCGGTGCGTTCAGGAAAACAGAATGCAGCTTCATCTGCTTCTCTGTGACTTATTTCTTAATTTTCCTTGTTGATCGCCTCTCATTTTCCAAAAGATCTCTGGCACATCAAATTTTCCTCCTTCGCCTGTAACTTTACACATGACACAAAATTTCCAAGATGAAGAAAAATAATTTCGCCATCTTTTATCCCTAGGTTTGTCTAACGTTCTCACATCTGGAAAAGGTCATCTCCTTTACCTCACATGGTCTCGACAGTAACGTTGGGTTTTCTGGCAGATAGGCACTCTCCATAGTATTCAAGGAAAACTAATGTTTTGAATGTCTCGTAGAATTTACGACGGTGGGCAATTTTCATCTGCGTTCAATTTTTATATTTGTAGTTGGTTTTACAAATGAGTAAGTGCTAAAAGACAAACTTTATAGCTCATGGAAATTATTGTATTTCTTATTTGTCTGGAATAATAATAGTAATGTTTATTAACACGACTGTGACTCAATCCCAAACTTATATTTATATTACAATTAAATAATTAATTTTATTTACTGTGCACAACTTTCACGATAAAACAAAACTACTTGCAGAATTTGGCGTTACAGAATCGAAGGCAAGCGGCTTGAGGAAGTCGTAGGTTACAGACATCGGTTTTATAAGCACGTCACGAAGGCGCGACTAGGGTTTTTCCCAGGTATCGTAAGAGCCAAACGGCTCCTCCCAGAGAAGAGAGATAATAATTGTTGTTTGACAATATTGGGCCCCGCCACCGACTGAATACGAAATATGGAAATGGTGAAAAATTATTATAAACCCAAGAGAAATGATTTTTGACATGTCGAGTTTAAGACTGAACATTGATTGTGATCATTTAGAGAGGAGCAATAAGAAATTTTAGATTATCTTAGCTATTGACATTTAAATAACGGAGAGAAGGCGTAATCCAGTCCGGCGTTCCTAAGTGCTCATCATTTCTTAACGCGGAAGTCCAGATGGGTCCAGCGTTAAGGTCCAGGCAAGCTGAGACGACACGATAAATACCACTGTTTGTAGCCTTTTGCGGATTTCCTAGGACTGCCAATTTTGAGTATGAATTGTGTTAGTGATACTGCTTTATGGGAAGGTCCATTTAAACTATATATATAAATTTTGTAAATATATCTAATGTTAAAATTTTAAAAATTATAGTATATCGTATAAAGATAAATATAGAGTAAGTTGACTTCACATAATTTTTCATTTTAAAATAGATATCCCCCTTATTCATTTCATAACCAAGTAGTATGAATAATACCTGTATTCTGACAGTTAAAAAATTGAGCATATGGAACAGTAGTATTAATATTATGAGAATTCTACATCATCACAATTACCTTATACAATCTATACTAACTGGGAAAATTGTTTTTCAATAGAGTGTTTCTACGATAAGCGGCTGGTTACAGTTTTGCAAATACATTGATGAAGGCGTGATACCGATGTATTTGTAATATTACAAAACTCGTGTTGTCAAAATTAAGATTTTTACATGCTGAATTGCGGATAATATTTTCGGTCGTAGTGGTTGGTGTCGCCGTCACGTACTTTCACGTGTGCCCATGTTGTGAAATATTAACTCCTAATAGTAAATAAATAGAAAGTGTAACAATGAATTTTATGGGTTAGCAACCACACTGCTTGAAGGATGGGATGGAAAGAAGTCACGCAACTCGGCCGGAGTGTAGTAACAAACATGCCACAACTTTTGATTTCCTTTTAGATTTCGCAGCATACGTCCATTACTTAACGGCAAGGACGTTCATCTTGTTTATCTATTACGAAGCCAAGGCAACGGAAAACCACGCAACCTCGTTATGTATACAAGGCGGGGCTCACTGCCTCCACGGAGAGACTTACACCCACCTTTTTTTTAGATAGGACGAAATATAAACAAAATCGACAAAATAGATTCGAGAAATGTGTTTTATCGTCAATAAATTCAAGTAAAATTATATTATCATTTATTCTAATTGAAAACAAATCTTCCGCTATCATGGTAGAAACGTATGAATTTGAACGCAATAATATAGGATAGTGTCGTATTGTCTTTATAATTTTCATAAATACTGTTATACTTGAAATGGAATTCACTTGTCGCTAAACTTTGCGAGTTGTTATTCATCTTACATTAAACGCAATAAAATTGGCTGTTAGCGACCTGCGCGTCGCTTTTATATGGCGTATAGTGTATACGAGACTTGAACATTTTTATATACTTTCTAAATACCTAAAATATATTGCTACTTAAATAAAACGATCATTAAATTTACAAGTTATTTCGCAGTAAACAGACTAAATAGATCAACTATCTTACTATTTTAAACGAAATTCATTGTTTATGTGCAAAATGAGCTGAAATTTCATACGGGTGTGTTTGTGTGTATATATGTTCGACATATAAAACTAAACGCGTTGAGATATTTCGACCAAATTTTTCACATACGTTCTTCGCGACTCGGAAATCAACACTGTAGTGGTATCTTAAAAGACACGGCTGCCACTCATAGGGGCGCGGGTGGAGGGGAGAGTAAATGTTTAAATATGCAATTGACCGATATTTCAGTCGATAAATACTTTTCGGGGTCAATTACTTTTACGGTGTTTCCTGAGACACTATTTTTATCCGTCCAACCTTAATGATATATTGAACAGGATACATAATGCACTTACGTAGCCTGTTTGAATGCGGCTGTACAGTGGCGACAACGACGTGTCATAACTTAAGTAAAATGTTAGTTATATTTAAGCTTTAATATCCCGGGAATCACCGGGCACCAAGCTAGCACCTATATAAAATTACGTTATAATTTTAAACGACTGAAAACGGTATTGATAATTTATATATTAAAAGAAAAATAATATTTTTAGGTTTAAGTAGCTATAGAAGCAGATCTATTACAACACCTTGAGGTGCAGAAAACAGAAAAGTAAAATAGTTGATAAATGATACAAAAGACTAAACGTTAGAAATATATTTAATGGTAGTTGTCCCACTATGTTTCGTTCCTAAATTTTATTCTGCCGTGTAGGCTGTTGTACTATTTATTTTTTCCCGTCAGATATTGTAACTAATTGAAATAGTTGACCATTTGAGTATGAGTCCGCTAAATACTATAAGAAAGACGTAGTCAACAGAAGTGCCATGAAATTAGAAAAGCAGAACAAACATGAAGTACTTATACTATGTGCTTTAAACTTAAATGACTAAAATAATATTCAAAATTAAGATTTTAAACCGCTACATATTTTGGATTCTGAAGCAAATTAACATACTAATAATGAAAGAATTAAACAAAATGCGTAGGGAAAACGGTTCTTACATTTTGGCGAAATTCGCTTTGAATTAAGTAATACAATAATCGATTACAAGCGCCACGTGAATGGAAAACCAAGTACTAAAGTATATTTGTCATAGTGACAAACCTAAAAAAAATTGAGCACTGAAGTCAATGAAATAAAAACTATAGGGAAAACTAATTATAAAGCCGTATTACTTACAATTGGTTAAAAATGAAACTACTCTGGGAGAATATAGATTTGGCTTATAAATGATCACAGAAAAAACTACTGATGGTAATCATCAACACACATAACAGTTAAATTATACAATTGCGTCCGAATCGTTTATCGAAAAGCAATATGGAATTCGTCAATAATAACTGAGAATTTAATTAAAAGTCAACGCATTTTAATGTATTGTAAAAAGGTAATAAAATATATTTACTCTTAATATAAAGCAATGTTACAAAATTATTAAAATTTCCTTGTACAAATGAATAGAAACAGTGATTCACCGATTACGTTAATAACGGAATTTGTACAAGAACTCTTGCTACTCACTCATTTACTCGTCTCTCAGCTTGCTAATCGACTATTATCTTAGTTGAATATAGGATAACTCGACAGGGGAGGGTCGGATCTCATTTCCGGTCTCGTTAATTAAATAACCCGCCTCTAATTTAAAAGCCGATACTTCAACTTATTTAATAGTAATTTAATTTTAAGAGCAATTTAAAATATTTTCGTTTTTCTTCCAACTCCGCAACAGATACAAAAGAAGGCTTCATACAAAAACTTTAATTAGACTCAATTTATAAGTTAATAAAGAACAAGAATTCCTTCATAAAATTAATGTTCCGAAAGCAGTTTCCCCGTTCCGTTGTTAAAAATAAAGCGGAGACTCAAGGTGGATGGGGCGAGGGTGGCGAATGAGAAAAATTAAGGGTTGAAACACAGTAAGAACTACAAGGAAAGTTGGAGTAAATAAATTCTTTTTTTCCTCTGAGGTGGAATGGTGTTTCAAGGGAGGAAGTTAAAAAGGAATTAATTACGACTTTCGGAAAGACTCTTGTCCCACAGACTTCACCTGCAAGAGAAGGGGGTGTTTCGGCTAACAAAAGCAGAAAAACACCCCGCTAAAAGAAAGAGGTCCTAAGACTAACCTCGGGGAGGAAAGGTGAAACTTAACGGGCACAGCAAGATAGCAATCTTTCTGAAAATGGGGAAAATGTTCTTTTAAATAAGCGACCTGCATTAAACATACATGAAATAAATTCGTCAAACAAATTCATATAATTTAAATGAAACAATTCGGTTGATTATTTGGTAAATATTTGTTGTACACGTATCACTAAATTTGTTAGTTACGACGATATTGGTAATACTTTAACTCTGAATTGTTCTCAAATGTTTGGAAACAAAATCTCGTGATATAGCAGGTAAAAATCATCCAATTTGTTATTACGGAAACTTTACAGTCGAATCGCTTTCTCTACTTAATTCTACACTACAGCACGTTCCTATAGAAACTGATGGATATGGTTGGATTGAAAATTAAAACCCATCCATAAAACAAACAAATTAGTCAGTAATTTATTTCCATCTCCCAAACAAAGACTTCTAGTAAATTAAGTGTATATTTTCAGTTTAGTATGTGAATTGGGTTTATAATTATTAAACAAGTTGATTAAATGATCAACCAAAGTTTTAAAAAGTATAAGAAACATGTCATCATCATATCTGAAAATATCTCTGACGTTTGGCGCATTACTAAGAATTTTACAAAAATTATTTCTCCAGTTATCTTTACCTGATGCTATTTGAAACAACCTTAACAGTACGTTATTTGTTACTGCCATTTAACCAAACTGATACAATTTTTTGGCCTTGTTTCGTAATTATGCTCATAATGCCAAACGTATTGCTTTGAATACATGTTCACAGTTGACGCATTAGAGCCACGCAATGAATTGACGTCCCGTGGAACAAAGTGAACACCGTAGTCATTAGTAACCTACGTTACTCCCTTTCGTGGATGCGGGAACCGTAAAATTATTACAAAAATAAAGCAGAAACGCGGATAATTATTTCAACATATTACTCTAGTTAATGAGTGGTCAATTTTTCCCCCTTACTGCTGGTGTGTTGTTTTAATTAAAACCCGTTGATAAAACCACTGTTATTCATTAGAGAAATTTGTTTGGGAAAAGGGAGCGTTTGTGTGGGAAAGGTACAAAATCGTACAAAAAAATTGCAGGCAGATTGTATGTTTTTATAAAGAGTAATACAAATCTTAAAATCGTTAAAATTTGAATGACATCAACATCGGAAATGAAAAATAGTCATTGTGTAATCATTAACCTTTTGAATTTAATCAAAGATAAAAAAAAACAATTTTCTTTTATCAACCTATATATCTGACACACTATTAGATATAGGTTCAATTTTAGATCAGTAGTAGCTAAGTACCCGGCGTTGCTCAGGTTTACGTATATAGTGAAGCAGGAACGTAATTAAAGATAAGTTTAAGAAAGAACTTGAGGGTACAGTAAAATCTATTTCTGTTGTCAAATACAACCTATTTTCAATCCTAGGTTGCGTAAATCGTCAAAATGGTAGTTTTTTTTACAGAGTAGTGTCATTTCTGGTAGTCTGAGAAGAAATGATTCTATGACCAAAATTGTAGAGAATCGTATTTCCAATCAACCATGTTTTCCCAGAATTTTTCTAAAATTTTCTGTTTTCTGTGTACAGGGGCCTAAAATTGTACGGGTTCCAAAATTGAATTCTTTTGCTGTGTTGTAGATCAAATGAGAGAGAGGTTTGTCCCTTCTTGGCAATAAAGATATCTACTGATATGTCTAGGTGAGCCAAAACGAATATATGGGCAGACTTGAGGGAAACGTTTGCCGAATTTGGTCAAATTCGAACTAGTAGTTTGTGCGCTTATAACTGGGACATATATAACTGAACCACGGACAAAGGTTTTATGTAGATAAGCACAGTGATTTCACAATAGGAAAAATATCTCCATCTCTTCTTTTATTTTTTGTGCTTTAATTATACTTGTATTCTTCTTTGTAAACTGTGGAGTTGGAAGCATTTACATCCAATGTTGCCGATTTTCATATAAAATGTATTTAATCATTTTCATTCGTTACATATACCGTTACACCCTTCCTGAAGAACCTAGATCAATTATTTCTTAATAATTAAGCTGCCGTTTAGTCTGTAATGTTAATAATATTTGTTTCCAAAATCCCTGATTTAATTTGTAGATTTGATTATTCATTTCTTGTATTGGGTTTTCTCAAATAGACAATTGTTGAAAATATAATTAGAAAAAAATATGTAACAAGCTCGAGATCCATTTCTGAAATTAATTATACGCATTCATTAAATAAAATATATCCCGTGTTTAATTATTAAAAGATTTGAAGAAAAAAAGTATGAAAAATTGTGTTAACGACGCTTGTATTAAAAATTCATATTTTATGTGCCGGATAAAATATTTTTAACGTTCGAAGGAGCAGAGTGTTTAATGTGAGTGATTTCGCATTAGGAAAAGAAGGTAGGAATTTTAAATGAAAAGTGTAAATGTAATGCTGAAAACTTTTATATCAAACGTAGTGTTTCAGTAATACTACCGTTTTTGTAAAATAATATTTAATAGTAAAGTGAATATTCAGACCACTGTTCTAAAAATTAACCCGGAGAATTAGTGTCTTTTGATATCCATCAACATGAAAGTAAGCTGGTTATAATGGTTACAACTGCTTCCTGGTATTATATATTTCAACTTTGCGGTCAGATAATTTCCGTTTGTGAATCGGCTTAGTTAGTTAATTAGTCAGCCTTGCAGTTGTGGTTTGTTGTAACTGGTGGGGGATATTTATCAAAGTTGAGTAAAGCCAGCTGCCCCTATATATCCGGAACTGATGGCCAAGACTTAACCGAGAGATATGGCGGTATTATGACTATATTTGGTGGCTCCGCTTGCAGATGGAGCGTAACCACTTATTCACATACACTAGCAAACTGTCGTTTAAATTTCAGCTCTAATAATAATAGTGCCATGAGGAATGTAACCACTGTTGTTTTGTTCTCTCTGCACCCGTCTCGGACGCTGTATAGTTTCAGAATGTGCAGAGTTGAAATCACTGAATTTGGTTGAAAATTTTTAATAGTATAAAGAATAAAATTAAACGCTTTATGCGAATTGGTGGTACTCGTCTCCGTATGCATGATTTTGGTGAATGCATAAAAATATAATAGATTTAAAAATGTTTGTTGTTTAACTGCTAATTAAATCATGAATTTAGATAGTGAATATTTACTAATATTATATACACATGTTAAAAAACATATTAACAGAGAAGAATGAATTAATTGTAAAGAATCGGTATTAAATGTAATAATTGTTTGTTGGGTAAATATACTAATGAATGATTACAATTAGAGGTTCTACAGAATAACTTTAAACGTAAAAATGATTTGGCTGTATTACAATGTTGAAATTTTATCTTTATTGCTTTTATTTCCTCGTAAATACACTAAATGGAATTATAGTATTTCATTGCTACATTATTTATACGGAATTTTGATTATTATGGCATCGTATTCATTTGCGAAACCAATATTTAAGTTCCCGTTGGTTAGAATTACAGTTTTCTTTCAGCAATTTATTCTTCATGTATAAATATTTAAAATTAGATGAATTGACAAATATATAGGTAATGAGGCTCACCTACAATTTACTAATCACATTCATCATAACCTAATTTCTGGGAATTTTGTGAAGAATTGAGTTTGTGTAAATTGATCAAAGGTGAAATAGGTTTACAGGAATGGACGTCGACTCGGATTAGCTCAGTGGTAGAGTGCCCACCCGGAATCGGGAGGTACGGATTCGAGTCCTCGGTCCGGTCGACATTTTCCCATTCTTGTCTTTCTTCCAAATTAGCCATACGCTTCTACATGAGCTTCATTGAAGCAAGTCTACTTCATTTGGATGTATTATTTTACTTTATTAAATGCTTAAAAACAATTATGCGTGTGTTATTATATGGTTAAGTATTTAACAAAATATTTTTATGAACGCAATTTTAAGTCATGAAACAATATTCACTGAACTACGTAAATAAAATGAAGTTCGTGCTGTAGGTGGAAATAATTAAAAATTAATTTGGACAGAGTAAACTGAATTTGAATGTATATGGTTGGTACACAAGGCTGACAAACTTTTCACGATTATTTATTCATGGACCCGGGAAAGGCAGACTAATCTATCAGAACCGTGTATTCCAACCAAAGTACGCCTGTGCACAGGTAGCAACTCTGTGATATGGCGGATAAGAGGATTGGGGTTCTATATTAGTAGTTGTATTCTGTCCGTAATGTGTCTGCTTGGGTCATTGTAAGCTCCTTAGACCGGACAAAGGATTACACTTTTAAGCTGCCCTATTGTTAAAATACGATTAGCTCCGTTAACTATCAACAAATATCAGAAAATGTAGCGGAGTCAAATATCGATCCTGCTGCATCAGCATGTCAATTGGGAATGAATATTTTAAAACTTCTTGTAGTTTTCACTTTCCTATGGCTAAATTGCTCACTTTCCCTCTACAATTCTAATATGTTTTAATTCAGTCTAAATAAACTTTTCAATGTGGCCTAAGCATATAATATTAAATAATAGTAATTTAATAATAATAGTATTTAATATAGAGATTAAAAATAAAATATAAATGTCCGACGATGTAAGCATTGCTCCGCCCTACATCTAATCTAGTAAAGATATTGATGACTATTTTCCGGTTCGCATTGCCATGCATCGTGTGTTTAAAAGCTTCTATTTTTTATTAAATCAGTAATAACTTAAAATTAATGCGTTATGAAAGCTTAATTTAATAGTATTTTAGTAAATATAATCTTACAAAACAATTTGAAAGTTTAGGCAATATAAAGACATAGCATAGGAAAAATTAGAAGAATAGCATTTGGTAAAATTTTCCAATGATAAGGTGAATTTCATAAAAGTAGCGAGGATTCCAAGGGGTCCTGGTAACAATTAAATCTGTCTGGGAATAGATTGTAGACAGAGCTGGCCAGCGCAGTATTAGCTCTGGCATTGCCCCCAGCGCTGAGATTAGTTGGTCGAATATCTCGTTAGGGGGTGGGTACTAACACAGGAAACAAGGGGTAGCTAGCGGATCTGCGCAAACATTTGTCCAAGCAGCGTCCCCGATATCTTCATTAACTCTGTGTGTGCCTGGGCCTCCCTCAAAACGAATGCAATTAAGAACCGCCAGTCAGCCCCGCTAAGCTCTGTGTGTGATTTACAAAGAGGAGCCATTCGGAAGGAATGGCTTGCGCAGGCCGACAACTTCTGCCAAACGAATTTCCATATTTGGAACAGTCTTCGTTCAGATAAAACTGCACTGTATTTGTTACTTCTCAATTCGATTAAACGGTGAAATATCATTTCCGACGAGTGGATTCACGAGTTCATAGAACTATTAAATGTACGAGGACAACTCTGTTACAATGGCCTTCTGTAGCTTGCAGTATTCCGGCTAAACAAACAAAATTGATTACTTTGAACGTTGCCTGTGCCAACGTAATTAATAGCACACTGTTAGCATGTCTATCAGGTACGAAACAAAAACATTTCGTTTGAAAAAATACAATTCCCTCGATATTGTATCTTGTGCATTGTTCGCCTCGGTGAAAATATGCTTCTTGTCAAACTTCTTGAATCTGAATTATTTGTTGAGAACGAACGCAACATCTTGTAATGTATCTTATTTTGTAATTATCAGTGAGCTTCTTCGCAAGCCACGGCCTTCTATCTCTTTTTATTGATAATTCCTTAATTACTTACTAGTGTGATGATCCTTTTAAGAAACTGATGATAGAACTCGTTGTTGCCGCGTTTGTTCAAGGAGTGGCAAACAACTTTTTAAATTTCAGTAATTTATAAATATCTAAAAGTTTTAATTCTATAAACCTGAGATTATAAGATTTAACCACACATTAGTTGGAGGGATATGAAAGCTATGATTCAATACTGCCACATTGTGCACATGCGTGCATTTGGCGCTCCCCATATCTTGCTGCATTGTGCACGCGAAATTAATTCAATTTGAATGTCGTTTGGGGTGCATTCAGGAAACAAAACCTACACAAAATTGAAGCATGCGATGGAAACGGATAGCGCGTAGACAAGGGGTCGGTGATTTTAAGGGTACGGGTGTGGGTGGCGTTAATTAAACATTGCAGTGAAACTCGACAAGCAGGGCATAAATCAATTACTGGGAATTTTAATTAACACCACGCTGACAGCGGCGCCCCCATTGTACGGACAGCTCAGCTGGTAATTCCACGGAAGCCTCGCACACCTGATCCGGAGCAAAACATCACGCACAATATTTTCCACGCACTAAACCAAACAGTCGTGTTAAAAGAGTGCCTAACGAAAGCAGCAGAAATTTCTTGCTTGAGTGACCTCGTCAGCAGTAAGTCCCTGCAGTAATAATTAATAAATCTCTTGGTCATGTAGAGCCGAAGGAGAAATAATTTTTTGAAGTCCTTAAAACAATTATAAACTTATTTTTTCTGGTGGCGTAGTTTTTTTAATACATAGTTCGGAGATGGAATTAATTCGACACTATCCTCGTGAAAAACTTTCATTTAATCATAATCGAATGCGTCAATTTTTTGGAGCATACTGCCTATGGTCGACGGTAGGCTAACATCAACTAATCACCATAATGACTGTCGGTACTTAAACCAACAGAGGGGTTAATAGTTCGGTTTTTTGACTTCAATTAAATAAAATAAAACTGTCAATTGAGTCAGAATTAAATTTTAATTCAAATAATTTTTTTTTGACTTTGTCGCGTATTCGGCTGAAATTGTAGATCCTCAAGGAGCCGATGTTGCAGAATCTGGCCTTGACCCTTTAATCGATGTTGGTTCGGAAAGTAGGAAGGAAAGGATATTACTATTATCTCGAAGGGCTGTAAAGAGGCGATAAAGGTTGGGAAAGTTCGGTCTGATCAGTAAGAATCGGAATGATCTTTACCAGTTAAAACACAGGTATGTAGTTTTAGAAAATGTGTATAATTACAGTCAATATTACACACTGTAAGAAGTGAGAAAAAGAAGAGAAGACTGTCAGAGTGAAACCTAAAAGGGTAGCAAACAAGAATCTACTGCCAAGCTGTATGTATTCCGTCTTCCGCCAACTCGTGGTATGGGAGGGCTTTTAAAGATGCGTCATTGCCCTAGTAAGTACGACCGCTCATATTCCGATTCGTTCGTCAATCTGTATTACAATTGTCTTAAGGAATGCTTCCATCCACCAAGCCAAATGCCTTACGTTGTAACCAGGTAAAAAACTAGAATTTGTTACACCATGATAAAAACAACTATACGTGTCGGTCGCTTCCTGTAATATATTCAAATGCTAAGAAAAAAATTATATCAATGTAGAAAATCAAAAACACAGGTATTAAATACATGATGTTAATAATAATAATATTGTATAAAATTAAACTGAACACATTTAAACTATGCAAATAACTCTATAGACAAGCTGAACATTTTGAAAAAATATATATAATTGTTTCTATTTTGAAGCTTGTTACATTGACAGAACTAAACGTTCTTTAATAACATGAATTGATAAAAATAAAACCAATTAAAATTTGAACTTTCTAAATTATTTGTTCTAATGTACATGGTTCCTTGAGGGAATCATGTACCCGAAACTTTAAGTATGAGCAATACTCCCGAGTCAATATTCGCGGTTTCCGTTAATTGAGTCAATAAGACAATACCTTAATGGAGTCATATTTCTGATCATCCCATGAAATTCTTCTTCTTCGGCTCTATAGCCCATTAAGGGCCTGGGCCAACCGGGTCAACCGCGGACTGTCATATTTCCCACGCAATTACGTGTTGAAATTACTCTATCAACCTTAGTATATCAAAGAGTATTTACTTAACATTAATATGGACTTTTTTGACATATTTATGAAATATCATCGCTGCTACCTAAGTACTTTTATGAGTTTCCGCGAATTTTTGTCATCAATCCCCACCCCGATGACCGAAACATTACATCTCAGTGACAATCAAAAATAAGTATTAGACGCTAATATCATGTTTTAAAAATTCAGCAATCAGCAAGTCGTGTACATTGGTTCCCGGATCTCGAGAAACTGGTGCACTGAGTTTGCTTGAAATTGGTCCATGAATTTTAAATTTCCGCGAAAAACACACACGTACAAATTCATGGCTAAATTTATTTATAAGATTATTAATATATAAAACTTTTTTCACTAACGTTTTACATTTTTTGTTCTTTAAGAGTAGTTAATGATGTGTGACGTCATATCATACCTTGTTAGAAACCTCAGAGAAGTTCGCCGCGTTGACGCAGCTTCCCTGCGTGACCAATACACTCAGCGTGGAGCATAACTTACCAATAGCAGGCGCAAAATCATCATCAGCAGCGTTATATGTAAATAAATGTATTCGTTGATTTATGGGCATTTTTCAGATATTTAAATAATAGATGGTTTTAATTCCACACTAATCAGAAGCGAGAGCGTCACTTTTTTTAACATATACCCGTATATCGTTGGGGGCTAAATCAAAATATCTAGGATGATAGCAAAAGATACTATGACTTGCTGAGTATTATTCCTATCACCTGAAATGCGCATGGCACCAAAAGAGACCTCATACGTTAAAGAAGTAATACATATCTGTATAAATAAAGTCTTCGTACTTTCGGAGATTCAAAAATATGGTGTCATAGAACAGTTAAAATATACTCCCGACTCATCCACTGATTTAAATTCTGTTTATTTGAACTTTCTTTAAATACCTTTCCTTTATCTTCCTCATTTATCTGATCTCAGACAAAATCACTGTTCTGATATGTGTAATAACTTTTATTTGGAAACAAAGTAATATTAAACTGATTCTAATATAATAATATTAAATTTTGTATGCATTTCAAATATTTTTAAATTAATATACCATGTGAATGTGTGACACGTGCAAACTAATATTAAATTCAGAATTCCGAGACCATGTTTATTCGTTTTCCCTTTGTGAGAATTAGCCGCATCAAACTCTTTTGTGTGTCCCCTTGTGGGAATGCGTGTAATACCGTCGGAAGGAAATGCTATTCACAATTTAATTAAATCCTGCGTATTTTTAGATGTTATAAGTGAAGTTTGTTAATGGCGACAAAGTCAAACGCCGTGTAGATATTATTCAAAACTTTTGCAGTGAAAAATAATAATTCTGTGTTTCGTCATGTTTTAATACGTAGAACCTCTTGAGAAAAATGTTAGATGGGGCTCTGACAAACAAGCGGTGAAGCTTTGTGTATTTAATTTGCAAAGAAAAGCTGAGAATTATTAAATTATTAATATGATCCAATGCTAAAAAATAGATTTTACTTTACAAATAATCGAAGGGAGATCTTTACGCGCTATAAAATCCATGTTGAAAGATATAATTTTATAAACAAAAATTCCTCATTGACAATCTACTTTTGTCAATAATTCTATTAATATTTAATTATAAGAATACTACGTTTCATCAAACTTTGTGGACTTCAGGTAAATTATGAATGGATGTATTGTAAACTTAGTCAGATGATTATGTTCGATCTACTTTTGGCTTTTTCTCAAAATAGTCATCAGTTAAAATTTAAATAATGAAATAACATTTTACTTACATATTTAAAAAATAATTGTTAAAACCAACGCTTTTGAGTAAAGTTACTATATTAATCAAAAGAAAGCACGTTATATTACAATTGAGAGATTCAGGGTTTGTATGATTAAAACATAGTTATTTGATATCACAATAATATTCTTGTAAAATATTTATCAATATATATATATATAATTTAATTGCACTTTACGAAGTCGTGAAGGGTCCATGTTTCAAATTACAAAAAAATAATTACAAGTTACAAAAAATAATATTTGTAAACCGAGGAAATATTTCAGGCAGACAACTTGAAGAGGCTATTGATATGTAAAGCTACGTTGTGCTGTTAAATAAAGATTTTTTTTACTTTTATGATCTGTAAGTTCTTCTAAAATATATTTATTTGATGAAGATAAATAGACGTAAAAATAAAATATTATTTTAATATTTTACGTTTTTAATTACACATTGACAGAAGTAGCTTTAATTAATTTCATGATATTTATTATGTGACAGGCAATTATAAAATCAACACTTAATTGATAATTGGTTGACATTAGATATAAATAAATGCCGCAAAACTGCTTCGCCACATAAAAAAATATTTTTATTAATATTGTATTATTTAAAAATTGAATGAAATAATGTACTTGGTAAAAAAGCATTTTATTGTATAAGAGTTAAGTATATTTTCATAAATTAAAATTTGACAAGTTCATTGTGTATTGATATTTCATGAAATAAATTGTAAGTAGTGTTCATAATTTCTCACTTATTTATATTTTAAATATCATGTTTGTGCATTAGTAATTTTTTAATATTTTACAGATTATATCTCCTGGTTTTATTTATAGTAATTTATTAATATATAGGGGTTGGGGTGAGTGGTAGAGGTGGAACGTAACGTCGTGATGATTTTTGATGATTGAAAACGAAATGTCCGTTCTCATATCACTTCAGGTAACACAGGAAATTTTGACTAAAGAGAATCAGATATTCCTTTTTATTCTTAATTTACCCATTACTTCCAGAATTTACAATTTACCTTAAATCACTGGCGCAGACACCTAGATAGTTCTCTACAGATCCTGAAAATCCTCTCCCCGTAAACCCTTCACGGAGAGTAGGGGCTAATGGCCCAAAGATAGTGACGTGGCTAAGTCCACATAAATAACTGCCCTCTTAGCCAAGGGCTGCTGCTCGAAGAACTTCAGGCCCTTGGACGAGCACACAGACTATAAAACACAGGCCGATTTAGAATCTGCAATTACTGCAGGAGCTTATACGAATAAAGACGAGGAAGCCTTCAATTACTACAGCTATAAATCAGCCGAAAGCAAAGAGATTACATTTCAATTATAAATGAGAAAAGGAGAAGATAAATTTCTGAACACGGAACCTAAATTTAGATCATCAGGCTGTCAGTAGAGGCCATAATTGTTAGATCGAAGAGTGTGCTTCCCTGAATGTGACTTCATAAATATTAATCCCGAGCTGGTTCAGAGTAAACATATACTTGCGTCTCCGTAAAGCGCTCTTTCCCTTTCACGGCGCTCGTATATTGTGCGGCAGATTGATTTTGCTGGCCTGGTTTATTTATTAACACGGAGCCTGCGGCTGGCGTATTTCGGGTTTCATAATAATAGTAATTGAAGAGTAGTGTTCTTCCGTCAGCAGTGAGTCTTATAAATTCATGTTAGGTTCCTTGCGTAATAACACTTTATGAGGCACGATCCAATAACAGCCGCCGTCTGACTATACCGCTACCGCATTAATATCTTGGCCTCATCCTGCCACCCTTCCAGCTTCCTTTATATTAAAAGAACAGTTGGGCCGACACGTGGAAGAAGGCAGCAAAAAATTAATGGATGCCACGGGCGTTACCGCTAATAACCAGACCGCAAATTCGTTTAGAAAATACACAAGCGATACAACAGATGTTTCACAGGTTTCTTTCTGAAAATAATGTCAGTGATCTAAGAAACGGCAATAGACTTTCTTTAACATATGTACTTAGGAAACATTTTAAATATACATACCCACTTGATACATCTCAACAAATCAACGTTGTTAGCTTCTCATCATCTACTTTTTTAGTAACTACTTCAGATTAAAATAACTCACTTTAACAAACATTCGTCAAAAGACAGAGTCTTATTCCACCAAAATATACATTTTCCCAAGTTCAGAAATTCAATTAACCCTCTTATTACCCTATATTCTTCTGACATAAAATATGTATTAAATTCTCATGCTAGCGGTTTATTACATTATACTAATCATGAATATGTCATGGTTTTATTAACTTATATATAATTTCAGTAGTACACCAAATATAAGTAAACACATTTCCATAGTATGAATATATATTTGAATTGAGCATTTTTTTGTTTTGTGTACTTTACGTGCTCAATACTGATGAATGTCAATGGTATTTAAAAAACTATAAAGATTGATACATCTATACAAATATAAACATTTATTTATTATACTCTTAATCTTTCTGAACATCATAACCTGAAATTATTTTGTTTATTGCAATATTTATAAAAGATAACATATTTAAAAGTTATAATCGCACAATTTGCCGAAAGCCCAATAAAATCTGTTTCAATTTTCTGACTGTTTGGTTTATATTTGTACCATTTCATACTTGATTATTTTGTAGTCTATCAACTTTTAAATGAAGAAAGAATTACAGGTGAACATAGATATTAATATATAATAAGAATATATTTAAATAGAAAGTGAAGTAGGAGAAATAATTTCCTGCAACTTGGAGCGTTTATAAATTACCGATTTGATGCGTGTCCTCATCAATTCCTTAAAGATCAAGAGTTAATTTATGAAGAGAGTAAAATGGAAAAATAGTTAACATTTTCTGCAATATTATAAAGCAAAAATAGTCGTAAAATATTTAAAAACTAAAATTAAGAGAGAATTATTCTTAACAAATGTGATATCATTTCTGATTTTACTTGAAACTATTTATTTGTTTCGATTATTCTATTTTACAAACAAAAGTATATTATCATTGAATACATTAAATGATAATATACAATTTTTGAATTAGGGTCACTAGCTTTATTTCAGTCCACTGTGCTTTAACTTTGATGAAACAGACGAGCGATAAATACCAATTTCGTTCGTAGTATGTACTTTACAACGTAAATGATATTGGGTGGACACGAATTTCCACTTTGAGATGCGACGCTTCTATAACTCGGGATGTAATGAAAGCCACAGTCAATTCTCCGAGGTCGGCAGATCCGATTATCTCCTCCTCGGTCGCACATTTCTCCCTATCTCACATTATACCTAACGTAATGGCAAAATTGGTCTTTCTTGCACGAAATTATATCATTTCGATTATGGATATTAACACGCGCTTTTCTTTTCCTATTTATCATATATTTAAAATGGAATTGTAATTTTATTATTGTAATGATGTAGAAAACATCTGATTAATATTATATAAATAAAAATTTATCTTCAGTCGCAGAATTACAAAAAAATATTACGACTTTTCGTTCTCCTCTGGTATTACTTCAGATATAAAAAATTTATACTTAACGAGGTTCCAGATGTGGACGAAACATCGCTAATTTTTTGTAATAAAAAGAATCAATCGTTCTCTGACTCAGTCATTTATTTGTATAATTTTTTATTATATATGTGAAGATAATCTTTTTAATTGTTATATTTATTTGCCTTCACTGAATTAAAAACTATAAGACCAGACAAATAAGTCTAAAATACATTTTATTAAAATAAAAATTGGCATGACGTATCGTTCCTTTCGGAACCTCTTCAGTTACGAATATAAAAATAATATTAAAAGCTAAAGAGATCCATATTTCAATAGATCTATTGCTCTGAAGATATTAAATTTTCTAAGAATAATTTCGTACAATACGACGTTGCGTTCCACCTCTACCCTCAAACCCACCCACCTATGGACTCACAAATTACTATAAATAAAACCAGGAGATGTAACCTTTAAATTATTTAGATGCTCAGCAAACAAACGTGATATTTAAAATACAATTAGGTGAAAATTTATTGAACACTACTTAATCTATTCAAATATCAATCAGCAATACGTCGTACTAATTTTTATTTATCAATATGTTTCATTTTTTTATTAATAAGTTTTCTAAGCTTTAGGCTATTTTCTTCATATTAAGGAAAAATAATAACCCACACTGTATTTATGTGACGGAGCAGTTTTGGGGTAACGTAAAACTACAAAATATATATATATAAAAATAGTAACTTCTTATAATGCATCACTTACCTAATCCGTAATTATGAAGAGATGGTTCGTACTTCGTTATCGATCATTGGCGTCGTCTCGTCAGTAATCGCCGGCACTGGTATCGATGCAGGATACAGTTTTAAACTTTCAGTGATAATATTTTAGCGTCACTGTCATCAACCTAATTTTTTGATCCTCACAAGGATGGCGCCATCTTTAGTGTTTGTTGACGTCGGGCGAAGATAGATAATGTTATTTTCAAATGTCTGTACTATATGATGGCTGGTCTGAGTAGTAATTAGATGATCGCTAATCTCGATACTCTCCTCTAAATTTACGAGGGCAAGTCATTAAGAATCTGAAATGGAATCTTTGTATTCACCTACTGTAGTTCTCAAGAGTTATTAAATCAGTTCACAAAGATGAACAGCCTTTGTAATACGTTGATTGTGACCTGAACGTGTGCAAGAGGAGTTTAAGCATAATACGGGGATATTTTTTTCCCATAGCGAATCTTTTACCACTCTATTGAAAAGTTCAAATTTGGCGAAGTTTGAGGAAAGAGAGAGGCGTGAGAAATAATCAGCTCTTACTGGACTTTGATGCTAAGGATTATGAAAGATTCTGAAAGGAATCATCCCTGAAGATGAAACTGGGATTTAACTCTTGGAAACGCCTGAACGTGAAAATGGTTTCCTGCACAACTTTTCTTTTTTTTGGGTGATTAACAGGCTACATGAGGGTGCTCCAATGGGATCAACTAACAACTTAGATCCCAGTACATTCACCTCCTAAAATAGGTGAAGATGCCTCGGCAGGTGAGAACTTTGAGAAAATTAGAGCGAGTACGAGGCATTCCCGACAAAGTCAGATAAGCACCGCAGTCAATCTGGAGAAGAAATACCCGCGAGAGAAAACTCACACAGGCACTTTCCTAGCTTCCTGCGCAACCTAAATCCTTTATTTCATAATCTATCGGAAAGATAGTTAATCTGCGGGCCAAGTGCATTGAAAAGAACGGCGACTGTTGAAGATGATCTCTATAAAATTGTGTACATTGTTGTTGTTGTGGTATTAAGTTCTTAGACTGGTCTGGTGCAACCCTCCATGCTAACCTATCCTGCGCAGGCCTTTTCAATTCTACATAACTACCACATCTTCACTAATCTCCCTATTCTGTTCTTACCCCACACACTTCCCTCTAATGCTAATTTTACAAGACTTTCATGTCTCAAAACGTGGTATATTAATCAATACCTTCTCTTGATCAAAGTCCTCCATATTGTTCTCTTCCCCTATTCTGCGTAGAACTTCCTTGTTACTTACTCTATTCACCCATGGTAATTACTATTACGAGAGTCAACGTTCCCTGCTCTAACCACGCTTTAATTAAAAAAATAGTGACGTATCCTTGATGTGTTTAAAATAAATTATGTTAAATTCGCTTTCAATTGTATCAAAAGCTTTGTTAATAAATCTCTTAAGGTAACGTAGAGTAATAATGATTTTCTTAACATTATCTTGAAATTTATTTGAATTTTGAGTGAGGTACCTTTTATTATCTTTTTATTCTATTTCTATTATAAGTAATAATTGCTACCGGATTCAGTAGGGATAAATTGACACCTTAGCTTTGTGGATTGACTGCTTGCATATAAGGACATCCCTCTAGTTAATTACCTTCTCGCTGGATTAGATGTAGGGTGCGGCATTGCTTACTTCGTCGGTCAGAGCAATTTGCCTGTGAAATGGCACGGAACAATCTCGCTGCTGCTTTTAACCGCTACTGTCCTTTAATTCCACCCCATAGCTTCTGCGGGATATATCTTGGCTTACAGCTTCTATCAGTCTCCTCCCTGCCTTCCTCTGTTCGGTCTTTTCTCTGTACATCTTCCCTTATCCGCTTTCGATATGCCTTTATACTTCTAATAATTTTGGGTGATGATAAAAATGTAATGGTTTGGTGTTGATAATTATCTGTAAATAATGAAAAGGAAAATCATTTTAGAGGGAATATCGTTTGGTAATCTTACAAGTATATTTATATGTAAATTAAATATCTCAATTTTAAGAGAACTGAAATTTGGTTCATATTTAGAGTAAAAAGTTTAAAAAATTCAACCAAATCTTGAAAACTAACACAAATCATCAAATTAAAAAAATTAACAAAGAAGCGAAAAAGCTCAAACAGATCTTAGATACTACTAAAAGAGTTTTATCGCTTTGAATATTGATAAGAATATTTATATCATACTTACAATTTCAAAAAATGTCCAGTATTTTTGTACCGCCATAACAAAAGTCTGTGATCGTACACATGAATTCTGCAACAACAGAGGAAACTTATTAAATATTTTACTTCATTCCGTTTTCGTATGACCATAATTTCTATTATGGTGACGCCAAGATATCCACCATCAATTTTTAATTTAATTAAATATGTGTTTGTATTTCCAACCGTATTATTTTCTTATATCCAGGACTTCATTTCCGTATCTAAGATTTTAATAAACATATTTTTATTGAGTCGTACATATTATAATTTATTTATAATAATATATATTTAACAAAGTTTTTGACTTGAAGTTAGATTCAATCTGTTTTACTAAACAGAAATATTCTTGAAAATCAATTAAGTATTTTGAAGATAAAGTTTTAATTGAGGTTACTTTCTTCATGATATATTTTTTACAAAAGTAAAACCGTTTTTTCAAAGGTCAATGCACTTAAGATATTGCAACCCCATTCGAGTTAATAATTAAAAACCTAGTATTTAATACATAATATGATCTTTCAAGAACACTTGAGCTGTCGTCAGCACACTCCATTTGTGGTTATGTCTAGTGATCGTCAACATTATATTGATCTGGATACCAAACAAAATTCGTCAGCATGTATGATTTTCGATTTTATTATTCTGGTCAATCAAAATTATATAAATCTTTATACCATAAAACGAACACATCTCATAATTTGAATTATAAAACCATGGAACTAATTTTAAAAATTGTACGGGATTAGGACTGCAAAATCTTGAGTTCATGATCCTTAGAAATAACCGTTCCAGGTATGTAGTGAATGTATATAATCATAAAAGGTTTCATATAAGTCTAAATTTAAAAATACTAATAGTTTTCGTATTTATGCCAAATATTAACAAAAAATTTTACGTCTTCAGGTTAAATGTTCAAAGAGAACATTTACAAAATTATGAACAGGTTGCTTGAAATTGAATATAGACTGAAATATTATTTGTAAGACGTATATTCAATGCCATAATAATAAACTTCAACATATTTTATTATATGGAAGTTAAAAATTTTAATATCATAATTATTTTGTGATTGGTAGCATTATTAATTTGAAATAATATGCATGTAGTTGTTTCGTACCTATTTAACGCCACACTCCATACGAACATTTTTAGTAATGATTTCCTAAAAAGTCTTCCCCTGTACTATCCTACTCTATATGTCTACTATACTTCTATCTTCCCTAGTTTTATACTGCCCAAGTAGCATTCTATCTAACAACCTTTGTTATTCCATTGTTTCCGATATTACACTCCGTGATCTTTTTTTCTCCTTCTATTAATCTTCATGTTGTAAAATCACGTTCATGATATTTACTATGGCCTTCTTGTGACTCTCCTAATACCACAATATCATCAGTAAACCTTAGGGTTTTTATTTCTGCTCCTTCATTTTTGTTCATTTACATATTAATTTGTAACTTTCTTCATGGCGTGTTCTATATATAAGTTCAAGATCAGGGGCATAAATGAAAGAAAACTCTTCGTTTTGAATCATTTTCAATATTAAAAATTATTTTAAACCAATGATTTCCTATCAGTTATGTATATCTAAATTACAATCAGTCAGTTTACACAAAAAAAATAATTGAGAAAATAACTTAAATGTTAAAAAATTATATTTCTAAATATTTAATGTTTTATAATTTATTGTTCCGTCGATCATTAGGATTGTACAATTCCGATAATTTCAATTCTAGATCATTTTTTAAAAGAAATATATATATATATAAATTTTATTTCGATAAATACTATTTATATACATTTTATGATCAAATGTATTGCTTTTCTTCTTGATATATATTTTATGTTTTCGTAAGATTGTTAACGTCATGGAATTTTACATTGTACTTGGTTACTTATTGCTAAGAATTAGGGTAAATAAAATACTGTTATGTGTAAGAAGTAAAAAAACTCATATTAACGTAATCTGTGATTTGGGGGGGATTTGTAATATGTTTTGTTACCGTAAAAATATGACAAAAAATCCATAACCAACCTGAAGAGTGTACGAATATGTACGGAATCGTCGATTAATTATCAAACCGATGTCTTTGGAATTTGAATAGTGTTTTAAATGGTAGGTTAATATTTATCTTAATAAGAAACAGACAAAAATTAAAATTCTGACTTCTAAAAAAGAAATAAGCGATGCCGCAGTTTAATTCTGCACCATAGTCAACAACAGACGACAGAAATTTTAATTCACTTGTCAGAGGATTCGCCAATAACACACTGGGTGCTTGCACACTTCTCTACATTTACTGAGCGAAACGGAAAAATAATTCTCGTCAAGTAAATTACACTTCGAAAAAAAATTGTTCCATGAATTTCCATTTTGTAATTAAATCACAGATTTATGACACTGTTATTTATTTCTGTCCCCGCATTGCCCCGTGGATTTTTTCGTCCTGCAGAGCGCATAGGAATTTCACAAATTGGATTCTCGCTTCTTTCTGGGAGCATTTCCATCCTTGTTATCACCTGACAAGGTTTAACGCTCAGTTTAACCCATTAATTTGATATATTATGTGTTGCTTAATATTTATTAAAACATTTTTTTGTATTTGTCGCAGCTCTTACAAAGATTATTTTCCAATGCAATCTTTGTTACTACTTATCCGTACTAGTTATTACTGTTTTTTTACGAAAAATGAACATGTTTTTATTTACCTTTCAAACTGCACATGTATTCCACTTGATTAAGTATCAATTACTATAAAAAACTACACTATCTTTATGGTGAGTCAACAGTATGTTAACTTTGATTGTTAATCTTCCTCTGAATTCACTCAATATTTTTTAGGGTTAAAATATTAACTACGAATATCTTGTAAATGAAATTGAATGTTTTTGTGTACGTTCCGTATCCAAAATTAACACTAGAATCAATTTAATAAAGCTTTCACGCAAATTTCTTACGACCCAGAAACGGACACTGACTATTATTCGCACAGAATGAAAAAAAAATTCTTGCTTTTTCCATTTTAATAAAATTTATTTATGCTTCGAATATTATTCCCAATAAATAAAATGACAGCAAATAAGTCAGTATATAAATTTATCACTATTTATTCAAAAACGACGTTTCGTCTCCTTTTTGAGACTTCATAGGGCGTACTACAAACATAATATAGCAAGAATTTAAATAGTGGTTCTATGTTACAATTTTTTGATATACATAAAAAACATGGTTCAAAACTTACAAATTTGACTCTCTCAGCCGAAAAGATTATTTGAATGTACATGTAAAGAATTTAGTGTCGCGGACCATCTCCAGCAACAGTTACAGCCGAAAAGATGTAGTAACAGTGATCGCTTTCAGCAGTTAAATTTAACAACAAAAATAGCGTATCGTAAATTTTGTTCAAATTATTCAAGTCATTGTTAACATTGATTGCAGGACAATTGCTTCTAATATTTAACATTTCACTCATAATTCTCGAGAAGTAATTATTTTCTTGGTCTAAAATTTCCGCCAATCTAATTTGATGTTGTTTATGTGTTCTTTAATGCGAGTTTTTAAAGTTCTTTTAGTTTGACCGATCAACAACGCATTAATCTTAACAATTAATTTGGTAGATAACAGAAAGTTAATTTTGTCTTTAGTATTTTGAACGTAATTTAAATCATTTATTAATTTTAAATCAACATCTACACCGTAATTATGAAACAAATCAATTAGTTTATATTGTATGTTTTTAAATTCGCTTCTTTCCATTTTTTCTTCCTACACTAGTAGTAGCAATACATAACTAACGACCGTATATTTCTGACAATTACTTTCAAAATAAGATCCTTATGTAACGAAAATATTCAATATCCGACAGAAAATATTTTTTTAAAGTATGTTTGTTTTGTCCACTATGAACTCAGAGAAGTTACAACTTCATAAAATACATTATGTGTTTGCGATTTATTCAGCGTGTTGATGATAGCTGAAATATGATAAATTGTCGTTGTATGGTCTGGCATTTTCGCGTTGCAGAAAAAATACTCCGCGCCGCTTTAGATGACTCAAAAAATGGCCACAATAATAATTTTCCAATCCTAATCCGCTTCTAAGGTTATTTTCGCAAAACTAATTGCTATCATCCACAATGAGAAAGAAAGATTTACTATTCAATGGGAAAATATTTGAAACGCCTACTCTTGTTATTACTAACAAGCTTAACGGTTGTGTGCCAATTTGTAATAGTTATCTTTAATTTGGAACTAAAATTTTAATGTAATCAATTAGTGGGAAAGCGAATTTTTAGATCGTTTTAATGAGTTATTTTATCGGAAATTAAATAAATAAATGGTAAGCCTTAATTGTCATAGTAATTATTGATAATAATTAGTAATATTGTCCAACGTTTCATGTCCTTCTTCTGGGAACATCATTAGGGATCGTTAGAGGTTAACAAATTTAGTATTTCATGAAATTTTCTCATTCATAACTAATAACGCAGTTCAGTTTAAATTTCATAAAATAAATCATTGGGGGTGATGAAGCTCCTAAAAAGTCCCAAAACAGGAACAAATGTTGCACAATATTACAAGTTATTAACAGGTTCTAACGATTAAATCTTAGCCATTTATTCATTTCTTTAAGTTTTAATTCATCATTCCATAAACTAAAATAAATAGGGATGATAATATTATTTTATAATGAAAAATTATTTTTAAAATGTTTATTTATAATGAAAAAACATTTACCCTATATTTATCAAATTTTCATATAGACTACAATTTTCTCACTTTGAAATTATAATCCGACAATTTTTCATGATAAACACCATAATTATACAAATTAAATTTCTTAAAACTAAATTCAAGAGCTCTACACTAAGGTTATTTAAATGGGCCTTCTCATAGAGAAGAATCACTAACATTAATCCTACTCGGAACTGGCAGTGCCAGTAAACCGTGTTTTCTCAGCTTGCCTGGAATTTGTATCTGACACCTTTGGAATTCCGCGTTGAACAAAGATGCTTTCCTTCATTAATTTAGATTAGGACAATCTACAATTTATTATTGCTCCCTCCCGTCGTCCTTAAACACCAAATAAAAGTATTCTGCTCGTCCTTAGTACCCAAAAATTCGTTTTAATAATTTTCCCCATTGCCTTATTTCTTATTTGATCGGTGGTGGAGCTTGATATTTTCCAATCATAATTATTGTCTGTCCTCTATGGGAGAGCCGTTTGCCCCTCTCACCATAGGTTTTGGGGAAAATCACCATCCTTCTTACCACACGATGTTGAAAAATTTTACGGGACATGGGTAAACCCCAGTCTCCGTTGTGTCTCACTTTTATTACCGTTCACGTAGCATTCCTTTGCTTCCGTACCACCTAATTCGGAGTAAATATGTTTTATTATAACAAAAACAAATAGGTAGAGAGAAAGTGAGTTACCTGGAAGTTTGGAGTCTCCTCAGTTAATAGGGGGAAGTTCTTCAATTTTTTGCGGATGTCGGCCTTCTCCTTTAGGAATCATGAACTGGCAGGTGGAATCGCTCATCTGCAATTATTAATCACATTATAGATTATTCTATTTTAAACATGTTGACACAATTCTATAAACCTAGAACAGCGTTTTTTATTTTTCTAGTTTAGAATAGACTATTTGGATAAACCAAAAATTAATAAGTTCTACAAAACTTTTCTAGAGGGCCTTTTCTGTAAGATTCTCTTTGTTGACGCTGCGTGTTGACTCGTTTGATAGGCAACCAGGCGATGACCGGCCGTAGGTGTTCTACATATCGAGATCACAACAAAGGGAGACGGGCTGGATGGGATGGGAAAGGTCTCAATTATTCCGAACGGAATTTCGTTTTGCGGCTCAAGCGAACAACGCACCGAATCGGATCCGTGGAAGTGAAATCCAATAACGACGTTGTGCCGGCTGGAAGGTTTCCACAAAGGTCGCTGCTCCTGTACCTAGAACAGAAATAAATAAACTCCAACTCCCCAACATGCATCACGTCGTGTCGTAATTAACCTCGCTATGTCTGTAGAATTTTGACGGGGAAACAAAATTCAAACACCCTTCATCAGTAATTACCAGGAAAGTGCAGTGTTGCAGGTACCTAGCCGCCTCGCAAAAAAGAAATACCTGTGATGCTGGTTCGCAGTATCATGTTATTACTAGTTGCTTTCCAGGAAATCACAACAATATTCATGGCTCGTGGCCTAGATCCTCAATTTTATAGTTTGCATTACACTCATTATTTTTTTAGTTTACGTAAATGCAGTAAAGCTTTTAAATCATATAAAAATGTTTTATAAATTAAAGAAATGTTTAATAGAAATTATATAATTTTCAATTGAATATGAAGTTCTTTTTAATTGTTAATAAAAATTCAACTAATTTATCTGCAAATATTATTAAAATTTATTTAAGATATCTAGAACGTTTCGTTACTTCATGATCAATATAACATGAACATCCATCTCAGATTACTTGTATTACTGACTAGTATCAGTTTTGAGAGAATTTATAAAAATGGGTAAAGTCGGGCATGTCACTTACGAATAACCGATTATTAATGGGGTATGATATGAAGTTTCTCGTATTATTTTAGCAAATCTTATAGTTTTTTAAATTTGAGGTTGATTTATGCTGTAATATTAACTCTCCTGTTAGTTATCTACCTCAAAATTTGATTTTTTGATCATATTTTAATTATAGTCGATATTTTACATGTTGGTAGACCCTTATAATGACTGAAATGTAAAAATCATTATAGTCTGTAAATTTCACTTCTTCATTTCCTGTAATTGATAACTAATTTTTTAAGTATATATATAGATTCTAATCTTTTTCTTTTAAAGATATTTGGTTGTTTACGTAATATTCTAACATTGTCACAATCTATTGCACGTTTGTTTTAGGAATGGTGTAGAGACGATTCAGTATTAGTGTTGGTAATTAGTTTATAATTTGCGTTGTAAATCGTAGAACTCACATCGGAAGAAAATTATCGACATTAATAAATATTATTTATTGATGCAAATGTAAAATTAAGACGAAATTTAAAACCGAAGAATAATCTATTATATTATAATATTAAGTATTGTAGGTAGTTATTCACGATGGATAAATAATCATTGGAAAAGAATACAATACGCACCAGCTACCCCCGTGATTCACAGAAAAACAATAGTTCTCTTGTTATAGAAGAATTTTATAAAAGTAAAATATTGTTTTCTCGATACTTGCCAAGTTCACTTATTTGAAATACTGCATATATATTACCTCTGATTTTCTACATCAGTAAGGAGGATTCCCCGCAGGGTATTTTGTATTCATGTTCTTGTGTGGTCTATGTCCTACACAAGACACGACGTAAACCTAAGCACCTCTGGACAAAAACGACCATTGAGATATTGTGGGCAACGTATAACAATGCTGTTTCCGATAGCAAATACGGGAATTAGTGCTGGTCGCCAATAATTCTCTGTGCCCTTAAATGAAGGGAAAATGAAGGATTGTTACAATTCCTCATCAGCAAATATTTCATTTCAAAAATGGCGGTCAAATCTCATTTCCATGATTTTTCTGAAGATTAGTGGGAAGCAAACATTTGGTCCTCAGACTAATAAACGCTTATTTAAACACAAACATATTTATATACATACCGCTCTAGTATGTAAATAGTTGCATATTAAAAACAATTTATTGAACGGTTAACCGTATTGTAAGCAATCGAATTGCTTTCGGCGTAAGTTATTAAGAAATCTGAAATTAATTATACTTTTGAATTTTTGAAAGATAAAACTGCTTTATTACGGTCGTTTTGATGTTTATACCTCGGCATAAGTAATCATGTTTGGGTGCATGTGGGATGTGGAAGTAATCTAGAAATGAAAAGGCTTGCGCAGGATAGGTTTGTATGGAGGGTTGCATTAGAGCCCGTTTTACTTGTTTCACAAACTACATACAAGATTCACAACCACTGAGTAGACATTTTTATCTGTTTATCATAATCTCAATATCATTCTTCACCACAGATTCAATAAGTAACTCGATTGAAAGCTAAAAACAACATTTATTTTTCAATAATGATGGCATTATTTTCACTATGCCCGTTTTATGTATTCTGCACGCGATGTTTTATAGACTCTATTTACTTCTGCAGCATGAACTTGACTTTCCATTTCGTTTCAAATCGGTTCAATCTCTCTGATTTTGACATTGGACTAAACATTGGCCGTCATATAGACTGAAGACGGCGGCAGAAAATGACCGCAGAAACGTTGTTTTTTTTTCAAAAGCCTTACCCGGTTGGTTATCCCGTGAAGATTTCATACGAATTTTTCACCGGGGAAGTCTACGTTCTTTAAGTATGTCAAGCAGTTTCTAATGAGGACGTCGCGAGACAATGTCGCCAGGTGAGGTCTACATTGAAGGCGTCAAACCACTAACATCAAGCATCGTTTACCAAAATTTTATTTCCGTTGTGGCTTTATAAAAGATTGTGTACCTAATGATATGCCAGAGTTGAGACACACTACTCAGGACTTGTTCGCCAAATTGTGGATGATTGATTTGTACCTTATGACGAATGTTTTACATATTGATAATTTGTAAGTAAACGTAGGTTAGGTTACCTTCAATTTTATGTATAAATTATTGAAAATAGTCTAAATCAATCTGTTACACTATACCGTTAAAACCGGGGCATTCCTTTTCTGGTTACCCTATATAACAGAATTCCATATTCATATACATGTAGGGATGTATTCTTAGTTCTCGTGCTTTTTTTGCATCATTGATGTCATTAAAATAGATTCCACCCGCTATTTCTCTCTAGTTTGATACCTTGTCGGGTTGCAAGTACGTGCATCATCTCCAGAACTGACTGATGTTTTATTTCATATAATAGATGTTGTTTCAGTAATTTCTCAATATAATAATAATAATTGAAGAATGAGCGTTGAGACTGATGTAGTGAGGCTCGCTGGGGTCACTTCATTGTCGCTGGCAATGCAATGAACGTAGTTTGACGAGCTGGCAGACTGTCTGCGTGTTTTATTTCAAAGCCCTCGTTTATGGGGTTGGTAGTGGAATGAGTTAACCCCTATTGCCTGTCGTAACGCTGATGGATGCGAGTTAAGTGACGGGACGAGAATTTGGTTGTGTGTGTTTAAAAAAAACAGAGAGGATTTTGGTGGAATGGGATGCGTGACAGAGCAGAAAAACAGTTCGGCAACGCCACACAACTGGTCTATGGACCGTCAAAATCAATACACGTAAAAATACTCGTCCGGTACAGGAAGGGAGGAAAAAAAAGTTTAAATGCTACGAAATACGAGCGAAAACAACGCGATGAACAACGTCGAGTTCGATTCATTGACTGCGAAACACGGTGGCTGACTTCGAGATGTTCTGAATGCAGGTTTATAAATGTTGAGCTTCATTGGATGTGGCGCTGACAGGGCGCTAAATCTGGTCTATCACCACGTAAACTTTCACGATTACTTTTACGTAGACTATTTTCTAATTACTTGGAGATTCAATGCTTTAGATAAAAATATTTATATCCGTCAATAGAAGACACGCTTGTTTTCAATTACCTTTTTAGGAAAATGGCAAAGCACTTTTGTTGTCAAAGTTATTGTGAAATACGTGAATTTTAATATAAAGAGGATAATTTCTACAAATATAAGGTTTGGGGAAATAAAAGTTCTAACAAACTGCAAAAGGGTTTGCGGTACACCTCTTAATTAACTGTATTACGAATTTTCATTAACAATAGGGATTCGTTCCCTTAGAATTATGATAATGGAAGTAAACACCACAATTCATTACATTTCTTATAAAATATTATTAAATTAACATATTTCATTTGTTTTGAACCTGAAATTTTTATTGAAAATCTCCGACTGAATTATTTCGTATTGTAAGACTCACACTTTTCAAAACTAAAAATCCTGTACTAATTAATTTGATAAGTAAATTGAAATTCTAATTCAAAACAATTACCGAATGAATAAATTATTTTATATAGAATGTTGAACTAAGATAAAAAACACCAAAGCCTGGTCTGCTAAGTGGTCAATAGTTCTAAGAACTTAATTATCGGATTTCTTAAAGGTATATCATTTTCTTTTATCTATGTAATTATTTTGAACAGTTTACAAAAAATACTCCTTAAAAATAATATTTCTCAGAAATTTTGGGAATTAATCAACAAACCTTTTTAAACAGATATATACTTTCATAATGTTTTAATTTTTATGCATCGTTGTTCAATACGAACGCTCATAAAATTGATTTATCAGAGGACTATCTTCTCATATACAAATCGATATGTAAATACCAAATCAATTTATGTACGTATGTGAATATTTAAAATGAATTATGTGCAGCCAACAATCATTAGGCTACTTAAGAGGAAGAGGGGGATTTGTAAAATGAGATTATCGTGTTTGTACGGTAATGGCGTATTCACGTCGAAGGATGTGACTTTTTAGAATACTCCGATTGGTCAGACTCGTGCTCTTTCGTTACCACTTATATAAAATTTTAACTTTAAACATAAATATTAAATCCCAAGGATCTAGTTAACTCCCGGCTGCCTTCCTCTCCCTTCCTCATCCCCATATCAAATCTACTCCTATGCTACTAGAAGGGAATTAAAAGTTTGGCTTCCACATCACCTCCTATGCTTCTGAAAGGCAGTGACAACAAAGATGATGGCCTTCATGTAGCCTGCCACTCAAAAAATTTAATTTTAAGGCATAGCAAATATCATAATACGACTGTATATCACATGAAGAGGACGATGAAGGTTCAGTATGGCGAAACTACAAACTAGACAAATGTATATTAGAACAATTTTAAAATTATTGTATAAAAATTGAACTTCTATTGTGTGTCAGATCAAGTTAATCGGATGGCTTCATCGCGGCTGATGGTGTACATTTTCACTACCTTCTGTTAACAGTCAAATCCATTTCCCCCCTACACGTCACGCAATTTCTGATGAATTTTTGCCAACATTCTTGCATTCAAGAAACTAATCACTGATCTCACTTCGCAGTCGGCGAATTCTTTTGAACTTTTTCGAACCGCTCTAACAAAAAGAAAACACAGAGTGACGATGTTTCAAAGCTACGTCAGACTTCGTAATTTGTAATGGCGTATGCTCAAATTCATCTAGTTTTCAAACTAATGGCGAAGCTGGGCGAAAGAATAGAGTGGTTTCAAAAAGAATCACAGAATAATAACAAAAGTTACTAAATAGTAATATACGTGCTTGTAAATATGCTATGTATTTTGGCACCCTTTCCCATGAATTTCACAGTGATCACAACGCGCTTACTATAATACGCCGCCAGACATAGATAGCCCGGGAATGTATTTACACTTCTCGTGCACTTTATTGTGCATCAAAATTTTAGGGAGTGAAGAGATAGCCATAATGGATGAGTCAGAGCAAATTCACGAGGTCGATACGGCATGCAGCAACCGAATGCGATATAACTGCCAGTTCGGCAAAATTTTGTCGTTTATTTGGCCACAGGAATGTAACACGCCTCAGTGGAGTTGGTTGGGATCGTATTTGTTTTTATTTTATTGCTCCTCCCCCTCCCCCCGGACTGTTACAATATAGGATGGGAAAGGGAGGGGGGAGGGTGACTGACAAATGGAAGTGTACGCAGTAATCAGGCACTTAACGCTGCGATATCTGCAACACATATCTTTCCACCCTTCAACTCAATGGCTTAAAATAAAATTACAAACCGATAGAAGATTATTAAATTTCATAAATTACATTTCCCATTTATCGTGCGTACGTTGTTTAAATACTTCTTGCATTATTTCACTTCATTCGTATTTATGAGATCAAAAATGTGTTGGTAACAGGCTCTTTTGATCTTCTAAATTATGACAAGATTCCCTCTTGGAGAGAGACGCTATTATTCAAGTGCCAGGCAAAAGTCAAAGGCCACAAAACGTCGTTGTAATGTTTGTAATCGAGTTGAAGAGAATGATATTTTCTGATACTATGAGCTGTGGAAGTACAAATCTTCGTCTTTACGTTGTATTTCTTGTTTGTTAATTTATTTGATTCAGAAGTTGTCGGATTAAGGGACCAACGTCAGTTTCCTGATAGGACCATACTTGTTATTTTCACATATTATACTGTAATGTCAAAACACAACGAAATGCGGAATTTGGCGGTACAAAATCAAAGCCAAGCGGATTGAGAGAAATTGAATTGATTACAGACTGGGCAATATAACGTAGACAAGTTGGCACAAGACTAGATTTCTAAAGTCTTTGAGACTCACTGACATTTGGCTGTACACAGACGTAGTGTTTTATTGTTTCCTTGAAAACATCGGTGGAGTGCGGTAAACGGCTCCTCCCAATGGGTACGGGTAAATGGTTTTGGTTTGGAAACGACTTCGTCCCCACCATCGAGGAAAATTAAATGGAGTGGGGAAAATTTAAAAAAAACGAGGAATATGGATTTTCCAGCATTAATCATTGAAAATTAAGGACTAAGAAGTTGGAAAGTAACTGATTAGACATTTAAATTGCTATAAACATTTGGATAATGGTGATTGATAGAAAAAAAGAGAAGAGGGCATAGAGGTAACCAAGTGGAGGACTGAGAGACTGTTTCGATCTGTAAATTGGCCTTCAATCGGTTGATTCAGGGAGGAATGCTTGCTCTTGTCCGTTGCGGCAAATAGGAAGATTAAATAAGCACGATATTTCTCTAGATTATTTACAAGTTATTTTAGCCGCCAGGAATCGTATTGAAATTCGCTTCCAATCTTCACGAATCAGCCTTTCGACTTTATACACTTGCGAATATGGGTTCAAAATTTAAGCATCGAAATGTAACTCGACTTACTCTCACTATTCTATCTAATTGATATTAAGTGCAAAGCATGGCAACGGAAAAACAATGTTATTTAATGTGAACAGCGAACGTATAAAGCCGATCTTCTTCGGTTTCTTTCACAAAGAAAATAATGTATCTCACACTCCTCACGAAAACCAGCCGCAGTTACTGTTCCAATTTCCGCAGATTCCAAAAATTAACGTAGAAAGAAATTTATGTGGGAGCTGAAAAAACTTAATTATTGGAATATTAAATATCTTTCTAAGAATAAATGCTCTATCAATTTTCTAGATGGTTTCTTCGCCACGTTTACATTATAGGCATTTTGTCAGTTTCATCGCAATTTAAATATAACAGTAATGTGATAAAGAAGTATTTCGCAGAAAAGCACAAGGAATTTGTCATTATGTGGTTCCTTAACAAGGACCGGTGAAGGTTGCGGAACAGGACTAATTCAATGGCGCAGAACTTGGTCCGAACTTTTAAGGTAGTTAGCAGGTGGAGGAGGAATTTCCAGTGCTAAGTTCCGCCTCAGGTCGGTGACTAAAAGGGAGGCGCCACCGTAACTTGTGAAAGGGTTGCTTGGCTGGGCTCCAGGGACTAACGGCCAAATGTAATTGTTGTTAAAACAGCGCCAGCGACAACAGCAGAATCCAGGAAATCCTTGCCATTTATGCGCTCTTAATGTTCCGATTGAATTACACCATGTTCCGGCCGTATGCAGCTCAATTTTTATTATTTTTATTTTCTTGTTAACATTTGCCAAGAGACGAGAAAAATCATCGTGCCTGAAAAATACTGAAATGAAAAGTAAGGCTTTATTTGTGAAATTTGTAAAGTGTAGTTAATATTAGAAAGGTCTCAACTCTTTTTTTTATTCCTCTCTTTAATTGCGTAATTTGAAGCACTTCCCTTGTGAATTTTTATATTTTCTGATGTGTAATTTTTAATACTTTTATAATGCTTTCATTAATCGTATTTTCCCGTTAATGTATTTCATGATGATGTATGTTGTAGTGATTATGACTTTTCCAATTTCCTCATTAGAGGAATTAATAAATTCATCTAAATTAGTAAGATGAAGTGAAATGAAAACAGAACAGAATTAATCGTCTCGTCTGCAAGTGGAATAAATGCGTTAACACTTCTAGTAATTATTTTTGAATAAACGAAATTTCAATGTCACTTAGTTGCGGGTGTTTTGTTTTCATTGTCTTTCTGTAAAAACAAGGGATACGGAATAAAACGAACTCTAGTACCTCATCAAAATTAAAACGTGTTTCTTATTATATTGTAAATGACGTATTTTTAGTTGAATTAAGTTAATAACCAAGTTCTAGAAACTATTAAAACTCCTTGGTAGAAAGGTCCCGAGGGTAGAAGATAGTTAGATATAAATTCGCATAGTGTATCATCCTGTTATCATAATCACTGGAGTAAATACCTAAATTATAATACTTCTCTCTTTTGGTTTAAACTTAGGGATTTTTATAAAATTATTTTTCCGTAACCGCTAATTACACATAAAATGTAAATATGCATAACCGCCTGTCAAATGCACATTAGCCCAGAACTGGGGAATATTTATCAAAACTGGTATTCCCACCCTAATTGTGATTAAAAACACTGTATTAACTGTGAAGACTTTAAGTGTCAAGGACGACACAGAGAAACGTGAACGTGTTATCACAGAAAACTATAATGAACTCAATCTGCGGCGAATGTTGAAGAAATTTTAATTTGGAGTGCGGAATATTAAACTCCGATCGGAAATAAATGCATTTTATGACTGACAGGTGAAGGGATGCTTGTAGGAGTGGGGTAGGGGCAGCCAACCGATACAAGTTACAAAATGTCGAGTTAAAAGTTATACGGACGGAAATGGAATGTGAAACAGTGAAAATGTTATGGCAGGTTGAATTAAAAAGTTAAAAAAATTTAAAAGCGATGCGATGGACGAAGAAGAAAACTTCACCATTAGTGCTACTCTGAAAAGTTTAGACTTTATACTTACTCCGTGAGTCCTTGTAATGCATTATAATGCCATTAGTTTTACTTTTAACTAAAACGTTCCTAATTACGTTAAAACTGAGCAGCGTCGTTGTTATTAGTTAACGAAACTGTTGTTTATTCACCGTACCACTTTCTTTATTCTGCGCTAAACTATTTAAAACAGAGAACTGCATTTCTTATTTCTTTGAGTTAAGTACGCTTTTGTTGATGTTTTGGAGGGGATTGACCTTGACTGAGTGCCAGAAGAGGAGGAGGATTGGTGAATACGAATCGGAACTGGACCCTTGGATTAGCTGGTTGCCTTTGGTCGAGTGTCTCTTGACATGAAGAGTTCTCGCAACTTTGCAGCACCTCACCCTCCCTCCCTCCCACGCTATGTCACGACAACCCTCGCGTCAAGTGGCCTACCACCAGCCACTCCCTCACTCTTCTGTTTTTATCGCGGAAAAGTTATAAATAGCTCGGCCATTAATTACAAACTTTTACGCAATTTGTTTCCGGCTTGGCAACACTTTTTCCCACGTTTTAATTTTTTTAGCGCCGCCTGAAAACCGCACATTAGCGGGTTTCAGGATTTGGGGCTGCAGGGGTGTTACCTTCTGGCTGCAGTAATAATGACAACAAACCGCACAATTCGGCTCGCCAAAACCAGTGTCAATGAAACCTAAAGTATATCATAGCACTCCAGCAGTAGATCAAATTATTTGCGGTTCAATACAAACGCTTACTAAAAAATCAGTTTAATGATTGGCGTCTAGTTAAGAGAAACTTTCCTTCTATCGGCTCTGTTACAATATATATTAATTTCATTTAAATCATAATTATTAAATATTAGTTTGTTATATTATTAAAGATCCTAGCAACCTCTCTTTCACCAAAACTTGTTGTGAAGCATATTCTTTCTTAGAAATTTATTTAACATCAATTTTTGTGGAATAGAAGTAAATCAATCGTCAGGAGAAGAGTTTTTCTTTAATTAAGAAACGAATCGGCCCAAAATGAACTTAATAGCAATTCAAACACGTGTATGGGGTGTGACAGAAGTAAGTGAACAAACTTAAAGGTGGTTAATACAAAACTTTTTCGTATTGGAATTTTTGTCAGAGGTGATTTTTATTACTACCAAATTTGAGAAAATAAAACTAAGATATAGATTTCGGAAAGAAATCCTTTAAGCATCCTCGCCAATGTTTTTCTCAGAAACAGGCGAACAACCCCGTATTCGGAAGCTTGATTTTATTTTCAGACGAGGCCACATTTTAATGTGTTCAAGCAACACTTTTGGGCTGATACAAAAACCCGGACAACGTCAAGAGAATTTCTGTTAAAGTGGTCTCTGATATTGTTTGAGACGTTGGACTATTCTTCAGGCCATTCATCTATTTGTCTGATGGCAACGGCGGAGCTAGAGGCACAATTATTAATTTCTATTAAACATCCCAAGAAGTAAAAAGTGTTCATATTGACCCCCTTTAAGTTTGTACGCTTACTTCTGTTACACACTGTAAATAGTATCCGAATTGGAAAAAACATCTTTATAGAATTATAAAAACTTCAGGTTAGAATTAAAAATTTTTATGCCGGCACTCATTTACGAGAATTTTGCAGTATCTTATCAAACTTAATCTCTTTATTTATAATCTCACTACCTAATGAAGTTTTTCCCACCATACGAAAGCAAATGAAAGTGATTAGGGGTGACGAATGAGATGACCAGGTTAAGTTATATACAAGAACAACCACAGTAACATCCCAACTAATAGCTGAAGGGTTGTAAGTGAAAAGAGTTGTTAACGTCAAACTGGAGGCGGTACAACGAAGTGAGAGGATTATTACCTGATCTCGAGCCTATCTCTAAATTTACACAACTCAATGAGCTAAAAAGAAAACAGTAAATTGTAGTCTCAAGAGTAAGAACACTACACACCCTTTTGACATACATTTTGCATTTGCCACCAATGTGAAACCCGCAATGCGCCAATATTTCACTTTTTATTCGATTGTCCAACATACGTCAGCGAGAGGAGGGAAAGCAACCAGACTTTCAACAAAGTGAAATTTACCTATAAGTGGACGCCATATTTAGCCTCATATGTTTTCTGTAAAAAGCAGTTCTACTGTATATGTATACCATGCGAAGTTAACAATTTTGTAATGATAGCCACCAATAACCCCAGAGTTGACTTGACTTTAAATTTGTAATAAAAACGATCTGTCTTAAGATACTTTCCGTAACAATATTATGAATTTTTTTAAAATTTGTAAATGACAACTCTTTCCTTCTTTTACTGCGCACCTCTTTCGCCAAGCTATATCTCGGGACTGAAAAATTAATGTAAAACAATTTCGTTTAACTGTCCATTTAATGCATTTTCAATTCCAAAGATTTTCGTGTGTCTCTTAAAAAATTGAATTATTTAGCTCCATTTTTTGCATACTTTATGGCATATTAACATCGTCTTGCGAGAGTTGACATTATCACTAATGTAGTAAAATAATATCTTCCTGTTTTATTGTTTAAGATATTACTAGGGTCTATAATTTTATTTCTTTATATTTTACATAAGTTCTGTGATAGCGAAGTCTCGTAGGTTCTGACTACTAGAATTCCTTATCCTGCGGTTCTCCTTAGCCGTTCATAACGTTACAAGGGTAGTGGAATGCAGTGGAATCAGCTGAGAGTTTGAAGAGAATCTCTCTTCTGTACACGAGGACCCGGGCGGCAGACTCATTTCCGCTCCCCCACACTCTTGCTAAACTAAGATTCAATTACGAGGATAAAAAAGAAAACACGCCTCGAGTATTTACTTAAGCCTCAATGACCTCACTATTTTCCCTGATTTAATTTCCGGCGAGGTTTTCAGAAAGGCCACAAGTCTCGTATCACCGCATGCTACACCGCAAATATAAATCTACGCACGGATAAATGAAATATGAAGCTGGAGAGTGAAATTAAAACAGTTGACACAGACTTCAAATTGTAAGAAGGATGAATTTCGGTAATTAGATATTTGTTTTTCTGCTTCAAGTATAGATTATGTTTGCCATGTAACCGTTTTATTAGATGGCGTAACGCCTATTGGAATAAAATAAAGTTAACAAACGTATTTAATTTAAAAATGCACCCGAATAGTCAGAAGAGCTAATAAATATTGATTTTTGTGATTTGTGTGTGTTCGATTTTAATCCAAAAATTTCTTTTAAAACAATCATTTGATGTAAATGTAAATAAAACGTATTGTCTCAGTTTATAAATAGATAAATTAATTAAAAGTATTTGAAGTGAAGTCCTCCAAATAGCAAACTCATAAACTTTTGAACTTGAACTTACCATTATAGTGGTATGACATTTAGATACAAAACTTTTAAATTAATTAAGTGGATTGGTTTTGCGGAATGTAAATAACTGATATGATGCCGCTGCTACAAAGTCAATGAAATTTCGTCACATCAGCTGTAAATGTGTAGGTTAATCTCCGAAAAATTCCTGAAAGAATCCAAATTATCAAAAAACGTCTTATCTAAAATTTTTAAGAAATAGAAAATTTCTTCGGACATTCATTACTGCCATAACTTAAATGGAAATTATAAATATTTTGTCGCAATCAGCCATTGCTAATATCGTTTAACTAAATTTTTATCCTTGAAATTCCTTTTACGGATATATCAAAATTAGATTTATAAATATTAAAAACGATACTAATAATTTTTCTATAAAATTACCCAGTAACAAACTTATATTTATAGTTCTTCCTTTTATGAAAACAAAAACAATACAAACTTATTTTCTTGTATGATAAATATCGTCTTCATATCATCTTTAAATCTTGCAATAATTTAAACTTCGTTAAAATATTAAAGATAAAATAATAATTGCAATAAACATAGTGTTATATAAAAAATTAACTGTCTAGACTGAAATCCTTATAACATCGGTCAAACAAAACACTCATTAAAACTCATATCAATGAGCAGAAAACATTTGAAATTAAGTCTACAAAAATATTCAGTATTCTAGATTAATGAATTATATTCTTCTCATCACATCAAATAATGGGCCATTAATATAAAAACTGAGACTAATAGGTTTAATAAGGATTCGATTCGTTATTATTATAAACTTTATGGTTTATTCACTGTAGTAATTTTTGCGTTTTTATTTTTAATGTTAACAATAAGATTAAACTTTCATTAAGTATTTTATTGTTATAAATACACATATATCATATTGTATTTTCTTTTGTGTATTTATATAAAATTTTAATTATACACCTGATAAGAAATCAAAATGAAGGAATGTGACGTAGAAAAGTGTTTTTCTACCTTCTTTTTTATCTTTGCCATTTGTAAGTATAAAGTAGTATAATTTTTATCACGTACTTTCATTAGTACAATTGTTGTTGTTTTAGCACTCACGTCTCAGACTGGTCTGATGCAATCTTCCGTTTGTGCAAGCCTTTTCATTTCTACATAACTACCATATCCTCCCTAATCTTCTTACTGTATCCATCCTAAGCCTCCCTTATAGTGCTAATTTTACAAGACCTCCAAATTGTTCTCTCTTCCCCTATTCTGCTTAGGATTTTCTCGTTAGTTACTGTATCCACCCATCTGATTTTCAGCATTCTTTTATAGCACCAGATTTCGCGAGCTTCTATTCTTTTCCTTTCTACAGCTCCTACCGTCCACGTTTTGCACCCATAAAACGCCAGACTCCATACGACCATTTTTAATACAATTATTTATAATACAATTATTTAGTTTTGTGCAGGCGTTAAAAAATTAATTTGAAAATGTTTTGGCCTTCTTAACTATTGCCTTTCATTCATTCATGTTCTGTATACATGCCCTTAAATCTTTAATTCTGATTGAATTTATCCTCATCTGAATATTGGTTTCTATTTCTTTCGCGTTCCTTTGATGGTTTCCACTGACATTTTTATAACTAGTCTGTCGTCTTCCATCTTCCTGAATTCAATGAAATCTCTGGGATGTTGCTAATATATTTCTGTTAAGTTCGTCATTACACTTAACTCTCCTCATTTAGCTGCTTCTTTTAAATCCAGGTGTCTCTAGCATACGTTTCAACAGGCCTTACGATACTCCAATAAAATTTCAATTTATCTGATACAACCAAGTTTAAAATATACTGACCATAATCTACTTTTTTATATTTTACTTAGCGTTTACGTAATTCTAACCTACTAATCATATGCTCAATATAATACTAATAGTTTGAAATTTCATACTGATCTTACTGTTCGATATTTTGTAAATATTACAATAAACCCCTGGAAAGTAAAACCAATTCTTTTCCCGTCTGCTCTTCCATTAATATTTGATGCATGATTTCCAATAAATTGCTAGACTTTATTTATGATATTATTGCGTTAATGGAATTACCTCGGAAATCTCAGCTTCTTTCTCTACTTTTGAGTTTTCCTTCATTAAGGGCGTGTCACACATACATACGCACACTACATGAGCACTAATGAACAGCGTCTGACTTCCTCCGGAGTTCACTGCGCACAAGAAATGTTACTAACCGTGGTTCCGGTACACAAAAACTAGTCCTGTAAGACTATGGCAAGAACTTCCTCCCACACGTCGAGCGGGAATAAACTAGCCATTATGCATGCGCAGTAATCTTCCAGTATTTTAATCATATAGGTGATTCTTCAATGAAACCCATAAACGCGTTTCTAATGACATAAAGAAACTTTTCGGTGGGTAAAAGTACCTTAATTAGATATACTACGATTTATAAATATATGAGATAGTTATAGTATGTCATTAATAAAAAATAAGCATTTCAAGGTCTTCAAGGAATATAAATTTTACATTATTATGATTTACATGAAATTGTTATTCTATGATTCCACGTTTAAAAAAAAATAGGAAAAACATTTCAGAGGCTAAACTTGATGGTATGTAAAGAAAATTTTGGTGTTAAAATTGTGTAATAGGAAAAAATGTATAATGATCTAGAAAACTAGCATGAGATGTTTAGTTTGAAGGTGTTCAATACATTTGGGTTTTTGATATAGGTGAATTATGTACCCAAAAATATACCAAAACGTAATTTAATAATGTTAATTTATATTATTCATAAATGATTTAAAAAAGACTAGTTTTGAAAATCCAGTTACAATATAAACATTTAAAAGTTTGAAGAACAACACTGGTTGTTCATATTTTATAACCTTAAAACATAAACACAACATTAGCTCGCTACTCAAACATCGTAATTCAAACAAAATTAAATTATTATATCTCAATTCAAAAATTATATCAAAAACTTTGAGGAAATATATTTAATAAAATAAAAAGGGCACTTCCTATTCTTTCCTTATGGAACCCCTTTAGGTGAAAATATAAAAAAATTATAGTCCAGAATATATAAAAAAAATTTAAAGGATCAAGGTTTTTACAAAGATGTTACATAAAATACTATTGTGAGAAAATTAATTGAACATTGCATGGAATAATCTCTTGAAATGAATTCCCTGCACCTTTGATAAATTTAGGCAATGCCCATTCTTCACTGAATTTCTGGAAATTAGGAATTGTATTAGTGAATTGTAGGTGGGTCTGACATAGGTTACGGGAATGGAAGGACGTGGAATCGGTCCTTTAAGACGTCGACTCGGACTAGCTCAGTGGTACAGTACCCGCCCGGAAAGCGGGAAGTCCTGGCTCTGGTCGATATTTTTCCATTATTGTCTTTTAAATTTACTATCAGTATCGTTTTCCACGTTTATAAACAAAATTTTGGAATTAATGAGCAACATTTCACTCATCAATCTTCATCTAAAATTTTATAAATTTGTAAATTAAAACTATGGTTTTTAAAAAGATACGTCAAACTATTAATACATTTTTATGTTCATTAATTCTAGTTTGTAAATAAGGTCATGCGTGTCCAAAATGCTAATTTTTTCTTTAATATTAAACTTTAAATTAACAATTTAAAATATCAGGAATATTGTAATGGCAAAAAATGTCATTTTATTCATATTGAATCTTTTCACAAATTGATAAGGAATATTATCAAAAAATTATACTTCAGAATAATAGTATTAATAAAGCGAAATGAATGTGTGTATATTTAAATCTCATGAAGGTCGACAAAAATGCCATAATATATCCTTTCATTGAATACATTTACTTTAAAAACTGGCTATTTTTAGTTGTTCATTGATACATTTCAAACAATATGATTTCAAGTTTTACTCTGATTGAAAGACTCTTGCTCCTTTACTCGAATATCATCACTGTGGCTTTACAATGATTGTCATCCAATTCAGCTGTGGCGGCTCGGTTTATGCGTTCAATAAATAATAAAATGTGTCATTGAATGTAATTAATTGAACGTAATCTCAAACTGGCGGGCGAGGAGTTTTGTGGGCCGATTGTGCGATGTCCAGAAGCGAAAATTTGGTTGTGTTGTCAAGGCGACCGCGCTTGCTGTTGTATTACCTGCGCAAGTTTACTCCGTGGCGTGGCTTGGCGTGGCACATTCTAAATATTTTGATATTAGACTCCACGCTGCTATCAAAGTGTTTGTCCGATGAGGGGGAAACACACAAAAATAACCAAAAAACAAACCAGATTGGGATCTAAACCAGTGGAATGTGAGCCGCTGAGTTTAATTCTGGCATACAGAATGCAATTTATGTTACAGTTTAACTAAGAGGGGTTGTAAAAGGGTAAAACAAACTTCCACGGGCTATCTTTAACGGATGGAACAATTTCAATCAAATTTTGGGCAGTTGTGGTTGGCGAACCAAACTCAACACAATGAGGGTCATACAATGGCTACCACCACATGGCGCGGGGGTGGAGGAGCAGTCGTTTCATTTTAAAATATATTGTTTGGTCATTCAATTTGATAGCGTTTCCACTGTTTTTTTGTCTATAACTTCAACCCCTTCATCGTCTAAGGGGAGTATTCATACGGGTAGTGGGGGCGTCATGTGAAAATAAAATATAAACAGTCAAGTCGAAATCGGTGCTATAGCAGTCTTTGAGTTTGATTCTGTCATTTATAATACAAATTAAATTGCAGTTCATCCCCTAACAGGGGCGTGGCACAGGGTAAAACACACACTTCTGCGTAATACATTTAAAGGACAGAACAATGCTGATAAAATTTTGTTTCCATATTCTTCGCGACCCAAAACCAAACACTTTGGAGATAAGATACGGTTACCAACCGAGGGGGAGGAATTTTTATATGCAATAAAAGCTCATAGTTAAGTCGAAAATTTTTTTATGTCAATTAACTTTATAGTGTTTCCACGACAGTATTTTTCCATCGTGTGAAGGGTGAGGGTGGAAATGAGTCATGAAAATAACAAGGAAACTAAAGGGTTTGGTGTAATACGAGTCGCTGTGTTATATAATGACCTCTAATATGCGATTGAAGTAAAAATTCATCCCTTAAGTGGGGGAGAATTTTTATTCTGTTAGAGTACTGAAAATATTTTTATGTCTGCTATTGTTTCGGGAGTATTTTGAATCTCTCGAGATACTGGGAATATATTTGAGACTCATATTGTGACATTTTCGATGCCGGTTTAGTCATGCGTTGGACAAGAATTTAATAATTTACCCGGATAATATAAATAAATACCCGGGCACCGCCGGGTCCCCACATTGTCTGATGATAAAATTAAATAAAGTATACTGGCCATACTTTATATTACAATAATGCATCTTGTAAATAATCATTCACGAACACGGTACTGTGAAATACTTTACATAATTCAACATTTGCGAATTTAAGAACGCAGGTTATTAACCCCATTTAGTGTTAAGTATTCATAATTTAACAAATATGTTTTGTAATGAAATATTACCTAGTCTGATAGTGATCTTATGGTATGTAAACGCATCCAAGTCAAAGTTGGGAAAACTTAAAACGCGTATTTTTTGCGGGAAATCGTTGACTAGGGGACGCAAACCTCGTGCAATATGTCTAGCGATTCCCTTATTCCGCAGCTCGGAGGCGTCCAATAAACCTTCAAGAAGTCCACTTCCCGTTTCTCACGGCCGTTAAAAACATCTGCCTTCTGAGGTCCTCAGAAAATGAAAAGATTATGTCTTGGAACAAAGGAAAGCGGAAGAGAAAAAATAATATTAGAACTCTACCCATCCAATTATACGGGAATACGAAATTAAAATTTGTACGTCTGAGGGTAATTACTACTTCGGAAGCAGGGAAAATAACTCTCGGGGAGATTAAAAATTTAATAGCACCTCCTGAAACTGCGTCTTCTTCCTTAAGCGTATAAAATGAAATAATAAATTTTAGATGCATTTCCGTTGCCTCCCGTATTCCAGCGGTAACCCTAATTGGATATTACGTCCGCGCTTAATACGTCATTAAGCTTTATGAATGCGAAAATGTGTTTGTGCTTGCCACTCAAACGGAAATATTCAAAAATCTTAAAATAGTATTTGATTTATCTCTACGTTCGATTTCTTCAATTTACAATGGAAAAAGAATGTATTAAAAGCGTTATGTCTGCAACTGAGGCATACCTGAAAGATACATGTCAACTTAAAAACGACATGTTGCTTTGTGTCGTAATTATGACAGAACTTCTAAAAGATGTATCAATAAATTAAGTACAAAATGAAATAATACATTCGAGAATAGAAGAAATAGTCTCTAAAGAAGCTCAGACATGTGAGCTATGAAACTGAAAATCGCAAACCGAGTCCGGTCGGGATTTTTTCATATCTTTTAATAAGTTATAAGTACATATACAATATTAATGATGAATTCGTAATTTTTTATAAAATCTGGTATATGTTATTCATACTAATTGGCTACAGGATCGTTTGGTCAAACATATGGGTAAAAAACAATTTATGCCTGGTAAGACAGAATTATTAAAGGAATATTTTTATGATTGTTTAGTTGATAATTTAATTACTGAATATTCGGTGTTATACATAAAGTATAAGGGGAAATATTTTCTAAGTTACAGACACAACGTTTCGTCCGCTTTTCAGAATTCTTCAGGTATACAAAAGCTGTGAACTAATGGCAATCAATAAATGGAAAGGTTTAAATATTGTCAATAATTGGTTGATGTCAATTAAACATTGAAAAACGGCTTGAGTATATAGGCACGGTTTTTACTCTTTCTTGATTACTGTAGTAATAATAACACAAAGCAATATTACTGCGCAACTGGTTAATTTTTACATATCTATAGTGTAGTATAGTGAGTTTGACTTTTTCAGGAACCCTTTCTCCTACTTTATTACTCCTTTCCTAGCACAAACACAAAGTGATTAGTTCTGGTCCTTTGAGAGTATATAAGGCCTATGTTATCATCATTCAGCTTAAGATGTTATGATTTGTCAGTTTTGTAAATTTTAATTTAGTCAAATTGCAACAGTAGAAGATTAAATAGTAGCTGGAAACAAGAAAATAGTTCATTGTCATTGCACAGTAATCGGTGCCTTAATAAGGTGGAAATATAAAAAGCAGAATATTTAACATTATTTATTAACATGATCTTTTGTTTCATTTTAGAGTAATTGTACATGGTCTAAAATTTATATTGATAAGACTCCCAATTTATTAATTTCATAGTGCTGTGATACTAAAATCACTTCATCTTCTTTCCAGATACTACTTGTCAAGCAACAGGTATAGATTTACAATTTTGCTGCTGGAAATATCCTAGAAACTTCTCTTGCACAATGAAGGATATTTAGGTGAGTTTTGTGCATTAATTATCATCAAATAATTTTTTATGCAAGAATAGATTCCAGCTTGTTTTTTTCTTCTGCCATTTTCAGGCAGAAGAATGTATTTTTCTCTCATTATTAATGACTTGGACTTGTGGGGTGAATGTTTGTTGCTTATTTTGGCAGGACTTGCACATGCTGCCACCCTCTTCAGGATAGGAAGGATGCCTTGGTGGGGACTCCAGAGGAAACAACCATCCTGGGGTGAGTGGACCTTCAATCTCAGCAAAGTTAACTTGGCAAGCGTCTATTCAAAAAATTTGTTGATATATTATTGTTTCTTAAGTGCCTAAAAACAGTCACAAACAAAGAATATATTTAATTTGAATCTTCTGGCATTTTTGTGTCACTGTAACCCGCTTTTTTTTCAAAATACATTATGATTCAAATGTAAAAATAAACTAGTCAAAAAGTAATCAATTGTTAAAATATCTTATCTTTGTTTCTCCTTTGGCCAGGGTGAAAGGTACGGTTTTATTTAATGATTGCCATAATGAAAAAATGCAATACAGTCAGATAGAGTGCTAAATGATTGTGGATTAATTACACAAAAAGTAGCCAAACTACAGTGAAAAAATAACTACCAGATGTCAAGTATCCATCATTTACTGATATACTAATACACAAATATCCACGTACCCAGACATCTACAGCAAACATTATGTACTTAACAAAAGCCTCTATTTTAATTGTATTTTCTATAAACGTCACTTCATCAAAGAAAATATCTCCAATATCAAACCCATTGGAAACTGATTATGTGAAGCTCAATAATGGCTATGTATTATCAGGCTAATTTCTTTGCTTTTATACTTTGTTTTTGAGGTGATCATCCTGTTTATTGTTGTGTTGTATTTCTCATTTATCACTTAATTTTTTCTGTTATTTGGCTACTTCTCTGTGTAATTAAAATATTTTTAACACTGCTATTTCATAATTTCAATCTTTGTGCCTGTATTATGGTATTCTAAATCATCTCTTCATTACTTGTAAGCCATTGTCACAAACAGAATAATTTCAGTTAAGTTTACCTTATAGACTAGTTCTTTCCTATGGACAAACAATAACTTCAATTTTTGTCTGCATAATATGAAAAGAACTAGAAATAAATAATTTTCATTTTATTCATCATTAAAGGCAGTAATATTCAAAAGCCAAGTTAACTTTTTGTATTAAAGGTGAGTTTGGTTACAGCAGTGGTCTCCACCAAGGTCAAAAATTAGAAAATATCTCTGTCTCTTTTTGTATTTATTAAGACAGTTATTTATAATTCAGCATTGTATTTGCCTTCATAGACCATGTTATCACTGCTGCTACTAAACTTGTCTTGTTACACATTTCAGTGACTGTAGATTGTAATTTAATTTCTTGCTAGTGTCTAGTTCTCAATTTTGTAAAAGTAGTTCTTTCCTGCCACATTTTATTTTTGGCATTTTGATTCAATTACGGTTTGTTGTCTTCTCTAATTAGTTTCTCTTCATTCTTTGAGGTGTCCATTTTCATGACTTACTGTAGTCTCCAAAAGTCAGTTGTCTGAAACTTGGAATTTAAAAATAGATGGACCACACTTTTCCATTCTACATTCTTTTCAATTTTATTGTATATTTCAATGTAACCTGCTATCTTGAACTCATTTTATTACTCTCCTTCTTCAAAACTTGTAAACTTCCAATTTCAAATATTCTTATCACTCTAATTCTGATTTCCTTTTGCCTTTTGCGAGAATAAATATTTCTACACACTCCCAGCTTACCATCTTCTATAACACCACTAAGAAATGTGTCTAATCCAATTTGTTTTCCTCCTCAGAATTGATCTTTTCTTGTATCTTCCTTGTTTGTCGCCATATCATGGTATCTAACTTTTTCATCCAGCTCCACATTTCATAATTCTCCCCAGGTCCCAGTTCCTGCACCAATATATTGAGGAATGCTTCAGATACAGCATTTTATGAGTTCCTTCCTTAATTCTGTATTTACTGGTCAGAAGTGATCACTTCTGCATGAATGCTCTCTTGGCCACAGTAATTCGAAATATTATTTCTTTCTCACTCGGCTCCACATTCTCCGATTCTTCACTCCTGGTGATAATTCAGTGGTTCAGTGGTCACTTCATTTCCTGCCTTTCTATTTTTTCTTCAACACAATCATAATCACATTGAGGAAATCTTTGATCTTTATCCAGTTTCATACATTCTGTTGATAAATTTGGTCAATTTCTGCAGACCTATTTCTACATGAATGTGGTCCTCTCCCATTGCTTTATTTCTTTTTTATCATTCTTTCCACTTCACTCTTAAGTATGTGAGGTCCTTCCTCTCCTTCATCTACTGGGTCTTTCTTTTCCAACTTTCTTTCTCCAGGTCAGTTTTTTTTTTACCATGCTGAATTCTTCTTTGACCCTGAAACCCTCTTTTCCAGATGTTCAAATTGGCTTAATTCGAACCCCATCCCAATTCCCATTTTTCAAGACGTGAAGTTTGTGGAGTTCTACAATATCATCACACATCAGTTACACTTCTTGGTACATTGGAGTTTTTGTACTCTCTGCTTTGATCCATCAACTCAATCTACTTCGGGTTCTTAGCAGTTCTTGGCCTTTTTACCAATTTTACTTTGTAGAGTCCAGAAAAGCATTTTTTAAATTCATCCTCAACACTTCCTTTTCATTCTTCATTTCATAAAATTGTCACTCCAAACACTGTAATTATTCCCTTGTCACTTTGTAATATGTCTAAATTCTGTTTCTGACATTTTTTGTATTTTTAAACCAATTACTTCAGTGTCTCTAAAGACAAACATAGTTACTCTATTTCTCTCATTTCTGAAACTTTCTTTCTACATCACTTAGGTCCAGTTCTTATGCCTTATTGTAATTTCCAACATTTCCATTACTCCATTCATTCCTCACCTGGAGACTGTGGGACAATTTTCACTTCTAACAAGGGAAAAATTTGTCTGGAAGTATCTATCATCACTTCAGTAAAGCAACCCTTGGCTTTTTTACAACTATTCTGAAAGGTGGCTCATCTTCCCCATTTCTAAAAACCCTTCCAGCAACCATTTTCGGTCTTTCGCCGACAATATTTCTTCTCTGTATTAAAAATTAAGTCATGTCTCATCAGTAACTATTTCAGATGTGCTCCTAATTTCGGTGAGGAAATTCAGAGTACAAGTTTAAAATTCTTTCATTTGACTCATCTTCTGTGAACGGATTGCTTCATCTGAGATCCTAAAATTGACAACCAAGTGACTTGTATCTTGAATAAGCAATTCCTCTTTCAATATAACATATTAGTTCACATTTCTTAATCTGCCGTCGTCAATCTTGGCACTATGTTTTGAATCAGTTTTGGGACTTGTGTAAAGTCACCCGTCTCTCATATATTGTATAGTTGTAGTAGAATCACAATTCTCTAAATAACATTTGATGAGCCAGCAGCTTCCTCTTTCATGGCATACCATGATTTTTGTACTGCTAGACCAAGTCCAGGATTATAGTCACAATTTGTTTTTTAATAACATTTCTCTGCCATTGTTCTGTAATAGGACAACAATTATAATTATGGAGTTTGTTTCTTTAGAGAAATTTTCTAACCATAGTTGTTGCAGGAATTCCATTCATTTCAAATGCCATCTCTTCTTGTGTAGTGGTCTCGTCTAACCCTTCTACTTCCGCTATATTATGATTGATATGCTTTAATCTCAGCTCCCTTCCAACTTGTGAAGTTGCGTATTTTTCTGTTATGCTATATCCTTCTTTTAACATGTTTATCAGCCATTCTTCTTTATCATGTAACGACCGTAGTGGAATCACGGTGGTTCTGAGTCCAAAAAAAAAACTATCTCCAAATCAACATCTGTGAAGTAGTCCTGGCTCGTCCCTCTAGTCTCTCCTCCCACCACCGAAAACCTCAGAAATAACCTATCTCCAGCTTTCAGCACCAAGAAATTTTTGAATAACTGTTCACATTCTTTCAATTGTCGTGTAGGTTAATTTCAGTCTTGTCTCGTATACAAAGTGTGACCTTTCACCTTGAATCAATATGCTGTCATTTTCAGCCCAATCTTTCTGTTAAGCTACAATTCTTCTCATTGATGGAACAATTACAGTAGTCATGTTGTGGTTCGAAGAGTCCAAAAATAAACTATCTCCAAATTATGGCAAAATTTCAGTGGTTGCTCTTCTCCCAACCCCATGATGCTCAAAAATAAACTATCTCCAAATTAACAGCTATAAAGTAGTTCTGGTTTGCCCCTAGTCTCTTCTCCCACTACTGTAACTCTCAGAAATAAACTATCTCCAGCTTTTGTCACCATGAAGTTTTTCCACTAGTGTCCACTTTCTTTCCATATTATGGTTTTACTTTTACTTTCTTTGATTTATGTAACTTTTTTTTGCAGACCCACCTTTGAGGAGCTTGTAGGCCGGGGGCTTCAAAACCTTCGGCCCACTCGCTCCTCAAAACGTTGGACCGGGAAGCTGTGGAATCTGAAAAGTTTCAACGCTGAACAGAAAAGCTTTTTTATCGTGTTGGACTTAGGGCGATTTTTGAAGCCCTTCCGCCCGCCAGGCAGCTCCCCGAGCCACCATCAAAGCAGCTGCTTTCAACAGCTAAAGCTGGCTTTGGTTTGAAAATGAAGGAAAGGATTCAAAACATTTGTAAATAACTAAAGATAATAAATTTGAAAGATATAAACTGGTCTTTATTTCTAACCACATACTACTATAGCTATATTACATTAGCAATAAATCAAACATCAAGTATTTAGACATTTAATTAGCCTTTAAAATCAATGTTAAACATAATAGATTACATGGTAACAAATAATTGGTTTTGTAATCCATAGAAGAAAAAAGTGCAAAGTAAATATACAATTGGTACATTTCAAATTAAAGTGAACTGAAAATACTCTTCTGAAGCTCCACAGCAGTAAAGGAATCTCCTGCAATAAGAAAGAAAAATATTTGAAACATCAACATGAAATTTGCATAGAATCAATTAGTTAAACAATGGGTACATTGGCTAATCTGCCAAAGTACAAAATTTTAACTCTTCAAAAGAAAACCAAAAACATTGCATCAAATATTTACATTAAAGTAAATATAATTTTTGAAAAACAATCACCTACATCACAAAGGAAACAATCCAGTGAATAAGAAACCTGCTACATATCAAGTATGAAATATATTGTCAAGAATTTAAAGACTCCATACAACAATATAATCTATAGGATTTTTAATTGTGATTCTGATTTACATTACAAAAAGTTTACTCATTTTCAAAGGATATTGTTGCAACAGAAATCTTACCAGGTCACCATTGTAAACTGGACAAGCTTTGCCCCCAGATGTACTCTTCACCTAGCCCAGATTCTGGCTTCTCAACTGAAAAGAAAAAAGATGCACATTAATCACTTTATAATCACCTTGCACAACTATTTTCATGAATATATATTCCTAATTGACTTCTCTGGGGGAATACAGGTAGTGTACTGTAAAACAATGGTTTAACAATAAGGAAAATAAGATTGTTTTGAAGATAAATTAACAGGCTAGTGAAGACAATGATGCAAAAATAATGTAAGAAAGCAGAATGAAAAATTTCACATCAAATTGGCTGAACAGATTGGAAATGTATGTTCTGAAGATTATATCAATTGAAAGATCACAAACAATCTAAGGTAAAACAAATTCCCATTTAAAAAGACCAAAAGCAACCTTTACTAGCTCCATCACAGAAATTTGGAAGGGAAAAATTCATCAAAAGGGGCTTATAAACAAGCATCAAAAATTTCAAATATTCCTGAAAGCTATGGCCCAGCAATATTGCAGCCACATTTCTTACTTATACATAGTACAGCAATAATGTACAAAAATAAATAATTTCATATTAGCATATCATTAGTTGTGATAAGAAAATAAACATGCAACAATTCACAATGTAAGCAACAAATTGATTCTTGATAATTATTTATTCAAAAATATCTCCTTCAGACTAAGGAATACTTTTAAAATATCATTCAAAAATTGAGCTCATGATGCAGAAAAGGGTAGTGATGGGGAATGTAACACCAATCTACAAGAGATTGAAATTATCCTTAAATTCTGCCCTATACATCTTTGACATATTTATTCAGTGCACAACTATTCAATTAAAGTATGCATAGTTTTAAAGGAAGGATTAAATGAATTTATTTAATTACAGGCTAGATCTGAATAATTATTTTAAAAATTAGAAATTACTTTAATTCTTTAATTTTCAGTAAATTACCAATATATAGGTTTCAGCAGTTGTCAAATTTGTTGGCTATTGTTTGCCAAACATTTTATTACTTGGTATTCTCAAATAACACACACCTAAAAATGATGAATTTGCATAACTCCATGAATAAAAGCAATAAATTTTTCGTTTTGGCAATCCATGATTGGAATACTGAATAATATTTATATGGAACACTGAGAAAAAACAACACTAATCACATCTAATATTAATTTTTAACTCTGCTGATTGGATATACCTCTAGGAGAGTGCTGGGGACTAGTATTGCCAGACAATATTGCATATTTTCAATACCTGACTGAACTCACCAGCAAGTAGTTGCAATGCACACAACATTGCTCAGCAATACTGATATATTGCCAGAAATGTTGCTGGATTTTGGTCATTATTGCTCAGTCAGCTAGCTGATCACTGGAAATGTCTTCCTAACTTTCTGATGAAGGGGGCGGTGCCTCCGAAAATTCAAGTACTCTAAACCTCACAAGGTCTCTCACCATCTATGAACCTCAGGTAAGTCACCTTCTTTCTATCTCTGTCCTTTCCCTATTAAATATATATATAAACAAAGGTAATTGAGTGTAGTATGGTAAACAGTGTAATAACGAAGGGTATTAGATTGGGAGGGGATATTTTGAAGGAAGTTAAGGAATTCTGCTGCTTGGGCAGCATAAGAACTATACTACAAGTATAGTAGACAGTAGAATAGCAGAAGCAAGGAAGGCTCTCAAAAAAGAAAAGTTTACTTATAATAGGCCAAACTTTAAAACACTAGTGTCTTGTAAAATTAGTATTAGGGTGAGGAGAAAAGAAGAGGGAGGTCAAGGACAGAATATACCAAGCAGATTAGGCAGTAAGTTATGTAGAAATGAAGACTTTCACAGGGTAGGGTTTTTACGAGACTAGTCCAAGGACTCAAAACAACAAAACTTGTAATTACTGAATAATTTGCAATTTAAGTTTATCAACCATGCTGTAAATATTCTGAAGGAGAAAAAGGAAGTGGGTATAGTTGACAATTTATTGCAATACATTAAATAATGAACAATGGAATATTAAGTTTTTTTTTCTAAGCTATAAGAAATATCTAATCATTTTAACACCAGAAACAAGTGGTCTAATGAAATATATATTGTATTGCCAAGTTTTCACTATAGAGGTGGAAGCAATAGTTATGTAAGCTGCAGTGTGATTTATAGGGAGAGAGAATGTTTTGGATAAAATTTTACTAGAAATGCAAAATTTTTCTTATAATAAAGAGGGCAAAAATTTTAACCTTTTCATAATTTATTTGATTGATATTGTTTCTTTCTACAACAAAACCAGGATCCCAGTACACCAGGGTATAAAAGGGAACGTCTCCATCAACAAGCTAGCAAAAACCATCACTCATCTTCCATCCTCTCCTAATTACGTCAACACATTCTCAGATGTATGGAAACGCAAGCTTCCGAAACTAGACAATCTCTGGAATCTAAACTGGTTGCTTCTAAAATCAAGCCCAACTGATATATTAATTATTGCTATCCTCCTCCCCAAAAATAGAACCTGAAGAGATCAAGTAGCACTTTCTAGAGTAAGATCCAGTCACTCCAAATTAACACTCCCACATATATGCAAATAGACTTCAAATTTGTGACCTCTGCATAACAATCACTGTGGAGCACCTTAACTCCTGCAGTAAATTTCTTGATGACAGACACTTGATACTCTGAGAAGACAACCTGGACCAGATCAACCATTACCAGTTGACCAAGAAAGTTTATTGTTGTCAGATTATTTAAAGAATTAATTGTTATGATGCAATATAACATGCTCAATATTCACTTTGCAACTTGACTAGTTTGGTACAGTCAGCTTATCCCCCTCTGTCGCTCCTCCTACTTCCCCTCCTTGACTCTTGTACAGGCTTGTAATATCGGCAAAAAAAGAAGGGCAAATAATTTTGTAGACTTAATTGATGTGTATATGGAATGAGCTTTTTCAAATTAATTCATTTGAGCAATTGTGTAACATCACGGAACAGTAGAGAGATACGATTGGTGGATATTGTGGATGGACCTTGTGACAGTGGGGGGGTATGACTGTACCAAAGTTGTTGTTAGCCTTCACTTTTTGTAACCCTTAAGTCAGTTTAGTCACTAATGACCTTAGTTTATATAACCTTAAATAAATAATGAGCTCTGTTCAAGCTAATGAAGGGATATATACAATTTAGATGAATATTTACTTAGGTTTAATATGTGGATCAAATTAAGAATAATTAAATGCTAAGTATCAGTATTTGATTTAAGGAATACAAGATTATATTTTTATGTCAATATACAATTTTGGTTGGGGAGGGGTCATGAAAATGTTACTAGTCTTTGGGTCTTTGGCCAGTCTTAAATTTGGTGGTACAAGTAATTGAGCCTGTATCAAAGCTGAATTGTGTTGGAATACAAACGACCATCCTGAGAAAAGTATGAAATGAACTACAAACATTAAACAAACCTATGTAAATCTGCTTCTAATGTGTGGATTTGGGGCACATTTGCAGCAGTGATAGATCCTGAAGTATCCCTAGTGGAATCACAAAATCCCACCTCTGTAATTACAAATGATTCACATCAATTTGTTTTCTAACATTCTTCAATCTGCCAAGGTTAGTTACAAATTGCAAAAACTTATATCTGCTACTTACTTCAATAAGGTTTTTTTCTACAAGAGAAAAGCCAAAATTGTTTTTCTAGGAAGAATTGGAAGTAAGCTTCTGTCCACCTCTCTCTTGGCACACTGTAACAAAATAGTATATAAGGAAATGTCTTCGTAACATTCTGATAAAAGGGGGCAGTGCCTCCAAAAATTTAAGAACTACATGGTGCCTGCCATCTGTGAACTTCAGGCAAGTGACCAACTTTCCATCTCTTTTTCCTGTCATTGTTTTCATTAACCTGACTGTCATTTCCTGATGCATATATATTATTTACATACATTAATTGTGCTCCCAAATATAAAGCTTCATCAATAAGGTACAGTAGGGCTTTTAATACGCATAAGGTTTCCAGCCAATTAAAATGTCCTCAAATATTTAACAAATAAAAGGACCAGTATCAGATGTCAAACAGTTTGATGTCCAATGTTGGTCAGTATGGACAGATTTTATAATACCGAGGATGGCCAATGAGGCCAAAAGCTTTTGTTGTTATATCCCAAAAGTATTGATGTTGGTCGATCGATGTATGTGGAGTATAAAAGGATATACAGAGTTTCAAGATGGGAGTTTTTCAATAAATATTGTTATGAATAAATGGTTTCTATTTCTTTCAAAATGCGTGTTTATATGTAGTTAAAGGCATAACAAAATGACGACGAGGATGGGATAGTGAGCTTACAAGCAAGATGGTAATCCTCTGGCAAACCAACCTGGAGACTTGGGACCATACACAAGAAGTTTGGGAAACTCCACAACATCGTCAAGCTCGACAATGGCAGCTATTCCTTGAAGAGACAATAACCTATTCCTGTCTCTAATGATTCAAAATTTAAGAATACAGACATTTGTACCCTTGTTAAATACTGATGAATCAAGAAGTTTCTCTGTGGGGCCCCATCTGGAGCCACACGAAGAATCTGAAATACAGCTGGAGACTCAAGAGCAAACCAGAGTACAGCTGGAGCAAGATCAACCTAGAGTGCACCCACCACCAATCTTGAGAAGATCAGAACGGGAACATAAACTTATACAGAGACCTCTTTAAATTGCAATACTTATTTAGCTCATTTACATTTTGTGGTTTTCTTCCTAATATTTTTCAATAAGCATGGGAGACTGTTATATCACACGAGTATCGTTGCTGATCGATCAATGTATGTATGTGTTTCAAGATAGGATAGTTTTTCAATAAATATTGTATATTGTTATGAATAAATTATTACTATTTCTTTCAAAATGTGTGTTTATATGTAGTTGAAGACAACAGTTTTTATAAATGACGATGCAATAAATTGACTTGTTAAATATTTGAGGGTATTTTAATTACCTTCATTTTACCACATAAAAAAATTTTAAGGTCAATAAATGTGACGTAATTAGTGGGGGGACATTATAAAGTTTTAACATTGAGGGTTGCATCAGACCCGTTTCAAGATTGAATATCACAACAAATATTGAGCAATCGCCAAGTAGAAATTTTACCTCTTAAACCTTCACGAATATTATATAAAAATGTAATGCCGAACGAAATCCTTTATTATACGTTGGTCGTACAAAACAGAACTTTGGAACTAACTGATAACATAGTCAGGATTATATTACAAATTAGCATACAATAAAACACGTGCATAAGAAATATGAAAAGTCTTACGTTAAAGAACACTAGTCACGTCGAGTTTCTTTGATTGAAAAGGAAAGATCTCACGTTGAATGATAAATATGAATAAGGATGAAAATATTTTATTTGAATATTACGTCAAACTTGAAAGAAGATTGTCTTTAGTCTAACATTGAAACATACCTTATTTATGGAAACGTGCACGACTGTATCGGTGCATCAAGTTACTGTGTCAGCCTCCACACCGAGTTAAATGGCACAAGGAAGTGAAAGAACCAAATCCACGTCCCCCTCCACGTGTCTTTCGTCATCGGAAACTTTATCGATATCTAAGCATGACATCGAAGAAGCTGATATCAACTTCGCTACTGGCCGCCAGGGAAGCGCTTTATTCACTAGTTTTACGAAAGGCTTAAGCTAGGTTTACACGGGCAGTGATGTTCGTCGAAGTTGGGTTGGCTGTGCACTTCTTTCCGTTTACATCGTGGGCAGATAACTGTCTACTTCTTCGCTGACAACTCTGTGGAACTGCTGCCTTCACTACAGAACGGGCAGAGAACCCTGATGCATGTTTATACTTCTATGCTATTTCTTGGCAACTACGACCGGTTAGAATGTTGATGTTGCATAGTACCGATATATCCTTTATATCAAGTTAAATATTATTCCCCTTTGTGTTTTCGCGCACGTATAATGTCCGCGTTTCATAAACGGAAAATAAACACTTTGTATTTGTGCTAGAAAATGGGCGTAACGAGGAAGGGTTCGTGAAATTCTCACGAAAAAGTCAAACTCAGAATTACGCTACACTATAGATACGTAAAAATGAAAATAGCTCTTTAGTAATATAAGCAATAATAAAAACAGCACCTGTACTTTCAAGCTGGTCTTTAGTGTTTAATGGGCTCGGTTTTTATTGCTTGTTATTTTAATTCCCTTGTCAATTACTGAACAAAACAAAATATATCATTCTTTCGCTAATCGTAACTGGCCTCCTATGTGGGCAGCGTCTAGTACCGTGGAGGGGAAACGCCAGTAATGGCTGACATTCTGTTGACACGCTCCAAGAAAACTGAGGCAGTGCTCTCGTGTTAGCGATGGATTATCAGTGCAGCACTGGCGTATGTTTATACGCCACTGACATCACTGCTCCTGGTTTTCTGGCAGTCATCACTGCCCGTGTAAACCTAGCCAAAGAGTATCTGGGACCGCTTTTCTTACCTTATATTTACAGCGGGCATGCCTCAAACATATAACACGATTCTTGCAACCTACGGTGATGACACCGCAGTTTTATCTGCAGATAATTACCCTCTTACAGCTGCTGGTGTCCTACAAAATCATTTAAATAGCCTTGAAGAATGTCTAAACTTTTGGCGTGTAACTGTAAATCGTAATAAATCAATGAAAGTAAATTTTACCACCAGGAAAACGAACTGTCCAATTGTCTCAATAAATAATACACCATTACCTATCACCAATGAAGTGAGCTAGCCATACCTACTATAGAAGATGACATACACAGAATCAGCAATAATTATTGTCAAAATCTCCCAGGACACCATAACATAGATGTTTAAACCCTCGAGCAAATGAAATAAAAATTGACAATATAATTTGATTATCAATAGACTTTCAAAACATTTTAGTATATTTATGGAGAATCATCCATTTTTATGTGCCATAAATTCTTCTGTTTAACCTACTTTGAATATTAATTACTCAAAAACCAGGCGTCCAATATTTTCTCAAAATATTATATGTATAAGACATCTACAAATAACATTCAAATTTCAACATCCTTAGCACCCTTATTCATCCCTATAGGCCCCTTTCTCACACTCCTCAACCAAATAATGCCAGCCCTGTGATAAAAACAGATGCATTGTTCGTCTTATCTTTATTTCAATTCACTGTTAACCACTGTAGTAGTGTCAGAAAAAAACAATCCCGATAGCTTCTCACACTCTTAGAGCCACAACAACATTTTGAGCAATGCTTCTCATTGACCTTAGTCTGTAGACTTTTTTTTATAAAATTAACCATCTAGCCTTTCTTGGTTAATTTTATATCTACAGAGACTGCAGTCTTAACTACTTGTCTGATTAGATAAAGTTTCGCGGACATTTAATGTGTATGAAATTTTCAGTCAGAGAACTACACTTTACTTAGATATTTAGTAACATTTACCCAAACATTGTTATAAACCCTCATAACAGCAATTTATTTTTTGAAAGTAATAAAGTATAATTTATGTTTTATCAAATCTATTAACGCCTGCAATTAAATAACAAATTAAATAATTTCCGACCGATTTTTACAGACAGATTATAAATCTGAAGAAGGCGCGAATATGTGCCGAAACATCGTTCAAATAGAAAATAAAAACTGACTGTAAAAATCGGTCGGAAATTATTTAATTTATGTTTACTGAAATTGTTGGTAACAGTCAGATACCCTATAATGCACCACCAAGGAATTTATAAAAATAATCTGCAGTATAAAGGGGCTCGTAAACGAGCAATAAAAATTTCACATTGCTGGCAATATTCTAACTATGGACGGACAATGTGTTGCAATGTATATCCCAGCCGGCAATATGGCGGCCACAGTGTAACCGCCGGAACATTTCCTGCCTACACGTAGTACTGCAATATGGCTAAAAATAAAGTTCTTAGTAGCGCATCGTTATGGTGATAAACTAAAGAAAATGAGAACCTGGTTTAGACATTTTTTAAATAAACAAGAAACAATTCACAACTGAAGCAACGGATTCTTGATTATTTATTCAAAAAACGCCGCCTTCTATGTCAAAGGGAGACTTTGAATATTTCATTTAAAAATAGAGGTCATTATAGGGGAAAAGGATACGGTGATGGGAAATACAACACCGATCTATACGAGATTGGCAATTATCCAAAAATTATTTTGACGTATTTATTCAGTGTCCGACTGATCGATTAAAGTATGCGTAGTTTTAAAGGAAGGATTAATTGAATTTATTTAATTATAGGCTAGACCTCTTTATTTGTTGAAAAATTATTTTAAAAATTAGAAATTACTTTGTAATTATTTTTTGTTACTTTTCAATAAATGACCAATATATAGGTTTCACAAGTTGTAAAATTTGTTTGCTATTGTTTGCCAAACATCTATTTTTTTACTTGGTATTGTCTAATGACCCACGTCTCAAATTGATGGATGTGTGTGAACTGCATCGATAAATGCAATAATTTTTTCGTTTGGCGAATCCATGATTGGAATAATGAATAATATTTATACGAAACACGACGCTAACCATATCTAACATTAATTATTAACTCAGCTGATTGGCCAACAGAGGCCTCTAGGGAATAGTTTATCCCGGGCAAGTGGTTGCAATAAGGGCAACATTGCTCGCCAATACTGATATATTGCCGGAAATGTTGCTGGATTTTGGGCAATATTGCTTGACCATGATTGCCGACCTCATATTGCCGTAAAAAGTTGCTCGTTTACAAGCCCCTTAAGGCATCTGACTGTTACCAACAATTTCAGTAAAAATAAATTATATTTTATTACTTTCAAAAATAAATTGCTGTTATTGTGAAAGAAAAAAAAACATATATATATGGTATGGAGACATTACCCAAGTTCTAGATACAGCCTCCACATTTTAATATATTATTTTTAAAATAATTACACTGATGAAAAAAACATATCTTTGGAACAAAAACTACATTTCTACATTTAAAATTAAACAATGTGATTGTCAGCTATTTAAAAGACTTGTGAAATTTTCACAAAAGTAATTATTTTATATATATTAACATTTAGAATTGACATAAAATACACACAAAATAATAGGTATCAAATTTAATGTGGTAAAAAATAATGTTCATTGGACTGAAAACTAATTTGTCATGTTCTATATGAAACATATTAAATATTTTCAAGCAGAAACATAATTCATTAATCAATTAACTATAAACTTCACTCAAATCACACCTGAGATCGTAAAGATAAAGTGCTTAGAGTCCCAAAACAAACATCAGGACTGTAATATTAACAACACAAATGACAAGTTTAACCAACACTTTCTGTTTCTATATGCCACACTTATACAACTCAATTTCTATACATGGAAAACCATGTTTAAATTGTCTAGGAGTAAAATTATTTGCTGGTGTACCAGCATAAATATAACACAAGAAGACAAGTAAAAATTCTTACGAAATTGCATTGCAAGAATATAATACATATAAGTAATATTAAACAACTCAAGGAAAATATTCTGCAATAAATATACTGGTATGATAGGTTTAATGTACTGAAATAACCATAAACTATCACTCATGGTAAGATGATTTAGCACAAACTTTGAAGTGCATGTCGTAAGCTTTAGTACAAATCTAACAAATATATTTACTCTATATTAGGAAAAGATGTACAAAACATATACTTATAAATGTTAAAAATTACATTTATATGTCTTAAATGCTAAAATAATAGTCTTTATGGGTTACAGCACTTTCATTGTAATTCAAATTTTTAAATATTAGAGCATAAAGCTAGAGATGTTAACATTTCCTACCCTGCAATGAAGACAATTGCACTTGTAGACAATTTAAATATATGCTAAATAATTTCACTTGTACTAACTAATACAAAATTCAATTTTTTTTAATGTTCAGGAACTTTGTACATTTGCATGAAAGAACATTAAAGTTTGTTATATATAATAATTGATGTACATTTGTTTGTGATGTATATGCCAAACCACCAATCATTTTCAGTATATTAGACTGTAGTGAATTATATATTTTATGTATTCTAATTGTATTTTAATAATAAGGTTATCAAATTCCCAAAATTGCAAATGGAGATGTGTCATTATCAAAGTTAGCTTGATTGTGAAGATTGGGTTTAACTGTAATATGGCAAGTGTCAACATTTCTCACAATGTCATAAATATATAAGAGGAATCTCATTGTAAAGGTAATGTGTAGTAAACACTTGAAGCTTTCATTTAGCATATGTGAAAATGCTACTTTCCTTCTTTAAGCTAAAAACATTAAGTTCTGTTCTCTAGTAAAAGGACTACAACATATTTCAGTACCCTTTGAGAGCATTGTCATTATCACATGATCTGAGCTACCACCACAGTCCCTGAGATGAAGTTTGGTGTAGTAAATCTTCATTTCTCTCATCAAACATTTCACAGCGCCAAACTGATCACTGTTTTGCACAGAATAGTTTTTACACTTTACTTACTTCATTTTATCCAAGCCCTAACATTTGGTAGGTAAGTGAAGGAATAGCCATTATTACAGACATTCTGAAAAGCAAGATTTAATGTGTAGTACACCATTATACATTTATTTATAAGAGGCATATTTTTTGTTATTATTTAGTAAAAAAAATACTAGAACAGGAACTATTATGGAGTGACAAAAATAAACTGAAATGACCATCTCAAATTAAGAAACTGAAAAATCATTTAAGACTGAAGACCTCACGGCATCTAAGAGATACCCTCATAATAGCAACAAATCTCAAATTACATTCTTCCTCAAATCCTGACAGTTTAATATCTATTTAACATGTGTAATATGTAACACTAGCTTAGTCGTAATTGTGCTAACTTGTAGGATTATACTTTATCACATTGATTCATTGTGTTCCTGTCCTAATTTTTCAATCATGTTCATATGTTTTACAAAATTACTTAAATATTTATTCTTAAAGCGTTGGAGTAAAGATTTATTTCTGATGAATTGGGATTATTTATTAAAGTATTGTAATAAATCCTATATATTTTCTAGTTCCAATTTTAATGCTTACTATCTAGACCAGTGATGGGCAAACTTTTTAAAAAGGAAAGGAAAAAAACTGTAGGTGGGCCAGTTTAATTTTTTAAAATAAAAATGATACATTTAACACAATTCTTGTATTTTTTGTATTATTTAACCTTATTAATGACTAAAAGATTAAGGAGAATGTGATGAATGAAACAGTGACTGCATTTCTAAAAGTTTCTCATAACTTGGTTCGAACTGGAGTGCACATATTCTTAGAAGAGAAGTTAAATGCTAATCTGTCAGTCTAAGGCAACTCTTTCAGAGTTTCCTTCTAGAAAACACCTGTTAACACACACATATGTATATGAAGATTATGGCGAAGCAAACATAGTAGGCTTTCTGGGCATGAGATATAAGATTTAGGAAAGTGGACTTCGACAAGGACTTGTAGATTTCTAATTTTGGAACATTAGGGAAAAACTATTTACAGTAGAGGAAAATATTTATTTTTCTTTTAGCATGTTTTTTTATTTGCCAGATTAGGAATAATGTCTCGCGAGCTGGATAGAATATTTCAGGGGGCCGCATTTGGCCCGCGGGCCGTAGTTAGCCCATCACTGATCTAGGCAGTTTCTCCTATAAAATATCAAAAGTATATAAAAATAAACATTTTGAACTAAATTTTTTTAACTATTCTAATATCCATTTAATTTCTTATATTTTTTAATATATCTTCAAATAAAATATTTTACTATCTGCCTCTTGTACATAAAAAACAAAGAATATAATTATATGGACTAAATGATAAATGCACACAAAAAGTTATAATATATTTGCCAATATGTAATGGCAATCATCATTCTAACAGTATATAAATGGTATTACTTAAAATACACTTGAAGTGATCATATTTCAATTAAATCAAATGAGCCATTATTTGACCATGAAACATATAACAACATAATTATATTCATGTAATAGAATGAAAAATAACTTACAAATATTATGTAGATAACTTGCACTTACCTGTTAGTTTCTTATGAAAACACACCATTCCCAACACCATTTCCATCACCATAACCTCAACCTATGTTATTTAAACCATTCCAAACCTCCATAGCCCCCAATCCAAATATTTCCATTTTCAAAACAGTACTAAACTAAGTTCCGATGGGTACAGAGAATAGACAATATAAACTTTATTCTGATGAATAAAGAAATAATTCTCAAGAAACTATTTTCAGATAAATAAAAGACCATACTGTAAGATCAAATATGTACTAAAGAAAGTTTCATAATTGAAAATTTAAATTTGTTTTCATAATGTCAGCAAAAACCATTAAACATTTCCACTGCGGAAATTTTTCCCCTTCTAGTGATTTTCAGTAAAAGAGGGGGTCAACTTTTGTGTATGTATTATTGCTGTGTAAAGATCACTTTTGCCTGTGTATTAATTCTACACTTCAAATTCTTCTTCTTCCTATGGCATTCTAGCCTTTGCCTACCAGGACGACTGCGGACTGTCATCTTACATGACACAACACTTTGAATTATATATCTAAAATAAGCATATCTGCCTATTTGAATCAATATCATATAATTGTTTCCTCTTTTTCCAATCCAAACACAGTTTTCAACAATTGTCACATTTTAATCCACATTTATCAGCCCTAATATTAAAGTACGAGGTCTTTTCCGGTGAATGCCATGTATAAATTACTCTTGGGTTTCCAACCGGGTCAAAGATTTTAACAGTGATGTTTCGATGGCTTGCCCGAGAGGAATTTATACAGCCGTAATATTGATGTTAAGTTTATAAAATACACTCACAGGGATGTAAAACAAACATGATTAACACAATTATTCAGACTAATACAGACAAGTAATAAACAAATAAAGGAAACATATAAATATACTTACTAAGCAAGAAAAGAAGTGAAGTCAAAAAAAGAAATTATTCAAAATAAAATATACAAAGATTATTATATAGGAGAAAGGAGAGACATCCATCCTGCTTAACCACCAGTGAGCAAATGTAATACAGAATTTACAGACCTCCTGTAATATAAAAAGAAAACAAACATACATAAAACATTGTAATTAATTTGAATTTCCACAGAAGGTAACCTTTTTTCTTTTTGTGAAGTGTAGCCATATAATAGTCATAGAGCATGAAGGACATCGAGATGTAAATGATTTATAAAAAACCTCTGAAGTTACTGTTTTGTGAGAAAATAATTGCAAGATAGTATTTATATTTACATTTCTGCATTGGACATAAATTATGCCCAAAATGAAAGCTAACTTTTGAAATTTTACGTGATTATATTCTCACCTTGCTTTTTGTAAAAAAATACACAGATTATTTTAATTAAGGATCTCATGATTTAAAAATCACAGTAACACAAGACTGAATCACAAAATATTAACAATTTTAAATCATTCCCATTTAAAAAATAATAATAGAAGCACTCTACAGCCACTACTGGGGCAAGAACAACAGAGAGAAAACCAGTGAAATGGGATGCGTAACTATTTTATTTTCTTCATAAAAAATAATTTTTTATGAATAGTTTATAATTATTCCACAATATATTAAAAGTCGGATATAAATTTTAATGCATGTAGTTAGTCATTAAAGCTTCTTTGTTAATTATGCAATGCCAGCACAATGTTTAAATTATTTCAGCCTTTATATGCAACATGAAAAGACAAGTAGAGGTTTTTAAAATATAAATAGTGACTTTTTTGCAATGAAACTTTTCAAATAATTAGACAGATTTTTGGGGTAAGTAACATTTGAGTGTTAGTTATTTTTTTTAATGGATACAATAAAGTAATTTCTGTATGTCTTGGGAATATTAGAGACATATGAAGATAAAAGTATTTTCTGCATAAGAGACCTGTGTTAAATTTTTTTTGTAGAGATTGTCATCGTTATCAAGTTCAAGTTACATGCATACTTAATTCTCTTTAAAATTATAAAAGGAGAAGGAAATATGGAAAATTATTGTACACCAATTGAAGAAATTCAATAAGAAATATAGAAACATAAAATTATTTAGCTATTAAAGTATTCCAAATTAAATATGTGGATGTGACATCAGTATAGGTTAGCAACTAAGAGCAAACTCAAAAACTAGAAATTTGTTTTATCCAAAGTACAAATAAAAGTAAAGTTGTAATCTATTTCCCAACAGTAAAGGATTATCTGCATTTATAACAATAGAGGATCTACTTATATATTTAAATAACAAATACATGAAAACAAAACGTTCTATAAAATTGCAAATAATAAGGAAAAAATCAGTACACAATTAGATTATTAACCATGTCAAAATTTCAAGGTTAGAAGCCCGAAACAAACATGTTCCATATTACTGACAAAGCTGCAGACAGAAACTTCAAAAATCTGGAACTGACAAAGAAATTATTTGATAAACATACAAACTCTTCTGAAAGAGTCAAAGAAATTTTAATATATTGAAACAATTGAAACCTTTATGAAGTTATAGTAATAGACTAGAGACCCTTAATCATGGCTCATGGTGTAGCATGGATAAAGGACTACTGAAAGTATTCCTACAACATATATGCCACGATTATGATTGGCTTTTTCAGGTGGATCAAAGATTATTAATGTTACCACATTACAAATACATTTAGAGAGTTTAAACAACCTCTCAGACTAGATATTATAATAGCAACAATACCAAACTCATCGCAATATGAAACAGAAAATGTGATTTTTTGGGGTAAAAACAATTAAACAAATGAAGTATAACTATTGTGTTAGATAATTTACATAACTTGTAAACATCGTTGGCTTTTTAAGAAATGTGACATAATGTAGATATAAATTTGCTATGTTTCTTAAAGAATATATTCAAAAAATTCATAGCATACCAGAATTGTCATATTAGTTTGGGTTACAGGTATTGATGAATTGTACTTCATTAATTCATATGCAACAATTACAGAAACATAGTAGAGAATCTGACAAAGACTACTAACACAAACAAAGAAGACAAACACAACACAAAAAGATTGACACAGAAGAAAACTGTAAAGATTTTCTTAAAGAAATAACATAGAAGACAACAATGAAAAATAAAGCAAACTTCCAAAAACATAAATTAACAAAGGAATTACATTTGACAATTACCTTTAGAAGTATCCTTTGTTTAACAAACCTTCATAATTAATTTTAATTGCAATAAATTTGTGTACTACTTATTTGCAGTCCAGCAAATTATGAGAGAACAAACAACAGACTTTTCTTCCCACAATTTATTGAATGGTATTTGTGTCAAATTATCATATATTTGTGTCAGTAAAATTAAAAATATTTGTTTCATAAAATAAACATTTATCATATGATTGAAAAATATACACATCTTCAGAAGTACAAAATTTATTTTACATTAACAGTTTAATTTTTATATATCACAATGATTTATATGAATAATACTAATTACTCTAAATCTACAATGTACATAAATATAAAATAATAACTTATTGACTCATTCCCTCCTGGGCATTATGTGATAATCACCAGTATTATAAAACCCAAAGTTAGTAAATATATTACAAATAAATGGCAACATAATTTCTTAGATGTTAAAAGGTATAAATACTTTGTTATCCAGAAGCATCTAGGTGATTTCATTGTTAAATATAAGCAATACATGCATAAATGAATTACTTAAATGAGCAGCCATTGTGTTGACTAGAAGCATATGCAAAAATTCAAATGTGTTCACTTATCATGTAAACATTTTTACATATTGTTAAAATTATTAAATTATTTCATGCATAATTTTACAAAGAATGAAAACTTGCTGAAATACAAATTACTTAGTTTTCGTAGAACCCTATACTTGGTGTTAAATACCTATTATAAATAAATAATTTAAAAGGTTCATCTTAAAAAATATAAAATAGTTTCAGCCTAAATACTATAAAATTATAAAGAGAGGAAAATGAGAGATTGTTGTCCATTGGATAACAAGTTGTCTAGTCACGGGCTTTTCAGTGTTTTTTTTAAAGAAACTAGTTTGATTGCAGATGAAAAATGTTATTAAGTTTCATGTACACAGAAAAATAAGACAGATCTAGTTGTAAAGATGTGGGATGATATACATTACAGCAAAAAATAAGTAGTTTGGTATTCCTTTGAATATTTAGTGAAGATCTGTGAGGGAACATATATTTATCACGCTAAATTATATTTCAAGATCAAACATTTTTTCAAATTATTTTGAAGGTATAGATTCATAACAAAGCATACAACTGCCTTGCTTCCTTAAAAAAAAAATCAATTTTAATGTTATGCCTTTGTAATGCAGGTAATTTTGAAGCTGTAAATATCATTGTTACTTTTTCTATAATCTTAAGTGGTTACAGTCTTTTATTCAATAAGGAATATGTTTTAAAATTCTAGTGACAAAAGTATTTCACCAGACATAATGTTATTGCACGAATATAAAATTTGTATTTTAACAATAATTTATGTTACTAAAAATAAATTGTATACTATTAACTAGAAAAAAGAATTCCAGAATAAGGATGAGATATTTCATTCAGTTGTTACATAAATAAGTTAAAAACATTTCATACAATTAATATCCCTTTCAGATATTTCAGACTGTACATAATTCTATTAGTACAGGTGTTAAAATGCAATTGAGTCAATTTCCAGCCCATGAAATTTTGCAATATTTTGATCCTGTACTGCATGTGGATAACAATATGCAAATTTTCAAGAGCATCAATACAGGAAAGGTTCCCAAAAGAAGTGAGTTTTAACTTCTACCACCATGATTCATAGTTATTTTCTTTCTCCCTTTCAAACATAGCAGCTACTCCGAAAACAACCTGTGGACAGCATCCCCAACCCAGCAAAAACCTGACACATAGTTGACGTACGAAAGAGCAAGCCCATTGTACAGCCAAGCTCTCCAGCCAGTTCTGGATGATGCATCTATTCTGCTCTCCAGTTCTTGGCACAGAACTTTACGGTCATGTGAGCGACCTGAACGGAGGTCACAAAGCATACGCTTCTTACACTCTGCATCACATGTTGGACGAACTGGGGAATTCTTCCAGTAATTTCTGTGAAATCAATATTAATTTTTCAATTCGTTATAAAGCACAAAAATCCAATTATTTAATAAAACTTTCTTTAATGTAAGACATATCAACGAAAATAATATCTTATGAAGTATTAATCATGCATGAAACAGTAAAAGTTTTTTTCATTAATAAATTTAATAAAAAATTTGGAAAGTTCCAAAAAAATTAATAATTTTATATAATATTTTTACTACAGATTCCAGTCATTGAATTTCATGAGCATTTTCAAAACAAACTACTGTAATTGTTCTGTGACTACAGACTAATGAAACATACATAAATAAAGTATGCAGTTCTTTATGCATGAAGCATAGTGCCTGTAAATTGTATACACTAAATTGAAATATAAATTAGTCATAGCAACCTACAGTCAGAAAATTCAATTATTAAAAGTGTCCAATAAGAATACACTATTTATTTTCTAATAAAACAGAAGTTATAAGAAACATTTAATATTTATATTTTTTAACTTAAAAATATACAATGTAATTGTTTAAATGTCTGCCATGACTTTGATTTGTATATTTCTAGCTCATTTCTGCAAAAACCTACCATCATGATTCTTAAATATACAACCACCTGGAAATATGCCTCACAAAATTTTCATTCACAGTTTGGTTTTCAAACACCCAATAGGGAAATTCAAGCAAATTTTCAATTAGCAGTGTGAAGCTTTTAAGAGTGGAAACAAAATACAAAAGTTTTGGCTTAATGAAAATACATGGTTTATTACTCACTTGTAATATATATCAAACAACGCTGAATCTGCCGGCAGTTTGTTGAGGAAGTTATCCCATTCTTCAGGAGTGAGAGATGGCATCTGATAAGTTGATCGTGCACTATACAGTTTATACCATATAGGGTAATCATACAGGTTAGCTTCCTTCAGATTCATCGCCCACGTCTCATGGTCCACAACAGACTACAGAAATGAAATTTAGATATTTAATACAAACGAGAAGCATACTAAAGCTTTTAATTACTAGTAACATTCAATTTAAAATAAGTAAAACCATTATTGTTACTATACAATCCTAATCAGATTAATATACAGTAGATAAATTTAATATTGATGAAATGGCAAAAAATCACACATTATAAAATAGAACACCACTGCTGTCTGTACATACAAGAATTTAAGAAGATTTGAATGGAGAAATAATGACAGTACAGGGACTCAAACTGGGCAAACCCTGCCGGTCACTCTACAATCTCAGAAAATCTTAGTCAACTTCAAAACCACGCAAGATGTGTTTACTCCTTGTATGCCAGAAGCTCAGGCTCACATACAATTTACTTAATAACAACTTCTAAATTGAACTTTATTGTCTTCTACGCTTAACTTTAATTGGAAGCATTTTACTTGAATGCATAAAAGCACTACAGAAAACTGAAATACATCTAATAACATTTTAATGCACTTTAATCAAATTAACTTACCCTAGTTGTCTGTTTGTGATCACCATCTACATAGTATATTCTATATCCAGGATTCAAATCAAAATATGGTGTAACAGATGGACCTACATATGCTATACTTATTGGTCGACCAAGTTCTTTCATATCATAGAAAAGTTCAAATTCATCATAGTGTGTGTGCCCAAAGAACTGTGCCGTGATTGTTGATTCATATCTGCAAGGGTAAAACTGATTAATTTATTTTCATTGACATTTAAATGCATGGCACAAGTTTATTATGGTCAGTCAAAGGTTATCCGCCACTCGAAATGTTTTCCTAACCTTCTGACAAAGGGAGCAGTGCCTCCAAAAATTCAATAATTCAAAACCCTACAATCCCTACAAGGCATACATTAAATACAGGTAATTTTGTCTAGAGGAGACTTAAATGTAGTGATTAAAAGTTGTTCAGAATAATGTTGAATTTCAAAACTGCTATTACTAAGTTGTATAAATACTTTTTCATTTTTAATTAATTTTATGTCCACAATTTGAATTAGATAAGTTATTTAATATTAAAATTAAGAATGTATGTATTAGAATTTGTAAGAACTACACACCAAAAAATGTTTACAAACCTATTGATAATGCGATAATAATTTCGACTCCAGACCTTAAGACAATCACTATGCCCTGGAGGGATGTGACCAATTACATGTACTTTTTCTCCATTGAATTCTGCACTCTGAAGTTCATAGATGAACCACTGGAGTTCCTTTGCAGGATCTGTACTATTTAGAAGCAGCCACCTAATAAAAGTATAAAACTTAATTTAGAGATCATTATAAGTTATTGCCACCAAAGGTTTCAACTATTATATTATACCCTATGACATAAAGTGGATTTTAGTTGTTCCATTCTTTATAAGACAAATACATAAAAATAGTACTTCAGTAATGAGATTAATGGAAACATTGCTCTAACCAGTTTTTGTTGTTACAGTAGTTCATATTTAATGAAATAACACGAAATCCAGGCCGAACCAGTACACTATAGAAGGCACCTCTACGGACAGTGTGAGAAACTGAAGAAGGAAGCCAGTGACGCCATTGTGAATCCACTTCATCATATAGCCAAGAAATGGAAAAATCACTATGGACAAATGGTGGTGGAAAGCTGTAAATAATAAGTTCGTATTAGTTTAAACCTGTTATTCGACAAGTCTACCAACTATAATATAACTATTGGATTATTTATTACTTCTGGGCTACACAACCCACAAGTTTACAGCAAATTTAATTTTTTAAGGCGAAGTAACACTAAATGGAAACAGAACTATCCGAATGTTACTTGCTTCAAACATTATTGTTTTGTTTGTTAAAACAAACATAAAAACTATCTTCAAATCACCTATTTACTGGGGCACTTTCATGGTTCCCTAATGCTGGAAATATTGGAATTCCAGGGAAAGTTGATGTAAGCTGCTTCACTGTTTCCTTGAGAACCATTAGGTTTTCCTCCCTTGTCTGATTCCAGACATCATGGGGGGGAAGATCTCCTGTCCACAATATGTAATCAATGTCCTGCAAAATTTCAATGGTGATTCATTTTATTTACTACAGTTCTTACAATCAAAGAAATAAAATAGAGCTCAAATTACAGTTTCTCAAAATCCTTTATTCAAATTAGATATTACTTAATTTTGTCTCACATTTAAAGAGACTTTAAATAATTGTGGAATATGATGTTTTATTTCTTTATTGTAGCTCAGTAAGAGCAATGAAATTAAAATTAAAAGTCAAATAGTAAAGCAGGAGCATGCCAAATTTACAAAAGTATAAACCTCCTTCCTCAATACAGAGCAAGACTGCACCTTGAGTTGACCAACCACATTGTGTACAGTTATATGACACATAAAGGTGCATCATATTTTATTATTTTGGCAGTGTCATATCATTATGAATACTAGATTATACTTGTCTCGCTTTTTGTACTTCTATGAATGATGTATGAAAATCCCAAATAGTTTGTTTCATTCCTCATAGAATATAAACAGACTTATTACTCTATCAAATCGGAAAGGAGTAAGGCAGACCAACCAAATTCAATTGTATCAACTACTTACTGGATGAGTATTGGATATATGCTGAAGCATATGGTCCACAGTTCTCTTTGGTGTATCACACTTTCTGTAGTCACCCCATCTACCTGCAGCTGTTTGAGGTGATAGTGCAGGTCCATTGGTCAGGCGACAGCACAGAGGTTCTTTGCAATCAGCATTTGTTCCTTCCTGATAGTAAGGGTCATAATGTGTATCTGATAGGTGAAGAACTTTGAATGTTGGTGCTCCAGGCTGAAACAAGATATTTTAAGGTCTGACTTTTAAGTCTCATTAACACAGAAAACATTTATTAAATGTGAAGTTTTTGAATAAGAAGATCAAAATATATCAGATAATTTACTTTGAGATGAATAAAATGAGGGAATATATGTTTAATAACAAGTAGAAAATTTTGTCAATAGAAAAATTATTTGTAAAATATATTCTTCAGTAACATTATATATAATTTTATATTTCTTCTCACAAGAACTGCACATCATTTATTTGAAAATATTTATTAATATTTGCAATTAAAACTAATTATTAACCACATTATAATGGGGAAAAAGAATTTTTGTTTCTGAGCATTAAACTCTTCAAATTAATAACTCACAGTAGGTGGAGTTAATGGGGATATTGGTGGTTTTGGCACTGGTGGGAATGCAACTTTCCATTCATGCAGAGGATTGTACACATCCCCACAAGCATCTCCTATGACAAAGCTGCATATTTCCTCTGGAGTAAGTGTTATCCTCTTGAGGACATACACAACTTCTCCCTGAAATATTAAAATAAATGCAGGAAATTTTGCTGTTAATTATTTAGAATTTAGAGTAAATTAATTGACTAGAGACTTACTCCAAATAGCTCTGTTATTCCTTCACAAACACGAGGAGGCTGGATGTTAAGGCTGACACAAAATTTGTATGTTATCATGACAATATCATCCCTAGTCTTCCCACTTCGAATATAATGCTGTAAAAGACCTGCTCCTGTAAATTAAGAAATTGTGTCAAATTTTATCAACCACACTCCAAAGTCATCAAAAGATTAATTTTAAATATACTTGTAATTAAACTTGGTTACATAAAAAGCAATGGGTTATTATTACCTAAGTAACATATTGCAAAATAGAATAACAGAACAATTAACTGTTTATCTTAAAATATCAAATTCTATTAAAATAATGTGGTATAATGCAATATTATTATTAAAACATGTCATTTATATTTGATTTATCTGTTAGTATACACTACTTAATAGAAGCGGTTGTTAACCACTCTCATCAAAATGTTCAGTGAAATGAAAGCTAATAGTGATTTGAAAAGTTTGTTGTTATGGTTGAAATATTTTAAAAATTTAAAAGTTCTAAATTTTGATATATTGACTGTGTAAATGTAAAATCTATGATATAGGTATGATATATATGATATAACATATTCTTGTTCTATTACCAGCTACACATGCAGTACAAGATACTTTTGACATGACACTGGTCTCAACTTCTTGGACAACTTGTCTAAGATTGAACAACCTTAGAGCCTTATCTAAGATGCGAGGAAGATGACGTCCACTCTGACCATCCAGGTCTGCCAATAGACGTGTGTAATTGATCTGTGATAGGTAAATTATGTATAAGCTTTATTAAGACCATTGAGACAAATTACATAGGGAAGAACTTATTTGTGGAATTGAATAAAAAGGTAAAAAATATTATATATGTATAGAACACATTATTACAAACCATGCATTGAACATAATTAACTGAATAATATGCTTATTAAATTTATAGTTTTCAGTGCATTTTATGTCAGAAATCATAGCCAATTCCATTCTGCAAATAATTACGAAATTTCAGAACAAAAGAAATGTTTTCAATTAAAGCTCACCCCTAAAGGTTATGAAACTGAATTATCAGGGTAATAAGAGTAGAAAAATATTAACAGGCCAGGAATTGAACCCAGGACATCTGCTATGTATGTGGTCAATCGTACAACTGAGCTATCCCAGTCTTATGCATTAGTTAAGAAATTTAAATGAAGTTATAAATCTACCAGTAGACAATTAAGAGTAGATCAAACATAGAGCTTCAGAAATGCTATGTGCAGTATTTTGATATACAGGTTTTCATTGAAGTCATTACAAAAATATATTGAATAAATATTGAATATCTGTAATAAACTAAATGTCAATAAATGTGAAAAATACTGTGTGAACTATTACAATATTTCTGAAGCAATTGATAAGAATAAAGTATAGCATAATATAGGAGGACATAATGTCAAATAGAATGTGAGTTAGGAGAAGATCAGTTAGGTTTTAGGAAGTAATATTGACTCTGTGTCAAATTTTAGAAGTCAGTATCAGAAAAAAACAGGCCTATGCTCGTGGAATTTGGAAATTTAGAAAAAGAATTTGATAATGTTAACTTGAACTAACTATTGAGGACTTTGAAGATGACAGAATTAAAATATCGAGAAATAAGAGCTATCCATTATCTCCACATATGGCAGTCAGCAGTAATTACAATTCAGAGCACAAAAATAAAAGCAGAAATCAAGAAAGGTATAAGACAAGGATGCAGTCTGCCGCTGATGCTGATTAACTCATATATAGAACAGGCAATGAAGAAAGGTAAACATGAAAATGGAAAGCAAATAAAACTGCAAGGAGAAGTAATAAAACTCTATGGTTTGCTGATGATAGTATAGTATTAGGAGAGTCAGAAGAAAACTTGGAAAACATAATAAATGGCATGCATGTGATTTTGGAGGAAGAGTAAAACATGAGGATTAAAAGAGGGAAAACCAAGGTGATAGCATATAGTATGGGAAATAGTAGAATAACAAAGGGTGTTAGATTGGGAAGGGATATTTTGAAGGAAGTTAAGAAATTCTGCTACTTGGGAAGCATAATAACTAGGGATGGTAGAAGTATAGTAGACATATGAGTAGGATAGCACAGGAAAGGAAGGCTTTCACAAAAAGAGATTAAATTAACTTACAGCTAATAATAATGAGTATGAATGTTAAGAAATCCTTGCTAAAAATGTTTTTACAGAGTGTGGTGTTAAATGAGTGCAAAATGTGGATATTAGGAGTTGCAGAAAGTAAAAGAATAGAAGCCTTTGAAATGCAGTCCTATAGGAGAATGCTGAAGATCAGATGGGTGGATAGGGTAACTAACCAAAGAGTACAATTTAGAGAACTTTGACCAAGGGAAGAGATAGATTAATAGCCATATTTTGAGACATGAGGGTCTTATAAAATCAGCATTAGAGGGAAGGGTGTGGGGTAGAACAGAAGATGGAGGCCAAGGATGGAATACACAAATCAGAATAAATCATGTTGAAATGAAATTAATCAATTATATAAAAACTTCATTTCAGAATTCATATTTGCCTATTTTCCTGATGAATGTTTATTCCAATCAATGAGATTTTGAACAAAAATTTCCATTTTTTTTTCAAATAAATGGTCTTATTTATGAAAGAAAGATACTATGGGTGCATCATTCCACCATTTGTGCCAACAATACCTGAAGTAGTTCAAATTGCCTCTGGTTTGCTTTCTCCAGTTGTTCATCTGTTGGTGGTGGTGGAACCTCATGACTATGATTCTGTGGCAGGAGTACAACTCCTACACCCATAGAGTTGTTTCCAATAACACCAAAGCGTTCTACACCACCAGTGATATCCCAGAGATCTTCATAGGATTCAGTCATATTCCAATGAGAGACATTTCCTGGGACTGGTACAGCTGCAAAAACACAAAAAATTCATTTCCTATTAACTAATTGTTCACCTTAGAAATATCTTAAATGAAAATAATAAATTAACTGTCTTTCTGGCATGATTTTTTCTTTTATTCAAAGTTCAAATATATCAGAAACTGTAACTCGTGAGTGGTTAATAAAACAAGAATTTGAAAAGTAATGCAAGCCAGAAAAGATAAGAAGATGGTGTGAAAATACATAAAGTCATTTTTCCATTCATGCAGAGGACTGTACAAAAGGCTAATAAAATGTAAAGGGAAAACAGATCCGAAGAATGTTACTTAAACAAAATTGAAAACATAGAGTGTGACTAAATTGAATAAGTCATAGCATTAATAGGATCATCTGTTGAAATCATGTGAGAAGCATTGATACACAAGTGTATTAAGTAAGGAATAAATAAATAAAAATCATATTTCATATGAGTTACAAATTAAAAGTAAAATTCAATATATAGGTAACTACTGTATGGAAATCTAAACATTGTTTTACACTGAGCAGAAAGCAAAAATGTGTCTTATTACCTTTGACCACAACAGTTGCTACTAGCACAAGGCAGAACATACATGGATGTAGGTGGAGCATTCTGATGAAATGTTCAGGCTCAGTACAGTAGACCCTAATATCCTGAAAATAAGCAAAAGCAAATTAGTATACAAACATCCCCTTACCTTTATATTAGAAGAGTTACTGTAGTGGCTGATTTATAGAACTTGATATAAATTCTTATAGTTCATGGCAAGCTACTTCAAAGTTCAATTTTTAGACCAAAATTAATCATGTACCAGTACATTTTCTAACATTTGCAATTGTTCCTCCCAATATGTGCATAAATTTACAATCAAATAACAGGTAAAATCTTTCCAGTATGAAAGATATTTAATTGAGTATTGTGATATTACATGATTTCAAGTTATTTGCATATCAGTTAATTAACAACAAAATACTTCTATTATTAGAGAATGTAGGCTTTCCTGGTGAATAAATGGAATATAAATGTCTTGGGTTTACACCTGGGTTATATGATTTGTAAAATACAACATGTCGATAGTTATCTCAGCCATCGTCTTTAGGTAACGTATTTTACAAATTAAATATCCTGGGTGAAATACTTCTATTACTTATTAATTAGCACTATGCATCATACTGAAGGATGAATTATTGCTCTGAAAATCCTCAGGGAGTTTGATACGATAAATTAATTACAACCTAAACAATCAACAGTTGAGATATCCATCCTAGTTCTTTGATGCTGGTGTAAGTGGAAAACTAGGCTCGTCTGATGGCTGTTGTATATAATATGTAACAAGTAATACATTACACAGGAAACATAGGAGGTCATAGTGTGACAGTTCCATTTTGCCTGTCACTTCAAGAAGGTACTTGGAGCTAATGTTTGCCTGAAAAAAGCCTCCAATGGAGGGTGGGTCGTCCCTTTAATTTATATACACATGAAGTATGTCTTTATTGACCCTTAACATTAGCGAGGCCATCCGATGGATCGTGTGGGAACCGCTCAGTGGAAAGGTAAGTGGCAGCCCGGTGCAGTTAATATCACAAGTTATTATTATTGATAAAAATAGAACGATAAAAATGCTAAAATCGTTAAAAAGATAGCAAATTAAATCAATTAAAATCGAATGCATTAACGGTGTGTTACAAGGGATTCCTCGAGAATTAAAATAATTGTAGAAAACTTGATTAATATATTCCAGTAACTACATGTAGTAATGGGATTCTCGTGTTGCGGAAGACCCAGGTCGTAGGAAGGTTGTGTTGGTTCAACCTTAGTGTAGAATCCTTGAACCACAATTACCAGCCTCTGCCAATTGTGTTCGTTAGAGGTCCCTGCCCCACACAAGTTACGGAAGGAGAAAGTGAAACCGTCAAGCTTAACCTCAGGGTCAGTCTTATTGGAATCACAATGGCCTTGACGACAATTTGCAAATACAATTCTAATAAACGATGAAGGCCGTAAATGGCTGACCAACGTCTTTTCTGAGCATCTTACAGTTATTTCAGAATATTTAAAACATTTATAGTAAAATTATATGACTTGGTTAGTAAAGAACGGGGTATTTTCCGATGTCATTTCGTCCAAAACACGAAGCTTGTTAAAATCATTTATTGAGAAGAGTAACAATACAGATACCTGTGAGAGTTTTCTCTCGCACGCATTTCTCCCGTCCCAGATTGATTTCTGTCACTGTCACTTCTTTTTAAAAGTTCTCATATGCCGAGGCACCTTTGCCTATTTTAGGAAGAGTATGTACTGGGGTCGAAGACCTTGGGCATACGATAAGAGTTGTCTGCTAATCCCATTGGATCAGTCACACAACTGCCTCCTAAAAGTGGTAGAGACCCCACAGCAGACTCATCTCCCGTTATTCGGAAGGGCGTGAGAATAGTACTCAATAGCCCGACCTACCTGATGCAGGTTTTCCCTGCATTTTTTTAGGTGAAACACCGGGTAGTATCCTTAAAGTTACAACCCTTAGCTACCTTAAACACCCTCCCCTATTCAATTCCTTTCAAATTCTATTATAGGGGGAGTTGCCTATTTCAGGATCACCCTCATGTAGCCTGTTAACCCAAAAAAAAAGGGATTTTAAAATGTTGAGCTGCGATTAAAAAATTACTTATAGAAAGCTTAAAATTAAATATTTTGTGGCATCCGACTAGACATTTCCCTGTAGGGTAAGGTCCTGAATGGACTACAGAGCCAAGGAAAAAGAATAGATATTCAGTTATTCGTCGTTCCACAGTTTTTTTTGCAACGAATCACACATTATTAGTTAACTAAATACTCTAAAATTGTACTCTCCTTTCTTTATCTTAAATTATACCAACGTTAATGAAATCAACCTGTTTTTAAATCATTATTTCGAATTTGGGTATTTTAATTGGATGGTTTATGAAATTTTCTTTGTACATGTTCATCCTCACCCTCATACAGTTTCCGTCATCATCATCCGATATTATTGTATACAATGAAGCCCTTGATTCTTTATGGCGATCGATTCGTTGATGGCACAAACTTGAAACACATCCCATTTTTTATTGTTGAGGCTTGTGTGATTGACTTAAAACATGTCTTTAACTTATCCAGTTCTATGCGAAGTTCTAAATCTAAGTTTTTACGATGATAAAAATCTTCGATTATCTTCACCTATCAAATTTACTCTCATTTACCTTTCTACCACAGTATGCATATATCTGTTAAAAGATTTAGTTTCTTTTCACCTCTATGCTTACCTATAAAAGCTTCCTTCTGGTCCAGCTCGTTATTGTTTCTTCTTTCGGACGTTCCAACTATCCAATTTTAGGTTCTACTAAGCCATGTGTACGCGAAACGGTTATTACAGTTTGCAAAAATTTCAGGATAATTAATTTCGATTGACGATGAAATTTGATTCATTAGCAGTGAAAGTGGCGATGTCGGAAGAAGTAAAAGTCATCCCGTTCCGTTATAGGGGAGAAAGTGTTGTCTCGTCCATGTGAGGGAAAAGTGCGACTTGCCGTGCCGGGTTCGATTCCCAAATGTGAAAGCTAGATGGTTAGCATCACAGAAGGCGGGACCGTTTTTATTTTTATTGGCTCTGTTTAGAGTCTTGGCCTACCGGAACGACTGCCATCTTTCCTGACACATTCCGGATTTTAAAAGTGAGACCATAAATATACACCTGAATGAAAACGGCTGATTTTACCGTTGTTGCTTTCTTCGGACTCTGGTTTGTATTGGTGGATTCGTGTTTTATCAACAGTTTTGTATCGACGTAGAAACTCGACAGAAGTGAGTCTGGAAAGCCCCCAATCAGCTACTGGATTCTACACGGCGAGTAAACACGGCATCCATCCTGCCGATATATCTTTGAATGAAAATTTGAAACATCTCAGCCACGGGGTATACCTCTGCCTTTAGCTACTGTGCTCAATTAGGCCCCTAGATCAACAGTACCATATGGTGGATTCTGACGTAGTCATCTGCAGTGGACAGTCCTAACAATGATCAACCCTTGTTGATGTCCGGCCTCGTTTAAATTCATGAATTTTTGTAATGTTTAAAGCGCTGGGATAGACATGGACTTTATCAGACATGACTTTTATTACTTGTAAAGAATAGAATGTTACAATGCGTAAAAAGAAAGTAAAATATACATAATATCTAGTGTACTGTATTCCTATGTAATATTTTTCGGTGTTTTATTTTCAAGTGGGTCCAGTCTGAAAATGCCCAGTGGGTATTTTTCAGAGTACGCCTAATCAGAGTACGTGTATCCTGTTTTTGATGCGAACTAATAGGAATAATGGAATCGCAGTAGTTCTTTGAAAGAACGTAGGTCCCTTTCAGATCGGTGTTCTTTTCCCAGCGATGCTCAATTAGATAATATACACAGAAAGTGTCTCACGGAAGGTAAACATCCTGGATTAATTGTACAGTACTTTATCTTCTTGTCACAAAGTGGGCTTAATAATTTAATTTAACATTATCCAATTTAACATTATCCAATTCAACAGATTAATCAAACTGCGCTATTACACAAAACCTGTAATACATACAGTTAAAAATACTAGTCTCTATAGTATTCTATAATCACAGTTCATTGCAAAGCGTTCCTTCTTCAGCATGTAGACCATGACTCTCCCCATAAGTAGTCAGAAGATAGTTTTTATTCGTATCACATAAAACTCGTCTCTCTTTTCACGTAGCTAAATAATGGACGGCAATTTAGCGGGAGAAAGTGAATATTTGTGTTGGGTCTGCGGTCACTAACCATCTACCGTACTGAGGTAACCGCAGAATTGTTAATGTACATAACCCTTTTGGAACATAGCAGTTATATAGGAAATGCTCAACGTGAAAAATCACGAAATAATTTTTAAGGGAAGTTTGTTACAATAGAAACAGAGGACTACTCAAGCTGAGCGCCAAACGTCTGAGGCCATGGAGTAGACACCTCTCAAAACAGTCTGTCAAGACCTTATGCAGTCACTAATCCCCAGGGCACGTAGGGATAAGACCTGTGGTATTTCCGTTAACACATTCGCGTGAGAATCGATAACCAGGAAAACAACGAAATATTTAAATACCAAGTGATTGCCTCCAATGAGATTTCGTGGTCTAAAGAAAATCGATCTAAAAGGTCGATTTGTTGATGCTTCTGCACACGTTGGTCAGGCTGTGTGAATTGTCATTCTGATCTTGGTCGCGGACAGTTTACTCTCAGATTAGTAAGAGATCAGATACTTCGCTGCATCACCAAAATTTGTAAATGATTTCTTAGTTAAGTTTTTTTTAAAAAAATCCCCATTATCTTGTAATTACCCTTTAAATTTATTTACAACACACACCTCCCTATTAAATCAAGAAGAAAACGGCCGCATTTGGAGAAAAAGAAAATGTTTCATCACGACAATGCACCAGTTTATATATTCATAGTTGTGATGACCAAAATCAACCAGTTGAATTTGCAATTGCTTCCTCACGCACCCTACTCGGACTATTTTTTATTTCCAAACTTGAAAAAAAAGGGTCGGTGGTAAAATATTTGCCAACAATAAAGAAGTGCAATCTGCGGTTGATAGCTTTTTTGAGGAGCTGGATAGTTCTTGCTATCGAAGCTATTGAACATCGCGGGGAAAAGTGTACCGATCTGAAAGGGACCTACGTTGAGGAATAAATAAATTTTTCTTACCGACCTATAGCAGTATATTTTCAAATATTCAAAATATCTGTGAGTACAGAAATTTACGCGCCATCTTTATGACAAGTCAGCAATAAATTCTGAAGTGTAAACGTGGCATGACTATTCCACAAGAGTAAAGTTCAATTCTGACCACCAGATCAGCGACCGTGAAGACGAAATGGGGCGGAAAATTCTCACTGTAGGAAGAGTTTTTTTGTCAGTCGCAGAATAACGCTTTTCAGTCATGCCTTGGCGTTGAAATCAACATGGCACACAAACCTATTACTAATCATAATTGCAATAAACTCATAACAAAACAAAATTTGTCCACAAGCTTCATTTCTGAAAGCAATACAAACTTTCATGTAGGAGAGACAACTCTTTTTAAATTTACTATATCATCACGATCATGGAAATCATTTTGTTTGAGGACGTGTATTTTTAACTTATGTAAGGTCAAACTACTGTGCAAGTGAAGATTAATATCATTTCCGCCTCATGTGATAACCAGAGGTATCTTTGCTGTATGGCCACGTGCTTCCAGAGAGATAAAGCACAATCCAAGACAATAGTGTCTTTGTCTATGTTAGCCTGTTCATGTGAGACGTAACTTGGCATGAAGACGTAGTCGTGTATCAATGCGCGTAGTGACTGTTAAAAATCACTCTATTTACTTTCTTGTATGGCGACAGAACATCTTCCCAAACCAGTTTCTCACTCATTTAAAAGAATGCATAAAATATCATAAATTTGGTGACAACTTCGATACATTTTCTGATTTCTTTGTTCTTCCAAAGAACTACTGTGATTCTATATAACATAGGAGTACAGCACACATTTTTTACTTTCTTCTTCCTTAACTATTTTAACGTTGTATTATTTATTTGATTTTCAATCAAATTTTGTAGGCAAAGCAAATTAATTTGTAAGAAACCCTGAAATTATTTGATTTAAATTTACCTTATTTATACCATTTATAATTTGTATGACAGCATAACAATTATATTGGATGAGATCAACAAAATCCCTCGACTATACGCTTTACGCAGTGTTGTAAGCCATTCCCTCCTCTGAATAAAAAATAACGATTTAAATTATACATAAATCAATTTAAGTTTTATACTTAAAAGATCCCCTATTTGATTTGTACTTGAATAAATCATAATGAAGAGACTTATTTGCCCATTAACTTTTACATATATCAATGTATCATATAATTTTCAGTTTTAATTCGTATTAATTTTCTATTAAAAATTATAGTAAACGATATTTAAATTCTTCTTCACGTAAAACATACTCAATCACATTTATTTTGATGCTAACTGCATCATAAAGAGAGAATTTTTACAACAAATTATGAATTTAATTTGACACAATTTCGTTAAAGTATAATTTTTTTAGGTTTGAATGAAATTATTGAAATGCAATTAATACAGACTTTAGTTCTGAGAGAATACAAATATATTTATTTCAAAACTGAACTATTTATATTTTAACGATATGTAGTCAGTTTAGATTTAAAATTTGTTGTGGCTTGTTTGCCTGTAGTTGACATCAAAAGAATTTCGATTGTGTATGTACTTACTTGAAGTCCCAAAATTGGTGACGAAACGTTGTACTTGGTGTGTTAAGTAATATAAAAATTCTAATCTAACTTATTGGCTGTTTGATGTCTATTTGATAGTAATTAATTTCAAGAAAAAGGCTGTAGTTCTAAAATAAAAAATATTCAATTCCTAGCTTGGGTAGAGACTATCAACTTCTATGATGAGAGAGACTTTGCACGTTATTTTTCTTACGTCTGTATATTACTAATTGAAGAAATGGATAGCGAATGAGAGTCAACTCCAATTACCACTTACTTAATAAATAAATTTCGATTCTGAATTCAGCAGGAACCAAACATATTGATTAAATAAATAAATTATAATTTAAAATTGTTTCTCATTCGCTGTCAGTTTCTTTATTCGCTTATTTCATTTAAACAGAAAACATTCCTGACTACAGAAGGCAGTCAGCAGAATTGTAATTAGAATTGAAGATCAAGAAAATGCAGTCTGTCGCCCATGCTGTTTAACTTATATTTAGAACAGGAGATACAGAAAGTTAAAACGGAACATGGAAAAGGGAAACATACTGCAAGGTTTGCTGATGATATAGTATTAGGGAGTCAGAAAAAGACTTGTAAAACATAATAAATAGCATGAATGTGATCCTTGAGGAAGACTACAACATGAGGATTAATAGAGGGAAAAGTAGGTGATGGAGTGGAGTATGGGAAAAGAATAGGATAGTACAGGCAAGAAAGTCTTTCGAAAACAAGGAATTTTCTTACTGCTAATGTAAGAATAAACATTAGGAAATCATGTAAGAATAAACATTAGGAAATACTAAAAATGTTCGTAAGGAGTGTGGCGTAATATGGGTGCGAAACGTGGATAGTATGAGTTGCAGAAAAGAAAATAATAGAAATAATAGAAGATTTTGAAATGTGGTGCTATAGAATAATTATGACCAGGAAGTTCTAAGCAGAATAGGGGCAGAAAGAACAATATGAAGGACTTTGACCGTGGGGTAAGAACGGAGAGGGAGGCCAAGAAAGGAATGCTCGAAGCAGATTAGGGTAGATGTGGGATGTGGTATTTATGCGGAAATGAAAAGACTTACGCAGATAGGTTAGCATGGAAGGTTGCATCAGACCAGTCTAAGAACTGAATACCACAACTCATTTTCGATTACCTCAATTTCTTACCTGATCCACATTATAGGTTAAATATGGTCGTTACGACCAGTTTATTAATTATTGTTTAAGTTCTATGTATCTGCCAGCGGGCATCTGCCCATTTGTAGATTTAATAAATACAGTATACATTAATCTTGAGAGAACCTTCTGCAGTCAAAAGTTTTTGTTCTAAAAACCATGTTAGACAAACTCTCAATTTTTCTGAAAGATTGATATGGAGTCGTTTTTTGGAGGAAAGAAATATGAAATAAATAATCATAGTGGTGGGGAAAGTATTTAGATAATTGTTTATGTCTCGATTTACGTGTGTGATATAGAGATTCGAAGAAAATAGTGATTACTGGAAACGGAATAAATTGGTGGTGTTGCAATCAAAAAACAGGAAATACTTCCGCTGCGCAATTGAGGTACTTCCGGAAAGAGACAGCCCACAGTAAAAATGCTTTCCAGAAATGACCAACGTCAAATATAGAATTTTGCTGCTATTTATGATGAAAATATTTGTACGTCAAAGCTCACTTTGCACAAGAAAAGGGAAAAGACAGTTTTAAAAAGGCAATAAAGATTATCCACGCCTGTAGGAAACTAAATTCATTATCCGCTTAGGTACTAGCGTTATATATATATAAAATTTCTGCAATAAAATGAATAATTACTACTTCAATTGATCACAAAGGTCACGAAATTTCTGATTATCAATAATAATGAAATACTTTAAATAAGCTGCTTGTATCAAGACTATTTCACATTCTTTTTCAATAATCTTCAGCAATGTAGCCAATTTGTAAACGCAGACAAATATAATACCTATTATTATTACGTGTAACCAGACAGTAAGTAGTTATATCGACCACGTAGTGTGTGATACGATAATTACTCTTGATTTACTTTCCCAAGTGAGCGTGTAACTGAACGATAATTACCAACTATAGTTCATCTTAAATTAGAAGTCGCCTGGCGTGTCCGCTAGTAAGGAAGCTTTGTTGCCACATAGCACTGCTCACATTTTCGGCAACGCTACTAGGCTCACCCATTATTTCAAGCCTTTTGACTGTACGATACTTTAAAACAGACATGCGCTATGCGTCCTCAGTACATAGATGAAAACATTGTGAACGATTATAGGTTTTAAGGTTACCCTTTGGCTAAAATATTTGACAACGGTGTATTATCTACTAAATTATCTTTCTTCGTTGAATTATAAAGGGATACTCCAGCCTAATTTCTAAGAAATATATTTTGAAATAATACAAGAAACTACAACATATTAATAAATTAACGATCGGCAGCGAGTATCGTTGCTTTTTATAGGCCTTCTTGAGGAGAAAAGATAATACAATTGTAAAATTTATAGAGAACAAGAATTAATAAACATAATATTTATAATATAATTATGTGACAATTTATTTAAATATCAATACATAATTATTTTTGTTGAAAGAATTTCTAAAAGTGATCTTTTTATCTACACATTAGAGACAAAATGCCTTATATACATATATCAGTGTGTATGTGTGTGCTTGTGCCAATAATAGTTGCATAGTTCGAATAGCAAACTGGTGAAAATGGTGAAAAGTAGAATTAAAAAAAGAGGATAAATATATAGAGTTAATGTTAGTTGAAAAATAAGCATTTGATATTATTTAAAGTTGTGTTTTTCGTGTATTTCTTCCTTGAAGGTTTCAAACATTTTATTCATTCCTGTTTATTTTTATAGATTCATTTTCTATGTTTTTCGTTTCAGCGAAACCTATTATATTGTATTATATTACATAGACTTTCAATTAATTCACGAAATATATTTACATCCGTAATGAAGCAGTGGGAATTATAGACTCACTGAAGTACTGTTACAATTGCTCCCACCAGCTATTAAAGTATCATCAAGAATTCTCCATTTGTATCGTACGGTACAGACTCTTTGGGATGAAGGATAGTGAATTGCTGAAACTAGGAAATTTCACCAGGTGTGTCTTCAGCCCGTGCAGGCACGCCTCATAAACACACGAAAGTTCAACACGCAACGGTGAACTTCACGAACAGACGACGACGTCGTGCCCATGTTGTCAAGCAATTTTAAATAATAACTGACGAGAAATAAGTCATCCAAGAAATTAAAGATTGACAAAAAGTTATAATATTCAGTGATTCGATAATAATTAGTGGATTTATGATGATGAGGTAGAGGACAACCGGGGAGAATAAGTATAGATCGACGTAAAGCTATAAGCAACGAAAAATTTTTACATAATTATAAGATTTTCCATTTTGTTCCTTGTGTTTTACCATTCTTTGTTTCGTTTTTGTGTATTGTGATATGGCAAAGCTACACCCCAGAAGTGTAGAAGTTGGCTATTTGTGTGACGAGGAGAATGGGTTTTAGTAATCATTGCGGGACCCTCGGAAACGTGTGGAAGTGGACAATTACAGTCAGAGGAAGAAGAGAGACTGATTTTAAATAAAGTGTAAAAAGTGGAGTGGTGCTCGGAAGTGCGACTGTTAATCGCCTGGGAGTGTTCGAGTGACGACGCAGGAACGGATAGAGCTCAGAAACGCTTCACATTAAGAAAACAGCATTCGTTATTGGATATGGGCTAATAAGTTATGATTGGATTAATGATTGTTAAATGTCACTACATCATCAGTAATCATTCACGAGCTATTGCAAGCTCTTATTTTGTAAATATATATTTGAATTGTTGATGTAATTTCTTTATTCAAAGTTGAAGCCAAAATAATTTATTTGGCTTATCCCGGATGGAAAAAGGCTGGTAATATATGCATATAACGTTTCAGTCAGACAACTAGATGGAGTAGAAATATGCGCAGCGCAGTTGTTGTGCTGTTAAATAAAGATTTATTTCAAAATGTTAAATATAGTTAAATATATTGGTTTAAAGAAACAGACACAACTTTAACGATAGATATTGAGGAGAGAGAGAGAGAGAGGGGAAGGGGTGGAGGCAATGGAAAAGATATGCCAGAGGAAAGGTTTGCGGGGCTGATGGTAAAAATCCTGGGATTTAGTTGCTATATCGAGAACAGTCGATTGTGACGGAAAATTAGAAGGTCACTGGTTTAAATATGAACGTGTTACGGTCGAACACCTGTATACAGAGTGTTTCAGAAATAAGAAGCGTAATTTCAGGTGTGCATTCCCCATATGTAGACAATAAAAAAGTACCGTATTACCTGTGTCCGGAAATTCTTGTTTCCCTTCAAAACAGTGATATTTATCGTACAACTCGTCGGTACTTGAATCGAATGTTTTTTGATCGATGGATAGGTAGAGGTGGCCCAATTGCTTGGCCTCCACGCCAACCTGGATCTGAACCCTACCGAATTCTACTCGTGGGGCCATTCAAATCATTGCTGTATTCGTCTCCGATGCCTGTCATGGAATCTCTTTGGAATCCAATTGTGGCACGTTGTGAGAAAATACGCAATACTTATGGAATTTGGGATCCTGTTAGCAGGCCCATAACACATTGATGTGAAGCCTGCATTAGAGCGAGAGGTGTACATTTTGAACATCTTCTGTAAAGTACCTGTGGGAAGAGAAACGTTGCGGTGAATATCACTGTTTTCAAGGCCATAATTCGGAAAGCAAGTGTTTCCGGGAAAAAGTCGTTTTTATTGTCTAAATATTGGAAATACATACCTGAAATTATGCCGTCTATTTTTGAAACACTGTATATATACTTGCTTGTGTGTGTATTTAAACCTTTTTACGAAGCCATGATTCGATTACAAGGAAGGTCCGTGGTGAGTCTTTGGAAGCCATTTGTGGTTTGAATCACGTGCTCCTCTGGTTTCACTTGCCAACAGGGAAGTTAAAAGGAAAGCCAAGGCCGTGCCTAAAGGCTGTTTGTTCATTCACCGGGCCACATATTGTGAACAGGACGTGATTAGATGCAAAGAGTCAAAATTTGGAGAAAATTGGTTATTCTCTCTGTGCCATGTAATAAATTGAGCTAAGGAAATACAGATATTAGTAAACCACCAAATACTAATAATACAGTAATAAACAACTTCCATCCCATATCCATTGCTGAAGAGAGCCTCTAGTCCTGTAACGACAAATGACTGGGGGGTCAATCCAAGTGGTCCAGAACTGGACAGAAAAAAATAATATTTTGTTTGTACATTCTCTCGTGTTTTGGCAGTTCGAAACTAATTTAAATATTTATAGTGTCCTGTTCAAAAATAGCCGCCGCTTTTGTTGTAGTGCGCACGCCGTTTTTCGCGTTTGCATGTATCTCCGAAGTTTTAAATTATCCACGACTGTATCCTTTTCAAATAAACTGCATAGAGTTCAGTACATTTGAGCTTAACAAATAAACTCATATTTATTGCCCGAATAGTTTCTTATGTACTCTGCGGACCACGAAGTTGTCGATTACAAATGAAGAAAACTCAATTTTCGTAGGCTAGTTTCTCCAAGAATAAACAGTTTGAGAACCTCAATAATTTCCGTTCATTTACACATAGTGGTGTAGTTACTTTATATAATTTTTCAATGGTAACTGACGTTCCCTTTACAAAATATACCCCTTTAAAAATGGAATTTTTCATTTTTTTCTCCAATTTTTGAGACGCAATAAAAATATGAAAACTTTATCACGTAATGAGTCTGTACAGTAGCAAACTACAGTATAAATTTTAACTTTGTGATTTAACTCAGAGATATTACAAAAAACAGTTTAAGGGAATGCACAGACAACATATTAATTTTTTCTGAGATGGTGCGGCAACCAATTTCCTTTTTCCTGGACCACTTGCCAATTAAGAGATTTGAAGCATTAACTATTAAAAATTTAAGCGGAATAAATACCGGATTGACGATTTTAATTAATGGAGTGCAATGAAGATAAAGTATTGGGTGTGTAATAGTTACATACAGAGACCAGAGGCACTATTGCTTGCGTGTAGCAGGAGGAAAACCCAACAAATGTTCTAGATCAATCAGACAATGGAAAGAATGAGGGATTAGGTGTGCAAAGTGACACTTCTATTTCATCGTAAGTAAGATCAGTAACAATTGTTGGCCTTTTTAAAATAGTTTATCCAGACAGTAAAATTTTTGGTGTTTGGTAATATCGTGTCCCGTCTGCATTTCCCAGTCCACAGTATCTGGCTAACCTCTGAATATCCTCGTTGATTGTTATGCACGTTTTAACACCGTAAAACTGTTCGGAACGGTTGAGAATGAGAATTTTTAATTATTATAAAATATTGCATAATTTTTAATATTTACCGGATCTTGAGTTTCTTTCATCAATCTTAAAGTTCTGTTTATGGGTTGTCCACAACGTAACCTGAGAAAATCTCCTGTTCCATGCTAAGCCGTAAAACTTTATACGGTTCGCATCAAATCTGTTGATAATTTCCAGCGCATGTTTTCAGGTTTTTGGTGTTAAATCCATAATAAATATTAACTTTGTATAAACTCTCCATATACGTCAGTTTATCTCAACTACTACTTTAATAAAAGTTTACAATGTGGTGCTATCGAATAAAAGGTTAATAATACTTTTAAAAGATGAAAGTTTTCCTTAAATTTTTCCACCTCAACGTGGGGTTTATATAAAATATATTAGTAATAAAATAAATAATATATCAGAGGGGGAGAAGGAAAATGACCTAAACGGTAGGCAGTCGAGATTTTCGTCTATGGAATTAGTAAACACGAAAGGAATGAGAGAAGTTATGTAAACCAAATGATGTAATGTTTAGCTTACCGTAAAAGTGGAGCATGAGGAGGTCGAGGACGACCGCATCATACGGCTAATAAATAAGGAAGTGTAATTTCCATTTCGTTACTTGAAATTTTCGTAGACGTAGCAGATGAAATTACAAACGCTTTCAATAATTTACGTTTCCAATGATTTTTTAGGACCAGTGCTACAATTTGTGGCATCAATGAATAACAAAGTACCAATTGTTTTATACTATCAATAATTTTGAACGGCATTGGCGATTGTGAAATAACACATGGCTTTCGTTACCGTGGTTTATGAAATATGTATACATTTAACAAAATCACAATGTTAAGTTTGAAATGACATTAAATAGAGTACCTCCACTAAACGCGAAAATTTCATGTTGACTTCAGTGCTTAGATATTAATTGAAGTACAGATTCCTGTGAATAATTTATTTAAAACCTAATTTAATTCCCTCACAATGTCAGATCGTGAGTTCGGTAGTGCGAAACCATCCAACTTATTTTACATATAAGGTAATTCTCTCACGAAATCAGGAAACACAAGTGAAAGCTTGAAGAACCGATAAAATGTGTTCTGACACGGAGTAGGATCCCTTAATCCTGAAAATTACCAGGGTCTCTTCATTACTACTGTTTTCATAAAGCAAAAACTTGTCCCAATTAAATATTGTAACATATACCATTATAATTCCAGAAATTTGTTTATATATTGTAACATAATTTTGGGTCCGCAGTAACTGTTGGCGGTTGCTTTGAGACAAACCGCCAGAGGGTTCCATTGGCGTACCCGATGAAATATTTTGCAATAGGAGAGAAGTTTATAGCCTTCAGGTGCCGGAAGTAAATAACATGTTTACTCTATATTTCTTAACCGTTATAGAAGTCTAGCAGTTTTATTGTTCATCATATTCTCCAACCACGATATTATTCTTTAAGCTACATAATAGTCTGGTCACAGTTCTAGATTTAATAATAACCTTTAGGCAGTAATAAACATCTATTGTATTCCAATCCGAGTTATAATTTCACACTCTTTCTCATATTTGAAAGTAACAAAGAATCGTATTTATTTAAAACTTCTCGCTAGAATAGTACCCAATGCCCGACCTACCTGATGCAGGTTTTCTAGGGTTTTCCCTGCATCTCTTTAGGTGAAACACCGGGTAGGATCCTTAAACCATAGCCCGGGGACCCTAGTTAACCCTTGGCTACCTTGCTCTACCTTCCGCATCCCCCCTTTTTCAATTCCCTTCCTATGCTATTAAAGGGGAGTTGCCTGTTTCAGGATCACCCTCATGTAGCCTGTTACCCCCCCCCCCAAAAAAAATTCTTTAAATTACACATAATTTATAGAAAAGACACAGCTGAGATCAGCTGAGACCTTTAATATTACGAAAGAATAAACTAAGCTGAGAGTTGGCCTTGATGAAAACTAGAGTCAAACTACAGAAAATAAATGTCATTAAACAAAACTATCATGATCTTCTATAAGAAATTAAGAAATAAATCATGTACAAGAGGCAATTGTAGATACAACTTGTAGAATAATTTAAGAGCAAACAATATAGCAACAATGAAACAGAACTTAAATAAAGAGATTATAATTAAAAACATTACTGGATCAAATAGAAATGAATTATAAGATCCTGACAAAAAGTACTGTGTTATAAAAAGAAAAATTAGTTTCCTCTACTTACTTTCACTTCATGTTGATTAATAGTATAATTTTCTGAGATAATTACTCGAGAAACTAGAAAAGTTTACCACTCAAATTAAGTATTGTTAAAGTTAAAAGTTCTAATTTAACGTCTGTTGTAAATTAATAAAAGTAATTCTTAACCTTTTACAGGCAGATTCATTTATTCAATTAAAGATAAACGACGTTTCGGTGCATATTCACACCTTTATTGATCAAATTACGGAAATAATGAAGAAAACAGAAAAGTTTTTCGTTATTACTGCTGCACAACAGTCATAAAAAATCATAATTCCAAATATCAGTGTCTATGTACAAGACAAGAGATCTCAATTGTGTTGGGCAATTGGGTATTGTTAAAGATATTCTGAAAACATTCATGCAGATACTTCATAGGACTCGCCCGTGAAAGTTGAGAGGTGATAAATACAAGGTGTGGTAAAAAAGACCTGGCCGGTGTCTGTCTGTACCGATATTAAAATTATAAATAGATGTTTTCAAGAATGACAGCAGCGTTACGCCAGCTCTGATGACTACACTCCAACTATAATATCTCTGACTGCGTCTCTCACAAACTATACCTCCTAATATGTCCAAATATATACCAAATATTTCTGACAGAAAAATATAATTATTTTGCCTTCAGAATTTATTGCCACATTGCCCAATTATTATTAGAAAATATTTATGCCGGAGCAAGAAATTAAACTCACTCCGTGTCTTACAGTAATTTAATGACTAATTATTAAACACAAGCAAGAAAAATCCAAAGAATTAAAGGTGATTTCTTTGTAATATTTGATAACTGACTCACCCAGTTCAATTCTTGTCACGACATACGACACTCGCTCCGTCTTCCTTAAAAATTCCTGAAAGAAGAACAAAAGTGAATATGTTAAGAAGTTTCTAAGAAAATGTGTTTTGTCATAAAAGCCTTGAAACTTCAATGTTGACTTCCTAGCAGAACATTATTATTCTTAAATAGGTGCCACTTGTCATGCATAGGCTACTCAAAATAAATTAACATTTGCCACAAACACTACCGTTATTATAATTAATTGCAGAGCTAAGAGTAATACACTATTTGTAACCAGTTTTATGCCAATGAAAATTAAATTACAATAATATACTGGGGATTTTAGAGAACTGCATTAGACAATAAAATGAGCGACAAAGACAGCACTCACCTTCATGCATTATATATTTCATTACGTATTCTTTCAGCGAGGATTGCATTTGCAGGTTTTTCGTATGAAATTGCAAGAAACTTTCTATTCAAGAGCCGGTAAGACTGTTTACTGTCCCTTCGATAATTCTTCCAATTAAGTATCTTTATTCTCAATGTGGGTTCCTTACCCTACTCATGGTTTAAAAGTTATTTTAAAACGTCAAGTCAATGTTAATATTTCTAAAGCTATTGTATTTATATACAAACTTTAAATTTAAAATATTTAATTGATTGAAGCCTTTAACTGTTTCACATTCATAGATAATAGAAATAAAAAACACTACAGTGTGAAGCAAACTGCTTATATCTAGAATATGAACTGTACCAGTGTTAAGAAATTTACAGAGGTTGTTGAAAAAATAAAGACAATGATGCTGAAAATTCATTTATTTGTGTGAAGAATACTGTGTTATCGCCCTCAACGTAAAGCTCACGTAACATCCTCTATGCAAAGCATTTCCGTGCAACGCTTTGAACAGAAATTCAGTTGTATTCGCTTGTACCTCTTCCAGTGTTGGAAATACGCCGGATTTATTTTGGATATGGGAAGAGCGAATAATGCGTAAATACGTTGTACTTTGGATATTGGGCGTTTTCAAATGCATGGAATGTCACTTAATTACTAGATAGCAGTTAAATATTGGATAAAACTCTTTAAAAAGTTGAAAACTACAGCAACGTGACTATCATTTTCACGAGATGAGACGCTGCTGATCGCTTTTGAAGTGTAATTTTTTATTCGTATCACGCGACGTTTCTTGTGGAAAAGAAACGTCATGGTTGGTGAGCGTCCAAAGCGGCATTCAAGGGCAATAGAATCTACTTGACGGGGGCCCTACTACCCAACCTTGGGACGTGATTCGCGCACATTACTCGCCAAACTAATGCAAAACTAACACTAAAAACTTGTTCAATTCCTTAGTGCATTTTATAAATTGAATTTTCCTTGCATTGTATAAGCTGCAATTATCTGCAATACATATTTCTACACTCTCACTTCGGCCGTACTTTTAATTATGTGACAATGGTCTTCGTGCTTCTATCAACACTCATTATATAAAGAAATATTTACATTATTATTATATTAATTTATTCCATATAATACTCAAAATTTAATAAAAGTACGTCAATGGATGGCAATGCGTAATTATTTACTAATTTATTGTAATGAGCAAGTATCGCATTATTTACGTTTTGAAGTTAATTTTAGTTGTTTATTGGTACTTAAACCAATTTAATTACATTTTAATTATTGTTCCAACAGTAATTGGTGGAAAGGTGTCCTTGATTACAGGTGATAGTTAGATGAGAGGAGAGTTTCTGAATGATTCCGAGAAGGAATCTCCAATGACATCACTGGACCTTGATGTGGGAGGGTCGCTGCAAAGTGCAAAGTAAATTTCCATTGCTAGTACAGCTTAATGCTAAAGTCAATTTCGCGAGTTTAAACGAAAGGCGGAGGTTGGGGACGCTTTTCCTGAATTACGCTGGTTAGGGGCGGTTAGAGATGCTACTTTGCGTTCGTACGACGGAAGAGCGGGAGAAGAGTGCTCAAGCATCAACCGAGGACTGGGGAGCGATGCTACGATATTCCGGGGGTCAAGACAATTAACAGTAAGAGATATCAAATTCATTTTCACAAGTTAAGTTCATAAATTTCAAAAAACTATCAAACTTTCTCATTCTGATTTTCAGTCACGCTAAACCCACCCCGCCGAACAATGCTCATTAATTTAAACTTTTTAGCTATTTCAAATTGATATGTCATCTTACAATTGTGATTCTTTTGTGTTGCGATAAATTTCGGTTGGCAGAATTTGCTTATGGTTAATACAGTTAATATGGTTAGTATATATTTGTGCTTAATATGTTGCAATTACGTTTCGTGTATTACAAGTGTTAAATTCTAAATAAATTTTCTCGTCAACCTTTAAAATAAAAATTCTAGAACCTACTGTTTCCTATAAACATATATTACGGTAGATCTGCATCAAGATAACAACGAGGTGTAAACAAGTAACTTCAAATTAAATATTATTAAATAGTGAAATTGTACGTTGCATTATTTGGCACCTCAACTGTGAGAAAATAAAATTAATAAATTGTGAAGTGCGAATTTTTCTTCCAGCCACATCATATTTACTAAAATAAAACATGTCTGTTGCATAATATTTTCGAATTCAACCATGAGGATTCCAAGAAACGATTGTGATACTCGACTGCAATTTGAGGGGATTGTCAATTTGCTTCTTGCAATTTAACGCCCTACATACTACACGTTTTGAGATGGAAGTTAATATTTTTTTTGAGTAGTTTAATGGGAGTGGTGATCTGCGGGACTGACGAGCTGGAGATCTGGGTGGCGGCAACCAGGCCAGTGGACCAGGTCTAAACTTTCCCTCGCTGCCGGCCCGAGCTTCGAACCCAGACCCTTGCACAGAGCACAGCATCCCGCAGTATCCCCCTCAAAGGTTCTTCACCCTGAAGCATTCCCAGCAAGTGAGAGAATATAATTCCTGTCCACTTTCTCTGAAGGTGAAACTTTCTCGTTAATCTGTCCGGACTAGAAACTCTGGTTCACATTGTCCTTACACGTGACGTTATGTTGCCTTTTTTCTCATAAAATCATTTTCGTTGACGCTCTATGCCACTTACGAATTCGAAGGCCGTAGAATACTTATCCTCACCGGAACAGTTACTTATCAGATGTTCAATTCTCTTCATTAGTAAAGCCAAAAAAAATTGAATCATTTAAGAAACTTCTAGAGAAAAGAAGATGTATAATGGATGGTGATGGTAACTAAAGTGAAGTAGGAGACATAGATGTAAAACAGCATGATTGAAGCCAAGTTTGAAGTGACACATTTGAGACAAGAAACTCTGTTCAAATTACAACTGTGTGAGTCTAATATATGTTTAGACATGGGCCTAATTAGCTCAAACGTTTTTCTGCGCCTGAATATTTATTTATTTTTAATTATGACATTAAATAATACTGCTCTTGTTAAACGTCAAGATTGACATATCATTGGATTAATATTTACTTTTTATTATATATATATATATATATGAACAAGAAAAAGAGTAGGGAATTTGTAATGAGAATCTTTTATTGGGGAATCAATAATAAATTATATTGTGCTGGTAATTTCCGAAGACAACTTCCTGTTGCAATCATCTTTCTTCGAATAATATTTTATTCCAGTTTCACGGGCCACCAGTTGATGCCATGACATTATGGTGGCAAAAATATAATGCAAAAAAATTGTCTTGATATCTGAATCAAATTATAAATGTAACATTGAACTTATCCCACTTCTTTTACATTTATTCCACCTGAATTTTTAAATTCTTAGAAAAATTTAATTTAATTACAGACTGAATGAATGTCGAAACGATTCTGAGAAATATAATTTAGGTTCGTGTAGCAAGGAAAGACTCGTCGGGTATTAGACTTAGCTTTTAGTTACCCTCTTGAACTGTTGTTATTGGACGTATCTTAATGTAAACAGAGCTGTAACGAAATTTACGTTATCCTTCTATCAGTGCAAATATTGGCTACAATGGAGACAGCAAGTCTTACTACATAACAAACTGCCTTCTTCGGCTGGGTGGTGTGTGGTGTGGACGGGGGAAACGGAAAGGGATGAGATAAGTCGAGTGTATATAAAGATACATATAAGAATACATAAAAGTGTTGATAAAATGCCCACTTTTTTTACTCTTTTCATGTATAAAAGATATTATACATATAAAACATTTTCGTTGAAAAATAAATAGCTTTATTTTAAAATCTTATCATTTGTTTTTAATTAATGACGACTCTCGGACTTTTCTACACTTTTGGAATTCTATCTAAAAATATTTTACAGAGTCAAATTAATAAAAATACACCACATACGATAGCTTAGACAAATCAGCAGAAGGTAAAGAAATGACCCCAAGGCAAGTTTAAAGAACAAAAACTATTGCTACACAATAACATTAAGTATAATGAGAAGTGATTTATATTAATAGAAATAATAAAATGGCTTCTCCGTGATGCAGGAAAGTACAGCAGGTAAGTTTTAAACTGTTTGAAGAAAGTAGGATATACAGGACTTGTAGAATACTAGATGACGTTACTAAAGCTGAAAGAAATTCTAGTAATGTCGCCAGCATGTAACTTTCAAGTAAAAGTACCGCTTTTCAGTATTCTCGGGGTAGAAGACCTAAATACGACGAATTCGATCCATAAGTAATTATCGTACGTCAGTCGAGGAAGTTAACCTGGTAACTTCAAAGTGGGTCGCAATTGGGCAAACAGCCAGTCTGACTCGGCAAAGAGAAACGAAAGAAGAGTGTGTAAACACTGAGATCCGTCCACATCAGCCAACCACGGAAACACTGATGTCTCGTGATTTTTGCAACTCAAGTTATCAAAATTAGCAGTTGAAATGTGGCCCTAATTGCACGATGTTCTCGGGCACTTCTGTTTGTAAATCTACTGTCCGGCATTTTATCTCTCATAATAATTAGCTTTAAGACTACTGGTTTGTACTGGTCGGATTTTAGTTTGATATAGGGCTTGTCTTGCTGGAAGGATAAAACTAAAATCAGCGGCTCCGTCTCTACGTAAATTTGGCAGCTATACTATAATATGTAAAGATGCCCTTAAGTTTTATTTTGTTATTTATAGATATTTTAGTATGTCAAGTCGACGTGTGCTAAAAGAGAAAACTTTTTTTTAAGTATTGCATTAACGCTCGCAATTTTTAGAACCGTAATTGGGACCGATAGGGAAGTTGAGGAAATTGATTGGAGACACGAGTTTCTGATGTGCTGTCATGAGGGTCGAGCTGGGAGAGAGGAGATGCTTTCCAGGGACTCGAACCTGGCCAATCTGTAGTAACGGGGAAACGCGCCGAGACCTTCCAAGGGTAAGCCAACCCTTTCCCTATTACTGCCGTGTGATAAGTTGCATTCCAATGACCGACAGTTCCCACCAACGATAGATTTTGGCCAAATTCATAGATAAAATTCCGCAACTTTCTGTAATTAAATTTCTGAGAATAGTCTACATTTATGTTAGAATGTATAAGAATGTGAGCATTGACCGAAATTTGTATATATCCTCCGTAGCCAATTAAAATGTATTTGAAATTTTTACGTTATTTGATCATTAAATGACAAACGATCAAAGCCAAGACCCCTGAGGATTTCAAGCTCGGTTCAATTATTTACGCGTCTCGTAAATAAAATTATCATGGGGAGCGGATAAACGTTACAGACAGTTTCATGTAGATATCAAAGAGAGAGAGATGGAGAGACCAGTTACCATTCTGAGTGAAGAATAATAGCTTGACAACACGATCGGCGTCGACGACGTCGCCCATTGAGATCAATAATTACTTTAATGAGATCCGGCAACTAAAATTCGTTAATCTTACGTTGCTTCACTGTTAGGTGAGTGCTAAGTCACGTGGCATTTAAATACATACAAAATATATCGAATTATATTATGGCATTTCCATAATGAAATGTCGTAAATAATTAAATCTCATATTATAAGTAGTTGATAGACTACAAATGTGAAGAAAGCAGAAAGAAAGTAAGGATCTACTTATATGATTACCTACTTATAAGACTAATAAAGATGCATATTAATTGTCGTACAAGCTATTATGCAGGGAATACCTGTTTTCGACTAACGTAACTACTGTAATAGTTTGGATCTTCGCTGGATGAAGTATGTAATATTTCCGGCTGCCAGGATTCTCACGCTGTGATGAAACATGAGAAAATGTTGCTTATGCGTACAGTAGCCAATAAATACCGTTAAGAATACCGTCATCACGATTTCCTACTAAAAAGAGATACATTTGGAAGTTACGTCTACTTTTTATCGAGCACACAAAGTGGAATATTAAGAACAGTGGAGCAATTTCGATGTTCATTGAGAATAAATATATTTCCCTTGTGACCGCTACATATGTAATCCAATCATCGTTCTTCTGATTGATCTACGTCTGAAAGGGAGTTTTCAAATCAACAGTTAGTTGTCGGCCACAGCCATAATCGAGAGATATTTTATTCCACCTGTGATCGTAATTTTACGAAACTTTAATTTTGTTTATTGTATTATTTTTTATACTTTAAAGTCATTAAAGTGTTTAAGATTATTATTTACTCTAGGCTCATTCATAGGGTTTTCTTGATTCACTGGTTATTTTATTTTTTCTATAAATTTACTAGATGATTACCCTAAGTTAACCGCGTATTTATTTATATTAGTCCGGACATAATTCCACATTATTTACTTCGTGAAATCGTGATTTAACTGGCACATAGACCGATTAACTCCTTGATGAAAATTTGGAGTTAGATTAACCGGGATGGTGACTGGCGATACCATAAGCAACTCTAAAATTCTCCTGGCACGCAGTCTTAACAGAGTAAAAAAACATTATTAGAATGCAAAGAATTTCCATTATTTTAAAGGAGCTAAAACGTCTTCAGGTACCCCAAGGGAGTCCAAAATAGATGCCGAACATTAAAAAAGAAAAAACCTGACTCTGTTCCTTAAGGGAGCTAAAAAAATGCCGGTACTTTAAGGGAGTACAAAATTCTCACGATATTAAGGAAGTTAAAAATAATCCAGGTCATGATAATCTAGGTAAATAAGCGGGTGGCACATCTTTCCGATGATGAATTATAGATATAAAGTGTATATTTTTCGTGATGAATGTAGCCCAAAAGAACGACTCGCTAACCATGTATTGTAAAATGCTTGAACTAACTCAGAAAATATTTGCAGTGACTCCGTACCATCTGTTGCAAAAAATGTCAACTCTGTTTATGGAAGCCCTTTCTATTGTAAAAGGTAAGTCACGAACTTAGGCTATAAGAGCGTGTATGGGACGAACAAAGATACATTCATTTTTATTTCTAACGTCATAGACGAAAATCTTCAAAACGTTGCACCATTTTGTGCCTAAGAAAATACCTAGCAATAAAAAAGTCATTAGCAACAATTCTGGTATTTGGGACGAAGAAAATAATTCTGTAAACACAAATCTGCAAACAGAACTTCAAAATGATCATCCAAAGGAGTTTTTACCCGTGTTGCAGTCAGTCCTCCATGCTTACTTATTCTGTGCAAGTCTTTTCATCATTCCTAATCTGCTTAGTGTATTCCACCTTTGGTCTTCCTCTTCTGTTGTTACCCACACACAGTTCCCTCTAATGATGATTTTACTAAACCTTCATGTCTGAAAACGTGGCCTATAAATCTATCATTTCTCTTGGTCAAAGTTCTCCATATTGTTCTCTCTTCTCTTATTCTGCTTAAAATTTCCTGGTTAGTAATTCTATCCACTTATCTCGTTTTCTACATTCTTTTACAGCACTATTTCAAAGGCTTCTATTATTTTCCTTACTGCAACTCGTACCGTCCACGTTTCGCACCCATATAACGCCACACTTATACGAACAGTTTTAGTAATGATGTCCTATTATTCATACTTATATGTACCGTAAATAAATTCCTCTTTTTGGTGAAAACATTTCAGTTATTATGCTGCCTTCAAAATATCCCTTCCCATAATAACAGCCTTTTTACTTCACTGTTTCCTATACTACACCCCATCGCCTTAGTTTTCCTCTATTAATCCTCATGCTGTACTCTTTCCGCAGGACCACGTTCATGCCATGTATTTTTTAGCCATACTAAAATATAAATCAGTAAGAATCGTTTAGGATAATATATTTCTTATTTTATTTTCTGCAATTGTCGATATTGTAAGGAAAAAGTTGGGTTTAAGTTGGACGTAATACAGTACTTAATAAAGTAATCTCAGAAGTAACGTCAAATTTGATTAAGAAGTATTTGGTTTGTTCGTGATGTTCCTAGTTAGTTCCCTCCCTATCGTGTAGACAGACCCTGGCGCAATCTCTCTGGACACCCGATGACCGCAATGGCGCAAGGCCGAGCTCTCTCCTAGTTCTACCTGCCGAGCTTCGCCAATTCAATTACGCAAGAAGAGACGATAAGCTGTTTCTCTTGAAGGGCTACTGAGCATTCCAATGCCACTCCATAACGAGGGATATGTCCTCTGGACTTATTTCTGACATTCAGTCAACTGTCAATTAGTCAATAATTAAAAGCGAAAAGAGCATCAGTGACAGTCAACTAAAATAATACTGAAATGATATATCACAATAAACACGGATCATGATCTGCTACGGAAACAAATACTATTTTGAGATTACTGCAAATTGATGATTACATTACAGACATTTAAATGTGAGATATTTGTGGCATGCTGCAACGACTAAAACCACAGTGAAAGAAAGGATAGATTTAATAATTCCAAGCTGGGTCCCCGGTGTTGCCCTGATATTAGCCGTGTTCCGTTTTTAATTCGACACTAATCTCTTGATGAGCTGTGACAATCGGCATCGGGAGCGTGTGTTTTTTCGCACATTTAATTTTTCACGTCTACTTATCCCCAAGTAATGTTTATTAAATCATAACCGACATGAGGACTCACAGTACTTTCATCGAATCAAAAAATTTCCTGGCACCTTAAACGAATCCAAAATATCCCTGTGCATTCAGAAAATGATAATATCCTCTATACTTTAACGTACTTAATTTTTTTTTCGTCATACTGAAGCAGTCAAGAGAAGAATATGCAGTGAACCGACGAAAATAAAAATTCTCCGGGTACTTGAATGGTTTAACACGTACACCCGGCACATAAACCATTATTTATCGAATTCCCTTAATCTTGCCACTGCAAACACAAATCGTTCAATCAAAAGACGTCTCGGAGGAACACACAATTTAGAATCGCGATAATTTATTTAAGGCGCGTTAAATAACACAAATCTTTTGCTCGCTGAAGATTTGTAGCTTAAAATATGAATTGTGGTTGATTGTAAATAGGATATAAAAAATGACAAAATCCGACACCTCTTCAAAAGAAAAATTAACTGTGTCTGATGTTGTTATTAGTTGAAATTCTCATTTGAAGTTATCTCCGTAGACGGTATACATACTCAAATTATAAGTAGCCTGAATGTCAGAAAAAAATTAATTTTAACTTTATTCGAACACTACATTTTGCTCCTAAATTTGGAGTAATTTAAAACGTTTGTATTAAATTTTTTTTCTGAGTTATAGATTACAAAACAGTTGGATATTGTACGAATTAATAATTATTAAGTTTTTTTAATCCAATTATAATTGAATACACAAAAATAAAAAGATACAAATAACCCAAGATTCTCAATAATTTTCTGTTGAAATTATTACGTTAGACTTAGCAGTTGACAAAAAATATATTAAATTTCAGTGATTAAAAATCTTGAAACGTACAAACTTACGGCATTATAAAAAATCTTTCGTATTATTTATCAACTTCATTCCATCTGCTCGTATTTTGAAAGATATAATTGAGCGTAACTGAATCTTAACAAATAGTTGCTATATTGTGTGCAATTAAATATGGCCGATTTCACTATTCTGTATCTCTAAGGTCGTAGACTTAACCATGCTGACATTTTCTCGCTTTATAATCATAATTCCGTTGCCTCAATGTTTTTATAATTTTTTTAATAAAACCTTTACCAAGTCTAGTTGAATTTTGACCGCATTTTAAATCTGCATAAAAATATAGAAATATTCATACATAAATCCTTCTTTATTATATAAATAATGTTCCATTATTGCTATTCAATCATTTCGTGTTTTAATATTAAGGTTTCGTTTTTTAAAAATGCACCTTGAATTTCAGACAAGAAGCGAACTTACATGATCCCGGTTTTGTGCGACGACTGCTCAGTATTCTTTATCGAGAAACGATCTGGAAACTGGACCACGGAGAGTATTGTAGATAAGCAACTAATCAATCTAGTATGAAACGGTATCTGAAATTAATAGGAAGAAATAAGTAGGATACATAAAAAAATAAAATTTTTATTATAAATTAAAAACTTTTGAATATTTATCGTTAATATGCTGAACAAATACTCTCAAACTTTCTTACGGATTAAAAAAATTTATGTAATAAATTTCCAAAGTTTCAATAGCCTGAAGATGTAGCAACTTATCGGCTGATTCAGTGAACGAATGAAGAGACAATATATAAAAATTTTGGAACTAAATATTAAAATGAATTTTCCAAATTGTAACCCACACATTGTCTCGGATCACAAGAAAGTCAAAGTAAACGAAATGACAGTTTGGAATGCAGGATGAACGCGAAGAATTAGTCAAGTGGTGGAAAAGGAAATAATTATTTCGTTTAAGGAAATGAGATGGAGAAAGTTAAAATAAATTATGGAGTCTGTATCGTAATAATTCAATTTTTAACTAAAGCCTGGGTGAGGAAAATATTTGATGAACAGTGTATATTCAACGATTCTGTATTTGAATTCACGTGGTCTATGAATTTACTGAATTTTAGTCATCAAACTAAGGCGATTTGTTAAAACAGTCACTTATTCCAGTTCTTGAATCAATTTATTTAAATTAAAATTAAAATTATAAAATCGCAAAAGAAACTTTCTACAGTAAATTGATTTGAAAAAATTACTCATTATATACAGTAAATTTGGTACATTACACAAACGTTCAATAACTGTCACACGACAAATACCTTATGCAATAGAATTGTTCTTCCTCTTTTGTGATTTATAGTTGCAACAATACTTCTAATTGATTTGACGACTGGAATAGGTGTCTGTTTAAATTTGAACCTAACATTTACCAGTCTTATAATTATAAGTAATTGATATTTTTACAAATTTATAATTTCATAAATTTAGTGGTGTTAAAATTAAGAAATAGTATGTAGCAAGAATTTATTTTCGCAGGATGTTTTACGTATGAGGTAATAGGATACAAACAGAAATATAGATACAAAAATCTCGACCAGACAGGAATTCGAACACTATGTTAATTACAGTTATTACGTGGACTTGCCCATTATAACATCAGTTGCTTTGCTGCAAGAAATGAAAATTCCGTCATCCGGAATCTAATCTAAAATCCCTCACTCAATGTTCATATCATCCAAATCACCCAGCCGCAGCCGACAGACAGTTAAAATTTTGCGGCGCAAAATGTTAACATCAGATATGTTTTAAAAACCCAAGCGTTTCAAATTAGGCCTCATTGCAATAAGATGTGACAACTTCCGTAACAGTATTCCTCCATCCTCATAAGGAGAAGGCCACCATCATAAATAAACAACTAAATGAAATACAAGAAGGTTTAACAATTCTTGGGCTGTGAAAATGTTACAAGTTAATGTGATTATTGAATAAGGCAAATTTTGGAATGAAGCTGTGGATAAGGTTTCATATGGTATGGTAAGGATATAAATAAAAAAGGCAATGTTTAATCTTTTGATTCCTTCTCGTCTCTCAAAAACTACCCCAATCAGCTAATAAATGAGTGGATCATTATTTTTTCCGGTCATTGGTTGTTACCTACTTTATTAAAGTAGCATGATTAGCATATAGTGATATAAATCTGTATGCTAATTGCTCACGATATAAAACTAGAATTTAACGTATTATTCAGATAAGATTCTAAATAAAGGCCTTCAATGAAATTAAAGAAAAAATGTCAGGTACATTTGGCGTTATACGTATGGGATTATTCCACCTGAATGCCAACAAATAAAGATAGCGGTAAGGATGGAAGGAACCTGTTTTCGTGTTGCCTGGAAAAGAAAGCTCTTGGCCTGGAACATAAATTTAGATTATGTAAGGAATCTTACACGGAAAACAGTGAGGCTGGACTGTATAATGAAGACCCTCAAGAAGGAACTAATTGTATGCTTCAACGTCTGTCAGCGTCAAGTCCCGACTCATCACACTCACCAACCATCTCAATGATTAAAAATGTAACGTTATCTAGACGGTTGTGAAAGAATTAAAATTTCCAGACAGTACGGAAATAAAAATGGTAAACAATAGTTTAAAAAACAAATACGACCTTATTGCAGACAAACTCTAGATTGAGGAACAATTACAAGGAATTTTATAACTGCCTGATGTTTCCCCTTAGCCTAGAGTCTTTATCCGACGACGAAAATTGGGGGACTGGAAATGAAACATAAAATCCAAAACTAAATGACAGAAAAAAATCCTAAAATAAGTCATAATACGATTTTCCATGTCATGCATAATATAAATAGTATCAGGTTTAGTTTTCATAAATAACATTTCCGACATGAATACTTTACAATAAGTTAATGAAATTTTATAAATCCAGAAGGAGAGTTAAACTTACTTAATACAGAAAAATACTTGTATTCCTATAAATGAAAAAATAGCGTAGTTATGTAGAAAAATAACGAGAGAAACAAAACAAAGCAAAAAATGGGAAGCTAGAAAATTGAAGAAATTAAGACAGAAGAATGGACTTGTTGAATTTGCAAGAAAATTATACACCAACATCGCTGTAGCTAGGTACAAATTAAAATTATATAAAATATCCAGCTCTGCTAACAAGTAAAAGCAAAAGTAAAATGACAATTGCATATTACGAAGAATATAATTACAAAATGATACCTTATTTAAGTACGTTTAGTTTCAATTGAATTAACAAAATAGATTAAAAGTATAATTTAATTTGTAAAGATTCAATTTTAGAACAACGATTATAAAATAAATTTCCAAATTTCAGATAAAGGTGACAATTGTAAATTACAATTATTTTCTCAGGTTTTACATATTGGCTAAAGTATATGACTAGACCCATACTTATCAATTAAATTCACAATTCATAATTTTCCTATTTTATCATTTTTTATACAAAATTGCAAATATTATATTAGAGTAACATAGTATATAAAATTTATAAAAAGGGCTACAGTGTTTGTTACATAGGACAAACAAAAAGGACGATAAAACTCACCCGAAGGAACATATTTCTGTTGTTAATAACATTTTCAGTAACAAGTCAACTGAAATAACCACGATTTTAATTGCAATAATTTAGCAATATTAGATACAGAAACCAAACAATATGCAAGATCAACGTGTGGAATGTTACACATTAAATCGAATTGTTGATCTTTTAACGTTAAATCTGATACAAATAATCTCAGCAACATCTATGACTACGTAATGTGAATGAAATATAGTGTTACAGAAATTTTATGCTAATTAAATAATCAGCAAGTAATTATTTCTTAACTGTTTTCTTGGACTTTGTTTATTATTAACTTTTAATGTCTGTTAGAACAATGTAAATAATTTCTTTTGCCATTTTGCTTGTTAATTTAGTTCTTGAATGTAGTTTAATATCTATGCACTGCTTTTTCAATCATTTATTATCTCTTGTTTTCACAAGCATTACGAGGTCCCACTTTAAGGCCGAAATATGCAGATTTATTCTGCCGTCCAAAGTAGAAAGGCAGTAAGTAAAAATGTTCGGCTTTTAAAAATATATAGCAGATTAATGTATTATAATGAATTTATAAAGACAAATTCATATTGGTTGGTACGGATAAAGTCATTCTCAAATAGATAAGGGGTTTAAGTAAAACTTTATTCCTTGATTTTTCAAAGACATTTTAGACTGACTGCCGTTTTCCTTTGGATGGCAGTATTATACAGGGTAAGTCAAAACGATGGACTCGGTTTCATAACTTTATTCTGTGAAATCTAATGAACAGGACTCATAGCGGTAGAAAATGAAACTACGCGGGAGGGAAACTAAACTTTGAGAGATTGTCTTTCTTTGCACATATCTCACATTACAATATGTTACTTAGATTTCACTGAATAAATTTATGAAATCGTGTCCATCATTTTGACTTACCGAACACAATAATTTAACAGCCTGTTAAGAGATATTTGATTAAGAAAATGAATCGTTTTTTTTGTTCGAAGTTCGTCGATGCGTGAGCTGGGGAACTTTGCCGAGGATCCACGGTTCGGTTCTCGTACAAGTACACACGCGATGGAAACTGAACAGTGACAAATTATAGGATACCCTCAAGGTTGCACGCAAACGTTTCAGAACATCCTAGGATACGGAATTCCAGATTACGCGTCCGGTGATAGCAAGTGGAACGTATCACGTAGCAACAACACTAACTGCATTCCCTTAAGCGAAATTTTTTTTCTGCGAGGGTTGGCCTGTGAGCACACCTTTCTCCAAATAAATTATGACGTGGTGGGGTCAGTGAAACTGGAGCGGGAGAAGGATCTTGGCTCCAGCGTGGGCGTACGAAGGCAACAATGATCTGGTCGAGGCATTTCAAAAATGCGGCCAGCGATGGGTGTCGACGTACTTTGGGAAGCGTTGGCATTAACTCAAAAACGGACCAGCGTGTGGGATCGGGCCTGTAGATTAAAGGTTGAATAATCACAAGCTGAAATTTAGTTATCCGTCAAGGTCAGGATGAGCAGCAACCATGGCTAAAAGTAATAATTTGGGAAACGCAGGAAAGAAAAACCGAAAGTAACAGTCCCGGAACTCAAGTATGTTCCCACCAGAAAAACCTCAATACATCCTCATACGACGTTTCGTTTGGAAAACTTAAGCATGTTCTGACAATGGCCGCTGAGAAAGGAAACGAATAAATAACTGCATCTCTATTTGAAAGAAATGGACAAGAGGAAAATTAAACCTATCCGAGTAATGCAGGGTACCTTTGAAAAGTACACGTATTGACGATAATCATCTTAAAATAAAATGATTAATAAATTGTCTTTAAATATCATGGATACTTATAATTTTTAATTAATTTATACAGAAAATATAAAATGCGATTGTACTGCAAATTTCATTAACCTGTTAGTAACCTCCTAATAGAATGTTTAAACCTCTTAAACCTTATAATATGTCTTCACTAAGGCCATGAAAAGTTTTTGTTGTAATAGTTATATTTATTTGACTTCAACTGAATCATAAATGAATATACTAACAAACTTCTCAAAAACACTTTAATGAAATAAATAATAGCATTACGAATTATAACTTTGTATTGGAACCTCTTCACGTACTGTTGTGTTTGAATTAAATATGTGTAACACTATACATAATTTATTGATTCTACTTTAAAGGTTACAACACAAAACATGACTATCATGGAATGAAATCATCTTAACGAAAGCACCTTACAGACATGGCGGAATTTAAACACCGATAGTTCTAAATTGATATCAAGGATCGACTAGGGACATAACAGTCTCCCACACTAATTACTTTAAGATAGTAAATTATAATATTTTAGTTTAGTGGGGTGTTTTCTTTCCATGCACAATCTCCACAGGGTATATATATAAATAAATAAATTTTGATGGATGGTTTATAAAAGTGCAAATATAATTTATTTCTTATAATGTAAATAAAATATTTTTTAAAAATATGGCAAATATTTCAAAGGCGGTAGCTTTCTATACACATTTCAGTCGTAAGTTGATGTATTACTTATTTATTTTGCTCTCCTTTCTATTTTTTATTAATGTAGTATCTTATAAGGACCCAGCGTATAGTCAAAACGTTGTACTCCTTTTATTTTACTTTCATGAGATGAAATCCTCGATTTTTTTGCATTAATCTCAAATTATTCCAATTTTATTCGATGATTTGCATATTTTATTTATGTTAATTCATCCACTGTTACTTGACCTTTAAGACGCATGATTTTATGTACTCATGTTCCTCTATACTCTTATTGTGATCGTTCAGTATTCATAAATGTTTCATTAGAATAGAGAATTAAACGACAAATGAAAGTAACATTAAAGCCGGGTTGTTGATTGTCACGTCAACGATGCCGAGACTAGAATTTTTTTTGGTACATGCTACAGGAGGCAACTCCCCTTTAATAGCATAGGAAGGGAATTGAAAAGGGGGGATGCGGAAGGTAGAGCAAGGAAGCCAAGGGCTGTGGTTTAGGATCCTACCTACCTGCATAGACAGCACGTGAAATTTATTTATATTATGATACAATTTCCTATTGAATAACTGCCAGTTCTAAGTAAGAATTTATCAAACATTCGACCCTAAATAAGTGCAAAATTCTCTTTAGCTTTCCAAGCATAGCAGATTATCTTTTCCGCCACGTAATTGACGTCACAAATTACGATGCTAATGTGATATATTTAGCCATCATAAACATACACAATGATAATAATACAGCATACTTTATAAGATTGAATGTAATTATCATTATTTTATATTGTAAAAACTAAGAACAGAAATGAAAGAACATGTTGACTAGGCAACTATTTTATGAAGTTCAAACAATTCTTTTATATTTACATATCAGGAGGTGTTTACATAGTACTAATGTTTACTTATTTTATAACATTGAGTATTGCGCCGCTGTTCGATTAGAATATAATGACATTTTAGACTGCCCTAATTTTAGTTTTTGTATTAAATTCATTAATGCTACCGTATTTATTTGTAGATTATTTTATTAAATTCTCTATTTTGCATATTGAATCTTATTTTATTGTTATTAAAATGAAAATTATTAATTAAATCTTTTTATTTTATCTTTCAAAACCTTCATAAACCGATCCTTTATGACTAATAAATTAAACCTTTTTAAAAAATTGTCACCTAAATGTGGTCTAAATAATAAATACTTCCAATTTCTCCTTATTAATTATTACAGACATGATCTTTACATATATATGCAGCCAATTTTGGGAGTTGGATTTGCTGTATCGGGCGAAAGTAAAATGTCTTTCCACTGAAACAAGCAACCCAAAAACAGGTACTAGATTTAAATCGACTGTGTTTCGCAAGCGTTAGCACAGCAAAAAAAGTGGCATATAGCATTATGACGTAACAGTACAGCGTCACAGTCAGGAAACGTGTTTGGCCATTGCCAAGGTCAGCAGCCCGTAATTGGCGGTGTTGGAGTTAAGTAACCAAATGACTGAACAAGACAATGCAGATCTTCTAGACTGCAATGTCGCTCACAAGGAACGATTCTTTAAGAAGAAATTATTTTCTAAGGGGCCGACCCCTTACAGGAAACCACTTTCCAAACAACTTATGAAGAAACGTCGCCACAACTAGAGACAAACCTCATATCGCTTCCTCAGCATAGTAAATAACTATTTCAAAACCATTTACAGTTGTCACCTTAACGGAGCAATTAGGCAAACAGACACAATTCTCACTTCAAATACTGATTCAAATAAAAATTGGAACAGTTTTCTACGTAAATTGTGGTGTAGGAAATGTGATAATTTGTCTGTAATCATTAAACTCAATCGCTGGTCGTCACAGATTTTCTGTCATTTTCCCTGTTAACCGTCATATTTTTTGGAAGTTGGTTCCACATTTTCCTTTATATTTTAATATTGGAAGTGGAAGCAACGTTGTTATTATTATTACTTCGGTATCCTTCGTGATTGCAGAGCTGAATGTCACGTGTGAAGATAAGATCGAGAAGTTGTAGATTCCAGCACAGTCGGTCATGATCTTGAACGAAAACAGGTCCGAAGTAATTTGCACCTAGGCAGGCGCTAACAAGTGACGGAGAAAGCGCACAGCTCATTCTTACCTCTCGATTTATCTACTCTTGTAATCTACTGTTTTCCTCCTCACTGTCAGATGGAATTTCCCCCAACGTGTAATAAGGTTAAATTCTTGATTGGGAAAATAATTACATTATTTCTGTAGTTCCTCGCGGAATCATTTATCCCAATAAAATTTCATTTACCATGGATCCCCATTGGATCAAAGCTTAAAGGATGTGGAAAGAGAATACATTGTACATTTTCTGAACCTATAAATTATAACTTAATTTACATAATACGACAACAGCTCACTATTTTACCTGCATCAAATTTAAAAATTTTCCAGTATAGAATGAATATAAATAGTATTACTTTAACTCAAAAATATTTTTATAAGATAGACTCATCGTTTAAGCCACACGTGGGATCTTACGGCCCCTTGAATATCTGGTCCGGTCTTCATAAAAGCTAGTACAGTGAAATCTCGGTTTTCGTCAATAACCTGAACAGGCAGAGTTGTCATTTTCAAAAGCTTCAGAGAAGTATGACATTCATTGCAATTAAATGTCAGCAATTTAGTTGGTGTCTTTACCGATTGCGCATCTTCCAGGTGAGAGATAAAAAAGAAGGATTCGTACCTTGATAAAAGAAAGGAAAACTAAAACCTGGAAAAAATTTATATTATTTTACTGCATTTTGCATCAGGAAAAGATAGCACTCGGGATATAACTACTGCGACTTTCAACACTATTCGCGTAAATACGATACGTCATCGACAGATGCTGAGTTTGCTAGAGAAAAAGTACATTGCTGATCTACTGTGCAATCAACGAGACAGGTTTTGATAAATGTTTAAAATTTTTAACGACAAATTTTAAACTTTTATCAAAAACAAAAGAAACTATGTACTGTGCCAGATGAAGCATTTTGCAAAAAGAAATTACATTTTTGTCTGAAATTGTGACAACGGGAAGAAATTTAAATATTTTTTATACAATATAATAATAATTTAAGAAAAGTGAAATTTAAAGGTATAACAACTTATGCGGACTCCTTTATTACTGCTTAATTTAAATGTGTCTTCTAATGGTAAAAAGGTCCCCCACCTCTTTCTTTACGTATGAATCTCGTTATTTTTCCAAAAACCAATTTACACCGTACAAGGACGGCTCGGTAGCAAATTTTTAAATCACTGTTGCTTATCCTAACACAACGAAGTTGTCTGTTATCAATAATTGAAAAGGTTTTGAATTATCAATCAGCCCCTTCCACCTCCCACTCTTGACGTCATATTCATTCTATACTGTACTTTGAGAATACATAAATTTTTATTGATGTTAATGATTCAGCCCTTTATAATGTGATCAATTTCAAACGCACTAACAAACAGGCGCGTTAAACTTCCAATAAATTGCCCAATCTTTATCACTCCAATGATTTCAAAATTATTAACTTAGAACAAACAATAAACCGGGTCTGTTTGACGTCAATGCGTCTGTATCAAATAGTGATAATACAACAGTGTTCCACTTCAGCTTATAGTTCTCACGCACATGTCAAGGCCAATGTGCACGGAATGGAAAGATAAATTTGTGTCTAGCGACGGTTACGGCAAAATTGTCCACATATGTAATAGTTTTATATATTTAAAAAGATACCTAACGAAATCCACAAAAATGGACGAAACGTCGTAATTATATTAATTAAATTTTTGCTGTATTTTTAAATTAAAAGTAATTTTTTTTACAAAAAGGCGATAATGTCAATATTTTCCTAAACATTTTATTATACTTCCTTTTTCTTGTTTCATTCATACCATTTTCTTCTATTTTTAAGATACAATGAGATTTATTATTACTACTTGGGTATCCTTCGTGATTACAGAGCTGGATGGGTGTGACGATAAGATCGAGAAGTTGCAGATTCCAGCACAGTCGGTTGTGCTCTTGAACGAAAATAGGTCTGAAGTAATTTGCACCTAGGCAGGCGCGAACAATCGGCCTGGCCAAATTCTTTGATTAACGAGATGAAAGTAATTTTTAAATCTCCAAATTCGAATCCTGGCATGGGCTTGGATCTTAGAGTCGTCATAGTCGCGCAGACCGGGATTAATACAGTTGGAGAATCGATACAAATTAGAAGTGTCGATGGGCTGTCGAGTCAAAGAAGAAATGAGAAGAATAGCCACAAATATAACATAGTTTAGAATTAAATTATATGTTCCACTCTGAAAAAACCTACATTTTAAATAATTAAACCAATCACAAAAAGATTTATCTCTGAAATGTTCCACATAAAAATCGTTCTATGACGTCCAAACAGGATGGAGTGGTTTTTAACAACATCTACGAGATTTGCTACAGAATCAGACACGTGCCACCGTTGTGTATATATTTTTATATAAAATATTTGTTCTCTGAGTTTATTTTGTCTTTAACCAGTGTGTCACAAAGACCTAGAGGCAGGTTGAAACGTTAGACAACTTTCAGTATGAAGAGTAAATATATTTCGGTCTGTTATAGGCGTTTTTTTTAGAATTTAACAAAAGTCGTTAAATATATAATAATAATAATAATGAATAATTTAATAACTCCTCTATTGGCCGAAATAAATAGGAAAGGAGTAAAAGTCATTAATAAATGGAGGATGCAAATTACTTATATGGAATCCAAGGACGATTCTTGCAAGACACTAACCAGCCTCAGACGTCTTTCGCAAACTTCACTTGCACAAACATGTCTGTTGATCAATACGTCTGACTTGCTCTTTATTGCAATTAATTAACCAATTTTCGCGTTGACTCATTCTCTATATTATTCTCTAGTTGATGTGAAAATAATTAGAAAAAGTTTTTTGAATTCCACCGCTCAATACGGGTGTGCGAATCTACTTACATTCGTAGAGACTAAAAACAACCCGGGGAACACGATACACAAAAATTGAGCATTGTGCTCTACGTAGCGCTCTGCGGTACTTTTATATCACAAATTTTAAATTCCATTCGTTATCTGCAGGCAAACCACAGCTACTGTAAAACTTTTCGCTGTTGGTCCTCTCAACAAAGGTCGTCATTCTACTCGGCCTCTGAACGAACCTTCCCTGATTTCCCGTCCCTGACAAGCTCTGTAATCCTTGATAAAATATCCCATTCGAAATAATGTTCAGCTATTCATAGTTTACCTCATTACATTACTATTCCGCAAATTGGAGCTGCAGTATACATTACATATTATTATATTTTCCTTAATTTCACAATTCCTCAGAATTTTTGTTAAAACCTTTGATTTTTATATTTCATTTTCGTAGTCCAGTATCAACATCGTCCGAGGCATACACGACAATTTAGTTCTTTCTCATCATATATTATTACTATGAACATTTCAATGGCGTGATTCATTGAAACAGTTTCAAAATCTTATTCTGGAATGCTAAAACCTGCCGTGCAATCGCTATTGTGAAATGAGTTCATCTCTACATATTGAACTCTGCTTTGTCACTATACGTTGATATTATAGAAAAAAATAATCTTAGCTTATTCGATTAAAATAATAAAAAGTAATAATATCGACTGGTCAGTTAGCGGAGAATACTGAAAATTTAAGTAACTGTAATGAATGCCATTCCTGTTGGCAGAAATGATATTTGATTTGGGACAAACAAGTAGTAAAAAGATAAAGTCAAAATTAGAAATTTGGATACGAGGTCTAAGACTGAAGCAATATGCTGATAAACATGTTGGGAAATAGCTGAAGCAGAAAAACGAGGATAAATTGGAACTGTTGGTCCCATGGCGTGATGTTGATAAGAGAGACGTGTCCTCCCGCAGTCACTGACCTCTGTTCCGAATGCGGATCTCGAGCCTGCACTTACTTGACGTCTGAGGACCCACCAGTAGGACCAATCTGGCCTGAATACTCGACTCGTCTGCCCGTTGTCCTTGAGCTTCATCAGCTTCTAAGATTAGAGCCGGAAAGTCTAAGTCTATACAGGCGTTTCTCATAAAGTCCAAGATAACCCATGATTTTTGTTTTGTAATACTCTATTGGAACTGAAGCTAATGATGATTGCTATATTAACTCTGTCACAACTATCTTCAAAATTTACTATTGAGTCCCAACTATTTTTATGAAATTTTATCCATGAATAAGCGTTTAAATAATGGAATAATATTTTAAGTGCTCGCTCAAGTGATTTAATAAGTAATAATATGTTGTTGTTCTGGTAATGTCATAAGACTGTTCTAATGCAACCCTCCATACTAACCTATCCTGCGCAAGTCATTTCATTTCCACAAAGCTACCACATCCCACAGCCTCCCTAATCTGCTTAGCCTCCCTCAGGTGTCAAAACGTGGCCTATTAATCTATTCCTTCTCTTGTTCAAAGTCCTCCAAATTGTTCTCTCTTTCCCTATTCAGCATTCTCCTATATATCCTATATATATATATATATATTAACAAAATACAAACAAAAATAGATTGAGTATGTTTGGTTTTCTCTATAATTATAGAACTACGAAGTGTGGGCAGATTTTTTCCCCACAAAATTTTTACTTTGTATTAATATTTAAAGAAATAAGTTATGTTCATAGTTGTAAAACTTTTGTATTTTTAACTGAAGGGTATTCAAAAATGAATGTTACGTCGTGAAAAAATTAATTTTATTAAAATATATTTCTAATAAGTTTGGATGATTAATTCAATTATAATTGTAGAGCTCCTCAGATACAATTCAACTTAAAAGCTAATACACTTTGAACAAGTCCAGAATAAAGATAACGATACAAAAAATGGATTTTAACGTAAAACATCCGTTTAATTCTTTGGAATAAACATCATATTTATGGAAGTATATATTTGGTAAACGTTTCCGTATCTGGGTAAGTTCCGTCATTTCCTCCCAGTGTTTTCCAGGCGGAAGTAAAGAAACTTGAACAATCAGGCAAGCGGAATACCAAATAATGATACAGTATTTGTAATATTTGTTTATTTATTCAATATAGTCCGAATAATGGATATATTTTCATTAGTTCGGAAGTTTTCTAGTGTATGAACTCGAAATTTTCTCTTCGGCGAAATTTTTCTTAACATACACAGCGGAATATAAAACAGGCAGGTGAAACGACTATTGAATAAGCTCACCTTTTCTCCGATAGAGATCACGTCGGAGCACGTTATAAGTACCAAATCCACTCAAAATGATGGCGGAATGAGAGCTTTCTCGTCATAGCCGTGAGAAATCGTATGTCGTATGAGAAGCTCAGTAGGAGAAAGCAGCCGGTGGAGGGGAAGATGAGGATGATGGAGAATCCGTTGAAGGGAAGGTAGCGAAACGTAGCCACCACTATTAAAAACATACAATATATTCTTACGAAAAGAATACGCAGACAGAGCCAAGGTTCTTCATAACACATCATTTGTTTATAAACATTTAACATTTCCGAATTAGATTATCCTGAACACAATATAGTTTTTTGCATCTGTGCACACTTTTAGGATTGACGTGAGACGAAGATATTAAATTAACATTGAGATAATCATTCATGACTACTTACTAAGCTATAATAAAACTACACATTTCTGCTAATTTCACTATGTCCTGAAGATATTTCTGTCGATTACAATTTTCCATCAGTAAAGAATGAATATAGTAATAACATATTGATTTCTTTCTCAAGGACTCCGTTCATGCCAACTATTATGGTTTCCAAGTCTTCTTCTGATTCCCCTAATACAACAATATCGTCGGCAAAGCGTAATGTTTTTATTTTCCCTACTTGCAGTATGATTCCATTTCCGTATTATGTTTTAACATCCTTCATAGCCTGTTCTATGTATAAGTTAAACAGTATGGGTGACAGACAGCATCTTTATCTTACTCCTTTCTTGATTACAGCTTTCTTTTCATCACCTTCCATTCTAATTACTGCTGCCTGTCTTCTGTAGAGTTTATGTATAATCATATTTACAATTTTTAGGATATTATTATTTGTACACTATCCCCGTAAAAATCTCTGCCGTCTGAGACTTTTTGTTCTTGGCCTAATAGGACGAGGGAAAACTGGAAAGTATACTGGCATCAAGTCCTAATTTAAGTGAAAATACAAGCAAAGGCGCGCATTAAAGCGGGAAAATGTAAAGTGAAAACGGACAGTTACTATAAACAACATCCTGTGCCCAAGAAGCTAGCGTTAAACTGGTCTACAAAGATATAAGGTTATTTTCCTAATAATTATCAGCCATGGCTTGACGAACCAGTCATCGTCGTAAATGGTCGGAAATTTCCATGCAATTGTAACCCAGCGTGATTCTTTTTCGCGGTGCACTTTTTGTAGCTACAGAGTGGATAACCTTCTGCTGCACTTACTTGGCGAACCTTTCGTTTTTGATCATTTTGTTTATTACTCTACTCGAAATTACAGTGTTTACTCGCTTCATTTCCTTTCACGCTGTTTGCTATTCAGTAAGTCGTGTTTTCAAACCTTCGCTAGTCTCGATATTTAAATCATTAACAATTCACAACAAAAACCAATTTCTTATTCCTTTTTACAATGAACGTTATAGTAAAATGGACAATATTTTGCGCAATATATATGTGCTATCCTTACGAAAAGGTTTTATTGAAAACAGAGGGAACGTAACCGGAAATGCAAGATGATACGATTCGCAATTGTCCACTGCCTTTTAATTGTTTAATTCTAGGGGGGGGGGGTAGTGTAGCGCAGTAGGACCGATCCTAAATTTTATTCATGTTTTTAGATTCTAAACGAACGAAATTCAGCAAGAATATTCAAACTTGGAGACATGCAGGCAAGAGATGGGAATTCATTGGCACCAATGTCTAGGATGAAAAATGTGTCTGCCTACAGCTACTAGAGATTAGGGCAGTTTTGCTAAAGGGACGTTCACCCATCAAAATTTCCCAAGAACAGCTTCCTTCGTCAACGAAAATGAACAATTAATAAGTCAGTGTTGATCGAGATTTGAAAGGGAGGTGAGAATTGTTGCTCTTCAGTTAGAATGAAGAGCGAGTAAGGAAGGGCATAACTTCGGACTTTCTTGTAAGTAGTACCTGTGTGTTAGAGTGGCAGTACCAGGTCCAGAGCCTTCTTCCGTAAACAGTGGACAAATCCGCAACCCGACCTGCAAGTATGAGAGTGGAAGAAAGAAAACTACTACGCAGAACTTGAGGAATTGCTGAGATCAAACAGGTTCGTCACGAACGTGAAAATCTGTCGCACCTTATTACCCCAATAATTAGCCCTAAGAAACCTTTTGAAATTTAAACAATCATACCCTTAAACAAATATATATAATAGTAAATAGTGCGCAGGGTCCACCAAAGAAATGGTTTTTTAATATAAGTAAAATTATTATTATTTTAAAGCATAAATAATTTGTTAAAATAATCAACTCCTCTTCCCAGTTTTATCGTACTTGGTGCGGTAAAAGTACATTGGTATGTACATTCCGTTATTAAAAATATAAAGAATATTTTTAAAATTGTAGTAGATACCATAAGGCAAAAATTTGATTGATAATAATTTTTTTACGACCTGACAAGAGTATTTTTTTTGTCAAGTATTACAGTACTTTGAAAAGACGAGAAAACAGTGTATAGGTGCTCAAGAGCGGAACAACAAAACTTTATGACCCACTTCCACAACAGTGGTAAATTTTGCCTAGTTGAGGGACAGAGACTATTACACATCTGTTAGGATATTTTAAGCATACGTTCAAAAATTTCATAAAAAGTTTTAATGTAAAAGATTTTTTGTGAAACTGAAAATTATTTTTTTAAAAAAATTGTAAGTTTTGGTTTGCTGAGATGAATATGGCAAACATTTTGCCAAAAACTCATTTGGTTTCAAGATTAAAAGTTTTATAAAAAACATCACCGATGAAAAATCTTTCATGACCAATTTAAAAATCAGTCACATTAAATTTAGAATTCTGGAAGATGAGAAAAAACAAATTTAATTTATTGCCACGTTGAAAGCTTTTGGAAAGTGCTACACTTCCAATACTGTTTTTGTAACGAATCATAAAATATGCAAAATTGGATATATAATCTAAACTTACGGATTAATTTATCAAAACATTTACTCAATAAGCAACACATAAAATGGACTGACATGAAAGATACCTTCTATAGTCTTTTAAAAGGGCATTCTACCGTTGTGTTTCTTCGAACTCCTTTGTTGGAGGTGAAGAAACGCACTCGAGTACCTACTATTAGAGAGAACACTCATCTAGATACATCAAAGCAATTAATAGTCACAATAAATACCGACCTTAGCCTATAAGCCTACTTTTTGCCGCTATTTCTTTGAATTGGGGAAAGCAGGCCACGGGAGTGTTCAAAGAAAAGCTGAAATCATGTGATGAGATGCAAATATAAGATGAGTCGAGAATCTTATTCAATTGGAAACTTTTGCAACGAACAATGTCCAAGGCAAATCGACGACGACAATTGACAATGAGAAAGAGGACGAGTGAAATGCGATTTCTTTATTTGCTTACAGATGCTTTGAAAGGAAATTAACGTCTGTTGAAAAAACCTAACAGCATTCACGTAAAATTTGAAAAACAAAATATGTTAAAATCATGTTTTTAATGTGATAAATGTCCAAGTACGTCGCGTAAAATACACGTAACTTCATCGTCATGTCTGCCGCGATAACCAATTGCTGTGAATTTTACGTTTTTGAGCTATAAATTGCTTTTATAGATCCAAAACTGATGTAAACAACTGGAACAAAATTTCGTCGGTCGGAATATTTAATTATATAAAATGTAAATAATGTCACTTTTAAGGAGACTCTGAATGTTTGAAATGGATCTAGAAAGTGATCTATGAAATAAATAAAAATGTGTTATTATGAAGTCGCAGTCTGCGAGTAGAACGAGCAGTCGTGACACATCGGTAGGCGAAGTTTATAGGATTTCTCTCCAATAAAACAATTACATTAATATTTTAGCACAAATTGCCACTCATTGCTGTGCGAGTTTCACGTATCTCATACTACGTGCAATTTTCACACATTGTAAACGTTATTTCGATTCGTTGGTTTTTTCCCTCTCCGAGAGTTGGGATTTATTTTTATTTAAATCTGCCTTAAACAGTATATTGCCGGTGTTGGACTGAAGCTTCCTCCGAACCCGTCAATATACTGATCAATATTTAAAAATTGACAGACGATTTCTCAATGAGTGTTTGTAAATGAAGAAGAAAACAAGGAAAAGCGTGGGCATGAGCTGGAAAAGTGTTCGAGTCATTAATACGGGAAACTAGTCCAGAAATCATGCAAGTCCCTCATGATTTCCGACATGTTTTTTTTGTAATGTATGAACAATTATTTCGGAATTTTGCTGTAATGGTTTCACCACTAGTAAACAAATTCAGCATAAGTGATGATGGATTCTACATCATACACTTGTGCAATAATATTGGCAGGGAACCAATAGTAACATATTTTCTGTTGAGTACTCATTTTTATAAATAAAAGTTTTCACCTACGGAGAGTAATTCTCTAAAATTTTTTGGGATTAAATTTTCAGTCAGAATAAAAAATCAATTTTTATTACTAACATCCAATTGTCTAACTTTTTCTTTATATAATCAGATTATAAATTTTTTTCATTGCTATTTTTTCATGTTCCTTATTTTTATTTCAAAATTTGTCTTCATGAATTTATAAAAAATCTTAAAAAATTTCATTGGCTTCAATTTGAAAACTGAAGATAATCGATAAAACTTAAGGGTGAAGCTCATGAAATACCCAATATACTGAAGAAGAAAAAATATTTTATCAAAATATACAAGAAAAATATTTATAGCATTATTCACAATGAATAAACCAGTTAATTGATTGTTAGTAATGTAAATTGTTTTGTTAATCTCACTGTTAATGAAACACCACAAAACTGCATAGAAATGGTGTAATTAAGTGAAAAATGTATTCTAGACATATATTCGTCTTAAATTTTATTACGTTTTCGGCCACTTATTGTTATAATGTCTTGCAAACTGTCAATAAATTGATCACAACTGATATTGATTAAAGAATTTTGTCTTTACGTCTGATCTACACTTATTGACAGTCTATCTCAAATGACAAGAACGACGGAAATAATGTTTTTGTTACATTATAAATATGATTTCATCACTTACAATAGTCAATTCTTCAGAGCTTAGTCCGCTGATTTCCTGAATTCATTAGTGGAGTAACGGAATAATTTAGAGCAACATCAGAATTTTTTTCCCATAGTCTTCTTAACAGAGTTCCAGCTTTCATCATTTCTCTTTCGGTTCTGAGGGTTAAAAAGTAAGAGTAATAAAAATATTCACTTTTATAAAACACGTGGAAACCAATATTTCTGTTCAATGTTTCGTTACTACAATGGCGTCACGTAGAGATTAGGAAAGTGAATGACTGGTTGGACAATCACTCAATTAATTCCCCAATTTCGTGGCGAAGTTTCCTAACTCGATCTACGGAAGGAGCTGGATTGTTCTCGTCCTGTGGAGTCTCGGGACAGGAAAGGAAACACGTTAAAGAGACCGCAATTGGTTGGAGGCTAGAGAGAAAGAAGAGAGAGCTCAAATTCCGGCGGATTGGTTTCGGCGCCGGTCCGGTTAGCTTCTTTTCCATATTAGGTTCTGTTTAGGTCGGGATTTCCGGCAGTTAGTTCCTGAATCTAGAGAAACTGCTAAAATATTTTACATCAGACAAAACTACATGTCAACTTACAGCCATCTGCGTCCAAGAATGCTACAACAACCACCTAAAGTGTAAATGGCTTCTATGAAGAATAATCGGTGAGAAAAGAATGAAGTTCGCTGCAAAATTGCGCAAACACAGCAATACTAATTGGTTAGGAAACACAACACGACTCGTTGCTTCGAGGCACAAGAAGAAGGTTAGCTACGAAACCAAGGTTAAAGATAAAACAAAAAAAGTTTCAATACGAAAATCCAGATCACCTGCACATTTGGCGTGCTTTGTCCCGCTCATCATTAAATTTAGAATGTTCTACTAAGCTGAAAATAACACAATCAGAATTTGAATAGTTTTAACAGATTCTATATAACTCTAAATAATTCCTAATGGATTACAGTACATAAACAGCCTTCAGAAACCGAAGCAAAGAACTAATCATTGTCCCTCACAAATTATTAACAAATATGAACAATCGAACGCCAATTTTCCTTTAACGACTTCAAACTCCAACAACGCGTATTAATTTAATTCATATGATAGTAGAATGTGAAACACGAGTATTGTTTCGGACTGACAGACTACACGAGGGTAATCCACGTGGTGTCAGATCCCCCTTAATAGCACAGGAAAGGATTTGAAAAGGGGATGGAGAGAGACGGCGAAGGCAGTAATGGATAACAAGGGTCCTTTCAACTTAAAGAAAAAATTAAATTTTAATTCAAATAACTTTTTGTGCTGCAATGTGTGTGCATTAAGGACGTTCATAAATTATTTCTGTTTTAATTCATGACGTAAAGTATTTATTTAAAGGTTTTATTACACCTAAAGAGGTTCCAAAGAGAGAAACCTGTGTTGTATTCAATAATTTCTAAATTTTTATTTAAATTTAGGTATGACTAACTGGGCTGTTTTTAATTTATTTCACTGGAGTCCGATAAGCTTAGCTATTCAATTTTATTAGTTAGTAACGAAAAATCTAGTAAAAGTGTTTAATTTTCGAATGATAAGCTAGATAGGAATTAAATACACTACAATTTTTTGTCATCAAATTAAATAAGAAAACTTTCTGCAGTCATCTAAATTAATCTGATTGCACCAAAAGGTATTAGGGAACTCCGTGGACTTGACTACATTTTTACTGCGTACTTAAACCTACGTCGAATGTAACAGTAAAAATAAGGCAATGGAAACTCCTTAAAACAGTTCTTGCAATTAAGTGCTCTCTAGCGTACCCACTTGTAATTATAACATTTCCAGACACACTGAGAGACAACGTGTTACGTGCATGTTTTGAATAAAATTCAGCTCATACATTGAATTAGCTACTGTGGTTTGTCCGCCACATGAACGAGTTCTATGCACGGTAAAGTTGAATTAGAGAACAGTAAACGAATTTTAATTTAATGACTACAAATACCTCTGCGATCATGATAATGCCTGAAGACTTTTACCTTGAAAAAGGGCTAGGTAAAACACCAGAGGCCAGGAAATCTATATATGAAAAAAATTTAATCGCCGAAATGTATGTAAGCGCATAACTTCCAAACGACTGCACCAAATTAGATAATTCTTTGTTGTTGTTGAGTTCGTTATTGTCAGGACAAGGTTTGTATAAAGGAATTTTTTTAAATATTCGCACGGAAAAAGTTTTTAAAAACTCATAATATGAAAAGTGGGTGAGTGAGACAGAAGACAGTGGAGGAAATCTTCAATATAGTAACAAAACATTGACAGATTGACGTTCAGTTATTCAGCTAGCAGGGAGTAGTTATGGTGACATTGGCAATGGAAAAATTCCTGTTGACACTTCCACTGGCCTCATTTGGTTTCCAACAAATGTTGGTCAATTAACAAGGTCAAAGGAAGAACTATTCCCAAATATTGGTGTAAATTACAAAAACCATGCTTGCAATTCTATCAGCAAAATATAAGGATGTAGATTATTTGAATAAAAAATTCCGGGTCAAATTGATGGCCAAATGCATTCATTTAAGTCGATCGATTCCGTTACCGATCCAAATGAAGTGGTCAATCATCCAACTGAATTCCTAATGCCAGGATTACCACCACACAATTTACAACTTAAGCTTGGCTCGGTGATATTAATTCTACGCAATCTGAGTCCGCCGAAATTGTACAATGGACCGAACAAGACTGGCTTTTAAAAAAATTGATTGAAGATGTAAGTTCCAAGGGGAGAATGTACTTATTCCAAGAACACCGACTTTCCTTTTGAATTTAAGCATGTCCAGTTTCCGGTGCGCCTTGCATTCGCAATGACAATTAATAAATCCCAAGGTCATCGTTAGAAGTGTGTGGAATAAACCTTGAATTACCGTGTTTTTCGCATGGGCAGTTGTACCTTGCGGGCTCGAGAGTCGGCAAACCATCGGCGCTATTTATTTTCTCTCCATAAGAAAAAACGAAAAATATTGTACATTAAAAAGCATTACAATGGAAGAATGGTCGAATTGTTAAACTGTAGTTTTATTTCATTACAGGATCGTACTGCGAAGCCGGGGCGGGTAGCTAGTTGGAGATATGATTTCCAGGTGTTCACCTCACGATTTATCCAGTACACAGACAACGAGCAGGAAGTTTATTGGCTAATTGAGGAGATGAGGGTACTCGAGAAATTACAGATAATCGGCTCCAGATCCGGAGAGAGTTTATGCGCGGACAGACCTTGGGCATTGAAAGTCGTCGAAGGAAAGTGATGGCGCTCGTCCATCGCTAGAGCTCGTTCTGCGATGTCTTGCCCCGGCATGATTCTATCGTTCGGCGTCTATGTTGATTCGAAAGTGCAATGCTTTTTTCCGCCACTGTGAATGTCTCCTGAACATGTTATTGCGATCAGTGGCACCTGTTACTAGTTTTCTGATTTATGGTCGATAATATAGGCCTCACAACGTCAATCGACTTTGTCCCTGGCCTGGAATTATGTTCTTCATTCCACAATTATCCGGAACGAAGGAAAATTCTTATCATAAAAATTACAATATGTACTGAAGTCCATGAACAGACAAAAAGAAATTTTGATAAACGTTTATCGCTCAATACAAGTTTTCGTTATTATATGAATCCCAATCAGATCACCATTTTTAAATAAAGAAAAAAACTGTTAAAGCAAGAATTTAATATTAATTTTTTTGAGGTAAAAAATATGCATGTCTGCTTATGGTCTATAGTTAATTCCATATTTTAATTATTTATAGTTTCAATAAGTAAAGCAGCCTAAATCTCTGACGAGAACCATGAAAATGATTTTAGGTTGCCTAATAAAAAAATACAAGTATCAATAACCGACAAAATATACATTTATATAATTGTAGGAAGCGCTTGTATAGATAGACTGTTGTACCGATCACAAAATTTTGTAAGTCGGCACCTTACAAAACTTGACCTTCACCATGAAGGTTGCAGAAACAGGAATTGTGTGGAAGGTTGCATGGGTGAAAGTGAACTGAATGAATACGAGGCAGGAGAACTAAAAGGCTGCAAAAATAATAGAGAAACTGTTTCCAGCGTCATAAAAGAGGATTTCACTCTGACAATAGAAGATTCTGAATGGCAGATGCTTTATTTTTAATTTACAGAGCAACACATCCAGTGATGATTAAATTTGTACCCTCATAATCCTCAAGAAATAGAAAATATGTTTATAATGAGCAAATATTTATTTTGATGTTCGTACTCAAAGATTTTGTCATTATGGCAACAACTGGAGAAATTTCTACGATTATACAAATGAATTACTTCAGCTGTTCCTCTGTCATTGGTGCAAGTTAAATTTTTATAGCAGACAGCCGTAAACCATTATAATTTTGGAAAATTGAGAGCACTGAAAGTCCTATAAAAAATAAATAAGAAACTAGAAAGTTTGACAGGTAATGTGAAGAACTGGAATACTAATTCCCGTTCGGATAGAGTTAATTTTTATTAGTACTTAGGAAAATAAAAAAATTTGGGATTCATTGAATTACTTAAAATATGTCCCAGTCCTTACGTGGACTCTCTTCATTAATAAAGAAAGCAACAAACTAAAATTAAACGAAGATTTGTGAAGAAAATTAAAAATTACTGAATAATGTGACTGAAAGCTTATTCTAATAAAATTATTAATATAATATATAAATCAATTAGATTATATATTTTCTCTGACATTTCTTTCTTTTAGCCGTAGTTAATAGCGAGTCGGCAGATATTAGGTTAGTGTACTGCAGTAGGCATTAAAAGAATTAAATTCCGTTTACATTTAGAAGAGAATATGCGTTCTTTGAATGCTTCAGACTAAAGGAGTGATTTGATACAACGACAATGTTGAACAGTACATGGCAAAATTCCACGAATAATGTGAGAACCAATACAAACTGGTAAAAACTAATTAGCAATGGCGGCGTATATTTGTTAACACATATAAACGAGCACGGATCGTAGAAGCGTCATTAAATGACGTGAAACGAAGATATTCATGAAGTGTTAGCATGAACGACATTTCGTGAAGACCTTGAATACATGACGGTAAAGGAAGATGATCTAACGGCCTGCGGTCATGATGTAACGGTGTCGGAAATCCTGAAGCCCATTAATAACCTTTTACTAGACCCTCCACAACACGAAACATAGGTCAGTGAACTACGACTGATTTATATTTTAATTATCAATTTTTTAATAATATAATAGACGGATGTCTGTAGTAATGTGTCATATGATGATCTGGAACTTACTTTCTTAGGGTATTTGATTTGGTCATTGTTAGAGTTGGTAGTGTGTCTGTTGCCGGAACACACAGTCTAGTTTGAATGTCTTTGGATTAAAGTTGCACCAGTGTAGGCCGTGATTGAGTTTCGCCTCATTCCACGTAAAGGACGTCACGTCAGACTGGTTTACTGACTACGTAAAACGTTCCGAGTCTCGTCCTGATGAGGCAAAGGTCCACAGAATCATTGTTATCTACTATGCCAACAACCTCAAAAGTGACAATGATGGCGATTCCAGAGATAGAAGAGGTTTTCTTCGACTTTGTCCGCTTTTGTGACAAGACAATTCCCAGCTCCCTGAAAATGTCTAATATTGTAACACATTAGTGTTTTATTGCTCTTCCTTGGGAAATATCTGTAAATAATGAATTTTTCAAATTGAAAGCAAACGAATGTCAGCATTTTCTAAGCCGTGTATGAAGAGCCAAGTACATATACTTCTCTCCTCCTTCACACAGAAGTAAGATTGGCTTTCACAAAGTAAATTGGTTCCACGGCTGTTCCGCCTCATACAAGAGTAATTTACACTCCGTTCTTTTCCAGTTGCTATTGAGTCATAGTCAGGCGTTTCCTCGCATAACAATCAATTGAATATGGCACTTATGACTGGCTGAGGTACACTCAAAATTGATTCCCTGGAGACAACAGGGTCTTTGTCTGTGTAACCAAGCGCCAAAATTTTTAGATTTTCGAAAGTCTGAAGATGGCCATAATTTTTTTGTAATGAAATTAATGTAATGTCATTTTGGGTTTATAATTAAAAATTGAGAACGATTTTAAATCAAGGTATTTTTTTAAATCCGTAATACCAAAATTTCAATCAGTCCTTTGATAAAATAAATTACTTTGAGATATTAGTATATTCCTACTGCCTTTGACCCAACATGACAAGCAGGAGCTGTCTCTTCTTGAGGTTAGGAAATGTTGCAAATTGACGTTTAAATGCTTAACTTTTGCAGTTGTACCTCCAAAACTCTTGCGTCGCTATTTTTCAAGCCTTCTTATGCAACACTTGCCTCCTTCCAGATCTAGCATCCATATCTGTTTTGAAAGTAGTTGTCAATGATGAGACAATATCCAAAAATATGAAATGAGTTAAAACAGCATCTGTCAGTTTTTATTTTATTTAAATAATGAACTATACTACGTTCCGTCTCTCATTTGAGACTTCTTCAGGCAAAAATTTTTTATGAAACTTACCCGACGACTCCGTCGGTCAAAAATATAATGTTTCAAGGCAATAAACAGAGTATATAAAAATTTCTTTTGCTAAAAATCGTTCCCTCTCTATGATTATTTACGGAAGGTGTCAAAAAATCTGTTTATATAAATTCAAATCATTATTTGTTAATTACGTAAGTAGCCAAATTAAATCAAATTTATTTGTTTGGAAGTCAGCCATTGTCTTCGTCATCATATTGATTATTTTTTAGATACAACTGAAAAGACCCCTGAACACAGGGAGGAAATTTTCTGTAGTAAATTTTTGCCCCAAGACGTTAATTTTATTTATTAATATTCAGGTTTAAAATTCTATGAGACGGTATTTTCATAAAACTTTTTGGATATTGTAAAGGTATATTATCTACAGTTATTCTTCGGTTGTCATATGCTTCATTGCCCCCCCCCCCTCGCCCTTTCGCTTTATCCAAATATGTATTCCGTAACTGTAGCACACGATGAATTATTTTAACAAAAGTAAAGAATTCACTCCGGATCGGATACATAAACGTTTTCAGCGTGACGGGATCCCGTCAAGAAAGCTACGTCCGACTACAGTGTTTTAACATCTGTTGGAAAATTTTCTTTTATTTTCTTTACTGTTTCTCCAAAAAATTAATGTTTTTCTCTTCGTGTCTTCTGTTATTAGTCAATTAACAACTTGGAGGTTACAAATGATGCAGGATTTTGACCCAGACCAAGTTGACCTTATTTTCAACTCGGATTGGGATTTTTGGAATGAAGTGGGTTGTTTCGCTTTGTGACGAGTGACGGCACCCTGTGTGAGAGAGGATTGACCTGTGAGGGTGTCACGGTGGGTGCCGGAGCTGAACCGGTACCCTTGGTGACGTCACGCCCGGAGTAGGCTAAGCAAGAAGTAGGTTACGAAGCTAGGCCTGCATTCCTCTCTTCGTCTTACTGTACAGCACGCTCATTGTGGTACTTCCGTTTTCTCAAGGACAATTCCGTACCCCCCGGTGCCTCCGTAAAGCATCAGCTCTCTTTACTTCACAAAAATCAGTGTCCCACCGGTAACGTTGACCCACCATTTCTGCCAGCACTAAATCTGTCCCAGAACAACAAAACAGGTTTATAAAGGTACGGTCACCTACATGACCGATGCAACAATGATTTACGAAGTTCCTGTCACACATACGCAATGCGCTAATGTCTATCACAAACAGCTGAAAGATAAATCGTTATCTCTACCTCTCTCTGCTGGAGGAACAATAGTCTCGACACACTTAGTACTCCTACTTACTATTATGGACACACAAAGCGACCAAGTAAACCGGACGACTGAAATCTTCTTTACTGTTACTTTGAAACTGGCCCCTCAGAAGAAAACTATACTTAAAAAAATCTATAGCTGCGTGAATCAAACATTTCTCATCCTCGCAACCTGACATATCTGAGCGGTAGTAGTAAGCATGAAGTAATAATTATAAAAATTAAATTGACTAATAGTTATATTTTTTAAAAATACCCTGATGCATTTTATTCCAAGTTGAACTGTCACAGATTTTAGCAAATACATAGAGCATAAATTAGTGAATATAGATATTTAAAATTAGTTAACTTTGGAATTTTAGTTACAATTGAAGTGACGATCTTTATTCTATGATAAAAAGTTTTACCCATTAACACTATCAAATTGATATGAACATACTGAATCAACATGAATGGGTAAATAAGCACCATCTTAGATTTATAATACTATAGTATGTATTTATGTGTTATTCTTGCCATGCTTGTTTTGTTTCAAAGTAATGTCAGAGCGAAATGGCCATGACGATAGAGAGATACTATTACATTTTAATCTGGTACCTAAAATTTATATTAAATTGTGAAATTAAGGAATTTTGTAGTTTTGAATTGCTGATTAAATATTCTCAAAAAATGATTGGTTATTGAACTGAAGACTTTAACGGATCCGGTAATTACTTTTATATAACTTATACACGATGTTCCAAAAACTATTGGGAAAGTTTGTATTTAAACTAGAACGATGAATAGCGTTTTTTATTTGAAGGAATAGGCAAATAAATATGGAATGTTTAAAAGAAATACACAAATTCGCGGACTCGCGAATTCATATTATCTCGGTCAAATAAAAATATTAGGAACAAAATATTGATGCATGTTGGCTTGTTTTATTGAAAAATATCATATTAACAGTTACCATTTGAAGGCGTATAGAGTAATAGATCATTTGAATTGAATTAATTTCAATCACGAGATGGAAACAGCTCAAAAACAGCACTGATTTACAAATTTTAAAGCGGATTTAAATTTTATTCCTAGTATGAAATTAAAGTAAGCGCCATAGGTAATTTTTAATGTCATAGAAACTTTGGAAATCTATGAGTATATTTTTAGGAGGTTAATAAATTAGACGCTCTAGGTAAACATTGAAGTCAGTCTGTGAGGGAAGGGTGTTTTGGGATGCCTAATCGGAAAGGGGTGCATTTTGTAACCCGAAAAATTACAAAACGCTATAGTACAAGAAACAGATGACCTTGTAGTTGATGCGACTATAAAGAAAAAGAAGAGTAAGTAACAGAAAATTATAGATGAGGACTGAAACGAGATTGGTAATTATCGTTAAGTCTGCATTTGCATCTGGAGATTAAACAATTGCCAAGAGGAGATCAAAAGTGGATGTAGGATTGAACCAAGATAACAGCTAATTGGAAATTTAAATTGCCGTCAAAGTATCAGTCATAAGCGCTTCTACGTACTGACTCGAACAACAATTAGACAGCCTGACGTATGAAAGTTATTCACAATTACCTTTGAAGAGTTGAATATCGCTAGAGATGAGCTGCCTGTTGACGTGACTGACGGAGCAGATGGTTGTCACTCACATACACGCACTACACTCTTGTCACCCATTCACACCAAGGACAACAATGATCGCAAGTCACCCACGAGCCTAACCTCGACACACACTCGCCGATAGTCAGCGCCGCACTGGCGATACCGTCTGATGCACTTACAGGGCTGCCAACACTACATCTTCAACGCACGTGATCCGCGATCGCTCTCCATCCAGTAACAGGAGCACTCGAAACAAGTAAAACAGCCTTAAAGATATATTTATTTTAATTCCTCTAACATTATTTGTGTCGAATAATGTAAACAATTTTAAAACAACCATTATAATGAAACGAAATAAGGTTACTGTTGGCTCACCTGAGTCATACTGAATACTGCAGCCTAGCGTTTGTTTTGCGAACCAAAATTGCGTTGGAATTTGCGACGTTTCTCACAGACGTCGCTGAGTTCGTTTCTCAGCGGAATTCGCCAAAATACAAGCCTATTACAAGTTAACGCCAATCAAAATCACATTCACGTGAGTGAAAAATGTATCTTATCTAATGGAATTAATATATTTAAAACGTATGAAGGGAAAGAAAAACGGACAAAATATACAGCAAAGCAAAAAAGTATAGCTGATCAAATACCATAGCTTTCCTTCTTAATATGACCCAAAGTCATTATTAGAAGAAATTATGAAAGAGGAAAAGAAGGAAAATAAAACTTTTGTAAGTAAAACCGGTTTCTCTGTAGGAAAGTGATCTACAGAAGTAAACCATTATGATATATGGGCGCGGACTACTCGGGAGAATGACATGGAATTTAAGTTTATTGTGATAGAGTTTTCAGTATCACAGGGACTAAATTGGGCAGACTGAATCTTATAAGAAGCGAACTTTTAATTTGTTTCAATATAAAGGAAACTGTTTAGATCTCAATAAAAAATAAAATAAAACTGCTACAGGCTTTCTAAATTTTCCTATTATTAAATAAAAGTATTATATAATCTTAATATAATTACATTGATTTGTGAAACTTAACTATATACATAAATAATCTTTCTGCTTCTTTTATTATATACTAGCAAATTTTATTGAGTAGCTTACACCAATTGGGAAAAACATTTGGCGGATTATTTTTCTTTCATAGCCGAATGGACAATCACATTTTTTTATCAACCATGAAAATGTATCTCGGTAAAGACGACTGTATCCCAATTACAAATATAAATATACATTTTACTTTCAATTTTATAGACTCATATGTAATCGAAATCAAATCGATACTTATCGTTGATACTTGCCACGACGTTTTTTATGCTAAGTTTAAAATTCATCAGTAATGAAACCTAAATCCCAACATTTTTAATAATTAATGATTTTCAGATATTCTTAAAAATTGTTAACTCAACTAAATTCTATCTCAACCAAGTAGTACGAATATTCAAAAAAGATAATAGTTTCGTGGAATGTGTTAATTTGAAATTTTATTATTAAAAAATCTTAACAAATTCGAAATTTGGCAAAACCATTGACTTTAAAAAATGATTTTATCTTTAAAATTCTCCTATGGCAGTAGAAGCTTAGAAGTGTGGATCACACAATGAATATGTTTTTTATACTTCTTTATATTAAAACTGATTCTATTATGTTTAAATAGAAAAAATCATGGAATACATCGGCAATGGTATGGGTTAATCTTGACACCATTAATACTGTATCAAGCCGGATAGGCGGCTTGCTCCCATTGTTGAGGAGTCGAGATGGCGACTGTGAAATTGAGAAGTCCCGATGTGTGTGCTTTGGCCGGAAACTTCTGGAAAGGACCAGTTTATAAAAGGAGGCTCCGCGTTCGGAGTGTGTACATCATTTTAAATAGTATATCAATAGTTATTGGTAAACAGAAATCGTATACTGTATCAATAATTTTTTTTGAAGCGGTGGACCTCTTTATCTCTCGTTCCTGTATCAAATCTCTAAAGCAAACCTGTTTTGCCCGTGCGAAGTTTTTGTTTTATTTCTTCCTCTTATGAGAAATTAAATACTGTTACTCAGTGTTTTATTTTTAATGAATTATTTAGAACGACGTTTATCTTCATGGATTTATTTATTTTATTTCTACCAGAAGACTGTACCCGATGGTAATTAATACAATCATATCATGTAGTACTAAAACCAATAAAAAGTGACGGGAAATATTTTATAGTCGAATGACTGCATTTTAATTTATGTTAATTGGTGTGTAATACTGAGTAACGTCCGAAATAGAGAACTGGAGAAAAGTTAAAAATAAATACAGAAAAGTTTGAGAAAATATGAATAGTATTTTACCTTTGAAAGTATTGTAATGGTAAAACACAACTATGTACGGAATCAAAGACAGGCGTCTTGTGAGAGGGTTACTGGCAGAATAATAAAACCTAGACAATATGGCGTTGGCGTTAACTCAATGAGATTAAGGGAAACCTGGAATCTAGTGATATGGTGTTTCCCCCAAAACATTTTACAAAGAAATATTAGAAAATGAAATCATTGCCAAATGGACGTAGTTATAGAGCCAAAATATTACTTTATATTTTCCAGAAGATTTATCTCAATGACAGAATTTTGTAACGAGTGACTCAATTACTTTACACATTGTGTAAACATTTATATTATTATTGAATAGTTCCTTGTAATCTGCATTTAAGATTTCATTTCTGTCATTCCCAAAATTTGTTTAAATCGTTAGTCAGGATTTACTATAAAAGTAAATATAACCTTAATATTCTGAAAACACAAAAAGGAAAATTTTAAAAATTATTAAATAGGTAAAAAATGTTCAGGTGGAAAACTTAAGAATATATTTGGTCATTTGAATGTTTATAAATAATTCGCTATCAAAAAGTTTAAATAACGTATTAAAAAGGTGAAATTTCAATAATTTAATGAGATAGTGTTTCACATTTCACTCCGTTCAACTCAAGCGTATAGCAAATATATTATTTTCAGAATATATACCCAAATAAAAACAATTTCCAACAATCGAGGATAAAAACATATATTTTTCTTTGTGAACTATGTTGATATTACCAAGCATCCAACTCAAAATATAGATTACAAAACGTAGTCACTTTTCTTATTTATCCGTATAAATCCGTATTTATACATTCCACATTTGAAAATACTTATTGTGTCAATAAATAATCCTCTTTAGTTTCTCCTGTTTGCTTGAAGATATATTTTACTGCACTCAAAAAGCGCTGTATTTGTGTTGCCTATGGACCTACGAGTAAGTTGATCCTAGAGGAGTGGGGAAGACAGTCATCCTCCAAGCGCTATTATTGCCACTCTATCTATATTATGATACTCTTTGATCCTCCCTACAGTCCAGATTTAGATCCAACCGATTTTCATTTGCTTAGTCCACTCAATGAAGCAGTACGTGGAAAAAGTTGATCAACAACGAAAAAGTCAAAGAATTTGTGGGAAACTGGGTCAAGTAACGGAAAAAGACTTCTTTCAGGAATAAGAAAACTAGATCATCATTGGCGTAATGGTTATTATGTTGAGAAGTCGTAAGAGTACAGTTTTGTTCAAGATAAATTATTGTATTTCCTAGTAGTTTAGATTAGTTCGCAGTTAAGAAAATTGAAACCGACGTTATGAAAACTCTAATCTCCATGAGTGACAATGCATAGAAGCAGAACACTACTAACTGGAGTCTGTAGAGTAGTGTTGGAGGCTGCTGCCATCTATCGGTCGTTATCTGGCAGAGGTCGGCCGTCGTAGTTTCGGTGTTGGTCCATAGATGCCGGGCAGAGGCAAGGGTCCCCTGTGACACTGCGCATGCGTGGTGGAGGGCCCCCCACTCCCCTAATGGCGCGCTGTTTTGTGAATGGTGCAGTACCGGCGCGGAGGCGGGTCAGGTGTGTACAGCGTGCGTGTGTATGCGTGTGTGCGTTGCGTTAGCGACGACGACGACTGCGAGGGAAACCAAACACATGTGCCATCCCGTCGCCGGAAACGTCATGTAGTTTAGTGGCCCGACTGACGAACCTAAACTAAAGAGGTGAGTGATTTTACCAATAACTAATTGTTATTAACATTCTTACCTCGCAGAATTTGCAAAATTGACACAGGCATAGATGATATTAAAAAGTAGTAACAGAAGGAAGATTAGATTTTCCCGAAGAAGAAGAGACAGGAAGAATTAGTAAATAATAATTTAGAACATTATGAAGAGCCAGTTTACCTACCCTTATTGTCTATTACAAATTTGTCAGAATTTACTACTTCTTCATTTCTCTTGTAAGCTTCTCCTCTTCTTCCTTCCATATTCCTGTCTTAGCGAGTGAGTACCCTTCGTCCTCGTCTTACTTTAAAATTCACCTTTTATTTATTACCTTATTTTCATGTTTAACAATAAATTGTATTGTTCCCGTTCCTAATCTCGACTTAATTTTCATCTTCAGTTTCTATTATATTTTTCAATCTGTAAAAAGTCCTTCACTCCTCTTCTTTCACCAATCTAATTTATTTTCCTTCTATTCTTCCACCTATGCTTCCCATCCTTTTAACATTCACCACTTCTTCCAGAAAGAAAAGTAGCTGAAAAGTACTTTCATTTATCAATAAAATATAAATGTACTGGATTTAATTTTCATTTAAAAAAACTGGAAAACGTATAATATTTAAGAGCTTTCTGATAATATCATTTCTCCCATAGAGCTAATTACACCGGACAATGAAATTTGTTTTATATTTGTAGTTGTCAATGTTATTGATGTTTATAAAAATAATAAAAACAACGTTGCTTTCATCAGGTGTGGATAATATAAATTTTTGCTATAAAGTTTTGTGTTATTTGTATCACATAGACTTTTGCTATTTCATTATCTAAATGTTTATATTGTTTTTTGCCTTTCTGCGAATAAATGAACTTGCTAATTAATTGCTCAAAAATTGGGACACGTTCTCAAATTGAAGCTGAGATTGACCGAAACCTGACAATTATTATCCATTATTCTAAATTGAATTCCGTTCGGTGTTTCTGTAATTTTTTGTAAGTAGGGCGTGATTCTGAAAGTTTTTCGAGTATCACATTAAACTGGGAACTTTTCAGCGATAATTCCTGCTAGAAAACCTTCTTTTGCATGGGTAAACTTTCTTCTGTCTCAATGTCTTTAATCGATGGGAGAGTTTTGAGAGAAGTTATTTGAGACTTCGGGATTTTGGAGAAGAAAGATGGACGTATAATTAGTTGGCATTCAAAAATATGCGCGAAGTAAGGATTGATGCGGGTCGATAATTCAGATATGGAAGGAATATTTCGTCGTGGACTATTGAAGGAGGAGCAAACGTCTGACAGGCATCACCCGATATTTTCACGGAGGAACCAACCGTACTTCCCTCTAGGCTTAAAAGTAACTTTTTTGAGATTTTGAATACCGATTGAATTAAGTTTGACGCTAAAACGAAGATACTGTAGTGTTACGCACGCCAAATTAACATCTGGATGACCGAAGAAAGTTACGGCAGCGTGCTCCAGTTTCGTCATTCCCGATTCACCCTCGTTCAGGTTGAGTAAGTGCCGATCATTGCCAACTGTACAGCGACTGAGAAATCTAAAGTTGGAGCTCAGAATTGTTATAGGCTACAGCTTGGGTCCGGGTCATTCCATGTCAAGTGACCATTTCCGAAAATTTGAGAACTTGTCCGATGAAGGCTGAGACGAACATACGCGAAATTTTAGTTCGATATATACATTTTTGGCGGAGATACGGGCTTTTTCATATGCCTGTCGTTGGTAGTCGACGTCGTTTCAAAAGTGCCAATTTTGAGCTTTAATATTGCGGTAGAAATTAAAGAATAGATCCTTTAAATTAATTTCTAAGATAAAACACATGCGTAGCTTACGAAAATATTAATAAAAATTTAAATAATTATCATCCTCCCCCAAAATCACTGAAAAATGTTACCCAATTTTTTTTCGCATTTTCAAAAAATTCTGCTGGAATAAATAAAGTAGGTACGACATTCATACTTTGTACATCATAAGTCTACGTTTGTATCTAGAAGTCGATAGATTTACAGCTTTGTAGACGATATACGTTGTTGAATGTGTCACGGCAAATGTAATATGAAATGACCTGCTGTGAATTTCGAAATATGATGAGTAATAACCAAATAAAATTATAAAATTTCTTGTGTTGGTCCATGGTGGCTTTGCCATTACCAATGAAAGATTGGCAACCCCATCACCAAGAAGTCACGCCCGATAGCCAGGAAACAGCCACGGAACCATCAAATTTCATTCGGCAGGATTTATTTTCTGAGGTCTCGTCCAAGTATTTTAAAATGGAGCCTTGGGCAGAAAGAACGGCTCAATTGTAAATGCATGGAAACCTACCGACACTTACTTAACTTGAAGGAAGATGAATTGGGGATGACGGATCAGGAAAACGCGTGCGTATCTTAACGACTCCAGCCATCCAGAATGGTAATTTGGTTCACGTAACATTTCTGTTACCCTCCGTCATACCACGGACATTACCACGCGTAATGATAAATATCGTTACGTGCAAACGCTTCGAGGTTTGCCTGAAAGCTGATTCATATTAACCTTTCTCCTTTCTTTGTTCGTTTTCTACCAAACGATGAGAAATAATAACAAAAACCTGCGGTTCCCATGGGCAATAAAAAACAAATAAATTCGACACAGAAATTGGCTGAGGCTCAAACGCTTTCTCCAGTTTCAATAAACCCGCGACGAACTTTACCACAAGAAATGCATATTCATTCCATGTTTCGATTGTCGACCCCACTGCAGCATATTTTTTCCTCCCGAAATTATCGCAAAACTTAGCAACATGGCTTTAATTATAGGTTTCCACGAGCGACGTAGATTTTGACCTCCCCGTATATTTAGTAAAGTCCCTCTCTATCTTGAAACCGTGAAGAATCCTCCTACCCTTGTTTTTTTTCACTTTACCCGTCAGTGAACGACGCCAATTATCCAGGACTTTTATCTCAATTTACTTGACTGGCTTCGAAACGATCTAATTAATTTGTATTCTAAAATTATACAAAAAAAAATGGAAAAAATATACTAGAGGGAATTATAGTAACAAAACTTTCAACTACTTAAAGAGCAGAGTTTTTACTGGATATTAAAGTTAGTCTCCGCTTGTTTTACAAAGGTTGTTGGACTTTTACAGAAAGTATTGACTGCTTTTGTTCTTCACTGAATTGCTTTCATGTACTGTTATTCTTATATATATATATATATATATATATATATATATATGTGTGTGTGTGTGTGTGTGTGTGCCTACATGCCTGCCGCATGTAAACGTCAGGTAAGCCTGACGTTTACAGGTGGCAGGCATGTAGGGTTTCGGATTCTTGAATTTTCGGAGGCACCATCCCCTTCATCAAAGGTTAGGAAAACATTTCAAGTGACGGCTGGCAACAGCCAAAAGGTATGCAACAGCCAAATTAGACATAAATATTTATGGAACATTTCTTATAATTTCCTCCTTTAAATTTATAAGAGAATATTAACGTTTTATGCATAAAAACTTTTAGATTACAAAGCATGGTACATCAGCAAAACTAAATGCTCTGTAAAACTCGAATTAATAGACACAAAATATAACTTATAATTCGGATTGGCAACATTTTTAAATTTAAGATGAATAATATATTCCAGAATAACGAGTGAAATGTTATACATTAAATTTAATAAATCGGTTATTAATGTGAAGAATGATACTAATAATGTTTCCTTGCGGACTGCAAACCTTATAACTCGCAGTTGGTTTTGATCAGGCACTGCTTTCACACGTTTGCAACAATAGATGGAATGAGAATGTTCGCATCCCTCTCTCTTTGTCTCTCATACTGCTAAAATTACGCTTATAATAACACAGTGAGTGGAAAAAATGGTATAGGAAAGCCTAATAGGACTTTTAACTCGCAGTTTGTTTTCCCGCCGCGGCAATTCAATAGATTTATAAACATTTATATTACCATCTTATGAGCTTTGCTATATATCAAAATGAAACATGCACGATAATTTAATTTACAATTCCTGTTTCAATCGCTGAAATTTACATTGAAATCCGTTAAGCCGTTTCGGAAAATACATCAATAGTATAGGCAACCCGCTTTCAAATTATCAATTTTTTGAGACTTCGATGCACGTGTGCCAAGAAACTTACTATTTACATTAACAATATATCCAAATGCAATCTGCACGAATATTTAAGTTAAATCTCCTGTTTTTAAACTCCAAAGTTGTAACTGAAATCCGTTGAACCGTTTACAGACAGACACTTCATTTTTATTTTTGGGTATAGATTACTTTATCACGCAATATAAAAGTAATTATTTTGTTCATTTAGACAACAATACGCTCAACAACTTTGTAGGGATGGAGGTGTGTGAGCAATAATTACATTATTTACGCACTATTTATCCAAACGTTGCTTAATGGATGTTGTAGTAAATAATATTATATAGTCACTAGTATAGAAAATAATTTTTATAGATGTAATATACTGGACTATATGTAACCTTTTTGAACTTAGTATTGGGCAAACATAACTTTTCACAGAATCTTTACGTGCAAATATATTTTATTAAATATAAATAAATGGATGAATTTGGCTAACTGTAGGCCGAAAGGTTCCACGTATATCAGTGGCCGTATATTATTTACAAAAACACTCACCAGCATCAATACTACTTGTTTCATGCTTACTGTGATTAAAACTTTAACATTTTGTTTCAATTTTTATAAATGTGCTCTGCATGTCTTCTCGTCTTCATTGAGATGTTCCATTTCCAACAAGTTTAATTACTTTGTGGTGTTTTGTGCGTGCAAAATGTATGAGTTTTTTCGGATTTCTTGTCGCCTACGAACACGATATGCTAAGTCTAAAATTACTTTTTATTTATTGTTTCATATCATCAGTTACAGCAAGGAAAACCAAGAGAAGAGCAAAAGGTTTTCTTTTCGGGGGGGGGGGGGGAGGTATTTTTATAATAAAAATTGAACCAACGGCGTCGCTTCATGACCTTTAAAGTCATACGTGAACACATTTCTTCAAGTGGATTGTTTGAGATTTACTTTACAAATACATGTAGCTCCTTCACATAGCTGCGGACAAGTTAAAAGGTCTCAGGTAAATATTTAGTTAATTTACTACCCTCTGTTTGTCTTAGTTTAATTTCTGGATAAAATATAGTGTAGGAACGCGGGAGACAAGCTCCGTGAGTTTCAGGGAAGTGTATTTATCGTGGTTATTTATTGCGCTAGTAAGGCAGGATACAAGGCACGTGGGCGCCTCGGCCCTTTTCAACGTTTTCTGTTTTCGCTATGAGTCGGAGGAATGAGTTGCGAAACTTTTCAATGCTCGCGGAGGTCTTTGATGTATCCTTTGACGTTATTCTTTTGTCGTAAACCAATGGGGATATCACTTGTCTCGGAGGAATTTAAATTGACTCAGAGAGGCGAACATTTCATATCTCCCGTAACGGACAGACGGTAGGGAAATTCTACAAAAATAACTTCACAATGTGAGACGTGGCATTTTTTCGAGCTTTCCACTGTCGTGGAGGTTGCATGAAGCAGGACACCAAGTATAAATTAGAAGACGCAGTAAATATAAAACCAATAGCTTTATAAAGAATTAAATCTTTTGTGGTAGCATTACATAACGTCTGCCATTTTTAAAATACATTGCGTATATATATATATATATATAATAAGCACATTGACGATCAGTGTTACGTAAGTTATTTTTATTAAATGATGAGGATGGGAAAATATCGACGCAAGTCGAACACTGAACCAAAATCGGGTCGAAATTTTTTCCATCTTAATTCTTTAATTCAGTTTCATCGTCTATATCTCAGCTTCATTGAGATCATTGCTTCTATTCTTGAATTATTTTTATATATGAATGTATTATCTTCTTCAATTGCGGAATTTATCAGTGTTGACAAATCAGCATAGATCAATTGAACAAACTGTGCTTGGTTTCTTATTTAACGAACCACCAATATTATTAAGTTACGTTTGTTCCTCGTTTCCGAATTACACAGTTTCTTTCCATTTTTTCATATAACAGCTATTGTATTATTTGAGCTTTTACTCAATATTGTCTTTCAGTGCTTTGTAAAAGATATTTTCACAAATGCCCCAACTTATTTTTCTTAGGTACATATTTGAGTGCTGCATTATTTTTTCCAGTTTTTTACGAAGCTTGGTGACGTGAGGTCCCTTGGAGGCATAGTTGGCCTGACATAATTTAATGACGGTCTAGTCTGTGTTGAATGGCCAGTTGAACAGATATGAGACGAGAAGAAAGCTTTGCAGCAGATTCTAATGTAAGTCGCTCTGGGGTGTGTCCAAACTTAGGGCGTAATTTTCAAATGTGAAGAAATTTTTCTGGGAGCAAAATATAGTTGGGCGAAATGCATAGTCCTTTGTGGGACAATCAGAGGTTAAATACGACTCGGGAGTCAATATAGTTAACTTTGAAGGATAAAATTTATATAATTTTATTTCAAAAATTTGATTGCTTATTTGACATTTAACTTCTACTTACCGAATATATCCCAACGCAGTTTTAACCTACTATGAAGTCATGAATCAACTGAGTTCCCAAGAGCTCCACACAGATCTTAACAGCGGCTCTGAATTTTTATGTTCTCTCTCCAGAGACAAGCAATTTTCTGTCTTCTCCACCTCAAAATCTCTTTCCACGTAACCTCGATATGTTTCCAAAATCATCCTCCTTATTTCCAGTAGCTAATCGTCTGCTATTTGAAATAACACTAATAGGCTTGTATTCGAATCATTATAGACAATAAGAAATTCTTCAGTCTCAGATGTGGACGAATGCAATTGCATATATCTCCATCAGTAGCCAATCCTAATTTTTCACGCTTACTTTCAACTTCGGAAGCGGATCTGTCTCAAATTAGGAACGGATGACTCCTTTTGTTCGTGAAAGGTCCTTTAAGCTATTGTGCAGAAAAGGTCCGTTTTCATTGTCCTAAGGAATTTCTGAGTAAGGGTGTAGCGGTGCACACACACAAAAAAAAATGCGTCGCAGGCCTTCAGACATTTACTTCTCGTAGTGTCAATGTATTATACTAGAATTTTTAACATATTATTAATTCCAGAAGCAATAATAGTCTTGAATAATTCCTTTCTTTCCTGAATGAATGGACCAGCTTCTTGTTTCAGAATGTTCATGGACCGTTGCCACACAGTGACGATCAAATTGACTTACATGTCGTCCGTCCAGGTTTATTTGTGGAAAGAAATGTAGGAGGTACAGGTTATATGAATGTAATTTCGGCAGTTCTGGTGGGTGAGACAACATGAACTGTCAGGCGTGTTTGCCATATCAAATGCTCCATCACCGGAAGTGATGTTGAGCTACGCCAAACTAACGCCCCCTATCTCTCTGTGAACGCGGCGGAAAGAAATTTATTACGTGCCACGAGGCGACAGCCGTAATACCTTACTTTATATGTAATAACACTGAATTAATGAGACTTGCGACGTAGAAGCATGAAAAGATAACTTTTTTCCCCCGACCAGTATTTGCGCGAGATGTAATCACTTTCTCAGGCAACGGATTCGGAAAGTGTGCTCGACGAAAAGGAAAAAAAATAGGTTGTTGCACTTCCAAGGCTTGCAAATTCACGTGGGACATATTTCGCAGAACCTGTTTAAATAGACAATGAGAATTTCTGAATCCTAAAAATTAAGCGCATTGGTATACAAGTGGCAAAGACTAAAGATTAAAGTGGAGCAAACTGCATCCGACAAGATTTCAGATCATAACTTCTATTTAATTAGAAAAATGCTGGATTTGTTTTAAAAATTACGACGAAGACAGAAACAGGAAGAAATGAAACGGCTTAAAATCTCACATTACGTTACATACCATTCGTATACTTTTTAATTTAATTTACGTAATGCTTTCCAAATTCTAAAAATACTAATTCTTTCCTTTAAGAACGACTAGAAATACGGAAACAATATGCTACACAAATGATGAGATTTGATTTCAGAAACATAGGCATAATAATTTTGACGAATTTCTAAATGATTTGCATTTATACAATGACACATTCTACTCTATTTCTCTATTTATTCTATTATGGATATTGAATCTGAATTTAAGTATACTAACAAAAATTCATAAATAGTTCATTTAAAAAGTTTACAAATAAATTTTATAAAATCGATTTGCCCATATATTTAATAGAATATTTAAAAGGGTGAATTTGTTGCGAACATGTAAAATGCGTTAAACGTGCTTGGATAAAATATGCACTAAACACGACTTAATCAGAGTGGTAAGGATATGTGAGAATGTGGGGAAACATAGCATAGTAGTGGCATTAGTAGTAAGTAAAAAATATGGTTGGGATTTCCCCACGCGCCGAAGAAATGAGATTTCCAAGATGGAGGAGTAGGAAAGTGTTGGCTAAATAATTGAATATGTGTAATAACCGAGTTGAATGATTGTCATATTTTAAGCAACAGAACTGTATTGATGTAATATATTATTTTCTTATTCATCTGTGCATATTTACGCGCGGTTGTCGTTGGGGTTTCTGATTAGTGCTTGGCTATTATCAGGCCAACGTTCTTTACCACGACATAAAAACTTGCAATTCAAATCCAAACGCTTCAAGATGTTTTATGTAGGCATGAAACACGATAGTATAGCGTCGTACAACTACTCTTGGGAATATTCAATTAGAGCACGATTTAACGAAATATAGCGTTTCGAAAAGATAAGCCGGCGCAATGATTGAAACATAAAATACGTTGATTGTCTTAGTGGTGGTTGGAGATGAAATGGGAATATCTTCCCTCTCATTTAATTAGCAGATGTGACCAATTATCATTGTTTGAGCTACCAATATATACAGAATCGATGGAGCGCCTTGATTGTCAACGAACTTCGGTCGTAAGCATTGACCTGAGTACAGCTTCTATTGCCATAATCTGTTTGCCTCATCGATCTGTTTAATGGGACTTGTTCCGAATGCTGTTTCGCACAGCTCCCCAACGCATTGGGGATTGTGCTGCAAACGTGATTCGCTTGCAAAGCTCCTGTTTCAGAGGAGGGCTTCCTTCATGCTTCATGCTGTCTCTATAAGTCACTGTATTGTAGGATCGTTGCAAAGAGACGTAAATTCACTCTGCAACCCTGCTTAGTTCTTGGAGATTTACATAGCCTTGCCAATGACGTTCTGGTTCCGATTTTCAGACTTTATCTCTCCACGATTGGCTGATGATGAATTATACTCGTTCGAACTGCCGCTGAATAATTTCTAGCATTAAATATATTGGAGGAAACTCTGAATAAATTTTCATAATAGGCATGACGAAATGTCACATTCAAGTTGCAAACTTTTGCAGTTCAAACGTCCGCTTGAGCAAAGCATGGAATAATAAATATTGTTAAATCAAGAAGAAACATTTATTCGTATTGGGATGATTGTTTCCAGGTTTTCTTCAATATTTTCCCCCTATTCCAATATATTTATTCTGTTTTACCTTATTATAAAGTTGTGAGCGTCTTATGGAATATATACTTCTGGAACCAAACTGCATCCAAATTTTTGTCCAGTCAGTTCAGAAACTCAACTACTTTTGATGTCGATGGCGTGAAGTTCGCTCTTAAGTTTGAGTTTGGCCGTGATGATCCTAAGGACTCAACGCCATACAAGAACTGTATTAATAGTAGCTCACTTTACGATCGTTGCCACGTGTGTGTGGAGAGTTTCAAGGATGAGTCCGCTTACGCTTGTGCCACATTGGGCCTAAGACGGCAGGCAACACGTGGTGAAGTTATAAACAGCGAAACAGACCTGGAGGAGTTTGGTGTGTCTGTTCTTGATTTCCCCCGAGGATTTCCATGCACGTGCACCAGTAATATACGCCCTTGCACGTAAATATTAAGTGTCAGCGGCTCGGCCCGCCATCTGCAGCGCATATGGCCGGACAAAGCAGGGCGTTTAGCTACTAGATAGCCAGGTAGCTATTACGGTAATTGTAGCAGGTGCGTCTCCCGTAGAATTAGGAGCGATTTCAAACATGTTAACCGCTTTGTCTATTCGGAAGGGGGCCGGTCCTTTCAACAAGACTTTGGCTTTTTTTGCCATTAATTTGAGTGGAGTCTGTGGTTGGGTAATCGGGTGTTTGAAGAGTCGCCATCAGCCACATACTATTTCCCATTATTTACCCTTGTAACTACATTGACAGTATGTCTTCGGCCTCAGGGCCAAATGTTCCGGAAACGTTTTTGTAACTGAATCGTCGTTTTTGGGACCAGTCAATGTAGATTTTGTGTTGACCATCCCGACAAAAGCGATACCTCGCAGTATTACAATTAAAGAAACTTGATATTTTCATACGTTTCCCATCTTTGTTCTCACGTCGTTTCGATACGGATAAAGGAACATATTTCCGGATACTCATTGTTCACGTGTGCGGAAAATATTTAGTGAGATCATTTACCCAGTTGAGATTTTACACTGCACAATTAGCAGAAACTAATTAGTAAGTATGAGTAGCCAGCTTAAGGAAACTGTATTTAGCTGATATAAAGCGTGAACCCAATTCCATAACGGAAACTCTATAACATACTTTTCGCTAATTTAACTTCTATCGTAGATTAGTAGATTTAACTACAATAACCATTCTTCATAAAATGGTTTTTTTTCTTAAGTAATATTCTGCGACAAATATTATAGTTTTTTAGGATAACCTTTCCTTACAGATCCGAGAGCTAAGGAAGGAAATTCTCTTGTGTACTGTGCAAAATTTCCATCCATGTCCACAACAAACGCAATTTTTAGTAGTGCATTGTTATAAATATGAATTGGTAATAATTATTATTATTTCTTCATACCAGAAATTTGAAAGCATGAAATTTTAATCCTTCTAATGTTTAAATAATGTCAATGACCGAAACTTTTTTGTTGCCATCAGGAAACAAAATTTGTTCCAAACCATGACAATATAATTGTGAACTCTTACTCGTTGTTTTTAAATTTATTTTTAATATAAAATAGTTATGATTTTAATTAGCAAAATAATTAGTGATTCGCCGAATGCGTAACACATGCTCACTATTATGCAGGCTTTACTCCGGGAATATTTTTCATGGTGCAAATTTAATATCTAATTATAAAGTAATTCTGGGTTTACCAAAAGAAATTTTCTCAAAACTATTGTATTTTTACAGTAAATAGAAAGAATTTTCCTTATATCACTTACCGCTCACTTGCTGCAACGTATTTTGAAAAATACTAAAACACGTATGATTTTTTAAAGAAAACTGTATTCACAGAAGACCAGCAAAAGGAATTTAAGGCCTCGTAGAGGTTATTAGATGCAGTGGTCCAGTCTTTGAAGGTGGCTATGTGGAAATAATAGCAAGTAATATAAGTTTTTGAAACCTGATCTTCGTACTCTAAGTACTAGGTGAATATTCTGAAAGTCCATAGATGGGGAACGTGCCGCATATGGCCCCCGTGAGTTTCTTGTACGGCCTTTATTAAAGCTAGTACAGTAAAACCTCAGTCTTCGTCGATAATCCGTGGTGCAATACGTTTCTACTGGAAGAACTGGCGAAGTTCAGAGAAGTATGACATTGATTACAATGAAATGCCAGCAATTTAGTTTTAGGTTTAAAATATAACGTAGTTCCGGTCATCTTTAACGGACCCTTGATGAAAGTGCGATGTGAGGAAATTTCTTTTCATAAACAGTGTAATTTTGATTAATAATAATAATAAACTTCATTTTTGTAATTTCTGAAAATAAAAGCAAAACTGGAATATAATTTGCCCTCAGTTCTTGGGAGCAAAATCGATCGATCCCGAGGGCTCGCTATAGTGGACACAGTTTCTGCTACAAACGTCTGAGTTTTATACTTTATTAAGAACGTGGATTGTTATCGATAAATGAATTATATTTCAAAATACAATTCTAGATTACTTGTTCTGCATTTATTCGTTTTTGGACGTAAGGTTCACCACTTTTTTTTATCTACTACAATTCCTTTCAGGTTTCACCAAATGCCCTTTTTTCAGCAGCTCCAATTTTCAACTCTTTTTATAGAAGCCGTGGAGGCCTTTAAACACCAGCGCTCCCTTGTTCGCTTTACTCAATCAATTAGTGGCAAAAAATTACAATTTTCCGAACATCAATACTGGGTTTCCTGTTGTAGACGAAACCTACCGCTAGGGGTCCGGAACTCAGATCCCATACATGATGTAACTTTGCAGCGCATCTTTTTTATGGTTGTAACCTGCATGGGAATAGCGCACAGGTAGGCTTGTCTCCCCTCGCGAATACAGCGTGGTAAATTCCCCTCTGTAGAGGATGGGGAGAGACCCCTGTGCCTGGTACGGGGATCTACGTTCAATGAATGAGTGACTGACTCTTGATAAACGACTGGAGTCAATTTCCGCTGTCGGGTGCCAAGTCATCCCCTGTCTGCCTTAATTGACGCAAAGTGGCTGTCCGGTCGGTGGGAACATCTGGAGGAAGCTCACCCACCAACTTAATGGAACGATGATATTACCTTCAGACATACAAGACACTCAATTAACTTCCGTACTCCCACACCGACCAATATGCCACGCTGGACACTTCACACTTCCGACCGAGAGACACTTCGAGACATGATACGTATCAGATTGACACTGATCCGGGTTTGCCTAATAAACAATCACCGATATAAATTATTCAGCTTACATAATGAGATACATTCATTAATCAAGCGTAATTGTTCAGTACTAGTGTTTCATGTCCGCTTCATCTAAATTGAACAAGTGTTGCTCCATTGTTTAATTTTTTTTAAAATAGAAAACTAAAGTGACATTAGTTTTTATAACAATTAACCGTAATATATTTACACTACGTGTTTGTTCATAATTTGAAGTTAGTAACGAAACAAGTTTTAATTTACATTAATTAAAAACTTCAGACCAGAATATGCGGATTGCATGTAACATTATTAATTAAATCAATCGTTATAAATAAAGTAATTAAATTAATCTGACTTAGTATTATAAATAAAACGCAAAGAATGGTTAAAAGTCAGAAATAGAATAATTTAATTTGAAAACGTTTCGTCCCCACAACTTTCCGATTCTCCTCAGTTCTTTAATTAAAATATAACAAAAATGCAAAAGAAACATAAAATATAATTAAATGTTATATTTCCACGATTTACATTCGTATTTCATTAGATGAATATATATATGTTCAATATATCAGAAACAATGTAATTCAAAATCATACGACGCGTTGTTTGGTACGTGTTTTGGAAGGTGTAAAAGTTGTTTGAGATACCAAAATTGGTATTCATGAACTGTATAAAACAACAAATTTTATATTGAAAATGTGGAGAAACTATTTTTATATAATCATACTATCAAAAATATAAAAATAATTAAGTGAATAAATAAAATAATTACAATATATTATGTGTGATATTATAATCTGGTAATAAATTAACAAGTTAGATTTCAAAACACGGACACATTTCTTAATGTTCCGTATAATTTTATAATTGTGCATTACGTATTTGAATATACGTAGTTATTCTCTAAATAAATAATCCATTTTAATTTCTCTTTTGTTGCTTTAAGATAGATTTTATGGGCCTCAAAAAGCACTGTTTTTTCGTTGCCTCTTATGCATCTACGAGCGAGTTTGTCCGAGAGGAATGGGGATGACAGTAACACTTCGAGCCGTGATTTTGCCATTCTATCTATATTATGATACTCTTTGGACCAACCCCGCACCATCATCATGCAATAGTAGAATGATCTGTGACCATGGCAATTCACGCGAATGTATTATTACTATCGTGGTCACGATTGATATGATCTTTACCCTCCAATTGAACGAACACATTCACGTTAAAATACCTTATTAGGTCGTTAAATGTTACCTAGGCTGTAACGATGAATGGGAGTCGCATTGCCCTACGTTAAATTCATAATTTGAAGCAATCGATGTCGGTTAGTTGCAGTAGCCACTTGAGAAACCGCAGCCGTATCGCATGAATGGAACATTGCCAGACTGTCGGGGGTGTCAGGAATAGCTCGCCCTTGGCGAAGCTCCCACGTGCGAGGCATTACCGGGGGATGTTAATACCGCAACAATGGCAATTAACACACGGCCAAAGAGAGAGCCATTGTTCGCGACAATGGGGCGTCGTTAAACGCACGTACGCACAGGGATTACAGAGGGATGTGTGTATGGAGAGGCGTTGCTCGTGTTTGTTTTCACAAAACTCACGCCGGACCATCATGCAGTAATCGTTCGGAATATTATTTATTTGGGTAAGCAAACGCGTGTTTGTAAACGGGGGTCTGCCTGCGAAGGCCGCCAGCGATTTGCCAAAAGGAAGGGAATTACCTCGATCGTGATTTCAGAGGAAATGTGTGTATTTAACCTGTCGAACACCGTATCAGCATATTTATCCAATACTCTCCGGACAACCGCGAAGTCTTTACGGTTCTTTTACCTAAATTCACTTCAAAACAAAATTCGTGTAAAATATTTGGAAACGGTCTGAAGACTTTGGTTTAACCGTGGCGCAGGCTCGACTGTTGTGGTTTAAGTTGTGCGCTGCGTCTCCCAGAGAAAAAAATATTAAGAGGCTAACCGATAGTTTATAGTTTTTAAAAGTTGAATAATGTAGGATCTAGTTGACTTACATATATTTATATTTTTTCTTAGTACTTAATAAACTTACATTTAGAAACAAGACACGCGCAATTGTAGAGGATCATGGAGCAAGTCTACGAAATTCCGGCGCTCGACTTATTTTTTCCCCTTAAATTGCCATTTGATTTTTGTACTACTACGCAAAATGTACGAATACTACTAATATAAATATATTAAAATGAGATTAATTACTGATTGGTTCAAGTGCATTTTGATTTCACTTCTTATTTCATATTCTTACGGTGTCGCCTCTCAGTTTCATAGTGAGACACGGTCTTGGTTGTGTGTGCTGATTGGTCCGGCGCACCGTAATAATGATATCGTTGAGCTTTACGAAAAGTGCAGAGGGGAAGGGGGTGAAACGGAATACTGAATATTTGCACTGGACTTTCAATTGTATTATTGTTTTTCACTACACTCTAAATTTCGTCAGGAATTAAAAAATTGGAAATTACAGAAAATAATTTGGAAATATAAATTCATAATACTTAATACGAGCTTAGTTTGCAGGTAAATTTTAATATGAAAAACAATTACATAGGGAAAAAATATAAATATAGCTGCTATGTGTTTTCTGTTAGCGTTTAAATAAAGACCGAAAATTTAAACTCGTCTCCCGTCATTCGGGAGGGCGTGAGAATAGTACCCAATGCCCGACCTACCTGATGCAGGTTTTCTAGGGGTTTCCCTGCATCTCTTTTAACTGGACCACCGGGTAGAATCCTTAAATTAGAGCCCGTAGTCAACCTATGGCTACCTTGCTCTACCTTCCGCATCTCCCCTTTTCAAAGCCCTTCCTATGTTATTAAAGGTGAGTTGCCTGTTTCAGGACCATCCTCATGCAGCCTGTTATTCATAAAAGCAAAGATCGAAAACCACAGTTAAATGCTGAAAAACCAAGCACTACGATATCTTATATTTTGTTACGTTTTATATTGGCAGTATTCTGATTATTTTTAATATACAATATATGTTGAGCCAAATGTAGCAATATAGCAGTAACGAAAATATCAACTTAAATGTATTAGACAAATTGCGAGCCTTATTTTTTAATCGAAATGTAACAAAAATGGTTATAGTAATGGGATTCGCTGTTTAATATCGTGCCGTTATCAAAATTATGATTAAATTTGAAACATTGCTTTGTAATAATCAATGCTCTTTTGTTCGGCCATATAACAAAAGCCACAATTTGAAATGATAATTCTATAAAATTATTTGCAGTTCATTACATAATAAATCATAAAATAAACACCGAAGAATAATTCTCCTTTTAGTCAAATACATAATATTCTTATTCGCATAGCATCGAGGATATTTTTCATTCGTCGTTCGAATCTACTACCTGAAATTTAAATGAAGAACATTGAAAATATGTTTCTGCTCGTAAAAATTCCACACAACATGGCTTCTTTTTTCTCGTCGAGGCAAACCATGAGAGAGAAAGAAAAATCCACCCGGCAGTACCAATGAATTAATGGCGTTGCTAGGATAAATATACGAATGTTTACAGTCATAATTCAGGGAAAGAATGACATGAATGCTCATTCCGTTGACTTCGTGGAAAAAAAGGTCCTGCCACATATTTATAGATGTTCCCCTTGTTCTTGAAGTTTTTCCAGTCTGGCAGGTTTAGTGGTCATCGATCACTAAAGTCGCTGTTGTACTGAGCGCACGTGGGAAGTTATTATTATAAGTAGTAGTTGGCAAATAACCGTGATTCCCTACGGCGTTTCATAAAATAAAATTGACGTAAAAACATTTCATTGGTTCAGTAATAAAAATCGAAAAGGTAGAACATTATTCTGACATTCCTTGATTGACAGACGTCAGTAAGACAGTTGGTCCATGGCGTAGGTTCCCACTCGATTTATAAATAATTACTATGTGTATATTATTAATTTATTGATATACTATGAATTTTGCACCTAATTGGAACCTTCCGGAGTGTTTTGTTATATTCATTACCTGGTAAACGACTATAGAAAGTAACGGTCACGGCTAGTCGGATTTTACGAAAGTTAGTGCGATCGTGTTGGTGGACTCTATTTGTCGGAAATATAACGTGATAAATGTGCTTCATTTGCTCAATGTAGATTTAATAGATAAATAATTCACTCATTGTGTACGAAAACTGTAGACGGAATTAGAAGTGTAGCATATTACGATTATTTACTGCAAAGAATTATTAACACTATCGCAGTCGTAGTGTTATTAATAGTTCAGATAGTTATTATAGAAAAAATTGTTGCCTGGGATCACGTAGTGCATAACTTAAAAATCTCAGGAGCCGCCACTGGTCCAATAAATACCTTTAACAATAAAACCCGAAGTCCTATGTGAAGTACATACTTAAAAAAGGAACAGTTATCTTAGATATGCACAATTAATAGCTGTGGAAGCACGCTTCAGTGGATTAAAATGTTTAAAAATGGAAACTACCAAAATCTGCAAGACAGATGGTTAGTTACCACGGCAACTGGTCTCTGAGGCTATGGCATATTTATGATTTCACTGTCAGAATTGAGCTGAATGCATCTTTGAAAAACGGCTCTCCGTAAAAGGAAAGCGGAACATCTTCCCCTGCAAGATCTCTGTGTAGGCAGGTAGGTTACCACATGACAAATGATGCGGTGTCTCCTTCGATTATTGGGCCATGAATAATTCATACATTTTTTTCTCTCTCTCTCCCTTTTCTTCCACTCCGGCTGTACAAATTGAATAGAATAACCGAAATGAAGGCGGGAGATAAAGATCGTTGTCTGTGGTCAAGGCATTCACTCCTTCCAGACACCCGTTCTTATTTTTCGTGTTTCCCCGCGCGTGGTTGTAAAGAAGCCGGTTGCCGCTACATTGCCCTCACAATGGAGCTCTTATTAAGGTTCTATTCTCCGGATCAAGTAGCCAGGGAAGGTGTTCTCACACCTATAAATCTCGCTTCTGTAGCTTCTCCAAATTAAAAACTCATCTGGCGGTGAGACTGAGACGTCGTACTGCTCCACAGTGACAGCAGAAAATGCTTCATCAGTGCTCTTTGTACGTGATAATGGCGTGCTTATATTAGGAATGACATTTTCCCGTTATTCTATTCTCTACTAGAACTGGTGATGATAGAACAGCAAGGGTCCAAAGGAATTTAGATTTATTGATTCCATTATTCCTCTCACGAGCAAACAGGACAAAAACCATCGCCCAAAAAGGGACACTATACAAATAATACACATATATAAAAAATTACCAAATTAAGAATACGAAATGAGGAAACCTTTCAACAGCAAACATTTATTGTAATCTAAATTTCTCAACAATAAGACAACTTTTCACTTCAGCAAGTCATAGAAATCTGAAAGATTTATAACCTTTCACAGGAACAATAACGCTAAGAACTGACAGTAAACCAGATTTAACTGATGGCATATTGTAACTGTGAAACGTTATAAATTTCCTTCTATATTTTTCAAATGATTATGGCCCATCCGAAATCTGAAAAATTTCTTCTAAATACATTTGAATGGAACCTGAGGACTGTTCTCTTACCTTTTCCTTTCAGACTAAGGCAGACATGAAAGGTAAATAAGAAGAAGATTAGAACAAAATAAAATAAGCTAAAAAACATTACTGCATAAACAAAAAGGAGGAAACCTTACGTAATAACAAAAAATGGTTGTTTAAGTCACATAGATGAGGAAACAATAAATACGTAAATTTAAAATATGGCAAACGTATAATAAACCCTGTTTTAAAAGAATAATAATTATCAATTTTCTAAAATATTTCGTTTTCAAAATGTTGTCATAATCAACTGTTCAAATACATCAATTTTTTATGTACATTATACGGCGTAATCAAGTTTTAACGAATTTTACGAGATAACAAATAAATTTGACATTATTCTGGTTTCAAAGATTGTTGGGACTGGTATTAAAAGAGGTGGTATTTGTGCTGTTTGGTATTCCGTTTTCAATTATAAGGGGTGTATAAAAAATTAACAAAGTTCATTTATTGTCCCAAACGTTGTATACCCACTAGCGTCTTTACAAAATGTGTCAACACCATTGTCAAGGCAGGATTGACGATAGAAATATCGGTCGATACTTCCAACATTAAAGATGGACACTACTTTCAACAAGGTACGTCACTAAAGAATATAACCACCAGTGTGCTAAAATAATAATAATAATAATTTTTATTTACTCTCACGTCCAGCTCTCACATAACTAATTAAAATATAATAAAGTAAAACGATTACATACTCAACTACAGGATCAAGCGTAAGTAACAAAATTTTTAATTTGCACAATATAGGAAAGAAAAACAACTGATGTTTTCCACATTGCGTTACAATGTAAAGAAATAAAACATTTTTTTATTACATGACTGGTTGCGATTTCGATAATATGATAAAAACCTTTGGCTTGAAAACAGCCACACAATTAAAAAAAAGATTTTTTAATGGTAAATTTTATTAAATTTTTTGAGTAGTTTTCGGCAAGCGGAGAATAGTTAACCACTAAATAACAGCCATAACCTTGAAACAATATCAGAAGATCGTATCAGAAATTATATTAAACCAATAAATATAGATAACAAAATAACTATATTAAATTATATTGGTCATTCAGAAATAGCAGTGAAACAAGAAACAACACAGACAGTATTATAAGCCATTGTTCTTTAACAAACATTGAAAAATTAACCCCTAAATTAGTGAAAGTTTTTATAAACAAACCAGAAAATAAGATAATAAATTATTTAACTAAACTAAAAGATAAAATTCCTGTTTAAGTACCAAATAATGTGGTGTATAAAATTAATTGTAAAGATTGTAATAAAAATTATATTTGACTCACAGTAAATAATCTTAATACCAGAATATACAATCATAAAAAGAACGCAAGGAGCAATACCAAAACAAATACCACCTTGTCACTACATCATTTAAATTTGAAACATAAAATTGATTCTGATACTGTAAAAATAATACATAGACAAAATAATATAATGGACCGGGATTAAGGCTGATGGGGAATTGATACAATGACCACGTATCACCCCAAAAAAATTCCGAATGTGTCACGCCAGATGACAGTCCGCATCCGCCTCGGTAGGCCTAGGCCCTCAAGAGGGCTGTTGAGCCATTGGAAGAAGAAGAAGAATATAATGGAAATTTTAGAATGTATATATATATATATATATATATATTTAAAAATGAAAATGGTATAAATTCCAGAAAATAACTTTTCGAAATTTTTCGAGTAAATCAAAATTTTACATTTAATATTTACAATTTGTGGTTCGTTTTGGACTTGCACTTATAAAATGTCGTTCTTCAAGATTTGATTACAATATTGATGATAAATGTCGACTGTATTGGCGATTTAAATTTATACGTGACCAAAATTAATTTTCTGGACTCATTGAAAAATTTTTAATGTAATTTTTCGTGTACTCGCGGATGTATGTTGCCGATCGTGTTTAGGACAGGATTGGTAAATTTTGTTGAACTTTAGGAACTCCGAAGTTCGATAAATGGCCTGTGCAAACCAACACTTTCTGGTATCATATACATTCCACAGAGAATTATGAATTATATATTACGTAATATATACCAAAATTTTAGTTTCAAATGAAGATATGTACAGTAGATTTAGGATTTATACAAAATTATTACGGAATTAGTTCTTATATTGTATAAAGTTCATTTATTTATGTTTTGTTATGTTTCAATTGATTTGTTTTTAAGTTGTAGATGACTGTGGCAAAAGTTCCTCAAAAGAATTAATAAAATGTACAATTTTAATAGTATTTTGGTTTTATTAAATTCTGTGACCGATTTCAAACCGAGTGTTTAATCATTGTTAGAAATAAAACGTTCTTATTATTTTTTAACAGACAGGTGCTTATACACTTAACTGAAAAAGGTAAAACATTATTCTGCCACGCGTACATAATTACATCGTATAAGCTTCACAATAGAACGTTTTAATAGCATCTTCCATTGAAGGTACATTATTACAGTAAAACTTTATTTATTTATAGATTGATTTTACTATTTATTCTCATTTGCTAATGTAAAAAATAGTTGTGTGTTGCAAGAAATTACAGAGGAGACAGTGTCTCTATTACTTTTGTTACTTAGATATTTCTTTAATTTCCTTTGAAACAGTTTTCTTTAAATTTTTTTGCCTTGACGAAAGCGTCGAGAAACAAAATAGCCAACCTTTTTGAGTTTTGTACCCTGTTAATCGTTGGACGTTTTTCTGCAATTCCACAATTATATCGCTCATCACCAAATTGTTTCATTGGGGTGTAGTCATATAAATCGATCCCATGACCTGCGGTACATCACGCTAGTACATTTACGAAAATTTCTGAAAATCGTGGATGTTTCGCCAACTGGTTATTCACTTGACAATAACTGTATATTCATAGGCACGTATGACTTTGAAATGTATAAGGTTAAATATTTGTGGATAATGAATTTCGTTTGGAAGCCTCTTGATAGTCAAGTTACATTGTAGTTTACCACCCACGAATACAGACGCATTACGAATGGAAATCTTAGTTTAAGATATCATATACAGGAACGAATCTGCCCTGAATACAATGTTATCGCATATCCAAATTCTTCAAGACCTGTGGATTCATGGAATTACGAAGTCTTTATGCATTCATGCGCCGTAAAAGTTACTATATCTGTATCACAAAATCAGCAACTGCAAATCATATATGTAAAGATTCCATTTTTTAAGGAAATTAGTAGGTGGGAGGGAGCTTAGAAACTTGCTTTTAGAACGTTGCCGATGTGATTTAATCTATATGAATAATATTTTAGTTGGAATGTTTGGACGAGAAACACACAGATAAAACCCGTTATTTAAGAATTTAAAATTCAATAGAGCAATATATGATTTTTAAGGTTTGACTCTAACGTCTGTTGTATATAATTAATCAAATTGATGACCTTGTACAGACTTTATTAAATAAATTTACTCGTAACAGCGTTTCGGTATGTTTTTATGCCTTGTTCAGATTTTTCCTCCCACAAAAATATCAAAACATCAAAAAATTACATCACAAGTCCAACAATATGGTAGAGACCCGAGGCTTCTTTTCCATACGTAATTATTGCCAGAGTCTGTCCGACATGCCGAAATGTTGTTACAAGTAAATTTATATAATAAAGTCTGTACAAGGTCATCAATTTGTTATATATATATATATGTTTTATTGAAGTTTCTCATCCTGTCCCCAATATTTTTTTATCTGTCATAGTTTCAATAAGATTACTAATTAACAAAGAAACAAAATATAACTTACAGCTGTTATAAAAAAAATTCAATTCAACAGAAAACCTGTTTTTTAAAAATATTTGACAACATTAATTATCTGTAATTGTTTAACTATCCAAACGTCTCATATGACCAATTTATTTGTTGTTTCGTAAAATTCGTCAAATCTAGAGTACGGTATTTTTTTAAAAAGATATATAATAGTTTCGTTCGGATGATTATGGCAATATTGCCAAACGTTCTATGTTTTCAAAAAGAAATATTTTATAAAACTAGTAGTATAAAAATGGCGACTAATGAAAAAACATTGAGAATGGATTACAAAACCTCAACATATTTTAATAAATTGAAAATAAATAATAAAATTAATTTATATTACTATACAGTCTTATGAAAGCTGTTGCCCTGAAAAGAAATCAGGAATCCCACAAATTTTGCTTTGCTGCACTATACTATTTTGAATACTTTTTTTATAAATATTTACTATTATTTACTTCACTGATTTCAAAAGTTTAATTTTAACGTGTTATATATGATGAAACTATTAACGACCTTTTACAGACTATATTCTTTAAACTTAATTAATAACGTTTCGGTATATTTTCATGCCTTCATGAGGTTATATCCCTATAGAGGAATTATTTACAAAATTTCAAAAATTAAGAAAGGTAAAGTTAAACAAAACTAAAACATTGATATGGAAATTTGTAACTTTAATCTAGTTTCCTTATAATTTTTAATAGTTTTGTTTAGCTTTACCTTTCTTGGTTTTTAATTTGTTGTAAATATTTCCTCTGTAGGAATAAAACCTGATGAATGCATGAAAATATGCCAAAACCTTTTTATTATTTAAATTAAAAAATAAAGTTTGAAAAAAGTCGTGAATTGTTTTAGTATTCACTGATTTAAATTACAATAAATTACAGGAATGTAATTTTATAAAAGTAATAAAAAGCTCATAAAAATACCAAAATGGGCACCGCAGTTTTCTAAACTGACCAGCTCTATTCAGCATTTCTGGCATCAATGAATTCCACTCGCGTTTTGTTTTTCTTACAAATTAAAATTTTCCAACGTCTGTTTCGTTGACTTCTTTCTTTAATTTTTACAGGTATATGTGGGCGACGTAATACGAGTACGATTGCCTTTTCATTGATGACACGGGTATATGATCCTCATATGTTTAAGGATGATGCCATTAACTTCATATGATGTATAATACATACATTTTTTTACTTATTAGATTGGCAGTATCAATTAATAATTATTATATTAGTTTCTTTTGTGAAACAGCGAAGCTGAAAACGACCTAGTAATTAATTAAGTTAATGGCCTCCAATTATGTGAATAAGTAAAAGTACATTTTACTAGGATATAATTATTTATAAAAATAATTTTAGTGTTTTAGCACTTCTGAAATGATGGGAGATTGTAATGTAGCATATAGAAAATGGGGAAACGTGAATCAGTTTTCTTTTGACGCCTTTAATCGCCATTTATGAAAATCTTTTTTTCAATTGAAACATAGAAAACATAGATGAATGTTGTATAGTAGCTTTGGAAAAAGCAACTAACAATCGTTTAGTATTTTTTTTAGAAGAAATGGAGGTGTGGCTGAATGTTTTTCACTGATTAAATGGATTGCTTCCTGCATCCGCCAACACTTTTGTGTCACAGGAAGAAATAAATCTAAGGATTGAATATTCTACTTGCATCGACATGTAATAATTTTGCGGTAGCAGGTAAGGATTCCCGGGAGACTGCACCATAACGTTTCCCGGTAGATCATGAAAGCCGGATTAAGTTGTCTGAATTGTGCTTCGGTTCCCTCTGTGTTGGCTCAACTTTGAGAAATATGGATAATCAATTGAGTATTGCAGCAACTGTGTTGAGTGGCTGATCCCTCTACCTGTACTGTAGACTTCCCCCTGCAACTGCTCAGTATTTTGGGAGAATGGTAATCCGTTTAGGCTGTCTGCCCCCCCTCAGCGCATACCTGCCTCAACACCAGCTGCTGGAGCAGGCCATCTGGACCCTAAACGAAAATCAGATGGTTCCTCCGAGACCAGTTCACTTTACACAGATTCTCAACTTACAACTTCCCTTATCAACTCCAATAATGATTGCAGATTTTTATCAGAGAGGCCATCAATTTTTCTAGTCTGATATATATTTTTTCCCCTCAATCAAATCAAGTATTCAACTACCATCTTTCCTTTATTTATATTTTTGACATTTCAATTGTAGCAGTCCATGATAAAAAATTTCATAATTTGAACTCTACTTTTTATCTAAATTAATAAATAATTACATACATTCAAAAATATAATAAACCCGAAGAAATTCACTTATGACTCCTTTGTACCTGACGGAATTTGAGGACGAAACGTTGTGTTGATTAAAACTTCGAAGTGGCCAATATTTTAATTTGATATAAGTTTAAAAAAACAGACGTAAATTCAAATACTGAAATTAAAATTTGTCGTCCCTCAGTTTTTACCTTCCATCCCAAAGTTTTTTTATTAGTTTCGTCAACTCTTCATACTCCTCAAAACTACGTATTTTATTTCTCTATTAGGTAATATTAGACTCATGGAAAACCAAATATGAATCTGTATCAACGGCCAACCCACCAAATTGAACAAACTTAAAACCTAGAGCATTACATAACCCCAAAATACTCTGGGAATTTTATAACAGTTTTATATATGACTAATATGACAAACTTCCGTTGGACTGAAATTGTTTAAATTTTGTGTAATGAAAAAGGAGTAAACGAATAGCGAAGAAGAGCCTATATTTGTCTAAATTAATTATTTCGGGAAAGTATTACGTAATATGAAACCAGAATTATGTCTGACATACCATTTAAATTAAAAAAATTATATATATACTAACATCTAATAATCCGTCAAATGTCACAAATCATGTTCAATAAAATATTTTAACGGCACTGGTGGTATATTTCCAAAAATATTTTACTCTATGTTTTTTTTTAAATTGTATGAAGATAAATTATCTGACCATTTTACTGACAATTTAAAAAGTTATATTTAACTATATTACAGCGACGTTTCGTCCACATATTTAGGGTTTCATCGAGTAAATACGACTCAAATATTTCTTTTAGTTTTAAATTGTATAATGTATTTAATTACACATAAATATTGTTAAAAAGAAGAGGTCTTTTCAAAAATTTTAAGTGTTGAAGAAATTTGTCTCGTTTTTTTCTGATTAAGTCCCAAATCGGAGGACAAAATGTCGTAGTTGAAAAATACCTTTTCAATTGTATATAAAACGATCATTTAATTTATCTTTAATAATATAAAAGCAGCCACAAAACTTCGTCTTTTTAATATAAAAATTAAAAAAATAATTCGAATGTGTCCCTTAAAGTTGGTAAGATGTAGATATAATCCTTCCCGTGATTAATTTTCTACGTGATAATTTATGTATCAATATCAATTTCGCAACTTCGTAATAATTTCGTGTAAATATCAAAAATCCCAAAACTCTGGTAAATTACATCAAATTGGGTTAAAAGGTAAAATAAAAACATTAATGGGCTAGAATAGGAAAATACAAAAGTGAAGAATAGGAGAAAATCGTAAGTAATAATGAAAAAGCTGAAAGCATTCGTAGGATAAATGAGAAAATAATGTGAAAGTTAAATGTTGTGTGCTTTTACCATCGAAACTGCTTTTTTTATTAATAAGACAAAAATAAACAATTCATTATGTTAAATTTATTGAATATAAGAAGAAATCTTTTTTTTAATATCTTTAATGTTACGATGACGAGAAACAGAAAAATTATGTTAAATCAATTGCTACATTTAATTGTGAGATTACCTTATTAATACATGGATTTAAACAATACATTATTATTGCATTTGTTTTTCTGCATAGACTTCATCCCAATTAGAATTTTGATATGTATGTTAGTCTTCTGACAAAGAAATTGGTAAGAAATTCAGAGTTGGTAAGATTTGAATAAAATTGGTCTATTGTTTGAATATCTTTGTGACAATCTGTGTTTGAATACTAGTTTCACAAGTTATTTACACTAATGCCTTGTAAATGGCCGAAATCCAGATTTTCTGGTGATCCGGGAATGGTCAACTTCTGGCAGCAACATTTCATTCCAGTCTTAGTTCGCATAAAATTTTCATTCTAACTCGTTCATGGAGATTTCCAGTAAATATGCTCATATTATCCACTTAACTGAAAATTCAAATTAATGTTTACTGAAAGTTAAGTGAGTCAATTTAATCTTTCTTTCGTTGTTTGTCACCACCTTACCATAGAGGAGGACGAAAATAGCTTTGGAATCGATTTATTGAAACGATGACTCATAAAAATCGAATGAAAAAGAGATTGCCCGTGGATAGGAGGGCCACTTCACACTAATGGAAAGAACGAGTGGAGAGGGAAAATTATCATTCCAATTTGAATATTCGATTCAGAAGACTAAACACATTCTCTTGTAGGAGATTTTTCAAAGTCGCGCCGCGCGTCCCGTCAGCAGACAAAAGCGAACGATTTCGAAGGGGCGATAAGAACAGACAGTTAACACGAAAGTTCGGGGTGTTGCCCTCTTTATGCAGGCCCACACACTGCGCAGGGGAGTCTGGCTGGCCTCATCCCTTTGAAGGGCATGACAATGGAACTAATCCGCAGGGCCGCTGCACCATTTGTCCTGCCCTCAAATGGAATTGGCCACGGAATATATTTCGCCCTCACAAGACAGGTAGGGAAAGAAAGGCGACAGGTTTCTCCCCCTGCCAGTAGCTACCACATCTGCTACGCCCTGACAGAACACTGGCTTCTGGAATCTTGCCGATATGTGCTGGATCATTCTCTGGAAAACACGGGTGAGGTTATGACAAGGCTGAAGTCACTTCAACCAACCCAAAAACCTAGTTATTTCCGCAGGTGAGATCAGAATTTTTTTAAAAATTGAAGGATACAAAAAAGAACGTTTCTCATTTGGGATCTATTTACTTGCAGGAGTGTTTGGAGATAAATTATATTCAGGAGAAAAGTCTTGGGGATAAATTTCAGCAAAAGTGAAGCAGCTGTGCTTCCAAAAGATCGGTTAAAAATTATTTTCTCACGAAACGCTTACAAATTGAAGTAATGAAATAGAAAAATTGTACACTTCATCAAAAACATTCCAGTGAAGTGTTACATTTCATTTTCAAAATTTATTTATTGGTTAAAGACTGTGTTCAGTTTTATATTATATAGAATTATAAATCCAAATCAATGGTAACCAATATCACAAAATAAAATTCATAATCAATTATGAATCAATATTCAAAACACTACGTAAATTTGACGTCTTGTTATAGGATTATATTATTTGCTCTATAATGATAACCGCAAGAATAAATTTCAGTCTACTTATTTTAGAAGGATTTCTATAACTAAATTTATCAATTAACACCATATATAAATTATAATTAAATAGTAGTGACTAATACATTTTAGTATACAATATTTAAATGCATATTTAATAGTTGCTTTCAATTGATCTTATACATTCATATTTACTTTTAAATTATAATTACTGTTTTAAATTGCCACAGTGCGTGTACGTAATGTTAATAATAAATTCATTCGTTTAGAAGACAAGAAGCTTTGCGCGGAGGACCGACATTTTTTTGGTATTATCATATTGTAACATTAATAGTTATGACGAGAATACTGATGAATAAGGTTAGGTGAAGGTACTTACGACAAAAAATTTGACGGAAACTTAATTTCCTGTGACAGAAAATTACTTTAGCTGTACTATTAACGAAGTTTCTTGGCCTGTGGATCCTTTACAATGGTGCCACATTTTCAAAGAATTCCAACACGAGTCAGTCATTAGTTACTCGTATTGTGTTTTGATATCGGCAAATTATTTGTGGTTAATTTATATATTTTCGAAAACGATTAGTAATTAAGAAGCGAAAGTTTTCCCACTGCACTTGAATAAATAACTGGTAAAGTCTGAGGCCACGGTGTTTCGAAGGTGGCCACTGTCATCGTTTTCAGGTTTAGTGATGACTATGTCATTGTCCGCCAATCCAAACGTTGGTGAATGAAGCAGAATTATTTACTCCTCAAGGTTTGATGAGTGGTGTGTACTATTTTTATGGGCGAGATTCGGTGCTCTGAAAATATCACTCATTAAGCTAAAAATGTAATTGTAACACAAGGAAGATTTCATCAGTTCTTAAATTATATTATACGGTATACCCCATTTTATTCCAAATCGATTGAGCAGCGTCTTATATTTTGCACTGATTTTTTTAAAATTTAAACATTATTTTTATGTTTATCAGTGCTACTAAGTGATCTTTTAACAAAATATCACAGGTTAGTTAAAAATTGAATTGTAATGTTGAACGATAAAAATTGGGTCCAGAATTAAGCGATTGTCAGAAGATAATGAATCCAATGGTAATTATTTAATTAACCCATTGGTTGATGCTCGTAGTCGTACTGACGACGGTTCGTTTCCGAGGCGGACGCACCCTACCAATAGAGCTGATTGACACCCCTTCGAATGGTAATTAACCCCCTTCCCGCCATAAATCATGGCCCTCTCCGGGATTAACTAACCACCAGCGGCTCCTCTGGGCTAATTGCTCCCTTTTGATTGATTGCGAGTGCTGAACTCCGCCGCCGCCGGTCAGATCAGGACCAGGAACTATTGGTCGTCCACTTTCAGAGTACGGAGCCTCCTCGGTAATTATCTTACGTCACGGATATTACTTCTCGTTTCTCAATTGTAAAATTATGTGGAAGAAGTTTTTTGCTGCTGCTGCTAGAAGCGCGTTCTCAGCGTCTTCCCCAGTAAGCTCATTGAGAAAATGTGATTTAATGAATCCTGTGCATTGATCAGTCAAGTAATCATATTTAATTCAGATTGTAATACTGTGTAGAGGTGTTTTAGAATTCGTTATCCGAAATGGATACCATGAAGACATAATACCAGATGAGGATGTATTCTGTTTCCTCTGATCATTCCTGAACGGTTTGCCATCCATATGGTGTGGACTTTGCTGAATATTTGAGTAATCCTCATCCGGATCACTGTTTCTAGCCGTAATAAACGTAAAGTTAAAATTATTCAGAGAAGTTCTAATATTATGAGTTGGTTCCCTCCATTCTTGCCACTATTTTGATGACAGAAATAGTGTCAAACTATTTGTTTATATATTACAACATCTGTTATAGAATTTAAAATAAAATGCACTACGTGAAACAATTAACTATTCTTTTACAATGTCAACCAGATTCAATCGCCCAGTTGATTTAACGAACCATGTATTCCAAATAAAATTGGCGACCACACAACGGTACCAATTAAATAGCCAGTCGTTTACTTTGCGTTTTGTTTATCGTTGTTGTTTGAAAACAGTCAGCAACAGCAAGTTATTTGGTACCAATGTCGATGTATCCAATTTCCATATCACTTGCTTAATTAATTTGGCGGCGCGATCCTGTTTGTCGTGCAGAGATTGAGTCCCCAAACGAGTTCGTCTGAGTCGGCTTAGAAGGCTAAAGCTTTTCCCATTCACAGAGTCTCGTCTCCAAAGTTAATCTGCCACGGGTCCGGAGTTTTCCGATCACACAGTCCCTCCGGCGTTTGTGTATTCTGTCCGTTTCCTGATTGTGTCCCACAACAAACCCGCCAACTCTGGCAAAGGATTACTTTCATTTTAAAATGCTATCTACGTCCAACCAAGAGTGTGAATTTCGTTAACATTTCATATTGTCATGTCTTCTCACTGTTTCCATCTATTTTAGTAATACATAGCACAAACATTGCTTTATGCTATGGTGAAAATAATGAACAGAATTTCTATTATTATTAATTTGAAAAGTTAAGTTACCAAAGGAATATGAGTAATAGGTCCTTCATGCAATAAAATAAAGAGAAATGTAGCAGCCAGGATCTTTCTGCTGAATGTCGTGAATAAATCCTAACATCTCCTCTAGATCATGCCAGTCAAGTTGATAAAAATCTGAGATTGTGGCACTCTTCAGTTACCTCCATTTTTACATCACCATCAATATATTTTTCAATTTATATTTCATGGACTATATACCCTCGCACTCATAAACTCCCGTCTCATTCTGATCTAATCTTCTCTATACATAATCGTTCTCCCAAGTTTGAGATGTTACTGCTATCAAGTAGTCGCCCTGTAGGTCGTTCCATTACAGAACTCTCTTTTTTTTATCGACAATAAAATCTTATGTCTGGTGTTACTTCAAACTTATTTCACTCTTGGGAGCCCAAAAGCCTGTAATCCTTATTCTACGAGGAGGATAAGTCAAGTTATTTCTAATTTCTATCAGCTCCAATACAAAATTTACAATATAATTTTTCAAGCTAACCTTGTTAATTTCCTTCCTCATTTCCACCCTCATGTAGCCTGTTACTCCAAAAAAACCATACTTGGTCTATCATATATACATTTTCCGAGACCTTTAAATATGTAAATATGACTGAGGGTCAAACGACGTCTACGTCGTTTCATTCACGTATTGATCATGGGAGATTCGACGACATTTTAAAGCATCTTTAATGGACCTAACAGGTGGTAATCTAGCCGGACGAGAATGATTTAAATGCCAGTAATCCAGATTCTGTAGGAGGCGGACGCATCACACATAGGCTTTATGGAAGTTGAGTCTGTTATGAATAATTTCATAAGATGGCCATGCCTATAATGGTTTTCAAATGAGAGTCATTCCAACGTTGCATTACTTTGATTCGATGGCACAAGGAAGATCTTCAAAGTCAAATCGGCTCCCATTTGAAAAGAACTATAATGTACATTTCCCAGTCAACATTCTGACTCGTCAGTTATAAAGAATCGTTATATGGATTTCCTCAGTAGTAGAACTTACAGTTCTTCCCTCGTTCGTCTAGCTTGATCGACTTTTCAATCCACATGATAAACCCTCCACCACGGTAAAACACTCTCAACGAATTACAGTCAGCTTTCTGATCCTATTATTCTCCTGCGTTACAAACTGACAAAGGTGGAGCATCGCAACAGGTCCAAACTAACTGACGTGATAATGTTGTAACCTGGAATATTGTTTCATTGTCAAAGTTCTGATCAGTATGTCAACATTGGTACGTGGACTCCAAAGCTATTTTCAGTGTATTTGTACTTATGGTGTTGGCTCTTCCTTCCAATTTTTCTTCAAGTTAACATTTAAACCGTGAAATATCCTTAACGACATTCAGGGCTTGTATGAATTTTCGTTACAGTTAATATAACAATGATAGGTGCGTACGTTTTCTTCAAATGTTATATATCGTTTTTCTTCCATCCACCTTAATTTCTCATTTAGCAAATCTTTTATAGCGCTCCTACCATTTCCCCGCATTACGCCAGCCTGAGGCTCGTATTAACATTCGGATCCTTTACACCGGAAAGTCCTGTTACTTTCTACGGTAGCCCGAATGTTAATTGCAGATTCTATTCATATTCGCACGGAAAGTTACGGCCACGTTACGCTGTATAGCTGATTCACGTGTGATTGTCTTGTAATGAAAGTGGTGATTCAGCGGTGGACGCCTTGGCTCTTTGTCTTTGCAGGTGTTCGTTCTCTCTTGGAAATTCTCAGCGCTTCCTTATGTGGATCAAGGATCTGGTTCATTATTGCATTCCCTTACCCGCAGTCTTCAGCCTTGCTCCAACAACATTGTTCACTTTCAGTCTAGGCGCTCTCATCGTAAATAAAAAGTGGTTCCAAACTTGCAGGTTCGTTGCGCCTCATACTTCACCTTGTTTAAACTAATATCATATGTTCTTTCTCGAGTTAAAATAAACACAATCAACAATACAATAACAAAAAAATAAGATAAGAAACACAGCGAATGTAGTCATAATAAAATATAATATGTTGAAAGTTTAGAACGCAATAAACAAACGTGACGTTCTTTTCTTTGTTACCTCTTCAGGTGCAATAGAACTTTTCAATAAATGTAAAGAAATCCTAAGAAAACTAGTTTTACATACATTACATTAATAATGCAATTTTAATGTAAATATTTGGTTAATTACTTAAAAGTTTAACTAATTTTCAGCATTATGTGTACATCATTTACACACATTGCTGCTAAAATGACGCAGAGATCTTGATTTTTTTGGTTTTTGAATAATTATTTAAATCAAAGAAAAGAACGACACGTTCAATTCATTCAAAATTTTTATTACAGTTCATTATTAATGCAAATTAAATTGGCTTGAATTATTATTTACTCCACTGACGTCAGATAGTCTTAATTACTAATATCTGTGTTATTAAAAAGATGAAAATGGATTTTGATAAGAATTGGAACAACCAGCAACAACTTTTTGATTTTTTTTATTCACGACATATTTATGTTACTATGAATATTCATATAATATAAATCTTGACTTTCATCAGAAAACAAAAATTAATGTTTAGAAGTATTCGAACACCAGCAAAAACTATGCTTCTATTGTACACGATTTAAAAGACTATCCTATTTTTAAAAAATTTATACAGTCTAAACTTACAGTGAAATAAAACCAGAATCAAGGAATATTAACTTTGTAACTGAGAAAAAATTGGTAATAAAAGGCACATACAGTTTGAAGATTCTATATGGCATGTTTAGATGCGCTGGTGGCTAAATGAGAAGGGGCAGGGGAGTATAGTCGTTTTAGGAGGAACTTCCCCTTCAACGGCCAGCCGGAACGCATCGTGGAAAACATTAGCTGTATTCATACAAACGGGATATGGATACTGAGCCAACATCTTTTTAACACAATCCATACTTATTATCTGTTTCATTTGATACACAGCGTATCCTGAAATCACAGAAATACATTTCCTATGGCCAATGTTTTCAAAATTGCTTTTACACTACGATGCTACGTTTACAAAACTTGGAGTTTAAATGAGCTCTTGTCTACCCCATTACAATATGGGTGGAGATGTTTACACATCAATAGTCTTGAACAATTTTTAATATGAATAAAAAATTACAAATTCAATTGAGAGAATTTCAATAAAAAAGAATTCCGAAAATTTAGGTTGCTATTATAAAAAGTTTATATATTAATAACATTTCTCATAATTTTTTCATTCTTCTTGAAATTCTACAGATAAATCCGTTATAAATCCAGTATAATATTTTTAATTGAATACTTTATTACTTTAAACTAAGAAATTAATTATTTAAGAACTTTAAGTACATATATTGTATATTGAAATTTGTATTTATCACTATAACTGATTAGAATCCGCATAAGGATTGAAACGTGTATTAATAATTTTCTAATCAAAATTATTTATGTATTTCTTAGTTCTTAAGTATTATTATGATTAGTCAAAGATACTGTTTACTGTGTGTAATAGCTATATCATTTGTCTTCAGATTTAATCAAATTTACAACAAATCTTTCCTGATTTGCTTTATTGTCCCAAAATTTAACCATATTCATCGCCTGTAATATTTGCTCAACGTTTCTAAATGGGTAAGTTTTATTAAAATTGTTGTTTCCTATGGTTTCGTGTTCTGTGTTGCGTACATTGCCAGACCAAGAAATTTTTAACGTACTGCAGTACCGCTGCCCTGCTAACGCTTCACGTCCTGAAATTTTTAACGTTCCGTGCATATTTCACTTCAGTACAATTCCGTGGAAACTTCTTGAGCGATCCAATTATGTTATTCGACATGATGAAAAATTTTTGCAGCTTCACGGGCGAATGGCAATCAACTTCTTTCGTCTTCCTTGCTGCGGCCTCATTCTTCGTATTACTAAAATATAGTCTCTTTCACGGACCAAGTTCAATAATAAAGTCAGACAAACATTCATCTACTCTAATCGTTATTCTTCGTTTCTTCAGAAATTATTGAATTTGTATTCACTGTAACTTCCAAATTATGTACACGTACACCAGTTCAACGCAGAAAATGTATTTCATTGCTTTTTGTGACGTATATATATTTTATAGTACCGAATTTTCATTTGTAATCAGTAAACTGATTTACAAACCAGTATACAAAAATCTAAAAATATAGCTATATATCGTTTTACTGTTTGTGTGTGTGTTTTATTTGGATTACAGCTTCAACAGAATTTTTTTTTAAGTTCATAGTTTCTCAGGCAATAAACTTACAAAGAAATCTCATCCATTTATATTCAGTTACACCCAATACCAGTTATATAATCAGTTTAGTATCCTTTTATAATTAGTAATATTTAATTGTAATTTGGTATTATATTTTATATATGCTCGGAAATGTACTATCACAGACTTTATTTTGTAATAAAATATATTCTTGTAAACTGGCATCAGTAATAATTATAATTAAACATTTTTTAGAATTTATATATTAACAGTAGTTTGTGGCCAATTAAATCAGGGAAAATTGTAAATAAGCTGATAATAATAAATATAATAATAAAAATTTACAATAAGTATTTTATTTATTAGAAATGAATCATTGCCTAATTTTTTCATTCGGAAAAAGTAATTAATTTATTATTAAATGTAATTTGTATTAATTTATTCAATTAAGAAAGGTTTAAAACTTAATTACAATTTTTCTATATTTGGCAGAATAAAAGTAAATAATAAAATAAAATTTTATATAACAACTCATTTCATTATTCTTCCTGACTTCTGATTTATTTTAACTTTTAAGTGTAAAAAACTTATTAAATATTAAATATAATTATTCAACTAATTTAATTTTTTAACTTAAATAACATGATTACTTAATTTTTTGTTTTAAAAGTGAATCTTTTAAATATAATCTGTATTAATTTATTCATTTATAAATATCTAACATAATTAGCAGCTTTACATTTCTCCATTTCAAAAACAATTTAAAGAATACTAAATTTAATTTTTAGTTATCACCTCAAATTAATATTTTTTACATCTAATGTACGTATTTACATGAAGTTCCCTGTTTTAAAAAGTTTATTAAATTAAATTTTTATTTATGAACTGATTTAATATTTTCTTCTTGCGTAATTTACGTATGTTGTTCAATTTTTCATTGTAATATATGTATTAATATATATATATTATTTATATTGGCCAGAAATAATTATAATTACTAATTTTTACAAAGGTTTATAATTGTGTAGGAACAGAACAGTGTCACCAGTATTCAGTCTCCTAGTATATATATTTATGGTGTGTATTGATATTTTTGCACTTATCCATAATTTGTAGAATTTTTATCTATTTGTGACTAACTTTTTCATTCAACTTACTGTCTACTAACGATCCATACAGGCTATTGACTAAATTTCTAACCTTATCTCTAAATAATTAACTTCAAAGTGGCTAACATATTGTCATGTTGGAGTCGTAATAGTATTTTGGAAATAAAAAGTTCATAATTACGCAGAAAATTATCCACGCTAATGACGAGCTTGTATCTTCATTCGGAGGAATTTTTTTTTGCTTATTAAATTAATTAAAAGAAAAGGTCCAAATTTATTTCTGTGGACTAGTCTTTTCTTGAATTCATACTCGATACACTGACGTCATTTTTCCAGTTCTCTTTTGGGCGTTAGAGTTGGTCTTTTGTTAGCCGGGTGTCGAGGATCGAAGTCCGTTGTTCCTAATTACGAGTCCAGAGTTTTACTGCGGCGTCACCTCGTTGTTTGAGCGTGGGATAAAGAGTAGGAGGCACAAACCTATCCAGCTCTGCATCAACACAACGCAGCGTCGCATAAACCATGCTTAGGAGACAGGAGACTTACCAACCAATCGTATTCCGCACTTTTACAAGCAAGCTGTAAAACCTGCTCCACGTCCGAAATAGTCATTTACTCAGAAAACATTATTACGCAATAAACAAAGTTCAATATCCGTTCAGTTCCGGGATACAGGTCTTGTTCTTAGTCACTAGCCAACTTTTCCCTTACATGAATATACTGTAGCCGGGGAAAGGGTAATCCCCATTAGTATTTGTTTGTAAAATGCATAATTGTGTGTAAACATTTTTTTAATCGCTTGTATTTTTTCTTTCTTGAGATAGCGTATTTGTGACTCTCTTAAGGTGTCGGGAATATTCTTGACATACTTAAGGGGATCGTGTACATCACGTTTTCATCAAGAGATTACTGTAGATTTAATCATTTCCCAGCTAATATATAAGTAAATACCCGGGAAACGCCGGGAATCTTGCTAGTTATTTTATATAATTGACTAAAAATTAAAGCGAATATAACAAATTTAATGAGAGGTTTGAAACGTTGAAAAGCAACAGAAATACTTGGAATGAAACACGATTGTATTAAAGATGTTAAAAATAGGCAAAAGTATATGCGTGCCGAGCTTGAAGTTAATCATATGCATCTTTTATTTATCTGTACTTCCGACTACAGCAAAATAAAATAAAAATATGATGAAACTCAAAAACATCAGAGGGAGAGTATTGAATCAGCTCAAGCTCATTTATGGCAATAAATTTCTGTTATCAGTTCAATGTAGCGGTTCCGCGTCTTGTGTTCTCACATTCTTGAAACCATGCATTATTTTGTGAGTGTGTGAGCATTGTTACAGCGCTGAAATGTTAATAACGTTTGTGTTATCACGCTGGGTGAATTTATAACAGAATTCCGCTGTATAATTAAGCACGCAAATGACGAGCTTGTATCTTCATCTCGTAGAATTTTTACATATGAGAGTAGCCAACACTTCTGGCATCTTTTCCAGGCTCTTCTTCCTGTCTCTCTCTCTAAATTTTCCGTCTCATAATACGGAGCTCAGTTGTAATCAAAGACTTTCTTTTTCTAGTTTATAAAAATTATTTTTATGTAATAAACTGAAATTATTTACTTTGACGTATTTAACTATTAAACAGAATTTTTCATTACTTGTTCAATTTCACGAATCTGTTTTTTCTGTGGGATTAAATGGCTAATGCATATAATAATTAATTATTATATTTTGTTTTTCAACTTTCTATTGTAAAATTTTATTCCTTTCTTGTAATCTTATAATTGTCGTATCCTATTTCCTCGACCGAGTCAGACATTATTAAGAGACAATTTCCGCATCAGCCAAACTATTCCTTACCGTAATTCAATAAGTAGTATAAGAATTATCTGAAGTTGAAAGGAATTTATTAGCGAGGGATTGGCAGGAATGTAGCTTGAATAATTAAGAACCCAACGTTTCGAACAGCTTTTTTTTCTTCAGGATAGAAGACATTCAGGGAATATCCATGAGAGCCCGAAAAAAACTTAAAGATATGAACCTACTAGGTTTAGCCGGATACAATCAATTTAGGCTATCAAAAATCTGACAATATCTTTTAATAATTATTTTAATTAACCTTAAAATCATAAAATTAACAAATAAAAAGCAAACTAGCCAACAAGCCAAAAAACTTCTATAACATTCAACACTCAACGTATCGTATATATGTTTTGGACTTCTTCAAGTACAGGATGAAATTTCTACTGACAAAACTTTTTACAACAAATGTTGAATATAAATTGACAATAATTTCGTTCAAATTTAAATTACTTACTTTTGAGGTAAATTGGTTAAAATTTATAAATAATACAGCCTTATTTTTGAATTGTTGCATATATATATACTGACATCAAAATTATGATTTTATTATTTATAGATTTTAAATAAATTTAATTTCAAGTTGAAATTTACTGTCACAATTTTAAACGGTCTAATACATAAAAAAGCAACAAGCGGAGGACCCGAGGTCAATTTCCGGTCCGGTAGGGATTTTTACATGCTGTTCCTTTATATAGGAATAATTTACAATAGAAATGTATAATAAACTTTATTTAAATTACTTGTGATCCTTTTCCTACTAGTAAATTTCATCCGTACCAAATTTGTTAATTTAGTAAACCTGAGAAGTTTCTAAGATAGGGAACGAACTTATATATAAATAAAATTATTTCCGATATGTTAGTCGGTTTCTTTGTTGATTTAATGAAAGTCAGATGTAAATTAATATTAACATAATTAAGTTTTGTATATGGGTTAAGATTTAAAGCGCACCTTGACCAGCGAAACGTCACGATGGTATGTTTCCCTGAATGTATAACACCGTTCTGTATGTGTGAATAAGTTTGTGGCCACGTTGGATCACGATTTCTGCAGATTAAACCACGTTCAAAAATTATGCAGGCCCAGTATTCCAAGCCTATCAGGTATTAAGCGAAGCCAACGCAACTCCGATGTTTCAGGCTTCGCTGAAATTTGCTCGGTGCCCGTAATTCCCTATTATCAATTCCAGGTAATTTACAGACTCTTGGTTCGCTTTGAAGCCGTCACGAGACTAACTATTCACCAATATTCTCCCATGTCGATGGTCGTTCAATCTATTACGCACGTCTGAATGCCCTTTTTACCACGCTTAAGCCAATGTAACCCACGCAAAATCGGATGGAATACAGCTGACTATATGTAGGCATAATTATTATAAATTATCGACATTATTAGCATTTCCGTCGTGAAGCAGCAATAAATTTTCATCTTAGATTTTATTCTCTACACTTCAAAACGAGCTGAATGACTGACATGGTCGATTGTGTTTCAAAATAAACGAGGTTAAACTAGCTGAAGTTCCCTGATCATCAGGTTCACTTTAATAGTGAGGCAGGAATGTAATTAAAATTAAGATAATTACAGTACTATTTTTCTTATCATATCCAACCCATTTTCAGTCCTACGTTGTATAAATGGCGAGGAATGGTTAAATGGTAGTTTTTTACGAAGAGGTGTTATCTTGACCAATTTCTGAGAAGTAACCGTCATATCACCAAAATTGTAGAGAATCGAATTTCTAATCAACTGTGTTCTCAGAATTTTTCTAAAATCCTCAGTTTTCGAACTACTGGAGCCTAAGGTTGGAAGGGGTCCAAAATAGAGTTTTTTTAGTGTTGTAGCTCGGGAAAAAGGGGCTGGTCCTCCTTGGAAATAAATATGTCTACTGATAGGTCTCAAATAGAGAAAGAGAATAAGCCCTTACACGTTTCTCCGAGTATGGACTTTCCTAGAGGTGGAAAACCACCGATAAAGTACCTTTAAAACGTGGGGGAAAAGGATTTATTTTGTCATTTTCATTTTTTTCACATATGTACAGTATTGCGTTATTAGAGTTATTTAATTTAATACATTTACCTGTGATGAATGTCACTATCAAATGCATAAAATTTTATTTCCTTTTACAAATGAGCAAATACATCGTATCGATCCAAAGAAGTTTATTTTTTCTCAGGGAGTTAGCTCTCTGCCAATGATAGGTTAATTACGACGCGAATTATTTATGATTTAAAACGTATATAGTATTATAGATCAAGAGTATACGCAACCCGCATTGCTTTCGGAGATCTTGACGCACATGTGTCACGAACCCTTTTACGTAAAATATTTTTCACTTATTCACATATACTATTTCAATATATTTAAAAACATAAAGATGAAAGGTAGTTTCGGTTGCTGAGGAACTCGTGTGCCAAAATTGGGCAAATTTGGACTAGTAGTTTGGACGTCTATATCTGGGACAGACCTATTGAGACACTGACAAAGGACAAAGATAAATAGATAAGTCAAAGTGATATTCAACTTACGCCAAACAATTTGCCCACTTATCAAAATGAATTACGTACACAACATCCCTACCCCTGCACTAATAGTTAATGTGGAAAAAACACATCCAACCAAAAAGGAAACCTGAATATCAAATAGATGAGCTGGATTGTGGGACGAAGATCCAAAGTAACCCTACAAAATAAACTATTACTTCAGAAAATCGTACTGAAACCGTTGCAGGCATACGAAATGAAACTATGAACTTGTGATAAAAAGTCGTCATTATCCATTGTAGAAAGATTCCAATCGAAAAAATAATAACGAACGCTCCTTGTTCCGTCAGCAGCTACATCCTACATAATGACCACAAGCTCAACTTTATTGACTCGCCGACATTAAAACCACTGTAAAAAAATGAACAATCACTTAATAAAACAATAGAAGAGCTACTTAAAAGCTTTCCTACTACCGGAAGACAAAACAGAACATGGTTTAGATATCAATACAACAGTGAAGACCGACACAATTATTAATGGGAACAATCACATGAACATTAATTGAATCCAACAATTTACTTACAGTTGATTAGAATTAGCTAATCGTGTGTCGAGACGACGCACAGTGGACAACTCCGCCCATATTGTAGTGGGAGTAGACATCAGCTCACGGTTTTTGTTGAGGTCAGTTCGAACCGTAACAGCAATTCTGAAAATATTGGCGTTATGAAATACATTTCTGTCAGTCCAAGATGTATTGTACGTCAAGAAACGCATCCTCAAAATATAATAGAAAATAAGTATAGCCTGTGTTTAAATGATGTCTTCGCAGTCTCCATATCCTGTTCGTAATAAGATAATTAATGCTCTTAACAATGATAGCAGACCACTTTGAGAGGTAGTACCTCCTCAAACGACTATACTCCCCTACTGCGCATGTGAACACGCCATATGAAGAATCTCACGAATTGTAAAACTGAATGTTGAAGTAAACTGTAATTCAATAATAGAAATATATTTTTTATTATATTATTTTGAAATTTGAGAATGTACGAAATTCCAATAATACGGATTTATAAGGTTTCGTATGATGGAAATGAGATATCAGGCTGGTCCTTGACGCTCGGTGTAACTTTATTCCTAAGGATGCTCCCCATCTTCTACCATGACGATAGTCAACCATAAGTATAGACACATTTAACATAGAGTATTATTGAGTGATATATGTTCGGTCGTACAGAGGAATGCGTATGTTCCTACTGACGAGCCTAAACTACAAATCTTTGAAGATATTGTTTATGTAAGGCTCCGTATGTTTGGACTGGGAGAGTAATATTTTTTCCCGGGCCGACAAGACCAACATCGACAAGCTGAAATGTGAATACGAGAGGCGAGTGAAATACGGGCCAGTGTGAGCGAGTTCCATTAGCATGTGGGAAGCCGTTGCTGCTGTTAATAAGCTGGGCGTAGTACACCCGACCAGAGCTGGCGGAAGTCCATTGTGCCGGGCAATAAAAGCCAGTGTAACTCTCTCCAGACGTCCAATTAGGTCGCCTTTCGAGAACATACTCTGCTCAACTGTGCTGTGCCGTGCTCGATATGATTTACTAAGCTCGAATATTTGCATTTTCGCTACGTCGTTCGGATCCCAAAAGCATAGCCTGAGATCAGTCACAACAAAAATCCTCTATTTATTGAAATTATATCGATGAAAGTCCTAAAGCGTTATAGCTCTTTCCCACTTAAAATTTTGCTTGGTTTATAATTAATTTCCCGTTACAGACATTTAATAGTTTTGCTATTTAGAACTCACAGTAGTTTCGATGAATTTGGAGTTAAACGTTCCGAGCAATTCCAAGTACTCCAAACATTTGAACTTCAATACGAAGGTAGTTCAATTAGTACCGTCATAAGCCGATATAAATGTTAAGTGGCCAACGCCACTATTGTGAACACACGAGAATGTTCTAGATAAAGTAGCTTTGTGTGACGAAAACACATAAATAGACGTCAAAATGTTACCTGAAGTCAGTCTGTTATTTAAGTATATCAGAGATAATTATTTCGTTAAATAACTTATTTTAATTTTGATGATAATGATGAAAAACCCTAGGTTTTAAATCATTCACAAATTTAATAAATACAAAATTATATTTTATAACAGAGAGTGCGTGAGCGATGAGCTCTGATAGTGGCCCGTATTATTTATCGTGAAATATACTGGGATTGTTAGATAAATCTGCAAACATGGAACTAAAATAATTTTTTTTAGAAAACTTGCTTTATTTCTCAACATAGTCTCCTTCCATGGCTATACACTTGTCCCAGCTAGTTTCCACTTTTTCAACCCATCACAAAAACAGGTTTTGTCAAACTCTGCAAAATTCTCGGTGACGGACTGGATAACTTCATTTGATGAAAATGTCTTCCCATCAAGCCAAATTTGAAGTTCGGGAATATGTACAAGTCACTTGGCGCTAGGTCTGGTGAATCGGGTGGATAATAAACTAATTCTGATCCAAATTCGTACCCTTTCGCAATTGTGGCTGCTGCTGTGCGCCCTGGCGCATTGTCCTGGTGAAGCAGAACGTTCTTGGTCGTTTCTCAGTCAGCACCCGTTTTAAGCTATCCAATAGAGCAGCATAATAGACCCGTGTTGTTGTTGTTCGGTGCTTTTCCAAAAAATCTATGAATATTAAACTTAGAGAATCCCAAAAGACAGTAGCCATCACCTTAACAGCTGACAAAACACTCACTTTTGAGTGCACTTTCACCAGCTTTTGCTCATTGCCTTGATTGTTTTTTGGTCTCTGGAGTGTACTGGTGGATCCAAGTTGAATCGACTGTTACGAATCTACGCAAAAGGTCTTGTGTGTTACATCTACACATTGCACGATTCTGTGTTGAAATGTTTCTCCGAATCCATTTTTGGTCCAATGTCAGTAGTCGTGGCACCCATCGTGCAAAAAGCTTTCTCATAGTCAGTTTTTCACGCAGGAGAAGAGCCTACAGCATCATCTACCTCACGCACTTAGAGCCTGCGATCTTTCATTACGATATTGTGAACTTTCCCGACGTTTTGCTGAGTTTCGGAGCGCTTAAACTAGTTAACCCAATAGTAAATGCTCTTCAATGCTAATGCAGAGTCCGAATGAACGCGAGAAACGATTTGTGCGGCTGTTCAGCACTTCAAATAAAAATGTTTAATGACATCGTCTCTGCTTGAGTACACATCAAACACTACACAAGGCTGCCAACAATAAACTACGAAAAATTTTCCGCTCTTTCATAAAAATCTACCAGAATTATCAAACAACTGTCGTAAGATTAATAAGGCTGTTTATTCGAGAGATGAAGCTGATTAATGAGTTTTTAACGTGTTCCTGGTGTGTTGCCCCGCCGGTTTATGGTTTTAGCAGCCAAGCTTTCTGAATTTGTAATTGCTGTAAAAGAATAGTGTCAATT